>OX438655.1:7918683-9300518 GCA_949316385.1 Globia sparganii | reverse complement strand
ATTGATGATAAGCTTTGGATTTTGACGTAGCATCACCAACATTAGCCATCGTGTGCATGATTCACGTAACATCACATAACACGATCAGATAGAGCAAAACCTCACGAAAAGTCGTTTCAAAGTCATTGATTCAGGATCCAGGATTCGCCTAACAAGTGATTAGGTACGGAAATGATAATTCAATTATTTTGGAATCTAGACAGTAATTAACATAATAAAAACGCTATTTACGGTGTCTGGTATTTTTTTAAGTTTCCTAATTTTAAATTCGCATCAAGGTTGTTTGTTTGATGAATCAACTAGTAATTAAAGATTAATTATACGGAGATTCGCGGTAATCCTTGTTTTCCGTGGTGCTAATTAAAACTGAAATCTACTGGTAGAAAACAAGTTTTTATTTAGTTACAAATTGATGATACTATCATAGATTTTTTTTTCTTAATACATATATCTATGGTTACAATCATAGCGTACCTACCTACTTATGGTTTTTTATGCCATTTTGCATTTACACTGAAATAATACCACACCTATAGCTAATCTTAATTTTTTTAGCATTAATTACCTACAGTAATTATGATCGAAGATGATATAGATGTTAAAAACATTAATCGTAAATAATTGTGCAATCCTAGTGACACTAGTACATAATACAAGTTTACCAGAATACAAGTTTTTACATCGTATAAGTACAGTACCACAGTATGCATACCTATTCATTCATGTCAAGTCGCACTCAAGAGACACATTAACATGTTCAACATGTTTACAAAAACGGCAGAAAATGTAGCCACTAATAAAATATTTATCGATTGAGATTTAAGGAGGCACTCGCTCGCTTACCTGTGCCTCAGCAAATAATGTTCGGAACTCTTTGCATGTGGTGGGAATTTTAAGGACCAATAAAATATTTGCTACTGGTAACTTATGAAACGGCAGAATTTGATGTTGAAACGTGAGAATGCCGCAGAGAAACATTGACAGATTATTTTCGAAATTCTAAACAAAAAAAAATTAACATGGCTGCCCTGCTGAAGTACCTAGGTACCTATATCGCTACAATGGTCATTCATTCAATATGTAAAAACTCCAGAGGTGCTCCAGATTCGACTTGGCGTCTATCCTTTGGAGGAAGGAGAACGCCAAGTTTGACGTTGTCTTCTAGTCTAGTCACGTGTTGTACATAGTGAACACTACAAGTAGTCGGAGGCACTGACTTCCGATCAAATTACTCCTTTGGAACTTTGGCAGTTGCTAAGACACTGCACGGAGTCGGTATTGGTGGCTTCAACTGTAGAAACAGGAGTTTCTTCATAAAAAAAATCCTCAATATTATACTGTAAAATGATGGCAGCGGGTCAGCGACAGTAATAGGTACAGTCAGCCACAAAAGTCGATTAACGCTTCAGTTTTTTAATCTGAGTTATTGAGAAAAATATAACACTTCTGTTTTTTTAATCTCAGTTATTGAGCAAAATATTTGTTCAAAATTGCATTGTACGTCTGCTGCAATTTAAACAAATATTTTGCTCAATAACTGAGATTAAAAAAACTGAAGCGTTAATCGACTTTTGTTGTTGACCGTACTTGCTCTTGCATTCATAGGAATTATAAATAAAAACAATAGCACCAATGTTTACTATACAACCAGAGTCAATCATAGTTTCAATGCTCATTGTAATTTATAGTAACCACACACAATGCAACCTCCACGTTGCCCACACAGTTATTAAAAATAAATAAGAACCATTAAATGTTACCAGAGTCCCATAACCCAAGTATGACGAGTTGCTAATAAAATAATCACTTATGCAAGAGCCCACGGACGTGTGAAAGTGAAAGCATTATAAAACCGTCACTATTTTAATCTTCGTGGCGGCTCGAATTGGAAGTTACAGACTCGCTTCCTCCTAAACACGTCGGTCGAATTGAATATTTGAAATGATTGCACCGAGTTCCTTTCCAATGTAATCCTTGGATACGTTCAAAGAGAAGACAAGAGTATACTTACAATATACATTCGTTGAGTACTTTAGACAGATAATAATAATAATAGCCTCCCCGACCGATTTCGGTCACGGTGGCCAATCTCAACGGAGATTAGCCAGGTACGCAGGAGATATTATAGTGCACAAGTGTGCGCGCAGACCCAGGTGCACTCCCTGTTCCCTCACTCTCATAGTCCGATGGGACGGCAATCCTACACGGGCGAACCAACGGCTTAACGTGCTTTCCGAGGCACGGGGGTATCACACCGCCAACTTCCAAACTCCGGGCTGTTACTAAGAAATTCCTAATGGAAAAACTCAATTTAGACAGATAATCAACCTTGGCAAGGTTAATGGTAACTCGTCGTGATCATCATCATTTTGCAACCTTGTTCCACCATTGTTGAGTATTAATAGGCCTCGTCCCTTTTGTGTCATGCGTCTTTGCGGGGTAATTGCGATAAACACTAACAGTGCGAATGACTTTCATATTGACAGTTCAACGACATACATTGCGTTATTTACGTTATTGAACAGACAAATATTGTTCGAATTGTCCCGGCTTTGCACGGGTGGAAAAAAAAAGAAAAAAAATAGCCTATAATAATCAGTGATAATGTAGCATTCAAATGGTGAAAATATTTTTAAAATCGGTCCAGTACTTTTTGAGCCAATTCGTTACTAACATACATACAAATCTTTCCTCTTTATAATATTAGTATAGACTACCAATATCCTTCAAAATGATTCCGATTGTAATTGATGGTGTGTTACGGAATTAGGGTGCAGTATCTATTGAATGCTTTAAAACATCAATGTCTTTTCTTTACAAAAAGGGACCTTTGTCGGAAGTTGGGACAGATGCTAATATAAACTACTTTATATTGTTATACAGTAAGACAGACATAAGTGTAGCTACTGTCGTACATCCAAATCCAAATCCAATCAATCAGCCATCAGACGCTGTGATGCATGATTGATCGCCACTGTAGACACAGAGCCTTCCCAAAAAGGAAGAAGTTTATTCATCACGTAGACAAGCAGACTGATGACCACGACAGAAGCACTATGCACGTAACAGATCGTCTTAGATGTTAGATACTCTTTAACAAACGCAATTTTCAAAACGCTTAACTATTACGTGAAAACTTAAATGAAGTGAGCTGTCAATAATGTCAACCTCTAGCATAAGATGAAACGACAGCTAACTTCATGGGCCTTGTTACACTCGCGATTTGGAGGCGAATGCGCAACGAGCTCGAGCGCCCGTCGACGCCAAAGGCGCTATTCGCGGCGAGATCGCTGCCGCCTCGCAGTGGACTGAATCGCCAGTGTGATAAGGCACGTTTACATGGTGAGTTTTAGAATAGATCAGCTGGTCCTTTGAAAAGATTTTGAATGCGATCTTACTTGCAAAACAAAGAAGTATTCTCGTCTATGTTAGCATCAGGGACTCAAACTGCAACAACCGTTATACGTGCTTTTAACATTGTTTTTAAATCTGTTTTAAAAGAAAAACACTTCTAAATGTAACAGATACAAAATGGTGATGTTACAGAATCAAAGTGTAACCTTTTATATGTGTTAATATGTGTAACAGAAATAAGCATTAATTGTAGGTTTAATTGTACGGTACCGCAAAAACGCGCGGTGGACAGACAGACGCGGCGATGGCAAAATAGCCTCTATCAAGTCGGGATTGCGGCTATTTTGGCAATGCCGAATTTAACACTGTTAACACTTTCATATCTGTTACAGATATATTAAGATTATACTTTTGAAAGTGTTTTGGATTAACACATAAAAAAAGTGTTACATATGTATTTGATTCTGTTATCAATTCAATATATAACACTTATAATTCTGTAACTGATGAAGGTGTTTTTAAGTCCCTGGTTAGAATCGCTTAACATCGTCGTGTTCTGTCAAGCCTCCATGGGGGAAAGGCCCAATTGTAGGTATGCATGTGTGCTTGTTTGCAAATCCTCTCGTAAAATTTAAAAGTCTATATTTTTTTTCTGCAAGAATCAGTTTTGGATATTTTACCAAATATGTAAGCGTAGTTTTACCTAATAAAGGAGCAGAATCAGCCTATAATGTTTCCATTGGCCGCCTATAATGTTGACACAGGCTCATCTCTTTTAAAGACATAGAGCCGTAATCATCCACGCGGGCCCAGTGCGGGTTGGTAGATCTAGATGTGTTCGAATTTACATGCCGCCACATCTAGGACATGCCGGTTTCCTTATCCTTTCCTTCACCATTTTGAGGGCAGTGATGATGAGATAATTTACGACTGGGCCATCATTGCTCACTGCTACTACTACTTACTATATGCGGAGAGTAAGTAAATAAAAAATCGGGCAGTAATCTCACACCAAGCTGCCTGCCAAATCCAATAAGGATGTCAGTGAAAGTCACATACACCGCTCAATTTATTTTGACAAGCCATAAATCGTATCTAATCATTCATAATAAGATGGACAATCGCTCAGATTACCGTTACGTAATCAGAACATGTGTTCGTTTATGATATTGATTAGATAAATGAAAGTTTTTGCTCATTGGTTTGATCTCTCTTCCGTGCTAATCGGATATTGAGAATTAGCTACTTATACGAACTTACACCTCCTAAGGTAGTGTTGTTCGACTGTTTGTTTAAATGAAAAGTTTTTGGTCAATTTGCTCAAACTCAAACTCAAACTCAAAGCATTTATTTCAATTAAACCATTTACAGGCACTTTTGAATTGTCAAGAAGTCGGTCAGTCAGGAAAAAATGAAGCTAGTTGCCCATTCCAAAGCGTAGTAGGTACCTATGGAGAAGAACGGGCAAGAAACTCCATGGACACTCTTTTTAAATAATATTTTTACAAAATTATTAGTTACATCATATGTTGAATTTATAAATATGTGAGAACGATGTAAAAAATAAATAAAAATCAAATACGCGTTAAAAGTGTCCAGAGTACAGCAATTAGTAACAAAATAACAATCCAAAAATAAAATAATTAAAAATAAGCCGTGGCAGCTAAAAGATGACCAGCCCCAACTGACGGCGCCCGTTCACGAACATGACGCATGGATCAGCACCATCCAGCTCAACCATTTTGTAGGGAACCGAATGATCCAACACACACGCCACCGTCAGCGAGACACTTGAGCGAGCATGACATACTATCAGCCGCCAGGGCACATTCTAGTCAATGAAAAACATATTACCCGGTAAATGGTAGCTCAATAGAATAGTATTGTAAGTATTAAACGGGACAGGAAAATGTTTTGCAAACAGTATCATTATGACTACTGTTTGTGTTTTTCCAATTTACACATTCTGACGTTTCGTTTGTTTTCAGATTTTTCACTAACAATGTTTCAGGTATAAGTATGTAGACGAACTTTGATGTTGTACATTTACCAAAAGAGACAAGCAACCAGGGCTTCAAATAAAATAAAATTATTTAAAAAAAAAACAGTTCATTTACCAAATTAAATTTCATTCGATAACATCCATCATCGGTTTCTTACTAAACTTCAACTATATCTCTTTTAGTGACCGTACATATTCGGTTCTAAAAAATCATCACCATCTTCAATTAAGTGAAAGTATCGTATCCACATTGATGCGGGGATTAATGTATATACAAAATATTGTAAAACATTTTGAAAGAGTAAGTGGAGTGTCTTTCCCATTCTTCTCCATAAGAAAACTACCTTTTGGAAGGGGCGAGTAGATTTTTTTTTTTTATTAAAGTTTTGACGTTCAAAAGTGCCTTTTACGTGCCTATTTGAAATAAACGCTTTGACATTGCCTTTGACATTGATTGACACAACAAACAACACAGTACAGTGCAGCGCAGTGAAGTGCAGTGTACAGTGTAGTACCTAACTATAGTTAATATATAATTAAATAGAGAATAGAATATTCAACTACTCAACATGTTGCACATACTTGAATATAAATATTAACGAATATCATCATCTACCTAGCCTTTTCCCAACTATGTTGGGGTCGGCTTCTAGTCTAACCGGATGCGACTGAATACTTGTATTTTACATGGAGCGACTGCCTATCTAACCTCCACAACCCAGTTACTGGGCAATACGATACTCCTTGGTAAGACTGGTTGTCAGACTTTCAGACTTCTGACTACCCGTAACGACTGTTAAAGATCCACGAATGACAGCCGGGATCAACGGCTTAACGTGCTTACTGGGAATCGGGCTGTGGATGACAATGATGATGATGACGCACATTTACTTATATGCTACCTTCGTAGACGATTCTTTACAAAGTATAAGGAAAAAATCAAATGAAATATAGGTAGACATATTGTTATGCAGTAACATCGATGACATAATTCCTGCTATCGTGATGCAATCCACAATAAAATTAAAATAGCACGAAAAGGTTGCAATAAAATCAAACACTTTACACATTACCCTGGGGGCACACATAAATTATAGAACGCCACCTGCTACGATCCTTACATAGGTACTCCTTTCGCTTCATTTACGTTGATATTTGAGGGGCAATTCTCGTAATTTTAAGAACGTTCACAGTCTGATCTCAGCCTCAATCTGTTTTAAATACCCTACATCCCCCAAATTCATCCCTCTAATTTCCCTACATTTTTGACAAGTTTTTTGATATTGATTGTCGCCGAGATGAGATTGCGAATAGATTTTGAACGTTTTTAATTACGAGAATTGGCCTTCTGGTTGATCTGTTCATACATACTGACATTTCTGTAGAACATCACCAACCATCATCATCTGCCTAGCCTTTTCCCAACTATGTTGGAGTCGGCTTCCAGTCTAACCGGATGCAGCTGAATGCCAGTATTTTACATGGAGCGACTGCCTATCTGACCTCCTCAACCCAGTTACTGGGTAATACGATACTCCTTGGTAAGACTGATTGTCAGACTTTCGGGCTTCTGACTACCCGTATCGACTGTCAAAGATCCACGAATGACAGCTGGGACCAACGGCTTGACGTGCTTTCCGAGGCACGGAGGGGTCACGGAATGTAAAGATGGTCGCCCATCCACAGACCAACCGCGGCAAGCTTAGCTTAACCTGACCGATCGACCTGTGCGGCTGTTATTATTTAGCCACGGGCCCCTCACACCCGAATTGGCCTTCTGGTTGATCTGTTCATATATACTGACCTTTCTGTAGAACATCACCAATAAGATCTCAATATTATGTCCTTGGGCGTCCCCTCTCTGCGTTTCCCACTCACATCTGCCTTGTAAATAATCGTTTCGTTTATTTATAAATACCTTTTGTTAATCGCTTTCATTCATTCTCACATGACCAAACCATCTTAGCATAATCTTTTGTCACTACATCTTCTTTTAAACCGCAATATATCTTGCACTTTAACTTATGTCTATACTAATAATGAAGCTAATCTCAGGAATTATCAGTCGAATTTGAAAAAAATATGTTTGCATTTGATAGCCTAACATCACGCTAGGACTCATAGGAAGCAAGCAAAACAAAGTAAGAAGGAACGCAAAAACGAACTTATAGCGCGGGTAGGCAATGCGATGTGACGGGTTGGTTCGCGGGAAAATAAATTTCACGCGGGCAGAAGCTTGTTTATTAATAAACAGTTTGAAGTCCTTACACTTAAGTGAAAAGATCAAGAAAAACCGCCAACAAGCGTCAATTACGTAGTTGTCAGACTGTATCGGTCATTGACGCATATTAGTAAAACATGTATCTTGTAATATGCTATCGAAATATAGGTTACTGATAACACTATCTTATCTTTAATGGGCTGAATTATTATCATAGAAAATTCATGCTGGCAATGGCAGCACAAGTGCTCTTGCCTTTTCCACCTAGTACTCATATTATCATCTTTATTTTCATTCCATAATGTTAATAAGATGTTACAAGGTGTTGAAGGTTACGGACCCTGTAGGGTTACTAAACTTTCCAGACTTCTTACTGGATCCACGCTACTCCTTTCCACCCTGGGTCTCGTACATTCGGCGGCTAGGTGTCTGGGCACGACTGGGTGAAATAGATCGTAGCAAAATATATTCGTGAAACTAGTAAAATATAAGTCAACGGTGAAACTTAGTGACAAAAGTAGGTACATCAGAACATTCATTTTAAATTTACTTTAAAAGCACTTCACATTCACATAGAGTTTATACAGGGTTATTTGAAAAACACCAGCAACCTCTTAAGAGGTCATTGCATCATCATTATGAACAACTTTTACTATGGGACCAAACCTAAAATCGCGAAAAAAAAATCAGCTGTTCCCTACATTTTGACGAGATAGACGAAGATAAATGTAGGGAACAGCTGATTTTTATTTCGCGATTTCAGGTTTGGTCCCATAGTATAGGTTGTTCATAATGATGTACAATGACCTCTTAAGAGGTTGCTGGTGTTTTTCAAATAACCCTGTATATCCAATACTTATCACTTCTGCGCGCTAGTGTAGGTACTTTTTTTTAACTTTACTGCATATACATAGTTAGTTCAAAACTTGCCAACTGCCTAATAAGTATTTCTGGAGTTGTCAATTCGTCTACAAATAAATTAACTTCGTGCGAATCACCTACAGAAAAAACAATATTATTTATGAGTGTAGATTCGTCCGTTTCGGGCTGTAAATACCTGCGAATCAAACAATAAGCCAGCAAAAAGTAAAAAAAAAGTTAGAAATAATTAACTATTTTTTCATAATAATAGTTATTAGGTAACATTAATTAAGTAAACATATTTATTATTATAATAATTATACACAGTACAGTACTTACATTTAAGAGTCTTAATTATATTCATGTTTTATTATTCATATAAAATAATATTTGTTGACTGTTTTCATTAATTATTATTCCACATCCCAACAGTGTAACGACCTATAAATTATACCTAATATAAAAGCTTCAGTTACTACAAGTCGGAATTGCGTGACTTAACTCTATCATAATTCTGCTGAAACAAATTATTTTTTCCTTAGTAATGACTAGTTGTTTTATACATATTATAAATAATAATAACATTGCCCTTGTGATTTCAATGAACGCAGGTTCTTCAAAAAAACTGCGGAAAAGAAAGCCTTTTGTCATTGGAGATGTTGTAATATTATTTTAATGAATAAGCTTTCAAGAATTATTAAAAATATTATTTACAATTAAATGATGGTGTGTATCAAATAACTTTGAGATCCAGTTGATTCTTAAAGCAGTTCCATATATGGGAGCCGTCACAACATTTTTCAGAAGCCTATTCCATGCTGTTACAACTCGGTTAGACAAGAATTGTTTCAAAAGCTTTTTCTTTGATTTTTTACGCAAATGGTTAAAACAATATCGCTTTTAGGCCATTTAATTAAATATGCCAGAAGCAGAATGTATTGTTATTAACGTTAAGGTCGTTAATTTCGTCTCACCATCACACTACACAATAAACAACAAAGATCATTTCATAAATCACTTTAGTAATAACACTAGTAAAGGACTAAATTGCTGTACTAGGTGCAGTTACGCGACCAACTAGTTTAACTAGTAGTTTGGCTACTACAGTAATTATATCTGTTCCTTTTGCATAATTTTGAGTAGCTTAGAAATCTATTAACATTAACACATAATTTGGTAATAAATAATTATGGGATGTTTTTGTACAGGCGACGAAAACAGAAGCGAGCGATAAACGGCATAATGAAGAAATAAAAGTTGTATCAACTAAATGTAATTTTGCAATGGGTTACAAATAAATGTGAGGAATAGTAAAAATTTTATCATACCAGCCAGACCATAACTAAGATTTGAAAGAGGTTAGTTTCTACACGAGACTTTCGTTTGCATACAAGTGTCGGACTGTCGGCTTGGAGACAAAGTTAACAAAATGTTACGTGACGCCGAGTTGTAAATCTGCCACACAATCGTGAATAGTGAAACTTGTGCACTTACACAGTTTAGCTTGATTTCGTGGCACGGCAATAAAAGGTCCCTGAGAACTTCAGAAGTGTTAAAACAGCTATGTAAGTTTCAAAGGCCGTGTCTCTCTACCCGAATTAACATATGCTAACGAACAAGGCAGTTACAATTCTTACACAAAACTATGAACATAGAACTATTATATATCTAAACAACAATATTACGCAAAAACTAAAACACTATGCATCCACGCAAAACACACATTACTATAAATGAACAATAATTATTAATAAACATTTCAAGCATGAAACTATTGTTAAAGCAACTGCAATAAAATTCATAGGCGATAAAGTAACAACTTCAACAGAACGTTTTTGAGCCTAAAAGACCATGAGATTCATAGCTAGCTAAGTAGAACGTTACCTTCAACGTTACCGTCCAAGATAACGATTAAAATACTTATGGTAATGTCGGTAAAGTTATACGTAATACTAATTACCATAATATTATCACTACATAATCACTGCTATAAGATCATTATCGCTAGACAAAACACTTTCACTTCAAATTCGTATAGTGGCTTTTTAACGATATTCGTTTAGAAACGCTATCAAACACTTTCTTTGACTGTGTTGGCTTTTGGTTACCGAAAATATCTTGAGAAAACCAGGGCGTGAGGGTCTGGAATTTCTATCTCGTGGAGCAAAGCTTTCCTGTGCGCTAGAACAATTTTAGTGAGGTTATGAAACAAAGCTTATGCCCAAATAAATAAATGTCAAACTGTCCTCATACCGAAGATCTAATTCCTGAACTCAACACATGCTTCAGAACGCAATAAAGAAGAAAGTTAACGACACTAACAAGAGTTGTCCAAACATAACGCACTATTGCTGTTTCCGCTGGCCCAGCATCGCGTGAGAACATGCGACCACCGGCCACCGGCCTTGAGTCCTTCGCTGCCTAGCCTAACTACTTCAAATCAACTTTTATTACTATACTATCGCTCCGAACAAGTTTCTACTTCATACCCACTATATAGGGAGCTACTCGCTTTATGTTTATTTATAACCCTCTCGCTAGACAGTTGCCAACTGATGGAAAGACGAAATGTATGCGGAAGGACCAACTCTTTTATTTAAAAAAGGCATTGGCTTCTCAGAATGGATGTAACGTACAAACTTGGCAGAGCCACAATTTTGCGGTAATTATTTACATGAATGATAATGAGGAGAGATATAGTATCGAATATGTCCGTACAGTACAGCAGCTGTTGGATAGCGGTTGTATTTTTTATATTGTAAACTTGATTCAGAAATCTCGACCAATATTTTCAGAGGAATCTTCAAAGAAAACGTCAGTGGGAGACAATTTATCGACGTGCTCGACACGACACGTGCGAGATAAAACGCAATTGTTCTGGATTCATGACATTTGGAACTGCTCTCATTCTCGTAACATATTGCATAACACGACGTCCCAATTACCGACAATTGCACAAACGGTCTCGCACGACACCTATGTCATACGCAACTGTTATGATTGTGAACAATCACTTCCGCTCAATTTGTCGGCCACTTCCGACCGATTATACGTAGTGCAGTATTAATAAATACTGCATGTTTATTTTTCCACATTCATACTTCTTTAAGTTTACATTCTACCTCTTCTTTGATTGCTTTACCAGAAAATTTATTTTCGTAATTTTTTAAATTAAGAATTGTTTGTCATTCGGTTGAGATTTTTCCTTTGAAATATGGTGGACTTGTTGAAATTTTGTCACGGATGACGGCCACGTTATTTTTATCTTGGAATTTTAAACCTAAATTATTTGTTTCTTTTGAATTATGTACTTAAAATATATTATTATGTGTTGCTGGTGATTGTTTTGCGGTTCATCGTTTTTAGCAGCGAGTTGAGACTTTCAAGGTCACAACAAACTCTGTTCGTCTTTTTTTTTGGTATGTATAATTCTACTCTATTTTTGGGTTCAAGATTGATTGGATTCTGCTTGCTATTCGGGTTCTTATGGTTAATTTTTGTCCCAGGAATAGTACCCGATCATTTTGCAAGCCGATTCATTCGGCTCCACCCTCCCAGGCTACTACAATTTCACCTGATTACACCTGACTGATTTCCTTGTGGAAGCAGAAAGAATCGAACTTTCCAGGACAAAACTGAAGTGTTCTTCTTCAAGGACGCCGTGGAAACAGTCGCAAAATCTTTCTATCCAAGTTTCGAAGACCATCAAACAGATATTAATTTATTTTTTTAACTTCTAGTGTAGTTAGTTTAGTTTATTTTTTTATTTTAAACTATATCTCTACGGTTCGTATTATAACTTTGTTCTTTAAAAATACAGCGGGTTCTATTTTTTTTTTTTTTTTTTTTGCGGTCTATTTTATTGACGTGGACGTAGTGTACGTTTTGGTTGCAACTAAAATCTAAACTCGTCGCGTTGCTTAATTAAAACAATATCTTTTATTAAAAAAACCTAAAGTATTTCCTGATTCCATAATTTGTTTAGTTTTGTGACAAGTTTCATCAAGCCTTTTTTTTAAATTGTATTTTCTACATTTTAATATTATTTTTGATATATTTTGTTTGTATTCGGACTTTTCAACTAAAATTATACGTGATAGTAGTGAAGAATTCTTGTCGTTTCCTTTTTTTCGCTACAGTAGGTGATACTGCAGTTTTGGTTTCCTGTGTTTTTATTCACGCAATTCTCATAACCTACACACAAAGTGATGGAATAGCGTTTACAAACCGAAGGCGATGAAGCTGTTTTAAATACTGATGAATCTATATTCCTACTGGCCCGGCATCATTCGGATGCATTCGGATGTCGGTCGGCTCTAATCGGCTAACGCTGCTGGGCGTCAGCCAAGCCATTCCCGCCGTTTCAACGGATTTAAATTTGGAACACTATTTTTTTCTGTGGCAGTAGTAATTTGACGAGGTGAACAATCTCTATCCGTTTAGAAATATACAAATCACATGTGTTATGGACATTTGCTATAGATGGTTGAAGGAAAGAGATGCCCCAATTTCTGTACATAGTAACATAAATGTAGGTACTGCACCTTACTCCGCGACACGAATACCTCGAATTCGTATCCTGCTTGTCGTTGTTTATGATTCCACGTGCGTAAATGTAACGGTTATACGAAAACGCGTGTTTAGACAACACCTCACGAATTATATACTTTTGGCGTACTGTTTCATGCATTTTTATATTGACCTGCTTCTATGGGGTTAATACACCTACTTAAGAGGAAAACTGAACTAGATCAGTGCTTTTGCTCGATTTTCCTTTTACATCAATACTCCTAAATTATTTCTGATGGAGGAAAATGTAATAATTAACATATTGTTTTGTTTACCATTCGCAATGATTTTTACGTATATCCACTGCCACGGAGGACATAAAAGATATTTTTTAGGTTCTATTGGTGAAAAATCTTAAAGGTTATAGACAGCCTGCAGCTGCATTATGTTCTATAAAAATCGTATACCTAGTTAAAAGTAAGCATCAAAAATAACATCAATTAAATTGCTGTTAAAAATGAAATCCCTAGAAAAGCACACGTTTAGCCTCGATGACACAAACTAAAGGATAATAAACAACTGTGATGATGATGAATCTCATTTATACAGAAGATGACTGGACACTGTTCATTTGACAAATACACAATATTGTTCTAAAAGCTTAGCCTATGTATGGAGCACTTTATACGGCGTCGTGCATGTGAGACCCTGTTCAACGAAGAACAAATTGGCAATTTGACAAAAATGCAACGAACCGACTCGTACAATGTACACACTCACATATGTACAGATAGCAAAATCAGAGCGCACGCTGCGCTCGATGATTGAATAACATCGAACTGGACTGGTTCATTGGACTCATTCTATTCGACAAGCTCTTCAGATTTGTCATTATATCAATCGATATAGCGCTATCTATGCAACCGACACATGGCATTCAATGATCAACTCTCAATTTTGTCATCTCTAAACTTAGAGAAGAAGCTACTGAAACTGCGAAGGCGTATGAAGCAACCGTGTGAACTGTACAAATAAAACTTAGAACGAATATTAGAAGTGGGCAGTTATGAGCGGTATTTGCTTGTGACCTTCTCTTGATGCTCATTATGGACAAAGTCGAACGTTTACAATCCTATTCGTGTGCCTCGTAATACATTCTACCTCATTTACTCTTAACAATACACACGTTTTTGTGCAAACCGAGTCAAACATTTTGCTTAGATGTTTGCACCAAACAATATATAGTTAACATATTTTACAAGTGTCTTCATGGAACAGAGCAGCTGATGTCATTGTGTACTTGAATCACAAATTAATCGCGATGTGTACACAAACAACACCGGCTATCCTGCTCACGTATATCTAGCTAACCGCGCGCTCACAGCCGCGTCCGCTGCGTCTGTGGCGCGACAACAAACGTCAAGCAGCGCACAAATAATTTCTGTTTGCTTTGCTCCTGCCCCTGGTTTTAGTTCTCACTTGGCGGCCCTCTCGACATTTTGTTATATTTATCAAGCAGAATCGACAGCGTGCTCATACAATCATTTAGAGGGCATTGACTTCAACTCACCTGTGCTCTATTGATGACATCGTGTGGTCCCCGCCAAGTGGTGGCTGCTGGAGATTTCCTTTTGGCTAGCTCAAGTGTAGCTTCACTTGGACATCGTTCAAACATAAGCACACGTTCTGCCACTGAGCCACGCGTGAGGAACGGGCGCACGGGTGTCACTCCTCCTGCTGTGTTGGCGGGCTCACCGGCGCCGGCGCTAGACGCGCGCCGAGCTCGCGCCTCGAATTTAGAGCGCGCCTCCGTGACATGGGAGCCCAGCGACGCCCGGCGCTCGCCGCTGGCGCCGGCGGCCGGCTTCCTCGCTCCTGTCTCCAGCCTGTCCTGGTATCTACTCTTGGCGTAGTCAACCAGTGACAGCGGTGGAACCACGTCCGGCCGCTCTGCAGTGCGTTCGGCCACCACACCACCAGTGCGCAGCGCCCGCAGCAGGCGCTCCTCTTCGCGGGCGACCTCGAGCCGCATAGCAGCGGGGTCGGTCCGCCTCGCGCCTGCGCCTGCGCCTCCTGTACCATTCCGCTCCGGTACCAAGTCTGGAGGAAGCATAACCTCTATGGTCTCTCCCTCGGGCTCCAAACTCTCGCGGTGTGTGTCGGGTCTCTGTTCTCTTCGGACGTCTGATCTTTGTTCCCTAGGCGCGTCCGGGCGATGAACCTGTCTAATATCGGGTCTCTGTTTTATTTCGGGTTTAGGTTCCGGCCTAGGTTTAGTTCTCAGACTCTCTGCTAATTTGAGGCCAGGCGTGGGCCTGCACGATAATATTTCCGTAGGCGCGAGGCCACGCGCCTTCCAAGTCTGATATATGGCTTCGGCATGATCAGAAATCTGTTTAGCAATAGCGGCTATGTCCTCCTCGCCCGTGTCTATCTCGCGGCGGGCCGTGGCCGCCATGACCGAGCCGCTCACAGCCTGCGAGCTAGGCAGAGGTCTTGGTACGTACCGCACCGGCAGCTCTAGGGCCGCCCCGTTTGCCCCATCTACACTCACAGCTCACAGAAACACCACAGGAAGTGCACTTATTAACCGAAATCACTGAAAAAAACAGCTCTGCGGCAAGTCGCGGTGCAGCACTGGGAACAGCTGTAAGAGCGCGCGTCCAACAATAAACAAAGGCGACGATCGCGTGCGTCGGGTGTGCGGCGACGGCACACGACGAGCCGGCAGAGGGACGGCGCGCGGACTGCGGCGCGGCGCCGGTACCCCGCGCCCGCCGCCCGCTCGCCTCCCCGCCTCCTGGTTCCCAGTCCCGTCTCACGGCCTCCTTGGTCATTCACTGACACTAATTAGGCATGCCGTTTTCAACTTACAATACACAGCTTTCCTGAAACCGGAAGTAAGTAGATAGGTACTCATTCAAGGACATCTTTCATTTTAACTTAGGTACCTACCCTGGATACGTACTATTTGTTCTGAAATTGTAATCCCGGTGATAGATTTAGTATTTGAGCGTATTACAAATTCCGGCCTTGGGCTCAGTTGTATTGGCGAAATCAGGCGGAATGCATTTTGGGCGTTTAGCTGCAGGACGATGACAAGGACAATACGAGTACCACAGGTCCACAAAGATTGTAAAATTCCAGACAGGACACTATGATCATAAAATGTAAGGTGGTATCACAATTTATTGTTTTTGACCTCCTTAAACTCTCTTAACATTATGAATAATGGTCGTACTACCACTTTTATAGAACTTTTACGTGACGAGGGAGAGCTTTTATAGCAATAAGCTTTTTAACCAGTCTTTATACTAAGGGGTATCGTATTACCCAGTTAATGGGTTGTGGAGGTCAGATAGGCAGTCGCTCCATGTAAAATACTGGTATTCAGCTGCATCCGGTTAGACTGGAAGCCAACCCCAACATAGTTGGGAAAAGGCTAGGCATATGATGAAGCTTTCTATACAGCTAATAAGAATTCACAAACTCTATTTCGGTCAAATCTATAGAACGCTCTATTAATCATGTTTTTTTTAGAACTACATCGCGGTGTGCGGCATGCGTCACTATTCCAGTGATGTCTTATCTGTGACGAGCGAATCTGTGGCGTCGTCGGGCGATGCGTCGCGCACGCGCGTTGCTGCTACAAATAGCACGCGCGCCTTGTATTTATTTACACACTCCCTACTTTTTTATTTTTTGTATCATTCTACGAAGCAACGACACTGCACCCGGCCTGTCTCAGAACAGCCGGGAAGATATACGGATCGGATATTCAACACTAAACTAATTTGATTCGGTTTAAATATAAACAATGAAATCATTGTTTTTGAAAATGTGAACAGCTGGAACTATTTACAATAAATTGGAAATAGAAATGGTTGATATCCAGTTAGTGCGGTCGCTCGCGATGCTTTCACGAGCGTTTTGTGATAAGTATCAATAAATAGAATACTTAATTAATATTTTAGAGAAGGCTATAGAATACTATAGGTACAAAGTTAATTAAAGATCACATTCAGACTCTATTGAATTCTAAGATCGACTGGAACTGATAAATACGAATTAGTACAGTATTTCGTTTAGACTTCTAACTAACAACGAAAAGTTAACTCAAACTCAATCTTATTACAAAACGAGTTCTAACTTTAGACCTAGCCTGAAACTTCGAGCCCGTTACTGTATTTTGAACTTTGTTCCGACAGACGTAAAGTTCTTAATGCAAAATTGACAACTTAGACTCGGGATTAACGTTAGTTTTTGTAATAAGAACTTTAACTTTGTCGGACAACAGTTCGTAATTTAAAAATAGCTTGATGGTTTAAACCTGACTCTAAAGACAAACCATGTTTTGTAATAAAGCCGTAAGCATTTATTTCAATTAAACCATTCACTTACGAGCTCTTTTCAATTGTCAAAGTGCCGCTCATTTAGTCAGAAAGTTGAAGCTAGTTGCCTATTCCAAAATAAAGATCTCTATGGAAAAGATCGAGAAAAAATGTTTCAGTCTGAGAGTCATCACTTAATGCTACCGAGCTGACGATGGTAGCCACAGCAGTCCTTAACTGTTATTAATTAAGAGATAATTATGACAATATGTCGACAGAAACTTCTTTCCATTTCTCGTAATGATGTAACGGGACGAGTCGAGTAGATCCCGCATCTGATGATGGTTCCGACTTCAAAAAAGGAGGTTCTCAATTCGGATGTTTATACAGGGTATGGCGTAAATAATGGATGACCCTGAAACTGTCGACTGGCCAGATTATCATCTATCATTTACCCCACTTATATCACCATATGCAATTTGATTAACTTTGCTTGGGTAGCTTTTAAGTTAGCTTCAATAATACGATATTTTTCCACTTAGTTTATATTAATGATGTTAATAACTTCCTGTCACTGATATTTACATAGCAAGTAGTGTTTTATAAATTTGTGTGGGGTAGGTAAAAGAGTAAAAACTTTTTTACAAAAAAAAAACGACCGAATTGATAACCTCCTCCTTTTTGAAGTCGGTTAAAAAGAACAGGATGATAAAAAGATTGCGTCTGCGTCAAGGTTCTCTGTTAGCGTCTGAAATCCTTTGATATATCTTGATAACAAGTCACTGAGCTGTGTCACTGAGGAAGATAAAGAGACAATGTTTCAACGTAGAATCGCTTATTTTGTATCGTCTCTCGTTTAGAACAGCCTAAAGTCGTATTTATTTGAACTTAAGTACTTTAATAAGAAATAAAGAATAAAGTTTATTTGAACACAGTTCGTGAAACACAAAATACAAATAAATAACAAAAAAAAACAACCGACTTCAAAAAAAAAAAACACTACAAAGTGTAAAATAACTTTTTAATTTCGGAAGTCGGTGTCTTTGGTTTTTTTATTTACGTTTTTGCCACCGACTTCCAAAATTAAAATTAAACTTATTTTACACTTTGTAGTGTTTTTTTTTTTGAAGTCGGTTGTTTTTTTTTGTTAAAAAGTTTTTATTTTTTACTTTTTATAGTCAGAGTGCATCTCATGACAATTCCAATAAGCCCAAACACGGCTAGAATACATGGTTTTATTACGAAGTTCCGGTACCTACCTTCCAGCTTCATCATCAGATCGGTTTGATGGTACCATTTTCGTCAGAACCATTTATTTAAATTTGCTTCGTCATAGTCGCTTAACTATCTTAATCGAGATATCTTATCGCCACCCGTGAAATACTTATTATCATTGAAGAGTTCCTGTGGCTATCTGTGGTCTCCTTCATCAGTTCCACTTCACCAAATTATACTTTTTGAATGCAAATGCTTGACATGTTGATGAAAATACCAAAATTGGTATATGTATGCCTATAATATTTGAGGAGTTCCCTCAATTCCTCATGGATCCCATCATCAGAACTGGATTTTGACAAAAATGGGACCAATCTGGAAGCATATCCTTTCAAATAAAAAAAAAAATTCGAAATCGGTTCATAAATGACGGCGTACTGAGGTAACAAACATAAAAAAAAAAAAAAAATACAACCGAATTGATAACGTCCTCCTTTTTGAAGTCGGTTAAAAAGTGAAAATAATGTTTTCACAACAATAGTGCTTTGTTACCATTTTCCAAAGTCCTTCGTATTAAAATCAAGTTTTCAATTTAGCGGCACTGGACCTCAATATTATTGTATTCGGTCTTAGTTACAAAGGTGATTACAGAATAGGGACATCATGGCAATTGACAACTTTAAAGAAACTGCGGGTACTGTTACTAATTTTAAGCAAACTATGGTTACCTACAGTTGTTGATAGCGTTCAAGAGGACAGATACCTAGGTACTACCGATTGATTCTGTATAAATCTCACCGTGATAACTTAGGTGAATTGAGCTATCAATATGGATAATCCCTGGCATCAGGTGGAATGACAGCTCACTTCACCTTAGTTTTCACCGTGAGATTTTTACAGAATAGGAATAGTCATTAGAAAGCAAATAAGTTTTTAAATCTAACGCCGCAGCCTTTACCAAAAGTATTTCTGTAGGTTCAATATCATCAGGACTGTGCCGGAATATAGCAGTTCGTCGTGGATGTGGTACGACAGCGGCTCCTCTGACATCATATTCTATCATCCGAAAACATCCGCCACGCAACTATCGATGACGCTCTGCTAGAGTGACCGTCACCAACCAGTGTCAGTCAGTCTTATCTGACCTACGGTGATTCCCCTACGGTGATTCCAGTAACTTCGCAAACAAATATAGACGGCGCCACTTGCTGCGCCATCAGAAACGTAAAATTAGGAAACTATTTGATTATTACACGTAACATGTGAACTATATTTAAAGCTCAATTACAAATCAGTACAAACACTTTAAATTGAAACGCGAATTTACCGAAACATCACGGTTCTGCGTACAGCAGCCATTTGATACGGCTCTTAATAAAATTAACTCAATGTAACCAATGCTTGTGTTATGTAAGCTTGTGTAACGAGTCCGTGCTATACTTGGCTGCATTCGGCAGATAGATATAGTTATAAAACACGCCAAAACGCTATTAGTAACGCAAATATTCACGCTCATGAGATGAATTAGATAATAAAAATTAAATCCGGTTTACTTCACCTAGATTCCATTTCCGGGTTTTTAGAAGTTACAGTAGGTACCTAGTACCTACCTCATAACCTGATATGAAAAGTTGTAATCGCCGAAATCAGCCAATGGTGCGTTTTCAACCAAAAAACGTAAGTAGTTGGAACTTCTTATGTTCCTGTAATTTCATTAGCATCCACCAGTATGGTAGCTTTATATAAATTCCAGAAACAACAATTCAAAAACATAAAAAAAACATTCAGAAACACAATTCCGAACCACTGTTCTATCTGAAACTAATCGAAGTAACCTAATTCTACTTGGAGGTGCAGAAATCGATATGGTGATACAAAATCCCTGGATGACTCTGTCGCATGAAACTTTACTAATAATGATACAAACATTAATATTAAAAACAGTAAGCGTAAGCATAATTAGCCTATAATGTTCCCACTGCTAGGTAGGACACAGGCCTCCTCTCATCCGCCTCCGCCATGAAGGCCTCCGTTACAACCCTAGTTTAAACACACGGTAAGGTAGGTAATACGGGCTGGTGTCTGCAACTTCACGTCAATGCGCGTATTTTGCGTACGACCTACCTTACCGTGTGTTTAAACTAGGGTTGTAACGGAGGCTTTCATTGAAAAAAAAAAACACACACGGTAACTTAATATAACATACAACAGTAATACTAGCCTCATATACTTAGAGAAGGTTCGGGCATTGATCACCACGCTTGCTCGAGACGGGTGCCACGATTTCAGACATATATTAACAACACATGAAACAAAATAACGCCTGAATTTCCTGAAGGGTTAGGCAGGGGTGTGGTGTATATGTAAACATAATATGGTAAGACTGAATTAACTACATTATACTTGACTAACAGCGTCCCGCAGTTTCACCCGCATAAGTATCGATCCCGTGGGAATATCGGGATGGAAAGTATCCTATATGTTATTCTGATATATAACCTACATTACTGTAAAGTTTCATCAAAATCCGTTCAGCAGTTTTTGCGTGAAAAAGTAACAAACATCCATCCATGCATCCTTACAAACTTTTGCATTTATAATATTAGTAGGAAAATAGGATTTGACCATAGACTACAACAACGTAGAGATGAGACGACTTTACACATTACCACCGAATAAGGTAGCGTAGCTAAGGTAGAGACGAAGCATAAAATAATACTCGATTATACCAAGCAGATAGCACGAGTGGGTGAAATATAGTGGGCCGAGGGCCATTTGACGAAGACAAAACATTTCTTTACGTTCTCGTAACGTTACATAGCCCGTAGGCTTTCATAACAATAATGTAACCGTTTCAAGGGACTTTATTGGTTCCTACACCCTAATTGTGTAACACACTTCATCAGTGAATGGTTTTAAAGGATATTGCTAATACTTTGCTACTGTTACGGTGCTGTGTGTTACGCATTACCCGCAGCTCATTTTAGGATTTTAAATCTACGAACTTAAAGAGTTGTGTATATATCGAGCTTTTCTATAATATTTTAAAGAGTTTAAATCTGTGAGTTTATATGTAGAGGGTAAACTTCGGAACTACTGATCCGATTCCATTCACCCAAATTTCGCCATTTCGATTTTTAGTACCTAAATGCAATAAAGAAGCCCGAATAATCACTTGGGCATACCTACTATGTACTTACTGGAAAAATAACACATCTTTGGATATAAACGCGTCTTTTAATAGATGTAAATAAGCTTAAAGTTATGTTTTTCTTCGCAATATGTCGTCGAGGTGAACGAACAGATTTCTAAAAACATGGTACCTACTCTAATATTGTTACGGATGACTCTGCCATAACTAATATGGCGAGAGAAAAGTGAAACCGAATGCAAATGAGCGGTGCGAGAGTGACACGCGCAGGCGCAACTAAATGCAGACACAGTATATTTTTAATAGAATAATTTAGGTATCATTTTGAACAAAACGCTTTGTGTGGTTAATATTTTACCTGTAAATTATGACCGAAGAAAATATACATAGATATAGGTAATAAGGCCGTAGAAATATAAAACCTGATATCTATCGGTATGGCTCTAGAATGGCACTGAGATCATGGCTTATAAAATTGTATTAGAGTAAAAAAGTACATAAGTAAGTAAATACTACGCCGCGCCAACCCCAAATAGCTTGGAATAAGTGCAGGAATTTGCTGAAATTACGACAGGTGCGACGCAACTTAGTAGATCAATTTCATATGAAAACTTCATGAAAATTGTTCTACCAACACCCTTAAATTTATTATTGCATAAACACATTATCAATCAAAATCTACAGACCATTGTGAAGATATTACTAATTCATTGCTAAAAAGTATTCGAAATATTGGTCTGCTCAACGACGTAAATAACGCAATCAATGTTGTTGAACCATTGATGTTGAACTGTCAAAATGAAAGCCAATTGCTACTGTGTGTTACGGAATTACCTACCCCGCAGAATCGCGTCTGTCTGCGGGAGCCTTGAATTGAGAAATCCTACATTCAGGAACATTTTGCTCTAAATCATACATCTTAGTTTTAATACCAATTTTATCATTTGAAATCAGAATTTCATACATTAGAATTACATTTAAATGTGACTTTTTACCGATGTTACCAATTTATCTATACTACTGCTTATTACTAAGTTAGCTTATTTATCTGATTCATTGTTTTATGCATGTTGTGTTTACCTATAAGTAATTGATGCACTGTTATTCTACTTTTAAAAATGAATTATGGGGTTGTATTAGTGTAATCAATTGTTGGTGAACCTAATAAAATAAATAAATAAATACGTTTTATTATCAAAACTGGACTTTAGTCTGTATGCTGTGAATAACGCTGTTGATAATATTATTGTTAATTTTAAGTAGGTATATTGTTAAGGCTGATTTTTCAATAGACAGACAATTTTTATTCGTGGAATAAAACTGACTTCTGCCAGATTTTGTATGCAAGAACTGTCTGTAAAAATTCAAAATTATACCTACGATAAAATTATCCGGCGTTGGAAAAATCGGCCCTAAGAGTAATTGTTTTTGGTCCAAATACATAATAAAGTAAGTTGAAAACTAAAATCCGATTACCTACTGAAAAATCACGCTCTAAAATGTATGAAACCAGTAGGCCAATTCTCGTAATTTAAAACGTTCAAAATCTAGTCGCACTCTCATCTCGGCGACAAACAAATGTCAAAAACTTGTCAAAATGTAGGGAAATTTGAAGTATTTTTGACAGATTGAGACTGAGATCAGAGGGGCAATTCTCGTAATTTTAAGAACTTTCACAGTCTGATCTCAGTCTCAATCTGTCAAAAATACCTCTAATTTCCCTACATTTTGACAACTTTTTGACATTTGTTTGTCGCCGAGATGAGACTGCGTCTAGATTTTGAACGTTTTAAATTACGAGAATTGGCCTTCAGATTGTGAACATTCTTAAAAATTACGAGAATTACCCCTCTGAAAATATTCTCACCAGCTGCGGGACAATTGCGTAACATATTATCAACCGGCAGGGTAGTTGCGTAACACACTATCAGTAGCAATGGGTTTCATATTGACAGTTCAAAAACATTCATTGCGTTATTTACGTTGTTGACCGGACACACTTTTCGAACATATGGAGCAATGGATTAGCAATATGCTTCAAAATGATTCAAATTGAGAGTAATAGTGTGCTACGCAATTAGGGCATAACTATTCAGTAATCTGTGATTAGGGTGCGGAATCGGTTTCATTGTGACAGTTCAACAACATTCATTGCGTTTTTTATGTGTTGAGCAGACAAATTTTTCGAACTTATGAAGCAATGCATTAGCAATTTGCTTCAAAATTATTCCGATTCCGATTGATAGCGTGTTACGCAATTAGGGTGCTGAAATTGTTTACAAACTTTTCAATATGTATCGTTTATTAAATAAACAACTTATATGTAGGTAATATATTTCAGTGTATTTTATACATATTCATAGATAATAGGTCATATGCCACTTTGCCCTAAAGCTTATGATCGCTTACTGTTAGAATGTATTGTTCTGTTTTCCTCCTTTTTGCTTCACCGTATTCGGGTAAAAAAAAATAACCAAAAATGTACCAAGCCAATAAGCCCCCTTCTCAGGAACATCATATTTTTTGTGAATATTGCAACTACTAGTATGAATCATTAGGGACTAGAATGTCGTGATTTAACCTATTGTTACTGAGTCACCCGCACGATTTGCCCTATAATAAAGGCAACGCTATTTATAAGGGCGTTGACACCCTCGAATCATTGCAAAAGAGTTAACCAAGGTGTAGTTTTCATTACCTCGCTATAGTAAAAAGTTACACCGCCGCTGGATAAAGAGTTCCTACCAAAGACATTTAAATAGCAGCTCGGAGTCTGGATAAGTGTCCGGCCTATTATATGGGACATAAAACTAACGAAATGTGGTGTACTATACAGGGTGGGTTAAAAATCGTGGATCAAACGAAACAAAACGATAGCTGGGGTTATTTGCAGTAAAACAAAACAATAAAAAATAAGTAGGTATAATAATAATAGTCGACAGCGATGCGGATGAATTTTTCGACGCTATATTTTAGTTTGTTTTTTGTTTTAGTTAAGTTAGGATTTAATTAAAATAATAAATAAATATAATAAATGGAAAAAAAAGCTAAAAATATATTTAAAAAAAAAGTAAGTATCATCACTACAAAAGTGCTTTTATGATACTTAGTGGGTAACATGATTTATCAGTATTGGCACTTCTTTCAATATCTTTTAAGTCTCAAGAAAAATTATTTGGAACTTTAGAACCTACTGTAAACACTCAAATTGTCATAACTCTTAAGGAGATCAAGTTAGGGCACTGCCACAGAGAATTTTTTTACTACAAATAACCCCAGCTGTCGCCATGTTTCGTTTGATCCACGATTTTTTCCACCCTGTATAGGTACTGCTCTACCTAACTCTTCAGGTAATACAGGCGTGATGATGACGTTTAAATTCGGGTGTCAGGGACACCGACACGCAACCTCCTGCCATGGATTCAGTACACGATTCGAAACTCCCCTGAGATGACTTTTTAATCAGTTATCAAAAAAAAAAAATAGCTGTTCCGTACAATTTGATCGTGAAGGTATGAGTCCTCGTATCACTGGTCAATTTCTCTCAGTCTTCATTTTATTTAATTCGTCAGTTTCGTTGATTAGTCAGTTTCACTGATTCGTCAGTATAATGCACTTTTCTATGAAACGGCATTTTTTTTTTTTGAAAACTGACGTAAATTTTTACACTGCACGGTCTAAAATCATGTGCTAAATTCATGGTTACAGTTTTCGCGTCGAGGTCACAATACTAACGATTTCACACAAATCTCCACACCTCACAATACATTCATTACAACGTCATTCTGTCCGAATCGTTCAAATCCTGTACAATTAAACTTGGTCACTAAGCCAACCCACAAAGTTCATCCCAATAATTAACTGTTTATAGACGAAGCAACTTTGATCTACAGAAAACGGAGGGAAACGTAAAATAATACTACGGCATGGTTACTACTACGGTAATGAAATGTCAGTTGTGCGACCACCAACTACCCTCGCGGGGTGCGGCGACCGTTGACCCTCAAGTTGGACGAAGTAAAGTAACTTTAACTAAATCAGGCGGGGTTGGGTTGGTGTTTCACAATTTTTCTTGTTGCTATTTTATTTTCAGTAAGTTTTCGGTCCCTGGTATTAAGACGTATTTGATTTCTGCTTCTTCTTGGGAAAACACCATGATGTACAGACTGTACAGTCAGCAAAGGAGATAAGTATGCAGGGTCGTCGAATATAGTTGAAGTTTACTAAGAAACCGATTGATGTTTTCGGATGAAATTTAATTTGATAAATGAAATGTTTGTTTTCTATTAATTAAATTAAATTTTACCTACCTAAAGATTATAGTTTGTGTCCTGTAGTAGAAAGGGCTGACTCAGGGTCTCAGGGTGCACTGAAAATGTGGGTAACGAACGGGGACAGCCAATTTTGGACATTTTCCTTCGTAGTGACCTTAGCAAGTACCTAATATTTTTCTACAATCTTATGCTCAATACCTACTTAAATTTTATGTAACCCGAACGACAAATTATTGTCTTTCAAAACGTCAGCGCACGAGAATCAATTAAGTTGTTTCTTTGTATCGGTCACGATCGATTCTAGCAAGACAAACTAATCACTTAAAAGTAACTAATGAGGAAGGAACCCCAGTCCCCGGAGACAAGGAAACCCAGTCCCCAGCGGGTTAGCGGGCGCCTGCATTCTGTTATGAGATCCTGTGGCCGTATTACATGATTCCAATGTGAAATAGGGATAGTGCTATAGGTAATGTATAGCTCCGTTTCTCTCTCACACTGGAATCAGGATGCCATTAAGACGTCATAGTAGTTACTAATTGTTATTACTATGATAAAATAAGTTTCAAGTTTGAGAATGAACTGTGCTGAAAGAGAAGTATCCTTTATAAAAAAAAAAACAAAGTGTATTGCCAGTTTTTAACATCTTCTCAGTTTAAAGGAATAGTTTTTAATTTATTTTTTCTAAATAAACTAATAGATATTTAAAAAACTTCTTGGGTGATACCATCAATAGTTCATGAATTTGACAGCTAACTGTCACTATACGTACATTTTTTTACGAATAATAATTTAAACTATAATTACAGTAGGTAACTACTAACATTCACAGGTATCATCAAATCAGTGCTTCCATCGCACGGACGAGCTTTCAGTTTTTTATAACTCTATTAGATAGGTATTACCTACTATATCATGTATAGTAATTGCATGGTACCGGTATAGCAAATAAGTTTAATAATAATAATAATAAATTCCTTATTTCGGACAACAAAAGATCCACTGTGTTAGTAAATTCCTTATAATTAATGTTAGTGACATATTATTTAAAACTTATTTATCCGAGATCGCTTCATGAGGACGACGCACAAGCGAAGGGGAAGTACTTCACTCGTTCATCACCCCCACAAAACGTCTCAGAATAGGAGAGTAGATGCTCTCCGCCACTGTCCGTTAAATAAAAGTTCAAAATTTTAATTAATATTATCCAAGGAATAGTAACAATATTAATATTATTATTTAATTAAAAATGTATTTATTTAAATAAATAATAAGTATTTTCTGGGTTATTGGTTGTTTTTCTTATAATAATATCTAATGACATGGGGAAACATTAAAATAAATAATGGCAACTCTCAGTTATAGTGTCAGATCTGAAATACGAGAAATGTCGCGGTATTTTCAAAATTATTATGAAAATAAATTATAATTTTACCGTAGCAAACTAAGGAATCAAACGTTTTATATTAAATTATTACCTAGTCAACTTGCGACATTTTTTATATTTTAATAAATTCATCTAACCACAGGAATTGGTGATAGTAAAATTATCTACAAAATCGCCAGTTTGTTTATTAAAAACCAGTGCAAGAAATTACTACTTTTCTATGGCTCCTGATATGATTTTGGGAAGAGTCGGGAAATCAACTTACTCGTGGAACGTAAAAAAGCATGAATGCAGAAGAAGCCAAAGTCCCTGATATCGAGGGTCACTGGCAGTCCATCGAAATATTTTTGTTTTCTAACGGTCAGCAATACAGTCCGCCAAGAAAGTATCGCCTACGAGCTGACGAACTTAACTCGTGGGACGACACCCTAAACCTACTGGCACAGTCACTTTATGGACTCGAGTGAGTAATTCTACAGATTTAGAGGCAGTCTTAAAATCGCTTATTTATCATTAATTTCCATCAATATTAAAAAGCGGCCGGTTGGAGCGTAGCCTTAGGGGCGCTATGGAGCGAGGACTTATTTCGGAAATTTACCAATTGGGTATGTAAAGTTTTTTTCAGGTATTTTTTTTATATTTTTAATTTATAGATTTAGTTATTTTATGCAACTAATTTCAAAATTTTGGTTTTCTAAGCAGCCATTAATTTTAAATAAATTTTCTAAATTCTGCTTCAAAAGTAGGCTGAAGAGTTCAATATCTATGCCACGTATAACACAATAATAAAAATCCTAAATTTGACGTTTTTTGCTTGACATCAGAAACTTCAAGCATGACACTAGACAGTTTTAGAGGTGGGAATGATCGACATAATCGATTGAACATTTATTTAATACAGTTTTAATTTTGTATAGGGATAAGTGGAAGGAGGGAAGGGAGGCCTTTGCCCTGCAGTGGGACAGAAATGACTAATAATTAATAATTAAATAGGTAAAGATTGAATTCTTATTTATAAAAAAACTATAAACTAAAACTATAATTAAATAATAGGTATTATTAATATGTCATTATCAAAATCAAACCAATAACAAGCAGCTACAGTACCTAGTTATATTTGCAAGTTACCAACACCATTTGTGGTTACAAAATAGTTCGAATGATTTTATACTTAATATTATTATTTACTTATAGGGAATGCATTTTATTTAAGCTATCATTATAATGGTCGATTAACAATAATTCGGAATTCGGGATTTAGATTTTTTGTGTGAATAGATTTTCAATGTTTGATTTGAATCGATTCAAAGGCCGAAATTTTCGCACGACTGCATTACATACTTATATTATTATGGTCATCCCTATAGTTGACATTATATGACTTTACCTTTTTATCATAAGATGAGAGGGGGCACCGAAAGTATTCTCAATCTGCTTACTTGTGACGTCATTTGGAGGTCAAATGAAAGTCAAGTGGTATTAAGTGTTTATGTTAAAATAAACTACATCTTATAATTTTAAGCGCTAAAAATAGAAAAATTAAGTTAAGAAACCTTAAATCTCGAAATGGTTTGGGAATCAGCGTAGGATTTTTTTTCTTTACATACCGAATTTGATTGCAGCATCGGGTTAACTTTGTCCATAGAAACCATTACGTTATGAGAAGCATGACCATACGACGCACTGTTTCAGAGAGCCTAGGAGATGTCGTTTTTTTATTTTTTTTTTATAAAACGCTCTATATTTCCAAAATAGTAGCTCTAATGAAAATCTTTTCTGAAAATAAATTGTTGCTTTAGTTGTAAACCATGAGGGTCAGTGGGTCGTCTTAGAGGCTACTTATTGCGGTTCAAAAGATACAGCCCTGTGACAGACGGACGGAGGAAGGGGAAACAGCGGAGCCTTATTAATAGGGCCTATTATTAAGGCTCTGCTGGAACCCTCTGGGTTCCAGACCCCAAAACGGAGTTCAATTGAAATTGATTTATGTATTTTCATTCTAAATAAACACTTGCAGGAGTCCTGTAATAGATCTGTACACTATCGATGGCCAGCGGGTGGAAGGGCCGCTGGAACTTAAAGATGGCCTGGCATATGTGGCCGTTACTCGACCAGACACATTCATAGACGCTGGCTATCAGAAATATCTGATAAGAGCTTCTAAGTAAGCAGAGTACCTATTAACAATTATTTATAATTGAAATCAGTTAAATAGTATTACATATTATAAACTAGCTTCTGCCCGCAACTCATCCGGGTGAAAGGGGATTGAAGATTTTCATATGAAACCGACAGGGTAATTGCGTAACACACTATCAGTAGCAATGGGTTTCATTTTGATAGTTCAACAACATTCATTGCGTTATTTGCGTTGTTGAGCAGACACATTTTTCGAACATATGGAGCAATGGATTAGAAATATGCTTCAAAATGATTCAAATTGAGAGTAATAGTGTGTTACGCAATTAGGGTGCTGGAATACCGTCGCGCCATTTTTTATTTTTTTCCAAATTGCGGCTACGCATGAATCCTATACAGGGTGGGCAAAAAATCGTGGATCATACGAAACAGGGTGACAGATGGGATTATCTGCAGTGAAAAATTTCTCTGTGGCAAAGCCCTAACTTGATCTCCTTAAAAGTTATTACAATTTGATTGTTTACAGTAAGGTTCTAAAGTTACAAATAATGTGTCTTGAGACTTAAAAGATATTGAAAAAAGTGCCAATACTGATAAATCATGGTACCCACTGTCATAAAAACACTTTTGTAGTGATGATACTTTTTTAAAATATTTTTTTTTATTTTTCATTTTTTTTTTTTTTGTATTTATTTCTTTACTGCAAGTAACCCAACTATCGTTTTGTTTCGTTTGATCCACGATTTATTACCCACCCTGTATAAATCGATAGCTGACATCAATGCAAACATAAAACATAATAAGACCCCGTAAGTGTCACGTTTCCGAGATATTAAAACTTTCAAAGTTGATCACGTGAATCCATATTTTTTGAACTTGTTTACATCTTGTTGCATAGATGTTTGAAATAATCACTCTGAAAGCTTAAAGTAAGTAATCAAACATCTATGCAACAAGATCTAAGAAATTTGTGTCATATAGTGGCCGCCATTTTGAAAAAAAATCTAAATGGCGAACGGGTAGATAAGCCTTATGCCACGGATCTTCAAACCCCTTTCGTATTCGCCCGTCCCACCTCGTCGCATCGCATCGTCCGCCTGCGCTTTCTCTTCGCTTAGCGTTCTTTCTGATTTTTTTTCTTTTTGCTCGGCATCTAAGAGTCATGGCGTGTGATTTTTTTTTCTTCAAGAATTGGGCTTACAAATACAAAAATAATTTTTCAAATCCGACCGGTACTTCCAGAGATTAGCGCGTTCAAACAATAAACTCTTCAGCTTTTTATTATTAGTACAGATTAAAGTAGCTTTTCGAGACTGCCTGTGTGCCCGCATTGGTCTTCTAAACTGCGCAATCGGTGCTTTCCATCATCACATTTAGAGAACCACCATTTAGAGAAACACCATCATTTAGAGAATTCATTCCGGAAAGTTTATGTGTACAATACATTAATTTTAAACTTACATATATAAGAAATCTCAATGTTTTGTCAAGTTTTAGAAATCGTGCTAAGCAGGGGCGAGTTGAAAGCCAGCTATAATCGAAAACATATCAGTTTAAATCTTCTTTTGTAATTTTTTATCATCAAAAACGTAATGAGCATAATTAACAAAAAAAATGTAATGTTTGAAGGTCCTGGGAAAAGCGACAAGCAAGGAAGAAAATTCCAGGTTAGTATTGACATGATGTTAATTTACTAGTAGAACCTAATTTTACGCCCTTAATGACGTGGTTCGCTTCTTCATCTATTTTACTGTCAAATATTATGTCCTTAATTTTGATGGATTAGTATGAAAATATCTGAACCCCTTAAATGCAGAGGAAGTTCTTAGGAACTACGTCGCCCATTTAATACTCAGAATAAACTTACAAAATAAAACAATAATCGAATGACCCTTCTCAATAAATCACTTTGTATTTAATAAACCTATAAGATGATCATCTAGCCAGAATTTTACCCAGTATCTTTTGATAGAGTTGAGAATTGATCCAGTTATTTTTATAATCAAAAGGATAAATCCTTTGACGACACGGAGGCTCTGCTGGAATAAAATATAAATAAAAACTACACTTAATACATGCACCGTTTAGTTCATAACCTCACGCATAAACTCAGATGCAGTCACATTCTCACACCCTCACACTCACTCACACAATCGTAAGTCGTAAGCCTGCATGTGTGCTGCGTGTTTGGTTTTAATTCTCTACGGCAGTAGTCCCTACGGCAGACTAGAATTAAAAAAAAAGTAAATAATACTTATTTGCAACCATTTTTAATTTTTCATAATTTGTATACCTAATCTGCATTTAAATGTTTTTACTTTTTAGAATGTGTACCCGACGAGCTATGTTGCTTATGCCCCGAAAAAGAGTGTGAGTTATTCCTTATGATTTTACCTATTCATAGGTAGGTAATTGTTGGAATCACGCTTGTTTCTCCCAAGGGTGTTTTTTGTGTGAATAGATACTAATTTATATTAAACTTAATATTATACCTACTTTTCAGGGTGTTGTGATATCCAGAAGTGTTGCTTATGCCCGGAAAAAGAAGGTTAGTGAACCAAGACAAAGAATATTGTTACTTAATATGATTATACGTAAGTACATAGGCACATTTTTGTTTAAAGAAATAACTGATTTACATAAATATTTACAAATATGGCCTTAAACTAAAGGTAGGTAAAAAAATAGGATTCTACCTGAACTAAGAATAAACCTGCATCTCAGGTATCTCAATCAAGTGTTTATACATAACTAGGTATTATCTAAAATTCCTAAAAGAAAAGTACATAAATTGTCTTAGTACTTTAAATGGTAATTTAATAGTTAGTTTAGTGGCGTGTGTGTTAATAGTTTGTATTTAGGTACTTTTAAACCAGTCATGTGTTCATAGTGCATTTTTTTTTTAATGCTTTGCCGCGCCATTCCGTGCCATTCCGTTGCTGAGCGCGTTAAAAGTGTCCTTGCATTGTTTCAGATGAAGAAGCTCTGGAGTCATTATATTGTGTTGCTGAACACTCGGAGTTGAGGCCGGCAGGTGGACACTTCATGAGCTCAGTGCGTTCAGTGTTCATTATATAACTTAAGCTACGGTTTTCTAAAAACGCGGTAACCGCACTTAACGGCTGCAGTGATGGCTGTCTTGAAAATGATAACAGCGACAAAGATTGAAATCGTTAGATACGCCCTAACGCCTCAAAAATAGACCCGCAGGGTAATTGCGTAACACACTATCAGTTCCAAAGGTTTCATTTTGACAGTTCAACAGTATTCATTGCATTATTTACGTTGTTGAGCAGACTAATTTTTCAAACATATAAGCAATGCATTAGCAATATCCTAACAATATACTAACTAATTTAATTATTTACAATATGCTAACCAATTTAATATGACTATGTATGTTACACGAACTCAACTCAAAAGAAAAGTCTTCATCAATTTCAAATAGCATTATTCGTATGGCTTATAGAAAAATCATTAAGCATATTCTATGAATGAGTATTTAGACTTTAAATTCACACTGACTTTATTACTATTATAATTTGACAAAAATACGTATACGTACCAATTTCATTTATTGAATTAATGTAATCAATTTTGCATACTAGTTTTAGCAACCCAACCATCTGTAATTAAAAACAATTATTCTAGCTAATTTTAATTTCATTCTACTAAAAGCATAAACAAAAAAAAAATATTTCTCTCATTTTGAAAACTGACTTACCGATTACTAAGCTTATACCAGATTATGATTTGTTTTTTTACAGGCATGTTCAAAACCAGCCGCAGCAGATGATTACAGTACCAGATCAGGCAAAATTGCATATACGGCGGATGAACATGCAGTTAGACTGGGTGAATATGGACCTAACCCGGGTGAATTTGTATATTCACCCGTTGAATCTCCTTCACCCGTTGAATCTCCAACTAAAGCGGACGAATCTGGAGGTAGGTTAGTTAAATATGGAGCAAATCCAAGTGAACATGCACTTGGAGTCAATGATAATGGATCTAGACAGGAATTTATGGCTAGAACAGATGAATATGGAGCTAGTCCGGGTGAATTTGGAACTAAACCAGATGAAAATGTACCCGTAGTGAGTAAAAATGTAGTTAAACCGGTCGAAAATGGAGCGAGACCGGATGAATATGTAGCTAGCTTGAGCGAAAACGGATCAAGATTGAGTAAAGATGGAGCTAGGCTGAGAGAATATGGTACTAGACAAGATGAAAATGTGGCTATACCGGGTGAATATGAAACTAGACCCAGTGTAAATAGAGCTAAGCCAGGTGAATATAGAGCTAGACCGGGTGAACCTAAAACTAGACCGAGTATTAACGGAGCTAAGCCAAGTGAATATGGAGTTAAACGTGGCGATAAGCCGAGTGTAAATGCGGCTATACCAGAATATTACGCTAGACCAAGTGAACCAGGAGCTCGACCGGGTGAATATAAAACTAGACGGAGTATTAATGAAGATAAGCGGAGTGAATATGGAGTAAGACCGGGTGAATATGAAACTAGATCGTCTGTTAATGAAGCTCGACCAAGTGAATATAAAGCTAGACCGGTTGAAAATTACACCAGATCAAATATAAATGGAGTTAAACGAAATGAATATGGTGCTAAACCGGCTGAACATGAACCTAAACTGGGTGCTAATGGAGCTAAGCCAAGCGAATATGAAGCTACACTGGGTGAATACAAAACTAGGCCGACTGTAAATGGAGTTGAACCTATTGAATATAAAGCTAGGTCAATTAAATATAAAACTAGACTGGCTGAAAATAGAGCTAAACTAAGTGAATATAAAGCTAAACCGGATGAAAATAGAGCAAAACCAAGTGAATATAAAGCTAGACCGCATGAAAATGAAACCAGACCGAGTGTAAACGGTGCTGAGTCCGGTAATTATGGAGCTAGACCGAGCATTAATGGAACTACGCCAGATGAATATGGAGCTAGGCCGGGTGAATATGAATTTAGACCGAGAGAAACTAGAGCTAAGCCAGGTGAATATAGAGTTAGATCGGGTGAATTTGCAGATAAAAGAACCCGACCAGATGGATATGGACCCAAATCAACCAAAGGTGGAGCTTGTTCTGATGAAGATCAAGTCAAACCGACTGTATATGAAGTTATACCAGGGAATGAAGTTAAGTCCAAAAAAGAAGCATATGAGATTGGGTTGCGTGACAATGAAATATGTTCAGATGACAATGTAGACAGACTGGATAAAGATACAGTAGATAAAGATGCAGAAGAAGAATGTAAATTTCGAAAACAAAGCGAAAGCGATCTTGTAAATAAGGGTGAATATGGAGTTATAAAAAGTGATAAAAGGGACAAACAAATAGATCCCAAAGATAGAGCGAGTGGGAATGGGGGAAGAGGTGGTGCACGTAAAGTAAGTGGCGGTGAACAAAGTAGCAGAGAAAACGACACTGTAAGTGAACCAAGAGTTATAGAAATTGAAAATGCGCACAGACCAAGTGAACTGAGAGCCTCAGGAATTGAAAGTAAGCGCAGACCAAGCCAACAGACAGGAGAAATTGAACACACGCACAGACTAAGTAAAACGGGTGAACTAACCAGAGAATTCGAACATGTTGGTAGAGTGAGCGAGCAAAAAGGCAGGGAAATTAATCCTGCAGGCAGAGCCGGAGTGAACGCGGCTAGACTGAGTGAACAAAGAAACAAACAGAGCGATCATTTAGCTAGATTGGGTGATCGTGAAAGCAGAGTGGGTGATCATGAAGCCAGAGCTGGTGATCTAGGACTCAGAACTAGTAATCATGTTGCCGGATTAGTAAACCCTGGCTCTAAGGTAGCTGGCACTGGTACCAGAACAGCTGTATCTGGATCTAGAGCAAGTCCTAGAGACAGGACGAGTTCTATAGCAAAAACGAGTCATTTGGGTCAACACAAATTGGGAACACCTGTTAAAGTGGACGAAACGGCAGCCAAATTAGGTGAGTCAGAAATTAAAAACAGAGTGGGTTACCCTGGGGCTAGACAAAGTAACGTTGGAGGAGCAGGGGCTTCACACATATCTGAAGCCCAGCAACATGCTCGAAGAACTAGTTTATCTGCGGGAAGAGCATCTATTGAAAAAAAACGTTTGTCAATCGGAAAAAACTCGTCATTGCTAAAGAAACCCACTCCAATTGCCTCCTTACTTCGTAAATCAAAAGACAAACAACCAATAAAAACGAACAAAGAGATTCTCCTACATAAAATTACTGGTAAAGCCAGTGCTAATCCTGTTCCAGCTTCTAACGACTTTGGACAATCAAAAATAATGCCCATCACTCAACCTGCCCTCCCACCACCGTCTTCTATCATAAACCTAGTGAATTTACCAACAAATAAAGCTCCTCTTGAAATTATTATCGATGAAAAAGAAATAATTGTAGCATCAACACATTTGTTCAGGGAACCAGAAAGCGAGATAAGGTCTATGAGGTTTGATTCAGTCAAACAAGTTGTTGATGTCGCTAAGAATTCCCCGGAAGAAACACAAACAGAACTGTTTTATGTCGAAAAGAGCATGGCATCAGTAAACGAAGGTGTACAAACTAATATAGAACCAGTAGAACAAGAAACCAAGAACCAAGAAGGCCAAGGCGTGTCCGCAGGTAGTAAAGCAAGAGTCAACTCTTGCACATGCACGTGCGCTCTCTGTTGTAAACGAGACCATAGACTCGCTACCGTAGATCCCTGCGAAAATATTATATCAATCCAAAATAAAGGAGACGTTATCAACATAAAACTGAATATAGAGGTTCGGAACATTGTGAGGTCAGTTTATCCTAGTCAAAAGAATGTTCTGAAGTCGCGGTCGTTATCAAACTTTGTGAGATCAGAAAAACAATCTCAGATAACTATTGACGATGATGGTATGAATGTGCGACGCAAAAGTTCGCTGCAATCTATATTAAACCACCAGCAGTTTCGAAGTTACGGATTCGACGGTTCTGCAAAAGTGATGGATCTCCACTGTGCTGGTTGTGGGAGGCTAAACTACCCGCCGCGGTGTGATCAAACTCCGTGCTGTGATAATAACAAACAGTATTTCATATTATTGGCAAATTCAGTGAATGAAGATATGGATGATTGGTAAGTTATTATTCTACACTAATATTTCTTGTGGGTTATATGTATTTTTATCGTAAGAGTTTATAAACTATCTATCTCATAATTGACAATGTATAAATTCATATTTTATTGAAATGAATGCAAATTATTTTAACCAACAAACTGAACGGCTTATATGTCAGGTGCCTGCGATATCATGATACCATGATATCTTGCGAATTAACTATGACAAAACATTAAGCAGTCTTGCCCACCGTAAAGCATCTCCAGACTGGCCGATTACGTGCATCAGGTGGCGGCCTTGCTACATTTATTGTCTGGTTAGGATACTTTAAATATTGCTAATAACATAGAGGAAAAAAAGAAAGAAAATACGTTTCTTTGCGGCAAACATGACGCAGAGAAAGAACACAAACACAAAAAGAGAACAAGACACGTACATACAGAGTGATCAGGATCAAATTTAACTGAATTGACTATACAATTATGTAGAGAAGACTAATAATATTAATATAGTAGTTACTCACGTTTTTCATGATCCAATCATTTTCAGTTGTAATTTCAATCCACCATGTCAGCCATGCAACCTAAGGCAGTCACAGTTAAGAAAAGCAAGCAGTAGCGTCCCATTAAAACAGACTTTGTCAGAAATGAATACTATTACTACTGCTACGACATCAGGAGTGCCATTACAGAGGCGTGAATTGGTGAAGCCACAAGGCGAATCCATTATGACCAAACTTAAAGTGAGCATTTCAAAAGACTCTGATACGAGGTGCGACTACCAAAAGGAGAGTTGCTCTTCGATATCTGTAACGACGCATGTTGATAATGTTAAGACAAAGCACAGTGGCAGAAAACTATGTCCACAAAAATGCGAATATGAAGGTTCAAAAGTGTGCTCAGAGTTTTGTCCGCCAGTAACGTCATGTCAAAAAGTACAGTCAGTATGCTCGCAAGTAAGCTCTGAGGCATATCCACAAGTACAGTCAAAAGGCTGCCAACAGGCAAGCCAACAAGTTCAGTCACAAGGATACATGCCAGTTTTACCAAAATGCTCACCATGTTGTCCTAAACCACTACCGTGTATACAAATACATACACAAGTATGTCCGCAAGTGCCACAAGTTTTTGATGCGCAGACGCAGACTCAGTGGAGCAGTATTGTAGTAAGTAAAAAGCGTTTGACTCATCGTCATCTTTTATTCATGCCTTAACCAGCTTGATTTTTTATTTTTAATTAAATATTTTTTTCAGTTACAGGCACGGCTTCACCCTGACGGGCGATACTCGTTCCATCTGCCACCGTTGAATGTGTTAAATAGTTATTCATTTTAACAATTATAACATGCCAAGTAAAGGGTTTTTTTTACTAATTTGTTTTTCCCCTGTTTTACAAGGTCAACCTTAAAAACTACCTTTAACTATATCTCTTACGAGTACACATTCTGGATACTTCTAATCATATACTTACCACGTCTTGGCAAACCATCAAATGTTTGGTAATCTAGCAATTTACACCCCGAAAACTAACAAATAACGTCCAATTGTGCTAAAAACTATTATTTATTTTGTTTCTAATATAATTATTACAAACGAAACATACAATAAAACTATTGGGAATCTTTGCAGCCTGGCTGCAGGATTAGAAATTGCAAGCTGTTGTCTTTGGTAAGCAATCAGCTTACGTGCCAGGATGTTGAGTGGCTTCGGGTCCAGATAGCGAAGCTGCATCTCTGTGATCGACTTTAGACTCTGTATCGGCATTTCTAGCATCACCTGTAATAGTTCCAGGTTATGTCAACCTATTATAGTTATTTTGACCGTAGTGACGTTGGGTGGTAATTTAACCGTGGGTGGGGGCGATGTCAGTGATACTTTACCGTCTGATCAGCTCACATCAATGGCTTCATTCGAATGGCTTACTGAAACATCCCATTATAATTGTCTACGTTTGTTCCAGTCAAAAAGAACCAACACACGCTCATTAGTTCCAACGGACTCAAACATACGCCAAAAAGATATTTGATTCCAGTGGTCATAACGGCACTATAACTCTGCGAGTTATCACATAATTATCTTACGCGTACGTGCAACATATTGCTAATATTATTTAATAAGTAATTTTATGGTCTTACTTGGGCTGTAATGCCAGACATTGCTTCAGGTTTGATGGCACTCAGGTCGGGGCCACTGACCTCGGCTAGAAGTAATCCTAGCCGGGAGACTTCTCGCGCGCTCCAACTGTATGATTTGCCTAACGCCTGGAGAAAATGTCACGGCAACATATCATAGTTTCAAGTTTTTCCAGATTATTATAAATAGGTACTTATCTAACAACTTTGCAATAATAGAGTCTCGTTAATTAAAATCCGACCCAAGATTTTAGCTTACATAAATTTTAGCTTACATAAATTTGCTTGAACTAACCTGGGTTCTCGTCATCATGGCTAAATAGAACCTGCGTTGTAGTGGATCACATGCTCGTATGTGGTAAAACATCTGGAAATAAAATTATACAAGCGCTTTGTGCGCTTGTGTAATTTCTAAAGTGACGATAATGTCCACGTCACAGAATCACGATACCACAGGGAAATATAATGTATGGAAATCTTATATTTCCATACATTATATTTCCCTGTGGTATCGTGACTCGCTTTTAAATTTCCGTTCACGATATCGTTGTAACGTGCACATATTTCCGTACATTTTATGGACGAGGACGTGGACTTCCACGATAATATCGTCACATTAGAAATTATTTATGAAACAGTTTAACATATTTGAAAAAAATATTTTCAAGTTAGGGAGGGCAACTAATTTGTCTATCACATCAAGTCTACGGGTTTGCATGAAAATGCGCGCATGTAGCGACGCGACAGCTGGGAGACTTTTTGTCCGTGGGTCGGCGCCGCAACTGTCGCACGTCTATAGTTTGCAATTCAAGTGCGTGCACGGCGACAAAGTATATTGATGAATGCGGCAAAATTTTACGAAAAAGTAGCGTTGCTATCGCTCCCGTGTACGCATTGTCCAAATCTCAGCGAGGAGACGGCGACAGAGACAAAAAATTGCTGGGCAACTAAGTTGCTCGTGCAAGCTGCTAAGTGCTGTGTTGCTCTTAAAGAACAACCAACTGAATGTCATACTTAACTAAGTTCAAATTCCATTGCAACCAAAAACTTATTAGAACTATTTCGTTACAAATGGTCACTCAAAAAACAACATATAATACTTTTCATTAAAGTTGATAACTGATTATGTGGCGAAGAAATGTAAAGGAGACGTTTAATTTTTGTATAGAGATATCTTACCATATTAGCAAAGAAATACATGCCTTTTTTATCTAAATAAATAACGTCTACGTGATATTATTATGTTATAATGATTTCTGGACGAAAGTAGTATGCACGTAAGACGACGTCATGTTCAATAAATTGGCAATAGTTTGAAAAACTATTAGTTTTGTGCCGAAGTAATCAGAAAAGAATATTTTTCCACAATTCGTGGAATTATTTCCTATTTTTTCACTACCGTACAATTTATGGCCGAAAATGAAACATCTCCTTTCTGAGATTATGAACACTTCTATAGCTTTCTTTGTAGGCGCTCTTGTCCAGCAGTGATCATGTTCGTGTTACAACCAACCTGATGCGTCAGCTGAAGGTACGTGTTCTCCGGTATCCTCCTCATGAAGATCATCGGTACTCCACACAGCAAGTTATTCATCATATTCAGATACTTAGCGTCCGTCCAGCGAGGGTTCAGTTGTATGTACTTGTTTGCCACCACTCCTACCTTTACAATACAATTTTAGACAGTGATGCCGATTCCCTTGTTCACACACTAAACTAAATTGAAGTTCAGTGCATCTTGTTCTTTTTATTTCATTAAGAAAAGGACAGAAGGTAAATTTTAGTTTAGTCCTGTAAAATTAATCAGAGCCTGACAATACTCTGGATACAAGGTTTAGACGTGATTAAAAACTTGCCTGCAAAAATTACATCAATTTACGTCAGGCGATTAACCAAAAAACTTCTCAGCTTGAGTAGAAATAACCTTAGAATAATAATAGGAACAATTATGGGCCATAACCCCCTTAACAAACATCTTTTTAACATAGGCGCCACAGACAGTCCCCTTTGCAGGGGCTGCCTTGACGCCGAGGAATCAGCCGCCCACGTCATCCTGGAATGCGAGGCTGTGACTTCTCAACGTGCAGAAATCCTCGGAACAATGAGGTCGCTCCGCGAAGCCTGTGAAGCTCCCAGGAAGCTCCTATGCTTTTGGACGGAGCTAGGCTGGCTCTGTTAGCCAGAATCCCCACACACAACGGACCGAATGAGAGTCTAAGTGCGGAAAAGAGAGTCCCATCATCATCATCCCATCATCATCATCATACGTCAGGCGCTGACGTAACTTTGAGGCCTCTGCCTCGAATCTTGCGGGCAGCGGAGCGGCGGCGGCGGCGGCGGCGCGGGAGCTTCAGGATCTTATGCGTACATTTAAATGGACTGGTTCTCGAAAACAGCGGCGCGGGAGCGGGCAACGAGCGGTGCACTCAAGGCAATCGGTGCCCGCAAAATTTCAGACAGCGGCCTGAAGGATGAGCAAATATTACTCATTTACCTGATGCCTATTAAGATCGGGATGTGTGCCGATAAACGACAGTATCTTGTTATCAGACAGGTTCAGTCTGGCCATCTCCCTGCCGTGGATATACTTGAACAGGGGGCGGTACTTCTCCAGCGTATCGAATGTCACCTTGTACGTGGGCGTGGAACCCTTCACGACGGTCCACGTCGCTGCAAGCTTCTCGCGCGCTACCCGCATCATGGCGATTGTCCTTGCCTGGAAGAATGTGATTTCTTATCAGACTGAACCTCCCGAATGAATTTCGTCTACGGCCGCCAATCTCAACTATCAACGGAGACCATACTTCTGACGACCCGTAACGACTGTCAAAGATCTTCGAATGACCAACGGCTTAACGTGCTTTCCGAGGCACGGTGGGTCTTGTTATGTAAAGATGGTCACCCATCCATGGTCCAACCGCGACAAGCGTAGCTTAACCTTATCGATCGTCCCGTGTGGCTGTTATTACTTAGCCACAAGCGCCTCTGCCTATAGTCTACTATGTAATATATTACTCCGAGGTACAATCACTAGCACTAAATGCACTGACTCACTGAGCATCTTTTAAAAGTGATTTTCTCCTAATGTAGTGTTGTCACAAACATAATATTTTGGGGACCCATACTTAATGAAATGGTGCATGCCATGTGCTTGTGACTGTACTGGACTGTTACACCGCCGACTCCCATACTTAGGGCTGATACTGAGAAACTTTTTTTTTGATAACTTACGAAATATTTCTACGCTAGGGGGGGGGGAGTCTAGTATCATGTGCTGTATAAGTAAACGGTGCCAGAGATCTTGATGGACTCCGAGATATAGAAAGTAACTAACAGACTGCAGCACGTAAGAGCCTGGTAACCGCTCCACATCCGCGAGGTCCCCTGAGATGAATATGGCGAAGGCATTCACGGCCGTCTGCATGTAATCCTTGGTGATCTTCAGCCTGCAGTGTCCACGGTGCATGTACTCCAAGAAGGGCAGGTGGACGCCACTCTTATCTTGAAACGTCTCTGCTCTGAGGAATAACATAGACTACAGAAAGAAAAGAGAGAAAGAAAATACTTTTATTTGCAATAAGGGTGACGGTTAAAAAAAAAACAAACAAAGAAGTTGAGCCAAATTATACCTCACATCTACGCAAAACGGCTATCGTTCAGCATAATGCTGCGAAAGTATGTGAGACAGAGCTACTGTGCTGGTTTTCAGGGACAGCCGGGATTGACGTGACAAAACTCACGCCTCTTATTCTCAAGGGGTATGCACACAAAGGAAGAAGTCACCTCGTGCCAGCAGCGTGGGTATGCAGAAGCTACTGAACGCTGTATAAGTTGGACGTATGTTGCTTAATTTGTGTTTCTACGTATATAAACGTAACATTTAAACCAGTCGTAATCTATATGTACATATACATGGTATAAAACAGTAGCTATTGTGTTTGTCTATGTGACCACTGAGATCTTCTAAACTACGCTTGAATTTTGATGTGGTTTTCACCATAATTTAGAGCATTTATTCTGGAAGGGTTTATATAATACTAGCTGACCCCGCAAACGTCTTTTTGCAAAAAAAAAAATGATAGTAGCCGATTCCTATCGACCTACTGAATATGCATATAAAATTTCATAAAAATCGGTCAAGCCGTTTCGGAGGAGTATGGTTAACACTGTGACACGAGAATTTTATATAATAGAAGAAGAAGATAGTTATGGCACAGATTTCTCGATGTTTTGACTTGTTGTCATTGCACCCGTGCGAAGTAATGGCGAGTAGCTCGTTATTAAAATAAATTAAGCTCACAATGGGCTTGCTACTCCTAGTCAATTGTTAATTGAAGTAATATATACAATAACAACGTTTTGCAGTTATAGCTCAAACATAACTTACCGCATCACTTGTCCCGAGGGCCAGTGCGCCAAGTAGTCTTCACCTTCTACAATAGCTTTCAACTTTGCCTTTCTAACTTCTATCTGGAACAAATCGGGACCGATTGCAGCTCATGAAGATTAAAAGAAAGAGAAAGGTTGTAGATCCAGTATAAGGATCGGGCGAGATTTGTCTCTACCGGTAGTAGTTGGGCCTGTGCTGGCGGAATCGGAGAACTGGAAGGAAATGTCCTCTTTCTGTGAGAATGTAATAGTCCAGAAGAAGGCTGCCGAGAGGGATTATGAGAGGGCTGATCCCGCTCGAGAAAAGGGCGTCGGGGAGGCAGCCGCCTCGACGTTTACTACACGCTTGGTTATGCTTGGTACATATGCATACCAGCGAGTAATCGCTCGTCGCGCACTCCCTGATCGTTGCTCGCCAACTCGTTTTGAGTTCTTACGCGGAGGGACAGTTGCCTAGTTCTCGGACATATTTGCTGAACTATGCCTTTTTGGCGCAGCCGTTAGGCTCACATTTCTGCACCTTAAATGCGTAACATATGGTACTGTTAAAGACAATCTAAATAATTTTGAAGGATATTGGCTAGAAGTATAAGGAACAGGGTGTAAAGTTCACTCATACTCCATAGAAAAGGGAGGATCTTCCGACCAGTCGGGTGTTGTATCTGGCGGGCAACTGCCCGATGATTCTTGTCGGGCCGTTTTACACATGCTAGTTGCGCGGTAAACTCTACTTGCGAGATGCAGGATTTTGTGTGACGTTAGTATGACGCGTAGTTCGTTTGGGCTCTGGTTTGGCCAGAGCCCAAAGTTAACCCCAGTTAGCCCAGAGTTATAACACGCAAGCAAAACCCTTCCTTTCCTTCTGTAAAAACGTGTTTGTCAAAAAGCTTCCATATTAATCCATACAACACTGACAAACCTTGCCTACACACGGTGAATAAACCGCGCCGTAGAAAAAACGTGTCTTGTCAACAAGCAACAGATGTTTGTTAGATGACTTGTTAATAGGTCTACGTATAATTAGTTTATTTCACTGCAGCTACAGTACAATTCACAACACTTCTACTCAACTTAAAATAACACAGGACCATTTTTAACTAAAAAAAAGGCGCGAACCAACTTACTCGTTAAAAACGACCCAGTTAATGTTTTTCTCTTTTTTTTTCTTTGCCAGGGCCGCAGTAGCGCGGGGCGCCCGTGCCTACACACGACGAAAAACCGTAGTTTTTCACGGCAAGAAACACGTGAAAAGGGCCTTATGCTGAACCCAAAAAGATTGAACTCCGCGTGCTCTACCCTAAATGTTCTATAACCTCAGCTTCGCTATCAGCTATCGGACGATACCGGTCAGTTGCCCTGAATATAAAAGTTACATTGCTACTTTCACTGGGTCACCGAAAGCTTTCGCCAACAGGTTCCATAGTATTACGTAACGTTGTGTCATTCACATAATTACTTTGACGAATTTTTTAAGCTTTGGTCAACTTTTTCTTCCGAATTTTCACTACATGTGTTGTGTATTGCAATTTATATTTACCTAACAACAATCCTACCAGGGGCCCAAGTCTGCTATTTTTATAAATTCGTCATTCTAACACGATCCCATTGTCATTTTGCTAAAAGTTCGTAATCTGCTAAATTCATAATGGTCGATCATTGGTCGGTCAATGGTCTGAGAAAAACTAGATACTACTAAATTTCATGCTAGATTTCATTTAATATATATTTTTACATATTACGTATTAATGTTTGCAATCTGAAGGTAAATAGCAATAAACATTACATTTATTCATTTGTCATTATGTACGAGATTACCATTTTATGCCATTTCTTTCAATGGAGTGTCAGTGGTTGACCAATAGAAAGTCTTATTGACGCCATTATATTAGTAGATTACCAAACTTGTCAAAATCAACAATTAAAAAATCAATGATAGACCATTCTGACACTATTGTAATAGCAGACTTGAGGCCCAGATATCTATAGACTTGACTGACGCACTTTCGTGTATGTAGTTATAATACCTACTTACGTGTATATAAATTAGAATAACATTATCCAAAGTAGGTAATACTACTGATGCTGTGAAGTAATCAACATGGCCACCTACTGGGCTTAAACGATATAAAAAAAGAAAACAACGAGGAAGAGTACCATCGATACGAAAAGCAGAAGATCTTAACTTACAGGGTGACTTGAAATTGGCTAGCTAAACTCCGCGACGCGATGGGTCGATATTATCTTAACATGATAACACAAAAAAATTATTAATTGGATGATTTTTTTTTGTAAGGTCATCGACCCCGCCGTTTTTGTAGTCATGAAATAGCTGTTTAAAAAATTGTATTTTTGGAAGTAAACTTCACAAACCTGACGTGATATCGATATCTAAACACAATAAAACATAAGAAAAAACTTTTAACCAAAAAAAGAAACAACTGACTTCCAAAATTTTATTTTTCATTTTAAGCTGTACTTACCCCACACAAATTCTTATAACACTATTCGCTATGTAAATATCAGTGACAGGAAGTTATTAAAACTAACTCAAAAACTTCTGAAGCAAAGTTAATAAAATTGATGGCCTCTGAGGCATACCTTATCCAATAAAAAATGAATTTTGAATACACAAATATATAATAGAGTTATGAATACACAAATATATAAATATAGTAAACATCCGAATTGAGAACCTCCTCCTTTTTTAAGTCAGTTAAAAACAGTTTTTCTCAACTCTTACTTCAAGTAACAACACTAACAGCGGTCGTTGACCTCCCAAAAAACAACAAACAAATCTTTTTCATTTTATTTTATAATAATAATTCTATAACATAAAAAACGTACCGGCTTTGTGTCCATATAAAACTTCATGAAAAATCTTTTCAAATCCGATCAAAGGATCTGAGGAAGAGATTAGAGAAATAAAATTAATCCAAGGTTATGGAATAAATGAAATAATAATAACAAATAACAACAATACCAATAATATATAACTCATGTACTTAACAGATCGATTTTTTCATGTTCTTTTTCATCGATTACGGATGGATTACGGCCCACTCCCTCGCACTGCGAGGTACTATTGTGTCCCAGAAGTGGGAACATTATAGTATGACTAGCTTCTGCCCGCGACTACGTCCGCGTAAAATTTCACCCTCCCCCCATTCACCCTTTTAGGGGTGAAATTTCGAAAAACCCTTTCTTAGTGGATATCTACTCTTCAAAGAACACACCCTCCAAATTTCATGTCTCTAGGACCAGCGGTTTAGGCTGTGCATTGATAGATATATCAGTCAGTCAGGATTTTGAATTTTATGTTATAAAAGAGTATAGATAGTTAGATAGATTATGTACTTCGTTCATCACATGCTATTAGCAGAGCAAAAGCTTTTTTTTACATGATTGTTTTGTTCACATGGCTCCAGAGATATAAATCGCTTTGATATATCATCATCATAATCACTATCCACAGCCTGGCTTCACTCACTGCTGGATATAGGCATCTTATTGCATGTTTACCGAGAAGAAAATAACGAAAACTTTCAATACAATAATGTCCTCTCTTGCTGCTGCCAGCCGATAGATTCTGTTAAAATCTCACCGTGATAACTTCGGTGAAGTGAGCTATCAATAGGGGCAATCCCTAACATCAGATGGAATGACAGCTCACTTCACCTTAGTTTTCACGGTGAGATTTTTACAGAATAGCACTGCTGTACTTAACCAAGCAATGCGCAGATGTACCTAGTTTCTCAATGCTTATCATGTTAGAATGCACGTGGCCTAAGACCCCGTTCCTACTTGGGTCATCGGGTGTCGGCCGTATGGGGCCCGGCAAAATGTCGGGTGCTCTGGCAAAACTTTATGTATGAGGTGTCGGATAGATGTGAACAGCAGAATATTGCGCCAACTATGAAATTGGCGCAATATTCTGAAACACGCAAACCTGTCGCCTTGGTGGTGGCAATGCTGATAAAACTGAACCCCGTTACCCCCGGTGCGAGAGAGACACCAGTGCTGCTGCCGCCGCCGCCGCTCTTGTCTTTTATGACCTTCAGTTTGACCACGTCTTGAACAGCGACGTTGTTGCTGCTGATTCCGCACTGTGACTCTTTAGAACATAAAGCAGAAACTTATTCAGCAAAGTCCTTTTACCATCCTTCTCAGTTATTTTACCTCTGACAACAGTAACACAGTTCAGCAACCTTATTGTAAAGGCGATCCTCGCCTCCCGAGCATTCGCCTGTAATGCTGAATAGTTTATTTGTTTTTTTTTTGTTTGAACGCGCTGATCTCTAGATCAACCAATCGTATTAAAAAAAAAATATTTTTGCCTGTGAGCCCAATAATTGGGGGAGGCTAAAGGAAAAACTCTAAGCGAAACGAAGCGATAGCATAAGCAGGCGATGCGATGCGACGGGGTGGGTCGGGGGAACAAAAAGTTTCACGCACACGAAGTCGATTTTGTCAGTAATGCAAAATTAAAGGGTGAAAGGACTGTTCTGTTTTTGGTATTACTTACCAATAAATAATCTTGGGTTCTTTCTTTACACACACCCGTTTCGCCAACGAAGGCATTCGATAAACATATACGCAGCTTCTACGCTGGAGAAACGCTAGTGCGAAAGGGCTCGACCGACCGAGTATCTCCAGATTAACTTACCACTGATGTTCTCATAGCTGAGCAACGTGAACATTCTATTGTTATAACTAAACACAAAATTTACGCAAATAGAAAATAGTGCTAGGTAACAAATCAGCATGTTTCCTTCGTTTAATATCATCCGACATTGGTTGACAAACATAATTCAGGGAGGCTCTGAAATGGAAATCTACAAAATAGGTAGGTACACTAGAAACGGGTACTTTAAAAACCAGTCGTTTGGGCCGTAAACTGCCCTCACCGTAGGAAAAAGAAAAAGCTCAGCTAGCAGGCCATTTGGTTTTTTTTTCAAAATGGCGGCCACGCATGGCGGTCACCTAAACAAATCGATCAATTTGAACGTTCATATCTCAGAAACGTAACACTTTACGTGGTTTGGTCCTACTATATTTTCCGCATGCATTAATGTCAGCTATCGATTTATTTATATAGGTTTCATGCGTGACCACCATTAAAAAAAAAAATAGCGCGACAGTAGATATGCAAGCCTCCTTACATATAAAAATCTTCATTCCCCTTTGATCCGAAGCGTAGATAGAGCTTTGACCACACCTTTCTGATACACGCTGTGTAAAAGATAAAAGATGTGTCATACGCACTTTGGCATTACCACAGGTGGAGAATGTCATCTACCCGTCTACTAGCTTTTGAATCGACGTGTTAGCAAAACCTCTGCATAAATAGTTACGCAAAGAGTAATAAAAGCAGAAGTATAGACTCCTGCTTCTAGGGCAGCCCAAAGAGAATGTAAACACTGGGCAGCCTGTAAAAAAATGTGACAGCAAAGTTGACAGAAACTAAAGCTTGCTTAGTTTCTGTCAACTTTGCTGTCACAAGTTACTCTTTGGCATATCCACACAACATTAGTAAACATTTTAAAAATCAAATGAGTTTTATAACATTTTCCTATGTCTTCAACAACCTCCAGTGACTGTGACAGTTGCGATTGTTCGCAATGCACCTATTCGTTTGAAAACAATCATAATGACTACGGAAAACTTTTGCTAAACAGTCGTCATATCCCGATGTACGCGACGATGGCACACCCTCTCATATACTACGCTGAAATTGTAAGTTCAGGTATATTTGGTTCATGTAGGTAAAAGCCAATGACTGGGTCCTCAATATACAGGCTAGCACATCGGACGCGCATACTATAACCATGAATTCAGTAGGTACATGATTCTGAGCCCCCTCTTTATTTTTAAATTTGTCGTCGGTTATCAAAAAAAATATCCTGTGTCATAAAAAGTGCAATACGTACTCGGTTAAAATGTATGGAACAAGGGGCCCGTAAGGGCCGAAGCCTGCCGGGGCAGCGGGATTGTCCGAAAGGGTTACCGCTACCCCGGAACACAAAGGGCTAAGGAAGGAACAGGGGTGGGTTTTAGTCAGTAAGAGTCTGACTCTCCCTTCTGCTCCACCCAGAGCGGGAGGGGTCATTTGATGATTTCTCATCCACAAAAAAAAAAAAAAGCTATAATTTTTTTCTTCTGAGATCATTGTTACATTGTTTGCTTCAATGCCACTCAGTAATCTGCGTTCGCGATATAATTGCCAGTAATGTAAACAATGGAAAAATAACTTTAATTCCTACACAATAAAGTTCAGTTTACGCTTAAACTTCAAACATTTTTATAACTTTTTCAATAGTGCTAGTCACTCTGAAATGAATTTAATTGCGATTGAAATAAAGTTGATATTTGTTTAACTTAAAATAACATCAATTGTAATAAAGAATGATGGGCGATTTGGTAAATTATTGACGGTCACCAAAGTAACGATTTCTGGACTGTGTGTAAGATGATATGGCTAGAAATATGGAAGAAAAAGCCATGTTGCGCCCACCACAAATAAATTGGGATCCTTATCCCAATCCCAATCAGCCTCTAAAACCACTGTTGAGACACAGGCCTCCTCTCTTCGAGAAGGAGTGAGGAGTGGGTGGTTGGGCGGATTTACCTTGCAGGCCCAGTACGGTAGGTATATAGATGTCACATGTCTTCGAATTTTTGGTTCTATGACATGCTGGTTTCCTTACAATGTTTTCTTTCACCGCTTTAAGAGCAGTAGTGATGAAATTATTTACACAAAGTAAAGCGCCTGCCTGGGTTCTACACCGCGACCCACAACTCGTAATTTGGAGTCGTTACCACTAAGTCACCACTGCTCTGGGGAATGATGACTTAATTAAAATTTAGTGTACAGACGCCAGCAGGTCAACCTACCCCAATCTGTCAAATTTCTTTGATAGATTTTCAACTTTAGTACAAAGGAATAAGATTCATATTCAATTGGGAAAATCTGACAGATTGGGGTAGCATGATGTGCTGGCCTCTGTACAATTACAGCCCAAATAACCACAGTGGTCGATCCTCTCGAGAATTACTTGTAGGATGAGCTGTCGTCATGCAGCCTTGTCCACCACCATTGCCAAGCTACGAAAGTTGATATTTGCTCAATGTAGAAGCTTCTGTCTGTCCTTCAGGAAGTGGTTTAGTTCCTTATTCTGTGGACACCCATACAAAACGGATGGGACAGTCTCTTTTTTCTCATACAGTACAAGTTCTGCTGGAGTTTTTGCTTCTCAAAAGTTCGTAGGTTGCAAGTCAGTTAAATATGCATAACATCTTATTGTTGTAATTTTAGCAGCCGCCTGTAAACAGGAGGCAAACCTGCGACCAGCCTAGGAAAGACAATCCGTTTAAGAAAGCGTTCAAGTGGTACACACAGGTAAAGATTTAAGTATTTATCCGTTTCTGTGATTCCACAGCCTAGTCTACTCTATAAATATTCCAACGACGACTTTATAAATATTCCAAATATCATGAGTCATCTAGGAGCGTACGTTGTGGAATAATAATGACACTGCCCCGGAAAGAAGCAGATTCGCGGATTGGCTGGACACCAAATATGTCGAGTATCTGCGCGAGAGTGGACAACAAACGAAGGGACCTCTGACGTCACACGATTCCCGGACGCCAAGGACCATCACCGATTCAAGTCCTCCATGGTATATTAAACTCGGTAGTATCTCTCCAAGTCTTTGTCCAAATTGTAATATCAGTGTATGATCGCGTATAACTTTGCGTCCAAACTAGCGATAATGATGCTAGGCGGTGCCACACAAAACATCCGATTTACCAAAATTATACAAGTGTGGACAAGGCCTAAGACGGACCCTAGTCGATTAATTTTATTGCACGATATCACGAATTGCGCACTGTTTTAGATCGTTAGGGACTACTATTGTAGATCTTTTGGGTGTTAAGTAACAATATTGCACAATAAAATTGTTGTACAATATTATTAGAGGCCCGCCTAAGTTGCAACCAGGAGACTAATACCCTTGCATACTTATATTTAGTACCGATGATACCTACTTATACATTATCACTACGACGCCAATCGTCTCTACTACAAAGGGTTTCAGAGATTATAAATAAGCATAACATAATGCCTACACTCCACGAAGAAGTTGGCAGGCCTCTGCTTACCTCCTCAATTTCCGATAAGGTAACCAGAAGCCATTCTGGCTACCCCTTTAGGAAATTTACTTACAATACACCCACTTTTCACCAGTAAATTTTAGCCCCTTTAAACACCCTTGGGAAAAGTCATTATTCTGTGGATTTCATTCTGGTTGACTATTGTATAAACTAACAATCACTTTATATATTTTTGTACATTTCAGTCCAGGAACCACTAAAAAATTTGGACGATTCAAAAGGTAAGTTGTCCCATATTTTTTTCCCGCGGTGTGTGACTCTAGTCTATCTGCCGATCGATTCTGTAAAAATCTCACCGTGAAAAGTTGGGTGAAGTGAATTTAGAGTGAGCTGTCAAGAGTATCAATCCCTAGCATCAGGATGACACTGACAGCTCACTCCACGCTCACTTCACCTAAGTTTTCACGGTGAGATGGTTACAGAATCGCACTGCTGTTCCTACCACCACTCGAGGCTGCTGAACCGGCCATTGCGTCGTCCTAAAAACCTTAATATTTGAATTATGAATTTGAGATCATTTCCAAATTATGGAACAACAAACTCAATGTCATAATTAACAAAATTCAAATTCCATTGCAACCAAAAACATAATAGGACTTTTTTGTATCAAATGGTCACTCAATGATCAACTTAGAATACACTTCACTAAAGTAGATAACTGATTAAGTGGCGATGGAATGTAAATTATCTGAGTTTATGAAAACTGCTATAAAACAGAACATCTCTTGAGTCTATTGGAAGAGCCATTGTAAGAAGAAACTCTAGGCTTATCCAAATTTTCTGGTACATACGGGTACAATGAATCTGATCATTTACTGATATTAATCATATATCATATTTTTCAGTCCATGGAGAAAACGAAGACGTTCAGGCAATGATTCGGGTGATGTGCCTGAAAAGTCAGTATAGTTTATATACTTACCGTTTAATCTTTTGATAGTGTAAGTCCATCAGTTAACAACTATTTGTTAACAACAGATGTCCTGATGGGAGCTGTGAATTTCTTCTAAAGCCTAAGGAAATAACGCGAGCTGCATCTGACACTTGTTATCAGTAAGTATATATATATTTAATCAAAGGTTACCTATTCTGTATTAAATAATAAATTTTACTCAACTCCTTTTTAAATTTTGTTTCAGTACTCCAACATCCGGGGGCAAATCCAACTCCACCGTGACGTCGTCAAACATGCCATGCAATACGAAATGCTCCGGGAGATCCCAGAGCCTTAGTGATGTGGGTCGCGAGAAGAGTGCGCTCAAGCATGGTGATACAATAGCTCCCGCCGTACAAGAATGTCCAAATTGCCAAGACCAAGCAACAAAGAAGCTGACGACAACGATTTGTGAATGTCATCAGAAACAAGGGCGAACGAAACTGCCGAAATCAATGTGTGTGTGCCCTCCGGAACAAGGTCCGCCAAAAAAACAAGATGCAACGAATCAGCCGACAACGCTTTGTAACTGCCCTCAGGATCAAGTAGTGAAAGTACCGTCAAAAGAACAGAATGCATCGAATCAGCCGGGAACGCTTTGTAAGTACCTACAGGAAAAAGTAGCGAAAGTAGTAAAAGTACCGTCAAATGAACCTAATGCATCGAATCAGCCGGGACCGCTTTGTAAGATTCTACAGGAAAAAGTAACGGAAGTAGTAAAAGTACCGACAAATGAACCAAATGCATCGAATCAGCCGGGACCGCTTTATAAGTGCCTACAGGAAAAAGTAGCGGAAGTAGTAAAAGTACCGTCAATTGAACCAAATGCATCGAATCAGCCAGGACATAATTGGAAGTACGTGCAGAAGAACTTATCGGAAGTGGTGAAAGGACCGTCAAAAGAACAAGATGAAACGAATCAGGCGGGACCGTGTTGCAAGTGCCCACAGGAAAAAGTAGAGGAAGTAGTGAAAGTACCAACAAAGGAACAAGATCCAACAAATCAGCCGAAACTGCTTCAGGAAGATGTACCGAAAGTAGTTAAAGTACTTTCAAAAGAACAAGATCCAACGAATCAGCCGAAACCGCTTCAGGAAAAAATAATAAAAGTGCCGTCAAAAGTACAAGATCCAACGAATAAGCTGGGACTGTGTTGTAAGTGCAAACTGGAAAAATTACCAAAAATAGTGCAAGTACCATCACAATCACGAGCTGTGGAGGAGTCAAGCCAGTTCCCAGAAGAAAAAATAGTTCCAGTACATGAAGAAACTCAATATGAGCCAACACCTGAAACACCACGCAGTACACAGAACCTCGGACCGTGCTGCTGCAAAATTTGCAACCACCCAACCCCGCCGCCGCCCCAGTTGCTTTGCATACCTGTTAAGGTAATTATTTAAACTTAGACATACTAAATATTCCCGATCATTAAGGATAGCCCGCAAAGTTCAAATTTTCTTACGTTTTTTTGCAATTTGCAGATCAGTGTCATGTTCTATGTTGATTATAATATGATTCGTGAGCGTAACAAATATGACTACAGAATTATAATGATTAAAATCATATATACAACCCTCTAAGTTCATACATAATCCAACTGAATTACTATTTCATGAAATATCAATCAATAGGATTTTATGAATTTAGAGGGTTGTATTTGATCATAATTCTGTAAATACATGCTTAATACGCTCGCGGATCATATTTTGTTCAACATACAACGTGACACGGACCCACAAATTGCAAAATAAGTAAGAAAATATGAATTTCGTGGGATACCGAGCGCATCATGAATCAAATGCTTTTAGGTACAAAGCAACAAAATAGCGAACCCTGAGATGTGTTTTACAATTGCGCCTGCGCAAATCGATGCGCCCAAGAAACAAAAAGCGAGACGTTTAAGCGTATCATGTCAAAATGGTGAAGGCAATAATAAATCAAAAGTTGATTCTCAGAGTCAGCATCAGCCTGAACCGTCTGCTTGTTGCAAAGATACCGAACCCAGCCAGGTAAAGTTTATAGTAATTTTCAAGCTACTACAATCTGTCAAATTTATTTAATAGATTTTCAACATTATCGCTAACGAATAAGGTTCAAAGTTGATTGGGAAAATTTGACAGTTTCGGGTAACTTGAAGTGCTTGCGTCTGTTACAAGTGTGACGTACGTTATTTTATGATAGAATGATAGGATTTCCTATCTTAAAAATTAATTTCCTATAAATTGTCATTCCCTATTTAACCCTTTTAGGGGGTGAATTTTTCCTCTTTAGTGCTCACTTTTTTTATCGAAGGAAATATTGCGCAAACTTCCATGCTTCTATACCCAGCGATTTTGGCTGTGCGTGGTCTGTCAGAGAATTTATGTATTTTTAAGTGGATTAGGTAACAAGTAGTAAATACTTATACTTAATATTATCAGTAGGTATAATTTAAATATTTTTTTTAGAATAATTGTAACGAAGTTAACCAAGTGTTTGGTCCAATACCTATGCGACGTCAATCCTATTCTACTGTTGCAATAAATGAAGAAAAAGGTGAATATAGTATAGTGAAGGAAGTATCAGTAGTGAATAAGTTCACTCGCTCCGTGACCTGTGCCTCGAACGATGCCGCGCAAACATCGGACCATTCCATATGCTTCGTAAGTTTTTTATCACCTCTTACGTACCGTCGGCACGTGTCACCATGTCCATAGAGCGTTACGTAATTATTACAAACTTATTATATTACTTTTTAGGAAAAAGATGCCTGCTGTCAATATCCGCTCTTTTTAAAAATAATCTGTGCTGACGTATCGAAGAATGAATGATGTACCTAACTGTACCTAACTATGAAATGTATCAAACTTCTACGGAGAATTTCTAAGACATAAAATATTACTGTTAGATTCATAATTAACAAATAAAACAAACAATAACATATATTAATATAACGTTTATTTTCGTATTTTATTTAATAACGTCTAAAAAAATCTATTTACAAAACAATTTGTACAATAACAAAAACTAGACTTAATCTAAATTAGTTTGGTTGACCGTAAGATATGGCAGGCTTGTTCTGAGGCAAGAAATTGAAACTGGAAGCTGACCCGGCTGATTCGGAGCTGGATACCGCTGACGCAGATGGCAAACCGTAGTCCGTTGAAGGAATCGACAGTTGAGATGACGCTCCCGAACTTGATGCAGAGCTTGTAGCTAAAGGTGACGTTTGGACAAAGGAGGTAATCTCCACACTGGGCTTGGCTTGCCCGAGAGACACTCCTGACACTAAAGACTGGTAGCCTGCATTACGTGCTACACTGTGCTCATCGTCCTTGATGATATTCTGCACACGGCCGACAACAAGTGAGTCCAGAGCGTCTCTGTGTGTCTGCTCCTGAGCAGTGTCGTACTGGTTGGAGTCAGCCTGGTAGCTGGACAGCACGGCGGACTGCTGGAACTGCGGCTGAGCTTGAGCTTGTGGCTGGTATTGCAACTGGGGTTGTTGGTACTGCACTTGGGGTTGTTGGTACTGCACCTGGGGTTGTTGGTACTGCACCTGGGGTTGTTGGTACTGGACCTGGGGCTGCTGGTACTGAACCTGAGGCTGCTGGTAGTTGTAACCTCCTTGCTGTGTGTATTGTTGTTGTTGTTGCTGGTATGCAATAGGTTGGAAGTTCACTTGAGGTTGGGGTTGAGGCTGCGGTAGTATCACTTGTGGGGCCGGTTGGGGAGCAAACACTGGTGCGTGTGCAATTGGCTGCGGTGTGCCATACGACGCACTGGGTGGTTGGTAACTAGGTTGTGGCTGCGGCTGGAACGATGGCAGTGGCTGGGGACGAGGCAGCGGTTGAGGAGCTGGTAGCGAGGGGATGTACACTGGTGCAGGTGCGGGATGGTGGTGGTGATGGTGGTGGTGAGCAGGGGGAGGTGGGGGAGGGTGGGAGTGATGCTGGGGCGCGTGCTGGATGTACTGCGGGACTGGTTGCGGCGCCTGGTAGTTGTAGCCGGAGCCAGGGCTGAACTGCTGCTGTGGCTGGATCTGCGGCGCCTGGGGTGCAGGCGCGGAGGGGTAGTTGAACACAGGCGCGTGCGCCCCCGGCCGCGGCAGGTTGTAGGGCGCCTCGCCAGCTATGGCCGCCACCACCGACAGTATCACTAACTGGAACAACAAATATTTATTTAAGTAGAAATCCACGTTGTCCGCCTTAATGAATTAAGTTGAATATGCAAATTGTAGGTACACAGTTTCACTGGGTGCGTTGTGTGTCTTGTGTCGTGTGTCTGTGTCAACTCACCGCGGTCCTCATGGCTGCAGGTGCGTGCGGCTGTGTATAATGCTCTGTGTGGGTCGCTTATGGTTTTATACTCGCCACCACTTCGCCGAAAAATTGGGGAGGGTCTCTGATCTTAACACATAAACAAAAAAGTATCTATTGTCCGTTTATGATTTCGAAATGCACGTGTTTATTCTCTTTGCGGTTTTGGCGTCACTTATTTTTGTTTCTTACGCTATATGATAGTGATAAACTTAATTAAAAGTTTGATCATTAATACCTAATTTTATACGTAAATAAAACTAAATAACTTTTACTTCGGTATAAAATTAATCGAATTTAGATCGTTTTATTTCTGCAATTGATGTTCACATTTTTTTTGCTTTCTTCAATGATCAATTTACAAAATAACAGAAGACAAAAACAGAATATTATTAGTGCAACGTGTAAGATGAGCAAATCAGGGTAAGTTCATAGTATCATCAACGCACCTTCTATTACACAAATGCGTACATTTGTTTGCAGATATAATTTTTGGGATACTTAACAATTGGCAAAGTTACAGCTAAGTTATTGCAATCACTTAGGCCTCACGGCCTATGCTATGCAACAAATTCTGTTAACACCCTTGTAAGTAATCTTAAAAACGAGAAAGTTAAACATGTTCAGATTTTTTTTAATCAATTGATAATAGATTTTTCAGAGTAGATGCTCTATTTATTCCATTTCCATAACTTAACAATTAGCAAATATCAATTTCACCAGTTAAAAGGCCTATGTATAGGAGACAGCCTACAATGACCTGTTATAGCATACAAAACATAACTCTAAATAAGGTACTAACTGTAAATAGGTACATTTTACTAGAAAATGAATGAAATAAGACCGAAAATGTTTCAGCAGCAAGCTATATTCTCGTATATCCATTGAACTTTCATTTCACCTTCCGTCTGGAAAAGTCCCGCAGGCTATTAGATATTTTAGATTTGAGTTGAGATTGGTATCAAATTTTAGATATATTCCGATATTTATGTTAGCAATCGTTACAAATATTTCCTTAAACATTTCGTTGTCACATCAATCAAACATTGTTGAGGTCATATTTGTCCCTCTTCAGTCATCACCACTGATTAGTTTCTCTGCATCAGTCAACACTTTCAATTTCATAATTGTATAATTGAAAAGTATGTCAATTAATCACTTTATTTTTAGCATGATACAGACAATAATAGTTCACCAGACAGCCATTCAAGACTGTTCCGTCATAGTTCAAAGGACACTCTGCAATCAAATGAGATGAAATATGCCTCAATCTGTAATAGGATTAGGTAATATGCCAAATAACGTTTTGCAAATCTAGAACTTCTGCAACATGAGGATGTGTTGACAAAGTACGTATGTACCTAGCTGTTGCTCCTAGAGTTTCATCCTGGGCCTAATTTAATATACATAACTGACATAGCAACATATTTAGAAAAAAAACTGAAAAAAGATATACAGATTTTTTTACTACTGGTGAAATCAGAAAACTTGAAATAAACTAACAAAATTGTCGGTTTGTCGCCTGTCACCTGTCGTCTGTCGGTTTTTGTTAAATGGACCTCTGGACGTTGGAAAGTATTCAGAAGAAATCAAAAGTCTTTTATTTAAACTAGGCTGAGAGTCAGCACTTTTTGAACGCCAAAATTACATAAGACAGTCCCCCAAAATGCTGGAAAGAAAAAGTGGCGCAACAACTTCCGCAGCACCACCGCTGTCTGTTCAAAAAAGAAATTAGTACCAAAGGTATGGATCAACTAGTTTATTCGTTTGATGAGTAAATAACACTTGAGGTAACTTAACTAGCCTAAATACTAGGCAATAACTTAAATTCCTCCTTAGTATTATGTATGGCTTCAAAGTCAAAGTCAAAGTCAATTCATTTATTTCAAATAGGCACTTAAAAGGCACTTTTGAACGTCAAAATTTAAAATTAAAAAATAGAATTGATTCTAGTCGCCCATTCCAAAATGTAGTTTTCGTGTGGAGAAGAATGGGCAAGAAACTCCACCGTTACTCTTTTAAAATGTTTTACAAGTTTTTGTATTCATTCATTATATAATTATATGTGAAGACGATGCACCTAAAATAAAATTTAGTCTACCAAAAATGGTAAAAGAATTAAAAATATAACAGACTGGTAAATCAATTATGTGATAGATACATGGTGCTCATGGTGCTTCGTCACTTTATCTAGAACTGGACCCTCACCAAACGGACGCATACAATAATGAAGTCGTAATTCTCCGACTTGTAACGTATAATAAATTCCCATGTCAAAGGTCTGCCTTAGACTAGGTACTTTGCATAGAAACGTAAGGAAAGAAAATACAGTGAAATGTATAGGACATGTTGAGACACAAATTCTTGCCCAATTACCGAATGTACCTACGTAATGTCCAATAGTACAATGGTTTAGCGTCGCAAATGGATGGCAGCAGCTCAATTAGTAAACGCCACAATAGCACTAATTAGTTACCTATAGCTACATTATGCACAATCGTCGCGTTAGATAACCCGGCCATATTGCACTGCTTTATTTTTAAGCATTTTGCTCTCGCAAAAGGTGGAATTGGACCCGATTCTGTTGTTCACAAACTAAACTAAATTTAAGTTCAGTGTATCTTTTTCTTTCTATTTCATTAAGAAAAGGACAGAATATAAATATTAGCTTAGTCCTGTCAAATCAGTCAGCGCCTGACGTAAATTAACGTATTTTTAGTAGCCAATTTTTTAATCACGTCTAAACTTGTCTATGGATTATCTAATTTGACAGGATAAACTAATATTTATCTTCTGTCCTTTTCTTAATAAAATAGAAAGAAAAAGATGCACTGAACTTAAATTTAATTTAGTTTGTGAACAACAGAATCGGGGCCATTATGTCACTCTTATTAAATTAGAAGATGCATACATAGTTCTTGAAATAGACATGGAATTCTTGATTTATGAAATCATGATCTAAAATTTGTAAAGCTTAGGCTCCAATGCGGAAAGTCGGTAAAAGCTAATTGTAGATGTAACCATAGCTAGGTAGCCTACAATAAATTTGACAGTTCGTTGATTCTTGCATTTTGTGTTTACCTATTCATGAATTTGGTTTTAGTCCACTATTTCGTTATTTTCGGTGATTTCAATATTTTAAATCAAGTATTTGGCTTGCATAGCCAGAATTTTAAACCGTAAATATTTTCTAAGAGGACTTTTTTTCGTTTTTTTAAACTCGACAAATAGCTTTACACCACAATCCTACATTTTAAGGATCTTTCGGAAAAAAGTAGACTCCAATTTCGGAGTATTTAGGAACACAACAACGCGTCATTTTCGCAAAAATAGAATAAAACCATCTCACTCCTTGTATTATTAGCTTGCTTTGGCAACTAGCAACTAGCTTAACTTACGACAGCGCCATTTGATAGTTGTCTTCTTCATTCAATGTTTGTCTGATCTATAGTAAAGTAATTTCAGGCTTTTACAACCCTTTGTTCGATACAAAGGGTTGCAAAAGCCTGAAATTACTTTTTACAACTCCTCCTCCATTGCTGTGCCGTAGTCGGGTAAAGAGGGTCTAATTGCTAAACCAATTTTATTTTACTATAAGTAATAACGCAAAAATCATAAAACAGAAGGAGGCAAGGGCGTTCAAGATAGAATAATTAGACTTTATTAAAACCACGTAAAAAACATTCCGGGTCTTTCAGAAAAAGCAAACCCGCCGATTGAACAACTTTTCTTCAAACTTTCGAAATGATAGTAGGTATAATAGTATCCAGTACTTAGTAGTAAGTTTTATCGTATCTATCAATGGATCAAACCGCACCCAGATGAAATGTCGAAATAATCTTCCAATTACACGGATTAACAAGTATAGTCATTGATATATATGTAGTATAGTAATGACCTTCATTTCACACCTCAGTTATTTACTTATCGTTTGTCAATGGACAGTAGTCGGCGAAGTGAGGAAAGATATCAAACATGGTGTTTACTCACACTTGTGTAGTCTTTTCAGTTATTTTACCTCTGACAGCAGCATCCCAATAGCAACCTTATTGTAACGAAAATAAAGATTTATGTGAATTTGACTAACTTATCAATGGCAGCAACCCAACAACAACCTTATTGCTACGACAATAAAGATCACTGTGATTTTGACAGTGATGCAAACTCGGAGGTAAAATTACTGTGAACAGACTTTACCTACAATAATGCAACTTTTGTCAAAGGTAAACAAAATGTCGAAGCTTTGAAGGTTTTTGAAACGGTGGATGACTATGACCATAATATAAATAAGAGGTATGGTATCGCTACCATGCAGAATATATTAAAGTTTAGATCTGCTAACCAAATAGACACAGGTAGCTTGAAGAGGTCTCACAACAATAGGTAATTGAACTTTTCGTTAGTTTCATGCCAACTAAGTAAAGAATATTCGCGTGGTGATGAATGCTCGTGCTTTCTCAGTATGACAATAATAGGCTGACATTATGCCCTGCAGTGGGACAATAATAGGCTTTTAATTTTAAAGACTTTTCTTACTTAAAAGCACTAGTGCTTACCTACTTTTCAGAAATTATGTTGCCGCGCAAAAAAGGGGTTTAATAAAATCCTCCCGATAGTCTAACACTAAAATAAAATGTTCTATTCTAAGAGTAGGTACTGTCCCCATTTCAAGTTTACGGTTTGTAACAAAATACATTGTTATAGCTACATGCAATATTTACTTTAATAGTTAAATTTCTGAAAACGTCCGTCTTGAAATCATTCATTACATAAGGGAGTGCGTGCTTTACCTATTCTTGAGTCGATAAATAAACATCTATGTTTGGCGTTAGTAAATATTTAACTAAAAACTTACTTATTTCTGAATTTTCCATAATCTGAGTAACTAAGCCTTATTTCATAACGGACTGGAAGTAAACAAAACTAAGGCATATAATATGGCATCATATTTGGCTAATACTGCCGTCTCGTGCGGTGGCTAGCCCATTTAGAGGTTCCGTGCACAAACAATGACGTAAGAAAGAAAAGTGGTCAACTCCATCACTTCGCAAGTTCGCACCTCTGTTTTATCTAACAATTTGGTACATCAGTACATCTCCAACAGTATCTCTTTCTTAGATAATAGCAAGCGTAAAATGGCATTTAAAACGCGCGAAGGCAATTTTTTTATCATTCAAAATAAACCTTTCTGTCTGCCTATTTGTCTCCGCCCCCGCGTCATTAGCATTTTTATACGAATATAAATCGTTCATAATTTAACGTTATCAATAGTTAACTGCGGATTTTCTTAATAAAGGTAGGTACATCATAAAGGCATGGAGGTGGATTTTCTGAACTGACGGCTGACGTGTCAGAAATCTTAACAAGCTAAAAGTTAATATTTGCTTTGCGATTAAACTGTTGGGAACGGTGATCTACTAAAAGCTAACACTACCTCTTTGACTAATAGATTTCCAATGAGTTGAGCCGTGTTAAGACGACTTATCGTTAGAAATCAGCCCATCAGTTTTTCTTCGAATTATGGATGACACTTTTTCGATAACAAAGTTCAATGTCATTTGAATACAAACATCCATTACTTAATATCAATTTACGCAATCTAATCATATTTAAACGACGTCTTGAACATTGCGTTACAGAAAAGCGCGTCATTTCGATAGCTTTGTTAACTCTAGCCTGTCATTTTATGTGAGAAAAATGCCCGAGGCTTAGACAGGGTAATTTGATATCAACGTAACCCAGGTGGCATTTAATCAATTATTAATCATTTATCATTATTATGTAATCGATTCATTAAAGAAGCGAATTTAAAATATGACATCCAACTTCTTGTCGTTCTGATACAAGTAACCCGACCTGACCTATAGAAAAATGACACACATATCTTTCTTTTAAGTTGAAACTCTTGTAGCATTTGAAACACAATGTGTTACGGCCGTCGTTGTTAGGCCTTGTTTGCCCTCTGGCTATATTACCTACGCTGTCATGTATTGTTCAGTGATCATCACCGACACTACTTGCAAATGTCTTGCTAAACATACGATTGACAGGGGCCTCAGTTTCTTCGGATTCTCCTGTTTAAATAATTTTGTGGTTTTCCCTATGCGGTTTACTCCCGCAGAATTTTCGCTTTACAAGTCACAACCGCTTAGTTATGTCTTTACGGAATAATATCTTATGAACTCGCTTCCCAACACTGCTTCGCAGATCCTGCCATATTCATGATTTTCCAGTAAGTAACTAATGTGGATTTAACGACATTACTGAGTAAGTGCTTACCATGTATTTAGTTGAAAATGCAATCAACATTGGAATTATTGTTCTATTAAAATTTTATTTAAAAAAACACTTTAATACTATAGTTTTCCGTCTCTCAAGAGACTACACATTATTCTATCGTAGGACAAGACCTACCCTTATTTTACAGTCATCCCTATTGTATATAGGAAAAGCGTCTAGCCTCTAGACTTCTTTGTTTTTAATAGGTATAGGTAGGTGTAGGCAACTAGGGTAGTGAAGAAATTAGCCTTAATTATGGTCTTTATTTCCAATTTATATCTAATTTATATTTGTCTATATTCAAACGATTGTGTTGGTCTCTGTTTACTTCCTAATAGGGTAGTCTCTAGGTGGCGTCGGTGGTAGGAGGTGTCCCTTGCCGGCCGCCAGCTGCGCCTCGCGTTGTTTGCGCTTCGCCACTATGCGCTCGTGTGTGCGCTTCATTTCCAGGATCTCCTTCATCTCTTCCTTGTCTTCATCCTTTGGAAAAATATATGTTAAAGTTAATTTAGATTTTTGTGTTCAACACTTTGATTGACAATTTTTTATTGTGGGTGTTAAAAAACAATATTTCTCGTATGCAAAAAACGGCATACAAAAATTATTTTAGACTAGCTTCGCCCCGCGGTTTCACCCGCGTAAGTTTTGATCCCGTGGGAATATCGGGATAAAAAGTATCCTATGTGTTATTCTGATGTATAAACTATATTACTGTAAAGTTTCATCAAAATCCGTTCAGTGGTTTTTGCGTGAAAGAGTAACAAACATCCATCCTCACAAACTTTCGCATTTATAATATTAGTAGGATAGTAGGAAGTAGGATTAGTAGGATTAGTAGGAAGTAGGATAATAGTATATTACCTATTCGCTATCTAAAATAATATGTAAATGTAAATAGACAGTGAGACGTGAAGATGTCAAGTAGTAAAAGTCAGTCCGAATGAAAGTTACAAAATCTCTTAATCAATTAACACCTATTTTTTTCTTTTATTATCTCAAAATTTTTGCAACTAAATCGGCACTGCATAAACGGTACTCAGGTCTGGATCCCACCGCAGTATGTGGGATGAATGTGTTGACGGACACATGAAACGGTACGACCACTTAGTTTGAAATATCTGAGAAATTTTGCTCTTAATTGAACCATGCCTACATGCCCTTCTCTCTTGTCAAACAAGAATAGGTAAATACCTTTTGGTTAATCCGCAGCACAAGAGCCCTCTTCCCATTTGCCATTGGCTGACTATAAGTCAACAGGTTCTTGAGCCGCTGTGCCGGCGGCACTCCACGTTCCACCACCAGTACTATCCTGGCCCACTGGCGCTGCCACTCATTCCTGGTCTCCGCTATCTTCTGATACGTGTTCCCCATCATAGCAATCAGCATGTTCACCAACAGTATCGCCACTATGATCATGTATACCACGAAGAGGAGCTGCAATCGTGTCGTAATCTTTAAAAACATGATAACTGGTTTGCTTAAGTTATTATATGTTTTAGTAATTTGAAACCTATTAATTCAGTATTCGATTAGTTAATACATAATTTTTAAGTGGATAGCCGAAACAGGTTCTGTTATAATTGTAGCAGTAGGTAAAAAGTGCAGTTGGCGATTTGCTCTTGAATATCAAATCAAACATTTGACTATCTAAAACGCACGCTGCAAGATATAAGTAATATAATTTCATTGAACATAATAACATCTTCTTTTTAACAGACTTCAAAAAGTAGGAGGTTCTCGATTCGACTGTTTTTTTTTTGTGTATATATACATATGTCACGCGATATCTCTAGTAGCAATTGTGCATCGATTTCGAAAATTCTACAAGTGAATAATAACTTCAATTTCGAAAGTCGGTGGCAAAAAACTTAAATACATATCGAAATACACCGAAATTAAAGTAATATTTTTTACCGGACAACGGCAAAGCAAAAAGGAGGTTTATGATTTTGACCGGTACCTATGTACGTATATCGTTCATCTGTTCCCTCATAACTTCTAAACTACTTGTCATAATTTGACAAATAAAGTATCGTTGGATGCATCTTGATTACACACATTTATGTTTGCATAACTCGTCAAAATGTAAGGAACAGCTGATTTTTATTTCAGGTTTGGTCCCATAGTAAAAGTTGTTCATAATGATGAGTACAATGACCTCTTAAGAGGTTGTTAAAGTTTTTCCAATAACCCTGTATATATTGTCAGCTGTTGCTCACGGCTTTGCTTGCATGCACCCGATAATTAGGAATAATTTCTATAAAATCACGCCTCAGATTTGAGAATCTAATCTACCCTAACAAAACAATACATTCTAACAGTAGTAAGCGATCATAAGCTTTGAGGAAAAGTGGCATACGACCACGACTGTCCTCTGATCTCTATGATATATCTCTATGAATATGTATTAGATACATTAAAATATATTACGTATAAGTTGTTTATTTAATAGACGATAAATGAATAGTTTGTACAGACACCAACACATCAGGCTACCCGAAACTGTCAAATATTCCGAATCAAACTAGTGCTTTAGCAATAAAGTTGAAAATCTATTATAGAAAGACAGATTATAGTAGCTTGATGTGCTGGCGTCTGTACATAACAATTACATTACATTCAGAATATTTTCTTGATTTATACTTTTTAGAGCGTGATTTTTGAGTATTCGGGTTTTAGTTTTTTTGACTTTGTAGTGTTTTTTTTTAAGTCGGTTGTTTTTTTTTTTGTACTTAAAATGTTTTTAATCTCAGTTCTTAGTTCTTATAGGAAATGAACTAACATTTCATTTCTAATGACTTTACTGTCTAGAGAATCTGTTAACACCTAATGTAACAAATAGCCTACTCGCTACGCCTCATTAATATTTTTTGAAATCTCTAATACTAACTAAATATAAGCTATGGTCGCTATGGGAGCAGAAATTAGCACAGTGTCATAACTTGTCATTCTCGGTGTTAACCAAATACGATGGGGCGTCGAGCGTTGCATAAAATGTTAGGACTAACCTTCACTAGACACTGGCTTCTACCCGCGACTTCGTTTGCGTGGAAGTCGTAAGATAACTCAATGTACTAAAATCGTCATGCTCTGGTATATTGTGTTCTCTTTCATCTCAGACTCATTTCCTACGAAAAAATTCTAGTTCTCAATCCACAGTTAGCCCGATAGATATTTATTGATCCTTATAACAAATAGGATAGATAGTTCGGCATCAATTTCTTTTTTGTCAAAATTGCCCATTTTCTTGCTAATTTCTTTTTGATCAATATGTTTCAAAAAGTTAAGAACAGTCTCTTAGGCCGTTTTCTTGTAACGACAACGACTAAGGTACCGGCCCTTATTGCCCCATCTCAAAAATCCACCCTGTATACGTCATGATTGACTGCTTAGCTCCTTAAAGGTATAGCGTGATGAAAGTTATTTAAAAGGTTAAATTTGTAACTATCTGCAATATTTTGGTTCGTCTTTTTACAATTAGCGATAAACTTTAGAAGAATACGAACATATTGCAATATTGCTTGTCCCCCATAGCAAACAGTGTGATAATTTATAGCCTACAGACTGACCAGATTCAATGGGAACATATATGCAAAATTTGAACAAATTCTATAGAGAAGAATTTGCGTGATGCTGAAACACATTCAGACAAACAAAAATTTAATAAAAAATATTTTCGGCATTAACATCGTTCCCAGACCTCGCAAAAATTACTTTAAAAAATAATAAATATATATTCCATGTACAGCTTCGCAACGATTTTATTATATTTATATAGATAACGCTACGGGAGAAATATCTGTTTGTGAGCAGTGTAACCTCGATAAGTGAACCGAATGACGCAGATTAGCAGTTGACGAGTGCGGTTAGATTTATGGGTGTGACGTCGTGTGACATATCCATAGATGTGTGATGCGGTCCTCCGAAAGGGAAAGCTAAAAATTTGTAGGTATGTGCTAAACACATTACAATTTGACAGCGATGATCTTACTGAGGTAGGCACTCTAACAATGCATTCGATTTGTAACATTATTAAAAGACATTAGTAGTTCTGAAAATAACAGTAAAACTTGAGTACAAAGGTACTAATAAAAAAAAATCAGTAGAAATAAGGAATTATAATGATGTCGTATCCCTGTGTATTTTACTGTGTGTACCTACGTAAATAATAAAATAAATAAATCATTTTCTGTTTTTGTTTGACCGTTCGCTAGAGCATCAAATATGATCACAGAAAAAAAAATTACCGGCCTAATATCGATTAAGAAATCCCGCCTTGAATGCCAATGAATGTTTACGGAATATTGATTTTTTTAATGGAAAATTACTTTATGCTTAGAACAAAAGTTCTATATCATACATAAAGCCAAAGCTACTGTTTGGTAGTAGCAAGACGTAACGTATTTATCATGTCTTAGGGTCCATGTCACCGTGTCTATTACGAAATGTGTGAAAATCATACATTGCGTAGAAGTAAGTATTCTACCGAAATAAGGAAAGGGATCAAGGATGATTACAGTTTCTATTTGGAACGTGTCATATTTCGACACAAAATTCAATGTTATTGGAACATGGTAGGTAAATGCCTCTCGACTGTTTAGTTGTTTATTTATAGAACTAGATGCGTGACATAAGTTTGTAGGTCAAAGAATGATCCCTTTTTCTTCTAAAAGCTTATGAATAGGTAATTTAAAGTTTACTTTGTGTTGATCGTTACGGACTGTTTTGTCTACGCCTATCTTTGATGGACTGGATAAGGGGGATCTCAAGGGTCCTAGGATAATTTATCAACTAAAGAGGCTTTTCATTTACCAAGTTTCCCAAATAATGAGGTTTGAAATGGCAGTTGTCTTGTTTACAGAGGCCTCCGCTAAGACAAGTCAAAATGTACTATTTTTCATTTATAGAGGAGAGAACAAAGTCAAATCATTTATTTAAAAAACAAACGTGTCATGACCTGTCCAGACCAATATTGACAATGATAAATTATTATTAGTTGACTTACAGGCTATTGAACTACCAATCAGGCTATTGAAGTTCCAATTATAGAGGAAAAATGCAACAAATGCATTCTCAGTTATAAAAGTTTAGTTATTCCCCGTAAACACCTCTCGTAAATACCACTGGCTTCAATGAAAATGTTTCGGGAGTTCATTGTAATTATCAGTAGTAGAGGTTTCTCACATATTCAGGGCCCACTTATCCAGGTTACATTGTAAAATAAATTATACTTAGCTACATTTTTTTAAACAATTACAAAAATTAAATCAAGTTTTACAGAAATATGATTATCCTTAATACGTGTTGACAATCCATCGAATTATCGAGCCTTAAAAAATAAAAGAAGCATAAGGGAACGTCTGAGGGGGATCCGTTTGTATTTCCTGCCTCGATTTAATCTAGACTGAAATCACAAATTAATTTAGGACCCCATATGCTACCCTGCGCAGGTCGGGGTTTTTATACTTGACATACTTCTGATAACAAACAAGGTAATTAACCCCGAGAATTTTGATCCGTGGAAAGGCTAAGGAGATGAAACTTGTTGATTTTACTGGAATATTTCGAATATACACGTACGTACCTTAGCCTCAATCTCATGGTCAGTGCGGTCAAATGCTCCGTAGTAGTCGGAAAACGAGGTGAGTGACATGAGGAACATGGCCATGATGCTCTCCATGGGCGAGGGCATGGGGTTCGAGACGGAGTCGTCCACGCCTTCGGGAGTGTTCGGGTTGTCGAATGATAGGAATATTATGTAGTATGCTGTAGAAAAATATAGAATTTCATTCTGTATCTCTTTCCCACACTGAATCAAGGCTAAAATAGTCCTTACACGTACCCTGTGAGAACCCCATGACAAATACCAGATAAATGCAGACGAACCGAAGAAGATCACCCATCACCATTCTGTAGATCATCACCACGAATGGACCAACAGTCTTGAAGCCTCTGCCAAATATTGAAACAAATAACAATAATTAATAATAACACTGCAGTTTATAGGAGGAAACGTAGAGACCCCGTTCAATATAACTTTGAAAATTATATAAGTATTAATTAAATTATTTGTAATCTATAAATAAAACGCGTGAAGGAAGGTACGCGACAGCACAGAACCGGCTTAATTTTCTGCTGTACACTGTGAAGCAGTTCTATTTAGTAAAAACTCACCGTGAAAACTTAGTGAAGTGAGCTCTGCTCTGTCAACAGTTTCAATCACTAACTTAAGGTGGAATGTGGGTGGAATGACAACTCCTTTCAAACTCACTTCACCTATGTTTTCACGGTGAGATTTTTACAGAACAAACCGATAGATTTCGCTCCTGCCATTGGGTTCTCCTAGAGACGGATGTTTTTTATTACTTTTGTCTGAAACATTTCACGCACTAATAATGTTGACTAATAATTGCCAGACGTTAAAAGTTCTTTTCCAGTGAAAAACGCTTTTCGAATCTCATTTTTTTTTTAGTTATTTTCATGTCAATCAAAACTGGAAGGACGATGCGCAATATCATGAAAGTAGTTTTGAAGAAATTGAAGGAGGATTTTTTCCAAGGAGTTGAAAAGAACATGCTAGCAAAAAAAGTCAATTAAAGCTTTAGCACAGGTAATCAGCTATAATGTTCCCACTGCTGGGACACAGACCTCCTCTCTTCGGTAAGGAGTGGGCTTTACTCTACCACGCGAGCCAAGTGCGGGATGGTAGATGTCACATATCTTCGAATCTTTGGTTCTGGGTCATGCCGGTTCCCTCACAATATTTTCCTTGACCATTTTTAGAGCAGTGGTGATTATATGATTTACACAAAGTAAAGCGCCTGCCAGGGTTCGAACCCATGACCTACAACTCGAACTCGTGCTCGTAATTAACCCTTTGACCGCCACGGTCGTGTATAGACGACAAATGAAAACGTGCCCAAAACGCCACCGTCGGCTAATGCCGACAAGAAAACACCATATTTTAAGTATAAATACAGTTTAGTTTATTTATTTTGTACTTAAAACATGGTGTTTTCTTGTCCGCATTAGCCGACGGTGGCGTTTTGGGCACGTTTTCATTTGTCGTCTATACACGACCGTGGCGGTCAAAAGGTTAAGCTTTAGCACCTATAAATACAAAAACTGCACCTGCAAAAGAACAAGAAGTACGGTGCGGTAGTGAGCATGATGATAACGGCTAGATGGTCTTCTTCCTCTTCGGCGCACCACAGGCGTAGCGTTGGAAGTATCAGCATCAGAATACAGGATAGCAGGAACATTACTCTGGGATCACAGCAACCGAGGGGCGGAAAGAATGAATCAGTAGTTGAACAAACTCCAGCATTAATTGTACAAGATATGTTTCTTGTCTGTAGGACATTACAACAACAGAAGTCGATTGTTCTGTAGCTGACTGTACCGTGATCCACTTCAGTTTTTTTAATCTTAATATTTGAGCTGAATATTTAACTAAAATCGGTAGGTACAGAATTAAAATTAAAAGAATAATAATTCATAACTATATTTTTAATTACCATATTTTTTTTCTTGTTTTTCATTCTGTCATTAACAGGCTTTGTATGTGTACCTACACATAGACATGGAAGATGGAGGTCTTCTGTTACAGGTATCTCTATAAGTACATAAAAGAAGACCTCTAAAATGTGTTTGTTAAAACCTGTTGACGACGAAATAATTATACATAAAAACTATTATCTTCATGAGATGTTGAAATAACGAATAATTTTGTGTCAATTTAGACGATGTGTAAAAGTAGCAGTGTTGTACCACTAAAACAGGTATTTTACTTTACCTACAACAAATTAACTTATCTCACCGTGACGGTACTGTGCTTAGGTTCTCTATAAACATTTTAAGTCCCAAGAATCGAGCTTCTCTTAGCGCGGCTCCCACATACGCTAGTGCACCTACCCATAGCAAGAGCTCGGCTGATATTCTTATCTGAAACAAAAATCATGTTATTCGGAATAGACAATTATAACTCGCAGAAGCCGTTCATATTAAAGTGAAACAAAATTGGACAACTTCTATTTGTTGAAGCGACATTGAAAGGATTTACTTTTGCTTGCCAAGACTCAAAATTCATCAGTCTACAGTCTTCAGTAAGATCCTCCCACCAACCTTCCATATCGGATTCTCTCGGCCCTGAAAGTAAGTACACAGATTTAATATTTATTTATTTAATAAAGAAACACCGACAATTGACTACTGAATCGATTTCAGTAATTTTTAATATAGGTTTTTTTTTTCAAAAATTATGTTTTTTGCCATACTATCCGCCGATTGAGCCAAAGAAAATGAAGTCTTATTTTAAGGCAATAAGACTCAATTTTGAATGCATAAACTAATGCTAGGATCAACACGATTTTCTTAATAAAAGTAGCTTAAAAAAATAGTTTTGGTCATTGTATTATGCTTTTAACTCAATGCTCTAATTAGGGTATATGAGGTTTTACGTATTTAACGTTACACGTTGTATACAACGGCCCGACATGAATCAGCCCGCCAGACACAAAACCCGTCTGATCGGAGGATCCTTCTTTTTCTATGGAGTATGAGTGAACTTTACACCCTGTTCCTCACACCTCTGTAACTATAATATATACTTACGAATAGTATAAAAATTGTATTAATTTATCAGTGGAAACTTGTAAATGACCTTCAAACTGTTTATATTACTGTAAGTTTCCCGAATAGAATAAAATAAAATAAAACCAATGGATACCTAGACTAGTTGCAATTTATACCTAAAGGAAAGAGCTGAATATCCAAAGATCATCATCATCAGCCTATAGCAGTCCACTGCTGGAAATAGGCCTCTCCCATTGCACGCCATTCAACTCCATTTTCGGTCCTGAGATGATCATCCAAAATTCAAATTCAATATTCAAATTAATTTATTTGCTAGAATCAGCTGCTGTTCCCTGCATTTTGATGAGTTATGCGAACATAAATGTAAGGAACAGCTGATTTTTTTCACGATTTCATGTTTGGTCCCATAGTAAAAGTTGTTCATAATGATGAGTACAATGACCCCTTAAGAGGAAAACGGTGATTAAAATTTCACCCTGTATAGCATTATAGTTCTAAAGAGAAATAATAAAGAAATGCTTACGTTTATCCTTATCTTTATCTTTATCCTTAGAGTGGCTCTTGAAGCGCGCACACTGCGGCCCATCAGCTTTACTCCCATTCATGATCTCAACAGCCCCAGGATCGAACTCCGAGCCATTCAGCGGTATTGTACAATTATTCTCTACGATAGTAAAAAGATTCTATGAATCAAAAGTCGTAGTATCCACAGGCGATTTTTTAGCTCTGAGAGTTGAAAATCCAACATTATATTTTTTGACGCGCTGAGATGCACTCTCTTGGATTCCCAATACTCGGCGAGTTGAAAATCTTGTGCGGGATTTAAAATCGCCTGTGTGAACCTGAGTTTAAGGAAGGAAAACAATACAAAATATTATGTCGGAGATTTTGCAACACTGTATTTTACAACCGATGTTGAAATAAGTGCAGGTTCTCATGATTACGAGAAACAAGATCGATTTCCGGCGTCTTTATCCAATGATTCAACTTGATCCTTTGACATTAACTGTGAAATATTCAATAAGGGCGTTATATAAATACAGCTAAGCTTAAAGCCTTCCTCAAATAATAAAGCATCGAAAGGTGAAAGTGACAACAAAATGATTGTGTTTTGTGGTTTTCGAAAATGAAAGGTCAGAGGTCCAACCATTTATTATAGCAATAAACCTAAACCGAACTTCGTCAAATGGTGTGGTATTTTGTAAAAACGGTGATGATTATGTAATACATGGGATATTAGATCAGTGGCAACATGAAGGGCATACCATAAATCAAGCTGTGCTTTAAAAAATTATCTATATTTTTATGAAAAGAGTATATACAGGCTTGCAGGGACATCGACGCGCAACCATAGGTTCAATACATGATTCTGAACCCATCTGCGTTGAAACTTTTCGTCGGTTATTAAAAAAAAATGTTAATCCATAAACTTTGACCGCGTAGGTTTTGCACTTTTCTATGAAACAGCAGATTTTTTTAATGATAACCTACAAAAAATTCTACGATAAAACAAATGATTAAATGATTTAATTTATAAATCATTTGAGACAGAATGCTGAATTAATGGTTTCAGTTTGCGCATAACCGTACAATGGACAAACATACAATAGGTATTTTCTATGATCAAATCAGCAGATCACGCTAAAATATTAATTTTGTTTAGTGTTTGGTGCACCAAGATACAGGCTGTAGCTAGTTTGGGACCCACTGTTAAGGCTGGCAGAAAATCTTCTGCTAGTTAGATTATATATTTAAGTACCACGTTACTTTCACCTACAGGTATATGTTAAATTAACTCATTTGAATCTGAAAATCGATAAGGAAAGAACCAAAAATAATGCTGATAGTGACTTACCAACTTCCAAAACCAGATCCGTATCATTAACAGGTCCAACCGTAGAGTTCAGTGCAGTTGCATTCAGTGCCCTATCAGGTGGTCCCGGTCTTAACGTGAAACACACCAGAGAGATCAAGAAGTAACACGTGAACAGTATGAACTGCCGGTAGAACCGGAACTTCACGAATGTGTTCCATTTAGTCTTCAGGAGGTCAATCAACATCCCTTCTAGGAGACCCAAATGTTCGTCCTTCTCCTGCAAAAGTTTAGATCAAAGAAATTTAATTGAAAAATGATTACATTCGTGAAGTCATTAAAATTATGCCATGCTTTTAACATTCATGGCCTATTTCACCACCTCTGGAAAAGCTCAGAATGACCAGCCATGCTATTCTCTAAGGATACAGCCTTGCGGGCAGCGCTGTCGCAGCGCTGTCGCGGTGGGTTTGACAGTTGCGACAGCGCTGTCCGCAAGGCTGTATCCTTAGAGAATAGCTCCCCAGGCAAACCATGTTGTCTGTTACCTACATTTCTTAATTTATCTAGTAAAAATAGCCTATTAGGAGACTGAAATAGGCTTAGGCATACAATAAAATTCTACATAATAATATGAAAATCCTTCCACATTTACCCCAAACGTCACCAAATTCAGCGCAGAATCCTTGCAAATGCACCCAGTCTCCGTATCAATAGTATCGACCTGCCCCAGCGGGTAGGCAGCACAAGTGGTAGCGCCTATCTGCCAGTAGATCTCGCGCTCGATGTTCAGGATATGGAAGAACATGTCCGTGCGAGCCAGCTTCGCAGCCAGGGTCAGGGGCGTTAGGTTCAGCACGTTTTTGATGTTCAGGGAGGCTCCCACTTCAAATGCCATGTCGAATGTTTCCTGTTAACGGAGAAAGCATTGAACGATTTGTTTTTTATTTTTTTTCACCATGATGTGCAACCCTTTGCGCCGTTAACGAAATCGATAAGGAAGACTATGTATTTGTACATATCATGCTATTGCTGCTATATCTAATTTCGGAAAGAAACATTAACTATAATTTTATGATTTTTTTTTCTCCTTACACTTACTATGGACCAAACATGAAATCGCGAAAAAAAATCTGCTGTTCCCTGCATTTTGACGAGTTATGAGAACATAAATTTAGGGAATAGCTTTTTTTTTTCACGGTAAAAATTTTTCTCCCAGGATAAAAATTGTTCAAACTCAAACTCAACTCATACTCAAAGCATTTATTTCAAATAAACCAATATAGGCACTTTTGAATTATCAAGGGTCGGTCAGTCAGAAAGATGAAGCTAGTTGCCCATTCCAAAGCGTAGGTACCTACAGTGTGGAGAAGAACGGGCAAGAAACTCTACGGACACTCTTTTAAGTCATAAAGTTGTTACAAAAATCTTGATTACATAATTCATGTTGAAATTATACATGTGAGAACGATGTAGAAAGACGTGCACGTTAAAAGCGTCCGTACTAAAAAAGAACAATTCAGAAATTAAAATAAATTAAAATAAGCCGTGGCGGCAAAGAGATGACCAGTCCCTACTGACGGCGCCCGTTCACGAACATGACGTATGGATGGGGGCCTACCACCACGGAAAGAGATGGAGCAATACAGGACATGTAGCTCCATCTCTTTCCCACACTGAAGTAAGATTAAAATAATACTGCTAAAGAGGTAGTGGTAGGTCCCCTGCTGGGGAGCTGAATGGTGCTCCATTCAGCTCAACCATTTTGAAGGGAATCTAATGATCCAACACACACGCTACCACCGGCGAGACATTTGAGTGAGTTCATAATAATGAGTACAATGACCCAAGGAAAACGGTGATTAAAATTTCAACCTGTATATTGATTTCTCGTTGTCAACGCATAAGCAACTTTCGCAAATTCATGTCAGGATTTAAATAATTTTGCATGTTAGCTTTAAATACATCATCTGGGTTAGGTTCTAGGTCACTAGCACAAAAGTCGTAAAGGCAGTTTATGACCCAGTGAAACCGTCGCTTATCTTAATTATTATGCAAAATAAATTGTCTCAAAATCGCTAATCGTAAAGAGTAGACTTTTAACAGCAAATATATTCAAACTTGCCATCTTCTCGTAAATGACGAGCATGTGCAGCACGGTGTTGCCATTAGTGTCTTGTTTGTCGGGATCGGCACCGCGCGCTAGGATCAGTCGGTAGCACTCCTCCTGGCCCAGACACGCTGCGAAGCTTAGTGGGTACTCGCCCCAATATACGTAACTGAAACGACATACACTGATATACAGGTTGAAATTTTAATCACCGTTTTCCTCTTAAAGGGTCATCATTATAAACAACTTTTACTATGGGACCAAACATGAAATCGCGAAAAAAAAATCAATTGTTCCCTGCATTTTGACGAGTTATGCGAACTTAAATAGCAGATTTTTTTTCACGATTTTAGATTTGGTCCCATAGTAAAAGTTATAATGATAAGTCATAATGATGAGTACAATAACCCCTTAAGAGGAAAACGGTGATTAAAATTTTACCCTGTATAACTTTTCAGTAAATTAGATTCCGAGACACCAACATGACGTAGTACGAGCTAGTTAAATTTAGATAACCTTTAATAGTAGCTCCGTCCTAAAACACTAGTTAATAAATTACAAAACATTAAATTACAAATTAGCATTCAACCAAAATTCGGGCTAACCTTATCTATTATAGCCTGACGAGCAGCTTTCATTAATGTCATAGAACATCCCCTGGGACTTCATCATCCTCCTGCCGTTATTCCAATTGAATTGTAGCTGACATATTTTTATGCCCTACATATATACCTCCACTCTATCAGCAGTCATCTCAGTAATCACTTCCATTTTAGCCATAATTATCGCCTTTGCGCTATCCATCCATGTTTTCTTTAGTCTGCCCGATCTGCCTCTTAACTTAGAACTTATTAGTATCTACCAGAGCACCTTACCCGCTATAATTAGTCTCCGGCTGAACATTGACCCACTCATGATCAAAAGAATCATTCCGCGAAGCTTTCTGGTCTTCAGGGCACATAAAGTTGCCGTAACAACGTTCATGGTAGTTCGCCCCGGCGTCTAGAAGGAACTTCACCATCGTTGGATCTTCATTCACTATTGTTATATGGAGTACACTCTCTCCTAGGGAAAAAGAAAGATAATATAGCTTTTACATCATCTTGATGTAGAAGACCTTGCCAATTTTTGATCAAATGTGAACTCAGCGTGAAAAATGAAACCTAAAAAGCTCCCATAATTTTCATTACTATGTGAAAAATTGTTTAGATAGGAACCTTCTAAAGTGATTAATGAACAGGATAGAAGCACTTAATCACTGTCAGATAAATTTTGAGTTTTGATAGACATTATCAGGCGCTCTATCAGATTGACTACATGATACGAGTATTGAGGTAAAAAATAGCGTTTCGGTAAGTAACTACTTGTAATGGTCCTAAAACGGTACCTAATCTCATAAATTTTGTCCAAAAATAAACAATATCTCCCCCAATGATGTCTTCTTGTCGGCTCAGATCATTAGGACAAAAGAAAACACAGCATAAGGAAAAACAAAGCTTTAATAAGGCAGATGTCAGAAAAAATCTTATGAAATATCAAGGTCCAGTCGTTATTACCAGCAGTGAAGCACAAACGAGCACAATATGCCTCGTGTAAGCAGTGTTTGAGTACAAATCGATTTCGTACGTGACTTCTTGCGTGATCCAAGTGTACCTAATGAATCCTATACTGTTGGATTGTTGGATTTGTATGAAATTATGCGGACCTTACACAGACGCCTCGGCGCCAATCTCGTCAATATTTTGATAGGACATCATATTTTACTAATTTTATGAGCATCATTTCCCAGCTCTGTCTGGTTTTGTTATGTGAGTTTCAATATATATTTTTTAAATAATTGGATAATATAATATGATGCGCCGTAGCTGTAGAAGGGATGGATTGATTGAAAAAAAATCTCCCTATTTATTTGCTGAATATACTTTCACGCGAGCGATTTTAATTTTTTTAATTAGAACTAAGAAGCATTACTGTTAATAACACAATACAAAACAGGCAAGTACTGCTCTCAGGCTAGAAGTGCGTCAAACCAAACTTTACCTAACAATGATTTAGCAGAGATGTGCCGGTCATAAAATACTACGATAACCGCATTAATATACAGGCGTAAATAATGGATAACCCTGAAACTGTCGACTGGCCAGATTTTCATCTATCATTTACCCCACTTATATCATCATATGCCCATATTTGATACAGGGGCCCAACAATCCATAATTTTACGATATGGCCACTACATATAGGTATGTATAAAGAAAATACGTTACACAAAAAAGAACAAGTTGGGGGAAACATATACGTCACAACTACGCGAAATTACCATCGCTCAGCATAATGCTACGACCCTATCTATGCGAGACAGAGCCCCAGCGCTAGTTTTCAGCGACAGCTGGTGTTGACGTGGTGACGTCACCCGGTGCCGTATACGATGACGCTAAATTGCTTTGCTTACCATAATACTCGTCACCCATGTAGACATCGTTGATCAGCTTAGGATAGAACCGCAGCAGTCTTTTGGCCAGGTTAGCCAATAGCGAGGAGGCGTTTAGCAGACATAGGTGAAGGATCGTCTCTCCCACGGCTCCTCGCTCCTATATTAAATGACGAGTACAGAGAGTCAGGCATTGCACGAAATAGGAGAAATCTTTAAAACTCTTAGTTATATTTTTATTGATCAAATAGGACATGAAAAGGTGTATTAAGAAGTTAGTTTGCCTCAAAAGGCGGTGGTTATAGTAACCTCCGTTATATGTTGGTATTTTACTGCGCTCAAATGTTGTTGCTCGTTACCTTAAGATCCCAGCAGAGTTCCCTGAAGCCAGATGGGTTGGCATCATACTCCTCCTGACTGACGAATGGCCAGTCCTTCTCCACATCAAACTCATCATCTGGGTTCTCCATACTCCGTAAGGGAGGCAACTGAAAACGTGAAATAATCTGTTATTATTCCGCTAATATCCAAATAGAATGTGACATACATGTAGACCAAAATAGTAACTATGAATATATATTATTATACTAACTCATAGCAAACCATTTATGTACCTTAATGATCCAGGAGTAATTGTTACTGCTGTCACCATACACATGCCAAATGTATTAATTACAGGATTATACCCCAAGGGTCCTTTTATGTCGTGATTTATAACATGGATGACCAACATTGGCTCATCAGTGGACTATTAAAAGCTTTATGATGAGAGTATATTTTTGTACTCGTTTGTTTAGATTATTTTTTCATCTGAACGATTGACTCTTTTATCGAATTTAGAATAGAGCGCCCTGTCCTATCCCAACGGAAACGTAGCCCAGATTATGGATATACAATACCATAACAATTCAAAACAAAATTGTTAATAATACTACTCTTTATAGCCCTTCACGATCCTGCTTTTGCTTACGTGCTATGTCCGTTGGTCTCATGGTTGCAAGCGCGACTGCTGAGCATGTGGTCCTGAGTTTGATTCCCAGGTCGGGTAAAGTGTTAAAAAAAGATTTAATTTTTTCATTGGGAATTTCCTAGTAAAGCCTGGAGTTTGGAAGTTGGCGGTATGATACCCCCATGCCTTTAAAAGCACGTTAAGCCGTTGGTCCTATGCCTGATCTCTCTCCGGTCCTGTCGGATTGCTGTCCCATTAAACTATGAGACTGAGGCACCTGTGTCTGTGCACACACTTCTGTATTACAATACCTCCCGCGCCGAAGGCTAGTCTCCGCTGATAAACCATCAAAGTTAACGATCATAGTTTTATTTGTACCTACAAATAAGTATGTCGTACCAACTTATGTCTGGACCTCTCCTTGTTCCTAAGCAGTACGAGATGCGACACGGGTATATATCGGCCTTTGCCCTTGTTATACAGAAAGGGCTCCACCTTCGTCTTTATGGCGTGGTCTATCTCTGCGTACTGCTTATTCTGTAGGGCTCGCTTCATCATGTCTACAAGGAGACCACCACCTGGGGATTTCGAATGTAAGCTGTCATCAAGCTCTTCAATACTTTGCATTAAGTTGGAAGCAGATGGGACCCATTAAATTTTTATATTTTTAAACTCAAATGTGTCCCGCTTGCTTCGAACTTTTATTTAATATAACACGGGCTTATTTTTAGCTCTTCAGTTTTATTATTTACCTACCGCAGTCGGGTTTTTTTATTTTATTTAATTATTTCTTTTCCCTTTTTTACGTAGGTCATGTTAATCACTCTTCATTTCTCTTCTGATCATAATAAACAATTTGATATCTTAAAACTGTTATTATTCATCAATATTTACATCAAATAATAACTCATCATATTATAGGATCATATATTTTACATGAATGCTGTCATACCTTTGATATCGACCAGTTTGTACAACTTCTGCAGCGATGTCCCCGCTTGCTTCTTAACACCACTAGTAACATTACTTTCAGTATTACCCATGGCTACTAACTGATTCTATATAAAAGCACTTTTTATTATTTCTTCAGTCAATGAATGGGAAGTAATCGCTAACAGCACTTTGCGTATCGAAAAAACATTAGCCGTTGCTATAACGATAGTCTTGGATATGCTAGCAACCAGTATGTCGTGGTATGTATAAAATGATAATGATATATTAGTAGGGTCAAATAAAATATTACAGAAAGCATTTATTGAATTACCTACTTTAAAATTAAATACAGCACAAAATATGTAAACTATCATTATAGGTGCATACAAATGTAGATATGTAAGTATGTGTAGTTAGTTATTAGTATTTAAATAGTTGGTTATATTTATATAAATATGATAATTTTATAGATTGTTTGGTGGTCGAAGAATAAGATAGAAGACTTCCAGCAAGCTCAAGATAGAAGCACTGAAGAACAGTCCAACGATACCACCAACTGCCACTGCAATTAACAAATGCGATATGAGAATTTAATAAAATAATGCGTCATAAATTGAAAGTTACCAATGGTTATGTTGGGATAGGTTCTTGACTTTCACAAATGTGCTAAAAACGAAAGCAAAGAAACAACAGTTCAAACTGACCAACTAAATCTAAATTGTCTCTTATCAAGTTCCTCTGGTACCGCAGTGTAGGCAGAGAGACCATTTTTACCTCCACGAGTGTACCTACACCTGGTTGATCCTTTACCCATCTCCTGTAACAATTAAAAGTTTAAAACCCATGAAACTAGATCTTTTTGGAAAACTCATCTAATAATTAAACTTTGGGATCTAGCATATATACTTCAGGATATTGATAACGTTCCGAAGATTACGAATCCCATAATAAAAGTTAAAGTACCTATTATAAAACAGAATAATATAATTTTAGAAAAACTAGGTATCTAAGAATTCTTATTCGTGTCGCTGCTGGCACGACTTTTCTCAGATCTTGTTGGCCCAAAACTTCGCCACTTCCACAGGCGTCGTCGCGGTCGGTGGCATCGCAGAGGTCACTTTGACTGCAAGTTTTGGGACACAGAGGGCAGGATAGGAGGTGGAGCATAGTCTGCGACTTAACTCCACATCCACACCCTGATGCCGTTCCGTTGATGTGGCCCCAACTTTACAAAGTTGGAATTACATCTTCCCACTTGTGTCCGAGAAGCAGGTCTAGGAATTAGAAATATATATTAATATAAATGCATACTTAGTGTAATGTATAGTTTTGAGTTCACTCTCGACGCACGAAGGAACACAGTCTTCTTTAGCATTCTTATTTACGCCCACTTTAATTTTGTGACCTGAAAAATTAAACATATAGTTTAGTAATAAGTTACTATACTGTATTTTAAATCTTGTTTTCCCCAAAACTTTGCCATTTCCACGGCGTTGTCGCTGGCAACGCAGAACTCACTTTGACTACATATTTTGGGGCACAGAGGGCAGGATAGTATTTCATATAATTATAGTCTAAGCGATGCGCTTCTCTCCGGCATAGAACACATGTCAGCTCCCACAGGATGTTGAGGACACTGAATGACCGGTGGGACTGCCCGATGATTGGCCGATGGGTGAGAATACACACTCAGGTCGGCTTTAATTTTTAAATAGTTATACGGGCAATTAATATTTTCTTTTTTTATTTCTATTATATTTTCTTTGTGATTGTATTTATTTATTTTACTATTTATGTACACACATATATAATCAGACAAGAAAAAAACAGAACAGAAAAATAGGTACAAAGGTGATGCTTATTCCTTAAGAAATCTCTTCCAGCATACCTGCGATAGGACAATAAATAGAGAGATGTAGACAGCGTGTGAAAGAATAAAGGAGAAAAAAAAAATACAACGTAATAATTATAACATAATCAAAATAATAAATACATACATACACAAATATTATGAAGTGAAAAGATAGTGTTACTAACAATAGTTAAATGAGTAATTTCATGTCAATACCTACTAACACTGTGGACTTCAAGGTCTGCTAATAAAAGTTTATATTAATATTATTATGTCACAAAGCATGCATCACCTCCTATCCTGCACTCTGGTATTTTATTTAAATAATGCTTTAATTATTCGTCTACCTTCATAAGTATTCCAACAGTTAATGCCAGTGTAATTGCAGAACATTTTCTCGTCTGTAAAAAAATTAACACTCAACTAAACTATAGGAGGCAAAAGCTAAAACCACAGACAGTAAAAATAACTATTCCATAAGTGGTAGGTGTATTATGCTGCTGCTCGTCTAACAAACTTTATACTACCTTACTGACTTTATCAATGCCTCAGCGCCTAAACCTTAGCGTTATCAATGCGCCGCTATATGGTTAGAAAGTCTGATCTACGCATAGGCGTTGTCATATACATACTTACATGTGAGGTCTCGTGCAGGGTGTACGCATCCACATTGTTGATAGAACTCCTTAGTGGTTTGAGCTAAACGACAGGCTCCGTAGGAGTATACCTGGGAAGTCTTAATAATATAGAATATCTGTTTGTAGAGAAACTAAACGGTAGGTTGGTGGACGTCATTCATTTAGAAATGCGAAACTGATTGATATACTTAAATTCGGAAAGGTTAAAGTTATAACGCTAGTGTTTACATTCTCTTTGGTTAAGTTTATATGAATTATATTACGGTTCAATTTAGTCGTTAGATTGCTGAAAAACCCACAGTTCTCTGAATATTGATAGTTCTTTAAGTAGGTACTCGTACACACGAGCGACATGCGTCGACGACAGGGGCGACTGCAACCGTCGACAACGTGTCGCTCGTATATTTGAGTACGGTCACAGAATAACTAATAGTACTATGGTGTTCAATACACGAGCGGCTTTTGTCAACGGCTGAAGCCCTGGCTGGAGGCATTAATTTATTGAGGCATCTACAGGCAAGTCCAAAACTATATTAGAAATATAATAGTGTTTTAGCTGTAATTGAGAGGGGCCCGGGGCTAAATAATAACAGCCGCACAGGGCCTCAAGTCTGCTATTACAATAGTGTCAGAATGGTCTATCATTGATTTTATAATTGTTGATTTTGATAAGTTTGGTAATCTACGTTAGTATAATGGCGTCATTATGACTTTCCAATGGTCAACACTCCATTGAAAGAAATGAATAAATGTAATGTTTATTTTTATTTACGAACTTTTTACTACTTCAGATTGCAAACACTAATACGTAATAATTATGTAAAAATATATATTAAATGAAATCTAGCATGAAATTTAGTATTTAGTAGTTTTTCTCAGATTATTGTCCGATCAATGATCGACCATTATGAATTTAGCAGATTACGAACTTTTAGCAAAATGACAATGGTATCTTCGAACGAATTTATAAAAATAGCAGACTTGGGCCCCAGGTCGATCGACCAGGTTAAGCTACGCTTGCCGCGGTTGATCTGTGGATGGGTAATAATAATGATAATCTTTACATTCCGTGACCCCTCCGTGCCTTGGAAAGCACGTTAAGCCGTTGATCCCGGCCGTCATTTGTGGATCTTTGACAGTCGTTACGGGTAGTCAGAAGCCCGAAAGTCTGACAACCAGTCTTACCAAGGAGTATCGTATTACCCATTAACTGGGTTGTGGAGGTCAGATAGGCAGTCGCTCCATGTAAAATACTGGTATTCAGCTGCATCCGGTAAGACTGGAAGCTGACCCCAACATAGTTGGGAAAAGGCTAGGTAGATGATGGATCTACAGGCAAGCCCGGTTAAGCAGACGACAACCTAATAAATTGAACTGCCTCAGTCAACGACGCGTGTCGCTCGTATGCACACTTTTTTTTTTGAGAATGGTAAATCATCAAATGACCCCTCCCGTTCTGGGTGGAGCAGAAGGGAGTGTCAGACTCTTACTGACTAAAACCCACCCGTGTTCCTTCCTTAGCCCTTTATGTTCCGGGGTAGCGGTAACTCTTTCGGACAATCCCTTAGGGGAGCATTGATGCAAAGACGTCAATCTTAAAAATTGTTAGTCCCATTATAAACTGAATTGTATTAGTTTCATGCTCAGAGTAAAATAAAATTACAACAATTCCTAGATAATGCCTTATTACCGGGTAAGTATGGAACGAATCATCCGGCACTTCATGCAGGTACCGACACCCTCTATCCTCAATATTCTCTCGCTGCAGCTGGACATCGTTCTCGATCTCCACCACAGAGAACAGTACTCCCACTCTGTTCTCACTGTAGGTATGAATGATGTGCTTTAGCTTCACGTCCAATTTGTTTGTTGATAACTCTTCCGGACTGTGGATGGATAGCTAGAAAGAAAATCAATCAAAAAGCCACTTCATAGTGTAGTCGTTCTTCGTTGTACAGAGGCCAGCACATCAAGCTACCCCAATCTGTCAAATTTTCCCAATTGATTAAGAACCTTATTCCTTTGTAGTAAAGTTGAAAATCTATCAAAGAAATTTGACAAATTGGGGTAGCTTGATGTGCTGGCCTCTGTACAGGATGGCAGTTTGACCGCGGCGTAGGTGTTGCACTTTTTTCTATGAAACAGCAGCAGTAACGCACAAACTGTAACCACGAAAATTTTACGTCGGTTATTAAAAAAAAATGCTGCTTCATAAAAAAGTGCAATCCATAAGCGATCCACATGTATGGAAGATCAATTAAAAACTACCACTCTGTATACCTTCATACATACATTCAAAATCTACCCTCACAAATAACTTACTTCAGAATTAGACAGCAAACGAAACACCAGGACCCCAGGTCCAGTAGTCATGTTCACAACAAACAAACTGTCTTCTCCCCTGAAACAGTCAACAAACAATATTCCGCAATTAGGCGTCCGTATCAGCTGCACGATGATCTTATCATTGTACACAGATTAGATTGCTCACTCGTGCTGTAATGTGTTGAAGGAGAAGCAAGGCCCGTATTCGGAGTCCACTAGACGAAAATACTCGCAACATGGAAATAGAACATCGTTGTAACTGCAGTCGGAGATCATTTCTGAGCAGCTTTTGTGTACCTGGTGGGGTGGTGAATAACTTCCTTGAGAATGTGAAGGTGCGTGATAGTTATGTTATTTTTATTTTCTAAACTATTTTCGATTGTTGCGACATTTTTGGCCAGTGTATAATTTAAAGGATTTTGCATGTGCAGTATTTTATACAACTAAGTCATTTAATAACTACCTGCACAATTAGGTATTTATTTTACATAAAAATGAACAGTTCTGTTTGAGAGTTAAAAAGCCCCTTTACCATATACTCACTAATTCCCAAATACCTATAGGATTTCTATGTATTCTAACTAGGTACAAAGAAACTTTATTTTCTGCTCAAAGAATCATAAATCTTAAAGTCCTGACTAAGCTAATTTATCTTGTGGTTACCTTATATAGGTAATACTTAGTTTTCAAAATGCTTCCGATCTGTTTCTACTAATAAGTAAGATTTACAAACTTGAGTCAGTTGTTTACTTTACACACAATGACACAACCTCTACTGGAGGTAACGGTCTACGCATTATAGCTATATTATGAACCTAGACAAATTAACCTAACCTTTAACACTAATCCAGCGATTATGCTAGCTGCATTACCTTACAGCTAACTTAAACAGTGTTCATAAACAATATGAAGTTGAAGGCCATTTATAAGTTTCCACTAATAAACACTAAAAACAAAAAAAAACTATGGATGTTATTATTTTTTACGGATTGAGTCACTTACGTGTTCAATGATGCTCCTCCATGGTACGTCGCAAGCTACAGTCGTGCCACAGGGCGCACATTGCGTGCTAGTGCACTCTCCGCGTGCAAACAGTACGTCCGTCAGATACCGTCGGTGATCGTAGTTCAGGGGATCAAGTAGGTCTGCTGAAGTATGACAACGAAATTAAAGGTCAATAACGACCTCGCAATTTAGTATTAAACTTATACGCTTTTATTTTAAAACGTTGGTTAAAGTTAAGACGTCAATAAAATTATGGGAAGTAGATGTTAATCATTAGGTACGTACTTATCTTGAAGCAACGTTTATAAATAAAGGAGTTTATGTCTGCAAGAGAGCGTAAGGTGCTACTAGTCGATATTTTTTCCATACAAATTTCCGGAGGGTATGTCTTATTATTAATTTTGTCTGTACGGAAACAGAATAATAATAAAATACAAAGCCATTAAAAAGTTATGACTTATGAGCCATCAAAGATTCGTTTTTCTTGCTATTTTTAACGAACTTTGGGTGTAAATATGTAATAAAAGTACTGTAAAATCATCAAAACAAAGTCAGTAGGTAGGTACCGACAACGCTCAATCATCTAAGAGTTCAATAAACTTTATTTGTAATTGATTTATGCAGTGGTTTTTTCATAAAACTCCATTTTCCAAAACATTTTTCGATTTTTTTTACGCGTCTTTCAGTTCGGAAGGGTGTTTCTGTGCGTGAGAACTAGACGTTGTGCGTGTAGACTAGCGTCTAACTGCTCATCACTGATAAGTACTATCTCTGTTGGACACGAAGCTAGGTGAGACAGCGTGCTTTTTGGCCATGACCACCAGTGAATTCGAGTTCGCGACTAGTTCCACCTTAAGAGCGTTCATCCCACGCTGGCTGGCGTCGCATTTCTAGTGGTTTTTCGTGATTCAATTTAAACCAAAGTACCTACTATTTTTACAGCTAAGTACTAGATGGTTGGTATTTATAAGTATGCTATTATACATAATATATAGTTGTTGTGTTATTTTGGTATTTACTCATAAAAATTGTCATATTCTCAATTATTTTATATTTGCAATAAGTAGTTATTACGATTAAATATGTTTATTAAAGAGTAAATGATAAAAATAATTATAAATACCAACGATCTAGTGTTTGGCTGTAAAAAATAGTACTTTGGTTTAAAATTAATAAAATAATTACGAAAAACCACTAGCAATACGACGTTGCCAGCCCGCGCTAAACACTGTGTTGGGGTCGGGGAATGGTACTCGTAGGAGCCAATTAATTTATAAGTGATCCATAGAATCTGTAACACGGACAAAGTTGACCAAAAATAATAATAGTTGTGTGACATTTTTATGTCACCCCTATAAACTTTGTTTACATTTCAATTTCAGTCGAGTTCGTTTAATTAACCAAGCGCACCTTTAGGTACCTACACGACGTATTATATCCACTGAATATTGAAGCCATTGAACTGAGTGCCATGATGAAAAAGAATTGATATCAGGTTCTTGATCAAATCCAATAAATTATGTTTAAAGTATTGAGTTTTATTTACGTGCTTCACTAACGTAAAAGAGTTGCAGTAGGTTTAAAGTTAATATAGTATTTTTATCTCACGAAACGACACGTGCTTTACTTGTGGTAACCAAGTGTACAGACACTCTGTAAATATGTAAGCGAAGACGAGTAGCGTTATCATTGTTGCGGACGGTACCGAGAGCTCCTACGCAGCGTGTTTGTACACTTGGTAACGCACGTCGCTTCGTGAGAAAAACGTACTGTAACATTGGTAGCCATGGATAAGAATGAAACACTGTTCAAATCAAAACGTAAGTACTTATGTTACGTGCAGTTTGCATAGGCATTATCTCATTTAGGTATGATAATGAGCAACTATCACCTACTTGTGAATCAACAATTCGTCCTGTTTGAACAGTAGGTACCTAATTAGAACCGCAGCAATGCGAATAATTAACACAGAAACCGCAAAATCTAATTAATGACGTATTTGTGTCAAGATTGCCCTTAAGTACAGCTATCAATGCGAAGGTCCTTTTAAAGGAAATATTGCTTTTGATTTTTTTTTATTGCATTAACCGCAATCAGTGACTAAGTAGTGGGAAAACACACAAATAATCACAGGTATTTTTTCTTGGCAGATAGAATAAAATGTTTGACTACATTTTAATTAACGTTTTAGCATCCTTGTTATTGGTCTTCAAAGTTTTGTCCCGATTTCCCTCTGCATCCATTCAATCCGTTTTTGTTGGTACTAAATATTAATTGAACTTCTGGTAATTTCTACAAATATCATCTAACTACATACATTTGCGGTAGAAACGCTCGGGTCATAGGGCACGAGTGCAGGTCTCCTTTTTAAAGAAATCGATTGGTCGATTGGTCGACACTTCAAGTGACAAGAGAGCTGGGGTGTTCTTTGGCCAAATAATTTGCATTGCCATTCAACGAGGCATGCCAGTCTTCTGGGCACATTACCGGATGACAGCGATGCGGACGAGTACTTCGACGCCTAAGTGTCCTTTTGTTTTTTATTTAGTTGTATAGTTAGTCATTTAATTTAGTACTAAAAACTACATTATAGGTAATAATTATATTGTCTACTAACTGCTGGACGAAAGCTAGGTATATATGCCATCGCATCGCATGCCATATAATATCTTACCAGATGCGTCTTCTTCATGGTCAATTGGGCCACTTAACAGTGTCGCAATCATTAGAATATAATGACTTTATGTCCTTTATACTTTCCACTCGATACAATCCAAAGTACCTACAACCACTTACTTAGGGTTTGTAAATACGCTACATACTCACGATACATTGCAGCAAATCTCCGTAAAGCAAACTTAGTGGCATGCTCTTCACACAGCGTCACCCCTGGGAACGTTGTGGTCCAGTTCAGGTAGCGGGTGTCAGGTGTGAAGTTCACTTCCACGCCGAGATCCCCTGCGTGTTGCATCATCAGGTAGAGACAACCCGCAGACGCTATCAGAGTCAACAGCCAGAAAAGCCTGGATCAAGGAAAGTTTGCTATTGAACGCCTAAGCCGAAAAGCCGTGGGAAAGACACCAATGAAGAATTTACGATAGGTACCTACAACAAACCGTACGCCCGATGGAATTTGGCATAGATAAAAACTTTTTAACCGAAAATAAAAACTTTTTTAAGTACATGAAAGAATACAACCGATTTCCAAAAAAGACTGTACACAAATAACTTTAATATCGGAAGTCGGTGTCGTCGGGTTCGCATTTTCGTTGTTTGCCACCGACTTCCGAAATTACAGTTATTTCTTCATGTTGCAGTGTCTTTTTTGGAAGTCGGTGATTTTTAGTTTTGTAAAAAGGTTGGTTTTTATTTTTCACTTTCAAGTTGTAAGTACTTACCCCATACAAATTCGTATAACACTCCTTGGTATGTAATAATAATAATCAGTGTCAGGAAGTTTAATTTGTAACATCATCAATAGGTATAAACAAAGAGGCAAAAATGCATCTCATGACAATTCCACTAAAGCCATCACACTGAAGAGTCATAAGATAACAAACGACGCAATTTCGTTTACTTGAATTTTTACCAGTAATTTTGGTTTAAAAACCAAACTACCGAACCGATTTTGATGAAATTTCTATGGGACCAATCAGAAAGTATATCCTTTCTAATAAAAAAATAATTCAAAAATCGGCCTTTATTATACTTAACCGAGTTCTGAGACAACAAACATATAAAAAAACTAGCTTCTGCACGCGACTTCGTCCGCGTAATTTTTTTTTGTTTCCCCGATCCACCCCGTCGCAACGTGTCGCCGGCCTGCGCTATTACTTCGTTTTCGCTTGGCGAAAACTTCAGACTTTTTTCTTTTTGCTCAACTCCTAAGGGTCCTAGCGTCAAGTTTAATAGAATATAGCCTTCCTCAAGAACTGGGCTATCAAACGCAAAAATATTTTTATACATGCGACCAATACTTCCAGAGATTTAGAGCTTTCAAACCGTGTTTCAAACAAACAAACTCTTCAGCTTTATTATTAGTATTATTTTAAAACTATGATATCTCCTAAGATATACATTGAAATCAAATGATGTCAGAGGCAATTTTGTTCAAAATTAAATACATGTGATGAATAACGTATTTATTTGGATAAGGATTAATACCATGTTTATAAAAACACCTTCGCAAATAATGCATTATTTTAGAACAAATTTGGTTAGCATAAAAGAGGTTATAGTGAGCTAACCTTAAAAGATAGACATATGCTGTAGCGGACTTTTTTTTAAAGCTTTTAAAGGGGAACAATTCTGTCATATATGATTTTTGCGAAACTTTAACCGTTTACGCAGCGCACGCAGCGGAAGCTCTCAATAGAAAAAAAATCCCCCGATTTTGAAACATTCTTCATTGGTGCTCCGCTCCTATTGGTTTTAGCGTGATGATATATAGCCTATAGCCTTCCTCGATGAATGGGCTATCTAACACTGAAAGAGTTTTTCAAATCGGACCAGTAGTTCCTGAGATTAGCGCGTTCAAACAAACAAACAAACAAACAAACTCTTCAGCTTTATAATATTAGTATAGATAAGTATAGATTTAAAATATTCAACCGAATTGAGAACGTCCTCCTTTTGAAGTCGTTTAAAAATGAAGAACTTTTAAACAAATTTTCAAAGATAAATTTTAGTTTAGTCCTGTCAAATTAATCAGCGCCTGACACTACTCCATACAAGTTTAAATGTGATTAAAAACTTGCCTACTAAAATTACGTCAATTTGTGTCAGGCGCTGATTAATTTGACAGGACTAAACTAAAATTTATCTAATGATGTTTTGACAACTGAATGAGAATTTTTTATCATTAGTTAGTTGACTCGTGTGACGTGAATGTTGTGAAGTGTTTTTCCGAGTGTCAGCGATTAAGTCGTAAGTACTATAATGTCGTTTTATATAACTTAACTGTTGTTTCTAGATGAGTTGTGCTTTACAATGATGTTTAAATTTCACAGTTTTAAGTGGTAAATCGAGTCTAATTCTAATATCAAAGTAAGTAGGTAGGTATCGTTGTTTCGAAAAAAATGGCCGCTCTTATTCTGTGAGCCAATTTTAATTTTGTTTATGTCCTTTTTCATTAGATTATTAGAGAAATAACGAATGCCAGTTCGTAATAAACATAATAATGCAGTTTTCAAAGTGAAATATATTGAATTCATTGAAGATTCCCTTTTAATATCAACATGTTCCTCAGGTTTTTTGTAGTGGACTATTTGAAATTACTAGGAAGTAGGTACTTAGTAGAGTGTTTTGTTTCGATTTATTAAGTAGTTGATTAGAAAAAATTCTAGTTAACTATTCTATTTAAAAAAAAATCAATTCTATATGTATATGTTACGGGCAACGTGATTAACTGGGCATTATTAATAAGGACCGGCCATTATTAATAATTCCCAAGAGCGATGGGCAAAGTGATTAAATTATCACTTTGACCGGCCAATATTAATAATGCCCGACAGCCCGTGGTCCATGTAATAAGTCAGTGTTTGAGATAGCTTGAATTTATCACAAACGACGTCAGGGGCACCCCGAGGTTCGGTTTGGTTAGGTTCCTTTAAACCCTGCAGACAGAAATAGGAGCCCCGCGCAGCGGGGCTCTGTCGACCTGACGTAAAAATCGCTGTACGCTGCGAAAATAATTTGTAGTGTGTTTAGTGATATTTTGAGTTGAATATTTTGCTGTGCAATCAGTAATTTTGATGGGAATTCGGAATCTTATTGCATATAAAAAGGATATTTTTTGATTTGCGTTTAAATACTACCCATTTTTAACTGTATATTTTTTAAGTAATATGTTCAATAGTTTATTTTTTGTTATCTTTTCATAAAAATTTTGTAAGTTTAATTTCATTTAATAAACAAAAACACTACCGTTCACCTATTTTATTACTTTGCCCAAGATAGGGTGGGCAATATTCATAATGGCCGGGAAAAGTGATTAATCATGCTGTTTTAATCACATTGCCCAATTGAGTCGGGCATTATGAATACAGACCGGCCCTTATTAATAGTGCCCCGACTTATCAAATTGCCCGTAACATATATATATCACATAAAAGGGAAATACGTCCATTAGTTCGTTGTGAAATTATTTTATTGGTAAAAAAATACAATATTTGTTCATTATAGTTTACATTAATAAAAAAAATACATGTTTTTTCTCTTAATTAGAAACTTATCATAGTTTATTTAAGAGTCCCTATCAATTTCGCGGTCTAAAAACAGAAAATTTAAGTTTTTTCAGCGCAAATTTCTCAATAACCTTAAGTTAACTAGTTATTTATCAACTATTTATCTAGTAAGTGTACAATTTTAAATTTTGATAACTACTTAATATAAATTACAAAAAATAAAAATCTAACGCACGTTTTTACGTAAGCACGAAACACCATGTTTTTCAATTGCTTTTATTACTTACTGGCAGCAAATAATAATCTGAAAAAAAAAAATACTGGGCATATTATATTAGTAAGTGTACAATTTTGTTTTTTAAAGTTTAATGATTTAGTACTTGTAAAAAAATGTTGATCACGCTGAAAAAACCCAATAAACTCATGTGCAAAACCCTTGTCTACGCGTAAGAATTTATTGAAAATAATAATAAGTATTAAATATTTTAAAATTTGAGGTATTTATCTACCAAAATCAATGTTTATATTTTTATTTTGACTACTTATTTAATTGTAGTAAAATATCTAAATAATGCCTTATAAACTTAAATTCGATCGTTTGTGTACTAAAATTTAAATTCCTAGACTTACTAGATAAATAGGTGATAAATAACTGTGTATTTAAAAAAAAGAATCTAGATAACTTAAGGTTGTTGAGAAAATTGCGCTAAAAAAAACTGATTTTCTGTTTCACCCCGCGATATTGATAGGCACTCTTAAAACGCTAACTAGAAAATAGATAACTTTGATCTGTATTCTTCTTAAATGTTTTTCGTAGTTTTTTTACTCTAGCTTAGCTCAGGGTTTTAGTTACGAACTTACGACGGAGCGGGCGAGGTCCACCGCGGGTGGGGGCCGCGCGCGGTGGATGTAAGAGAGCTAAACGGTCGCGTGGGCCGGACGGTCGAGTGAGTTAAGTGGAGGTATACCTGGACAGCAGACTTCTATCAGCCTCAAACACATAACCCAGGCCATGTACGCCGCTGTTGCGTCCGAAGAATATAAATCTCTTTCTGAGACGTTCAACAACTTCAGCACCACGCATTTTCGTGACACTCCAAACAGTTTACTACACGACTTTAGAAACACTAAACTTGCTAACTTAGTGATTTATTACTACAACTTTTACTAAACTATTGCGTGCCCACTACGGGTATATTAAAAAGCTCTGCAATAACTTTAAAAGCTTTAATAGGTAACGATTATGTGGCGTGTAAATAAATAATGTCGTTGTACTTGTAGGTAATTAAAAGTATTAAATTGTTTGAAGTACCTACTCAGGTACTTAAATAATCTGTAAGGCACCTGTCTCACTGCCAACGAGGAAGAACTTACCTATCAACGATTTTCTAGCGCAAGAAACGGGCGAAATATTGTAAGTCCCGTGTAAGTAGAAGAGATACAAATATTAATAGTTTATCGCTGACTGTTCAGACCGGCGACGATTACTAGTTTCTTGCAGTGACAAGAACTATCAAAGAGAGTACTCGTTTAGCGACGCCCGCTTGGCGGGCAGAACACTCGCTGAGAGACTCACGTCGCTTGGGACATACGCATACCAGCGATTAATCGCTCGTCGCCGACGCGCACTCTCTACTCTATGTTAGCCAACTCGGTTTTAGTTACTAGTTCTACTCGCTTCTCGTTAATCGCTGGCAGTGGGACCGGTGCCTAATGCTGGCTAGATAAATGCTGTTTCATAACATACTAAAAGGGGTAAGTGGACAAAGATGTTATCTGACAAAACTGAAAAAATCGAGTTTCTTGCATGAACATAGGTTTAAAGTGCCGATAAATCGTCTGGTGGGCTCAAAACATCTAATTTTTAAAAAGGATTGACACTTCAGATTTAGATAAAACATTTAAAATGTATAACCACCTTGATTTTAAGATTTAAAATGATTTAATTAAAAAGATTTAATTTTGAATGTTTTGTAAGTTAACACCTTTGTCCACTTACCCCTTAATTCTGAAGCTGGAAACGAATAAAACCATCGCTTACATACGTAAATCTCAGGTAATACTTTTATTAAAACCGTAATACAAGACTAATAAAATCAATATTTCTATAAGTAATCAACAAATATACAAAATATAAATGCAATTCATATAGGGACACACATAAACATACAAAACTAAACTAGATTTTCAGTACATGATCAATAATAAACTAGACTACAGGCAAGCAACGATTATTGTTCAATTAGTTAAAACATTCGAGATCCTTTTCACCCAGTTAAAGTGACTTATACAAAACAAAAGAATATACAGGTCAGACCCAAGAATCAGACCAGTCTGTTCTTCAAGCTACGCTAAGTTACAGCATATTTTGCGGAGAATTTAGGGAAGGATGAAGTTCTTCCGTTATACAGTCTGCTATATCCTCTAGCAAGTTCCCTGTGGCTACCGTCATCTTGGTCCCCCTTTCCATTACCAATTAACACAAAAATAAAAATTTAGTATTCATAAATAAAAACATTTGGCTGTCCTAGAACTTTATAATCGTAAGTAATAAATAACTTAAAAATACTTAATTACATGCATATAAAATTAGTTTTCAGTCCGTCCCAAAGGTATATCAAATCTTGTCTTTATAAAGATTTCTGTAATATTTTTCCTGTTTATCCGAACCACCTCTGGAACCAGCTCCTCTGTGTGGTGGTGGTCAAAGTGTCCAGCACAATGCTCTTCCCCATAGGGTCCGCGTAAAACGACGAGTCCGTGGTAGGAGGAGCCTGCGATGTAGTCCTCTTCATCAACCTGTCCAATCGGAACCCCTTTTGAAGGTCTATCAATAAATCAGGCTGCGGGTGACGACGCTCCCATTCCGTTGCTTGAAAGACAAAGATTTTAAAGTTATGATTATTTACTAAACTGTTTGGGGCTAAGTGTAGATATTGTGGAACTCCCTGCTAGCATCTGTGTTCAATACTACCCACAACCCATCAACTTTCAAAGAAAGCGTGAAGAGGCGTCTTCTGGATACGCTCGTTCTATCGTAGACCTTATGCATCGCTTTCCACCAACCGAGATCGAAGTCGGTCGGGCCAATTTACTAATAAAAAGTGGACGAATCTATAGATGACATGTAACGGTCGTTACGGGTAGTCAGAAGCCCAAAAGTCTGACAACCAATCTTACCAAGGAGTATCATGTTTTACCCAGTAACTGGGTTGTTAGTAGAGTAGTGGAGGTGGAGGTCAGTAGCTCCATGTAAAAGTAAGTATTCAGCTGCATCCGGCTAGACTGGAAGCCGACCCCAACACCGTCATTAACAACACAAAACTATTAAGTTAACGACTTAAGCTAATCTTGCACACAAAATGCGACATCACACCTACCTAACTACATTAAAAAAAATTACTAGCTACTGGAGTACCTTACTTAATTATGTATTTATTCGTTAAGTGAACAATGTATGTTCTTTTAGAATAAATAAAGAATCTATAAACCCAACATATTTTGGAAAAGGCTAGGCAGTTTGATCGTATAGGTAATAGGCAATTAACCGGTTGCATGTAATTACAAAAACAATTAAAAAGCTATTGTGTCTCGCGTGGATCCACGTTCTGACGAAGAGTTAAGCAAGCCATTATTTATAGCCATATATAAGCCATATCTCACTATTATATAAGCCATATCTGACTAGTGGCTCAATACCCATCATATAAATCTTATCAATTCCGCCCCTCATAAAAATGCAGAAGCGAACGTTATTGACCGAGTACTTGGCATGATGCAGTAGCGGAAATCATTACATGCCCTTGATGAATATAACAGAGATAATATATGCGAGTAACAATTAAATAAAAATATCTCACATGTAATTTTTATTTCTGTTTTTTTTTTTTATCAATTATGAATAATCTTTATGTTGTTTTTAAAATGAATTTAATACGCGAATGAATTTAATATTAAGTGTAAATTCTACTATATAATAAGAATTTTGGCACTGAGACGATCATCCCTTTCATCATCCCATACCCTACCCTTGAGTCTCATCACTGGTATAGAGTTACTACGCATTACACAAAGTTTAATTAAATACAATAGGTATTAAATCAACACTTTTTTTTCATCATCATCATTTAGCCAAAATTAGGCGTCTACTGGACAGGGCCTGCTCTAAGCATCAGTCACGATTATCGGTGTGCTTCTCACATCCAACCGATTTCTGTGTTCTTCACCAGGTCTTCGGTACATTTTGGGCCTATACTGCTGTGTTGATTTTTAAATCATAGTGATATATAGCATAGTAATATCTTTCATGGTAATATCTGTCATGGTAATATCTATCAAAGTATGTAATAACTATCTTAATAATATCTAGCATAGTAATATCTTTCATGGTAATATCTGTCATGGTAATATCTGCCAAAGTAATAACTATCATAGTAATATCTAGCATAGTAATATCTTTCATGGTAATATCCATCATAGTAATATATTTCATATTAATATCTATCACAGTAATATCTATCATAGAAATATCTATCATTTATGACTTACGACAGTATGGCTCCTTGTCCGTGGTCAGCACGAAGTAGGGTCCATTCGCGCGCGGCATTCCGTCCATCCCGATAGCCTTGATGCCCATCACCGAACATGAACCAACTCTGTCACAAGCCGCTTCTAAACTTGCGTTAATGCTGGAAGGAAAATCTTAGGATCAAGATCTTGACAAGAAATGGCAAAAGATGATTATTTGGGACCGTCAATGACATCAAAAATATAGTATAAAAATACATATAACTAACCCTGCGTATGTCAAGTCCCATTTGTGTCCCCTGAAAGAGCAGTTACTGCTGATCAAGGATTCAGTGAACAGTAGATACGCACGTCCATGACTGCATATGGCTTGCTGCAGTTCTGAAATAAAATTAATTTAGATAGATAAATAAAACATTTATTCAGTGCACACGAAAGACAGCACAACACACAAAGCACAATTAAATGATAAGAATTTACATGACTATAATAAATACTAGGTGCCAATATACAAAAAGAAGAACGAATATAAATATACAAGGTCAACTAGTTACTAACTAACGACGGTAAATTATACTTATTAAATTGTTTCAATGGCCAAGCTGCTATATGAAACCTAAAGCTTTGAGCTCCTTAGCTATTGGGATGCATAAACCTCTTAGACTAAAATCTAAACTCGATCAACTTACTGGCTGGAGAAAATGGCACAATTTGTGACCACAAGGAGTTGGATTCGTTGTGACAGCCCGGCTGCTTCATGCCGCCATTTGGATAGAAATCAGCATGACCTGAAACATAGACAAAGAAAACTGATCATTATGTAGTTCCAATAGGTACCAGACATATTTTTAAATGAGTCAAAAAACTCGAAATCGCCTTCCCGAGTGGTAGCACTTATTGGCTACTGGTAAGTAGGTTATAATGGACAAATCATTACCGTTACGGTCAGGAAAGCCGAAGCCGATCCTTGACAGCAATCGTCCGTTAGTGTGGATGATGTCCACAAAGTCAGCGTCAGTGGCATCCAAGCGCTCTGTAGAGTTGGTGGTCCTGAAACAGGGCTGAGCGGGATCTAAACCTGAAATAATAAACATATGGAACATTGATTACCTCATTAACAATATATTAGGCCAGAAACTGTGAAATCCAATAATTTTAAGAAAAAGACAGCTTAGGTAAATACAGCGAAAAAATCTGTAATATAATTTTTATGCCAAAGGCTAATAAGTCTCACTTTTCAAAAAACTTACATACGGGGACATGCTAACCTGTAATTCTTGCAACTTTTCCCAGATGATAGGACACATACGATGCGATATGAGCTCCCAAGCTGTGCCCAACGAAATGCATGTCTTTAATCCTTACCCCTGTTGCCGCTATCAGCTGGCGCATGAACCTAGAAAACGTCAAGAATCTCATTGAAAAACCAATAAATGGTGGGCCAGTTCCTACGCTACTTCATTTCAGTTAGAATGTTCAATTTAATTAGTACCATTTGAATTCCTTACCCGACAGTATCGGATCCAACTCTTCGCGTGTTCGCCACAGCCCGCCAATACTTCCAAGTGTTCCCACCTCTGCTCCAATCTACTGCAATGACATTAACATCTGCCTGAAACGAAAACCAATATTCACAAAATGGTGAACCTATTCGAAACGTAGAATGGTCGACGTTAGGATATCTTTCTTCAGGACAGATGAAACATAAACATGCTTAGGAAAGAATTAAGAAGGAAGTTAAACGTACCCATGCCAAAAATGCCCGGGTCATATCATTGACCCAAGATGCGTTGCTGTGACTCATGAACCCGTGGACTATCATCACCGTCTTCCTGTTCGGTTTGAAATCAACCCATTCGAGGCCGAACTGTGGGCCGGGGTAAACCTGCAATCAATTCATCATATAGCGTGCGTTCCTGTGCCTTGGGAAGTAAATTAAAGTTGCCAGGAGCCAACGACTCTGATCTCTCTCTAAAAGCAACAACGTAATGAATGCCAAACAGGAGAAATTTCGGATTTTTTTGTCCACATCTATAAAAGTTGGGATTTTTGACAGCCGTTACGGGTCGGCAGAAGCCCGAAAGTCTGACAACCAGCCTTGCCAAGGAATGTTACCTGCATGTAAAATACTTGTATTCTTTAACCTGTTAGACTGGAAGCCGACCCCAACAAAGTTGGGAAAAGGCAGATGATCCCCAAAAACTGGTGTTGACAAGGTGCCATATATTCTTTTAAGAAACAAATGACAAATGAGATCGCATATCCTTACCTGAACCCTAGTAGTCATATTGCGTGAAGAGAAGTAGAAGTGCGTGTTAACAGAGCTGGACGAGTCGGGCTTCATGTTAAAGATACTCATAACTTGCCGCGAAAGTGAGCCTAGTCCGAAACAGTCCACAATGTCGGGCACTGGAAGGTTGGTCGTGGTTTCCTGAATAATTTGATTTCTGCTTAAATAATGGATCATTAACACTAAGAAAATTACATCGCTAACGAACTTAGAGATGGAAATATTGTTTTCTATCTAAGGCGCTAAGCAGACGATCGACAATTTGTCCGCGACGATAGAACGTATACAAATCTCAGCAGTCTATTTGGCCTTCGTGTGCATTTTTGCATAAATTTCCGTAAGTTCTATCGACGTGGACAAATTATCGATCGTCTACTTAGCGCCTTAATAATAGTCAATCAAAGTATCTATATTCTGATTTCTGCTGGTTAGGTGTCGTATTTTTCTTAGGTACTAACTAGTAAAGAGATAGTCGAATAGACTACATGAATATTTTTAAACAGTAGGTACTTTTATGTTTTGTAATAAAAAAAAGGTAAAACATCATACCACGGAGTCAGCATGCCATACAGGATCGTTGAGGCCATATTTAGTGGTGCTGGTGTTCGGCTGCATGTTCACAAACTCAAGCAGATCTTCTGGGTTTATATGATTCTCCACTGTGTAAACAATTTTATGGTTAATAAGTGCCTTCAAAGTAGGTATACCTAGATCTAAGTACTATTTTTAAATTGCGCACTGCGCACAATATTATGATTAAAAAGTGCCTTCAAAGTAGGTATACCTACATCTACTATTTTTGAATTGTGCGCTTTGCTTTTTTTATATTTTATACAGAACAGTGATGGTTTCTATTCAAATATTTCGAATGTGGCGAATATTTTTATCTTACGAAATTTATATTTTTATTTTTCAGATTATTTGTAACTAACTATTTACACTAGATAATAAGTTAAATGACTAACTAATTTCCTATACAAATAAATACAAAAAATAAAGGACACTTAGGCGTCCGCATCGCTGTCATGTTATTGTCAATGTAAATAGTCTATAATATGTTAATTATTGTAATTGGTGTTGTACCGTTTTAATTAACTATAAAAAAATCACGAATAATTTTAAATTAAAAGATTTATATACATATTTTATACAATTTTCTTTCATTAGCGTTTTCTCGTCGTCGGAAAGAAAGCGCGATTTTTCGCGATTTCATATTTGGTCCCGTAGTAAAAGTTGTTCATAATGATAAGTGCAATGACCCCCTTAAGAGGTTATTTGGTAGAAAATAAGCCTAAGCCCGCCTGTACATATTTTAGTGTGTGCTTGAAGTGCAGATTATAAAACAGATACTTAATAATCTGAGGATTGGAGTATTAGACAATACTGATGAAGTAGGGAAGTACTCGGGAAGTTGGTACTGATCGGATTTCAATCAATCTTTCTGTGATAAAAAGCTACACAGAGTGCTATAAAATAGGTACTTAGGTTTTATTTTTTAAAGTTGATTTCCAAGCGGACGAAAGTCGCTAGTTTAACATAAAATGATTCTCATACAAACTTGATTTGAAGCGATTATATCTATATATCGTCGACCGTAGGTTCAATTGAGGTAAGGGACATTGGGTATCTTGTCCCTTACCTCAATTGAACCTACGGTCGACGATATCATCATGAACTTTTGTTTGGCAGGGAAATTCGTATATCGAAAATTTAAGAGAACATAGGTATCCTGCGGAGTTATTGCGTAACACACTAACAATAGGAATGTTTCATTTTGATAGTTCAACAACATTCATTGCGTTATTTACGTTGTTGAGACAAATTTTTCGAACATATGAAGCAATGGATTAGCAATATCCTTAAATGATTCAGATTGATAGTGTGTTACGCAATAAGGGTGCTGGAAAGTCTATTAATATCCTTGCTTGGCACATGTTACATTAATGTAGCCCATTACAAAAATGGGTCATTTGTCCATTGTCCACGCTGTTTGTTCGAGCGGGGTGTCAACTTGTCAAGTGTGGCCAGCGAATAGCTGATTAGGTATTTTGAAAGCATTCGATACGCAGCCATCGTACGAGGAAGTCGCTGCCACCGCGGACCATCGCGATCGTTGAATTGACATTTTAATTTCTGTGCGTCCTTGGATCAAAACGAGCGCAGTTTCCAAGACAACGGCTCGACATTTTCCTGACCTCGACCAAGTAATGCCGTGAAGACGTATTGAATAAGGACAGTTTCCCGCGAAGTAGCTCGCTGCACGCCAGCCACGCACGCGATGCGCTCGTAGGTACAAGTTTGTCTTCAATAGATAGTTTACGTTGTCGCGACCCTCGCAAAATCGAACCAACACTATTGCAACTAGTTTTGCCAGTATTATAAACCAGCCAGATTTTATAAAATTTTTATAAGAAATGTCCAGTTAGCAAGCGATACTATGTCCTAAACCCAGTGTTTTGTGCAAATCCAAAATGTGAACACCTGTGTTATTACTTATTTTAGATTGTTTATAACTTATTTTAGATAGTCTGTTTGTAAGTAGATATTAATAATTATGTGTTCTCGCACAATCAACAACTATCACACCGGGACATGCCATAAATAAAATTAGTGTCTTAGAATACCCTGAATAAAGGCACTACGTTGGCGTCACTACGATAAGTTACTTTTTGTTTATAGTTTTTATTAGTAGGTACTGAAAACGGTATTATGACTCATATTTTTTTGTTTGCAGACAAAATTAAGACTGTCTGATTTATGACTATGCTAGATAGTTTAGAACAACCATAACGCACAGCCGGTTAACCATGAAAACCGGCTTACTATTTCCGGTATCGCAATGTCTGAAATCGTTATTTAAATTTAGACCGAGGTTTGACTAATTTAGCTACTTTTGCTGTTATCTGTACCTAAACGAATAGAACGAGGGAAATCATGGCGTAGGTCACATAGAACACTCGCGGTTTTTTCTCCCTTGAAAAATTCCAAAATATATAAATATTGTGTGGCCTGAAGAGGGGCCAGCTAAACTGCTTACCCTGTCGAAAACAAAACACAGGACAAAGCAAAATGATTGCAGTCACATCTTGAATTATCATAATTTCACATAATTACAGCTAACTAAGTTCCAATAATTCAGTGTCATAACGTGAATCTTCACTTAAGTCACACACACACTACTTATATTCACTAAAACTACTACACACCTCTACAGGCACGACTTAAAACTCTTGTGATTAACCCTGCAATGCCTTTAATTACGTGAAACTAAATTAATGCGATTGTTGTACCTATGCATGTTCTTCTTAGCACATAGGTAAGAAGTTAAAAATTATCTACACGAAACGAAACACACGCGCAATTTTCAGAGATTCCCTCAAAATTACGGTAGATTAACATTCTTATCGTGTTCAAGTGTTCAATAGACGCAGGTAAAACAAATAATAATCAGTCGCCCCACAATGTTCATGTCAAGGACGACTAATGAGGTATGTGGTTAATAATATTAATAATAGCGGTCCGTCCCGGCTTCGCACGGGTGGAAAAAAACAAATAGCCTTTATTAATCAGTGATAGGTAATGTAGCATTCAAATAGTGAAAGAATTTTTAAAATCGGTCCAGTACTTTTTGAGCCAATTCGTTACAAACATACATACAAATCTTTCCTCTTTATAATATTAGTATAGATTTACTAACTAAAACTTACGTTCATCGGTAGTTACCCACGCACGCTGAAAACTTTCTTCGATGTTAAACAAAAACAAAACACTAATCATCAAAACGCGGCAACGACAAAAACGTTCCATTTTTTAAAAGCTACTTTTTTTTTTAAATTAGCTACATAGGGCAGCCCACCAGTACTGGTGTGACTGTTCGTGCAAAACTGTATTTTATATTTTTAAATTTAATAATTATAATATTGCACAAACTCGGGCACGAGTACGGCGCTGCCTGCCTTTGACATTGACTACGGCAAACAAACGCTTTTATACAGTGATTCGCATGAGACACCTAGGTATTTAAGGTTCTCAATAGTGCGTCCTTCAGGACATCGAGGTATTGGCTCGATAATTAGTCAGCAAATATTGTCTAATTAATAACAACGTCAGCCGAGACCTTAAGGGAAACCCCTAGGCCGCATAAATTATTAAATTTCGTGCGATTTGCGGCGAAAAGTTCATAGTAGTTCTGACAGGAAGTTAACACGAGATAAAGCGGTTTATGAGTCACTAATGTGAATGACTGAAATCGGGCCCCACTTCTTCACTATCTCTACATAGTGTAAAACAAAGTCGCTTTCTCTGTCCCTATGTATGCTTAAATCTTTAAAACTACGCAATGGATTTTGATGCGGTTTTTTTTAATAGATAAAGTGATTCAAGAGGAAGGGTTATATGTATAATTTATATCGTGACTTGAATGTTCGATCCCTATACTTAACAAAAATTCCAACAGGATAAAGTTATTGTGAAAAGTTTCTTCAAACACTGACATCCCACTTTGACGATATCGCAGGGCCCCCGCAATCAGCGGGGCAATTGCGTAACACTTTATCAATCGGAATCGGTTTCATTTTGACAGTTCAACAACATTCATTGCGTTATTTATGTTTGAGCGGACAAAAATTTTCGAACATATGAAGCAATGGATTAACAATTTTCTTCAAAATGATTCAGATTCCGATTGATAGTGTGTTACGCAATTAGGGTGCTGGTTTGGTATCCCATAGATATTTATCAATGGCAAAATATTTTAGGAGCAAAGCCACGGTATAATTATATACAGTATTCCATCTTCATACAAACGGACGATGCGCGAGCTATGCCTACGCGCCTCGATCTCGGCATTCGCTCGGCAGGCAGACAGTCGCGACTGTGCCGCAGTGACGAACGGTCGGTGTGTTGTTTTTTTAACAATAACCGCACGATTTTTTCACTAAAAATAAGTTCAAGTACAGTCAGCAAAGGAGATAGGTATACAGGGTCGTCGAATATAGTTGAAGTTTACTAAGAAACCGCTTGACGTTTTCGAATGAAATTTAACTTGATTAATGAACTGTTTGTTTTCTATTAATTGAATTCAATTTTATTCGAAAACATCAATCGGTTTCTTACTAAACTTCAACTATATTCGACGACCCTGTATACTTGTCTCCTTTGCTGACTGTACATATTTAATATGACGAGTAGGATATATTGTGCTGTTTTTGGTTGCATGAATTCGTCAATAACGCATCCAGGGATAACTTTTTTTTTAACTGGAAACTCTGAAAGGTAAGACTATAAAATAATTTTACTTACTAGTAGGTAGGTACATAATGTGTCTTTTTAATGGATAAGTATTTCCTTTTATCTCCCGAAAAAAACGATGTCTGGTGTAAAGTGAATAGAGTAAAGGAAAGTGATTGACAAGACTGAAATAGGTACTTATAGGCGGTTCATGAATCATGATACGGTAGGTACTTACGCTTGTGTTAAAAACCTCGTGGCATGTGTGTTTTGTTTTATAATAATAATAATCATTTTATTATCAGGCTACTAAGGCCCATAGATAAAATACACAAAATAGTCATAAACAATAATAAACTAATACATATTAAAAACCTTAAAACTATGATTTATTATTATACTAAACTAACTATTACTATTATATTAAACTATGATTTATTATTATTATTATTTATATTTAATTATGATTTATTTATTTATGGGTTTTGTTATTTTGTATAATTCAAAGTAAAGACGTGGTATTTTATTATTAATAATAGTTGTTTATTGTACTGTGTGTATGAATAATACTAGAAAAAATAAATTTGACCGTCTGTCTGTCACTAGATAGTTGAAATTTTCTCAGATTAAGTATTTCTGTTGCTGCTATAACAACAATTATACCACTAAAAACCGTTTTTTTTTTTCGGTATTAATAACGACAACAACAGCTAGACTCATGAAATATTCACAGAATATTTAGATGTTTGAGAGGGTTGTGATTTTAAAACATTCGTAGCCAGCTGTTCAGCTTGGCATTGGTGACCAAAGAATTTTTGTTTTGAGTTGTTGCGAGTTGTAGGTACCTAATTTATAGAGACGTTAATAACCTGAGATAAAAAGTTATTAAAATTACTCTAGTTATAAAAATTGTAAAGTAGCTGTAGGTATCTATAACCAAGTAAAAGATATTCCTTTTTCTCCACCTTGTCCATGTTTCCCAAAACCATTTTTAATTAAACTTTATATTAGAATGCGGATTTTTTATACTTTAAAATTTAATAATAAAGCGTTTCGTACGTCTCAGTCAAGGCGCAAATATTTTTCGGTCGCAAATTTATAACACCGATTTGTTATTCAAACATAAACATGCACCCTAATTGCGTAACACGCTATCAATCGGAATCTGAATCATTTTGAAGCAAATTGCTAATCCATTGCTTCTTAAGTTCGAAAAATTTGTCTGTTCAACCCGTAAATAACGCAATGAATGTTGTTGAACTGTCAAAATGAAACCGATTCCGATTGATAGTGTGTTACGCAATTGCCCCGATGGTTTTTTAATTAAATCTACCAGTCAAAACACAACATGCATTTTTATTGAACACTTCCTATTTAATTCACAAAGTACTTATTTTATTTTTTTATATAAAATAAAGTATATTTACAATAACAAAACTAAATGGAAACACAAAGTAGGCAAATGTAATTCAAATGCTGGAGGCGGGCAGCCCTATCGCATGTTTACGTACCGCGCGGCTGTAGGCATTTATGTCCAAGATACGGCCGAGTTACAATACTGTATATAATTATACTGTGGCCAAGCGTTCTATGATATTGATATCAATAAATAAATCGTAGGTAGGTACCTACCTACGATACCTATCTTTCCGTTGGTGTATAAGACTATCTGTCTTGCCAAGGGGTATCAAAACCAAAATATTAAATATAAACCTCAGAAGCTAGGTCCAATTGGTAGTTTCCTATGGAAAAGAACCGGCAAGAAACTCCATGGTTACTCCTTTACAAATATATGGCTTCTACAATGTTTTCAAATTACAGTTTTTTTTTTTTCAAGTTTTAAGGTCATAGCACACTGTCATATTAACTCTGAAAGGGATCGTCACCGTATCGCCTTTCGCCTCGCCGTCAAACAGGAGTCAACCTAACGTAAGCACGTAACCAAAGTGGATCAGCAGCTCCGATACGTCTACTCGGCTGCGGCTAGTGCGACGCCGCGCTTACGGCTCGCCGACCGCTGGTTGAGTGAGAGGGGCAAGGGTGGATGAAGAGACGTAAGGCCTCTGCCTCGAATCTTGCGGGCAGCGGGGCGGCGGCGGCGGCGGCGCGGGAGCGGCAGGATCTTAGGCCGCTGCCTCGAATTTTGCGGGCAGCGGAGCGGCGGCGGCGGCAGCGCGGGAGCGGCGCGGGCAACGCAGACCAGTTCTCGAAACCAGCGGGCAGATCGCGCGGCGCTATAGCAGCGTAGTGTCGTGTTCGTGGTTGTGTCGTCCAGATATTTGTTTTTATTCGCGAATAAAATGTCTGACCAACGGCGACAACATCTTCAACGCTCGATTTATAATACCTACTATAGGGCAAAGAAAATAAAAGGCGAGTTTTTTAGAAATTACAATGAACAGAGGCAATGTCCCGACAAATTCTACGGCTACACCAGAATTAGTGTAGAAACTTTTGACTATATTCTTGAAGCTATCAAAGGCGATTTAGAGTCTGAAATTAATCCAAAACTATACAATATATACATATCTCCAGCAGAAAAATTATACTTGACGCTAAGGTAAGTATAACAATTTGCTCTTGCTCGTCCGAGGACATTTCCATACGTCACAAAAATAAATAGCACAACACTGCAAAGCAGTTAGCAGACGCGCGGGCGGTCGCCGCTTGACTGGAGTGCACCGCTCGTTGCCCGCTCCCCCGCCGCTCCCGCGCCGCTGTGTTCGAGAACCGGTCCATTTAAATGTACGCATAAGATCCTGCCGCTCCCGCGCCGCCGCCGCTGCCGCCCCGCTGCCCGCAAGATTCGAGGCAGAGGCCTTATGCGTACATTTAAATGAACCGGTTCTCGAAAACAGCGGCGCGGGAGCGGGCAACGAGCGGTGCACTCCAAGCAATCGCAAGTTACGATTCCGATTAGTGTACGTTACAATAGGGAGTTTCATACAAAGAATACTAAATGGCTCGAGTTGATACGGTTACGATCCCTTTCCGATTTGATATGTGTAGGTACTATGACCTTAAACCGGCATGTCCTAGAACCAAAATTTCGAAGGCATGTGACACTTCCTCTCACAGAGGTGGCCTGTGACCCAGACAGTGGGAACATTATAGGCTGATTATACTTATGCAAACAGTAACTTGGTTGTGGAGGTCAGATGGCAGTCGCTGCATGTAAAATTATAGCCACATCTGGTAAGACTGACAGCCGACCCCAAATTAGTTGGGAAAGGGCTAGGAGACGATTATGCCTCGCTCGAAATTGCAGTACCTAGGTACATGGTGCTTATAGGCATTAATTATTTCCAAAGCGTTTGTAAAATAAGGACATGTTTTTGTTTAAGTTTACCAGCAAACATAGGATTTGGTAGGTAGGTATTTCGAGATAAGTTAAATCTAGTCCTTTTAAATAATACATAATCAGCCTATAATGTTCCCACTGGAATTCATTAACACTTTCGACTCCATCCACTTTTCATAGACCTCATACGCCATGCCGCCATACATATTGCAAGTGGACCCTCCAGATGTGAGCTAAACCCATACAACCATTTCGGTTGTAGTGTAGAAACTGTTACTTGTTTGAATTTCTACACAGGTAACAAATATAGTAGCTGTGTCTACCTAGTGTTGACACCTCGACAAAAAGTGGGGAAGTTAAGAAACATAAAAGTGGTTACATTTTAGAAAAGATGTTTCATAAAATTGTAGTAACATTGTTACCAGTTTGTTACAGTTTTGAATGAACGATAATCGAATCATTGAACGATTAATGCAACTTAAATCTTACATCCATTTTACTTATATGTCAGTGTCATCAGCCATTACAAAATAATAAAATTATTTATTGTATGTTAAGGTAAGTTTTTTATAATTATTATAGTTAGTTACAAAGTGCGCAAGTTCGTTTGTCGAAGGAATTTGGAAGATAATTCCAAATAATATAGGCGCCGGCGATTTATAAAGAAGTAAGGTAAAATATTAACATTTTTGTTAATTTTGTGATAAGAAAAATTAATATTTCATAGGTGTCATTGTTACTAATTAGAAAGTTTAAATTATTTAGATCTAATATTTATTTTAGGATACAATAATTATTGCAAAACATGTATTTATGTTGTTTTGATTTCAACTTAATTGTTTTTGTAAGGCTATCACAATGTTCAGTTACTAAGTCGACACAAAGTGTACTTATTGCTCGATCCAGTAACAAAATCTATTATGGCCGACGGAATAATCCGATGCCAGTGGTTCCACAAAAGTGGTGGTTCCAAACATGTATCAAGTAGGTATCTATGTGCAGTACATTAGGCAAACATTTATGTGATGAACATTTGTGTTTGCCTTGTTTCTAGATGTATTTTATCCTTTGATTATATACCTACTCACATACACCAGCGACCTCTTAAGAGGTCATTGTACTGATCATTATGAACAACTTTTACTATGGGACCAAACCTGAAATCGCGAAAAAAAAATCATCTGTTCCCTACATTTTGACGAGATAGACGAAGATAAATGTAAGGAACAGCTGATTTTTATTTCGCGATTTCAGGTTTGGTACAATAGTAAAAGTTGTTTGTTATCATGAGTAAAACCATGTGTTTAAGTATCGTACACTAATTGCCAGTCACCCATTATGTGTGTTACAAAATATTTTAAATACCTAATGTATGAATCTGTGTTTACTTACTGATCTGAAAAACTACTAAATGATTACAATCAAAAATAATAAATACATAAAATAAAAAGTTTTATTCTATTTCCACGTTTATTTCCTACTAGCGACCCGCCCCGGCTTCGCACGGGTGCAATGCTGATACTAAATACACTACATTATACATATAAACCTTCCTCTTCAATCACTCTATCTATTAAAAAAAACCGCATCAAAATCCGTTGCGTAGTTTTAAAGATTTAAGCATACATAGAGACAGAGAAAGCGACTTTGTTTTATACTATGTAGTGATACTATACTATGAGTGATAATAATAAAGGTAGTGCAAGGATTTTACAACGTCTGTAGTGTTTGAACATTTGATGTTGTATTTCTAGTGGTTGATGAGCCTGATTGAACTGAAATTGGATCCGCAGATGTCGAAGTTCCACGATTCTGCTCCTTTGTTTAACTGCATGGAGTCATCGGTAATAAGTGGTTGTATGTCTAAAAGGTTTACTCATACTGTTAATTGTTAAAACGTACAAGCACTCAATTATCAGATAAATGTTTGAGTAACACTGAACTTTTTCAATGGGAATCAAATACTCTAGAGCTGTGTACTAGTTTCGACTATGTTACAAAACTAAGTTAATTAGTGTGCACATTTACTTGTAACTATTTATACACAAAGTTTAGTAACATTCTAGTAACAAAAATGTAGTCACAGTGTAAGCACTTTTGGATGGTTTTGTTCTTCATGTCATAATGTAGTAACAGTGTGGATATATTTACGAAACATTGTTACCAAAAGTTAGTCTGACACATTTTAGTCGCGAAGTGTATACTTTGTTACAATATTTTGAGGCTAAACTTCACGTAGGCACAAAGCGTAGTAATAATTACGACATTGCGACCAGTCGATTATTTTGTTACCGAAATTTTAGTCACCGCGACCGGATTTGGTTGTATGGGAAAGTGAACCCTCGAGGAGGGTCGTCGGCATTTGGTTTGAAACCGTATTTTAAAACACTGTAAAACGAAGTAAAATAGTGTTTTCAGAACGTTTTATTGCTATACTTATTAGTATCCCTGGGAGTATTTACATGTGTAGTGGGGTGGAGACGTGAAATAATAAAAAATACAAAAATGATGAAAAAGTACAATCGCTCCTCTGACAGGGGTGTCCAACCTCTTCTAAAAATATTCATGCAATGTAATAATTTTAATTTTTTATATGAATCGCATAAATACCTACATCATGCATTTTTTTAACATTATTATACTACCCACTCGTACTTACCTAATTATTTTGTAACAGGTTGGTAGGAAAAATATTTTGAAATTTTCATAACAAAATTTTAACTTTATGCGATTGCTTATAAAAATGCTAAATCTTTAAAAATCTGCAAAAATCCTGCACAAACGGCTAGTAAAAAACGATATAGTAGCCAATTCTCAGACCTACCCGATATGCACACAAAATTTCATACAAATCGGTCCAGCCGTTTTGGTGGAGTGTGACACGAGAATTTTATATATTAGATTTCCTAAAGCATCCGTAATTCTTTTGTTGCTAGAAATGTTTATACGTTTTCTTAGTTCAGAAAGGATTTAATTTCAAAATCAATTCATCGATAACGAAGCCTCCACTTCTTATTATTTTGTGTTTATCCGTAGCTACTCTAACAGTAGGTACACTTATTTTAAACTTTTAAAGTGAAACGTTTGCTGTGCATTTTGCGTAATTACTTTATTCTCTGTATTTATAACAATATATTGATTACCATACTAATTTACTTATAAATCTGCAAATGAAGGGACATATTTATTTATGTATCTAAAATGATACATAAATAAATATTATGTCACTTCATTTGCGTTTTATAAGATTTTTCTAGTTGTATTTTTACGTCAGACGTCAAAAACTATGAGGCATAAATGTATATTAAAAATAAGATCTTTATGTTGCAAATAAAGCCCTACCATTTGATATCCCATTTGACCTATTTACGTCACTTTAAAATTAAACCCCCATTTAGGACCTAGTTACAATTAGACTAACAATATTACAAAAAAACACTTGTTAGAGATAGACAAGCATTATTTATATTATTATTAATTCCAAATGTCAAACCTATAAGCATTAGTAAGTTCCTGAAAAAAGTAGCTATGACAGACGAACGGACTGATAAAAGAAGTCCCACAAGTATTATTTTTGCCATTTAGAGACGGAACCCTGAAAAGCCTTCATTGTAAAAATTGTTTACTAATCTCAAAAAAAAAAAATGTGAATTATTTGTATTTTGTAACCGTGAAAATGGTTTTCCTCCCATGAAATTCATGCTTCTAGACCCCAAATTTTTTTGAAAATAAATTTGCTTGGATTTCAAAACCAAGGCGTATATTAATAAATCTTGTTAAAATATACAACTAATTTTATTTTTATAGTTTATAATGCCGTATTCGCTAAGAAAAACCTACATTTATAATGAGCCCTCCGCGAGGGCTCCCGGCATCCCATATGCGACATGAGTGAGCAGGAGGGCTCCTGGCATTGAACGTGTTAACAGGAAGTGAGCCCACACCCACAGCGGATAAGGCCGGATAAACTAATTATATTATATCGCACCACATTCGCATTAATGTGTAAACAATGATGACGCAAGACTTTTTTAAATAGTCAACAAAGCAGATAGATGATAATTATGATCTATGACCTACTTCTTGAAGACAATTTAGTAGGGTACCGAGAAATGTTACTTATGGGGAAGGCACCAAGTTAGCCCGCTAAAATCAAATTTTCTTTCGTTTTTTTTTGCAATTTGCAGATCAGTGTCAGGTCGTATGTTGAACAAAATATAATTCGCGACCGTAGTTCATATAATATAAAATAGTCATTCACCGTAACAAGTATTTATTACTTAGTAACTGCCCCGTTGGTCTCGTGGTCGGAAGCGCGACTGCTAAGCGTGGAGTCCTGGGTTCGATTCCCAGGTCGGACAAAGTGTTATTGAGTTTTTCCATTTGGAATTTCTTAGTAACAGTCCGGAGTTTGGATGTTGGCGGTGTGATACCCCCCTGCCTCGGAAAGCACGTTAAACCGTTGGTCCTCCGCCTTTCTATTTCAGTAAGCAAAGGACAGAAGATAAATATTAGTTTAGTCCTGTGAAATTAGTCAGCGCCTGACGTAAATTCACGAATCTTTAGTAGCCAATTTTTTAATCACGTCTAAACTTGTCTATGGATTATCTAACTTGACAGGACTAAACTAATTTGGAACTTCTGTCCTTTTCATAATGAAATAGAAAGAAAAAGATGCACTAAACTTAAATTTAGTTTTGTGAAAAACAGAATCGGGGCCAATGAATGTCTATTAATATTAATCAATGGCCCCGATTCTGTTGTTCTTAAACTAAACTAAATTTAAGTTCAGTGGATCCTTTTCTTTCTATTTCATTAAGTAAAGGACAGAAGATAAACATTAGTTTAGTCCCGTCAAATTAGTCAGCGCCTGACGTTAATTGACGTATTTTTAGTAGCCAATTTTTTAATCACGTCTAAACTAGTCTATGGATTACCTAATTTGACAGGACTAAACTAATATTTATCTTCTGTAAAGAAAAAGATGCACTGAACATAAATTTAATTTATTTTGTGAACAACAGAATCGGGGCCAATAGGGTTATATGAACTACGGGTCTACGGTCGCGAATAATATTTTGTTCAACCCACAACCTGACATGGACCTGCAAATTGCCAAAAACGTAACTTTTTTATTTCGCGAGCTACCCTGATGTTTCCCCCTGAATAACTATCTTACTAACTCCAAAAAAGCACAATGAAGGAACTGAGGTATTATTGAGTCCGATGAACGGTGATAAACGGTGACTTTGCAGCTCCTGTCCTGGAAGATCATTATCAATAAGTAGGTACTTAGTAAGGAGTATTTGGATATCCAACCAGACTATGTACCTACTAATGCAGCGACGAACGATGTACCCTCGCATTGGGAGATGGATAGTGGGTGACCCCAAAGGCCCAAACATGATAGGGACAAGGCAGTCCTGAGCCCTAATTCATTATGACCTCCAGACCTCTCAATGATTCCTTACTTCGAAACCACGTCAACTCCTTAGCTAATCACGCCAATTTCGCGTTCACTTTGCGCGGTTTCGTTCATTGTGTCATAGAGTTACCTGATAGTTAGACTCCTACGGCATGGCCCATTTGGTACAGAGGCCCGCACATCAAGCTACCCCAATCTGTCAGATTTTCCCAATTGAATATGAACCTTATTCCTTTGGGCTACAGTTGAAAATCTATCAAAGAAATTTGACAGCTTGGGGTAGGTTGACCTGCTGGCGTCTGTACAAGGGCGAATAGTATAATACCATAGTCAATCTATTTTTTACAGTTATTACAGAGTTACATTCAGATTTCAATAAGTCTGATATTTTGTTTGAACTGTACTACAGATTATTCAAAACATTTGCTCAACAAAGAATAAATTAACGGAATTTCCGAATAAATTATCTTTGCCGCTCCATAAAATGTAGAATATCCATCTCATTCATTTTCAGTAAGAAAAAATGAGAGAGAGCTAATGAAGAAGCAGTTGAAAAAAGGGTTGCATGATGAAAATTACTAACCTACTAATTTGGTATTTTTTCCCGAAATAATGCGAGATACACACGCAGCGACATTAGTCTTTGTTTTATCTGTATGTGGCCGTGAAATTTTGAAATCACCATCTAGTCGCCGGCGACTAAATGTCGCTGTATGTGTATTTGTGCCTAGTATTATACATGCAGGTTGGCCTTTAATAATAAGAAGAGGAAATCTTAAAGCTGAGCGCACAGGTGTAAAAAAAACCTCAAGACACGTCAAGCTATATATTTCCAGTTTTAGCTGACCTCGCATTGTATAGATTTTTCGTACAAACATAAGTATACTGACTATAAGCTTGATGTATAGCCAAGCGTACGTGCTAAAGGGCACATAGGTGGTAAAATTTTTGAGCTCACTTAGCTGGTTCTTCATTCGATATTCTCTTTTTCTCGGAATTTTCTGCTTATGTCAATAAAGTAACTCCTATTTACAAATCAAAAGAACATCTTACTTATCCGGGGCGGGGTACAAGAATTTTCGAGCTCGTGTCGATCACTCTAGCATCCTAAATTCTCCTATATAGCCCTTTCAGTATAAGTCAACCAACTATTTCTTTATGAATGTTCAAAAGAAAACCTAACCTTTTCTAACGAGCGTGCTAAAAAATTTGAGCATGCTTCGCACACTCTCATCTCATTTATTTTTACCACCCCGGGCCCCCAATAGGCTTAGTCCACCTTTGGACGTGAATACCTACATCAATATTCCCCATTGCTTGTGAAGTTTTTTAGTTCCTTATTTTTTTTCCATGCATTCGTTTTCGCTATAAAATATGGAAACAAAAATACAATGAGAAAATAAAATGCAATTTTCAAATAGATTCATTTCACACAGTCTACTTCTTTCTTTCTTTATTCACACGAAATAAAATGGAAACTTTTAGTAGAAAACAAAATTACCAGTAGCAGTTTTGGTAGAAAATGCTTTTCTGTTATTGGACGAACATCGCAAACCGTTCAAACAGCCTTCAAAGTTGCTTCAAAGTTCAAACGTATGGCCGTTTGAAATCTCCTTTGTGAATTTGTCAACAATCATCAATAGTTTATTGTTAATCTTAACTTTATTTGACTTGTAATTTTATATTTTAAGCTAGTTTAAAATGGCGTCCATAAAAGAAGACGAAAAAAAGGAAATTCCGGAAATTATACATGATCCTCAAACGACCTGCACCTATCAGAGGTTACGATTTTTTGGGAAGGTAAGTTCTTCTCTATTTCTTTCAATATCATCATGGGCATTTGTTTTTTGTGTGTACATTCGAAGAAAAACAGTATAAATGAGCAATTTGTGCGATTTGAATACTCAAAAGTCAACACACTTGCAACGGTGTTCGCACCTGTTACGTTAGAAAAATCTTAATCTAAGTAACCGTTAAACGTTAAAATATAATTAATTACTTACTCATTAGCCCTACGATCAATTGTGTGTATAAACGGTGGTTGTAATTATGTTCTTTACATACAAATAGTGAGAAAAACTGTAATTGTCGGTTACATTTCAAATTCATCACAACTTGGGAAACAGGTGCAACCCTGCTAACTTTGCTGAACAACACGAATTTATAATAATTACACGCTTTGGGGTTTCATCACAAGCTTAGGTATATTATGTGTTATAAGTTTTAGTAAGTGACTAACTGCAAACTTTACACCTCTTTTTTTGAAACCCAAACTTAGTTCTAGTCTCAGGTAAATATAACCGTTAATGTAACTCAGGAACTCAGGGCTCAAGAAACTGCCCCAATTATAATTTATATCAAACATAAATAAGAACAAAATAATTACAAGCCTTGTGTGTGACAGTTGTATAAATTATCTTGGATTCACATTCTTAACATGTAGATTAAAATCTATAACAATCAGCTGTAATAGGTTGTTAATCAAATGAGAATTACACAACAACACACACATTCAAGTGACAGTGTGTGTTTGAGTTACATTCATTCATAAAATTCTCTGCAACACCCAAATATCTAACTACACAATATACACTGTCTCATACTTCTATTTCATGCATTTTTAGGGTGGCTTTGCAAAATGCTACGAGATCCAAGACATCCAGACAAACCAGATATGGGCAGGGAAGATAGTTTCCAAGAAACTGATGGTGAAGTCAAGCCAGAAGGAGAAGATGGCTCAGGAGATCTCCATCCACCGCTCTCTGCAGCACAAGCATGTGGTGGGCTTCCACAGCTTTTTTGAAGACTCACTGAATATCTACATCATACTTGAGCTGTGTAAGAGACGGGTAAGTTATTGAACTTGATGCATCAATATTTTATATTTTGTCTGTCTAACTTAACTATCTTGCTATATTTGCATCACTTGATTGGAGAGGTGAAGTGAATCAATTGATTCCCAGCTTTATATTTTCAAAGATTTATTCCTAATCTTATACTTTTCTTTTTCATGTTACCTTTTATACTCATGTCTGTATTTTATCCATTTTCAACTAATACATACTAATTTATTCATCAAATCAGACTTATGTTTATTTACTGAAAACGGTGAAGGATTACAAGTAAACAACTGACTTCCAAAAAAGACACTACAAAATGAAAAATAACTTTAATTTCGGAAGTCTGTGTTGTAGGGTTCGCATTTTCGTTTCATGTCACCAACTTCCGAAATTAAAATTATTTTTCACTTTGTAGTGTCTTTATTGGAAGTAGGTTGTTGTTTTTTTTTTGTAAATTAGTTTTTATTTTTCACTTTAAGTTGTACTTACCCCACACAAATTCGTATAACACTACATGCTAACAAATATCAGTGACAGGTAGTCATTATAAGATCATCAATATAAACTAAGTGGTAACATAATAGTGAAGCTAACTTAAAAACTACCCAAGTAAAGTTATGATAATGTATATGGGACCACCCCTGAGGCATACACTATCCAATAAAAAAAATAATTTTTGAAATCGATTCACAATTGCCGGAGATATTGCATCACAAACTTACAGTTCTTTTTTAAGTCTGTTAAAATATGTGAGGAAACTGGCATGTCCTAGAACCAAAAATTTGAAGACATGTGACATCTACCAAGCCACTCTGGGCCCTCGTGGTGGATTACCCATATGGTCCATTCCCTTTTACAGGGAGGAGGACGGTGTCACAGCAATGAGAATGCTATAGGCTGATTATGCTGTTTATTTCTCTTGCAGTCAATGATGGAGTTGCACAAAAGAAGAAAAGCAATCACCGAGCCAGAGACACGGTTCTACATGCACCAGATACTCATGGGGGTGCAGTACCTGCACAGCAAGCGCATCATCCACAGGGACTTGAAGCTCGGCAATCTGTTCCTTGATGATGACCTCCATGTTAAAATTGGAGACTTTGGACTTGCTGCCAGGATTGAATATGAAGGTTTGTGTTCATTAACTTAATAAAAAATATTTTATTGTCCAGGTAATACAGTAAGCAGGTTCACAGGTTAACATCAAGTTGAGAAGACATAAGTAGCTTGAAATATTACCTATCTATCTGTAGGTACAACATGTTATTTGCCAGTGAGCCCCAAACTAGACAGTCTGTATCTTGGGGTTTGAATTCATAATTTACATACTGCTGATATTCTAATCAACTTTGCCTTCATGGTTCATTGACCTAAACATAAATTACCAATACCATGTGTGTTGTGTTTAAATTGTAGTGTTTTATGATCCTATTTGTTGTGCCACTTCATTTTGGGAAACAAATGTGACTGTAAACTTAAACCTTAATATACAATTATCATCGTAAACTAATATTATAAAGAGAAAAGATTAGATTTTTTATTTGTTAGACTTTCACGCTAAAACTACTAAATGGATTTGGATGAAATTTGACACATGGATAGACCATGACCTGGATTAGGACGTAAGATACTTTTTATACCGATATTTCCATGGGATCGAGACTTATGCGGGTGAAACCGCGGGGCGCAGCTAGTAAGGCATATAATAAGGCTTAGTTTGTGCAGAGTTACTATTTCTTTTAAAACTATAGGTGACATCATTACAGCAGTGCGATTCTGTAAACATCTCACCGTGAAAACTTAGGTGAAGTGAGCGTGGAGTGAGCTGTCAGTGTCATCCTGATGCTAGGGATGGATACTCTTGACGGCTCACTCTAAGCTCACTTCAACTAACTTTTCACAGTGAGATTTTTACAGAATCGATCGGCAGTTTACAGAAAAAAATAATATTGTATTAATATATACTTACATTCTAGGAGAGAGAAAACAGACACTATGCGGCACACCCAACTACATAGCGCCAGAAATACTGACGAAGAAGGGGCATTCCTTCGAAGTGGACATCTGGAGCCTGGGCTGCATCATGTACACGCTGCTCGTCGGCAAGCCGCCGTTTGAGACGTCCACGCTCAAGGACACCTACAAGAGGATCAAGCAATGTGAATATAGGTACACACACTAATACTTCAACTACTTTCAAAATTATACTAAAACTTTTTACCTTGTACAAGGAGGTTAATGATCATCAAAATATATTTTTCTTTAAAATTAAGTATATCTTTTAATAGTTTTGTTGGAAACTGGCATAGTTTGTGCTTTACTTCCTTTGAAACTTTCACAGTGTTGCGACTGTGAGACTGTTGTTGATTATGTTAAAGAAAAAGAAAATATGTTTATTTGATATTATTAGTTCATAAGTCAACATAATATACAGGATGGCCGGAACATCGACGCGCAAACTGTAACCAAGCATATACCCTAGCATATAAATTTTTCGTCAGCTATCTTTTAGAAGCAAAAAAGTGCGCCAACCTACGTCGTCAGAATATATGGCAGCAATTTTTCTTCCCCTTCCCTTTACCTATTTTTTTTACCTTCGAAATTTTTAATTCGGGGTCAGAATCATGGTTGCGCGTCAAGTCTCTGCCACCCTGGTGTATATTGAGCCCATTCTATCATGAAGGTAAATCCAATTACCTAGAAATGTATATAATTATGACAAAATGAATCTTTTAATCGGCTATTCTTCGAATATGTTCAAAAACCCTTTTTGTATAGGCGTTACCATATTACTTTTATTGGCGCCAATTCAAACATATTGCCACAAAATAACTGAAAACGCTGTGGCGGCGTTTACACTGTTAAATGTCAACTAAGTAGCATTAATCTTAATTTGTACAATTAAGTAAAGCTCATGACGCTGTGAAATAATGAATATCCTTTTCAAATGTCTGCCAATGTGGTAGTGGAGATTGCTCTTTACTAAATTAATCTGCCTAGCCTTTTCCCAGCTATTTTGGGGTAGGCTTCTAGTCTAACCAGATGCAGCTTAATACCAATATGTTTTCTGCTCTTTACTAATCTTCAAATAATTTTGTTGAACTTTTCCATGACTTTAAACCCAACATCTTACAAAGAAATACCGCTACTAAAGACTTACAAACAAGTTAGTTTATCAGCCCATTTAGCAATTGAAAAACCCGCCTTACAAAATGTTTGTAAAATAATAAAGGAATACTTTGTATTGTCAAATAGCGAGGGAGTGCACCTTGCGATGAGCGTATGTTGCACGGGACCCTGGCATTCGTTGGGTAGTCGGTACGCGCGAGCTTTAGTCAACGATAATACCGTCAACCAGCGCTACAGGTGGTTACAGAACTTATGGTGATGGTGACGCGCCTTGTTTGTAACGTGTAACAACCATAGACTCATATTTTTGCTAATTGGCGAGAAAGGCAATTATTATTGTTGCTTTAATGATGTTGTGCATCTAAAACTGTGACTTCATTTCATCACTGTTGTTAATAAGCTTTTGTATTTCGTGTCTAATTTTCAATGTTTATCATTTGTCAACTTGACACCTCTTAAATGGTTAATCAAATTACTAATACACAGAATTAAAATTGCACTCTCAAAATTGAAACCTCCCTAAAAATTCACCTGCTCTCTCCCAATAATACACACAAACATGAATGAAGACCTAACTCGTCACACAGGATCCCGTCATCGCTGCGCAAACCGGCAGCTTCAATGATAGTACTGCAACTACAGTCAAACCCCGCGCGGCGGCCCTCTGTTGACAAACTCCTGCAGCACGAGTTCTTCACGGCCGGTATTATGCCTGCCGCGCTACCGCTCTCGTGCCTCACCACCGCACCAAGGACCGATCAGCTCGAGGGCATCGCGCTGCACCGCAGACCTCTCAACGAGGTTAATACTAACGGTAAGGATACAAAAAATTATGAACAATAAAATCGTCAATTACTTGAAAGTGTTAGTAATAAACATTTCGAGATAAAACCGCCGTATAAGCAAGCATTAATATTTCATTCAACCAATGAAGACAGCTTATGCAGTTCACTGCTGGACATAAGCCTCTCCCATCATCAGCATCATTAGTATAAGCAAAAGTTCATAAATTTTCATATTTCCCAATAAAAAGAACATACAAAACATTTCAAGGCTTAGATCACGTGGCGATGGCAGTGGACTCGCCAGTGAAGTGCAATGTGATCGCTGCAGAGCCGCGCGCCGTCGAGCCTACCTCGCACCGACAGAACCTCATTGCACTGCGTGATCAACTCAACTCGCTGCTTGTTAGCAAGGTAAGAACTTGAGACCGACCTGACTGGATACAACAGAAATTGTTTGCTGGACCTGACATCATGTCTGTATGCCAGGGCCAGGCAATGGTGTATACCTACCACAGATGTTAAAGTGTCATGATTTCATGAATGAACCTTGGGCTCATTTATTTACATTATAAATTCGCGTTATTGTAATTGAGAACAATCATCTCACTTATCATATTGTTGTTTGACTCAAAAACTTAAATCAATATCAATGGAAATACTTCTGATTTAGTTTTTACATTGAAAACTGAAGATCAATCTGAGCAGGTACAGTTATTCAGTCATTATTAAATTAATCAGTGCCTAACGCTACTCCATACGAGTTTAGACGTGATTAAAAACTTGCCCACTAAAATTACGTACAGAGGGCAGCACATCAAGCTACCCCAATCTGTCAGATTTTCCCAATTGAATATGAACCTTACTCCTTTACGCTAAAGTTGAAAATCTATCAAAGAAATTTGACAGATTGGGGTAGGTTGACCTGCTGGCGTCTGTACGTTTACGTCAGGCGCTGATTAATTTGACAGGACTACTAAAATTTAGTTTGTGTAAATTTAGTTACTAAAACTTACAAAAATTTTTTCTACAGTTGAAATGCCGTCCAGAATGTCTGACAGATGAGCTGAGCGACCCCGCTGCCCAGCCACTGGTTTGGGTGGGCAAGTGGGTGGACTACAGCGACAAATATGGCTTCGGATATCAGCTCTGCGACGAGAGCGTTGGCGTCATGTTTAATGATACCACCAAGCTTATCATGCTGGCGAACGGACTGTGAGTATACCTGTGTCAAAACAGCATTACTTAGGGTGCCATTTGTCGATATTTTTCTATACAAATTTCGGGAAATATTCTCCCGAAATTTGTATAGAAAAATACTCCACTGTTTGACATTGTGCATCCAAAGTTAAACATTACATCGTTTTGACTTATTATTAATTGTGTCTGTACGGAAACCAAGAAAGATTAGTTTTTCTTGCTATTTTTAATGTAACTTTGGGTGTAAATAAGTAATAAAAGAACTGTAAAATCTTCAAAACCAAGTCCGTGCCGACAAAGCTCAGTTATCAAAAAGATCAATAAACTTTATTTTGAATTGATTAGTAGTACCGAAGTACTTTTCTAATGTTTTATAGCGCGTATCAGTTCGGAACGGTGTTTCTGTGCGTGAGATCTAGACGTTGTTCGTTTAGACTAGCGTCTAACTGCTCATCACTGATCTAGCGCTGTCGGACACGAAGCCAGGCGAGACAGCGTGCTTTTTGGCTATGACCACCAGTGAGTTCGGGCTCGCGACTCTTAAGTTTAAAAAACATTATACTGCTTCCTGAATTCGTTACGACTATCCTAAGAAATAATTTAAAAAGAGAATGCCTTGACGTGGATTCGAACCAACGCATTACTCAACGTGAACTGCACCTAGTTGATGAAGTTGTATGTACAGACGCCAGCACATCAAGCTACTACAATCTGTCAAATTTCTGTAATAGATTTTCAACTTTATCGCTAAAGCATAAGGTACAAAGTTGATTGGGAAAATTTGACAGTTTTGGGTAGCTTGATGTGCTGGTGTCTGTACATACTATAGTTTCATGAACTTTAACATACGAAGCTGGAGATAAAATGGGAATATTAGGAACTTATGGCAGGTCACTGTACTTTGCATTGATTTCTTAGGCTAAGAAGACTACCGTTACTTGTCGACAGTTACGTCAAGAATGGTGGTGTGTGGCCAGTTTCTACCTCTAATTTAGTATGCACCCTTTAGCCAGTTCCTCTGTGCGAAACGGCTAAAGGGCGCATAAATTCATGATGCATTCACGTTTTTAAATGATAAAAAATATATGATCAACAAAAAGGTCTGCACTTTTCTAACGAACTTTTCTTTCGTACAGGAACGTGCACTATATCAACCGGCAGGGCCAAGAGCAGTACATGACGATGCGCGAATACCCGCAAGAGCTCGACAAGAAGATGAAACTGCTCACTTACTTCAGGAGATATATGACTGAGCACCTCATGAAAGCTGGTAAGCTATCACCACTATGCATACATTATACAACTTTATTTTTCTAGCAAGCTTACTTCATCCTAGGACTTCTGATTACCTATACTCCATAAGTTTAGGTAGTAAAATAAAGGTAAACAAAAAAACCGTGTGACGTGGTTAACCAACTAAACATAATATTAGTTTAATCAGTTGTCATGCTATGTCAAAGTTGTACTCTTCAATTTAGCAACGTTATTAATTATAATGTTGCTAAATTCCTTTATTTTACTACCTAAACATGGAGTATAGTTGTTGTGAATGTATTACATAGTTATATTTTGTTTGTTAATCCCAGGTGCATCAGTACCAGTGAGAGAGAGTGACGGATTGTCTCGACTGCCGCATCTGCACCAGTGGTTCAGAACCACGCTGGCAGTCATCATGTACCTTACCAATGGAACATTACAGGTAAATTTATAACGCATATTAACAATCTGCATATTTGTAATGCCATTCAAATTTGTTTTATTGTTTTAAATCTAGCCTCGGCCCGCGGCTGCGCCCGCGTGATGTCGTTAAAAAGTATGTCGTTCCACATTGCCCAAAGCATCCCCATACCAAATATCATCAAAATCGGTACAGGTGTTTCGGAGATTAGCCGGAACAAACGGACAGATTTTTTTAAATAATTGTTTTTTTATAAGTATACTTTCATACGCATTTAGTCAAAAAGCTGTTATTTCTACATTACATACACACACTTCAATCTTATTTGACTTGTACAGATAGTCTTATTTAACAACAATACTTTACCCTGCAATATTCTACTAATCCACTTTCCCCAACAGATAAACTTCCAAGACCACACAAAGATAATCCTGTGTCCGCTTATGCAAGCTGTCACATACATAGACGTGGAGAAGAACTTCCGAACGTTCCGCTTCAGCACGATCGAAGAGCACGGCTGTGATAAGAAGCTTTACACAAACCTCACGTATGCACTAGAGAAACTCAACAGTGTACTAGCCAACAAGCTCTGCTAGTCGCCACTCGACTGCCCACCTGGTATAATAATTAATTAAATGAATTTAATATTGCCTATACTTAATTAGTAGATTCATGTTCTACGTATAGGGTACACACTAGAGGTGATTCTACGCCCATTGTTTCAATTGTTAGTTTATTAGCAACATACATGATTTTGTTAAAGTTTATTTCGTCTCTAAAAATCAATTTCAGTAGGTTTTTTTTTTTCTAAAGAATTACTTTTATGTCCACCCAGTTTTTTCTCTAGTTATTTATTCTTTCATATCATAAACTTAGATATGTTAGTCATTGAGTGCCTAGTGTTTACCTAGTAAATTAGAATGGAGTAATTGTGATTCCCGTTATCGTCGCCATGACGGCACTATTTTGATTCTATGTATATCCGCCTGAACGGCACGCGCTTGAAAGTGGACGTGTAACGAAACGTAAACAACAAAATGTCCGCACGGCCGAAAGTTACCACGAACATTTTAAATCACTGTAATTTTGTTTTTAGAGCTACAACTTTCGTTTTATTTTTATTCGATAGTAAAGTTAACGTAGTTTAATACGCAAAACATTCTGAGGCTAAAACGGGTCTACGAAATGTGAAATATATAGGTTGAAAATTAAAGAGGAATAACGTTGTCGTGCGGTCGACGGGCGGTCCGGTGATATTATTTTTATCGTATTTCAACGCGCCCGTACTACATCAAACATTTGTATGCGATTTACGAAATCTGATAGCCGTACATGTGACTGGATATAAATTGAAATTAAAATGCAATAGAATAGGTAGGAAAACTCTCACTAGGCACTGGTCAACATTAATGGTACTTTATTTTACTTTCCCTACTAGAGCACTGCTGCTCAAACTTTGGACAATATAGAGTCCAGTGTCTGCCTTCTTAGATTTTGTATTTAATATCTAAGTAGATCTAAAAATAGTGAATATATATTCAACTTCACTATTCCCGTCTGTCCTGTTACCTTAGGAGCTCCACGCCAGGCGCGGTGCTGTGCGACGTGTCGCCCGTTTGTGTTCTTTTCGTTTCATTTTACATGACCGTGTCTCCCATTTAGTAGGTAACACTTTATACAAACCGCGCCGCGCCGCACCGTGCTTGGTATGTAGGGCTGAGCTTCTTATGGATCTAATTCGTAACATGACATTCTTATGGACACCTCGTCGCGTTCGTGATTGCGTTAGATAAGTTAAATTTTAGTAGAACCTCTTGACGTATGTGGTAGATTGAGAGCACCATGACTGAGGGCTGCGGTGCGAGCGGGGTTTGCGTTTGGAGTTTTTTTTTTATTTAGTTTTATAGCTATATTTTTATAACTTGTTTCTGTGCTTTAGTAACATCGGATAAAACATGGTACGGTGTGGCAACAGTTCATGCGTCCGCGAACATAGGACGCAGCGATCACAGGACGTGTGAACCAATCCAGTACCTAAAAGTTCATAAAATCAACTAAGCGCGACCGTGCTCGCTATCGCGGACGCATATCGAACGCGTAGATATGGCCGTACCAATAGTTGATTTACATAGTAACATGCACCATCGAGAAGACGATGACACACCATTCATTTCCAAATTCAACAAATCTTACAAGCTGGAGATGTGAAGCGTCAGTATTATTACAAATTTGATGTTGTTGAAGCACTAATTCTAATTTGTAAACGAGTTCTCAGGGGTCTGTTACCTCACTCATTGTATAATATAATTACAAACTATTTGACAATAAAGTTATTAGGAAAATGAAACTTGTTTGTATTTATTTAATATTTTAATTCATTCCAGCCATAATGATGTTATTTTTTAACAATTTGTAAGACAGCATAGATAACCATTTAATTTCAAGTATTTGTACAGTATCATATAGTCTTGCCAAGACTTTGGAATGCATATCTATGTTGTAACTTTAGGAACTTGATTGCTGTCATGATTACTCAGAAATGAGGAAAAACAATAGCAGATATACCACAAACAATGACTCGGCAGAATGTCCTTGTGCCTCTCACATCTACGTTATCACTGAGGGTTTGTTTATTGAAGAAATAGATCATTCTTTGCATTTTGAGCAGCAATAATTTATTTTATTTTGAAAATAAAACTGAAATCAGTGACTCTTCAGATTAGTACAGTCGTGTAGATGTTAATGTCCCTAATTATGTACACAAATACAACCTAATAAATATACAATAAATAATAAGTTACAATTATAATTCAGAATGTATTGCATGCTGGTGGGGTAGTAGTTCACCAGGGTGGATGAACAGCCCCTCTTTGGCTTGCCAGTCTGTGTATGCGCCGTACTGCGAGTTGATGCCGACGACCTCGCCCTGCCCACTGATCGGTCGCCCGAATGTACGCCCAGAGCCTGCAAGAAACCTGTAAGAGAAGTAAAAGTACCCACTTTAATAAGTCTCGAGGATTGTTTCTTTTGAAAAGGTGACTGATTCTTTACCCCCCTTGAGCCTAGATTACAGACAAATATTATTCTCATTATACAAGCTGGAGGTTAATTATTTTTACATCTAGTTTTTGAAATATTTGTGAAAAATTAATAAATAAAAAGCGATTCCAGCTTTTATTACAACTTATTGCTGGTACTTATACCCTTTTTGATTTTTTTTTCAATGGCTCTTACATCACACCAGCAAATATTCTCAACACATACTGGAGTTCACAAACAAGTTTTACAACAAAGTTGTGAAGTGTTGTAGAGCATCAATGTCATCAATAGTTATTTACAGCAAAACAGATGATTGATTTTCTGTGAGTTTGGAATGGAGCTGCGTGACATCACATTCTGCGACTTGCATATTGGAGATTTTGTTAACAAACAGCTTACAAGGGGTCCCCAGTTTGATATTTGCTATTTTGTCTAGCTCCACATTTCACATGAAATGCAACAATATCAATAAAACTTGATTTGATTTCATTAAAGTAAGAAGGTAAGATACTTACACCCCAGTATCAACATGTTTAAACTTGACAGGCGTGTCTCTCCTCCAGAAATCATTATTGCACACCACAGTCCAGTGATCACCACTGTCTCCTTCACCTTCCTCATCACCATAACATGAAACCTCCTGGTTGCCTGATAGCGGGGATGAGAAGTAGTGGGAGTGAAGATTCTTCTTAGTTGATACATGCTGCATACGGATGACGCTGTTACATTTTATGGGAACCCTGGAATATTGAAATTGAGTCAATTTTATTAATGCAGTATGAAGAAGCATATAGATGACACTGAGAAAGAACTTGTGCTTTAATAAATGAGGTGCAGCAAAATTATTTAACCGAAACCAGCCGTATTTTCCCACCAACACGAAGGTATGATAGCACCTTACCCGCGTTTACACGACTCGGCCATGGGCGCCCGCACCAACCAGTGGCTGTTGTAGTCATCAGCCACATCCACTGCCGTGACTGATTGCTGACCGGAGCCCGAGCCATACTTCACGTCGTGTGAGTGAAGTCGTAATCTCAGGTCTGTGTTTATAATTTTCAAGATAGAGCCGCATGTCACAAATTCTGCTTTTGATCCTGAAAAACACAAGTTAGCTATGTTAGAACTCATAATTATGCATGTTTTAATTCATAACACCTTAGTATTTAATCTAAATCTCGTATCCTCCCATAACAAAAGGCCACGTAATTTTTTACAACCGACCGCTGTATGTTACAAATAGGTAACAAAATTATTGGTAATCAACACTATACCTTGTGAGTTTTGTACTGACAAGAGTGTGAGCAATACAATAGATAAAACACTGTGAAATACGTGGGAATTTGTTGAAAAAGCCATTTTTTCGCCTAAATAGTTCTCACAGTCACTGTTCACACACCGTACCTTGCTTTTACGAGTGTATGATAATGTCACATTGACTGTTGACAATTTTTTTTTTTTTTTAACTTTATTCATGACCATGGATACAAGTCCTTCAGCCGTAATCATTAAACATACTACTCTTATCTAAACTGTTGACAAATTGCCCCCGATGTTGCCAGATCAAAGCATGTTAAAACCGCTAGTCGCTTCGGACGAGGCCTTCATGCCTTTTACTTACCTCGTGTTTAAATAATCCCTCGTCTAGCCAAGCGGCCAACCTCGACCATTTTTTTCCTCAACTCTTCTTTAGTTGTACATTTACGTGTCGGCTTGTTTTTAATCGAGGAGGGTTCTCAATTTGGATCTATAGATAGTTCTTTTTTTCTGAACCGTCCGCTCTCCTTCTCTCGTTTTACACACGCAGAAACCAATCTGAAAGGTTCATTATCTCTGAAATTCAGAATGAGGCAGTGGGCGCATTCCGAGTTAGGCTGTAATCGATGTAAGAGTGCGCTGTCAAAAATGACAGTGTTTGGATGAATGAGTGTGTCAGTGTGTGTCTTGTTTTGAGGTCAATAATATCTTTAAACTAACGTGGCATTCTATAGATTGTGTTTCTGGCTGACAATCACCACCTAACCAAAGAAAAAGAAGAAATGTGGTGTTTATACAACAAAGAAATACTGTAATATCGTTAGTCGTAGCACTGTGAGCGCGTTCATGAGCGTTCCGAATTGTTGACAGTCCTCAGCTGTCATAATTGTAATATCTAAATCGGAACCCATGTGAGATGATATGAGTGTTAAGCGATTTAACCAATTCGAAAAGCGGCCTAATAAAAGGCATGGTCGGCGTTATCGCAAGATGGCGCATGTCCTGACGTCATCTATGACGATTCACGGGACATCGTTATCGCGCTCCCGCTAATTCGGTACGGGTTAAAGCACGCTCACATCGATTACAGCGCAACTACGCGCTAGATGTGAGTGCTGTGAGTTATTACTAGCTAATTCGGAATGCGGCCAGTGAGACTATCATCTGTCATTACTGTCAGATTATCCAATCAGAATCAATTGTCAAAAACTTGCAATTTACTGAAAAATAAACCTGCTAACTTAAAATTTTGCAATATCTTTCTACCATATTGTGAAGATAAAATTGATCAAAATTAAATCATTTTTCACTGATTGTGTTTGTGATTTCATTGTTAAAAATGAATAGCAGCGGTTATACACCCAATACAGGTGTCACAGGTGCGTAACCAAAACAATACGATATTGCTAATAAAAAGTATCCTTCTGTTTGAATAGCGAAAATTGGTCAGAGGATCATCTTACAAACTGTAAAATTTATTTTCCAGCGCCAATTGACCCCGGCTGGAACGACCCTCCGAAATTTTCTTACAATCCGCAGACTACACCGAATAAGCCACGAAATATTTTGAATAAAAGAGTGGCATTTCCCCTAACAAGCGCCACGTCTAGTCCTGTTACCATGCCCCCTATGAACATACCACCAATACCTGCAGCATTCCCTCGAGGACCACCTGTTCAGATTCCAAGCTCACAACCACAAGAAATAGATGTGGACAGTGGGAATACTCTAAAGGAAGTGAAGGGAATACTTCTAGAGCTGTTGGATAACAGCAGTGAGCTTGGTGCCAAAGCAAATGATATCAGAAGAAGGATAGGGGTGATGGAGGAGATGTGGTCTTCTGGGAAATTAGATAGTAGAATATTTGTGCAAATGAAGACCCTGACATATGGTGAGTTCCTATTCATTTATGGTTTTATAAATAAATCTATCATCCTTTTATTTTTATTTATAATCTAAATTACTGTCTGTAAATGTATTATTTTTTGTGAGATTACTCACAGACCAGTTGAGTCATTGAGTCATACTGTTATTGATACAGCTAAGACCTACATTCAGGCATACTGAGCAACTAGAGCATAAATCAGTAACCGTTTATGTAATGTTCCATTACTTTCCCTTTCAATATAAGTTTTGTAAACATTCAACCTCATCAATATTTAAATAGAATACAAATTAGTGTAGCCTTTACACAGATCCTTATTTCACTAAAAATCCCTTTTAAAAAAAGTAACAATAATACTGGTACTTATATTGCTATCAAAACTTTTATTAAAACCTCCCTGTCTTGTGCAATATCTGGCCATGAAGGCCTTGCAAACCTTATCAGATCAATGTAAATAATACATTTTTTGTTTTTTTGTTCAGCACTTCGGGATGACACTCCAAGGATAGCGGATGACATACACAGAGCACTGATGATTGACCATGTGAGTGCTGTCGGCACTTGGATGCCAGGCATCAAGCAGCTTATACACAACTGTATAGCTCGCTCAGAACTGCTCTCTATCGACAAGGAATAGAATAGACATAAGAACTGCTATTTTCCTTAGCATTAAGTTACTATAGTGCTTCCATTCTTGATTAACTCATTGTATACCAAAACGTAAATGCACATGAAACAAAATGGAATCGGGATTTAATTGAAGATTGTACTCTCGCACCATTTTGTTTTTTTGTTTACAAAAGTTAATATCTCAGAGGTGTGACTCTATGAAAGTTTTAGAAAACAATATAAAACCAAATTAATGGTCTTATTTGTTTTCTGTTTGCATTGAAGTCAGCCATCTATTTAAATAGGTTACATGCATGGCCGCCATTTTGAAAAAAGAACAAAATGGCGAACACTTGGTATGCCACGGACCTTTAAAGCCCTTTTATTGAGTTCCTTTTACTGAGTTGAGTGGTACTGAAAAAAAAACAGCACAATGAAAGGTGCTTTTTAAAGGACATTTTTAATAAGATATGAGTAAACTTAATTTCTCTCATAATAGCTAATTACTTTGTAAAAAAAAAAATATTATATTTTAATTAACCCTGCAATAAAACCGTATACTTATCATATTTTTAAGGAAAGTATTGTGATGTTTTTAATAAGTTGAACTTCTAAGTTTGCCATGTGAAATATGAGGTACAATATAAGCTGTGTTGTGTTGTAAAAGTTGTAAATAAAATAAAAATACTATAGTGATATATATCAATACTTTATTTGTTCTTATTTCTACATAGTCCATAAAGTAATATTCGTGATCCTGCACATTTCACAGTCACTTATCAATATTTTGATTTTAAAAATTATATGACATGTACTTGATTCTTCTCTGTACTTAACTGAATTATTGTTTTCGCAAAATGGAATCGTATTTTATTTGCAAATAACCATATTTTCCACGACTCTCCATTTCTTTATGAAACTCATGAATAGGACATTCCTAATATTCTTTAATTTAATCTGACGAATTCCGTAACTTTCTCAAACCCTGATTTCCTCCGTGTCGTGTCTATATGCCTCGTTTGATAGGCTTGGGCGCGACAGTGACTCGCACTGGCCGACACAACTCGATGAGTTGCGCTGGCTCTCGGCCGCCGCCCTCTTCCACCGCGAGGCACACGGAGATGTCCACGCCGCAGGGCTCCGTCCATACGCCGTGCGATATCAATACCTTTGTTAGGAGACGCACGTTCTGGGTGCCGTCGTCATCTGTGAAAATAGTAATCATGATTTGATTTGATACACAAGATAGTCATGGAGGGGCCCGTAGCTAAATAATAACAGCCGCACAGGTCGATCGATCAGGTTAAGCTACGCTTGCCGCGGTTGGTCTGTGGGCGGGTGACCATCTTTACATACTGAAACGAGGGGTTTCGTGCTGTATTTTTATAAGCGTAGTGTGAAACTAATTTAATTAAGTATTTCTAAAAGAGAAAACAGAAAAAATACTTTCGTCAGAAGTTAGATAAACTTGCGTCGAGGGTACTATTGCCAAAGTAATTTTAAAAAGTGATAGAATTATTAGTTTTTGGCATGATTGGCACCATCATTAAGGAATTGGTTGAAGATAATGGGATCTTTCGTTTTTTTTTTGTTATAAGATAAAGGTTTGACGTTCTGCATTCCTTTTACTTTGCCCCAGTATTATTAAAAATGTGACAAACGTGTCTGCTCCCACACTGCTTGCTTTTGGGTGAAGACGGCGACTTGTGTTTTGAAGCACAATATCGTGTTCCCTGTGATGATCCATAATGATAATTATAAAATCCCACTTACTAGTATTCTGATGGTCGAGCGGCCTCAGATGATCCTTGTGCGGCACGAGCGCGTGCACCCTGGTGTCCGGGTAGGCCACGCGCACGCGCAGCTGCGCCGGGTTGCGCACGCGCAGCACCTCGGCCTCCAGCGCCACGCCGGCGACGAGCCCGGCACTGAAGCGCACCACAGTGTCGTTGTCGGCGGCTGGCTCAAGGATGCTCGCTGTGCACATGCGGATCTGTATACACGAAATTTACCTTTTATTGAAAACTATATTTTTTCGTTGGCAAAACCTCTTTGATTAATACCATAGATTTATTGATAAGATTAATACTCTGTGCTTGTAGAGAAGGGCTATGTCAGACTCCTAACGACTAAATTCCGAAACCTATTTATTATACATTAACTTAAACCGATTTATGTGTTTTTGTTTAAAGCTTTTCTTTCAGAACGTCACCGCAACAATAACATACGTTGATATTAGGTTTAGGTATGACAGGCAGTGGCGCGAACTGCAACAGCGGCATGACGGCGCGGGCCAGCGCGGCCGGCTTGTGGTCCGCGTTCATCGACAGCTGGCGGAACACGGCGATCGTGAACGGATCGGGCTCCACTCCTGAAAAGGCAATGAAGATTAACGGGGACGATGATCATAACGTGGTGCCCTTTTAGAGGCTACACAAGTTGCAGATACAAAGACTCAAGTGAATAAAAAATGGGAAAAAAAAAAATTAAAGCAAAAGCAAAATATCCTCTATTTTTTTTCGGAAACGAAGTATGAAATTCTTGGTATCGAAGAAATTTATTTCGTTGATTTTAACGTCATCTGCTAAAGTTAGTTGCTTCCTTTCGTGGTCGACATATCTCCTGAATAATGGTGCCGATTCTCTTGTACACCGAACTAAACTAACTAAACTATCACTAAAATTCCTTACTTTTGGCTATGAGCATCTTAGAACTATTTTGCAATAAAATATCTCTAAATTTAAAAATAATTTTGAGACAACCAAATCGAATTTGACAAACGCGACTCCACATGGTAAGTAGGTATCTACTTTTTTTTTTGTTTGGCTTAGCACGGTTTGTGCATTCAGCCAAAAAGTAGGTACTTATTTGCCCTACCCCATGTTTTTTTTTTGAGCCGAAGGTGCGCAGCGGGGCAGCGTTGACGTCTTTTTTATGGAATTTTTCATTTTGTATGGAAAATACGAAAAAATATTACCAACGTGTTTAGTTTTGGGGGTTTACTCATAAAAGGGGTCGAAATTTTCATTATTTTTGCGATAGGACACACCGTTTTCGAGATATAATCAAAAGAAAAGAAAATTAAAAAAAAACAGTACTGTTTTTGCAACTGAAGTCGAGGTGGTGTGAATTTTAGTTCATGCCAACTAATTTTATTCCACACTTTTTAGTCGCGATTAAAAATAGTCAGATTTAGTTAGAAAATCTAAATTTTAGGTCAAAAACGTCTAATTCAGAATAGCAAAATTACAATTTTCACTAAACTAATATCTCAGTGCCATCTTAGTGCTGTCAAACTAAAATATAGTCAAGTTGTGTCACTTTAGTTAATTTCAGAATGGGAAATCGTTGTTTGACAGGAATAAACTAAATTTTGGTGATTTTTAAGTCTAGTTTAGACGCATTTGTGACAAGAGAATCAGCACCAATATAACGCGAGATCAAACATACCCGCAGACGCCAGCAGTCGGTCCAGCAGCTCGGCGTGGTGCGTGAGCGCGGCCGCGGCCGACAGCTGCGCGGCCGGCCCGGCCGCCGCCGCGCACAGGCGAGCCGCACTCACACGTAAGGCTAGCTGCCATACGCAAGCGCTTTCCTGTTCGGATACACCGCTGAACTGGTGCTGTAGCCTGGTGAAATGAAATCACTCTTTCAATTTCAAGTAATAAGGCAAAAGACGATATTAAAATATTGTTCTGACACCTACTAGTTGTGACATAACAACTTGTTTAGTGTTAAAAAAAATTACTAAGGTATATTCAAACCTGTTACCAATTTATTTCAAGTTAAAAAAAATATCAACTTTATTTCAGTGGTTCCAGAGTGACAAGCACTATTGAAGAAGTTACAAAAATATATGAAGTTGTAAACTGAACTTTATTGTGTAGGAATTAAAGTTCTTTTTCCAATAACTCATACAATATTTATTTACATGTTACCCCGATACACTAATCGTGACAAAAACAACTCTTCCACGTATTATATTATTACTGTAAAATAGATTCTAAAAGCTTAACCACTTCAGTCAACGAGACCTATTCATAAATTATACTGATTCAGAAAAAGATTATACCTGAGACAGTCAGTAGTCAAATGTGCAAGTGCATGCGAGGGTGGTCCGTTGGTGCTGTGTAGCGCCGAGTTCAATGCCAGAACGCATCGGGCAAACACTGAAGTGAACTGTGCTGCGCCTGATACCGCTGGTTCCATCTCCGCCAGTCTAAGGAAATATACGATTTGAATTTACAAACAATTTAAGGTGTCAAAACCGAAACAATATCCTTTTTTGTGTTTAAAGCACTCACATACGTTTATAATTACATATTACAAATTGTCGATCGGACGTTTCGATATAATATTGCAACTACTCGCCTAGTACTGATAGCTACAAAAATAAACACAACATTAAACAATCAGTCATGCTTTTGGACAACTTTCAAACCGATTCTGAATTGGTGATGAATCAATCAAACTAACTTGTTAAGTTGTTCTTCAGCCGTCTGCAGCATATTGAGTCTCACGTTGGTGGACAAGGTCACGTTGTCGATGTGTTGCAGCACTGAGTCGAAGAACCGCCGCACTGCGCTGTCATCCATCGCAGACTCGATCTTCTCAGCACTCGATTGTTGCGCGTCACCTAAAACGACAATTAAATATGTTTGTATGTAATGAGGGCACTAAAATTGGCGTATTGTTACAAATATTCACGTCATTTTGCTACCAAATACAAATTGAACTTTAATACATTACATATATTGCGATTTTTATTGCCCAAATTACGCGAATACTTGGACAAATACCCCAAGTGAACTTCTAGCATAAAATTTATGCAACATTCTGTACGTTTCACATCAAGAAACGTTGTGTTCTTCTGACTAATAGTTTTGAGATAATCGAGAAAAACATTACAAATGGTTTGGTGACTGCTTCGTTTTTATTAAAACGAGCTAAGGAAACCCTGGAGGGGACAGTACCCTAATTGCGCAACACGCTTGCTTCATAGGCTTGAAAAATTCGTCTGCTCAACAATGTAAATAACGCAATGAACGTGGCTATACTGTCAAAAGGAAACGAATTGCGATCAATTGTCATTTTATGTGTGTTACGCAAATGCTCCGCAGGTTCGTCTCCATTTGTATCCCGTTATTGTGTTCTGAAGTCACCATATTTATTAATTCATCTAATGATTTTGTTTAATAATTATCTTTAATCATGTAACCACTTCAGACACCAATCTACATGGTCCTCAAAATGATCTGACCAAGACTATTTCTGGATTTTTATATACACATTGACATTGATAAATTTTACATATACAGTGACATCAATATTTACTTTGTAAAGTATTATGTTATTTTTAATGACTGTGAATGTGAAGACTATGTGGGTTAATTTTAGTTTGCCTTTGTTTTTTTCTCAGATAGTTTTAGTCATGGTATGGCAGTTTGAGTAATTTATGCGACCTACCCAAATGTCCTTTCTTTGGTATTGTTCGTCGAATCGTTGAGCTCCCTAAGTTTGAGTTGAGCTGCATGATTACTGACAAATGCGTGCACTGACTGGACGGGTCCACTCAATCTGTGTGGTTCTTTCCTCAAAAGACCATTTCAGACACCAATCTACATGGTCTCCACATGATCTCACCAAGATTATGTCTGGACTTTAAAAGAGACTGTGACCTCTGAGTTTGTTTCGGCCTTTCTTCTCAGAGTAGTCAGATAGGAAACGCCGACCTCATCTCGTTTTAAAAAAATATGATTGACGTGTAAAAGTGTTTGTACAAACCTACTTACAGAAATAAAATCATTTATCATTTATCACTATTTAGCTATTTTAATTATTATGTTTGTCTAAAAATACAAACGACATGAGGAGTAACAGATCAAAGTGTATTAACTCCACCCACCATAATAAAAATAGTACAAACGGATTTTTTATATAATTCAAACCTTGTTACTCATGTCAAAATATGACGCATCAAACTGTATTACTTTTTATTACAAAAAAGAACTAAAAGTGCACATCGTTTCAAACAATATTAAATCCAGGTTGTTTGTTTGTGTGCTCTCTTTAAAGTATTATGGATTATGCCTGTATCTTAAAAGTTACATTGATGGAGTTAAAACACTTTGATCTGTTACTCCTCATATATATTGCATATAATCCAGAACCTGCTGCAGGGCTTCACTTTGTTTGTACAGTTTTTTATGCCAATAAATTATTATTATTATATTGTGGTTTTGTAGGAGTCCGATACCTTTATCCCTCTGCTTTTGTCCAAACATCGGTTTACGGAGTTCACCTTCCTTTATCTACTGCTATAATGTAACTTACCTATGGGTAGGTAAGGCACGAGGTGCGGCATGGTGTCTCGGAGATACGTGTAGTGTTTGATGGTGTGCTCTTCAAACAGAGGTAGCATGGTGGTGCAGTGCTGCGCTGCGTTCAGTACCAGGATCAGTACACACATGTCTGGTGTAGGGTCAAGGCATTATAGGTTTAAATTAATTTAGATCTGAATTATACACTATTTTCCTAGTGTTGTCTGTGATTTTCATTTATATTAAAATTATTCCTGACTAAAGTTCAATGGTTTTTTAACCGACTTCAAAAAGGAGGAGGTTATTAATTCGGTTGTATTTTTTTTTTATGTTTGTTACCTCAGTACGCCGTCATTTATGAACCGATTTGGAATTTTTTTTTTAATTTGAAAGGATATGCTTCCAGATTGGTCCCATTCTTGTCAAAATCCAGTTCTGATGATGGGATCCATGAGGAATTGAGGGAACTCCTCAAATATTATAGGCATACATATAGCAATTTTGGTATTTTCATCAACATGTCAAGCATTTGCATTCAAAAAGTATAATTTGGTGAAGTGGAACTGATGAAGGAGACCACAGATAGCCACAGGAACTCTTCAATGATAATAAGTATTTCACGGGTGGCGATAAGATATCTCGATTAAGATAGTTAAGCGACTATGACGAAGCAAATTTAAATAAATGGTTCTGACGAAAATGGTACCATCAAACCAATCTGATGATGAAGCTGGAAGGTAGGTACCGGAACTTCGTAATAAAACCATGTATTCTAGCCGTGTTTGGGCTTATTGGAATAGTCATGAGATGCACTCTGACTATGAAAAGTAAAAAATAAAAACTTTTTAACAAAAAAAAACAACCGACTTCAAAAAAAAAACACTACAAAGTGTAAAATAACTTTAATTTTAATTTTGGAAGTCGGTGGCAAAAACGTAAATACAAAACCAAAGACACCGACTTCCAAAATTAAAATTAAAGTTATTTTACACTTTGTAGTGTTTTTTTTTTTTGAAGTCGGTTGTTTTTTTTTTTGTTAAAAAGTTTTTATAGACAATTTTTCAGCAAAAACGATTTTTAAATTTAATTCCAATAATAATTCTACGATATCTTTAATTTATCAGTATGTTTTCTTATAGGCTTTGTATGTATAGTCAACCTCGTATTGCATTACGTCCCTAAAGTTGAACGCCACTTGCACGTCCTTCAACGACAAGGTCTGTTTTGTTTTCACGACCAATGTGATAATTAGATAGTTCAAAATTACCGATGTTTTGATTTACTGAGAGTGCCTCGTCAGAAGTGGTAAAGTAATGCGATGTCGACTAAACCACAAATTACTGAAAAATAAATGTAAACGTTATCCAATGTAAACGAAGTTGTTAATACTTCACAGGATTCGTAGGCTACTAGTACGATTATAAAGGATACAGGCTGGATCTTCCACATCAGGCTCGGGCATGTCGAAAAAGGGATGCACGGCGAGCAGGCGCGTCGTGAGCGGCAGCACTAGCGACGCGTGCGAGCTGCCCAGGCGCTGCACGCAGCGGAATGTTGAACGTTTGTCCTATACAAAAACATTATAAAAGTTAATAGTCAGCTTTGTAGGGCTAAGTCACAAAAGTTATATGTTTACTGTTTCGAACATCAGAATATTCTGAGACAGGATTTAGATAGAGATTTGTTTCAAGGCCCATCCACCCTTATAAAACTTGGAAAATTACGTCATAATTGCTGTTTGATAATATTAATGTTTTTGCTGGGAAGTTTGTTGCGTCAGTTCTTCTTACCAGCTAAAACCTTGGAAGAGATGAAGGGCGGGCGTTTTAGAGCACAGCCGACTGTCAATCATTTGGATGTTCAAAAAGTGCTGATCCTCATTTTGAGTAACTTGAATAAATAATTTTTTTATTGTACGCGCATCTCGCCTTGTATCGTTGTGTTGTTACGTTACTATGCCACACATAATCTCCACAAAAATCTTTTTTTTTTCACCGTCTCTAAATATTCTTAAAAATTGGCTATCTGCAAAACGCAGCAAGTCGGGGAGACCGCCTTCTAGGAGCATCTTCATAAGTTTTAAGTTTCAGCATTGATACAATAATCACAATATTACTAAATATTGTGATTATATTTTGTAGTAAGTACTTACTTGGGGATACCTCTTGAGATTTTCCAATATCTTGTCGATGCACATTTCGAGGCAGGTCTTAGACGCGACGGTGCACGAGCCGAGCATGCGATGGAGGCCTTCTCTCACGTCCATTGAATAGTCCTGAAAACGATATTATACTTGGATTAGTTTCATGTTACGCTGAACTTTAAATGCCAGGCAAGTGGTGGGGAAAGGCGACCAATTTAGGCCGCGTCCTATTTAAAAGCGATCGCCCGGAAAGCGAATCCTGTCGGGCGACCACGCGTACATTTCACCGAAGAAAAAGTGACATTTAAGTACGCAACGAACCCGTATTCGTGCGATGTTCGCTTTTAAACAGGACGCGAGGTTAGAGCCTTATTAATTTGTCCTTTAAGCACAGAGGCGGACTTAGGCATTTTATTCCAGTCACTCTTTGGGATGCAGATGCAAACATCAGTAGTTGGTAGGTATAATATTGATAAACGTTGTAAAAAAGATTGCCCCTTTTTTTTGGATGGGAAATCATCAAATGACCCCTCCCGCTCTGAGTGGAGCAGAAGAGAGTGTAAGACTCAACTGACTAAAACCCACCCGTGTTCCTTCCTTAGCCTTTCGGACAATCCCGCTGCCCCAAAGATTGACCCTAGTGTCACGCTTTTTAATACCTAATAATTGTAGGGGTGTAGTCTACTAAGTAAAGCCCGGTCTTCATAAAAACGTAAACATAAGTTGCGCAGCGTTGTTGCAGCAACATAATCTTATGTCCTGGGTTGTCCCTGACAAAATTTCATAAAGTTCTCTGTGTTTATTTTTAATATCATCAGTTCGTATGTTTAATACTTCACCTCTAAAGCTCCCAGAATAGTCTCGAGCTGATCTTCCCTGAGTACGATGTGATGCGCGATGCGCGTGAGACTGTCGATGGCGCGCAGGCGCACGTCCTCGATCTCGTCGTTGAACATGTCCACTAAGAAGTCCAGTGACGTGGTCGCGAACACTACATTCTCCATCGAGAGCTGGCAGACTGCGTCTACAGCCGCTGTGCGAACCTCTGGATGGGGAGATAAGCAAGTATTTTTATCATTACATTGAGTAGTTCCGTGTCTGGTAGACAATCAATATGTTTATTGTGGATCTTAAGCAAGTACATAATACAGGTCTTAAATACACACATCAAAAGTGTCTAGGGATCAAGCATTTTTATGCGGATTTCTTGAGATTGAGATGTGGCTTTGTAATAAATTTATGATTTTATAAATTTATATGGACCCTTTTTGGTGCATTTCATAATTTGAATCAGGAACTGTGAATCAAATTCGAGTAAAAGATGAAAATCAGCTGTCAATATTTTCCCTATAAAAACATACAACGCATTGAAGACATTATTAGTGCTACTGTTTCCCTACTACTGATTAAAACCAACGTTATTATGGAGCGGCGACGTCATTTAAGCAGGGAAGAAATGCTCAGAGCCGTGGGAATGATAGAAGCTGGTTCCCGGCAACGTACTGTGGCTTTAGCTCTGAATACAAGTCAGAGTGTTATCAGTCGACTTTGGACACGTTACCGAAGCACTGGTACCGTGGCTGAGCGCCATGGAGGACGGTATCGCTGCACCACACGGAGACAAGACCGATACATTCAAATCTTAACTCGAAGAGCTCCAACAATAACCGCCATGATGTTAGCCGTGAGGCTTCATCACTCTTCAGGGAACTTAATTAGCGACCAAACAGTCAGAAACCGCTTGCATGAAGTGAACCTTCATTCCCGAAGACCGCTACGGGTACCACCTATAGCAATGCACAATCGTAGGATTCGATATCAATGGGCTCTTGAACACAGAAATTGGGCAGAAGAACAATGGCGTTTCGTGTGCTTTTCTGATGAGTCTTGTTTTGGTATGAGACCGGATACAAGACGTATACGACACTGGAGAACCCCTGGACGCCAACAGCGATTAAAATCCTGCCAGGAAGTCCATCCTTATAGTGGTGGAACCATCATGGTATGGGCGGGTATTTGGATCGGCGGAAGAACTGAGTTGATTTGGATCAGAGGCAACCTCAACGCTCAAATTTATGCTGAGACGATTGTATCAGACGTCATCGTTCCTCTACAAGTGCAAATCGGTCCCTTATTTCAGTTAATGCATGATAATGCACGACCGCACACCGCAAGAGTTGTAAGACAGACTCTCGCCGCAGCTAACATCAATGTCCTGCCCTGGCCTGCTCAGTCGCCAGACTTGAACCCGATTGAGCATGCATGGGATATGCTACAGAGAAGAGCTCTGCCGAATATGGAGGGTATCCAGTCGCAAGAAGACCTTTTTTTGTTGTTGCAACGAACATGGGCGGCCATTCCACAGCGTGATTTGGATGAACTCATTTTGAGTATGCCAAACCGATGTTCTTGTGTTGTTAGTGTTCGCGGTAGAAACACGGATTATTAATTGTTTAAGTTACCCAATAAAATTTTAGAGAAAACTGTTATTTCAGTCTTTTTTTCGAACTTTTGTGTTAGTGGTTCAAATGTCAAAAATCCCTTTATTAGGAAAATGGCAAATTTCTTTATTAATGCAAAGGTGACTTGGTTTATCGTTACTGTGACAAACGAAAACACTTTATTTGATGAATCCTTAAAGAAAATTTTAATTAATATCAATCAGGAGAAAAGTTATTGCAAAAATATATGTTGATCCCTAGACACTTTTGATGTGTGTAATTAAATTGTGTAATAAAAAACAAAGTATAGTAAACCACTAAATTTTAACCATTAGGTATAATGAAAGCAAATAAATAAGAATGTTGATAATGCAGCTGCCTGTTCAAGATGCGACGCAGATATGGTTACTTCAGGAGGCTCTTTTGATGTATCCCAAAATAAATAGTGTGACATACCCATGAGCTCGTCCTCCAGGCCGTGCACGAAGGCCCCGGCGGCTCCGCCCGGCAGCAGCTGCACGGTGGCGCTGTGCAGCAGCGCTCCCGGCGCGTCGTCGGCCCAGCGCCGGCCGGACGCCCACGCGCCGCTGCGGACTAGCTCCGCGCCGCGCTCGTGGGCCGTGCGCTTTTTCTGTAAGAGTATGGGCATATTTAGGTTACCGAAAAACTATTTAGAATAGAAAAATCGATGCACAAGTGTACAAGCTGTGTACGCATACACACTTGTGCACTATAATATCTCCCGCGCCGAAGGCTAGTCTCTGTCTAGTGCCTGTTTAATTGAAATAAATGCTTTGATCGAAACTACATTGACAAATGTATATTGTTTTTTTTTAAACGAAAATAATTGGCACTCTTAATTCACCGTTTGTAATGAAACTTAGTACTGGGTTGGCACCACAGATATAGATACACCTAGATAAAGTAAGAGAAACTACTTCGCGTGCCAAAAACCGCACCAGCTTACGTACAAAAATCGTAAGCCGCCACTTTCGCGCTCAGTCCTGAGTACTGCTGGCTGGGTGAACGTGAGTGAGAAAAAATGCTTGTGACGTCATAGTAGGTAGTCAAAAAAAATGGAACGCTTGGTTTTCATAGAGATCGTGACACTTGCGTTATCTAGGTCTATCTATATCTGTGGTTGGCACATTAGAATTTAGTTTTTTATATTAACATCACATACCTTCATATTACTCATAAGCTGCTTATCTAAGGTCTGCAGCAGGAAGCGATCAGACACACCGCGCGTAGTACCGAGCAGCGTGCAAGCGAGCGCACGGACCTGCATGCACAGGTCATTCACCGCCGAACAGATGCGCACGAACGCATCGTCCACAAGGCGCATTGTGGTCTCGTCGTCACAGAGGGTTATTGTGCTGAAAGGATAAATAGGCATGAGGATAATGACGGGTGCTAGCTGTAGTACACCAGACTCTTTAACACGGCACAGGCTTCTTACGGTACGGCGTATAAACCGCGCCGAAGAAAAAACGTGTCTGTCAACAAGCTTCTGTGACCTTACTGCTTCTTTTGTGACCCATACAACACTGACAGCCGTGCCTCCACGCGAACAAACACAAAGGGCCATATGTCCTCAAATAAGACAAATGAATAGCTTGATGTCTTATGCAGGATTCCGAGTAAGTAATAGTAAATAGGCTAGTTTCCACCATCAATAAATTTAAAATCTATTTAGTTCATCAGTTAGAGTATTGGAAAATAATGGACACGTATTTTTTGTTTTTGTAAATCAATGAATATTGACAAAGATAAAACGCATCAAAACTCGGGAGTGGGGGCTCGTGACGTCATAACGCACTAAAAATTATACCAAGATGTGACGTATTGCATCTTCATCAATTTTGGTTTACGTAACAAAAGAAAAAATATGTGTCAAATATTTTTTGACAATCTAACTGACAGACTAATTAGATTTTCAATTTATTGATGGTGGAAACTAGCCTATTAGAAGCCCATAAAGAGTAGGATATAATGTTTGGGTAGTTTAAAAAGCATTTCCTGGCGTAAGTATGCCGAATCGTCGTCGTTTAATTTTTGCCAGGTGTGACACTGTTTAGACAGAACCTAGTTGCATATTAGTCCAAGCAACATTGTAACACAGCAAATTATACTTCTCCTGTTATGTTTTCTACCAAACTCATTGATTATGTAAAGATGCCAAAATAACACCTTAATGCCATAAACAAAATGTAACAACAGAGTTCACTATTCTTTTATTTTATAAATAACTAGCTTCTGCCCGCGACTTGGCCCGCGTGTATGTGGGAAATTATTTCACGGGAATGTGCCACCAGGACAAAAAGTAGCCTATGTCCATCTATCTCCTTGCCTAATTTTATCGAAATCCGTTCAGTGGTTTAGGAGTGAAAAAAAAAATATTTGTAATACTTACTTCTCAGGGTACTTGTTGCCCAGCACCCACACAAGCTTCAGAGCGACCTCCCTCACAATCTCATAGTCATCAGACAATGCGATGCACACCAGGTCATACAGGGCTGCACTCAGTGTCTGTCCTCTCTCATGCATTGTAAGCAGAGACTGAAATGCTCCGGAACGCACTCTGGCATCCTGGAAGGTTACAATTTAAATGAAGAAAAGTATTTTTATTGTTTTACGATAAAAATATACTACTTATACAATATTTTATCAACATTGAAAAAATAAGAACTAAGGGCTTGGATTCAGCAACAAATCCAATAGGCCTATACTAGTATTGATAAATTAAATACTCTAAAACCCAATTTTGAAGGGCCACAGCAGACAAGCCACTTTTAGCATCTGTAATTTAGCCGCTTCTTAGAAGGTAAATGCAGGGACCAAAAATACCACACCACACTCTTAGTGGCGCAACTCACAGTGGCGCAGAGACGAAGCGAACTAAACTGCACGATTTTAATTATGCGATGGAATGCAGTGCGTCCCAAAATGCGACGCAGCATCGATACAGTTGCAAAATTGCAGAAGCTAAAAGTTATGTGTGTGTTTGGCTCTTATATTTGCTACCATTATCTAATTAGCAATTTGAAAGATTAATATTTATTCCATACCTCAGCATGTGAATAGTCCCCAAGCAGTTTCACAATGGCATCAGCTTCAGTGGCCATTTCAGTGGTTCTCTCAGATTCTGGGTGTATCGGGTACAGTTCACTTATCAGCTGCAGGCACCTGCATTTTACCTGATGGCTGGTATCCTTCAGGTTGTCCTTGGCTACAGCTACAAGACGCATCATGAGGATCTTGTCATCACTGAGCTTATTGCCAAGTTTTAGTAGAGTGGCTATGCCTTGCGCTATAACCTGTTCATAGACAGACAGAATATTTTTCTAATTTAAGATGGATAAACTTAAAGTCTAAAACTTCTCAATGTTTAGGTAACTCCCATTATTTTTTTATATTGCAAAGAGTTTGACCTACTTTAGAAAAAGTCAGAAATTCATACCTTATGGGAAGTTTCGTTTTTAATCAAGTGAGCTGTTTCATCTATCAGATTATTCAGGTTGGCCCCAGGGCACTCCAGACCAATGTCACAGAACAGCCACAGTATTTTCACTCGCACTACAGCTTCTTCTTCCGACTGGAAATGTTCCGACAGCTTCTTTATGGCCTCTTCAACATCAGACTCTTGGAACTGAAGGCAATCTGAGATGCGCAGTAGCAGCTGCAGTGCCTCGTCACTAGACTTGCATTTTTCTAAAAGGCCAACAAAAGCAGCGGCCGAGCTACCTATAAGGGGCTTTTTAACGAGGTGCAACTTCTTCGTAGGAGGACCATCCTGAAAACAAGTCGTTAATTAAATCTCAATTATCCAGATAGGTAAGTTAGTAACAACTGCCGCAAGCTAAGGTTAGGTGCTTACTTGAAAGGATTTGTTGTACTCCGCCAATGCTCTCTTTTTTAGTACTGCTGCCATTTTATATTATCAGATCCTTGGTAAGTTGTTTATTTCGTAAATACAATAGGAACAGAATTTTGAACAGTATATCTCATGTTTTTATTTTATTAAATTTGACAGATGTTTGCATTCATAGATAATGGCCGCATTCCGAATTAACTATAACGCTAGTGGTGATGGGTAATGGAATTTCGGAAGGAAAAAAATATTTTTCAAATATTTTTCCAATACTTTTCCGATATTTTTCCAAATCAAAAAGCTGACTGTGATTAGAAAAAAATAAAACTATTCAGTGTACCCTGAAAAATTATCGATATTCAAACGAAATTAAAACTTAAAACTCATGCTGATTAACGGCATGAGAAAATCGTTGAATTAGAAATAATACGAGTATGTACTGACTGAGCGGGCTGACAAAATTGCTTTAATTTCATATAATTGAAATATACAAAATAAAAATAATGAAGAATTGTATGATCATAATATTGAGGAGGAAGATGAAAACCCACCGACTGAAGATTTATTGATTATTGTTTGTAGATACAGATGCAGTAGAAAATATTGGTCATGATACACTTTTTGCCAGTGATGATTCGGATTCTTCAACAGAATAGATATGTTGTGCGTGCAATTAAGCCGATTCTCTTGTCACAAATGCGTCTAGACTAAAAATCATCAAAATTTAGTTTATTCCTGTCAAAAGACGATTTCCCATTCTGAAACTAACTAAAGTGACACAACTTAACTAAATTTTAATTTGACAGTACTAAGATTGCACTGAGATATTAGTTTAGTGAAAATGGTAATTTTGCTATTCCGAATTTGAGATTTTTCACCTAAAATTTATATTGGCCCCGATTCTGTTGTTCACAAACTAAACTAAATTTAAGTTCAGTGCATCTTTTTCTTTCTATTTCACTAAGAAAAGGACAGAAGATAAATATTAGTTTAGTTCTGTCAAATTTGTCAGTCAATTAACGTATTTTTAGTAGCCAATTTTTTAATCACGTCTAAAATTGTCTATGGATTATCTAATTTGACCGGACTAAACTAATATTTACCTTCTGTCCTTTTCATAATGAAATAGAAAGAAAAAGATGCACTGAACTTAAATTTAATTTAGTTTGTGAACAACAGAATCGGGGCCAGTTTCTAACTAAATCTGACTATTTTTAGTCGCGACTAAAAGGTGTGGAATAAGATTAGTTGGCATGAACTAAAATTCACACCAACACCTCGACGTCAGATGCAAAAACAGTACAGTTTTTTATTTTCTTTTCTTTTGCTTATATCTCGAAAACGGTGTGTCCTATCGCAAAAATAATGAAAATTTCGACCCCCTTAATAGAACCCGTAAACCCCTAAAACTCACGTTGGTAATAATTTTTCATATTTTCCATACAAAAGTGAAAAATTCCATACAAATGAGGTCGAGGTTGCCCCACTACGCATCTTCGGCTCAAAAAAAAACACGGGGAGGGGCCCGTGGCTAAATAATAACAGCCGCACAGGTCGATCGATCAGGTTAAGCTACGCTTGCCGCGGTTGGTTTGTGGATGGGTGACCATCTTTACATACCCCTCCCCCCTCCGTGCCTCGGAAAGCACGTTAAGCCGTTGGTCCCGGCTGTCATTCATGGATCTTTGACAGTCGTTACGGGTGGTCAGAAGTCCGAAAGTTTGACAACCAGTCCAAGGGGTATTGTATTACCCAGTAACTGGGGTGTGGAATTCAGATAGGCAGTCGCTCCATGTAAAACACTAGTATTCAGCTGCATCTGGTTAGACTGGAAGCCGGCGCCAACATAGTTTGGAAAAGGCTAGGCTAGAAAATAAGTACCTACTTTTTGGCTGAATGCACAAACCGTGCGAAATCAAACAAAAAAAAAGTACCTACTTACCACGCGGAGCCGCGATTGTCAAATTCGATTTAATTGTGTCAAAATTATTTTTAAATTTAGAGATATTTTAATGCAGAATAGCTCTAAGATTCTCAGAGCCAAAAGTAAGGAATTTTAGTGATAGTTTAGTTCGGTGTACAAGAGAATCGGCCCCAATGTTTACTAAATCTACGTCTTTTAATTTCATTTAATTTTGTTTTCAATGTAAATAAAACCCTTTAAACCATGTGTTATTTAACTTCCCATAATCAAAATTGTACAGTAAACAATATTTTTCCAACCGAAAAGACTTCAACCCCTTTGAAATGTTTGACTACCCCTTTTCACCTTGTAAGATTTTTCCGAAAAACCCTTATAGGTACAAGTATTCTTTATTTTTGGTCTTACGTATAAATACCGAGTTTAGAGTTAATCGGACTGCGCGAAAATAAATATTAGTTTAGTCCCGTCAAATTAAATAATCCATAGACAAGTTTAGACGTGATTAAAAAATTGGCTACTAAATATAAGTCAATTTATGTACAGACGCCAGCAGGTCAACCTACCCCAATCTGTCAAAATTCTTTGATAGATTTTCAACTTTAGCACAAAGGAATAAAGTTCATATTCAATTGGGAAAATCTGACAGATTGGGGTAGCTTGATGTGCTGGCCACCGTATGTACAGACGCCAGCAGGTCAACCTACCCCAATCTGTCAAATTTCTTTGATAGATTTTCAACTTTAGTACAAAGGAATAAGGTTCATATTCAATTGGGAAAATCTGACAGATTGGAGTAGCTTGATGTGCTGGCCTCTGTACGTCAGGCGCTGACTAATTTGACAGGATTAAACTAATATTTATCTTCTGTCCTTTTCTTAATGAAATACAAAGAAAAAGATGCACTGAACTTAAATTTAGTTTAGTTTGTGAACAACAGAATCGGAGCTATTGTCGTTATCGCGCTCACGCTAATTCGGTACGCTCACATCGATTACAGCGAGACTCGGAACGCGCCATTTGATAAAAAAAAAAGCAAATAAGTTCATTCTGCAATAATGCTACATCGTGTCTAAGCATGGTATAGACACAGACATGAGTAATCAGTAATTTAATAATCATAGACAAAGAAAAGTATCAGATACTAAATAGTCCGAAACTCCAAGTCTTTACGTTTCGTTTTAAAATTCACTTACTACTTGCTTTTAACAATAAAATATTCTTTTTAACAACTTTCTATTATAGCTATAAAATTGGAGCATCCATATTTGGATACGACAAGTTTTGATTCGAGAGCTTGCGAAGTGAGCTCGAAAATTGAAGCATCTTGACTGTGTAATTTTCAGCGTGATTATATCAATGATTTTAGTAAAATGCAAATGCTTTCGAATTGCTTGCTTGAAACTTGAAGTCATTCATTGTAAACTACAAGTTATGTTAATTTTTATGAAATATTCATTCATCACAGACCCTTTAAATAATCATCATGAACAACTTTTACTATGGGACCAAACCTGAAATCGTGAAAAAAAAATCAGCTGTTCCCTACATTTATGTTCGTGTAATTCATCAAAATGTAGGGAACAGAACAGCTGATTTTTTTTCGCGATTTCAGGTTTGGTCCCATAGTAAAAGCTGTTCATAATGATGAGTACAATGACCTCTTAAGAGGTTGCTGGTGTTTTACAAATAACCCTGTATATAACGCGTTCAGTCACATCAAAGTACAAATACATTCGAAACATGAAATTACAAAACTTTGCAGAATAATTATATGTCAATCTAATTATCAACCTTTGTCAATTGACTGTCACTGTCAAGTTGCATTGCATGGTCGGGATGTTCAATTTAGAAAACATTTTTTATATAATAAACATTTAAAATAAGCATTAATATTGCTTTCACATAATTAAACACTAACATTATAATGTTTTGACAAACAACAAGTGTACATGCAGCGAATTAAGAAATAAGGATGAAGTCATTAGCTCTTCATCTCACACGTAACAATTTATATAATTTATTTATTAATTGTACTTCGTGAAAGGTAAGGTATTCATTATGTAACTTAACTGCCTAAATTAGTGTCTATTTCTCCTAAACTTGGAGGTAGGTGCACTGAAGTTGTTTAAGATGTTGTTGTTTTTTTTTTGTTCGTAGTTTCAATCTTACCGAATCCATTTAATAAACGAATAGTACTGATAGTGGCTCTCTTGATAGACGTATTTGATGGATAAAAATGGCAGTGAAAGAACAGCGTTGTTCTTTTCAGATCATGGAATATAAAATATAATGTCATATGAAGGGAAAGAGGAGGAAATGCCTGAACGGCATCTCCTGCAGCGCGCGTGTCTTGGAGATGATACTGTCGCTATGCCTACGGTGTATGCGCACCTGTCGCATCACTGGAAAGAGTTTGTGTGCGGCGGGGGATCTGCATTCTGCAACATACTCTTCAGCTATCCACTGAATAAACTCATATTTAGACAGGTAACACTAAAGCTGATTTATCTAGCCCTATACCTACTTATTTTCATACAGATAAAAACTAAACAATCACAACATTATTGATCATAATATGGACAAAATTATTGTGTTAAATTGGAACTCATGGGAAAACTTCTTTCATGATCATCACAGTAGTATTGGTTTTATTTACTCCAATCATAAATATTTTCTCAAAATGCTCCCCTGTATTTAAAAAAATATAGTTTAAGACACATGACAGATATTCAATAATTAAAACCTCTGGGGGCATGTCTTATCATTACTGTGATAAGGTTATCTTATCAAAATTTATGTATGCATACTTAAAATTTTAGCAATTAAAGAACGCTTGAACTTCTCATATTATAATTTTAGTGTTATTATTTATTAATTGTTATTTTTTGGTACAAGCGCCATGGTTCACCAAGTTCTTATGTTTTTTGCAATTTGTAGGTCAGTGTTGGGTTGTATGTTGAACAAAATGTGATTTGCGAGCATAAAAAGTATGTATTTACAGAATTACATTCATTGAAATCCTCAATACAACCCTCTAAGTTCATATAACCATATTATTGATTTTTCATGAAATATTCACTCAATAGGGTGATGCTGAGAGCAGTGGTGGTCCAGTGGTAATGGCCGCGACTTACGATTTGTAGGTCGTAGGTTCGAACCCCAACAGGTGCTTTACTTTGTGTAAATAATTTCATCACCACTGCTCTTAAAACGATGAAGGATAATATCGTGAGGAAACCGGCATGTCCTAGAACCAAAAATTCGAAGACATGTGACATCTACCAACCCGCACTGGGCCCGCGTGGTGGATTATGGCCCACTCCCTCTCATAGAGAGGAGGCCTGTGTCCCAACAGTGGGAACATCATAGGCTGATTATGTAGGGTGACGCTGACCTGAAAATTGCAGAAAATGGTGCTTCCCATCAGAAAATAAATGTGAAAGTTTGTAAAGATGTTTGGATGTTTGTTGCTCAATCGTAAACTGTTGAACGGATTTGGATGAAATTTGGCACACAGATTAGACAGACACATGATGATGATGATGATGATGATGGGACTCCCTTTTCCGCACTTAGACTCTCATTTGGTCTGTTGTGCGTGGGGATACTGGCTAAGAGAGCCAGCCTAGCTCCGCCCAAAAGCACTGAAGCTTCCTGGGGTCTTCACAGACTATGCGGAGCGACCTCATTGTTCCAAGGATTTCTGCACGTTGAGAAGCCACAGCCTCGCATTCCAGGATGACGTGGGCGGCTGATTCCTCGGCGTCAAGGCAGACCCTGCAAAGGGGACTGTCTGTGGCGCCTATGTTAAATAAATGTTTGTTAAGGGGGTTGTGGCCCGTAATTGTTACTATTATTATTCTAAGGTTATTTCTACTCAGGCTGAGAAGTTTTCTGGTTAGTCGCGGGTGTACCATTGGTAAAGCCAATTTTGACTGTCTACAGTCTGTTGCCCGTGACCACCTGTTGTTATGAAGTTCGGTCGATCTTTGGCGAATTCATGCACGAAACTGTGAGAAAGGCAGCGGTAGAAGTGGGTATGGGCCTAGCACCCTCATATCAGAGCCTCTCTTTGCAAGTTCATCTGCAGCATCATTGCCCAAGGATCCACTATGCCCTTTGATCCACTGGAGGGTAATACGATTGAACGTCGTTAAACTCTCCAGGGCTAGATGGCATTAAAAAATTAGTTTGTTATTCGTTTGTTTGTTCTCTAAAGCTTTAAGCACAGATAGGCTGTCGGATAGGAATTTAATGCCGTAGTTCCGGATGCCTAAGCGCTTTACTGCTGTTGCGGCTTGTGTTAAAGCAACGCATTCACATTGAAAGATCGAACTGTGTATGCCTAGCGGTATGTGAAAGTTAATGTGTGATTAACACAGAATACTTTTTATCCCGATATTTCCACGGGGTCGAAACTAACGCGGGTAAAACCGCGAGGCGCTGCTAGTATAAAATATTTCATCCATAAGAAAGAATGTCCTTTTATGTGTAAATGAAAGACACAAACATGGCTATAATGGTGTTTGTGATACATGTTTCAGATGATGCATGGAGTTGAAACAACATTTGCTTTACACCAGTTGCGGAAAGAAGGCCTGACTTACCTCTACCGTGGCATGCTGCCACCACTGATGCAGAGATCACTGTCAATGTCCGTAATGTTTGGAGTGTATGATGAATGTCTACAACCATTGTTAGAAAGACAAGTCAATCCTTACATAGCAAAAACATGTGCAGGAATGGTGGCCGGGGTCTGTGAAGCAACACTCATGCCTTTCGAGAGGTTACAAACATTACTCATACATCCAAAGTACCATAATGAATTCAAGAACACTGCAGATGCAGCCGTTCATGTTGCCAAGCACTATGGTATCAAAGAATTCTACAGAGGATTAATACCAATATTATTTAGGAATGGCCCATCTAATGCAATGTTTTTCATAATTCGTGATGAAGTGCGGCTAAGGGTACCGGTGCAAGATAAGGCACTCTATCAAGGCCTACAAAACTTCTTGGCCGGAGCTTCAATTGGTGCATTTCTCAGCACACTTTTTTATCCTTTGAACGTTATTAAAATTGCAATGCAGTGTGAACTTGGTGGTCCTCACAGGACAATTCTATTTGAATTTAAATATATTTTACGCAAGAGAGGTTCAAAGTTCACCAACTTCTACCATGGCGCGTTATTGAACATCTCCCGCGCTTTTATAAGTTGGGGTATCGTAAATGCTTCTTACGAAGTTTTAAGAAAAATTTTATACGCCTAGTCAAGTTGTTTTATTTTGTACAGATATTTATTTACCAGTGTTTCAAATATTGTTGAATCAAAAATTGTTTTTATTTTGTTTCGAAATATTTATATTTCTTGGGAATACATGTGTAAATATTCAGTATGCCATCCAAGCACAAAAATGACAAACAGAAGAGTCAGTTTTCTGCTATATCATGTCAGCATGAACCTTGTTTTGTTCCTATATGAAAACACAGGAGGAAAATAGTGAAAGGTAAACACTGAATGATTCACTGAGTGGACACTGAATGTTATGAACTTATGCCTCCGCTGACATGCAGGTTACTAAGTATTTCACCACTAATCCATGTAAATGTTCTAATAAATTCAGTCCTCAATCAGTTAACTGTATACATTTAATTATGAAATTCTGAAACTAAAATCGATATTCGTTATTTGGGAAAAACCAAGGGTAAATCGTTATGTGCCGTTACCTATAGTTTATTTACTGTATAATTATGTTAAGTAAACAATGGTTATTTATAGGTAGGTACATTTGGAAGCATTTACACGAATGTTATTATAATTATTACAATTATCTGATTAGCTTTTGATCATGGTTATTTGTGATCGCTCGTGTATGATAATGTGTTAGTGTGGCTCTGCGACTAAATAGGTACCGGATGTTTTGACAATAGTTCAGTTGATGCTTGTAGTGTATTAAAGCCTATTTATTACATTTTGCAGTATTTTATGTGTCTATAGCAAAACAAAATACATAACAGTATATTGATCTGTGTTATATAATAGCTGAATTAATTAATGTAGGTTCCCACCAAACTGCGCAAGTTATTCTAAAAAAAATAAATGCAATTAAACAATTTGGTTTTTGTTATTTCTAGAAGCGCGCTCCTACGTAACGCGATGTAAAGTCAACAATAATTCTACTTCTGGAACATAATAATAATGTATGTTACAAAAGGTATGGTATAGGCCGTATAGGTATAGGACTGTGTGAATAATAAATGAAACGAGGCTATGAAGTCATCCTTCACACTAGTGTGCTAGTATGCAGGAACAGGTATATAGGCGTAGGGAGGAAGTCATTTAAAAACTCTGTGTAAGGTGAATGCGCAGTTGTAGACCGCGAAATTCAAATTTTCTTACTTTTTATGACCTTCAATTTGCAGGTCAGTGTCAGGTTGTATCTTTATCAAGATTCGCGACGTATTTACAGAATTATAATCATTAGAATTTAGAATAATTAATACATCTTCTTAAGTTAGATTTGTACCTTAGGAACAAATCTCTCTACGGAATATAGTGGCCAATTTTATCCGTTTTAAGGATTATAATGAAACTAAACAATATAAAACTACCTTTTCTAATAATATTAACGTATAATCTTGTGAAGTACAACTTAACGTGCTTACTTTCTGCATTTTCATTCTAAATTGTATGGAATAACCAAACAAACGATGAGGGCGCCACTGTACGGTCGGCACAGTCTTAACTTTGCTTCGGTAGTTTTTGAAATAGCTTCAATAATACGAATTTTTTCCACTTAATTTATATTGATGATGTTTTAATAGCTAAATGTCACTGATATTTACATAGCAAGTAGTGTTATATGAATTTGCGTGGGATAGGTACAGACGCCAGCAGGTCAACCTACCCCAATCTGTCAAATTTCTTTGATAGATTTTCAACTTTAGCACAAAGGAATAAGGTTCATATTCAATTGCGAAAATCTGACAGATTGGGGTAGCTTGATGTGCTGGCCTCAGTACTTACCTACAACTAAAAAGTAAAAAAAGAAAAAACTTTTTACAAAAATAAAAATACACCTGACTTCCAAAAAAAAACTACTAAGTGAAAAACTATCTTTAGCTAACTATAATTTCAGAAGTCAATCAATGGCCCCGATTCTGTTGCGCACAAACTAAATTAAATTTAAGTTGGTGCATCTTTTTCTTTCTATTTCATTAAGAAATGTCAGATAATCCATAGACAAGTTTAGACGTGATTAAAAAATTGGCTACTAAAAATAAGTAAATTTACGTCAGGCGCTAACTAATTTGACAGGACTAAACTAATATTTATCTTCTGTCTTTTTCTTAAGGCCAGGACTCTCAGAATCGACCTATTTTGATTCAACATTAAACAATCAAATATTCTTTGTTTTGATCTGATAAAAATATATGTTGTAGTTCAATAAACATTCTTGATTATTCTATGGTTCAAAACACGATATTTACAACTTCACTCGATCATAAAAAATCGCAAACAAAACGAAAATAGGGAAGTTTTTTATCGTTTTTCAAGTCGTACTTGAAGTAGACCAAAATTTTACTCTAAAAAAATATGTCACAAAATAGGTAATGATGTTTAGAAGCATATTCTACGGCTATTTTTTTTCAAAACAGATTTTTATTGTTTTGACAAGATATAATATAACAAAGCGGCCCGCGCACTTCGCTTTAGTAGCCGGCTAGGCGTCTCCGACGCCGGACCTGTGTCGCTTTTACTGGCTCGCTGCGTTCCTCCGCTAATCGATCGAAATATACGTTATATTATTGTTATTTTCCGTGTTTGTATATTAGTTTTAAAAATCAGTCTGTAAATATTTTTTTAAGTTCTAGTATTAATAATTAAACAAGATATTAGTTTATGTTGTAAATTATAGTGGTATTTAAGATTAAATTATGGGGAATAAAAACAGAAGAAAGTAAAAAAAAATAAGGTAAGTTTGATTATTATTTTTCTACGTATTTATACCTACCTACTTTTAAAAAACGACGCGACAGAGCTATATTGTAGTTGTATAGGTAATTATGTACCTACTTGCTTTTGTCACAGTACTAGCAGACAGTAGCAGGTAGGTAACTAGGTACCATAAATTTACAATTATACTAATATCAAAGTAAATATAAACTACTTATACTCCATTCACAATAAGATTAGACATAACAAACCTCTTTTACAGCTTGTTCAACCGATTTTGACTTCTATTCCGTAAGTATAAGGGTGACATTAAAAGCAAAAAAGTCCTTACAATAACTACTGTTTACTGCTTTTAATGGCATCCTTATACCTACGGAATATAAGTCAAAATCGGTTGAACAGACGGTAAAAAAGGTTTGTTTAAATGTCTTATCTTATTGTAAATGGAGTATAGTTGATATTATAGTTTTTAATATTACAGTTTATGGACAAAACAGTAGCACAACTACAACAAAGATAATTTTTGCTAATAAAACTTTTTATCTTTGCAGTTCATCGATACCAAGATGTAAAGGCGGATTTACAAAATGCACAGGCGAACAGTAAGTACCTAACCTACAATTCGATTTTTAACCGACTTCCAAAAAGGAGGAGGTTATTATGTTCGACTTTATGTATGTTTTTTTTTTATGTATGTTCACTGATTTCTTCGTCAATTGTGGACCGATTTTCAAAATTCTTTTTTTATTTGAAAGTGTATGCTCCCGAGTTGGTCCCATTGTCACCAAATCGGAATCTGATGAGGGAATCCCATGGAAATCGAGGGAAACCCTCAAATTTTGTAGGCACACCTATAGCGATTTGGATATTTTCGTGCATTTGCTCTGAGAAAGCACCATTCGGTGAAGTGGAACTGATGATGAAGACCACAGATGGCCATCGGAACTACTCGATAGTAAATATTTCACGGGTTGCGATTCGATTAGGTACTTTAATGTGGTTGCTAAGCACAATGGAGCTGATGGTGACTTCTCAATCAGCTCCAGTTCTTGCCAGGAGAACTCCTCAACAATTAACGTTCCTGCATCGGGAAAAGCAATATTTTGTAAAAGGTGATGAGCAGTTGACATTAGGCTATTATAACTTAGATTAGTTACAAACTGGCCTTCTAAAAAATGAAAAATAAAAACTTCTTTACAAAAAAAACAACCGACTTCCAAAAAAACACTACAAAGTGAAAAATACCTAACTTTAATTTCGGAAGACGGTCTCAATAAAAGAAAACGCGGAACCAACGTCACCGACTCTTATTCAGCATTTGCTTCTCGCTCAGGCGCAATAGGCAGGTAGACATGTACTCAAGTCGCGCGCCTACTGTATCTATTCTACAAATTATAATAATAATGCAAGGTTGTTGATGTTGTTGTACTTTTATACAAAATAGTGACTAGAGTGTATGTAGATATCTGTTACCTCCTGACTTACCACTCGACTTACCGACTGACTTAACGACTTACTGACTGACTTCCTGTGGGAAATTGAATTACGCGGGTAAAACCGCGGAGCAAGCTCGTCTAAAATAATTTCGATGTTTCACATCGAGGCGTCTCACGACCGCTCTATTTTTATGACTTTTTTATAATAATATACATTAAATAGGTACCTTTAAAACTTAATAATAGGGATAGGTTTTTTTTGACCATTGATTTATCTTTCAGACGCTCTGAAGCAATGGAAAGCATCAGTGGAGATGGAGCTGGAGAACGTATTACCGCTTTTATTACACTGAATCCTGAAGATTTGCAAATAACTGGGTCTAATGAGTAAGTTTGGTGTATTATTTGTATTAATAATCATAATTTTTAGAAATTATGAAATGTTAGAAAAAATATTGAATTAGGATTTCAAACCAAAGCTGCAAAGTAGCGAACAAGCGTCACAAAATGTACTTGTTTCAACTGGAGCTCAACCCAATTCTAATGAATTGTAATATCTTGAATATGTTTATTTGTAAGAATTATTTGCAAAACAACATTAAAAAAACATTTGAGGGAAAAACTTATAAAACAGATATCTAGAAACTAAATATAACTAAACTAAATGCTGGCCTCTATTTTTCCCAAAGACCAAGCATTGCCATACAACGTACCAATGCTGTCAGCATTTTGGAAACGCCAACTGGTAGCGGTTTATTAGACTAGTGTAGCCTTTATTTTTGGTTATTTTTAGTTTTAATTGTAATATCTTGAGTCAAATAAAAAGCAACTTTTTTCTTTTTATTGTTTCAGTGACAGTCATGATTCATATGATTTTACTGTTGAAGTGGAAAACAAGGAAGATGACTTTCAACCCGTTTCAGGACGCAGAATTGTCGACATAAATTATATTTTGCGAAAACTGCAAGAAAAAGTAGGAATGAACGCGACATGCCAATTAGAAACCATGTATGGCAAGACAAGGAAAATGAGCAACCAGATAAATGCGCATCCAGTACACACTCTCTGCCTCAACCAGATTTGCAGCAACCATATCTATTATTATACATTTTAAAAAGTATTTCTTATTTCTAATAAATAATTCATTGTCCTGTGTATTATATTGTAATGAGTTTTATCAGAATTTATTTAGTCCAAAGTATAAAGTATGTAACTAATAATAAATAACTAGCTTATGCCCGCGACTTCGTACGCGTGGATTATAAATTAGTTATAAAACATACCCTATGTGGTAGGTGAAAACTAAAGCTACGGAATATAAACTCCTGTCAAAATCCTTCCAGTAGTTTATTATCAGACAAACATTCTAAAAACTGGATCGTAAGGAAGCGCTGTAACAGTCATGAAAGAAAAGAGTAGGTAACAATTAGAAAAGAAACAATTGTTGGTAGGTAATACCTAAAGTGATTTATGTTGATAAGTATACTTATATTTCCCTAAAAACTAAACACTCGAAATATTAACATGAATTCCGTAAAACAAAGTTAACTGTTCCTACTGTTACAATTTTAAACTGTGACGCAAAATTTTTGCACAGCGGGGTCAGCGAGTTCATTTGAAGTGCGCGTTCGCGGGACTTGCCACGCGGGGAAGGGGGTAACGCTAAATGCCTACTGCGCTCGAATATCCTGGCCTTAATGAAGTAGAAAGAAAAAGATGCACTGAACTTAAATTTAGTTTGTGAACAACAGAATCGGGGCCGGTGTCGTTGTTTATGGTAGGTAACCATACAAAATGCTTTGATCTTTAATCCAATTGCGATAAGCCTGGCTACCTAACGGCTAATAGATAAAGCCGAGGCCAGACAAGCAGAGCGGCCAATCACAATCATGCAACGCATACAATATACAGGATGGTCAAAAAGTCGTGGATCAAACGAAATAGGGAGTTAAAGGAGGTCATTTCCAACGACGTCATTTACATTGAGAAATAATTTTTGGTAACGCTTTAAAATTTTTGGAAAACGTAAAATTGCTCTTGAAGTTTGGTATCCAGAGCCGCAATAGAACTTTTGTACAACTGATGATACACTCATCATCATCTGCCTAGCCTTTTCCCAACTATGTTGGGGTCGGCTTCCAGTCTAACCGGATCCATCTGAATACCAGTATTTACATGGAGCGACTGCCTATCTAACCTCCACAACCCAGTTAATGGGTAATACGATACCCCTTGGTAAGACTGGTTGTCAGACTTTCGGGCTTCTGACGACCCGTAACGACTGTCAAAGATCCACGAATGACAGCCGGGACCAACGGCTTAACGTGCTTTCCGAGGCACGGAGGGGTCTTGGTATGTACGGATGGTCACCCATCCACGGACCAACCGCGTCAAGCGTAGCTTAACCTAATCGATCGACCCGTCTGGCTGATATTGCTTAGTCACAAGCCCCTCACAACTGATGATACACTATTTAGTAATAATACAACACCATTTGTTTTATTGTTTCATATCACATTTTTTTTAAATTAGTCAATTGTAAAAGAACTCGGTATACAAAAATATTCATAACGTTTAGGGCAATTGAAAGCATGGCCATACATGCTGTAGAAAGATTTTTTGTTGGAAATGACCTCCTTTATCTCCCTATTTCGTTTTATCCACGACTTTTTGACCACTCTGTATATCCGCTGCTAGATTATTTGATCCACTTTTGCCTCTTAAGTTTGTTTATGGATATAGCACACATAACAACTCAGAAAGGGATCGTCACCGTATCAACTTGAGCCATTCAGTATTATTTGTATGAAACTCTTCCACACTGCTTTCATGTTATTTTTTTTTATCGCTGCCATGGATAGGGCAACCTATTATTTTTCTTACGAAGGTATCGTGTATAGTATTTACGCATAAAATAACTATCTATAGGTAAAGGAAATATTGGCATTGACACATTGGATAAAAATTAATTTTTGATTTATTTAAATAGAATTATCTATCATGGAACTTATTGGGAACTCTGAGGCTTCCAAAACATTCGAATAAAACATTTATAAAAAGTACGTAGGTACTTAGTTTAGTAGATAATTCGTTATTTATCATGCAAAATTAATTGTAGCAGCTAACTTCTAGCACTGTACCTAATTTTAGTTATTAGGGTACCTTTGACTTTGACTTTTACAATTCACAATCGAAAACTGATAAAAATGCGTCATCAGCAGGATTTTGTTCACCAAAAGGATTATATTTTTCTAGGTTTAGTTTCAACGTCTGAACTGTGAGGTCCCACAGCTTGGCAGCTTGGGCACCGTCCTGGCATTGTTTAGATGGCTTGGTCACCGCACAGTCACTGAAACAGACAGAAATAAGTTGGTACCTATATACCTACCTTAGATATTGAACTATAACAGTAGGGTTCGCGGGTTCACGTCACTTAATTTATAGATGACCATTTCCTTATTTTATATTCCTTTGAGGCTGATAGGTACTTCGCCCTCGCCCTTTAATTTCTATTTCCTCTGGCTGGCCAAATCACGTACTTCTTTTTTCAAGTAGGATGGTAGGATGTAGGTTGCTACATGGTTCCCACTGAACTGCACCTTAACATACTGTCAATCTGCACCCTAATTGCGTAACACACTATTACTCTAAATTTGAATCATTTTGAAGCATATTGCTAATCCATTGCTCCATAAATTCGAAAAGTGTGTCTGCTCAACAACGTAAATAACGCAATGAATGTTGTTGAACTGTCAAAATGAAACCCATTGCTACTGATAGTGTGTTACGCAATTACCCTGCTGAATCATTTTGAAGAATATTGCTAATCCATTGCTTCATATGTTCGAAAACTTTGTCTGCTCAACGACATAAATAACGCAATGAATGGTGTTGAACTGTCAAAATGAAAACCAACTGTGTGTTTCGCAATTATACCCCTCTACATTAGCCAAGAGATATAACAAACAAAATGGTGACTGCCTCGTTGGTCTAGGGGTCGCAAGCCTTACTGCTGATCATGGGGTCCTATATTCGATTCCCAGTTCAGGCAGTGTTATTGGGTTTTCTATCAGGAATTTCTCGGTAGCAGCCCGGATTCAGGATTTTTGGTTTGATTTACAAGGGACTTAAATATAACTGGCAAAATGTGGGTGTATCTACTACATATATAGCTATATTTCTGCCTAAACTTTCAGGGATTACCTACAGGCGTGGTGTTATGCATAAATAGAGTCAACAATATTTGTTAGATACCTGTAATAAAGGCCGCTCTCCTCAGCACAACCCTCATCAACCGCACAGTAGATGGTAGTCTGCGCGCCACACTGCGGCGACTTGAGGAAGCAACCAAGCACGTTGTTGAATATAAATGACGTGCCATAGACAACGGTCTCGTCGAAGTGCCGGCTGATCTCCGTGCGGATGACGCCCGGGTGCAGGCTGTATGTCGTTACGTTTGTTATGTTGTGTTCCTATGAAAAAAGACGAAGTAGGCAGGATTCTTCTTTTTTTGTCGGTAGGTTTTAATAGCCTATACCAAAGAGAATGTAAACACTAGCGGCCTATACTTATATACCCTGGTGAGGCCTTGGCTGCCGTTGCCCGTCCCGTAAAACGCTAATGTTAACTTTTGGCGTGTGGCCAAAGACGAAACTAACGCCGCCATCTTATTTTGATAAAATAATTTCTGTAAAATTTCACAAATGTTTATCACCGACGCCCTCCAGACAATGTAATTCAGTCACCAAAAGTTCTTTGTAGCTTTCTAGGTAGGTACGTTGATTAACTGTCATTACAGCCTTTTTAGCAACTTCTGCATTAAAGTCAAGGGGCTTTTAAAAATCTTAAGGTTGCTGATCTCAAAGAGGGTAGTTAGCTACCCCCTTTGAGATCAGCAACCTTAAGATTTTTACAACAATAAAATACAGATAAAAAGATAGACAAACAATTAGTTATTTGTATTTTTATTGTTGTTTTATCTGATACATTATCTGGCTAATCATACTTTACCTTTAGTTTATCGGCAAGAGCTCTGGCAAAAAGTATATTGGCAGCCTTACTCCTGCAATAGGCTTCGAAAGCGTTGTATGGTTTCCGCTCAAAATTCAGATCATTCAAGTCAAGTTCATGTTCTGAAATCATTCGGATTATAAATATTAATTATAGCAGAAATTGCCGGGAAGTACCTACGCATCATAATTAGGTACAACAAGAACAACATTATGGATCGTTGTAATCTGATATAAACAATAAATAATAATGGAAGCATAATAGTTCATCAAGCATAATAGTTCGTGCAAGTCACACGTAATCGCGCCGTCTCTGTGTTATAAATTCTAAAAGTGGTATAAACTCCGCGTGTACTACTGTGAAATATATGTCATACTATGCGTTGAATCTCATAGTTAAATATAAGTAAAGCAAGTGTTATTAAACATTCTAGAATTCCCTAATTATTCGAAATAAAAACGTGAATCAAAATAACATTTAAAAAAAAATGTGGGTGGAAGTGTTTGTTACTGCTGCTGTGACTTTGATGGCCCACTAAGCTCACTCCGCCCATCTAATTTGCTACGAGACGCGGCTTCTATAGAAACTTTATTTCACACATTTCAGTAATAGTCAATTAGTCTCGTACGGTAAGAGGTTGACTGCAGTTAAAAGTGTCGGAAGATCGAATCCAGTCGTGGATGAGCACTTTTTGCAAAATCTTGTTTTTATACTTTTGGTTTTATTTATAAAAAGGAAAGTGATTTCATCTCTCTGAGAACTGAGTAAAACAAGATATAACTAGATTTCTGATAATTTACGCTATTAGCCGATTATTTAGAAAGCAATGAATATCCCACGTACTCCACCAAAATCAACGAACCCTCCGCTTCGACAAGGGAAATCGGTATCTGAGCCTGATTTATCATCTCCCCCAGTATCTATGAATGTGTCGGATCAAAATATAACCGTTAGAAGCAAGCGCCCGCGCACCGTGGACTCCCCTAACTCTGAAACAAACCAATTTTCCTGCACATTTAACGAATTTAAAAATGATTTCAAAAATGAAATCATGCAGATGCTTACCTCGTGGAAAGCCGACAACGACGACCGACTCTCTTCCTGGAAAACAGAGCACGATGCGATCTTAAAAGGCCTGGTTAGAGATATGAGTGAGTTGAAATTTCAGTGTGCAGAGATACAAAAATCTCACGCAGAAGTGGTAAATAGCATAACATTCACGGATAAATGTTATGAAGAGATGAAGACAGAATTGGCTGTTCTAGAGAAGCAGAAAAAAGAAAATGTCGATCGCATTGACCAGCTTGAGAAGCTCGTCCATCTACAGTTGAGTTCAGAAACATTCCACTGAAAGCAAAGGAAAATTCAGAGGACCTTCTATCTGTTGTTTCAGCGGTAGGTAAAGCAATTAACGTGGAAGTCCGAAAGGATAACTTGCGTGACCTATACCGCCTACCGGGGACTTCGGGAACACCCAGACCTATCGTGGCTGAGTTCAACTCGGTTATGAAAAGGAATGAGTTCCTGTCAAATGTTCGTAGCTTCAATAAAGAGCGCCCCGTAGCCGACAAGCTAAACACGCACACTATCGGGATGGTAGGAGAGAAAAAGCCAATCTACGTAGATGAACACCTTATGCCATCAAAGAAAAAACTGTTCTATGATACACGGGCATTGGCAAAAGCCAATAAGTTCTCTTGCTGGAATTCGTATGGCAGAATTTTCCTAAGAAAAGATCCCAATGATCCAAATGAAAAACCGACGCAAATTAGGTCCGAAAAATGTTTGCTCGCTGTAGCTTACAAGCAATGACTATACCTACTGCACATCAATTGTTTTATCTCTTACGTTTTCCTATATTGCTACTTATATTCCGCATGCTCCCTGTTCCTTTATGTTTAGGGCTAAAAGCCCACTTTTGTCTTCGAAATATTATAAAAATAGTTTTACTACTTTACACGCTCATACAGTATGCAAACTAAATGTTCTTAATATTAGTAATAAGATTAACTACTGCAACCCAACTTTACACACTATTAGCTACAAAAAGACTATTCTTTTTTTAACAAAAGATATTGCTATACACAATCAATTACGACTGTTTTTGCTCAGGAGGTTACCGATATTTATAATTTTTGCATATTTCTCTTCCTATGCAATTGTTTTTACTGCCCTCTCATCTTCCAATGGCTAACATTAATTCTATATCCAACGAACTCGACAATATTTCTATAGCATCGTCGTATGAATGCTCGCCGGACAGATGCTCGGAGTTCATTACACATCCCAACGGAAACTTGAAAATAATACATATTAATATTAGGAGTATTAAAAAGAACTTCGATCAATTCATCTGTATGTTGTCCAGCACTAAAATAGTTTTCGATGTCATTGTGCTCACTGAGTGCTGGCTTAAAGTATCTGGACCTAATCCTTTTATGCAGGGATATACCTGTCACGCCACTGTAAACAATGGATCACAAAACGACGGGGTCGTAGTATTCACTAAGACGTCCCTGCGATGTACAGTGCACGAACCCATTTTTCATGGAGCTAACTGCCTTATTTGCACTATAGATAATACCTTCATCATCTGCTTGTATCGCTCCCCCTCATATTCTAATTTAGATCTCTTTTATAATAGCCTAAACAGTTTAGCATGTACTATGAATCACTTCCGAAATGTGGTTCTTATTGGAGACCTAAATGTAGATATTAAACCTAGTAACCATGACCGGAACTCCGATCAGTACCTTACACTTACTGCCACTCTTGGGTTACTCCCAGCGCACCTTCGCCCTACCAGATCAGGGAGTTGCTTAGATCATGTCCTGTTGAAAACTAAAAATACAGCATGTGTTTTGGTAGTTCAGACATTCATCACCGACCACCTGCCAATCATCCTGGCTCTAAAAATCAAGGGTTCTATCTTCAAGAATATCCCAATTACATCTTTCCGTCACAATTTCCTGGCAATTCAACAAGAACTTGAAAGTACTGATTTCAGTCCGGTGTTGAATGAGATCAACCCCAATTTGGCCGCCGAATTATTTGTAAAAATACTTCAAGATGTTATTGCTTCACATACCCTATGCATACACATTCAAAATAAGATTCTTGTTATAAAGCCATGGATGACTCAAGGCTTGGTTAGATGTATACGCAACCGTGACAGGATGCATTACAGATTAAAAAAAGATCCTGAAAATACGGTCCTTCAAATTACTTATAAAAGATATCGTAATTACCTTAACAGCTTGTTAAAAAAACTAAAGCGAGCACATGAAAAAGATGAATTGCAAAAGGCCAAAAACAACCCTAAAGCCACTTGGAGGGCAATCAAGCTAGCTCAGCTATTACCAAATCTACTCCTCAACCGCATTCTCCCAAAGAGCTTCTCCAACTCACTGATGATCCTAAAGCTTCAGCAAACCGTGTCAACCGCTTTTTCACTAATATTGGTCGTGAACTAGCCTCTCAAGTAACTCTTCTCCCAAGATCTAACCATGATTTTAGAACCCCTCCGCTACCTCCACCTTGCCAGTCTCTCGTCATACTGCCAGTAGATAAAACACAAGTGGAAAGGCTGATCAGCACCTTGCGTTCTGATTGTGCCACTGGCTACGACAACATATCAGCTACAGTACTGAAACAATCGAGTTCAGTTCTATCATCACCCATCACGCATATCTTCAATCGTGCTATTGATACTGGAACCTTTCCCAACGTCCTCAAAAAAGCAGTCGTGCACCCGATTTTCAAAAGTGGTGACAAAGCCAATGAAACAAACTACCGTCCAATCTCCGTACTAAGCTCTTTATCTAAGATCCTCGAAAGGATACTTAACAATTATCTCGTTGCGTATCTCTCTATACACAAAATCATCGCAAACAATCAGTACGGTTTTAGACCTGGAATCTCAATAATATAATACATAAAATACTTAGGAGTCCACATTGATTTCAAACTTAGCTGGCAACCCCATATTGAAGCTCTGTGTACAAGGATCAGGAAATTAATTTATATATTTAAGGAACTTAGGCACTCTGTAGATCCCGATCTAGCTTTGATGGTTTACCAGAGTCTTTGCCAGTCCATTATTTTATATTGTATCCCGGTTTGGAGCGGAACCTACAAAACCTCCTTACTAAAAGTTGAAAGAGCTCAAAGGGCGATCTTGAAAGTCATGCACTTTAAGCGCAGGGACTTTTCAACCTATCAACTTTATTTAGAAGCCAAAGTATTGACTGTGAGACAGCTTTTTGTGCTCCGCGCTACGCTCCGAAAACACTCCACTCTACATCTAGATCATGCTAAGCTAAAAAGACGCAAAGGCACTCCCGTGTGCGATAATATCCAATGCCGATCCAAGTTTGTCAGCCGACAGTATGCGTCAACTAGCTCTCGACTGTATAATAGAATACATAAACTTAAAGACATATACTCCCTAACTAAACACGATGTTAAAACCAAACTTACAAATTGGTTGCAGAAGTTAACGTATGACGAAGCCGAAGATCTTATTACAATTGTCTCATAACTGAACTATTACTGTATTTAAGCTAAGGCATTGTTTGTTTAATTTAAGTAAATATAAGTACTTGCATGACACATTAACAGTTGTATGTCATTCCTAGAGAAACTTTGACTCCTAAAACACAGGCTTTTGGCCTAGTTTAGGAGGCATCAGTTCGCCCTTAAATGTGACTCTACTGTACAATATACACTAAATCCTGTGTGTGTACTTATGTATGTTTTCAAAGTGTACAAATAAAAATTTTATTATTTATTATTATAATAATAATAATTTAGAAAAAAGTAAGGGCGCCACTATCGTTCAATCAAAATAACGAACTGATAAAATAAAACCGTTATTTTAAAACTCACTCGCATGGACCATTGATGAAACGAACACAACCCTCGACGGGCCGCTTTGAATGAGTAACGGCAGAAGCAGTAGCGTGAGCAGCGCATGTCCGAGGTGGTTGGAGGCGAGGTGCGTCTCGAAGCCGTCGAGCGAGCGGCCCGCGGGACACATCATGACACCCGCATTGCACACCACACCGCGAAGGCGACCCGTGTGTGACGTCACGCGCGCACAGAACGCACGCACGCTATCCAGGCTGCACAAATCCAACTCCTCCACCACTAACTCCCCCGTGCCCTGCTCCGTCTTTGTAAGTTTTTCTATACCCTCTTTAGCTGCTTTAGCTCTGTCCATGTTTCGGCAAGCCATAATCACGCGCCCTCCTGAAAAATTTCATTTTTAAATAGGTAAGAAAAAAGAATATCATCGTTTTAATTTGTCTTTGGGGATAAAAAATAGTTCTGCCTCCGCTGCCATACTATGCGGTGATTCCTATCGGAACGGGGATAGGGAACTCTCTACATTACCCAGAAATAATAATAATAAACTATAACGCAAACCTTAAACTCTTTACATTTTATTCTAGAAGCTTCCAATTCGGCGCGCACCTTTGTTTGAATTTGACAAGATTATGTGACATCCGTCAACTGAGCTGCGCACCGAAAGGGTACAGAAAATTCACAACTTTTATCTTCGCCCCAAACCCTATTGTTTATACATATCTTTGTGTGTGTATGTTAAAAACCAAAGTTCTAAAGTTCTAATTAATCTTAATATTTCAGAATCTAAGCAAACCCCCTTCTTTTAAAATGTAATTTATGTAAAGGTCTCCTTACCTCTCTTGTACAGTTCCAAAGCAGTTTCTTTGCCGATGCCGGTGTTACTGCCCGTCACGATGACCGTACACCCATCCAGGCGCTTCTGACTCTTGCACCAGCCGCTTAGGTAATCCATGATTCAATGGATAAGTATTATAGATTCGTATCTATAACAATGTGTTGAACGTAAACATAATAGGTTTACCAAATTCATTCATACACGACAAATTCAAGCACAAAATACCAATATTTATTACCTACAATGAATGATTACCTATTAAACACAATCACAATTCACTGTGCAGGCCACTAGACTGAAGCGTAAATTACATGATAGGTATTATGTAGATACACACGCGATTATTAACCGTAGGGCTAGCTAGCGAACAGCGGCTTTAATAGATATTAAAAATACTGAGATAAAAACGTCACATAGAACACAAGCTTAAATCTGATTGATTTAATCTAGATTAAATCTGCGTGTTTAGTAAAATATGTGTTAATAGCTTAGCTACGTAAATTATTGCGAAATTGTTCCCCTCCAAAGACATTAAATTATTTACTTAATTCCCCTCCAAATTGTTTGATCAAACTGTGAGGTAGTCACGGCGGCGGCGGCGGCGCGACGACCTTCTGGTAAACTGGTAAGTGTGTCGCGAGCTGATGGATATGTCGACCAACAATCTACGTCGTACTAGGTCAATGTCACATTGGTAGAACAACAAAGTACCTAGGTACTTCTAGTTAAGCATTTAATTAAATTATGTATAACGTATACGAATCATTCGTAACTTGCGACTTACAAATTGTAGGTCGTAGGTGTGTATCAGAATGGCTGGTTGCCTGTGGCTTTGGTCTATGAGAGTTGATTAGAAAATTGCTACATAATTGCTTATATTTGCTACATTTAATAAATAATTGCTACATACTATATATATTCAGAAATAACATCTTTTTTTTGTACAGCCATCCTGACGTTTGGTTGGCTGGTCGCCTCCTAGTTTAAAGCCAAGCATGCAGAGTTTCCCGAAATGTATTGCGTCAATAATTGCTACATATTTGCTTCATTTATCTAATTTAGTTGTATCTTCAAACATATTTTAAATAAAGGATGTAGCAATTATTTTAATTATCCCAAGGAAAAGTGCCTGATAAAACAATAAAGGCAAATACTTAGTTATGTTGAATCGGTTTAATCGTTTAGGCTCTGGCAACAGCGTAAGTAAAGCGATTCTTGCGTTAAAAAAAATATGTAGGTACCTATCCTCAATAATCTAATAATTATCATTATAACAATTATTCTTAGTCATTGCTAGTGCAGATATCGTATTGGAATCACAGTCTAGGCTTATTTAATTTTATTCGACAATTTAAATAGATCTATGTTATTATAAGGAACAAGTACGGAGTACCTACCTATAGAACCAATTTTTAATAACATAAAGTAGCAATAATAGCCTCCTAAAGTAGCAATACCGTTGACTGAAGACACACTGCAACTATTTGCCTTTATTGTTTTATCAGGCACTTTTCCTTGGGATAATTAAAATAATTGCTACATCCTTTATTTTATGTTTGAAGATACAACTAAATTAGATAAATGAAGCAAATATGTAGCAATTATTGACGCAATACATTTCGGGAAACTCTGCATGCTTGGCTTTAAACTAGGAGGCGACCAGCCAACCAAACGTCAGGATGGCTGTACAAAAAAAATATGTTATTTCTGAATATATATAGTATGTAGCAATTATTTATTAAATGTAGCAAATATAAGCAATTATGTAGCAATTTTCTAATCAACTCTCATAGACCAAAGCCACAGGCAACCAGCCATTCTGATACACACGGTCGTAGGTGTAGACAGGCGCTTTACGAAACGGTGAAGGAATACTTACATCGTGAGGAAACCGGAATGTCCTAGAAGAAAACAAAAATTCTACATGTGACGTCTACCAACTCGCACTGGGCCCGCGTGGTGGGGTACGGCCTACTCCTTCTCACCGAAAGGAGGCCTGTGTTCCAGTAGTGGGAAGATTATACAGGGTGTCCCTGGAAGTATGGATCAAATCAAATAGGGGCGTGGGCAAAGTCATTTCCAAACTTTTTGATCCTGAGAATGTTGGTGAATTTTTTTACGGTTCAAAAGTCATGACTATGACCAACTTTTGTTATTTTCAATCACTTTGCATAGTGCTCAAAGAACAAAATCATTTAAAAAAAAACTACCAGGAACTGTCAATTTAAATTTTTTAGACAGCCCTGATAGTTTTTAATGATTTTTTTTCTTTGAGCACTATGCGAAACGATTGAAAAAAAAATGGTCATGAATGGTGGTGAATTCTCAGGATCAAAAAGTTTGGAAATGACCTTGCCCACGCACCTATTCGATTTGATCCATACTTCCAGGGACACCTTGTATACTGATTATACTAAAAGTAGCTTCTGCCCGCGTCTTCGTCCGCGTGAAATTTTTTATTCCCCCAACCCACCCCATCGTATCGCATCGCCTACCTGCGCAATTACTTCGTTTTCGCTTAGCGAAAACTTCTGACTTTTTCTTTTTGCTCAACTGCTAAGGGTCCTAGCGTAATGTTTAATGGACTATCCAACACAAAAATAATTTTTCAATTCGAACCAGAATTTCCTGAGATTAGCGCGTTCAACCAAACAAACTCTTCAGCTTTATAATATTAGTTCACACGGCACCGCGCACCGCCGCGGTAGGCGGTGAAGCGGATCTCATGTCGCATTGGCCTCTAATAAATCCGTAGATACCTAACACACGTACACCACAGTATAATTATATACAGTATTCCATCTTCATACAAACGGACGATGCGCGAGCTATGCCTACGCGCCTCGATCTCGGCATTCGCTCGGCAGGCAGACAGTCGCGACTGTGCCGCAGTGACGAACGGTCGGTTCGGTTGTTTTTTTTACAATAACCCGCGCGATTTTTTCACTAAAAATAAGTTCAAGTACATATTTAATATGACGAGTAGGATATATTGTGCTGTTATTGGTTGCATGAATTCGTCAATAACGCATCCAGGGATAACTTTTTTTAGATTACCTGGAAACTCTGAAAGGTAAGACTATAAAATAATTTTACTTACTAGTAGGTAGGTACATAATGTGTATTTTTAATGGATAAGTATTTCCTTTTATCTCCCGAAGAAAACGATGTCTGGATTAATAAAGCGAATAGAGTAAAGGAAAGTGATTGACAAGAGTGAAATAGGTAGTTATAGGCGGTTCATGAATCATGATACGGTAGGTACTTACGCTTGTGTTAAAAACCTCGGGGCATGTCGTCGACCGTAGGTTCAATTGAGGTAAGGGACAAGATACCCAATGTCCCTTACCTCAATTGAACCTACGGTCGACGATGTGTGTTTTGTTTTGTTAGTTTGTATAATTTAAAGTAAAGACATGGTTTTTTTTATTAATAATAGTTGTTTATTGTACTGTGTGTATAATAATAAATAATAATAATAAGTTTATTGATCCAAGGATATTATAGACATAGGTTGTATACTAGTTACATGCTAAGACTTATTCAACTAACAATGGACACAAGGGTAAAAAAAATAACAATCTGTATATGTATATAAAAAGAGAAGTCCTGACTGACTGACTGACTCATCAACGCCCAGCCTAAACCCTTGGACCTAGAAAGCTGAAATTTTGCACAGAGGTTTTCTTTATAATGTAGACGAGGAATAAGGAAGGAATTTTCGAAATTCAACCCCTAAGGGAGTTAAATAGGGGATGAAAGTTTGTATGAAAACTCTTATTCCTTGGGTTAATAAACTTGAAACTTGGCACGAATACTTATCTAAGTAAATTATAAAGTTTGGCATTTGTTGTTTTTCTAAACTACCCCCTAACAGGGGATTGGGGGGTGTCAAAATTTGTGTGGAAGAATTTTAACGCGCGGTCCGATTAACTCAAAACTCAGTATTTATACAAAAATACCAAAAATAAAGAATTACGTTTCTCAGGGTTTTTCGAAAATCTACCCCTAACGGGGAGAAAAGGGGTGGTTAATTTTACAGGGCAAATTTTACTGCCTGGCTTAATTAACTCGAAAATTGGTATAAATAATCTGTGAGTCAAGTAATGAACTCATTCCAAACGATTTTTCAAAATTCCACTCCTGTGGGGGTGAAAAGTGGGGATACAGCTTATATGAAAAATCTTATTCATTTGGTTAATATACTTGAAACTTGGCATGAATACTTATCTAAGTAAATTATGAATTTTGGCATTTTTTGCTTTTCTAAACTACCCCCTAAAGGGCGATTAGGGGGTGTCAACATTTGTATGGAAGAATTTTAACGTGCGGTCTCCGATTAAGTCGAAACTCAGTATTTATACTTAAGACCAAAAGTAAAGAATAACATGTATCAGGGTTTTGCGAAAATCTACCTCTGACGGGGTGAAAAGGAGTAGTTAATTTTCCATTTTACTGCGTGGCTTGATTAACTCGAAAATTGTTGGACATAATCTTTGAGTCAAGTAATGAACACATCCCAAACATTTTTCAAAATTCCTCCTGTGTGGGGTGAAAAGTGGGGAAAAACTTTATACGAAAAATCTTATTCATTTGGTTAATAAACTTGAAACTTGGAAGGAATATTTGCCTAAGTAAGTAATAAGAAATGGGTCTTTCGAAAGTAGACCCCTGACGGGTAAAAAAGTGGTAATTCGATTTTTAAGGCCGGTATTATAGTGCGTAGCTTGATTTACTCCAAAAAAATGGTATGAATAAATGTAAGCTTCAAACTTGGCACAAATACTTATCTAAGTAAATTATAGTTTGTCATTTTATGTTTTTCTGCTCTAAAGGGAGATTGAGGGTGTCAGTTTGTATGGAAGAATTTTATCGCGCGGTCCAATAATATAAACTCGGAACTCAGTATGTATACTTAAGACCAAAATAAATAAAAAAGTGTGACTGGGTTTTTCGAAAATCTAACCCTAACGGGGTGAACAGGGGTAGTCCATATCACAGAGGAGTATTTTATTGCGTGGCTTGATTAAATGGGAAATTGGTATAAATAATCTTTGAGTCAAGAAATGGAAACGTCCCAAACATGTTTTCAATATTTCGCCCCTATGGGGATAAAAACTGTGAAGGTGAAAAGGTGGTCTTATTCCTTTGGTTAAGAAACTTGAAACTTTTCAAAATTTGCCTCAGTAAATAATACAGATTGTCACTTTTAGGGGTTTACTACTTACTTACTTAAAATAAAAAAGTATGAGTTTTAGGGTTTTACTTATTCGACTCCTACCGGGGTGGAAAAGGGTAATAAAGTTTAAGGAGTAGAAACTTCAACTTCCATTAACACTAAAATGGGTATAAATAATCTTTATATCATAAAAATGGAAACGTACCAAATGCAAAAACAAGCCCTGTCGTGATGAAAAGGGAGGATAGTTTATTTGAAACATCTTAGGTAGTTTAACTAAAATACTGGCCCGAATACTTATTTCTTTAAATAAAGTAAGTATAAAGATCGTAATCAATAATTTTCGAAATACCTTTCAGGGGGAGGTGGAGAGGGTGTTAAATTTATTTGAGGAAAGTACGAAACCCACGCGGACGAAGTCGCGGGCAAAAGCTAGTTGTCTATATTAACAAACTAGCTGCGCCCCGCGGTTTCACACGCGTAAGTTTCGATCCCGTGGGAATATCGGGATGAAAAGTATCCTATGTGTTAATCCTGGTTATAAACTATATGTGTGCCAAACTTCATCCAAATCCGTTCAGTAGTTTTTGCGTGAAAGAGTAACAAACATCCATCCTCACAAACTTTCGTATTTATAATATTAGTAGGAAGTAGTAGAATAGTAGGATAAACTCAGTAATGCTGTAACCACCAATTAGTGATATAATTTTTTTACCTCATCATAATATTAAGTATAGATATATTTTACAAAGACTGGAGGCCTAAAATGTCGCAGCATAATCTTGAAGCGTGTGAAATAATAACAAAAGACGACCGTATCTGGAACTTTGACAGACGCCAAAGTCATGACCTGAATGACTTTACCTAACAACTTATATAGCCATTAAAAAGTTTAGACTTTGTAAATACGAAGTTTAAGGGTAAACTTGCTCAGTCGAGTTAGTGCGTCTCGGTTCTGACAACAGAATAACAGTTCCTCTTGGGACTGTGCTTTGTTGCTTCACAGTACAGATGGAAGTAGCTTTCCTGGGCAAAGGCCGATACCGCAGAACTATAAATAAATACTCGTACCTGCTAGAAGAGCCGCTAAGCTACCGCTGTTTTTTTTGTAACCATGTTGTCTGTTTTGTTATGACACAGACAAATGTGTTCGTGTCGTGTCATGTCGTAAGGACAAAGAAAAGTTTGTAGTTAAACGTTGTAAGTTATTATGCAGTAGAGAACACTACTTACTTACTTTACTACTTAATTACTTTACTTATTACTTACTTTTACTGTCCTGAAGACATCCTTTGTAAATACACTGTCTTAGCTCGAAAACATTAAACGCCAACTGGATAATACATTAGATCCGTTTACTTGTTGATTTATTTTTGTGAGAAAACTTTTTGAAAAAAGGAAATATAAATATATAGTATTTATTGGGACTCTCACAAACTAAACTTAATACAATCATAGAAACATTTAAAAACACCAGAAAAAAAATTAAAATTTCTGTACAAGACCAAAACAAAATAAATTAAAAAATAAGTGTAAGTATAAATGCGAAAGTGAGTATTTTGTTACGCTTTCACGCTAAAACAACATATGAATTTTAATGACATTATGCACTCAGATAGATCATAGCTTGGGTAAGGACGTAGGCCACTTTTCATTCAAGGTCGCCGCTAGCAACAACTAGTTTCAACAATAAGTTATGAAACATTTCAAGGAATACAAATGTATTTCGTTTATATATCCCAGTAAATAATCACAGTTTACCGGGATGTTTGCAAAATCCCCATAAAGACCGCAAAATCTAATTTATATAGACCAAAACACGTAATTGACGAGTTGATCACGCATAAAACCCTATTGCAATTAATGAGTATTACGCAAAATTATGCCACAAGGGATCAGAGAAAACTCTCGGGAACATCAAAAGGCTTAGCCCTTTTGATCATAATTTTATCTTTACATAGACACGATATTAAAGCTACTATCAATTTTATACGGTAAATATGGTAGAATTATATTTATTATAGCACTAGCTGTGCCCGCGACTTCGTTCGCGTGGTTGTCGAGAACAAAACAACGTCGTTTAGATAAGAGTATATCACCTTTTTGATGATTTAGATAAGAGTCCTGACTTTGGTATAGTTGATTACGTTAATGCTTCTCTATATACTATGTTAGCGGTGGAATTACCCGGAGCATATACAAAAAGGTTGTTTGGGTTGCTAACACGTGATAGAGAAACATAGAGTTGGCCGTGTGAAAAACAATCAAAAGTAAGGTCTACACCCGCAACGGATAACGTCTGGCCTTGGGCTTTATTAATAGTCATAGCGTAACAGAGGCTTACAGGAAATTGCACACGTTTGAAAGTAAACGGAAAATTATTGGGGATAATGGGTATCCTGGGAATGAAAACAACATCACCGGAGCCGCAACCTGTTAAGATTTCGGCTTCGATGACATTTCGTTGGAGATTTGTTACTCTCAACCGAGTTCCATTGCATAGTTTTGGTGGGCTTAAATTTCTGAGTAGAATGATTGGTACTCCGACTTTTAAATAAATTTTGTGTGCTGGAAGACCTGGTGTATTTAGAGAGTCTAAAAACTCTACTGGATAGTGGGTGGCATCTCCTTCTTCTAAAACCGTGTTAATAGATAAATATTCCCTACTTTCTCCAGAAACATGTACCAATATTTGAGAATTTATTGCTGCTGCTTGGTCGTTGCGAGGTGCCAAAATAGCTCGTTGGCATAGCCAAGCAGCGTCATGGTTCGAGATCTCTGATGGATCTCCGTATACAGAGGAAATGAGTTCCTGCTGTGAGGCAACAGAAGAACACAGGCTTTCGACTAAAGTTACTTTACCTCCTTCTTGAGTCGGGTATGTGCCGTTACCAATTTGAAGTAGTAAATTTGAGAAAACCTGCGCGTTTGCGTCACCTCCCAAATATGCTCGCATATTAAAGCTCAAATTAGTTAATATGACACTACGCCATAAAATAGAGCTCTTTAAACAGGCACCTATTTCATCGGCCCTCGTTCCTCTGGGTATTATAGGGAGTGTCTGCCTGAAGTCTCCACAGAATAGCACCGTTAAGCCTCCCATCGGTCGGTCATTTTGTCTTATATCTCGCAACGTTCTATCTACAGCTTCCACAGCTTTACGATTTGCCATCGTACACTCGTCCCAAACGATAAGGGCGCAATCGCGTAAATCCCTTGCTTTATCACTATTGCGAGACACGTTGCAAACAGGGTTTTCTGTGCGGTCCAAGTCGATTGGTATTTTAAATGTTGTATGTGCAGTTTTTCCTCCTGGTAATAAAGTGGCAGCTATTCCTGAGGAAGCGACGGCAAGGGCAATTTTGTTTTGGCTCCTTATTTGAGCCAAGATAACTTTAGTGAGGAAAGTTTTACCTGTTCCACCAGGTGCATCTAAAAACAGCATTTCTCCTAATGAATGTTCTACACTACAGCATACTCTATCAAAGATTTGACGTTGTTCTGACGTCAAATTTGAACAGCCATTTCGCAATATTTCTGCTAACTCTTCGGGGTTGTAATTTATTTCAGATGTATACTCCCTATTAATTCGTTCCCCACCAACTGTCGGTGTCGGCAAGCCGTATTGACTGAGGGGGTTCCCTCCTATACTTGTAACTATATCTTGTATAGCCAGCAAAGCCCTATTATGGCAGCTTTCACGTACTTGGTCAGAAGTTTCACTATTTATATTTTGCTGTCTCAAAAAATCTTCGGCAAACGCGTCTTTATATTTTTGCCACAACTGCCCAGCGTCCGATAGGCCACAAAATGTCAACAAAATGGCAAATAAATGGCGCAAACGATGTGGACTATCACTGACGCATGCTTCGGCTAAAGCATCATCCCAATGCTGATCGCCATCTAATAAATGCCGTGCGCGGCAAGCAGCTTGAAATGTGGGATATTCTATATCGTCCACTTTGCGGAGCTCAGCAAAAGAAGTAGGTCCTCGCACTGTGTGAAGAAGAAGGCGTAAATAATAACACTCTGCATTATTTGGGTGCACCGTGTATACTCTTCCAATCACGTGTTCTTTAAAAATGCCGGACTCGCCTTCTACAGCAGTTCCACGTCTCCTGCGATTAAAAACACCTTGCTGCTTGTTATAAGTATAATAATGTGGCACTTCATTGTACAACAGAGACTTAGCGAAATTGTCTCTTTCGCAAAGGCGAAAGAATGCGAGCAAGGTGGTTTGTCTTGGGTTGTTCATTCTTTCTGCCACATTTTCTGGCTGAAAGTAAACTCGCTGCCCGCCTTCCAGGTGCACGTCAAGATGGATGACTGGCGGATACCTTTCATGAATAGGGAAACTCAAAATGCGCCAAACTGCCTCCGAAGAGCTTATGTATCGGCCAGATTGATACCTTGTCACTTCATCAAATTGGTTGTTATTTCTTAGTGCTATCATGGCTTGATCACTACCTTTATTAACATATTTACATATATATTTTATAGATTCGACGCTATTACAAATTTCAACATTAATGTGTGCTTGAAAAGCGTTTGACAAAACTGGAGAATACGGTACCACCCAACTATTATTTAGAATTATTTCTTGTCCACGGAATCTGACAGTAGCTGTGAAACCACCTTGTGACGGTGATCTTCGCCGGTATTGCGGATACCCATTTTCCCCAGCCATAGTTAGTTCTTTCAGTGCTCTGGGGTATTTTTTTGAGCATTGACCATCTTTCATGCACGGTGATTCCCTGTTTAAGAGGCCACATGGCCCGTGAACCATATGTGTTTTTACTATGTCATGCAAAATCGGATCTGCATTATAGTCCGGAAATTCTGCACTTATGACACTGTCTATAGCATCGGGACGAATTTTTTCTTCCAGCCACAGAAGAATGTGCGCGTGGGGTAAACCACGCTTTTGCCACTCGACGCTATACATAAAACAAAGAGTTGAACCGAAAACTTTCTCCTTTGTAAGTAGATTAATCAAGACTTTGAGTTTTAAATGAAAAATCCTAGCAATAATGTCATGTCTGTCGTATGACGCCTGTCCTGTGAGAAGTGCCTGGCAAATCTCCGTCCACTTTGGATTTGTTGTAAATGTTATAAAAAGGTCCGGCCGGCCGTATTTACGGACGTAACAAAAAGCATCTTGCGTTCGTTCGTGCATATACCGCGGACCGCCTGTGAAACTGGATGGCAAAATAACCAATCGACCCAAGTTTTCGACGTTATTATCTGATTGCATGGCGTCCCACAAGTGCACGTATTCTTCAGCGCGTAACCGTCGCTGGTTAGTGCGAATATACACTAAACGTTCAGTTTCTATTTTTGCGTACATGTCCACAATAAATTGGCTGAACAAACCACGAAATCGTTGCAAATATACGAAACTGTTTTGCCTTATTTGTAAAAGGTAGGAATAGTATTGTTGAGCAGATATTTTTTTTTGATAATTAGTGACTCTCGTAGTAGGGTTCACTTGGTACAGCCCAAAATTGTACCCATCTTCACCATGACAATAAATTAGTGGATATTGCAGGGCGTCGTAAGCTCGGTGGGTTTCCAAAATGCGTTGAAGGCGATCGTCGCGTGTACGCAACACGATATCACGTCTCTCACACTCCTGGTCGACTAAAACAACTGCAACTTCATCTGCGACGGGTGCATTGTGTCTTCCACGGTGTTCACCCACAGGACGTCTATCGGCACTTATAACAATTTTGAAATCATTGCTGCCTTGTGGAATTGACTCCAATGCAGCTTTGAATTCACGAACGTACTGGTTAACGTGATGCAGCAATTCTTGAAGTTGACCCAAAAGCTCAGCATTGAGCTGGGGAAAATTGTGATTTCTAACATTGAGCTGTTGCGTGTAATCGGATACAAAATAAATTTGGAGAAATTTGGGTTCATTTTCTGGCAGCAAAGATCCAATAAGGTGATAAACTTGACCTTGTACTTTGAAGGTTGGCATGAACGGTCCTTCCGTTATTTGTTTTGCCCCAAAGGAAGTCATTTGGAAAGCACTGTTATATAAACGAATATTATCCAAAAAACGGTTCGACTGGGGATGATCGCCATTCAGGAGACTTTTAAGTAAGTGTGGTGGATCTTGGAAATTTGGAAGAACAATTTTTCCATTTGAGCAGCACATTCCATCTGTCTCTTTCCTCCATTTCAAAGCATGACAAAAATTACAAATTTCTCTCATGTCACCCACGAAAGTAAAGCCAGCATAATTAATTCTAGACGAATATGTGAACCCTGATTTTTCCCTATTGTCCCAAGGTAATAAAATATTTGCATCGTCATTTTCCATGGACTCATCAGCTCCGCTATTTGTTTCTCTATTCATATGGTATCGAGCTCGTTCTATTTCTAGGCGAGATTGACGTTGTTCTGCTGTTTCTGCTCGTCTTAGTTCATCTATTCTTTCCCTTTCAGATGCAAGATAACTTTCATTGTTTCTTTGTACACCTACATAGTTATGTCTAGCTATTTGTAATCGTTCTTCTCTTTGGGAGAGAGATTCAGACTCGCGCGAGAGAGCGTGTCGCTCTCGGTCAGATGACAGACGTGCTTGGCGTTCCTCGATACTCTCTTGAGAACGCAAAGTCGCGGTCCGAGTTCTTTGCGAACTTAAGCGCGACTCCCTTTCTGTGAAAGTCTCTGACTCGCGTGAGAGAGACTGGCGCTCCCGATCAGCAGACAGCCGAACTTCGCGTTCCTGGATATTCTCTTGAGAACGCAAAGTCGCGGTCCGAGTTCTTTGCGAACTTAAGCGCGACTCCCTTTCTGTGAAAGTCTCTGACTCGCGTGAGAGAGACTGGCGCTCCCGATCAGCAGACAGCCGAACTTCGCGTTCCTGGATATTCTCTTGAGAACGCAAAGTCGCGGTCCGAGTTCTTTGCGAACTTAAGCGCGACTCCCTTTCTGTGAATGTCTCTGACTCACGTGAGAGAGAGTGGCGCTCCCGATCAGCAGACAGCCGGTCTTCGCGTTCCTGGACACTCTCTTGAGACCGCAAAGTCGCGGTCCGTGTTCTTTGTGAACTTAAACGTGACTCCCTTTCGGTGAACGTTTCCGATTCACGTGAAAGAGCGATGTGCTCTCGGTTAGCAGATAACCGTGCTTCACGATCTTCTTCCGATTCCTGAGACCTACAAAGTCTCATCCTTTTCGCATTTCGGCTACGCAGCGAAAGGTTAGTTTTTTTTCTTTGAGGCATTTTCAAGGAAAATTAAAGCAATAAACAAAACTAACAACACTTATGACTGAATAGCCTACAAACTTAAAAGAACGGTGCGTCGAACAGTCTAGTGTGACAACGTATCGTCTGTTCGTGGTCGTGACTCAACGAATTGGCAACACTAACTTACTGTATAACGATTGGCACTATTGGATTCAAACTACGAAGTAAATCAAATACAATCTTTACTTCGTACTTCAAACCAATGACCAAAGTTGACCAAACGAAACCAATAAGATAAGCAAATACTTTTTTTTCGACCAATTTAGAAAATCGATAAACCAAGCAACCAAAGAACTTTTACGACACACGCAAGAACTTTTAAGACACCTAACGAAACCCAATTTGCCTAGTAAACACGGTGGACGTCATCCTCGCGCGGAAAATCTTAACACCGCGATTCAGAAAATGACGTCATTTGCACAACGCCATCTATCGGATTTAGATTTCAACTATCAACATTAGTTCTATTTTTAGTCTTAAGATGTCGTTGCAAGTACTATACTTAATTGCGTAACGTAATATTTTACTTCTTGAACTCACTAAATTAATCATATCTTTTGATAGAGTGAACCGATTTCGATGAAACAAAAACTAAGTTAAACCTCAAGTTGCGTATAATTTTTGTATATAAACATTGTCAGCATTGAATTCGTAGATTTTACGTGATGTGCGCACAAACAAACAGACAAACAGACAAACAGACAAACAGACAAAAATTTCAAAAATGATGGAAATGGGTTCTGTTACTTATCTTTTCACACGCTGGCTATTTTTTGTTTCAATTTCTTCAATGTACAAAAATGACTTTTCTACAGATTTATTATATGTATAGAAGATAAATCCTGTCTCCTAAACTAGGATTGCCTGTATCTTAGGAGACAGTGATTCGACCGAGCTGAACTGTAAATTAATGATGGATCTCAGGTTTCGAGTGTCAATGTTAGTCTAATTCTCCATTAAACAAAAATGTGAGTTAGCTTAGTAATTTTAGATTTATTTGAGCATGGATGGATGGATGGGTGGAGGTATGGAGAAAGTGTAGGGGTGTGAATGGGAAAGAGGTGTGTGTGTTCATGTTCGTGAGTGTAATGTTAGTTGTGTTGTTTGGGTGTGTGTGTAGCGTGTTAAGAGGCGTATCTTTGTGTGTAGTGTTTAGTGTTCCTATTTATTAGAGATTTTTTAAGCGATGTATGCCAGTAGAGATTCGGTGTTATTGTAGTCCAGTTGTAGTAGCCAGTCTGTAATTTTAGATTTGATATTGAATTTATTTAATTTTATTATGTTTAATTTCTTTTGTATGATTTTATATTGTGAATACTTAAAACGTAGTAATGGTGTTTCGCAAACGAGGTTTTATGCTGTACACCAGAGAATGTTGTTATGCTGTACACCTGTGTGAATAATACTAGAAAAAATAAATTTGACCGTCTGTCTGTCACTAGATAGTTGAAATTTTCTCAGATTAAGTATTTCTGCTGCTGCTATAACAACAATTATACCTACCACTAAAAACCGTTTTTTTTTCTCGGTATTAATAACGACAATAACAGCTAGACTCCTGAGATATTCACAGAATATTTAGATATTTGAGAGGGTTGTGATTTTAAAACATTCGTAGCTAGCTGTTCAGCTTGGCATTGGTGACCAAAGAATTTTTGTTTTGAGTTGTTGCGAGTTGTAGGTACCTAATTTATAGAGACGTTAATAAGCTGAGATAAAAAGTTATTAAAATTACTCGTCAGCTGTTTCTTGCATTGTAGTTGAGTAGGTAGGTGTTGAAGTTTGTAAAGATTGGAGTTCTCCACCTTGTCCATGTTTCCCAAAACAACCTTTAATTAAGTTTTATATTAGAATGCGGATTTTTTATACTTTAAAATTTAATAATAAAGCGATTCGTACGTCTCAGTCAAGGCGCAAATATTTTTCGGTCGCAAATTTATAAGACCGATTTGTTTTTCAAACATAAACATGGTTTTTTATTTAAATCTACCAATCAAAAAACAACATGTATTTTTATTGAACACTTCCTATTCAATTCACAAAGTACTTATTTTATTTTTTTATACAGAGTTGATACGACAGAGGGGCATTAAATTACACTACGTATACTATACGTGTTTAGTATTAATTCGATAAGGTATAAAAATAAAAAGCTCCAAAATTGAGAATTTTTTTTTTTCAAACAAACTAAATAGCTTACAAATCAGAGTAAAACGCAACCACCCTTTGTAAATAAAGGAAAAACCCAAATTTCATAGAAACTTGGACCTGGCGACTGACCTTACAAAGTGGCAACGTCGTCGCACGCGCGCCGGGGCGCGGCATGTGTTTCGTGTCGAAGCGGGCGGCCGGCGGTGGCGCGGGCGGCGGCTTAGGCCTCCGCTCGCGCTGGCTGTCATGTTAGATAGTTTTGAAGTACGCCGACAACAAAAACACTAAATTTTTAAATTCTCTATGTGTCCTCCATTCACATTAATGCACAAATTATACCGACGGAGAATATTGTTATTTAGTTTTCTAATTAAATCACTGTCCGTCGCTAAGCACTTTAATTTGTGAAATGCTAAAATAATCCTGTTTTTTAGTTCAACAATTGTATTTACCTCGGAGGCATACACTTCACCCTTAATGTATCCCCACAAAAAGAAATCCATGGGAGTGAGGTCCGGAGATCTTGGTGGCCACCGAACAGGTCCGAATCGACCGATCCATTGCTGCCCAAACATTTCTGTGAGCCGCTCCCTGGAAGCCATCACAGAATGTGGAGGCGCACCGTCCAGCTGGTACCACAACTTGCGATGAACGGCTAAAGGTAGTTGGTCAGTGTACTCGGCCACAGGACCACTTAATAAATCTAAAAATTTCACCGCTGTAAGGGTGCCGTCAATAAAAACAGGGCCGATAATATTATTATTATGGATACCAGCCCACACATTGAGAGAAAATCTGTACTGGTGTTCAGATTCTCGAAACACGTGTGGATTTCCCAAACTCCAGTACCGGAGGTTTTGCCGATTCCAGATGCCGTTCCGAGTAAAAGTACACTCATCGGTCCATATTACATTTGTTAAGAAATGGCGGTCTTCGGATGTTTTATTTAATAGCCATTGGCAGTAACTGTTCCTGATCGGTAAGTCTCTCGATAACAAAGCTTGCGCCTTCCGATATTTATAAGGTTTGCGTTTGTTACGTTTTAGAACCTTGTGGATGGTTCTATGGCAACATCTAAACTGCCGGGCGGCTCTGTGCAGACTCGTTGTCGGGTTGCGGGAAAAATGATCTAATATTCGTTCGTCCCATGCAGCAGGTATTTGCCGCGGTGGCACTCCCTCCTGTTGCGGCACTACACGTTTATTGTCCCGTAATCTTTGTACTGCCAACTGTATGGTGCGGGCGTTCCTAGGGCAATTGCGGCTGTCACCATACCTTTCTCTGTATGTTCGCAGAGCTAATGCTGCGTTTCCACGGCATTCACCGTAAATTAAAATCATGTCAGTGTATTCTGACGCCGTGTAAGTTAGACGAGGCATTGCTGAACACTTTAATTAGGTATACACACACACACAACCAAAGTTTAATTACGTGTCCTATCACAATAAAAAACAGTAAATCACAAAAAAAAACACTAACACTAAATAATTATAATAGCAAGTTACGTGTCTTGTCACAATAAAAAAAAAGAAAGAAGTGTCCTATTCACAATAACAAAACAAAATCACAATTGTCAGCGCACGAGTTCGACAAAACAATAGCGGCACAGGACTTCCGTGTTACGTAACGTACGTCCCGGAAGGATAGCGTTGGCGCACTGAAAAACCAAGTTTTTTAGTTTTTAGAGGCCCCCCTCGCAAGGACCAAAGATGCAATAGCAACACACTGACCTATTTCTATTTCTTTTACGCGCGTGATGTTTTGCTAATGGGATTGTCACTTTCTTTTGTAGGACGTATTTGCTTATGACTTGCGTAAGAGCGGCAACAACGTATCGTAGATTTATCGTTTTAAGGTGCATGACCTATGCCTATAGACATAATCAGCTGTTAAGAAAAATACATCATGTTCAAACGGGCCAAAAACTTAAAAAGTCATTTGCGACTAAACTACTGTTTCAATTTAAATGATATTTGGTACAGAGCTTGAAAATGGTACCTAGTATAAGCAGTTTAAAGGAAAGCCTTTCTGTCGTATCAACTTTGTATAAAATAAAGTATATTTACAGTCACAAAACTAAATGGAAACACAAAGTAGGCAAATGTAATTCAAATGCTGGAGGCGGGCAGCCCTATCGCATGTTTACGTACCACGCGGCTGTAGGCATTTATGTCCAAGATACGGCCGAGTTACAATACTGTATATGCAGGGACCGAAAACCTGTATAAATAAATAAATTACGGTACCGGTATCGAAGAATTTCGGTTACCTCTACGATTAAGGTAACCGCTATCTGGGTAACCCCAAGAAGAAAAAATATGTTACCTTTATTTAGGTTACCGTTTTAATACCGGTTACCTAAAAATGACCTTGACTACGAGAAAGAAACAGAATATCGCAATGCCGACAATTTGTTGGCATTAGAAAATACATTACTAGGGAGATCGTCGTGCGTGCTGTACCTGTACTGTTTATATTTATTTAGTTCGCCTTTTTGATTTAAAGTAAAAAAAGGAAAATGAACAAAGGTGATTAAGATAATATTACATTGTAAATTGGTAAAATACCATTTGTTTATCTTTTTTTCTCATCATTATAGATGGGCAATCCACCGTGTTTAAACCAAGGTAAACACCCAGAAAATTGGGTGCTTAGGTACTTGATTTGACGAAATTGCATTAGTGATGTTAAAAAATATATGTGATTTTGATTCATCTTACATCATTTTAGACAATATTAGTGGAATCAGGGAGGGTAAAATTAATTGGTATGAGATAAAAACGAAGTTTGAAAAATCACATTTTCTATTATTGAATAGCTTGTGTGGTCACAAGTCTGCAAAGGGATTACTTAGCATTGAAGACTCGAGCATTAGCGTGTTAGTTGTCATTTTCTTCATTTGTAAGTTGATTTAATTGATACCCCTTCATCATAATCATCATCATTTCAGCCGAAAGACGTCCACTGCTGGACATAGGCCTTCCTCAAGCACCTCCACTTCGACTGGTTCTGTGCTTCTCGCATTCAACGTGTTCCTGCGGTCTTCACAAAGTCGCCAGTCTACCTTATGGGAGGCCTTCCAACGCTACTTCTTCCGGTACGCGGTCGCCACTCCCGAACCTTTAGGCCCCATCGGCCATCTGTTCTGCGAGCGATTTGTCCTGCCCACTGCCACTTAAGTTTGGCAATTCTTCGGGCTATGTCGGTTACTTTGGTGCTCCTGCGGATCTCTTCATTTCTAATTAGATCACGCAGGGAAACTTCAAGCATAGCCCTCTCCATTTCCCTTTGGGTGACATTTAGCCTTTTACGTTTCCGTGTCATAGGCCATTACTGGCAAGTTACCAGTGGCAACACGCACTGGTCAAAGACTTTCGTCTTGCGACACAGCCGTATGTGGGACGAGAAGATATTGCGTAGCTTCCCGAACGCTGCCCAGCCGAGTCGGATTCGACGATTGACCTCTTTTTCGAAGTTCGACCTACCCAACAGGACAGTTGGTCCTAGGTAAACATATTCGTTCACGATTTCGAGTGTAGCGTCTCCGATCTTCATGAGAGTGGGCGTTACATGGGCATTTGACATGACCTTCGTTTTGTCCATGTTCATTTTAAAACCCACTCTTTCAGAGGCTCTACTGAGGTCATCGATCATTGTACTGAGGTCCTCCATAGTCTCAGCCATGACTACGATATGGTCGGCAAACCGAAGGTGAGTTATTTACTCGCCATTGATGTTAATGCCAGCCCCTTTCTAGTCCAGAACCTTGAAGGCATCCTCCAGTACAGCGCTGAACAGTTTCGGAGAGATAACATCTCCCTGTTTCTCTCAGAAGAATAGATTTCGAGGTCTGGTCCTGGAGTCGGACTGACACTTCAGCATCTCGATGTACTGATAGTCGATCTGGGTCTGTTGAAGAGACCGCAGTACAGCCCATGTCTCGATCGAATCAAAGGCTGTCTCGTAGTCCACAAACGCTAAGCAGAGAAGCAGGTTATACTCTTCGGTCTTCCGTATAACCAGTCGTTGCGTATGTATGTGGTCTACGGTGCTAAACATTTTACGGAATCCGGCATATTCGGGACGCTGGAAGTCGTGAAACCTGCGCGCGAGACGGTTCGTGATGACCCTTGAAAACAGCTTGTAGATGTGGCTCGGAAGTAAGATGGGCCTATATAATTCTTAAGAAGGGCATTGTCGTCTTTCTTAAAGAAAAGTATCACCACCTCTGTTCCATGCCAGTGGTGTTTCACCCTCGAGTATGACTGAACCACGCAGCTTCTGAAGGGCCTTAAGCACGGGTTTTCCGACGGCCTTTAGGAGTTCGGCCGTGATTCCATCATCACTCGGCGACTTGATATTTTTGAGCTGCTTCAGAGCCATCCTATCCTAATCTAATACAGGCTGACGTCCGGGATGTCTTCGGTATAGTGGGTAAGTCTAGCTCTCGGGTCGTTTGCCAGATTCGTAACGGGGTTACTTGTTGACGTGTATAACTGTCCTTAGAACCTTTCGATTTCTCTTTAACAGCTGAGGTTTGGCAGATACGATCCTGCCATTATCGGTATTCAGTTTCGTAAGCTGACTCTGCCCTATAGTCAGATGTCTAGCAAAGACCTTGGAGCCTTTATTCTGCTCTATCGCGTCCTTAATAAGGTTTGTATTAAAGCGGCGAAGGTCGCTTTTCAAGGACTTAGAGATCCATCTATTGAGCTGCTGGTACAGACGCCAGCACATCAAGCTACCCGAAACTGTCAAATTTTTCCAATCAACCTTGAACCTTATACTATAACGATAAAGTTGAAAATCTATTAAAGCAATTTGACAGATTGTAGCAGCTTGACGTGCTGGTGCTGGCGTCTGTACTTGAGCGTATCATCTGAAGACTGCAGAATCATCTCGCGCCTCTCCTTCATGAGCTGTAAAGTAGGATCACAGAGCCTCTTTTTTGTATTCGTACGACGGGTCTTGAAGATCTTGGACCCGACCGTGTGGACAGTTTCTACGAACCCATCGTTATACTTGTCCACAAAGCTCCCTAGGCACTCGAAACGATTCTGAAGTTCAAGCTGAAAGTTCTCGGTGTTTTAGACTTGGATCGGTGCTGAGCGGAGTGTAGACTTTATCAGTCGAGATCTTTCCAGCTTGATGTGCCTCTTACCATGCGGTGATCACGTCCGGTTTTCACCGCGTTGATCACAGAGACATCATTGAATACTTGCTTCTTCGTCGAAATAATGACGTCAATCTCATTTTTAGTTGCATCATCCAGGCTCTGCCAGGTCCACTTTCTGTGCTCACGTTTTCTGAAGAAGGAATTCGTCATAAAGAGACCTTCCTTTTCCATAAAACTGGCCAGGAGATGGCCCCGGGGGTTCCGGCGTCCAACTCCAAATTGCCCCACTCGGAGCTCATCATCGTTTCGTTTGCACAGTTTCGCGTAAAAGTCCCCCATGAGAACGGTGAAGTGAGTTTTAGAGCCATGCATGGCTCTATAAATATCCTCATACATGGTCTCCAGCTCATCGTCGGGGCGTGAACCTGTACGACCTTCAGCGCATAATCTGAGTAGGTACTAGGCACGCCACCCTGGTCGACACACTGTCGATCTTCACCACGTTGCTCAGAAGGGACTTATGGACGATAAGCCCGACACCACCTTGGGACTGCTGGTCGCCCTCCCGGAAATAGAGCAAGTTTCCAAATTTGAGGATTATCGAGTCCTCCCCCTCTCTTCGGACTTCAGATAACCCCACTATACTCCATCGTAACCTGCTCAATTCTTTCTCGAGTTCGGTGATCACCTCGTTGGCGTCGGTCCGGAGTGTACGCGTGTTGTATGTTGCCAGGTCCAGTTTTCGGTGATTGTGGTAGCCAAATCTCTTCCGGGGGTTCTTAGCACCCTTTCCCTTACCGTGGCCTTGGCCGCTACCGTAGCCAAGAGTAGGCGGGCCGCTGGGTACTAGGGGCCAAGTGTTTTTGTGCTTCTCATTCTCGGGAGGGTTTTCCATAATCGCCACGGTTGGCAGGCGGGTTGGTGATCGCAGTATGGTGGTAAAATGTCTAGAGAACGCTGCTGCCCTTTCTCCGGTACCTACGTCCCTTAGTCGTCTTTTACGACACCCACAGGAAGTAGGGTGTTGCTATTCTTTAAGTTCGGCACCACGCACCACACAATACTGATACCCCTTAGCTTCCTGTAAATACTGATTTGTTCATAACATTTGGTGCGCACATGGCTTAATATACTTACTTAAGTTCCTTCGCTACAAATTTTCCGAATAGCTTATTTCTTTTGTCTTCTCCCTCTCCATAAAAAGCACATTTTGAACAATTCTTCTTAACTGCAATATCTTTTCTTTCCTTCTTTTTATACCCGTGGGGACAGAAAGGCTTGACTTTAGTATAGTGCCGCAGAAGTTGCGGGCTAAAAAGGGTCAAAGCTGGTAGGGCTTGGGTCCCCGATTATAACGCTACCACTCTTATTACAAGGTAATTCATATTTTTCTAGAAATTAATAAAAATTGTTTCTAACCTCATTCAGATAAAAAGGGAAAACGAAACGTTATTATGGGCGATTGACAACCAAATCTGTACAGTATGTCCAGTATATTGTCTGAACGTAAAAAAAAAACTACGCCACTTGCGTCATGTCACTATATGTCCCAAAACCGAATCGGGGCACCCCGACTCCACGTAGTCTTTTAGCTGTTACCCCTAGAGTGTTTATAAAAAACCGGAGGCGCGGAGGGAGAGCAGCCCCCGCCCGCTGTAACAAAGCATAGGCATATATAAGCATATAGCAGTGCGAGCCGTAGCGGCTGAGGCTGGTCGCCGGAGGCGACCAGCAAGCCGTAGCTGCGTAAGTGAGCATGGGTGCCTATCCTTTGTCACGTAAGGGCGAAGGGGCTGTACTTCCCGCAGAGCCGGAGACGTTGCAGAAACAACTTTGTTTTGACAACAAGTGTTTTGAGGTTAAGTTACAATAATCAATTTTTCTTAAGAATGGTGCTTTACCTTTTCATGGGAATGGTACCAGGGGAAAGGGGGCAACGCCCCACTTCCCCCCTCCTACTCCCTACCCCCTTCTCGTGCCCTTTTAAGCAATTTTTGAGTGTTGAGGGTAGGTTACAAAAGATCGTTTTTCTCGGAAACAGTGAGTTACCTTTTCATGGGAGTGGTGCCAGGTGGGAGGGGTCAACCCCCCCTCCCTCCCCCTCAAGTATCAACTTCCCCCTCCTGCGGCACTATTCTAAAGTTATACCGACAGAAATAATAGATGGGGAACTTGGTCTGGGTAGCTTTCTTGGTGACGGTAAATCATCTGAACATTGTGTCTCACTATCTAAATTTTTTTTCTACCGGCTCCTAGAGCAAAGTCTGTTCTTTTTCTCTCCTACGATTACTTAATAAAAAAATAATTAGATGGGCTATAATACCTATCTACGTAATATTTATTTATTTATTACTAGCTTTTGCCAGCGACTTCGTCCGCGTGGAATATTGACTTCCGGAAATTGAGGCACTAACTCTCATAGAGTTTAACCGATGTGCACTTTCTTCTGCCGATTCTTGAGAACGCGTATTTCTCATTCAACGCGTTTTTCAAGACAATAGCGGGCGGACGCCGGCGTCCGCTTGGGGCTTGAATAACTAAAAATATATAACTACGTCTAATATATAAAATAATATATAATAAAACCTACTTCACTTAAAACTAAATACCTATAACTACTATAATTAATAATACCTATACCTATAATTAATAAAAGTACCTACGCTTTTACCTACTTAATATTAAAAAAAACTGAACATAAATTAACCAAAACTTACCTACTACTAACTAACTACTACTAACCTATTACTACTTCACCTAAAAAGAAATCCTGTTTTCCCAACATTTCCCTTCACTGCTCTGCTCCTATTGATCGTAGCGTGATGAAAAGTATACTATAACCTGCCCAGGAGTATGAAGAACAATTGTACCAAGTTTCGTTGAAATCCGTCGAGTGGTTTTTGTTTCTATAACGAACATACAGACAGACAGACAGACAGACAGACAAAAATTTTACTGATTGCATTTTTGGCGTCAGTAACGATCACTAATCACCCGCTGATAGTTATTTTGGAAATATATTTCATGTACAGAATTGACCTCTCTACAGATTTATTATAAGTATAGATTATTGTTTTATCATTTATGTAAGCACACCATATACAGGGTGTAAGAAGAACGCTTCCTAAGCCAGAACGTAGATTATATACAACACAAATGCAAACGGATACCAATAACCTTTCGCTTTAAATTGGTTATTTTCAAGACTTCACATTTCGTAAGCACGCAATGGAAACCGTACAAAACGTGAGGTCACTGACACGCATGGCAACGTCTCGCCACCGGGCGGCGCGCGCCCACGTGTCGACGCGGGCGCCGAGCGCTCCGTACGGCCGAGTCGCGGGATTTATTTATACGGAATTTACAAACACCCCTTTCAAAATACCTACCCCTACAACACTTCACAAAATTATGAATTTTAATCGCATTCGTAGCCCACTGTTAAACATTAAAGTTGACAGGCATTTTAGGTACCTGTATAAATCCATTGCGATCTTATGAAGTATGGTTCGACCTGCGCTCCATCCATTTCAATTCAAAGCCGGGCCCGTCCGTCGCTGTGTTGACCCGTGAACACGAGGCATTAGTGTAGGATCCTCAACACAAGTAGTTTATTAAAAACGCTCACTATTCCGCATTTCATCAGCACTGTCACATTCCCGATCATCATGTTGCCGTAATCACGAGCACTGTACACGTATGCCTCAGGCATTGTTTAATACAACAAAAAATAATAACTAAAATCAATAAAACAGCACTAAAAATTTAACAATACTAAGGTAACTAAACTAACAAAACAGTATTAAATACAATTCAATAGCTCGATCGATCGATTAAACGTAAAGCACGTTCGCTCATGAAACGGTCAGAAAGGAACTAACTAGTACTAACTAGCTACTTAGCTAGATTATTAAAGAAGTACTATGAAGATCAAACACGCCGCCTGCGTGTGGTGTCAGCCGACAAACGATACCGCCGCCGCGCGGACGCCGCCTATGCGGCAACGTGGAGTCACATAGCGGCGCGGTGTCTTTTGATGTGCAAAGATCAACAAATTACAGAGGAGAAAATTTTAAAAGAATAATTTTGAAACCAGAAACCAATTAATTTTAATTATTAGTACTTTGTACTTATGCCTTATAACTATTACTAACTGTCTTCATTTTCTAACTTATAAATAAGATTTAACGGGTTTCTTAGATTAAATTAATTTAATTCAATAAAAAAATATCAATGTGACTCTAATTACATTGACATAAAGTTCAAATTCAATTGATTCACGCGCGCTAGTTGCTGCAAACTGTACACGCTATTAAAAAAATTTAGTCTATCACGGTTAAAGTCGCGATCTTTTACTTTATTTCATTCACTATCGATTATCGACTTACATACAAAACTGTTATTAAATGCAAGACACAATGCATCAATTTAAAACTATTGACGCCTCTGTAATGTTTCTTTTTATTTATTTTGGCGGCGCTTTACAAAGTATGCCTAAGGTCGCCGCCGCGTCGCGCGTCACGTGGTTTGGGGTCGTCGTACGTACGGCTGGCGGCCAGCGCGCGCGCACTTTGAACTTAGAGGTCATGCGCGAGTCAGCTGATATTTATTTACTTATTTACGAAGAATTTAGAGTAGTAAAGAAAAAAATGAGTTTAATCACAAATAATGGTTTCATTTAACTACTCTCACAGCATAGTGTACGAAAAATGCAAAAAAAAATTAGTAATTTTTTTTTTTTTTTTAGTTTTTTTGATGATATCGTATTGAGAATCACTAGCCCTATCACCCGTCTTCGTTTTCGGAAGCGTTCTACTAACACCCTGTATACAGACAAAAAAAAACACACACAGAAAAATAGTTACAAAGGTGACGCTTATTTCATAAAAAATCTCTTCCAGCGAACTTGCGATAGGACAATAAATAGAAAGATGTAGACAGCGTGTGAAAGAGTAAAGGAGACAAAAAAATTGGTTGTCTGTAAAGTCGGTTTAAGGACGATAGTTTTACGTGATAACGTCATCGTCTCAAAGAAACATTGATGAATAAATGTGTCACAAGCCAACGCTTGGGCCGATCCTGCCTCTCTATCGCTTGTTCCGCGCTCTCGCTTGCACGATCAGGCTCAGGTGGAACGTGACACTTTTTCGTGCGTGCAGCCGGTGTTCATCGATTTATAAGACGTTATCACGTCAAAAAAATTCATAAAATCGTGAACAATCCACTTAATAAAAATAAATAAATCTTATGAGAATATACTTACATTCAAATAAACATACATACATACTTACTTCTAAAATAAATATCACTAGAATATTAATATGTAATTATATCGTAATCAAAATAATAAATACATACACAACTATGATGAAGTGGAAAGATACGAGTTTTTTTACTCTTTTTTTAAAATCTGCAATATATAGGTACCTACTCATCATAGAAATCAACTCGGTAGTTTTGACACATACACAGGCGATGCGCGCCCTTTAACTAATGTCGGCGGCACGTGTAAGATAGAGGTAATTTTTATTTCGGTAACCGGTATGAATACCGGTTGTATTCAATAGTTAAGAATTAATAATAATAATAATAATAATAACCCCATCGTCGTATCTCTACGTTGACGTCGTGGTGGGGCTTGCGCGCTCCGAACTCTAGGCCTGTGCCGGAAGAGTTTACTTTGCCGGAACAGGTCTAAGGTGAGGAGCCAGACCAAGAGAGATACAGAAACCCGCAGGGCTGCATGTGGCGAGCTGTTGGGCAGTAGCGACCCCACGGACCCTATCTCCCGGGAGAAGTCTTGTTCCTCACCTCTGGCTTGCCTTTATTGGCCGGCTGGAGTGAACAATGACGAGGAACAGAGCCCCCACCTCATTCTTGCCTTTACTGGCCGGTTTGAGTGGAGATTCGCAAGAGCAAACGTGCTCGGAGGAAGGATGTATTCCAGTAAGATGCTGGTAGGGATCTTGACCGTACTTCCGGGATTGTCCTGATAGCCGTGGAATACCTCTCCACTCCTCATAAGCACCTCAGGACATGTTGCCCCCTTGTTGCTACGTCACTATGTGCTAGCGACCGTTTCCGGGGGCCCATTATTGAGTGTGCAAGTCACCCCCTGCCATTTTATCCATGTATATATAAAACATTGATCAAGCAGGGGTCATAGTTCTTCCATAGTTCTTGGTAACCAGTCCATCTTAGCCACCCCAACCCATAGTCCAATTTCTTATTTTTCCATAACCTGCAATAGTCCTACACTAGCCGGGGGTTATCTTTGGGTGCACTTTCATAGTGCATACAGGGATAAGCGTCGGTTGGTGCCGCATTTCATTAAACTTTCCTAAGGGGCCTCTGCGAGTTGGCTTCGGCCCCTCGTATGCCTTCTAAAGGACCGGAACCCCATGGTCCCGAGATATGTAAAGTCATAAAAATAATAATAATAATAATAATAAACCATTTATTTTCAGGTAACAAAGACCCATAGATACATACCTTAACCTAAGTATACATAATAATATAGTAACAACTTTGTTAGTAAATAAAACCACCTGTAAAATACCGGTAAATCAGTAAAGGTTGTAACCGAAAAATACCGGTATTGATCGTACCGGTTTCGGTCCCTGTATACATATAAGTAACTAGCTTCTGCCCGCGACTTCGTCCGCGTAAATTTTTTTTGTTTCCCCGACCCACCCCGTCGTAACGTGTCGCCGGCCTGCGCTATTACTTCGTTTTCGCTTGGCGAAAACTTCAGACTTTTTTTCTTTTTGCTCAACTCCTAAGGGTCCTAGCGTCAAGTTTAATAGAATATAGCCTTCCTCAAGAACTGGGCTATCAAACGCAAAAATATTTTTATATATGCGACCAATACTTCCAGAGATTTAGAGCTTTCAAACCGTGTTTCAAACAAACAAACTCTTCAGCTTTATTATTAGTATTGTTTTAAAACTATGATATCTCCTAAGATATACATTGAAATCAAATGATTTCAGAGGCAATTTTGTTCAAAATTAAATACATGTGATGAATAACGTATTTATTTGGATTAGGATTAATACCATGTTTATAAAAACACCTTCGCAAATAATGCATTATTTTAGAACAAATTTGGTTAGCATAAAAGAGGTTATAGTGAGCTAACCTTAAAAGATAGACATATGCGGTCGCGGACTTTTTTTTAAAGCTTTTAAAGGGGAACAATTCTGTCATATATGACTTTTACGAAACTTTAACCGTTTACGCAGCGCACGCAGCGAAAGCTCTCAATAGGAAAAAAATCCCCCGATTTTGAAACATTCTTCATTGGTGCGCCGCTCATATTGGTTTTAGCGTGATGATATATAGCCTATAGCCTTCCTTGATGAATAGGCTATCTAACACTGAAAGAGTTTTTCAAATCGGACCAGTAGTTCCTGAGATTAGCGCGTTCAAACAAACAAACAAACTCTTCAGCTTTATAATATTAGTATAGATTATACTGTGCGTACACCGCCCGACCGCGCGGTCGAGCGGTGCTCTCACCGCCACCGCCCGTCCGCGCTGCCGTCCGCGCTGCCGTCCGCGCGGTGGGGCGGCGGCCGGCGCCTCACACACGCCGCATAATCTGTGATCAAACTGGTCAAAACCGTGTTAAATCCATCCGCGCGGACAGGCGCTTAAACCGCCTTACCGCGTGGGGCACTGCTACGAAATCCGCTTTACCGCCACCGCCCTCCTAATCCTCCTCTCCTCCTCCTCCGCTTCTCCTGTTAATCGCCTATAGATTAACTTAGTAACGACGCTACATCCACAGGTTATTTGAAAAACACCAGCAACCTCTTAAGAGGTATTGTACTCATAATTATGAACAACTTTCACTATGGGACCAAACCTGAAATCGCGAAATAAAAATCAGCTTTTCCCTACATTTATCTTCGTCTATCTCGTCAAAATGTAGGGAACAGCTGATTTTTTTTTTCATAGTAAAAGTTGTTCATAATGATGAGTACAATGACCACATACGAGGTTGCTGGTGTTTTCAAATAACCCTGTATACCTATTCATATTATAAAGAAGTAAAGTTTGTACGTACGGGGTAATCTCTGGAACTATTGATTCGAATTGAAAAAATCTCTTTGTTTTAGATAGTCCATTTACCAAGGAAAGCTAAAGGCTATATTTATATAGCTCATGATCATGCTACGACCAATAGGAGCGGAGCATCAATGAAAAACGGGAAAAAATATTCCTTTTCCGAGCTTCCGTTGCGTGCGCTGCGTAAACGGTTATAGTCACGCAAAAATAATGTATGACGAAATTGTTTAAAAGTTCTAAAAAAAGTCTACGACAGCATAATATGTCTATCTTTTAAGGTTGACTCAATATAACCTTTTTTTAACCGACTTCAAAAAGGAGGAGGTTATCAATTCGGTTGTATTTTTTTTTTATGTTTGTTACCTCAGTACGCCGTCATTTATGAACCGATTTGTAATTTTTTTTTTATTTGAAAGGATATGCTTCCAGATTGGTCCCATTCTTGTCAAAATCCAGTTCTGATGATGGGATCCATGAGGAATTGAGGGAACTCCTCAAATATTATAGGCATACATATAGCAATTTTGGTATTTTCATCAACATGTCAAGCATTTGCATTCAAAAAGTATAATTTGGTGAAGTGGAACTGATGAAGGAGACCACAGATAGCCACAGGAACTCTTCAATGATAATAAGTATTTCACGGGTGGCGATAAGATATCTCGATTAAGATAGTTAAGCGACTATGACGAAGCAAATTTAAATAAATGGTTCTGACGAAAATGGTACCATCAAACCGATCTGATGATGAAGCTGGAAGGTAGGTACCGGAACTTCGTAATAAAACCATGTATGCTAGCCGTGTTTGGGCTTATTGGAATTGTCATGAGATGCACTCTGACTATAAAAAGTAAAAAATAAAAACTTTTTAACAAAAAAAAACCAACCGACTTAAAAAAAAAAACACTACAAAGTGTAAAATAACTTTAATTTTAATTTTGGAAGTCGGTGGCAAAAACGTAAATACAAAACCAAAGACACCGACTTCCGAAATTAAAATTAAAGTTATTTTACACTTTGTAGTGTTTTTTTTTTGAAGTCGGTTGTTTTTTTTTTAGGTAGAACGGCTGTAACACGATAGATCCGAGAAAAAATTACCTTCAAAAATACAATAGGGCCATAAACGGATGTTACGCGTAGTGGACATGCGACTCCCTCGCGTTTTCTGTTCCAATTGTTTACATTTTCATCAGACACTTTTGGAAAAACCACACGTATTCCGATTCTACAAAAAAACCCTATTTAATATCTTTAGTGCAGCCTATCTAGTTCTCCAATTCTTTCGACGAGTCTTGTCTGAAAGGGTCGTAGTCCTGCAGGTTCAGCAGTTCAATGGTCACGTCCCACAGTTTCTCCGCTTCGCTCTCACTCTGGCATTGTCTTGAAGGAGTATTCTTTGCACAATCGCTGGAAAAAAAGAAAAGAATTAATAGTGTACTTACATATGCAAAGTTCCTTGTGTAGCCCGCAGCCTTATTGCGTAACACACTATCAATCACAGGCTGAATCATATTGAAGGATATTGCTAATCCATTGCTTCCTATGTTCGAAAAACTTGTCTGCTCAACAACATAAACAACGCAATGAATGTTGTTGAACTGTCAAAATGAAACCCATTCCTACTGTTAATGTGTTACCCAGCCGTGCAGTTATTTTACCTCTGATTTCCATTGCACTGTCCAAATCACAGTGATCTTTATTCTCATTCCTATAAGGTTGTAGTTGGGTTGCTGCCACTGACACGTCTGTCACAATCATTACCAAGTTAGGACCACAGACCTGTAATAGAATCCACTCTCATTCTCACACTTTTCGTCAACAGCACAATAGATGCTAGTCTGAGCGCCGCACTGGGGCGTCTTCCAGCACCAAGTGAGCAGAAAGTTCTGGAACCCATACGTGACGATGCCCCATGCCGTCTGCGGGAAGTGGCGCCCGATACTGGTCTTCACGATACCCGGGTGTAGGCTGTACGTTGAGACACCTTGTATGTTATGCTCCTGAAATTGATAAGTAAGTACCATATTTGAATTCATAATCTAAATGCCTGGTAGGTCGTTAGGTATACTAATAAGAAAGCTGAAGAGTTTAATTATTTTGTTTGAACAGGCTAATAAGTATCTGGAACTGCTAGTTCGATTTGAAAATATCTTCTCTTTTGCATTGGATAGCCCAATTCTTAAGGAAGGTTATAGTCTATTTAACATCACGCTACGACCAAGCAAAAGGAAAAAAAAGTCAGAAATAACGCTAAGCGAAAACGAATTAGGCAATAGCGCGGGCGGGCGATGGGATGGGACGCGAAATTTCATGCGGACGAAGTCGCGGGCAGAAGTTATAGTGTCAGATAATTTACATCCTACCGCCGTTATCTTAGCATGTCATGGTTTGAGATTTTATATCAACGCGCTGTTTGTTGGATGACGGCAGTTCCTAGGTACAAATAGAATACAAATGAGTGCGTAGCACATTAAGGAGTTCGGTCACGTATTTTCGTATTAACTGCACTCTCTGCCTTGACATAAACACAGTATGAGTAAGCCTCACGACAATTAACATAACCTACTAACACATCGGAATCAACATTGATGGATTAATGCCTACATACCCCAGACTCGCACTGCAAAAGTATCGTAATGAGCCATCTGTCTTTATGATACTTTTTCACCGATAAGCAGCCAAAAATAAGATACTGGCCCCGATTCTGCTGTTCACAAACTAAACTAAATTTAAGTTCAATGCATCTTTTTCTTTCTATTTCATTAGGAAAAGGACAGAAGATAAAATATTGGTTTAGTCCTGGCAAATTAGATAATCCATAGACAATTTAGACGAGATTAAAAAATTGGCTACTAAAAATACGCCAATTTACGTCAGGCGCTGACTAATTTGACAGGACTAAACTAATATTTATCTTCTGTCCTTTTCATAATGAAATAGAAAGAAAAAGATGCACTGAACTTAAATTTAATTTAGTTTGTGAACAACAGAATCGGGGCCATTACTTAATAAATAATAATAAATAGTTGAATAAGAAACCTTATTTTATTTACATACATACCTACCTATATAAAGCTTCAGAACCGTAAAGATAAAGCATAATAATAATTCGCATTAATATTTATACCTGTTTATGTTTTTCGAACTAGAGCTGAAGGATAAGCTCAAAATAATCATAACCGGAAAAAAAAGTAACAAAATAGATAGGATGCTGCATGCCGTGGCACTTGCATTAAAGTAAGCCAGTGTAGAATCAACAGAAACATTCAAAATTTTGCTGAAATATAGCTACTTAATAATCTACATAGGTAGGTACCTTAAGTTTGAGATCCAGAGCCTTGGCAAACAGAATGTTGGCAATTTTACTGTTTGCATATGCTTGCAGTGGGGTGTACTGTATCTTCGTAAAGTTGATGTCATCTAGGTCCAGTTTGTAAACTGAAATACATTATTACAAGTCAAGTTATGATAAGTAACAAGTAAGGTTCTTATAAAACATACCGCAAAAGGGACAGGTACTTGTAGGTTCACCTACAAGACGCCTTCAAAAACCAAACTAGTGTTAGGCGCTGCTACACACTATACCAGTGGCAGTGCCGCCGGGAGAAATGATGCTACCTGGCTTCTACTCAGTATGCCAGCGGCATAAGCGCGGGCAGGGACGTCGGTACAGCCGCCGGGCACACAGTTGAGCGAGTGGTGTCTTTAGGAACCACTCACCTGAACGTATTCACTTACACTGGTGAATCCGGGACGACACGAACACAATTCTCGAAGGGGCACTTTGAATGAGTAGCGGCAGCAGCAGTAACGTGAGCAGCGCATGTCCGAGGTGGTTGGAGGCGAGTTGCGTCTCGAAACCGTCCTGCGAGCGGCCCAGGGGACACATCATGACGCCGGCGTTGCACACCACGCCGCGCAGGCGTAGGGAGCGTGACGTCACGCGCGCACAGAACGCACGCACGCTCTCCACGCTGCACAGGTCCAACTCCTCCACCACCAACTGTCCAGTACCCTGCTGCTGTCGTGTGGATTGCTCTATATATTCTTTGGCTTCTTTCGCTGTTATGATGTTACGACACGCCATTATCACGCGAGCGCCTGCAGGACAAAATTACTTTTGGAAATAAGGGCTCCGATCGAGTCCTAAACTAGTTGGGTGCCAGTGATTAGACCTAAATCATCCAAAGCTGCTTCCTGCGAGAGTGCGTGTTACGCATCACATTAAGTGCATATATTCGTAGCTACCATAATAACATTAAAGATTTGCCTACTTAATTAAGCTTCACAACTGCACTTACCTCTTCTGTATAAATCGGCAGCAGTCTCCTTGCCTATCCCGGTGTTGCTACCCGTCACTATGAAGGTGAACCCCTCTAGCCTTCTCTCACTTTTACACCAACCGCTCAAGTAATCCATTATTATTGATGCTTGAACTAATCACTTTTATAATTATTTCTCCACGCTATGTCGATTAGTTGTTGATTACTTTACATTGTTTTCTGTAGTGATTAAATGACTGGTTTGTAAAAGGTATTTATATGAGGTAGGTGGGTGATCGCTCATTAAGCTAAGACGTATTCACCTAGGTACTATGTACAACGCGACGACTTGGGAATAAACAATAAGTCTAGACACGTCCAACTAGTTTTCCTAATTTACTTTTTGCTGTGACGACCTTTTTCGGCTAAATAACTAAATATCAATCAAAAAACCTGTTTTCCTTCAACACTATCGTTTTTAGAGGTCCGTACCTCAAAATGAGCTAATTATATCAATAAACTAGCTTCTGCCCGCGACTTCGTCCGCGTGGAATTGTTACTTTGGGCTAACGCTAAATTTAACCTGCGACTTCGTTTATACAGGGTGCATTTGATATCATGGGCATTATTTTAACCTAAGGTACTACTTATGATACTAATTGCATTAGGGCTACTATTACGCAAATCAAAAATATTATTAATGCAAGTATGGAAAACCTTAAAATGTAGTAAGTCATACAAAGTATCAAATTAGTTGCGCTTCTCGATAGCAAATGCGTAGGTACACTACGCCGTACGCGCGTCATTGGGCGTGAATTCTTTGACCCCGCCCGACTCACGTGACATTCGTAAGTTGCCAATGAATTGATTCATAATAAATTCCAATTTTCCCTTCGTACTTTGCCGGCTTAGGACGGTCAAAACTACGTCAACTAACATACATTAAAAAAAAAACATTTACGTACCTAGCTTGTGGATTGTTTTGAAAAAACCTTATTTGTCGGTAAAGTGACAGAGGGTAAACGGGTGCTCTTCCACGAGCTTGTGCATGTGCTGGCACGTGAAAAGACGAAAAATCCAACAGGTTCTGAGTGGTTCTGGTGGAATGAGACCCCGTGAAGGAATAGGGTCGTTCGGGTAGCGCCGATGGAACATTTCACGACTTCATACTAAATTTCTTGCGCGATCGTAAATTACAACCATTTGTGGGTATTGTTGGTTGGTGTACCTAGCCTGCACATTACGCGGTCAAGGCATCGTGTACACAAACACACACACAACACACAACTACTACACTAACACTTAATACAATGCAATCCAAGCACCGTATGCCGCGAGCGGCGAGTACGGCGATTACGTCACGGGATCAATAAATCAATTACGCGTCAATGCACCTGCGCAGTCGTTATGACACTGGTTCCGGGTTCGTGACTTCGTGTTGCGGCGGGAAGCATACCCCGCGCGGGGGTGATATTCGTATTTTTGCGAGTGAGGGAGTGGGACGGAGAGAGTTCAGGGAATCCCGCCGGACGGAATGTCTTGTAGCCCATTGTTATTATTACTTGTAAGGAAAAACCCGCGCGCGCGCAGGTGATGTTTGTTTACATTTCGCTTTGCGCTGTACTGCGCTTTAAGATTTTGATATTTCAACAATTATTGGCGTTAACGAAGTATTTTGTTTTAATTACTTTAAGTGTTTATTTGCAATAATAAGCCTTGTGCAATTTGACTTACTACATTTTTAAGGTTTTCCTTACTTGCATTAATAATATTTTTGATTTGCGTATTAATAGCCCTAATGCAATCAGTATCGTGAGTAGTGCCTTAGGTTAAAATAATGCCCATGACTTCGATTCCACCCTGTATAGGTGAGTAAGTACTGGGTCTTATAATCCTATATCATGTAGATTCATTTATTTAATATCTCAAGCACATAAATGTACAGATTGATGTATGGTATGAGTGTGTAGATTGTAGGTTATTCTCAAAAAACTAAACTAATATTATTTTAAAGTGCTTCTGCGAACACTATATTTTTAGTTTTTAAAACTTCGATATCTCCTAAGATATTCATTTAAATCGAATAATGTAAAGGCCAATTTTGTTTTAAATTAAATACTTGTGATGAATAACGTATTTATTTGGTTAAGGATTAATATCATGTTTATAAAAACTACTTCGCAATTAATGGATTATTTTAGAACAAATTTGGTTAGCATAAAAATTGTTATCAGTCAGGTCAGCTAACCTTAAAAGATAGACATATGCTGTCGCGGACTTATTTTTTTAGAACTTTTATAGGGGAACAATTCTGTCATACATGATTTTTGCGAAACTTTAACCGTTTACGCAGCGCACGCAGCAGAAGCTCTCAATAGGAAAAAAATTTCCCGATTTTGAAACATTCTTCATTGGTGCTCCGCTCCTATTGGTCTTAGCGTGATGATATATATATATATATAGCCTATAGCCTTCCTCGATAAATGGGCTATCTAACACTGAAAGAATTTTTCAAATCGGACCAGCAGTTCCCGAGATTAGCGCGTTCAAGCCAACAAACAAACTCTTCAGCTTTATAATATTAGTATAAAAACAAAATGACACTGAGGCGTCGAAATACTCGTCCGCGACCGGAAACGTGCCCAGAACTCCAGAAGACTGGCAGTATTGCCGTTGAATGAAAATGCTAATTCTTTTTGACCTAAGAACGACCCAGTCCTTTGGTCACGTGAAGTGTTGACCAGTTAGCGAGAAATTTCCATAAAAAGGTGACCCGCACTCAGTTCCCAACTCCCATGATCCCAGTTACTACCCCAAACGGCTCAAAACTTTAGTTACCCATAAGGTTACAATATTTGCGCCGCTTTAGGGTCTCAGCAGCCGCAGCAGCGCTGGTATGCCGGCGGTGACAAGGGCTCGACGGATAATATAGTTGATGTTGGCGTGCCGTGCTATGCGACCTAAGCTCCTGCAGCAGGACATGCCGTGGTACCCGACTGTCGACAGCTTCACCACAGTGACACCGATGCGTAACACACGGTGCGCCCAAGCGGAGACACATAGCGAGCCGAAATGATGAGTCATCCACCATAATGCCTATGGTGGATCACGGGAGCGCCTGAAGCCACAAGCTTGACTCACATTCTCCCACAGCCAACAGATGGTCAGTATAATGCAGATTGTCATATTTTGCTTTTGACCGAAATTCAAAAAACTGTTCTCATTTCAAATGACGAAATTGACTAAAAACAAGGAGTTACAAAAAATATTATTAAAAAAATAAAAACTTTTTTACAAAAAAAAAACAACCGACTTCCAAAAAAAAACACTACAAAGTGAAAAATAACTTTAATTTCGGAAGTCGGTGTCGCTGTTTGCGCATTGTCGTTTTTTGACACCGACTTCCGAAATTAAAGTTATTTTTCACTTTGTAGTGTTTTTTTTTGGAAGTCGGTTGTTTTTTTTTGTAAAAAAGTTTTTATTTTTCACTTTTTAGTTGTATCTACCTCACACAAATTCATATAACACTACTTGCAACAGGGAAATGAGGGTGTATAACGCTAGTGTTTACATACTTTTTGTGAGGGTGTACCATGGTATACTGAACACATCTGCGTACCCCTTTAAAGGGTACAGGCGCGATGTTATGTGGTGTGATTGCGTAAACAATGGAAACATATGTGATAGTAGCAATCGCGGTTGATTTGCTGGCATTTATTGAAGAGTACCGTTGTCTGTCTCCGAAACTCATCATCAGATCTTTACAAAATTTAAATGAGACCTTTTCGAAATACACATCTTTCAAACAAAAAAAGAATTTTGCAAATCCGTCTATAAATGATGGAGTTATGCCCGAACCCGTAAAATACTTATAATTGAGTAGTTCCGATGGCCATCTGTGGTCTTCATCATCAGTTCCACTTCACCAAATGGTGCTTTTCGAGAGCAAATGCACGAGTTACTATAAAAAATACCCAAATTGCTATAGGTGTGCCTATAAAATTTGAGGGTTTCCCTCGATTTCCATGGGATTCCCTCATCAGATTCCGACTTAGTGACAATAGGACCACCTCGGAAGTATACCCTTTCAAACGAAAAAAGAATTTTGAAAATCGGTCCACAATAGGCGGAGTAATCGCGTAACAAACATACAAAAAAAAAAAACACCGTCGAATTGATAACCTCCTCCTTTTTGAAGTCGGTTAATTACGTGCTTTTGCTTTGAGATCTCTCGTATGAAGCCAAACCTGGGTCAGCAGACAGGTCATGGTGTATGAATGCTTAGATAAAATTTAGTTTCTGTGCTGTTGACCTTTTAGAAGCTCCCTCGCCTGAAACCATCCTTCCACCTAAGAATCAGCATCAGCGACTTTATAGTTCAGGTGAAATTCATATTCTATTTAGCATGTGGCCATATATCAAAAGTCATGTGCAAGCAAGCTCAGCTCTTAGGCCTCGTTTACGGAGACGCGGGGCGTCTCGCGGCGCGTCGAATAATCGATTTTAAAATCGCTTCTCCGTAAATTCTCTCACACAACATATGGCATGTTTGAATTTAATGCGGGCCGCGCCGCCTAACGCGATGCGCGACGCCCCGCGTCCCCGTAAATGAGGCCTTAGGCAAAACTTAACTTAAGGTAACACCGAAATTCAAAATAATAATGCTTTAAAAACATCCAAATATATTTTAAAGTGTAAAATTGTAAAAATACATATTTCATAAATGCAAAAAAATCTATACCAACATCAATTTTAATTGCACTAAAGTAGATTTTTGTGCCTTAGTTTTAAAAGTAGGTAAATAGCAATAAATAGGTAATGAGTATGAGAAAGTAAATAAATACTGTCTAATAGAGCGTCATCACAGATAAGGTCAAACATAGAATTTCCTACTTATTTACTTATATCCTAGAAACCATTTAAACCCAACCACCTATTATTTTAACAACGATATGACGATTGCCATAATTATTACTTACATCAAAACATTACATAAAAAATGAGTAAGTACTTAAAAAAACTAACGCGTCACAAGTTTATATACAATGTGTAACAGAGTAAACGCAAGTCCTGAAAGTAGTTTTTTCATAATTGACTACTGAATCGATTTCAGTAACTTTTAAAATAGGTTTTTTTTTTTATTATGTATTTTGCAATACTGACCGCCGATTGAACCAAAGAAAATTAAATCTCATCTCAAGGCAATAAGACTCAATTTTAAATGCATAAAGTATTGCTAGGGCCAACACGATTTTCTTAATAAGTAATAATAGTTAGCTTAAAATAAAATAAGTTTTAGTCATTGTATTATGCTTTTAACTCAATACTCTAAATGGGATGTATGAGGTCTTGCGTTAATTATGTTACATATTGTATACATCCTATAGAAATATTATTTAAATCGCACTAGATAAGCCTCATTTAATATATTTTTTTACCATCGACACAAAAAGAATACAGATTGGACGGATTCGTTTCGGTGACTTATTTTGGCTGGCTGCTTTGAAATCGATCAAAAATGATCGTCATAATGTTTGATACACTACTATTTTTTAATTTACCACCTAAGTACACATTGTGGAATGCGAATAAAATTTGAGCATTGAGTACACTGCCACTAGACCATAGAGATGTCAATTTGAAATAGCGAGTATCCCTAAGGACCGATGGCCTGTAAATGTATCGCTTGTACAATGTGGTTATTTCGCAAAAAAAAAAAAAAAACGCAAAATATTCTAACTGCGAAAATATTTTGAGGCTTATTATTGCCGACTTGTATCAAATCAAAGCTCCAGTATTTTTTTTGTCGAAAGTGGGTAGGTGGCCTAAATACACATGATTCCATTAATTTCTTATGCAAGTCAAAGAGCTCAACAAGTGGAAGTATGTATAAAACCTTAAGTCTTATTATAAAACAAGATTTTTCTTTAGATATGATTTATAACATCGAGCCAGTGTAATAAGAAGCTACCTGGTATCGTAATACAGTTCTTTGTACAATACTAACCACATAGTCTTGTACTAAGATCTAATTTTTGTATTAAGAACTTTACAGCTGTAGGAATAAAGTTCGTAATTCAACACCTGGGTCGATGGTTGGTACCTGTTCCACCGCCGGAGATTAGCAAAAAGTCATTAGAGCTAAAAGCTAAAAAGGAGTTGTTTGTTTGACAGAGTACCTACTCACCGGTATGAATGAACAGCCAGCGATCAACTTTTAATTTAATATGATAAATGATTTATTTCTGTAAGTTGGTACACACGGCTACACATCAAGCTATACATTTCCAGTATAAGCTGATCTCACATTGTATAGGATTTCCGTACGATGCGAGACCAGCGTAAACTGGTTTTGTATAGCTTGATGTGTAGCCGTGTGTACAAACACTTTTATACGTCAATATTATTTTTTTTTTTTTTAACTATATGAGGTCGGCGTTTCCTATCTGACTACTCTGAGAAGAAAGGCCGAAACAAACTCAGAGGTCACAGTCTCTTTTAAAGTCCAGACAAAATCTTAGTCAGGTCATGTGAAGACCATGTAGATTGGTGTCTGAAATGGTATTTTGAGGAAAGAACCACACTGATTGAGCGGACCTGTCCAGTCAGTGCACGCATTTGTCAAAAATCGTGCAGCTCAACTCAGAACTTGAGGAGCTCAACGATTCGACAAACAATACCAAAGATTGGACATTTGGGTAGGCCGCGTAGATTACTCAAATTGCCAGATCATGATTAAAACTAACTAAGAAGGAAAACAGAAAAAAAGAAAGAAATGACCCACATAGTCCTCAGATTCACAATAAATAAAATAATATAATACTTTACACAGTAAATGGTAAATGTTCATATCATTGTTTATGTAAATAGATATTTAGAAAAAATAAAGTGTAAAATAGCAAAATAAAATAAAATAAAACAACATTTGCAGTTTAAACATATTGGAGCAGCTCAATATCCCAAGCCTTTTTGTCCTCAATAAAGTCTTTTACAGCATAATATCTCTTTTACGACACTGGACCTACATTCTTTTGTAAGTTATTGGATTGTTTAGTTTTATTTTGAGAAAGAATAGTAAAAGAATACTATCTTTCCACTTCATCATAGTTGTGTATGTAATAATTATTTTGATTACGTCATAATTATTAACATTCTAGTGATATTTATTTTAGAATTATGTATGTTTATTTGTCTGTATATATGTTCTCTTAATATTTGTTTAGTTTTATTATGTGAATTGTTTATGATTTTATGTTTTTTATATCTCTTTTTTTTTGTAGACAGCGTGTGAACGAATCACACACTGTCTACATCGCTCTATTTATTGTCCTATCGCAGGTATGCTGGAAGAGATTTCTTATGAAATAAGCATCACCTTAGTACCTATTTTTCTGTTCTGTTTTTTTCTTGTCTGTTTATATACGTGTGTACATAAATGGAAAATAAATAAATAACTTTCTTGAGCGAGAAAACAGTCGATCGCTCGTCATTCCTCGCCGGCGGGGGATAGGTAGTTTAACTTAACTCTGGGTAATAAGACGTTAGACGTTAACTTAACGCATAACTGAGGTTAAACTTAAGTTAAACAGTTTTGATTCCCGGATCATTGGCAGTGAAAGGGTCGTAGTCTCCTAACTTCACCAACTCGACGGACATGTCCCACAGCTTCTTCGCATATTCTTCGTTTGCGCCCTTCGACGCAGGAGCGGTTACTGCACAATCACTGCAAAAAGGAGGTAAGTGTAATATGTGTCTGTGAGCTCTGCTCGCGTGGTGTAAAGCACTGAAAAGAAGTAATCTTATACGTGAATTCACGTGATTGCTATCAATTACTTCATTTAAATACATATAAATTTCAGTTCTAAATATTTTTATAAACAAAATCCTAAATAAACATTACTATTATTATTATTGTATCTTATTTATTAATGTTTTTTTTCACTTATGAATCTATAGGTATACATACGAATAATAATGCCGAAGAGTTTGTTTGTTTGAACGCGCTATCTCTGGAACTACCGGTTGGATTTGAAAAATCTTTTAATTGCATTTGTTAGCCCAATTTTGAGCAAGGTTGTATAGATTTCTTACCACGACTCTTAGGAGCCAAGCAAAAAAAAAAGTCAGAAAGAACTGTTAGCGAAAAGAAGTAATAGCGCGGGCAAAGGGTACGATGCGACGACGGAGTGGGTCAGGGGAACCAGAAATTTCATGCTGACAAAGTCGCGGGCAAAAGTGATTCCGATATCCGATTTAGAAAACACACATATTACACTGTTCATTCGGTAAATCGGTTTCTGGAAAGTCATCATCATCTGCCTTTTCCCAACTATGTTGGGGTCGGCTTCCAGTCTAAACGGATGCAGCTGAGTAGTAGTAATGGAGCGACTGCCTATCTGACATTAAATTAAAGTCCAGACATTAAGGCCTGAGTTCACCAACATTCAAACCACCGGTTAGGTATTTAAACAGTTGATTTATGTCAAATTTCCTAACGAAATTTTAAGTATAGAACTGATTAAATATTTAATCAGTTGATTTAAATGTTGGTGAACACGAGGCTTAGGGGTTTATTTATAAACGATGGTTAAAATTAAGTGACGTTCAAACGTCAAAAATGTATGGTTAAACAGTCGCTAAACATTACTTACCTTTAAACAACGTTTATGAATAAAGGGGGAAATATCGTGTACGATGTAATAAAATGCGATATATGGAGGGCTTTTGAGGCAAAAACTAGAAACAGTTTGAGGAAACCTATCCCAACAGACTTCACTGATGTGCTAAAGAAGAAATCACGAGAGTGGAACGTTCTCGTGCTCACACCTAGCCGAAATAATAACGATTGACGAGAACGAACAAGAAAATTGGATGTGATTGTCATGTCATAACTCATAAGTGAAATGTGGGTTCTATAATTATGAGAATAAAGACTATTTTTTTTATACTTATTGCACATTTTTTGGCGTACGCATAAATCTTCCGTTTTAGTCTAAAACTAATCAGTCTAGTCGTGAAACATACACGAAACGTAAACGTGTGGTACTAAAACGTATCTCGTCATAAAAGTTTTAAATTCATTCACTGACAGACAACGCACAGCCTTAACTGAAAGGGGTTAAAAAGGGGATGAAATTTTGTATGGAAGTTCGTCATTTTTGCCGATGGGAAATCCATAGGATGATAAGGATAGGACACATGGATTGATAACTAGCTTCTGCATGCAGCTATGCCCGCGTGAATGTCGGAAATTATCCGGAACGTGCAAAGAGTAGCCTATGTCTTTCCCCAGGATCCCCATTTATCTAATTGCCAATATTTATTGAAATCCGTTCAGTGGTTTAGGCGTGAACAGGTAACTTACAGACAGACACATACTTACGAATTTATAATATTAGTATGGATTATTTAGAAATAAGTGAAGCTCTTACTTTTCACGAGCCCGCATCTATCATAGTAATTTAAACCTTATGTCCATGCACATAAAACTTGCAACAAATACAAAATCTTACTACCTGTAATACAACCCAGTCTCATCCGCACACTTGTCATCCACCGCGCAGTATATGGTTGTCTGCGCGCCCAACTCCGGCGACTTCATGAAAGGCGCCATTACGAAGCCGATGAGCTTGCGCGCGCCCCAGAACAGCGTCTCGTTGAGGTGGCGCCCCAGTTCCGTCTTAATGACGCCCGGGTGCAGGCTGTATGTGGTTATGCCTTGGATGTTGTGCTCCTGGAGTGGAAAATAGCAATGTTTATTTAGAGGTTAATAGAGTCCGACGGAATTTCGGTGTCGATTTTCGGCCGAAATATTCATTTTTGGGCGAAAAAAACAAATACACGCGGGCGTGGTAAACTTAGCCCACGTTCGCACGGGCGTAAAAATATCGCGGCGGGATTTTATCGCGCGCTGGATTCTCTTGGAACTCTTAGTGTTGAGCCGAGCATTGAGAATCCAACAGAAAGCATCCCAGCGCGTCAAAAAACACACTTTAGGATTTTCAACCCTAGGCACTAAGCAGAACGTTGAAAACAAAGTGCGCGAAAAAAAAATCGCCCGTGCTACCTGGGCTTATCGTCGGCAAATCAATACTTTCGATTAATTTATTCTGAGAAAATCGATAGTTACTACTAAGTACTAACAGCAAAATATCTGTAAAATTCACAAAAAAAAAAAAAGATTTTAAGCATAATTATGTCATCTGATTTGATCTAATTGATTCATCACTACATAGTCAGGCGTCCGTCACTCACTCAAGGCCACGCGTTATATGCCTACCGCTTCGCATACCGCCGGCGGTACAATCGACAGAGGGCTGCCGCACGCCTGCCTGAGTGCTCGCTCGCACGTCACGGTTATCAAAATGCCGAAATCACGTAATATTAATTGTGCAGTGGATGGGTGTCAAAGTAAAAAAAACAAATGAAAATTTGTCTTTTTTTTCATTGCCGAGAGACGAACAAAGGTAAGTTATGTAGTATTAAAATCTTTTGTTTTTCGAATTCCCTTTTGTCGTTCCTTCACAATTTATCACCAAAAGTAGGTAGGTAGTAGGTACTATGATAATCGTTGTAAATTAAGGAGTTCAGGTATTATATAAAAGTGTTGTTTTATATAAATTAATAGTTAGATACCTACTTACTGTCAGAAAATAGGTAGCTCATACCTATACCTACCTGCGTCGTCGTGATTTGATATGTGGACCTGCATGTACCTAAGCAGGTATGTCATAGAATAGAAGTCTGATACCTGATAATAATAATAATAAAAGCAGCTGCTTTGCGTAGGTAGGTACTTACCTGGAGGGCCGGTATGTACCTACCTACGCAAAGTAGCTGCTTTTTGAGGTTTCCGTCAACAAAGACCACAATAAAAAAAAAATACATTGGTCAGCAGTCAACGAGCGAGACTTAAGGAAAAGATGTAAGTTGGTACCTACCTACAACAAGTGGTCTACACAAACAAAAAAGTACATAATGTGTTTAGTATTTATTTTTCGAATTCAAACTAATATAATATTAAGTAATACAGTTTGAAAATGTTTACTTTTCAGACGCAGGACATTCAGGGAAGGAAAAAAATGCATCTATCATTTTATTAAACTGAAACATATTTGATCAACAAATAAAAAATAATTGTTTTTCTACAACATTCGTTTAATTACCAATATTTTCATAGGTACGCACGGCTACACATCAAGCTATACATAACCAGTATAAGCTGACCTCTTATTATACGAAAAACCTATACAATGCGAGGTCAGCTAAAACTGGACATGTATAGCTTGATATATAACCGTGTGTACAACCCTAGCACATTCGCTCGATGACGCGCTCGCACGTGGGTCGCGCGGCGGGCAATACAATCTCAACTCTCTGTGTGCGTACTTATGGTACATTTCTTCTCGCTGCAAACAGCTGGTATTATTATTACGATTTTGTAGGCTATTATAGCGTAGGTATTTTCGCTTTGTATTGGAGTGATGCATCTGTTACGAAGTAACTATTTAGTAGGTAATCTGTGACATAGTATAAAACAAAGTCGCTTTCTCTGTCCCTTTGAACGCTTAGATCTTTAAAACTACGCAACGGATTTTGATGCGGTTTTTTTTAATAGATACAGTGATTCAAGAGGAAGGTTTATATATATAGTACATGCATGCATGTGATGTCGTAAATAAACGCATTTTTTTGCGCTTACTTTTCAAACGCTGGCTGAACCCTACGAGATAGGTCAAAATAATGTACTACAGTATTGTACACCTTAAAAAGTCTACAAAAAAGTCCGCGATGGTATATGTCTATCTCTTAGGGATAACCCACAATAATCATTTTTTATCCTCTACTTTTTACGAGAAATAATGGCTTAATTACGAAGCGATTTTAAGCAATACAGCATTAATCCTTATCCAATTAAGTACCTTAAATACATTGTGCATTTAATATAGATAAATATGGCCCTTTACAGTATGTAATTTAAATGAATATTTTCGAAGATATTACAGATTTAAAATGCAGGGACATAGCGGTTGCTGCGGTACCGGCCGCGGCGGCGCGTGCTGGCATTCTTGAAATACCTGTACTTAGTATCAGTATTGTACCCGTGCGAAGCCGGGGCGGATCGCTAGTTATGAATAAATAGTAGTCCTTGAGAACAGTATAAACATTTATATAATTTTAAATGGTTAAATCAAATAATTCAGTCGATAGGTTTTATCAACAAATGAAGAAAAAACTTGCGTTTTCGCTCGAAATAAAATTACCAGTGTCGGTTGGTCTCTAGAGACCAATGTTTGGCACAGATGTAGACCATGACCTGAGTTAGAATGTAGAATATTTTTTTATCGCAGTAGTAACTTCCCGTGGTATAATTTCCGACGGCCAAGCGGGTGAAGCCGCGGGCAAAAGCTATTGCTAAGATAATTAGGACTAGGATATTCAAAAACTCTCGTGAAAAGTTTGTTGAAACCGGTCGGTGATTTTGACGGTTTTTGGTGTCTCGACGTTCAGAAAAGTTAGTAAGTGCCACTAGACTACTTTATGAACGATATTTTTAACCTTTTAACCGCTTACGTCGGATTAATCCGACAAATAATTCCGTGTCCATTTCGCCAGGGTCGTATATTTACGACCAAATACCACAGCTCGTTTACTCTGCTTTTTTTCTATTAATTACGCTGTATTCTAACAGGTTAATCGAAAAATAAATATTTTTCGAATCACTGTGCTGGGCACTGGGAGCACGACAACTGATATGAAGTCGGCCGGTTAAAAAGTATTTTAAAGTTACTATGAGAGATCGTGTTATTGTATGTGGTACAGTCCGTTCACAGTTACCTTATTGTAACGAGAATAAAAATCACATTGATTTTGACAGACTAGTCAGTGGCAGCAACCCAAAGACAACCTTATTAGAATGACAATAAAGATCACTGTGATTTGGACAATGATGCAAAATCAGAGGTCAAATAACTGTGTATGGTCTGTAGTAGGTACCGCTAAAGAACTAAAATATGATTGTAAGAAATCAATTTGTCTTGGAATACCTTCAGTTTCGCTGCTAATTCCCGGGAGAACAGTATGTTAGCTAGCTTGCTCTGCGAGTAGGCTTCTGCTGCGTTGTAAGGTCGCTTCTTGTAGTTCAAGTCGTCGAAATTGATGCCATACCCTGCAATAAGAAGTGAGCACATCATATTACACAATATTATTAACCTACTGACCGCCCCAGTCGGATTAATACGACAAATGTTTTCGTGTCCGTGCCGCCTCAGTCGTTTTTATACGACTGAGAACCTATGTTATTTATTTTATTATTTGTGTATTATTTTACTAAGAGCAGTAAAATACATAAGTAGGCACATAGGGATACATAGGATTAGTGTTTTGTTTTTTATTTCATTGCATGACCCTATTTGTCACAGATATTTATGAGTTATAAGTGGGGCGCTGGAGACAAAACCAAGTGGTCAATAAGTTAAATGAGCATTTATATGATACATCGAACTTTGAAAAGAGACTGTCACACAGGCATAAGCGACAGAGAGAATCTAAAAGCTGAACCTTTCGGAACAAATTTTTACTCTTCCATTAATAATAGTGTGCACTTACTAATATGTGCTCTAGACGAAACAGTTACAATTCGCGCTGGCGTGCTATTCTTGATACGCGGCAGTAGAAGCATGGTTAGCAAAAAATGCGCCAAGTGATTTGTTCCAAACTGCATCTCAAACCCATCGTCTGTCTCGCTCTTAGGACACATCATGACCCCAGCATTGTTCACGAGAATATTTATCTGTGGTTCCGTATCTAGTATACTCTGTGCAAATTCTCGAACTGACTTCAAAGAGGAAAGGTCGCATTTCGCTAGGACAATGTTGCCAGTATCTGGCAAATCCTTGCAGACTTTCTCTATGTCGGTTTTCGCCTCTTCCGCCCTTTCCATACTGCGACACGCCATTATCACCTTGGCACCTGTGGAATTTGAACTTTTTACATTGTATGGTCGAAAATGGAAATAAATTCATGTGTTTATGGCTTTTCTTGAATTTATTATGGCATGACATCAGAATTATAAATAGTACCAAAATTATTACTGTATTTTTCGTTACTTTTTTCTGTACTTCAATATTTTAATTTTTATTCACGAGGAATAAAAATTATGAGTATAACTTTAGATACTAGTAACAATCATGTAAAAATAAGAGAGAATTATTTTTACTTCTCATAAAATTTCATGGTGGTCCTATTTTAACTCAAAGATTCAGTGTAATAAACACATAATGAATCTGAGGTCAACCATCAAAGTCAAAGCCGTTAGCACCTCATCTCTATTTGAACACATTAATTAAATGCTATGCAAATCCAAAACTCCCGACCTACACCATTTCCTAGTGCTTTCGCTAGGAAGAAGTGACGCAACAAGCTTCCCAGCAGCAACACATACTTTTAAAATCTATTGTTGCAATTCATTAAGTTAAAATTATGATCATTACTTTTTTTAAACTTTTAATGATTTATGTTTCAGAAGTTAGTGATTTTACAAATGGATGTCCAGCAGTATTTGTCATTAGAAATTATGTCTAAATTACCTCTCTTATAAAAATCCAGGACAGTTTCTTTCCCTATCCCGGTGTTACAGCCAGTCACTAGGGCAGTCTTGCCCACCAGCTTGGCTGTGCTCAGACATCTTCCACTGAAGAGGGGCATTGTGTGTTCTGCAAGTCTGTAATAATAATATGTAAAATTTTGATGACAAACAATTACCGGAGATTTATTGTGAAAAATGGCACGGTTGACATCTGTTGGGCATGCCTCCGGCCGGGGGAATCAATCAGGCATATTATCTCTGGGTGTTCTCATCTAGCTAATGGAGAGTACCTGCATAGACACAACCTTGTGGCCAGGATAATCCATCAGCAACTTGCTCTGAAATACAGCCTTGTGGAATTGGAGGTGCCGTACTACAGCTATGTGCCCAACCCTGTTCTCGAAAATGGAAATATCACATTGTACAGGGATCGATCCATCATCACTGACAGAACTATTGTTGCCAATAAGCCTGAAATAGTGGTGATGGATTGATCAGAGCTGCACGCAATGATTGTTGACATAACTGTCCCACATGATGAGAGCTTCGTGAAAGCAGAGAAATATAAAAATCAGGCAATGGGTTAATAGCTAAGAGCCTCAACCAACACCTGAGGAGGCTCTCGTGGGCAGCTGGATCAAGGGCTTGATTCAGAAAGCCAAACTTCTGGACACAACTCGCATTGTTATGAGGTACCTCTCTCTGGAGCCCAGATCATCAGTAGCTTGGACCCTATTCTCGATAGCGGTGGGCTACATGTGCATTTGGATTGAGTGATCTTTTTTTATTTCGTGACAAAATCTGATTGAACATTTAGTCAAAAATAGTCAAAACTGATAGCCCAAAGTAAAAAATTTGTCACTCTCAAGGGTCTTAATTTTTTAAAGAAATTGAGTGTTGTAGGGTACATATGATTTTAACTTTTAATGTATATATTTAAATGTTTCATATTTTATTGTTATTTGCTGCGTCGCACGAGAAAAAAAAAGATGTATAGAAAAAGTCAACCTAAGCCTTATTACAATGATATCTCAGACAAAATGGTGTCTGTACTGAGTGATCCAATGATACTGTCATAGATACCTGGAAGTAGCTTTAAATGGCTTGATGGTTTTAAAAAATATTGTGACAATTTGTTAACAAATTTTTGAGGTATAAATTTAGTCAGTAGAGTAAGTTTTTGTTGAGATTTAGCTCATAGCCGTTTTTGCAAAATGTCTGATTTGAGTGATCCACATTTTGGGCAATAACTGAAGACCCTTGAGAGTGACAAATTTTTTACTTTGGGCTATGAGTTTTGACTATTTTTGACTAAATGTACAATCAGATTTTATCACGAAATAAAAAAAGATCACTCAATCCAAATGCACATGTGGGCTACTATTTTTAAATGTTTTTATATCATAATATTTAAATGGTTACCTAAGTAGTATAATAGGTAGTTTATTAGAAAAAAAAAAACAAAAAGGTCATTTTAGTTTAAAAACAATAAAGAAAAGTATATCATCCGATTTTTCTCATATACTTTGAGATTAGACCTACTTTTACGCGATGAATAAGGACATAGCGGAACTTATCATTAGCATAATTAACTGTTACAAGTTATGAGGTAATACTTCTGTTCTTTTTTTTTATTAAGTAATCTATTTAGGAATCAAAGTCAAATATATCTATTTAGGAATCAAAGTAGTATTCTTTAGTTTAATAATTGACCTCAATCCATTTTTGACTCATAATAGTTATAAAACTTTTACATCAAGTAGTTGCTCTACATTGCCGGTAGCGGACTACAAAATTTATTGCCCAATTATTTTAAGTATTAGGGGAGTACTCACCTTTACCCTGTTTTAAATGTTACGATTTCTATTCCGTAAACTTTTATGAAACCGAAAATAAAATAAATTCCTCTCCGTAACACAACTTCATACGCGCGCTTCACTTCGAACCGATTTTGTAGAATTTCTGTCAATGTCATTGTCAATTTGACGATTTCAAATTCAAATTGTTTGTTTGACATCTTTGTGAATGGGGATCCACCTTAGACTATATAAAAATTATGGACCCGAAATGTTTGACTATAGAAAAACACAGTTATACAAATATGAGGCTTATCGACGCCAAAATCATAAAAATATTGCCATCCCTTTTTAACTTTATTAATTTTGCATAAGTAACGTTAGAGGTATCAGTAACATTATGCTTATTCGCTTGTATTAACGTTACAGATTCGTTTATAACGTCTTCATACTTTTGCGTCATTTTAGAGGTCATGAAGCTGGCAATACGAGGGTGACACTGAAAGTTTTTTGAACTGACCACTTGTAAACGATATATTAAAAAAATAAGTTCTTTGAAAATGGAACTCTTTGCCAATATTTGTGTATTTATTTTATTCATTTGTCATTTGTTTACCATTTGGCGGCAAATTCAAAATTGTTTGCGTCACGTCAGCATGAATTTAACGCGAGATTTTCGTTTCAGACTTACTTAGCAAGAAAGTTATGATAGACTTCGATTGACCTTTCACGATGAAGCCCCATCTCGTGCCACTGTTTACAACTAGTTTAATGAGTTTAAACGTGGTCGCACTAATCTCACCGATGATCTGCGTGAAGGACGGCCTTCTACCACAGATTACTGAATAGTTACTACGTAACAGATACTTCACTCAGTAGAAAATTTCCAATACCTATTACGATAATTGCCTACTCCCTCGCGTCAACAACCACTGTATGCTAAAATGCGCCTAAATGCTCAAGCGTACAGCAGTGATTGCTTCGCACCGCGCGATTCCACAGTAATCGCAGGGCTGCCTCTTCGATAAAATTAAATTAACATAACTTTTTATCTATGTTATTGAGAACTGTGAATATGTTCTGACTTTTATGTGGCAGTTAAAAATTTTATCATTTATAAAATATTTAACCAACTTAAAAAAAAGGAGGTGATCAGACATACAGGCCAAACTGAGATGTTTGACTTGTATGGTTTGTAGGTATGTATGTTTGTGCGCGATAATCTCGCGTTTGGCTAAACCGATATCGATGCGGTTTTCAGAAAAGGATTTGTTACATTTAGGAGAACGTTTTAAAATAAGTATAATAATTCTTAGTTTGATGATGATCTTCGGAGATGTTCACTAGAAATGAAAAAAAAAGCCTTAAAAAAGAGAACCGACTTCAAATAAAGCACTAAGCCGTAAGAAATAATTTGTTTTTTTTTTTATGTTAGGGCTAACAGCTGGTAATTACGAATCGAAAAAGCACCGACATCTTGCTTGATTTACACCCATCTACAGCACATAAGGCACCACACGGCATCGTAATACGCGTACGAACGAACAGCACTATTAAAATTGAACAGCGTGCGCGAGCTTCGCTTGCGAAAACCGCCCTGAATTTGATCCGCCGGCGGACCGAGACCGCTCGGCTGGGCGGTAGGCACTTATAGCGCGCAAGTACATGGAGTGACGGAGGCCTGCTTCTACGGCGACGACTGAAGATAACATCAGTGTTGTGCGGCGTACGATAGAGATTGACAAAACAGTGACTTATCAGCAGATTCGGACAAGCTTAGGCATCGGTATGAGTCAAGTTCACAAAATCCTCCATGAAAATTTAGCGATCAGGAAGCTTTGTGCCCGGTGGATACCTCATAATTTCACAGAGGCTCAAAAGCTCCGTTATGTTGTTTGGTGTTGTGAAATGGTTCAAAGATATAACGGAGGTGACTCAAATGCTGTGTTCGACATACTTACGGGTGACAAAAGCTGGATTTATTGTGAAAATAAGAGACAGTCTGCTGCCTAGGTGTTTCCCTACAGTGAAGAGAGGTCGAAGCGTGGGAAAAAAGGTGGTGGCCTCGTTCTTCGGAAGGATAGGTCATTACGCAACAATTGTTTTAGAGGATCGAAAAACAGTTACTGCAGAGTGGTACACTAACAATTGTTTGCCACTTGTCTTGGAAAAAGTTCGGGAGAAACGACCTCGCAGTAGGACCCTCCTTCGGCTTCACCACGACAACACCTCGTCGCACACCGCCAAGCATACAATCGACTACTTGGCGACGTCAGACGTGGAATTACTGGGTCACCCGCCCTATCTATAGCCCCGACCTCGTATCTTGCGATTTTATATATTTTTTATGGACGTCGAGGAAGCAGTGGCTGCGTTTCAAAATGCCGTCGAAGAGACCCCTAAGGACGAGTGGGCAAAGTGCTTTTCTCAGTGGTTCCAGCGGATGCAGCGATGTATTGATGAGCAATTTCAAAATAAAGTGTACCCTGCTGTCAAATTCGATTTTAATTTTTATGTCTTTATTTTTTTTTTAATTTTCCGTAATATAAGAGGAGATATAGTTTATAAAACAGAAAAACAAAAAAGAACGCGGAATTCGAGGCATTTTCCCGATAGTATAAAAACGAAACGGACTTTGTGGCAGATCTAGTTCCGGTATGTAATTTTTTTTTCATAAGTTCACGTAAGTATAAATAAATTACATAGAAGTTACATAATTACAAAGTTACATATTAATATTAAGAGGAAAATATTAAATTATGCCTAAAATAAATCTAATGTATAACTTATATATATTGGTTAAAAAAAGCCTACTGAATTCTATAGCGACCTGCCTGATGTAGGTTTATGCAAACCTGTGTTTCAGGCCATCACTTAACAACGCTGAGTGCTGTAGTGGACTATTATGTTACTGAACATAGGGCTGGCATTGATACATGATAATTATATATTAAAATAAAAATTAACTTATCATTAATAAACTTATTGCATTACTTCTAGCAATTTTTCAGTGTCTGAGTAATTAAATGTCGCTAAGTATTCACTCAACATTTCACTACATTTTTTACTATTTACACTATATATACTTAGAGACTTATTGATCTTATTATATAAGAACGGACCTAAAAATACATAAAACTTATTAATAAAAGTATGTCTATTTTGAGGCTTTATGCAAACCAAGTCTTTTCTTCTTTTATCTATAGGTATTGGGACATAAGGAAGTTTGCTATGCTGGTGCAGTACTATATTCAATATAAATAGTTGACGCACGGTTAAAACCTTACATGCCGTGTAAAGCTCGTGAGTGGGAAATCTAAATGGGCGAAAGGTGGCTACCTTAAGGATAGCTCTCTGCGCACGTTCTAATGGCAGTAGGATTGATTTAGCAGCCCCACCCCATGATGTTATACAATAAGTGAGAATGGATTGACACAAAGCTAAATAGACCCGTTTAATTAATTTGTAGTCCATTATATAACGTAAATTCTTAAAAATGTATACCAATTTACGCATTCGAGTGCATAACAAATCAATGTGTTTACGGAAATTCAGATTTGTGTCAATCGTTACACCAAGATATTTCATATGATTGGTTTTTGCTATAGTAGGACAATTAAAAGCATTGTCAGCATACGTGCCGCACTTCTGCGCATAAATGTTTATGTTAGTAGTTGGCAGGTTAGTATTTCTCATAGTAAATAAAATGTGTTTGGTTTTCTCTGCGTTTAGTGTTAGGAGATTTTCATATAGCCAATTAGACACTACATTAAAACCGTTCTGGGCTTGTTTATACACCTCATCTCGAGATTTGTCTGAAAACAATAGAGCTGTGTCATCTGCATAAGACATTATGACACCATTTTGGAGTGTTAAGCTGCACAGGTCATTTATATATACTAGGAATAAAGTAGGACCCAAAATACTACCTTGTGGTATTCCGTAATTACTATTTGGAAGCTCAGAACTGACGTACTGACCAATTTTGACACATTGTTCGCGGTCACTAAGATAATCAGAAAGTAGTGAAAGAGTTGTTCCTCTTATTCCCAGTGTTTCAAGCTTGTCCAATAATAAAGGACAGGAAATTGTGTCAAAGGCCTTGGCGAGGTCTAGGAATATCCCAATGGAGTGCAAGCCCTTATCCAAATTAGTTGTTATATAATCCGTCATTTGGTGTACTGCTTGATTAGTCGATTTATTGGGCCTAAAGCCAAATTGTCTATCTGAAAGCAATTTGTTATCTTCAAGGTATTTCATTAATCTAATATTAATAATTTTCTCTAGGATTTTGGAGAGCCCTGTTAAAACTGAAATGGGTCTGTAGTTGTTAACACATTTTTTGTCACCAGATTTATATACAGGAGTAACCACTGCTTTTTTAAGCGACTTAGGGAATATACCATTAGTTAAGCATAACTGAAAAATATGAGTTAGTGGCGGAGCAAGTAGGTATTTGAAATGTTTAAGTATGCTGTTTGATATGTCATCCCACCCAACCGCGCAAACGTCCTTTAATCCAGAAATAATTGTTAGTACTTCATCGACATCCGTATCTACACACATCAAAAGTGTCTAGGGATCAACATATATTTTTGCAATAACTTTTCTCCTGATTGATATTAATTAAAGTCTTCTTGCGACTGGATACCCTCCATATTCGGCAGAGCTCTTCTCTGTAGCATATCCCATGCATGCTCAATCGGGTTCAAGTCTGGCGACTGAGCAGGCCAGGGCAGGACATTGATGTTAGCTGCGGCGAGAGTCTGTCTTACAACTCTTGCGGTGTGCGGTCGTGCATTATCATGCATTAACTGAAATAAGGGACCGATTTGCACTTGTAGAGGAACGATGACGTCTGATACAATCGTCTCAGCATAAATTTGAGCGTTGAGGTTGCCTCTGATCCAAATCAACTCAGTTCTTCCGCCGATCCAAATACCCGCCCATACCATGATGGTTCCACCACTATAAGGATGGACTTCCTGGCAGGATTTTAATCGCTGTTGGCGTCCAGGGGTTCTCCAGTGTCGTATACGTCTTGTATCCGGTCTCATACCAAAACGAGACTCATCAGAAAAGCACACGAAACGCCATTGTTCTTCTGCCCAATTTCTGTGTTCAAGAGCCCATTGATATCGAATCCTACGATTGTGCATTGCTATAGGTGGTACCCGTAGCGGTCTTCGGGAATGAAGGTTCACTTCATGCAAGCGGTTTCTGACTGTTTGGTCGCTAATTAAGTTCCCTGAAGAGTGATGAAGCCTCACGGCTAACATCATGGCGGTTATTGTTGGAGCTCTTCGAGTTAAGATTTGAATGTATCGGTCTTGTCTCCGTGTGGTGCAGCGATACCGTCCTCCATGGCGCTCAGCCACGGTACCAGTGCTTCGGTAACGTGTCCAAAGTCGACTGATAACACTCTGACTTGTATTCAGAGCTAAAGCCACAGTACGTTGCCGGGAACCAGCTTCTATCATTCCCACGGCTCTGAGCATTTCTTCCCTGCTTAAATGACGTCGCCGCTCCATAATAACGTTGGTTTTAATCAGTAGTAGGGAAACAGTAGCACTAATAATGTCTTCAATGCGTTGTATGTTTTTATAGGGAAAATATTGACAGCTGATTTTCATCTTTTACTCGAATTTGATTCACAGTTCCTGATTCAAATTATGAAATGCACCAAAAAGGATCCATATAAATTTATAAAATCATAAATTTATTACAAAGCCACATCTCAATCTCAAGAAATCCGCATAAAAATGCTTGATCCCTAGACACTTTTGATGTGTGTAGTAAGACAAACGATTTGAGTGTGGGGAAAGTTTTAGGTTGTCTTTGAGGGAAAGAACTTCTAAATTGTATAGTCTTTTCTGCTAAAGTTTTGCCTACGTGACTACATTTAAAAGCAAAATTAAAGAAAAGTATGTAGTTAATAAGTCTTTTTTTAAGTTATTTAAATTAATAATACATGTAATTAATTGATAAATCAAATAAAATAGCCTAGGCTTCTTGAATTAACACAAAATTACTTTTTTTAAATCGGTTTTGTGACTCTATCGCTTTTTACCTGGTTATTTCTAAATTTTACTCCAAAAAAATAATATTTTACTTCTTAAGTGTACCTTTTAAGAAAAGTAATACATTTACTGTTAACATATTTGTGGCTCCACGGATTCAAAAGGCAAAAATTCATCTAATTTCATAGATTTAACGCCATCAATTTGAAGGGACAGTCACACAATGGAAGTCTTAAAATCGTAAGGCTGTGTACACATGATTTATAAATTGCCTAAATAATAAGCAAGTACCTACGTTTCCAAATTTAATAAATTATGACATAAAATGATAATTTGAACTAGCTTTAGGTTTTAAGAAAATAATTACGGAAAAAATCGAAGAGCAGAGAAGGTAAGAAATAAAACAATCATTTTATATATCTTATATTTTTATCATAATATATTATGAAATTACAAAAGGAACCTCAAACCCAATTGTAGTGTAGTAACGCCAACTTCTGTCTTGGTTTTTTAATCTCTCTCTGTATCTTCTAGTTTTCTCCGCGCCAGTAAGCGGCATTGCAATACCTAAAAGTGTTAAATATTAATACAGGTACTGTCAGTCATCTTCTTTTCGCGTAGGCATTATGAAGTCCTATCTAGACTCAGACTAGAGATCTAGACTTTATTTCAGAATTGTAATTGTAACCGGATTAATTGTCGAAATGCATCGGGCAGCCTTACAACATTTACAAAAACTCTTTTTTGCTTGGAAAAGTAAGGAATAACTTTACGAGTATTATACTTACTATGACAAGAAATAAAACATTTATTTAATAATAATAATTTAGATACTAAATCATACCAGAGAGCGGTTTTTAAATAAATTGCACATTCTGATTAACAAAGCCAAACAAAAGCTCATTAAATACAGCACATAGCTTACAAAATTTCATATTTTTAAAAGTAAAAATCAATCAAAGCAATACGATATTAAATTAATTCACTTTACGAGGAAGTACCTACTTGTATTATTTACCTACTTAGTTGTACGCGGATCTTATTAGACTTAAAACCACTACATACATGGAAAACAATACTCATTTTAAGTTCAGAAAAGCTTACCTAACGTTTAAACGTCGTCAGCAAACTTCAATCTGTAAATTTAAATTTAAAATTGAAATTAAATTAAAAATAACATAAATAATTTACAACTTTAATATACATTATTCGGTCAGTAAGAATTAGCATTATGAACTAAGCTTTATGCATTCCGACCTGTTGTGACTTGCCGTTCCGTTAAATGTGACCGTAGAATAAGTCACGAAACGGAGGTCACATAATGCATCCTTCTTGTAGTTTTAAATTGTTTAAAAATTACTCATCTTACTTAGCATTAATAAGATTTGATATCGAATACTATACAAATTTTGCAATGTGTCTATAACAACAATAATCAAAGAAAAGTGATTTATAATAGTAAAACTTGGTCACATACCTGAGCAAAGAAATTGAACCAAGGAGCACTTCAACAATACGTCCGCGCATGTCACAAATTAGTTTGCCAGTGAAACTGTGAAAGCAAAATGGCGTCTGTCGATGGAGGACGATATGTTGTGCTGCCATTTCGTGGTGAATACTTTCCACTATTAGAAGAATTTTTGCTAAAACGAGCGGTCACAAGACGGAATCTTCCGGTAAGCTAAAATTTTCGATTTAGATTCATATTTATTTTTAAAAAAAATGTATGTAAAAAATATATTAAGCTTGACTGTACCTTTCTCTAAGCCATAAATTGAGATAGGCGTATCCGGTTCCGGTACGGTGAATCGCTATAAGCCCCGCAGCGTCATATCCGCCCCAATCCGGCAGGTAGTGGGGATACGTTTGCGCAGTGCATGACGATATCCATGAACCTCATTTTTCAGCATTTCGGAGTTCCCGAAATAGATCTTTTTGCGTCAGGAACTGCTCATGTAGTACCCAGGTATGTGAGTCTGGATTTAGATCGGGCGGCTGTTTTCCACAATGCCTTCGGTCGCCCTTGGCACTACAGGTTAGCATGGGTATTCCCACCACCGTGTCTAATACCCAGAGTATTAGCGCACTTGAACCAAGCAACAGGTATGTACCTGGTGATAACACCCGATTGGGAGAAGGTCTTTTGGAGAGCGGATTTGATGGCTGGCTCCATGTGCCCTCCCTACCAGGTGAGGGATTTGGACAAAGTCTTGATAGACACAACAACCAATCGACCGCCTCCACAAGTTCATCAATTGAATTTAAAGGTTTGGTTAATACAGGGTGGTCATCGCTGGTAGATTCTTGGCAGAAAGATCAGATAGAAATTTTAGAAGGTAGCTGGAGGAAATCGACCTTAAATACTTATAAGCCGGCATGGTTAAGATGGTGTAAATGGTCACGTGACAATAATGTGAGCACTATAGATCCATCCCCTGAAGATGTGGCGCGATTTCTAACTGATTTGCATCTTAAATTTAAATTTGCCTATAATACAATTGCAGTACATAAGTCTGTGGTATGTACCTTTTGTCGTCCACCTAGTGGCTTATCATTAGGTTCTCACATTATTATAAAGCAAATATTAAAGGGTATAGCATTAAAACAGCCACCCAAAGCTAAAAGTCCTATTTGGGACATTAATATTTTGATTAGATTCTTAGTTGACAAAACTCCCTCCAAAATGTCATTGTTCGAAATATCTAAAAGAACTGCAATTCTCCTTTTATTGTGTTCCGGGCGCAGAGTCCATGACCTTACATTATTGAGTATAAATAAATTAAACTTTGTAAGGAGTGATGATTCTATAGTGTTTTGGCCGATTTTTGGGTCCAAAACTGATACTATGACTTATAAGCAATCCGGTTGGCGTTTACTTAAATGCGAGTCAAACTGTAACATTGACCCAATTTATTGGATTGACAAATTGCTAGAGCACTCTAATGAACGAAGAGGTAATATTGAGAGCTTATTTATTAGCACACGTGGTGAACCCAAACCCGCTACCCGCACCATCATAGGGGGCTGGATTAAGTCATTGTTAAAACAAGCTGGAATAAACACTAGTCCAGGCAGTGTGCGATCCGCAGTAGCCTCGGCTAGTTGGTCAGATAATATTCCCATTGATCTCATTTTGGAGAGAGGAAATTGGCGCTCTGCTTTGACTTTTCACAAATATTATAAAAAAGAAATCAAGAATTACAGGTCTAAAAATGAATCAAGTCATTCAAATCAGATCAGTAATCTGTTTCAAACGATAAGATGATTTACGTAATCATAAAATCGATGTAGTGTTATAGTTAAAGTTGTTGATTTAATATAAGTTGAACTATCAAAGTTTAGAATGAATAAATAACTTTGTTGATCACATTGGCGTTCTAATTTAGTCCCAATCCAGCAGTCGATAACAAACACGTTTCAATTTATGGCTTAGAGAAAGGTACAGTCAAGCTTAATAGAACAATTTTACCTAAAAATAAAATTGATATTAAGCATACTTACCTTTCTCTAAGCCAATTTATATTTCTGTCTGCTGCTTTTAATTATAAAGGTATGTGTTTGATACCCTTATCAATCACAATAAATTGATCTTCAATGAGGTTCATGGATATCGTCATGCACTGCGCAAACGTATCCCCACTACCTGCCGGATTGGGGCGGATATGACGCTGCGGGGCTTATAGCGATTCACCGTACCGGAACCGGATACGCCTATCTCAATTTATGGCTTAGAGAAAGGTAAGTATGCTTAATATCAATTTTATTTTTAGGTAAAATTGTTCTATCATGGATACCTTTAACTGATAAATTCGACTTTTAAGAATTTAAGTTATATATAGAAACCACTCCCAATACTGTATTTTTTTTTTAATCAATGATTATCTGATCTTAGTTGGGAAGGGGACAGGTAAATTTGATGGTCTTCAATATTTTAAAATCTTCGTAAGTTTTATATTTAGTAAAGTATCAACAAAACAACAATAATAATAATAATAATAATATTCCACAACTATCACACAACGCCATCTAGTCCCAAGCTAAGCAGAGCTTGTGTTATGGGTACTAGACAACTGATAAACATACTTATATATTTCTAAATACATAAATACTATAGATAAATTACACCCAGACACAGAACAAATGATCGTGCTCATTACAATTTCTATATGTATTTAAAAATATTATTTTTTCATTAAAATTAATATATTTTGCCTAAAGTTATTCATGTCAAAAACATAAATGAATGAAGTCGAGGGACAAGGCAAAATCCGGGGGTACATTTTTTTTTGAAATTGCTCTGATACAAATGGACACGATTTTGAAAAGATATAGTAAAACTAATAAATTGCTAGTTTGTTCAGTTTTTGATTTTCTAAGAACGTTCAGTGTTATCCTCGTAGTTGCACCGTTGAGTATTGAAATGAATAACGTTATTATATCATTATACTAAGAACGATATTTTGATAATATTGATAATGAACAGTGTAGGCCGCTATCCCACTGGCGTTTTACGAGCGTTGACGTCAACGTCGCAGACGTTCGAAAAACGCCAGTGAGATAGCGGAATTATGATTTCGTTCCGTTTGTCAGTATCGCTAAAGCCAAGGATTTAATTTTGTTGGAAAACTGAATTTTCCAAAAAAAATACGAACTAACTGATGACTAGACAGCATGGTCCCTGACCTTAGCCTGTTCCACAAGGAACAAAAGAAAAAAAAATGTCTATTAACTGTCAAAAATTGTCAAACGACGACCAGTCACAGTGCAGTCCAGTCACAGAAGAAACTGAATTATGAGTTTGTTAATTATAATTTAATTTTATCTCAATACTACTGGCTGCGTACTTCATTATTTTAGGGTTCTTTAACTTAAGCTTTATTTGAAACCATTCGAATGATCAGATATCGTACAGTGTAATTTTTGTAGTCAAAAACACATTCAGTGTTTATACATTCAATGATATTGATAATTGATACTCGTATTTCTTCGTAATGAGAAAGCAAAAACTTAAAACAGACTGTTGTATTGTAGTAGGAGATAAGTGCCATTACTTGTCTATCTAACAGTTTAACATTATCTTTCCTTCATCACAGGTTTTTATTGTCACTTGTGTAAAACCTTTGTCTATTTTTGTGGATAGCCTTATTTATGTACTCAATTATTCGCGACTCAGTGCCAATGGAGTATGATAATGATGAGAATACGTGGCGTAGGCCTTCGACCCCTAAGGTGGAGCGCTCAGCGTGCGGCCAGATCCCCAAGCGGTCATCAACTGTGGCTGTTGTGGTACTTGGACTAGCTGTACTTAGCTGCTTGCTCGGCTATTGTGTGCTCAGCGAGACACTGCCCTACGAGTCTAAGACCTTACGCCTTGTTATTATTGTAAGTATTCAGTTTATAATATGCCACCACATTTTTTTGTACATGTGGTTACAGGATTTCATTGAAACCATTTATTACAGTATTTTTTAAAATTCATTTAAGTAATTTGTGTATCAAATTACTGAATCAACTTTGATTCAGTCATTTGATACACAAATAATGACTTCATTATTTTAAATTATTTTAAACTAGCTTTTGCCAGCGACTTCGTCCGCGTGGAATAATGACTTCCGGAAATTGAGGCACTAACTCTCATAGAGTTTAACCGATGTGCTCTTTCCTCTGCCGATTCTTGAGAACGCGTATTTCTCATTCAATGCGTTTTTCAAGAAAATAGCGGGTGGATGCCGGCGTCCGCTTGGGTCTTGAATAACTAAAAATATATAACTACGTCTAATATATAAAATAATATATAATAAAACCTACTTCACTTAAAACTAAATACCTATAACTACTATAATTAATAATACCTATACCTATAGTTAATAAAAGTACCTACGCTTTTACCTACTTAATATTTTAAAAAACTGAACATAAATTAACTAAAACTTACCTACTATGAACTAACTACTACTAACCTATTACTTACTACTACTTACTTACCTTTACTACTTCACCTAAAAAGAAATCCTGTTTTCCCAACATTTCCCTTCACTGCTCTGCTCCTATTGATCGTAGCGTGATGAAAAGTATACTATAACCTGCCCAGGAGTATGAAGAACAATTGTACCAAGTTTCGTTGAAATCCGTCGAGTAGTTTTTGTTTCTATAACGAACATATAGACAGACAGACAGACAAAAATTTTACTGATTGCATTTTTGGCGTCAGTATCGATCACTAATCACCCGCTAATAGTTATTTTGGAAATATATTTCATGTACAGAATTGTACAGAGGCCAGCACATCAAGCTACCCCAATCTGTCAGATTTTCCCAATTGAATATGAACCTGATTCCTTTGCACTAAAGTTGAAAATCTATCAAAGAAATTTGACAGATTGGGGTAGGTTGACCTGCTGGCGTCTGTACTATCATGGATTGCATTGATTTAGTCATTTTCCATCCTTCCTTTGATATTCTAAATTAAGTTTCTTAAACAGACATTTTTATTCAAAATCAAAAGTAATTTATTTAAGCTAGGCTGAGAATCAGCAGTTGTTGAATGTCCAAATTAGATAAGACAGTCCCCCAAAACTCCCTTGTTTCATCACTTCCTAGTGCTTTAGCTGGGAAGAAGAAGTGCTGCTACAAACTCCTCAGCAGTCCATCTGTCATTCTATTGAATCAAGTTTTTTTTAACATAACAGAAAATATATTTAATACTCTAGTAATGGTATTATTTGGGAATATTATTCCCAAATAATTATATTATTATTATTTATGGGCAGGGGTGCCCATTACTATAGTATTTTTTTTTTTAATATGAGAGAGAAGGATGATGATCAATTTGTCAAAAGCTAAACTATCTTTTATTTTCAAATGACACAAATATTAAAATATAAGATTCTTAGTGGTTCTGAATGGTATATTATATTATAGGATATTTCTCCTGTTCTCATCATCCATTATGATTTATTTATTTTCTCAGTTGTTCCGCCATGGAGCCAGGACCCCAGTTGAGACCTACAGCAGTGATCCATACAGAAACTATCAATGGCCTGATGGACTTGGCAGTCTCACTAATGTAAGTTTACGTTTATCTCATTATTTTATTTTAGCCTATGTCGTCCCACTGCAGGGCACAAGCCTCCCTAGAAAGGGAGGCTTTAGACAGAATGGAATGGAAAGAAGAATCTTTCCATTCCATTCTGTTTAAAGCTAGTGTGGGTCAATCCTGTCTGTAGGCATTAAGCGCATCCCGCCATCTTCTCCTAGGTCAGGGATGGCGAACCTCTATACATCTACGTGCCATTCGTTCCAAATAAATATTCCATGCATGATGTGCCAACAAACAATCTCGGCTTAGTGATTACTAAAAAAAACTAAGTAGTTATATACATTCACATTATTATTATTATTTTTGTTTTATTTTATATGTCTCGGGACCATGGGGTCCCGGTCCTTTGGAAGGCGTACGAGGGGCCGAAGCCAACTCGCAGAGGCCCCTTAGAAAATTTTAATGAAATGTGGCACCAACCGACGATTATCCCTATATGCACTATGAAAGTGCACCCAAGGATAACCCTCGGTTGGTGTAGGACTATTGCAGTATTGGAAAAATAAAAAGTTGTACTATGGGTTTTTGAGGTTAAAGTGGATTGGTTACCAAGAACTATGGAAGAACTATGGCCCCTGCCTGATCAATGTTTTATATATACACGGATAAAATGGCAGGGGGTGACTTGCACACTCAATAATGGGCCCCCGGAAACTGTCGCTAGCACATAGTGACGTAGTGACAAGGGGGCAACATGTCCTGAGGTGCTTGAGGAGTGGAGAGGTATTCCACGGCTTTCAGAACAATCCCAGAGCCCGGAAGATGGTCAAGATCCCTACGAGCACTTACTGGAATACTTCCTTCCCCCGAGCACGTTTGCTCTTGCGAATCTCCACTCAAGCCGGCCAATAAAGGTAAGAATGAGGTGGGAGCTCTGTTCCTCATCAGTGTTCACTCCAGCCAGCCAATTAAGGCAAGCCAGAGGTGAGGAGCAAGACTTCTCCCGGGAGAAAGGGTCCGTGGGGTCGCTACTGCCCAACAGCTCGCCACATGCTGCCCTGCGGGTTTCTGTATCTCTCTTGGTCTGGCTCCTCACCTTAGACCTGTTCCGGCAAAGTAAACTCTTCCGGCACAGGCCTAGAGTTCGGAGCGCGCAAGCCCCACCACGACATCAACGTGGAGATACGACGATGGGGTTATTATTATTATTATTGAACTATTGACATTTCTCTGGTCACGGACCTTTGTGATTTTCGACGTTCAAAAGTGCCTTTTATGTGCCTATTTGAAATAAATGCTTTGACTTTATTTAGGAAGGTGTACAAGATGAAACCAACTCGCAGCGGCTCGTTCTAAGACGTTTTTAATGAAATGAGACATCTAAGGACAACCCTATGGTTGGTTTAGGATTAATGTTGATATAACAGTTTTATATAAAACTAGCTGAAACCAAAAACGTCGTTTTGCAAAAAAAAAAATTGATAGTAGCCGATTCTCAGGCTTACCCGATATGCACACAAATATACAAATCGGTCCAGCCGTATCGGAGGAGTATGGTAACTAACACTGTGACACGACAATTTCATATATTAGATTTTATATAAAATGACAAATTATTGCGACTTCTGCTGTTGTAAACTGATGACTTAGGTACGGTACCTAAATTCCTGAAATAATTAGGCACGGCATGTGCCTAATTATTTTGTTATATGCCACAAATGGCACGCGTGCCATTGGTTCGCCATCCCTGTCCTAGGTCTTTATCTAAAGTAAAAGAAATTTGGCTTTGGAATCTGATCATGTTAACTGAGTAGATTAACTGTAAAAATATAATACTAAAGTTTTTGTAGAAAATAGTAATATAATTGTATATTGTATTTAGCATCTTCATCAACCTATAACTAGAAGTCCAGTGCTGCACATATCTAGGTTTCACCAGTAAGGTGGATGGTAAGCCATACTTATTAATTAAGTTTGTGCGCGACGATAGGTGATGGTGGAGCAAAAGAGAAAGAGGAGTAGACTGTATAACATGTATTAAAAAAGGTAAAATAACAACGGTCGGTTAAAATAAGAAAATGAACAAGAAAATATATATCGTCGACCGTAGGTTCAATTGAGGTAAGGGACAAGATACCCAATGTCCCTTACCTCAATTGAACCTACGGTCGGCGATATGTGTGCTAGAAAAATGCGCTAGCGCAGCCGTGCGTGGAGGCGTGCTACAGCTGACTTGTGTCACGCGGCGGGCGAGCGGCCGGCTGGTGGTCGGCTGGCTGCCCGCTGCCCCGCGTCCCTCGTTCACTGCTGCGCTAGCGCATTTTTTTAGCACACTTATATATTTTCTTGTTCATTTTCTTATTTTAACCGACCGTTGTTATTTTACCTTTTTTAATACATGTTATACAGTCCACTCTTCTTCCTCTTTTGCTCCACCATCACCTATCGTCGCGCACAAGTTCCAACCGTCAAGATTTCTGTAATATCGCATCAAAATCATTTATTTGCGTAGGGGAGACTGAGGATACTTGATCCCCCCTTTTGTTTTTTTGCCATTATTTCGTAAATATTGATTTGATTTGAAATATCTTGGTACTGAAATACGTGGAATTTCATTGGCTATGCTAAGTATAATTGCTAATGATATCGTTATATAAATTTAGTAACCAGCCCATGAAAACTTCGTATAGGGAATGATATCATGTGTCCCATATATATGTCTGACTTGATCCCCCCCCCTCTGGAACACTTGATCCTGGGGGGAACAAGTCTCCCACATTTAGGGTGATATGATACCAATATAGAAGAAAATGAAAAAACCTATGTTATTTTTTTAAAATCGATTTATTAGCATAGTAGGTAAACTAGAAATAACAACAACGTAACCACTGTTTTAGTAAATCACATATACCTAAGTTTTCAGCAAACATCACTTAATGTTCTTATTATCACAGAATCTTCTGGTTGAACTAAATTAACGAGAAATCATAAAATAAATTTTGCGTTTAGCACAACAAAACAAAATACCTTTGGTGAAAATAATATTAAAGTTAAGTTTTTTTTCTTATATTTTCTCTTTTTATTCCTTAATATTAAATTTTCTTAATAATTTTGGAAACTCAAAACTAATGACTCTCATATATGATGATTTCACTTTTGGAACTGCAGGGTAATTGCGTAACACACTATCAGTAGCAATGGGTTTCATTTTGACAGTTCAACAACATTCATTGCGTCATTTACTTTGTTGACCAGACACTTTTCGAACATATGGAGCAATGGATTAGCAATATGCTTCAAAATGATTCAAATTGAGAGTAATAGTGTGTTACGCAATTAGGGTGCCGGTAGTTTTTTCACTACTTGACATTTAGCAATTGAACAAATATCCTCGTTAACAGCCCACTTGAACATTTTATCATTAATTATTTTAGCGAATTTAATGTTATATCCACATTCATCAAACACACTTAAAAATGCTTCTGGCGATGGCGGTAATTCTTCATCCTCTGACGTAACAGCCAACTCCAAGATTTCCTTGTCGATCGGTATTCTTTTTTTGCACCTTCTTTTGTTTTATATAGGTACTCTAGGCATATTGAATCCTGAAATTATTAAAAAATAAACATTACGGACACTTGATCCGGCGGGATCATATCTCCCATAAGAAAGTGTACCATGTGTACCCTAGCTATGACGAGGTTATAAAAAACTATTGTAAAAAAACCTACTACTATTTACGCTTTTCTATGACACAGGCGTATAAACACATATATAGTGACTAGTTTAAAAGTGATACTTACCCAAATAAGTTTAATAACCAATTATTTAATCAAAATAAATACTTACGAAAAATATTTTCCTTCAACACGAAACACATAATCATCCGCCATCTGTTCAACTGTCAAATTTGAATGGATTAACAACTTTATAAAGTTAGAACTTACCGTAGACTACAAATGTTGCTACTCTAATATTATGTAGGGTTCACAGAAGCTCTGTAAGTCCACTGTACCTAGTCTCCCGTAAGGATCAAGTGTCCTCAGTCTCCCCTAAATAAGGTACAGAAGGTTCTTGATTAATAACATACATCTCTTATTCTGCCTTTTATTTCGTTGGCGTGCAAATTTTACATACCTACCTACTTAATTATTATCAGAAGTTGAGCTATAATTAGTCAAACATGATACAACATTTGTGTGTATGTGTTAAATTGTGTTGAGATAAGAAAACTTATTAAAGAAATACTGAATACAACAGCTGCTTTATCTCTATATTAAAATCTATAATTAACTATAAATTATCACCGACAAGTCATCCCAGGTCTGCCTGTCTCATCCAGGAGGATTGACAGGTGCCCAGTTGAAGGTACCAAGAGCGTCTTCGCTAGCAAACACTACCAATATATTGCACCACGACTTTACAATAAAACCGGCCACGAAAAGGGGATCAGACAACTTAAAAAACTTGACAACTACCAATTCAAAAAAACTATTATTCACTGGCTAGAAAACTACGACTATGACGAATCAGAAAACCTATTCAGCAGCCTTTTTTGAGACTTTGTCTCTTTCACACACACACGCACACCCATACCCACACCCTCTCACACCAGACACACACACACCCCACACACACTTCCCACATACAAACACACACACCCTCACATACACCTCAGTAACACTTACCCAGACTATAAACAGAACGCAGTGGTTACTTAAATTTAAAAAAAATGTAAACTCTTATAGTATTACTTTTTATCTTTTATATTTTTATACTGTATAATTGTAAACTTACCTTCTTTGCATGCCATAACTACAAAGATTTTTTTTTTTTTTGTCTACTGAGCTTCTATATCATGTTCTCTGTAAATTGAGAGGTCTGGCTCTTGTGATACAGGACCTCCTAGTACAAGAGCCAGGGCTACACTGATGTTTGTGTTTTTGAAGTGAAAATAAAATTAAAAAATTTAAAATAAAAATTAAAAAATATATTATATATGTATCATGCAAAGCAGCCGAGCTATCACAATTTTTGTCTAGCAAGTTGTAAAGAAATAGGTACCTCATAAAACAATTATTTGCATGCGCTGCCTAAACAGTTGTATAAAGAAAACAATGTATGGCATACCAGCAGGGTAATTGCGTAACACACTATCAGTAAGTAGCAATGGGTTTCATTTTGACAGTTCAACAGCATTCGCGTTAGCGTTATTTGCGTTGTTGAGCAGACACATTTTTCGAACATATGGAGCAATGGATTAGCATTATGTTTCAAAATGATTCAAATTGAGAGTAATAGTGTATTACATTACGCAATTAAGGTGCTGGTCCGCCTTAAATAATTCTACAAAAAAGTCAGCGACACCATATTTATTTTTCTTTTATGTTTAAAAGAATATATTTTTTCGATACACTAACCAGTTGGATTTCAAAAATTCTTCGAAAAAGCTCGATTCTTTAAGAAGGTTATAAACTATTTAACATCTCGCTATGACCCTTAGGAGCTGAGTAAAAAGAAAAAAGCCAAAATGCACCAAGCGAAAACAAGTAATAGCGCGCGGGCGACGCGGTGTATCGGGGCCCGAAATTTCACGCGAACGAAGTAGCGGGCAGAAACTAGTAAAATATAATAGCAATGTCAGTTTTATATTGTGTTAACATGCAATTTAGTAGACAAGTTTTCTTCTTTTTTATCTAGGAGTCTGAAAACAAGAGCTAGAATAGCAAATAATGCGCTGCCTTGTCCTTTTAGAATGAGATGAACTGTTGTAATATTATCTATTTATATATTTTTAAAATAAATAATTAAGATTGTTATTTTTCTAGGCAGGCAAGCTTCAGCTGTATGAATTAGGCAAGAAATACAGAAGTTACTATGCAAATTTTATCCCTGAAGAGTACTGCGAGAAGGACGTGTTTATACGCAGCAGCGATAAGTCCCGCTGTCTCATGAGCGCGTACACATTCCTAGCGGGCCTGTACCCGCCCACGGAGAGGCAGATGTGGCATCCAGAGCTGCCGTGGCAGCCTGTACCTGTACACTCACTGCCAAACGAACTGGACAATGTAGGTCACGACCATAATTAATAATAATTAAAATAATTTAGTAGTCAAAATAAAATATCATACTGCCTTATCAAGTGCAGTATTTTTATCTCACGAAGCGACTCGCGCTTTACTTGTGTTAACCACTGAAGCAGAGTAGCGTGAGCACATAACACACACTCACACTTCCTACTTCATCATTGTCTCGGACGCTACCGAAAACTCCCGCGCTTACACACACATTCACAACGTGTTTTTACACTTGTTAACCACAAGTAAAGCGCACGTCGCTTCGTGAGATGAGCAGAAGTAGCAAGCAGGGATCGTTGAAAGTGTTTTCACGCTGCTCTATATCGCCCACAACATCAAAATAACTAAAGACTTGAGATATGAACAAATTAAAATTATAATAGAAACTCAATCTACTTTCTATTTCAGATAGTTGCAGCAACAAAACCCTGCAAAGTCTGGAAGGCGATGTATGAAGAGCAAGTGGCTGAAAAGAACGCCGACCCGAAATTCACAGAGTTATTCGATTATTTGAGTAAACATACAAATCAGAGCATGCGCAGTGTCCTGCCTGTGGACTTTTTGTACAGCACACTCTTAACTGAGCAGGAGGCGGGGCTCAAGTTGCCTGAGTGGACGAGGACTGTGTTTCCCAGTAAGATGCGTACGCCATACATGCTGAGTTTAGCTTTGCTGTCTTATAACGAGACCTTGCAGAGACTAAAAGTTGGTGAGTTTTTAACATAATTATTAAAGTACTGTCAAAACACGTACGAACATAAGTTTTAATATTAGCATAAGTACATAAAATCAGCACCCTAATTGTGTAACACACTAACAATCACAATCTGAATCATTTTGAAGGATATTGCAAATCCATTGCTTCATAATAATATGTTCGAAACATTTGTCTGCTCATCAACGTAAATAACGTAATGAATATTGTTGAACTGTCAAATGGAGGCCATTCCTAATGTTAATGTGTTACACAATTACCCCGTTGATCCTTATCAGAAAAGTCTCCTTCTCAATTATATGCCATTCGACGCGGCCAATATCGATTGGCAATTTGTTACCAAAGCGTTAAAATTTCTGTGTGTAATTTTAGGTCCCCTTCTAAAAGAGATAAAGAAGTACCTAGACGAGTCCGTCGCGCACGAGAACGTGGACCGCTCTCTGTACGTGTATTCTGGACATGATGTCACAATCGTGTCAGTCTGGCGCGCCTTCGGGTTCAACGACCTGCTGGAGCCCGAGTATGGAGCCAGCATCGTGATCGAGTTGCACGAAGATGTTGAACAGGAGACGTTCTTTGTCAAGGTATGCCCAAAAAGTTCATACCATCATAATATCAAGTAATTTATATAATACTAGCTCTTGCCCGCGGTTTCGCCCGTGTGGAGGTCGAAATTTATCCCACGGAATCGTAGGTACTTCCGGGATAAAAGTGTCTTTATTGTGTCATAAGTTAGGACTCCTAACCCCGGTCATGGTCTACCCGTGTGCCAAATTTCATCTTAATTCGTAAAGGCAACAGACTGACAGTTACTTTCGCATTTATAATATTAGCACAGACATTATACCCCGAATGTAAAAATCTACCAAAATTATTTGCAATGTAGAATAATATTATCGAGCTTAAATTTCCGGAAAAGATAGATAAAGACGTCTTCTATATAGAGAACTTAAAAGCAAGTGCGAGTAAATTGGCGCGAAAAACAAATGTGATAATTCTCACAACATTTTACGGAACTGTTAACAAGTCGTACTTTTTATAATTCCAGACATTCTACCGCAACAACACAAAGGTGGAAGTTCCCTTGGAGCTGAAGTTACCATTCTGTGATGATCCATGTACGTACAGTAAATTTAGTAGGCACGTTAGCAAGTTTATATCTGACGACTGGGAGGCAGAATGCGGCAATACAGACAAGTAAACTCTTATAGTCGTTGCAAATCACGAGCGCATTATGTCATGCGACTTGTATGTTATTGACATAAGGTTTTAATTGCAATGTTTGAGATGGGTTGACATCTCAGCCGCGAAACCATAGCAGCGAAACCTCAGTAGTACCGTCACATATCTGTAGCACTCGGCAAGTTTATAAAGCGAAACTTTAAACATTTTTTTTTTTTTGTATAAATAGATGACGTTGGTTTTACGGAAAAAATAATATAACAGGTCCGAAGACCTATACTGTTCTTACTAAGTCGAAAACGACAATGGCCCCGATTCTGTTGTTCACAAACTAAACTAAATTTAAGTTCAGTGTATCTTTTTCTTTCTATTTCACTAAGAAAAGGACAGAAGATAAATATTAGTTTAGTCCTGTCAAATTAGATAATCCGTAGACAAGTTTAGACGTGATTAAAAAATTGGCTACTAAAAATACGTCAATTTACGTCAGGCGCTGACTAATTTGACAGGACTAAACTATTAACTATTATATTTTTATCTTCTGTCCTTTTCATAATGAAATAAAAAGAAAAAGATGCACTGAACTTTAATTAAGTTTAGTTTGTGAACAACAGAATCGGGGCCATTTTGTAGATACCTATTGCTACAACTGACTCTCATGATGTTCCGCTACTCGAATCGCGACATAATGTTGTAATGTTTCTTAGTAGAATTCATTAAGCGATTTCCCATTATTATTTTCGCGGCGGAGGTGTGCTAAGGCCCTGAGGCGCGCTTGTGCAATGCAACAACTAAACTTATTATTTACGTGTAAAAAGTACGCCAACAGTTGCTAGTGTAAGTGAAGTCCTAAAATGTCGAATATTATCTTTAATTATGTATGTACCCAGTTATAGTTTATTAAGATTTGCCCCAACATAGTTGGAATGGAAAGAAAGTAGATGATGGTCGTTTCGTACCCCACATCTGCAGAAATGATCGGTAATGTTCAATTTCTCATAATATGGCCGGCCCGAACTCTGCAGCAGTGCACAGTGGTGGCCCAGTGGTAACGGCCCCGACTTACGAGTTTGTAGGTCGTGGGTTCGAACTCAGACATTCAATAATTTCCTCACCACTGCTCTCAAAACGGTGAAGGAAAACATCGTGAGGGAACCGACATCTCCTAGAACCAAAAATTCGAAGGCGTGTGACATCTACCAACCCGTACTGGACCCGCGTGGTGGATTACAGCCCACTCTCTTTCGAAAAGTAGAGGACCGTGTCATTATGCTGTAGCGGTACCTACAACGCCACATGCAAACAACGCGTCATACTGACGTCACAAAATCCTCAATCTCGCAAGCAGAGTTTACCGTGCAACTAGCATATATACAACGGCCCGACATGAATCATTGGGCAGCTGCCCGCCAGACACAACACCCGTCTAGTCGGAGGTTCCTCCCTTTTCTAAGGAGGTTGAGTGAACCTTACACCCTGTTCCTCATACCTCTATAATGCTACCACATAACATTTTTTGTGACATGAGGCGAATGTGAGAGAGAGAACACGCGCGAAAGTTCGTAGTTCGGCCTTCGTTCAGGCGGGCCATGATTTAACGGCCGTATTGTAGTACTTCTCGTACCTTGAATCCAACCACGGACTGCAGATTGGGGTCGAAATTGTGCCATCACTCGCTCTTTTGAATGAATCTGTGATTATTTAATTGTTTTTTAATGTTACTTAAGTAGGAATATAGATCTGTCAGAAACAGTAATGAACCTTCACTTAAACTAGCACTGTACTCAATAGAATAAGATTATTTTTTAGTTTTTAAACAATTGTTTTAAGTCACAATTCTATAGTTATCATACTTGCCAAAATCTTAGTACCGAAGTGTTTTCTAAGAAGACACTTCTTTTATCGCAATTTGTCATCACAAGCTTATTTTGTAAAACTCAAATATAGGAATAATGATATGCCAAAATTGAGCCTCTTGTGTGACGATTTAGTATGTTACGATAGCTAAATAGGCTGAATGGTTCTAGACATACCTACCTAGATAAATCTGTGTTTCTAGATGTGACTAAGGTATGCTGTTTACTCAATTTATGTATTAGAATATTTGTATTACTCACGTTGATATTATACGTATTTATATCTGCATTTAATGAATATTTCTATTGTCTACACTACACTAATAAATTGATGAACACTTTAATTCATTGTCTTCGCTAATAACGATCCAAGGGCGAACCGCTCGACGGTACATATAGTGAATGTAAATTCGCAATGTATTTTCGCGTGTGTAATGCAAGTTCGTCTTGTGTCTAAACCGTTCTATACGCGCGGCCTTATGGTGCATTCGAATTTAAATAGCAAACATTTTATTGAAATGGTGCTCCCACACTGCTGTTATAGAATGTTTACAAACATTTTCTAACATTGTGATTTAATACATTTAATCAAAAAAGTTTTCAGAAATCAGAATTGGTTCATGTTAGGTAATGTTAGTAAACATTTTATAACAGCAGTGTGGGAGCACCAAAATATATAATCGATAGAAATCGATAATGCTTACTACCATTTAGCCATTTTATTGATACACAGGGTGTGTACCAAACACATTCCATAGTGTGAACACTCTGTGATTTCTGAAATATTTACATGTATCTGTCCACTTTTAGATCTACACAATTTTTGTCAAGACTGTATTGAACACATTTTATTGAGTTTAGTGGTGATTGATATTTTTCTTAGACTCCTTTAAAGAGATTATTTTTTAAGAAGATGCCTATACTTCTTATGAAAATTTGATAAAGTATTAAATTGTTGTTGTAAAGAATTAATTAATATGTATTTAATAGATATGTTGAAAAATAGCAATATTATCATATACCTAATAGGTATCATTGAATATTTAATCAATGTTAACATTCATATAAAACTAAGATTCTTCATCTCTACATTGACAAATTGTATGATGCAGATGCACAGATCTAAAGATAGACTCTTCTCCATCTTGATATTGCTAAAACCCAAGTTTTGTATGACCTATCTTGTCCTCAAATTTGTGTAAATCTAAGTATTTTACTAATATTTTACTGTAATCTTCTCAACACAAGGTATTTTATCTTTAGGATGTATGAAATTGATAATTAGCAGGATGTTTCAGCTCTTATAAATATATTCTACAGTGTTTAGTCTGTAAATACGTCACAAATTCTATTTCAATTGTTTTACACAAATATAGATAATACATAATCAGCCTATAATGTTCCCACTGCTGGGACACAGGCCTCCTCTCTATGAGAGGGAGTGGGCCGTAATACACCACGCGGGCCCAGTGCGGGTTGGTGATATAGATAATATTGATGTTGTATTTGATGAGCCATGTTTATGCGGAAAGTATATATAATCGAAATAATTAAGGCTAATTTACTTGGAGAGTTTCTTATTTGATTTATGGCAGGACTGTGCTTAGGCGATAATAGCAGCTATGTGTTAAGATGTAAGACTTTGGCTGATCTCACACTACCAGGCGCCACGCTCCGGTGCTCGGGACACGGGCCGCGCGTGATATCTACATACAATTTCAATAAAAACGCGTTTCCGCGCGGGACATTTGGCTCCGTTTCCCACGTCCCGTTGCGTGGTGCGTTATGTTTGAGATCCGTCTTGGGCGAGTTTCACCTTCACGCCACGAATTTTCGCAGCGACAAACTCCATGTAAATGAGCCATTATTCCTTGTAATTATTATGGCGCGAGCAGCTGCTACCACGACTCTTTGATTTGACACGATTGAATTGAAAGAATTTAGGGTCATGTTGTCTTTGATATTAAACAGGAAATCCTAGGTAATTTATTATTCGTTGAGAATAAATGTTAGAGTTTAATTAATCGTAACATTATAATGTTGTTGTTTTTGTAATGTTTACTATTAAATGTTTTATGTGATATTTTGGTATTTTCTTGTCTTTTAAACAAACTCAATACAAAAAACACACCTTAGCAACGTCAAAGTTTACAAGAGGAGTAAAATAAGAATTCAGTTTAAATTGTATGATTTATTTTTGTAAAATTATTGATTGATTTAGTAAAATACATTTAAAATACAAAACATCACTAATATCTAAGTACAATAATTGGACGGCACATGGACGACATTGATTTGATAAAATACAAAAAGATTAATACAAATAAATGTATATTTTACATCTTAATAAAATGAATGTAAGTATAGCTTATAATCTAGACAAATGGACGAACATTTCAACTTACAAATACGTACATACAATACTAAAAATGTCAGAATACCAACAACGGTAATAAGAAAAATATAAATTGTGATTTATATAATTAAAACTACTTGTGTAACTAAGTTGGTCACATTTTCGGTGGAATGTTAATTTGTTACGATGCTAATAAAGCTAATATACAACATTACAGTTTAAAGCTCAGTCTTCGCTACTTGACTCGTAATCTATGGCTTATCTGGTAATAAAGTAAAATATATTGTAATGCCTACAATATAAATTGGAAGTTACATTGGAGGAAGTTAAGTTTATCATAAGTTCGTTGTTCAGAAATATTCGTATTTCAAGACACGACGCAAGTCTTTTAATTGTTCATTCATGGCTTCGACCAACAATAGTACTAGATTAAGGATTAGGAACAAAAACACATCGCTCAAGTGAAATATATTTTTCAGAACAAGGAAAATAGAACATTATTTCTAAGCAATGAGATTGAAAAAAAACTATGTTGCCAAGTAAGACCACATCATTTGTGGTCTTTTTTTCTGGGTATTTATTATTAAAAAAATCATCAGAAATTAATACTATTGTTGATCGAAGATTTATGATCATAAAACACAAATTATCATCTGCCTATTCCCAAACATGTTGGGGTCGGCTTCCAGTCTAACCGCATGCAGCCGAATACTAGTATTTTACATGGAGCGACTGCTTATCTGACCTCCACAAACAACCAAGAAAAAAAAAACATAAAACACAAGCATTAGAAAAATATATTGTGGCGACCTAATAGAAAGCAGGTAGACTTTGATTTTTAGATGTCACATCAGCTGCTTACTAAGCTTACAATGTGTGTTACCATAATCATCGAGCTGAATATAATTCCTGAAAAAAATTTTTTTATTCAGTTGCCACAGCATGTGAGTACATGCCGCTCTTTAAACGCTCTCAAGGCTGTATGTACAACAATTGCTACCCATACACCTACAGCCGCCCAGGCGGTGATGACAGCTATATGTAAGGCGACACCGGTATTAATGAAGTCACCTCGACGGCTGTTTGGTGCGTCCTTTTGTAGGTAGTCCATAAAGTCGTAAATCGCTTGGCACGACAGACGAAAGTGTATCGCGGTCGCGTGGTCCCCAGTGGCACGGAGCTCCTGCAACACATTATAATGATAATGAGAATTATGTTAATTAACAGTCATAAGTCCCACTTTGCAATTATGAAGGATACCAACGTCCTGTTTGTTCACCTTGCACTAATTGAAAGATTACTTCCTCATGAAAGTAGGACTAATTGCTTAGGGTGACAATGAATAATTTTTTTTTAGGGGGAAGTGTCTGAGTAGCCCATGAAATTTAGTGTCAGATTATATGTTGACTAAAATATGATGTGCAACCCTATTGAATGACTATTTCGAAATATCAATCAATAGGATAATATGAACTTCATGGGCTACCTAGTGCATCCCCCTTAAACAATTACTTATCTCAATGGTAAATAGTTAAACTTTGCCATCAAAATTCTAAACCATAAGCATAGGAACCTGGACACAAAACCAATAGAGAATGCCTACAATACAGGATGGTAGCAAAATCAACCAATGATCCCAGTTTCCATCCCAACTGCTGAGGATTTGAACATACTCTTTATAAAAATAAAGAGTGGTTTTTGTTGCCTGGCCCTTTACTGTGAATCAGTGGCGATGGGTGAATTTATGACAGAAGTAAGCCAGAGCAAGAAAAAAATGTCAATAAACCGTTTCAATATTTTTCATGATGAATTGACTATAGAGTGGTTGTGTTCTGAATTTTCGAAGGGAAGCTGCATGGAATCAGGTTCTATGGTACCTTCGCCACTGCTGTGAATAATAAAACTACAAAAAAAAAACTATTCATACCCTGACTAAGTATCCTCTGTACTGTGTGCAAGTCCTGATGAAGCCATCAGTCAGAATGGCAGCATGAACTAGAGAGTACACAGCAAACAGAGCTGCTATACATGATGTGGGGATCCAGCAGTAGATCACCGAGTCATTACTCCTACTAACCCTGGTCCTTGTACTCACAACTATTGATTCACCCTCTCTGAAATGTTGAGTCATAATATTAACAACTGATAGTGACTACTGAGATTAGAGTTTAGTCAATTTTAATTTGCAATTTTAGTTCTTAGTATTAGAACACTTACATTTCTTCCATAGTTGTAGATTTCTCATCTTCATACTGGCCAACATTATTGATACACACTCTGTACATATGAAACAGTGCCATAACTACTGCATACACAATGACAGGCAGCGGCGCGAACACAGCATACAAGCAGTATGAGTTGTGACCACCATTGAAGTACTGGAATGTGCTGACCCCATACAGTATGCAGCCGCAGTTGGTGTTCTCGAAGTAGCCGCCCGGGCAGACGTCCAGGGTCGTGCGCCAGTGGTTGTACGGTATCCCAATGCATAGAACTGACACAGCTAGAAACACGGTCACGAATAAGTAGCTCCAACAAAGACGTCGTTCTGTTTGATACTGATTCATCGTGAATGGATCCCTGGAAAACGAACAATCAAATTATTATAAATACTTAAATATTGCAACGGTTTGATACTGAATAATAACATGGACGTGAATAACAACAATAACTTACTCAAGTAAAGGTTGACACAAAAACCATTCATTAATTTGATCTACACTGAGATAAATGTATTACTAGGTCAGTCCCTATGCCAGGTACTTTTGTTGATAACGAATTTAAAGGGCAACGTGAAAACAAGATAAACTTTTGCTACGATAAGATTCCGATACGTTCGAAAACGTCAACTATGGAGGTTTAGGGACGCCGAATCGCCGATTTCGACTTTATGACATTTTTAGGTTGGGTGACGGTGACACTGATGACAGTGACAGTGTTACATGATTTTTTTTATTGGCAATTCAGCCGCTTTCCGAATTAAATCGTTCCGATTTATAAATTAGCTTGCTACCAAGAAGCTTGATAAAAATGGAGCCAACACTCTAAATACCTAACTGAAACCGACTGTGGGCTAACGCTCACGGTGATCAGTGTCTCCATAGGTAAATCGGGAGTTACCGTGTTGCAAGGGTAAAAATACCGTGTTTTTAGACAAAATTACGGTGAATCTGCTAAAAGTGTACCGTACAAATTACCGTGTAAGTTTTCAAAGGAAAACAACGGTAGATAAAGACCAGATTACCGTGCATCTACGGTAATTACCTTGTTTATGGAGACACTGATGCGGGTTGCAGACCAAGAGCTAAGCTAAGTTAGTTTAGCTTAGTTCGCATATCTGATGTAGTTTTTCGGCCTTTTCTATTTGGCTTATCATATTCATCTTCTTATCACGTGATAATTATCATCTTACAAGAAGATTACTATGATAAACCAAATAGAAAAGGCTGAAAAACTACATCATATAGGCGAGCTAAGCTAAACTAACTTAGCTTAGCTCTTGGTCTGCAACCCACATGACGGTGATACTAATGGGCGCGTTCCGAGTTGCGCTGTAATCGATGTGAGCGTGCCGAATTAGCGTGAGCGCGATAACGATGTCCCGTGAATCGTCATAGATGACGTCATGACATTTTTTAAATTTAGATGTTAAGTTTCCAACCTTTTCAAACATGCAGATGATAGTGGGCTTTAATTAAAAGTCAACAATAAATTTAGTATATGTATAATTATATTCTATTATTAATATTCTATTATTTTATTTTATTATTTTTTTTATTTGCTCACATCGATTACAGCGCAACTCGGAACGCATCGATCGACATTGACAGGACAGCAGCTGATTTTGATTTTGTGCTTCCATTTGCATTCTCCATGGTGAATTAGATCAAAACTTGTGCTTACAAACAACATGTATCAATAAATTAAAATTCAAGATGAAATTGAACAGTAATACTCGAATTGTCGGACAGAACATAATATTAGTACCATACAGAGAGTATCATGTCCCAAGGTAGGTAAATGTTCCTTTTCAGATATCTGCTGTTCTGAGTACTGTGATACGTAAACGTCCATTAATTTCTGCAGGTACCATGAATGGATGAAGTCTATAGAACTCCAGAAACTCACCGCATCAGAACCATTGACATTGGAAGAGGAGTATGATATGCAAAAATCATGGCGTGAAGATGAAGATAGTGTGTTTTTTATTCATAGTATTTACTTCTGTTAGCCTTATAGCTACTGAATCCTGATACTGTTGTTTTCTTGAGTCGAGTGGTAGCTTGTAATTAAAAACAGCATTTTATTTTCAGAGTGTACTTTCATAATATTAGACAAACACATGTACGATAAACACAATGAAGAAACAGGTAGGCAGGCCAGACAAGTCTAGCTAATATCATTGGTCACTTATCTAAACTAATCACTTTTTAACAAAACATCTTTCTTGTAGATGCAATGATTGGAGACACAAACATATTCATAACAGACAATGAATTAGCAGCTGGTGAAATAGAAATAATGATAGCAGAGGAACCAGCTCGGGGCAAAAAGTTTGGATGGGAAGCTGTAATCCTAATGTTCCTATATGGCATTGAACATATTAACCTAAAGTTACTTGAAGCAAAGATTGCTCTGACTAACAATATCAGTATCAAAATGTTTAACAAATTAGGCTTTCAGGAAAAGTCCATATGTGAAGTGTTCCAAGAAGTAACTTTAGAGAAGAAAGTGAATGATGAATGGATAAAATGGTTGAATAAAGAAGCACAATATGAAATACAAACATGTTGATAACGTTTGAAAGATATTTTGTGTTCTTTACTGCCGTATAATTAAAACTACCTAAAAAACTTGAATATATTTGATTTCCTATTTCCAAATTAACACATTGGACAACAAAGTCGGTTTCTTTTTCTGAATTACAATTGCTAAGTGAAAATAAGGGTTTTGGCAGAGAACAACCATCAAAAAAGTCTTCAATATATTTTTGATATTATAGTACTGTTTCTCCAAACATTTCGTACAGTATAGTGTTCTACGTAAACAGTCTTATCACGCCAGCCCATCGTCTTCGCTCCAGTCAGGAATCACCCACACAACTGGATGTAGAGAAAAAAAGCAATTGTTAGCTGCTGCCTGTCCTCTCTTTAGTCAAAAGACACGTATTTGAGATGAGAAGAGAATATGAAAATAAAAAAAAAATTGGAATTGTCAAATTGACGCCTGTCGTCACAATCTGTGTTGTCAACTTAGTGGGATTTCCACTAAACTAGGGGTTATGGACACCCCTACTGACCGGCAAAATTTTGCTATAAGTGGCTAGTAGTTTTGTTTAATAAATAGTTTAATTCAGTTCGCAGAAAAAAATACAATCAACAACTAAAACTTCGACTCGAGAAAATATTATAATAACACGATGGCATATTTTATTGTTTGTCTAAATGTTTATGAAGTAAGGGAAGAGCGGAGCCTTCAACTACAGGCATTTTCCATGCCTGAATGGAGACTCCTCGACATGCATTGTAAGCCAAAATTATATGAAATTAACTTATTTTTTTTCTCTCAAACCTCAAGTTAGATCAAAATAATATTGGAAAAAAAAAATTTTTAGTGTTTTTTAAACACAAGTTTAAAAAACTAAAAACCTGCATCAGTTATTATAGTATTTATTTCTTTCAAATGTTGAAGCCACTGCAGATTTGAATGCTGGTTTGGAAATACTGTTCAGCATAACGAGTATAGTGAATTCACACAGAGGCTATGTCTGTGTGAGGATTGAAAAATAAAATCATTCCTAAAAAAATTCTCAATGGAATATACTTCCAGTATTAAAAAATCAACCATTATGACATTATTTTGTGTCTAACAAACATCTTCACTGTTTCAGTAATTATTTCTATGGGATTCTGATTAGTAGATGATGTGCATTATTCATCGAAGGGATGATGTTAAAAAAAGACTGTTTATGTTGTTTTATTTTCTTGCTCAAATCTTCAAATGGACTTCTAAAACGCCCACCGAATGTGGGTAGTAAAAATAAATTTAAAAATTGCGACTAATCTGGTTTATTTCTGGTGGTTTGAAGAATTGCCACTAATGGACTCGGGGAAAAAAAAGGTGGCAACACTGGTCACAAACACAATTGTCAGTATGTTTAATGATTACGGCTGAAAAACTTGTATCCATGGTCATGAATAAAGTTTAAAAAAAAAAAAAACACAATTGTCACGTCACTGTCAAAGTGTCAACATTTGTTGTGTGTTGCGTCAGAGTTTTGGACTTGTTATTTGGTTTTATCATATTTTACACGATAGAGAGAATTTTTTAAAATGTTTTCCAAATTTATTTGTGTATACTTTTTATTTACAACTCAATTGGTATGTCGTGGTGAAACAGAGGTCAGGTCTGAGGAAGATGTAGGCGTTAAATATGCAAACCGGTGTGAGGTATGCAAGATTTTAGCTACCGAGTTGCAAGGGAGGCTTGAGGAGACCGGCAAAGTTCACGATGTCATCGAAATTGGATACTCGCTCGACGACGTGCAACCTAAGAAGAAGACAAAGTATCAGAAATCAGAGCTGAGACTGATAGAATCGCTAGAAGGCGTTTGTGACAAAATTTTGGAATATAACATCCACAAGGAACGTCATGATAGTACAAGATTTGCCAAAGGCATGAGTCAAACGTTCAAGACTCTGCATGGGTTGGTTGACAAGGGTGTGAAGGTGGACCTCGGTATTCCCCTTGAGTTGTGGGACAAGCCATCTGCTGAGATAACTCACATGAAGACACAATGCGAGAGTCTTTTGGAGGAGAATGAAGGGGCTGTTGAGGATTGGTATTGGAATCACCAAGGAGAGATTGATCTAACCAAACACTTGTGTACTCAACATGCCCTGAGGGGAGCTGATGACTCATGCTTGACAGAGCAACTGACCTCTTCTAAGGGTGAGAGAGGCAAGTCTGACAAGTCTGAACTATGAGAGTCAGTGTTCTATTCGAGAATGAAGTACAAGAACAATGTGTATTCCACTGATAGTCTGTGTTTATGAACTTTGTGATAACATGGAGGCATTTCAACCATAATATTGTAAGTGTTAGTTAGTTACCTTAATTACTAGTAAGTTATAAATGTATTAATGATAATGTAGTTCAACTTTTATATGTGTAAGAAACATTATATTTATTACACAGTTGACAAGGATGTAAACTTATAAAGAACAAGACTCTTCCATTAGAATCAGTTTTATAGAGCATTTTGTAAATAGTCCATTTTGAAATATCTATAAATAAATGGGCAATGGCCCCGTTTCTGTTTTTTGCAAATTAAATTCAATTTAAGTTCAGTGCATCTTTTTCTTTCTATTTCATTATGAAAAGGACAGAAGATAAATATTAGTTTAGCCCTGTAAAATTAGATAATCCATAGTCAAGTTTAGACGTGATTAAAAATTAGGCTACTAAAAATAAGCCAATTTACATCAGGCTCTGACTAATTTGACAGGACTAAACTACAATTTATTTATCTTCTGTCCTTTTCATAATGAAATAGAAAGAAAAAGATGCACTGAACTTAAATTTAGTTTAGTTTGTGAACAACAGAATCGGGGCCAATATCTTGGTAATGCTGTTTCCAGAAACAGATCTTCTATCATGTTCTTCAACTTCTTATGCCTACCATTGAACTAAACAATTTTATGATAAAATTGGAACAATTAATAAAATTAAATGATTTTTATTTAACACTATCAACCTGATTTTGTGCTTTCTTCTTTTCACCACAACTCACCACATTAATTAAAAATGATATTCAAATAAAAGCTTTGTGGGCTGAAAATCTTTATTATTTCTGATGGGTAATAAACATAACATAATCAGCCTAAGTATAATGTCCCCACTGATGAGACACGGGCCGCCTCTTCGAGATAAGAGTGGTCAGTATTCTACCACACGGGCCCTTTGCAGGTTGGGAATATTTAGTGCTAAGTAGGAGTATTTCACTGCATGCAATAAAGCAACAAATTAAAAAAAATATATTGTTCAGTGTGGTTTTTTTGTGTACCTGTGATTTCATAAAGCATGTGTAACTGAACAAGCATCTACTTTTTAATGAATCAAACACCTGTTGGATATGCTGCATGCATGATTACTTGATTAGTCACTGCATTAGGGCACTGTGTTTAATGTATTTTTCCAACTTCAACTTCACCTGCCCATACATCAAGTCGTCATCGTCGAACACAGCTGATAGGATTTGCATATACTATATACAGGATGTGTCGTAATTAATGGATAAACTCCTAAGGGTACTTAATATATTATAAACAACTATTACTATGGGACCAAAACCTCAAATCTCGAAAAAATGATCAGCTGTTTCCTACATTTTGACGAGTTATGCGAACATAAATGTAGGGAACAGCTAGTTTTTTTTCGCGATTTCATGTTTGATTCCGTAGTAAAAGTTGTTCCTATTGATACGAGTAAGTACAATGACCCCTTAAGGGGTTATCCATTAGTTACGAGTGTTACGACACAGCCTGTATATAGGGTTATTGGAAAAACATTAACTACCTCTTAAGAGGACATTGTACTCATCATTATGAACAACTTTTACTATGGGACCAAACCTGAAATCGCGAAATAAAAATCAGCTTTTCCCTACATTTATCTTCGTCTATCTCGTCAAAATGTAGGGAACAGCTGATTTTTTTTTCGCGATGTCAGGTTTGCTCCCTTATTAAAAGTTGTTCATAATGATGAGTACAATGACCTCTTAAGAGGTTGTTAATGTTTTTCCAATAATCTGTTTAACATAACCTGTATATCACACAATAAAATGTACTCTGTATCACACTCCAACACACTCCCCTAGAGTACCTATAATAATGTTCCTTGCTCCAACAAGCGTTTTACTAAAATTCTACCAACCAAAAGCGAGGAACAAGAGTCAGGAGGACACATTGATCGTCGGCGTTCGAAGGTTTGTCCTTATAAAAAAAGAGCAAAGAATGGAACGACGTACGCATCCTTTCGCATCGACGCGACGAACGCGCTCCGGCGGCGGACTGTCACAAAAACGCGATCGTTCGTACGGATGGTACGGATGCGAACGCCTCCGTAAGCGGTGGACCGGCATAATGCACACTAGTGTGCTCTTTTTCAATCGGCAAAGTGCGAAAGGCTGTCGATCCAATGTGTCCTCACCTTCGATCAACAATACCGACCAATAGTTGGTATTGTTGATCGAAGGTCCTCTCTAAAACTACAAGGCGATTCTCCTCGTAGTCGCGGTGCCAGTTTTTGTGTGTATAATGCAAAGGACACGAAGGGCTGTGGCTGGTAAAGGCGTGTTACTAAAGCTACTGTAATCTACATTCACTTTATTAACGCACCTTATCCAATTTATTTTATACTAGCTACTGGCCGCTGCTTCGCCCGCGTGGATGTCGATATCCACGGGAACGAGCTACCGGGAAAAAATGTAGGAGCTATCGCATGCTTAATAGAATACTGACTTATTAGAGCTTGAGTCAAAGTTATGATTTCTGCACTTTTTTTTGCACTGATCAATGGTTTTTGAAAAATCACGTAATATTATGTTTAACTGTTCATTACATATTACTGGCTAATAAGCCGGCTAGACCCCAATTGCAAAACATTAACCCTTTGACCGCCACGGTCGTGTATTGACGACAAATGAAAACGTGCCCAAAACGTCACCGTCGGCTAATGCCGACAAGAAAACACCATATTTTAAGTATAAACACAGAAAACTGAATTTAGTTTATTTATTTTGTACTTAAAACATGGTGTTTTCTTGTCGGCATTAGCCGACAGTGGCGTTTTGGGCACGTTTTCATTTGTCGTCTATACACGACCGTGGCGGTCAAAAGGTTAAACGGCGATCTCCCAAGTCTACTTGCGCTATGTCCATCCCCAGGACACCTTGCTAAATTTTATTGAAATTCGTTCAGTGGTTTAGGCGTGAAAAGGTAACATACCTACAGAGTTACTTTCAAATTTATAATATTACTACGGATGGGGCATTCAGACGTAGTGGACTTTTGCGTCGCATGTCCGGCTTGCCTTCTTTCGTTAGTAATTTAAAAAATAAAACCAAATAATAATTAATAAGCACCTTTTTAATCGACTGTCAAAAAGTGTCACCTAATTTATATTTATATTTTGCACCAGTTATCTTACACAATGGTATCTATAGGTGCCAACAATATGCAGCCATCCTGCAATCATATTGGCGCGAGAAGGAAACTAAATTTACTTAACAAGACAAATAAATAACTATAGGATTAAGGTTTTAAAGTTTCATATTATGATCACATAATATTAAATACATTCGCTCTTGTACTCAACGCGCATACAAAATTTTAACGACGTGATTCATAATTTCATACTATAATTTATCTCTTGAGGACACCGAGAAAGGGCCATGACGCGCGAGGCGTCATATTAAATCTCCTTGTTGACTGCTAGTGCGCGGCGCACACGGGCGTGTGGCCGCGCCACCGCCGCGTGTCTATGGTCTAGAGGTAGGGGCTGGTGTCTTGGTACTCGTCGTCGCTTTCATCGGAGCCGTCGTCCGTCAGCTGTCGCTGTGCGGCCGCTTCCGAGTCGCCAGCACAGTCAGAGCTCGATGCATCTGTTGACAAGCACTTACATAAGTCTGCTGTGTAACTCTCACTCATCCATAACAGTGTTACAAATCATGGAGTAGTAGCGTTATGGAGTGTTAGTTTGCATTTTTTTTATTAGATGCCAAGAATATACAATCGTCAGTAAGGGCCGGTTGTTTCAAACGGTTGGTTAACGCAACTTGCGTTAAATATTAACGAGTGCGTATCATGACGCAAGTCAAGACCATAATTCTGTAATTGTTATTTGAAACAACGCTTTTTCGGTTTGATGATAGTTAGCGCCATTTTTACGTATACTCGTACGTCAAGTAGATGTGAAACAACCCGCCCTAAGTGGTCGATGCAAACGGAACATAAGCCTCAGAGTCAATTGGCTGCAGATCTATGACAACAACTATGGCCCCGATTCTATTGTTCACAAACTTAACTAAATTTAAGTTCAGTGCATCTTTTTCTTTCTATTTCATTAAGAAAAGGACAGAAGATAAATATTAGTTTAGTCCTGTCAAATTAGTCAGCGCCTGACGTAAATTGACGTATTTTTAGTAGCAAATTTTTTAATCACGTCTGAACTTGTCTATGGATTATCTTATTTGACAGGACTAAACTAATATTTATCTTCGGTCCTTTTCGTAATGAAATAGAAAGAAAAAGATGCACTGAACTTAAATTTAATTTAGTTTGAATAACAGAATTAGGGCCTATAACGAATGAGCATATTACTCGCTCACTCACTACTTAAAACGAAAAGTTTACTTCAGTTTAACTGTTTATGCTTGCATGCATGCTAACTGTACTATTATGTTCATTCTAAAGCTATGCTAAAACTACTCAATCATCCGTTATCACTCTAAGGTCAATTTTGTACTAATATTTTTTCTATGTTACACACTAAAAGTCTCAAATGAACGCAAATAAAAGATATTATAAATCAAAATAATGTCTACGGAGTTGCTCCTGTTCCCAATACTATAATAATAATATCATACTTTTCTAATCAAGATATACAGTTAGTTTATCATCATTTATGGAATAAATTCCAAAAATATCTTACATTGGTGCCGATTCTCTTGTTCACAAACTAAACTAAATTTATGTTCAGTGCATCTTTTTCTTTATAATTCATTAGGAAAAGTACAGAAGATAAATTTTAGTTTAGTCCTGCCAAATTAATCAGCTCTTGACACTACTCCATACAAGTTTAGACATGATTAAAAACTTGCTGACTAAAATTACGTCAATTTACGTCAGGCGCTGATTAATTTGACAGGACTAAACTAACACTTATCTTCTGTCCTTCCTTTACTTAATGAAATAGAAAGAAAAAGATGCACGGAACATATATTTAGTTTAAGTTTGTGAACAACAGAATCGGCACCAAGTCTCATTTATTTTTTACAATAACTTATTGAAAAACAATATCAGTTTGTTGCCCATTCTTTTTATGATATTATGGTTTGAAATGAGCAATTAACTTTTTAACTAAACTTCTCGAAAATCAGTCGTAATAGGTCAAATTGAACTTTTTTATACATGAAATGTAACAGACCCGATTTTTAAAAGCGATTGTGTCTCTCGATGCTTATAATCGATGTCGGAGCACATCCGTAGGCAGCTTGTGTGAGTGTACTGTGTACTGTCGCGTACAGTATCTAATACAAGCGGTGCAATAATTACCCAGTTACCTGCTTGCGGCTCATAGAGTGTTTCGTAGCGGCGGGACTTTGGCGGGGGCGGTGACACTGAACTCCGGCTACAATAGAAAATATTTCAGTTATATTTTTTTTCTATTTCTCTTTGACATTTCTGTATGAAGAAATGGGCAAGTTTGAATATTTTGATTTCAGTTCACAAGAGGCATGTCCATATCAAGATAAGCTTGGCTTATGTTGTTAAAATCGTGGCCCGTTTTTCAATTGACTGGCAATATCTAATACGCTATTTCCCCGTATTACCTCGGGCATTTTTTAAAGAGCGCAAGTCTAAAAATATCAAGAGGTAGCCCCCAATAAACCCTGCCTTTTACCACACCGTATGCATTACTAGAATACCAGGCGAAAAATACTTTGCACAGGTTGCTAGACCAACCAAAAAGACAACAAGCGTGCACGATCGACCGTGGTAAAAATGGGGTCAAACACAAGCTATCATATAAAACAACTAGAGTGTGTTGGAGTATTTTCGTCGCTGGAATAAGACCGCTTGACCATACGAAATTCTGGGCCATTTTATTACAAAAAAAATAAATTTCACCCTGATCGTCGTCGGGGTAGATTAAAATGGCGCAGGATACAATGTTGTCATGTCAACATTAAAAATTATTGCCAAATTATCAGGGAAATTGAGTCGTACGGACTTATCCCAGCGCTGAATTTACCCAAACACACTCTACAATTAAAAAAAAACAATAAGCGTGCACCACCGACCATGGTAAAATAGTGGTAATAAAGCCTAGCATATAAAAAAAAAACTACGCTAAGCTGATGACACTAGAGGGGTAATTCTCGTAATTTTTAAGAACGTTCACAGTCTGATCTCAGTCTCAATCTGTCAAAAATACTTAAGATTTCCCTACATTTTGACAAGTTTTTGACATTTGTTTGTCGCAGAGATGAGACTGCGACTAGATTTTGAACGTTTTAAATTACGAGAATTGGCCTAAAGATATAGTACCTGTGATCAAGTTCATGCGCGTCTCCGTTCTCGCTGGGGGGCGGCGAACCGCGCGGCGAGGGCGGCTGGCTGAGCGCCTGCATGAGGCGGCCCTTGGACTCGTTCCAGATGTTGGACAGGCGCCCGTCGGGGCCGAACAGCAGGAGGAAGGCATCGATCAGCTCTCGGGACTTCTCCTCCCATTTCGTTAGGATGTCAACACGCTTCTCGCCTATGTTTGTCATAACCTGGAAGAGAATGGTTTGGTTATAGAATTGATTACTTTGTGTTTATCTTATATATACGGTGACTGGTAATTAGTGACCGATACTTAAACACGTGCTTGTACTCATGATAATAAACAACTTTTACTATGGGACCAAACCTGAAATAGCGAAAAAAAAATCAGCTGTTCCCTACATTTATCTTCGTCTATCTCGTCAAAATGTAGGGAACAACTGATTTTTTTTTCGCTATTTCAATTTGCTATTTTCGCAAGTTCGTTGAATCGGCAACAGGTCCCTGTTGGTAACGGAGCAAGGTCAGGCGCCATTCTATCGGCGATATCTTGCTATTTTTGTGGAGAGAACGTTAAACATGTAAAGCTTTTGTTCAAAGTAATAATACAAGGTTAAATGTGTCGAATTTGTAATCGCGAGTTTGGTATCGCTATTATTACCTAACTTGAGAATTGATTGAATAAGCATATTTTGAGAACAGGCGCACTTTAATATAAATATACGATATGACCAAAGATCATAGAAATAAGTCTTTCGGTTTGCTACGCAGATTTACGAGGAAAATATTCAAGAATTTACACTACCTTGCCAAATATTTTATAAATTCAACCCCCAGTTGAATCAGAAAAGGGTGGAATTTAGAAAATTGCTGCCATAATGCACTTCTACATCCCTTATGGAACCTAACTTCGAAACCTCAAGTTTCTTTTCACTAGTAGTTTAGTTAGACTGCGCGATTTGCTAATTACAGAACTATTTATACAGAAAGATATGTTTGTGAGACTCACTTTTTTGCCCTTCTCCTTGAGATCATCCATCTTGTTCTGTAAGCGGAACTTCTTCTCGTTGAGGAAGCCCACGTTGAGCTCCTTGGCCGAGTAGCCTCGGGCGAGGTTCCGTCTCACGTAAATGTCGTAGTCCCGCACTATTCGCGCCACTATGTCTGATGTTGATACGCCTGGAACAATTAATGTTGTTGGTTAGGGAAAAGGATGGAATATTAGTGCCTCTGTAGTAGGTAACATAAAAACAACTCTCGCTCTGAGCGTGTTCAGTATCACTAATAACATACAGCTTTTACTGGCGTGTGAAACGTCCAGTTTGGCTACTTTACAAAGATTTATATTTTTGTAAAGAATATTTTTATAAGAGTATAAACTACTCTATCAACGTACCACCGTAATTATTCGTTTACAAAAAATATTCATCAATTAACGCACAACAGTTTATATGAATAATGGTTCTCGGCTTTCACTGATTTGACATGCCAAGCCTGGAAACTGCCTATCGATTCTGTAAAAATCTCACCGTGATAACTTGGGTGAAGTGAGCTATCAATAGGGGCAATCCCTAACATCAGATGGAATGACAGCTCACTTCACCTTAGTTTTCACGGTTAGATTTTTACAGAATAGCACTGCTGTACACTATTTTTAGAAAAGCATGGATGATGGACCTCTAGCTAGCCTTAGAAGATAGTCACCTTGACGGTTATCAATCAAGCATGCCCACAGCGACCAGTGATGCTCAAACTGCGACCCAACTATACAGAGTCAAATCAAATTAGTTAGCGAAACTTCGCAGTCGTGATGGGTATGTATATCTAAATACGATAAAACAAAAGAAAACAGATTTTCTCAACACATATTTCAAGTAATAAATAACACTACCAGTGTTAGTTGACCCCAATAAAACAAACATCAAATAATTTATTTTTATTTTATCGTGTTTAGATATGGATACCCATCACGCCTGCGGAGTTTCGCTTACTGATTTAACTGTGTCACGTAGGTCGTTATGCAAAGACTTTTTGACCATAAAATACTAAATACACTTACCATAAAAGCGGTCAACGATTTCTAAGATATGTTTGATTCACAAACAAATATTTAGAACATTGCCTTCTGTGATGTTTTTATAAGCATAGATAGAATTTCGTATACAGCGAGTGCACGTTTTTAACTCGAGTGCGTCAGAACAAGGGTTATGTTTTCAAATAAGAATTTGAATGACGTAGGTCGATACTATCAATTCGATATGTAGGTAGGTATCATTTTTCAGATCAAATTGCAACTCAATAAATAAAATCTAGACATAAATGGATATAACTAATGTCGTAGAAATACTGTTACTTAACCGGCAGGTTGTTGTTTACCTATTCTAGACTATCAACGTCAAAGCGTATAGGTGCATATTTTTATGAACATGGCCATTCCCATACTTTGTGTTTATTATTTCCTCACCATTGCTCTCAAAACGGTGAAGGAAAACATCGTGAGGAAACCGACATGTCCTAGGATCAAAAATTCGAAGACGTGACATCTACCAACCCGCACTGGGTCCGCGTGGTGAATTACAGCCCACTACCTCTCATAGAAAGGAGGCCTGTGTACATAGCAGCATGCAGCAGTGGGAACATTATAGGCTATTCCCAGTCTATGATTATATTTATAAGTATTGGTACCGATCGCAGTGTCGCTAGTGACTCTTAATTTCTCTGTTAGCAATTGGGTGCACAACCATCTATTTTTTTTTTTTTTTTTTAAGTTTTTCTACATAAAAGCCTATGCACACCGCGTTTTTTAAACGCGCCGTCGACGCGACTTTTAGGAACGCGCGCACGCGTTGACAGCGCCTTTTTCACATAGCAGTTTGTTTGCGCTTGTAACGATACAAACGCGCGTTGTATCGATACAAATGCGCGTCGATGGCGCGCTTAAAAATGTAACCAAATGTCTAGAGCCCAAAATAAAAAAATCGTAACAGTAATAATAAAAGGTATGAATAAGTACAAATGAAGAATGAGCACCACGTACCTTCTGTCCGCTCGGTAGCGACAAACATGTCTTTAGCCTTAATGAGCGCGTACGTGTCCTCGCAGTCTTCCGTCGTGTAGGGAATGTCGTCGTGTGCCACGAAGTCTATCTTGTGCTTCTCTAGGAACTCCTCGTCGTACTCCCACGGCGCGTCCGTTACGACCTGCAAACAAGACGAGGGAACATTAAAACAAGTACAATTGTCTGAAGGCAAGAGGGAAACCTAAATAATAAGGGATTATCTGATTCTTTTATGAAGAAATAGTCGCCTTCCCATCACACTTCTCTTAATTTATTATACACATTTTAACAAAAAAGATAAGCTGAATTAATATAGCACATATGTTTAGTATAGCACATATTATTTAAGCAGTAATGAATGATAGACGCCTCTTTACTGTCTAATGCTGTTAGTTAACGGTGCATACATTATTTTGTAAGTCAAATGAGGACAATACTTCAGTTTTATTTTCATAAAATATTTTACAGTAAGGCGCCATCTTCACTGGCAAGAAAATCGCGGCGATAGTCATGTGGTGCCATCAAAATTATCGTCGCGATGATATCGCCGTGTGGAGATTATTCAATAGAGTTTCTATTGACTTTGATGGCACGAGCACGACGATAATATCGCCACGATTCCCTCGCTCGTGCAGACGACCCCTAAGAATGTTAGGTGCATTACTCACTTCTTTTTAGAAATAAGAATGTAAGCATTTAAAAGACAGAAAATAAAAACAGGAAGGCCCTGACCTTTATGGTGTTGATAGACCATTATTATTTTTTTAAATTTATAGGTTAGTATTATTCAATACCAAGATATATGGAAATTAATTATAAGTTTTAAATTAACTTTATGTGAAGTAAAATAAAATGAATAAATGTCTAAGGCGATTTAAATAATATGGCGTGTTGGGTGTCAAAGTTCAACTTGTTTGCATTTACAGAAGTTATTTGAATCCATCTAGAATACTGAATTGCCCGCCATTGTCTACCAACCTTGTGTTTAATGCTTACTCATGGAGTTATAAAGGAATAGTTATCAAGTTGCTATGACGCAAGTATTGTAATTAGTAAGGGATCGGCGCTTCATGTTGTGGTTAAAGCTGACAGATTGCTTATAAAAAAACTTGAGTAGGTAATTTTTTTACTAGTGCAAAAAAGAGGCAAGATTGGCGCCGCAAAAAAGTGAAGCTCAATTAAAATCATATATGAATAGCATATAGATTTATTATACTGCGTGCTTCGTTCTCGATATATGTTACTTTACCATGCAGCTTTCTCGAGTCACTCGGCAACTACGCAATTTTCAGAGCTAAAACTAAACGTAAGTATTAGTGTGCGTTATCTGTGTCCTAGCGCGATCCGTCATTCTTTTCGTTTGCGCGGCAACTGATACTGTGTTCTTAGAAATAACTGAGTAAATTTGAGTGTTTAAAAGTGAAATTTTGCTAAATTTAACTACCTATCCATAAAAGACGCCATGAAGAAAAAGATTTACAATAGTACAAAAAGTATATAAGAAAAATTTAATGAAAAATGAAGCGTCGTTGTCGTGGTCGGAATGACTACGAAAGTGATACCCAATTTCTAGTATTCCAGGTAACAAAAACGTTGTCTTGTGATTCCTATTATACCGGTACGGCTACTGGCTTTAATAGCAGTTAAGGCCACAAGGTTTACATAACCTTTGTACCGGTTGAGACGGGTGGTGTACGAGATACATCGACGTGCTCATTGGACTCTGGTCGTATACGAGATATACGGACGAGATCCTTAGACTCGGGGCGTATACGAGATATACGGACGAGATCTTTAGAGTCTTATGTGAAGTCTGAGGCTTCAATAAGCAGTTTTTAACAATCACTTGTACAAATTTTCCGTGGTATGTTTATCGTTTTTTCTTTCAGATTACAATAGTGATAACACTTCGAACGAAGTAAAAATAATTAAAACATTACCATGAGGTATGTCACTAGAAGCTATGACAGATCCGGTCCCAGAAGAACCTGAACCTCTCATAGTAAAAAATCCTACCTCGTCTCCAACGGTTGATCCTGAGCCTACCTCAGCAACACCAACTATAAGTTCAGAGGCACTTTTAGCACTGGGGATCTTATGCCAGACACACCTGTGTAAGGTCCCTTTATAAAGTCCCTTTATAAATAGTGACTTGGCTCATATTTGAAGCAACAGTTTAAAAAAGAGACAAAAACAAAAACTAATAGAACAACTGATTTCAAATTGCCCTTTATTAAAGGCACCAAAGCTCAACCCATAGATTTCTGCTTCGGTGAGCAACATTATTGTCAACAGACACAAAAAGATAGAGTTGGAACAAAACCAACTAGGCATTGGGTTGTCTATAAGTAAGTAATGCAATTTATCATTGTTGAAAAACAATGATACAGTGGACTGATTGGAATGGATCTCACTACTTAGTGGTGCTGGAAGGATATTGACAGAATTACATTTTGTCCAAACAAAAACCAAGGAAAACATTGATCTTCCCTGTGATTGATAAAAAGTTTTTGAATATTATTATAGATGTTGAACGAGATGAGTTACAAGTTTTGAACCCTACATTTAATCAGCATACAGTAAATAAGGGAAACTTACAAGGTCCCCCTCGCTACAATCCAAGCCCAACAGTAAGGTATGGGCACAAGAAGACCCAGTCCTCGATACAAGCCCGGGAACGTCACGGACACTATTATCAGTCCACGGCCAAAAAAGCCAAAAGCCTCACAGGGAGAAACCTCTTGCTTGCACATAGAGGTAAGTCATGCTGGAAGGCTCACACATTTTTTACTGTGCTGGAACAAAATTTGCAAAGATGAATTCATAATTAATTATTATCAAAGGATACTCAATTACCTTTGTAAACAAACCTCATCAGAATTTACTGCCACTTCCCCTTTCAGAAAAATCAGCTGTGAAAAATGCTGATATGCATACTGCTAACATCAAATTATTAAAATTGGGGGCTATATCCCCTTTCAAGCCTTGTAAAGACTAAAATTTTTGATTCCAAAACATATGGTACAAAGAGATTCATACTAAACTTGGTCATTGAATTAATATGTAAAAATATCCCATTTTAAAAATGGAGAACAGCAATAGATTTACTTTCTCCAGGCCATTACATGGCAAAAATTGATTCGAAAGAATAATAGTTGCTTGAAAATACCTGTTTTTTCAATTTAATTAAATAAATTATACGAATTTCATGCCTTCCCTTATGAAGATAGTTGTGACACGTCTAAGAGAAAAAGGGTACAAGTCAGTTCAATGCTTAGATGACCTACTAAGTATAGGATCTAGCTATCAATCATGTTTGCAGAATGTTACAGAAACAATAGCCCTTTAAAAGTGCCTGGGATTTATTATAAATTTTGATAAAAGTGTAATAGTACCATCACAGCCTTGCAAATTTTTAGGTTTTGTGTTTGATACAAAACATATGACATTACAATTGCCCATAGACAAAGTATCAAATATCAAAATGTCAGTTCAGAAATACTTAGATCTAGAAATGAATTGGGATATTAATTGCAACTTGCCCAGCTTCCACATTTATGGTTGACTTTACACTAAATTTTTAGAACATCATGAGTACCTATAAATATTTATTTATAAATTATGATGAAAGTACCTTCAAATAGACTGACATTAAGATATAAAATTAGATCTACAATGATGGGCTAATAAATATTAGTACAGTATGTAAAAGTATTGCCTATCATAAACATGATATTGAATTGTTCATGGATGCCTCCATGAGTAGATAGGGTGCTGCTTACAAAAACAAGAGCCTATGGCTTCTGGAGCAAATATGATAAAACATACCATATTAACTAGTTAGAATTACTTGCAATATTTATGGCATTTAAAGGTTTTTTTGTAAAGGATAAGCAATACCTTAATATTCTGTTGCGTAGATAATAAGACAGCAATATCTTATTTAAACAGAATGGGTGGTATTCAGTTCCCACAATTAAATAACTTGGCCAGATCCATAAGGCAGTGTGAAGAGAGACATATTTGGTTCTTTGCCTCCTACATTAAGTCTAGTGAAAATAAAGAGGCTGATGAAAAGTCCCGAAAAATATATCCAAACACCGGAGTAAAACACTGGGGCATTTCAAAAAATTGTATCTGAGCTGGACCGGTGCACCTGAAGTTGATTTAAGTACCTATGTGTCCTGAAAACCAGATCCAGAGGCAATAAATATTGATGCTTTTACTTTGACCTGGACAGAATATTTTTTCTATGCTTTTCATCCATTCAATTTAATATTAAAATATTTACAAAAAATTAAAAATGAGAAGGCAACAGGTATCATGGTCATGCCCCAATAGCCTTCACAACCTTGGTATCCTTTAATGCAGACTATGCATGTCTCAAAGCTAAGTAATATTTTTTGAAACCTCAAAAAATATCTTCTATATTCTTCTTTCAACCACTATCAACTTACTCTGATTGCAGGAATATTATCAGGCAAGCATGGTTAATAAAGGGCTATTCCCCCAATATCAATAGATGTCATGTTTGTAACCGTAATACACTAAAACAATATAATGTCACATACCTTTTGCCAGGAGCATGGTATAAACCCATTCCATTATTTCTTAACAAAATTATTCGACTCTGGAGCCACCTATGGGACCCTAAACTCTCATAAAATCAGCTCTATCTTTGATAATAGGCTCTAAAATTGGGGAGGGTGATCGTATTAAGAGGTAATTTAAAGGATGCTATAAGTCAAAAACCACCGTTAGCAAAATACCAAACAACATGGGATCCAAATAAAGTTTTGAGTGTACCACACAACTGAACTCCCAATATGACATTAAGTTTTGAACATATCTCAAAGAAATTGGTGGTTTTTTGCTTGCACTAAGCACAGCTCAACGGACACAAACCTTAACATTAATAAAAATATCTAATATATAACACTGAGTGAATGTTGTGTTATATTACCATAACTGATTTGATAAAAACTTCGGCTGCGGGACAAACCCAACCTAATATTTTCATATCCTTTTTTGAAAATACTGAGATTTGTCCAGCCAAAACATTGTATGATTACATGAGATTGACTAGAGATATAAGAGGTCATAATGACTACTTGTTTTTGTCACTTAAAAACCCCATAAACCAATTTCGGTTTCTACTACTGGTAGATGGATTAAAAATACTCTTACAGACTGCGGTATTGATACGCGCGTCTGCTCAGGTCATAGTACACGACACGCCTTTACATTCAAGCCTAAGTCTTAAACAATATCATTAAATGTAATCAGACAAACTGCTGGTTGAACAAATAATTCATTAACATTTACACAATTTTATAGGAGGCCAATTCCCAATTCAGGAGTTTGCCTAAGCTGTGCTTATGCTTAATGCAGAATAATATATTCTTAGTTTTTAGTACTTACACTATTGTCAATAGAATATATACTATGTACATTTATGTATATTGTGATCTAAATTAATGTGCCATTATTAGTTGTTAAATAAGGGATGGTTACCTATGTAGTGAATAAGGCTGTATAATTGATTAAGTATTAATATGATTACTGATTGTTAATTATGTTTAATTATAGAGAAGAATTTAAGATGTCTATAAATGAAAGTGTTAATTTCAAAAAATAAAATAAAAAATATTTTAAAGGACATAATGACCAATGAGTCAGGCTTATCTCAAGTTTACCATCTCTCTAAACATCTGCATGGTAAAGTAACATATATCGAGAACGAAGCACGCAGTATAATAGATGATCAAACGAACTTACCTGTGTGAAGTTCGATCATTATTATACGAAGTGCTTCGTTCGAAGATATATGTTCCCTACCCATCCCACCCCGGTAAAATTGAGATAACCTTTCAAGAATCTAAAAAGAATGACGGATCGCGCTAGGACACAGATAACGCACACTAATACTTACGTTTAGTTTTAGCTCTGAAAATTGCGTAGTTGCCGAGTGACTCGAGAAAGCTGCATGGTAAAGTAACATATATCTTCGAACGAAGCACTTCGTATAATAATGATCGAACTTCACACAGGTAAGTTCGTTTGATCATCTAGTATAACACATATTCAGCTCTCAAAACGGCGAAGGAAAACATCGTGAGGGAACCGGCATGTCCTAGAACCAAAAGTTCGAAGACATTTGATATCTACCTACCCGCATTGGGCCCGCGTGGTAGATTACTGCCTACTACCTCTCGAAGAGAGGACACCTGTATCCTAGCAGTGGGATCGTGGTAGGCTAATTATGCATATTCAACAGACAGTAATGAATGAGAGACGCCTCTTTACTGTCAAATGCTGTTAGTTAACGGTGCATTCATTATTTTGTAAGTCAAATGAGGACAATACTTCAGTTTTTTATTTCTTTATATCAAAAAGTATTTTACAGTAATATTATTAAGTAGGTGTATTTCTCATTTCTATTTAGGAATATGAATGTAAGCAGTTGAAAGGCAAGTAAATATTTGAACGCAAACCGTGACGGTGAAAGAGCACAATAACTCAACAAAATTATGCATATGCACTCTAGAGATTTCACGTATCCATCAAGGCGAACAAAAAGAATTGAATAATTCCAATTCAGTTTAAAAGCAGCAACCAGCATTTAAAAGTAATCTTTTCTTTGACGTCAGTTACAATGGAATACCCTCGCTCTCGCTGCGCGGCGGGTCAAGTTGCTCTTTATTGAACGTGATTGGAGCACAAATTATCATAATAAATCTTATTTTTTTTTATTTATCCGCTCAGGCCATAAACCAGTACTTACTCTGAAGAGAAAAAAAACAGGTTCTTTTTAACGAATTCTAAAAAAGGAGAGGTTCTCAATTCGGATGCTTACATATGTATTTTTTTTTAATGTATGTCGGGCATAACTTCGTCAGATATTTTTTCGAAAGAGGTTAATTCGGAAATGGTCCCATATACATTTTATTAATTTTGCTTGGGTAGTTTTTGAGGTAGCTTCAATAATAAAACTTTTTTCCAAAAAAAAAGAAAAACAACAGACATCCAAAATAAAAACTACAAAGTGAAAAATTACTTTAATTTCGGAAGTCGGTGTCAAAAAACGAAAATGCGGAACCAGCGACACCGACTTCTGAAATTAAAGTTATTTTTCACTTTGTAGTTTTTTTTTTTGTAAAAAAGTTATTTTTTAAAAATTCTGTTGCTATAAACAGCTGAAACTTGCAACTATACAGGCATTACGTAGGTATGCAAATTTCGATTTATATTATTCCTTATTTCATCATGTTGTAATCTTGTTCTGCACCCTAATTAACAACCATACGACAAGCTATCGTATCGAAAATGACACATTTCAATAACCTGATTTGCCTTGCCCCCGACAACAAACAGCTCTCGGAAGAATAGTGGTCGTCTATTTGATTTATACTGACAACATTTTTGGGTTTTGGACTTGTGAACAGCGTTTATAGGACTCCTACGATAACATTGATTGATGTTCGATACGCTACGGTAGCGTATTGAGTAGTTGTGAATAGCTATGCTACAGTCAATTATGCATATGAGTGACCTTGACGATTGTCATTTTCAATCGGTTGTTAAACTTTATTTATTTATTTTAGACTCTATGCACACAAATATGTATACAGAGGCGGACTTAATGCCTTAAGCATTTTCTCCCAGTCAACTGAGTCAACCTTACAATCTACTTTACGAACTGCAAAGAGGAAAAGCCCCTCTAAAATTAATAAATAATTATTTTGATAAATTAAGATTATACGGTCTGGCGGAAATCATCTTTAAACAGCGAATTATTGTATCAAGCATTGCAAAATCCCCATTTTATTAAGTACTTCAGATTTAGGGTTCAATCTAACTAAGAAACTCTTGTATCTTATTTTAGCGCAACTGCGCAAGTGCATATCCACCAACAAACACATCCCATGCAGATAAATAGACAGTCGTATGACTACAATAGACGTGTTCTTGAAGTAACAAAAACTATTTTATGCTTGATATTTTCCGTAAGTTTATTTTTAGTTTTTATCCCCCCATTCAGTAGCACAATAGAGCTTTTTGACCCAGCATCAAAAAATTCATAACTGTTGGTAAGTGCATGTGACTTGGAGGTCAAATCTAACTGACGCAGTGAAATGAACCGTATAAATCTCAACCGTTAGGAGAAATGTGTCTAATGATTAATTATCTAAATCTTAATAATATTATACTTTTGACAAGCAAACTTGGACATTATAGCCCTTTTATTTATTATAAATATAACCTCTCTTTCAAGTATTGTATTGTGTAAAGAAGTTAAAGCATTAATCGTACGATCATTCTTAGAATAGAGTTGAGGACGTTAGGTCAAAGATATAATTGAGAGCAATGATGATTAATGATGACATTGGTTTCATTGTTTTAGTCCAAGCGCCACCATTTAGACACGTGCATCAAGGAATCATACTTGAGATGAAATTCAGTTCGTACTCTTTTTATTTGAATGCCTACATTTGCCAATACAGATAGAGAGGAGTAGAAGAAAGGCAGGCCTTTGCTCTGCAGTGGGACAAAATAGGCTAAAAATAAATAAATACATTTTGCAATATATTACCTATTTTAAGTTTCGCCTTGAACTTTTCGCACTGTGGATGTGTTTTATATGATGCCTTTTATTTGAAATGGGAAGTCCCTACTTGCAGAATCGCACTCGCATACCGGGACATGAAGTGAATAGTAAATCACAAATAACAATTACCTCATCGACGTATCTGCAATGCCTGACCGCCTCATATCTCTCGTCCTCCGTCATTACTGTGCGACCCTTACGACTGTGTGTCAGATTGTCGCTACATACTGGAAACAAGAAATAAATCTATATTAGTGATCTAGCTAAACGTAGGTACAGGTCTACAATTAAGTTTATTTCGTCATTAACCGTAATTAAGTCTCTCGTATCTGATGAAATTCCCCATTGTTTCCCTTCTCGATAATAAAATTAATTTTACACATTTGAAGTGTTGTTTTTGTAGGGTCAGCGATTCTCAACATAAGGCCTGCAGGGCCTTTCCGTGCGGCCCACTGACAAAAATACATAAGGTTCGGGTGGAGTAGGTACAAGTGGGTAAATGATTGAAATTGTAATGCTGCACGGTGCGAATTACAAGTAGATAAGTACGCACGACGACATATCAAGCTATACTTTTTCAGTATAAGTTGACTTCTCATTGTACGATACAATGCAAGGTCAGCTAAAATTGGAAATGTATAGCTTGATATGTCGCCGCGTGCACCTATTCCAAAAATGCAATCGTTTTAGCCAACACGGTCAAACAATTAAAGTGGTTATGTTTGAGAATGACAATCCCATTACCTAAATAATGCGCGGGATAGCGCCAGTGGCCGCTTTCAAGGACACGTAGAATAATCTACACTAATCCATTTATCGGTAATTAAACATGAAAGACTATTCTTAATAAAACCTACAGTATTATCAGCTATCACTAATGCTAATTAATTTTAGGGATTGCGGCATTTTATTTATTTACTAGCTTCTGCCCGCGACTTTGTCCGCGTGAAATTTTTTGTTCCCCGTTTTCGCTTAGCGAAAACTTCTGACCTTTTTTCTTTTTGCTCAACTCTTAAGGGTCATAGCGTGATATTTAATAGCCTTCCTCAAGAATTGGACTATCAAATGCAAATTTTTTTTTATAAATCCGACGAATACTTCCAGAGATTAGAGCTTTCAAACAAACAAACTCTTCAGCTTTATTATTAGTATCATTATTTTAAAACTATGATATCGCCTAAGATATTCACTGGAATAAAATGATGTCAAGGGCAATTTTGTTCAATATTAAATACTTGTGATGAATAACGTACTTATTTGGATAAGGATTAATATTATGTTTGTAAAAACATCTTCGCAAATAATATATTATTTGAGAACAAATTTTGGTTACCATAAAAAAGGTTATAGTGAGTCAACCTTAAAAGATAGACATAATAATATTCCGGGGCAGCGGGATTGTCCGAAAGGGTTACCGCTACCCCAGAAGATAAAGGGCTAAGGAAGGAACACGGGTGAGTTTTAGTCAGTAAGAGTCTGACACTCCCTACCGCTCCACCCAGAGCGGGAGGGGTGATTTGATGACTTCCCACCATCAAAAAAAAAAAAGGTTTAAAGTGAGGGCGTGTAGAGTTAGAAGCTTGGCTCTACATGAGATTTAACAACTTATTGACAATGCGAGCCATAAGTTTTCAATTGTTTTTGTAAGTTGCCTATGAAAAAAAACATTTTTTATTGCGCTGTTTTAATAAAAGTCCTGAAATATGTATTTTATTATTTATAACAAGGAGACCCTGTATCTATTTTCAGACCTCAAGCATCAAAATTTGCGGAAGTCTCATACAAACTTCCATTCCTAGTTTAAGGGGTTGGGAGGTAAAAGTTCAAAATTTTATAATGTTCTTGTTGTTTGTGTAGTAAACTACATAGTTTTATAACTTATATACCAAATTTCAGCTTTCTAGGACTTCAAGAAGTACCCTAAGAATTTTGATGATCATCAGTGAGTCAGTGACAAAATCGTGATTTTTTTAAATATCAATAAAATCAAAAGTACTTGATATGCAATTGAAACTATAGCGGTCTTATTACAAAAAAATGCTTAAGTACTGGTTTAAACCAAGACTAAAAGGTCTAGGATTGTGACGGTATTAAAGCTAGTACCAGGATCAAAATGTGTCCCGATTACAAAACGAAGACTATCTGAGGATCTCTTAGTACCAAAGAAGGTCCATGGTTCAAATAATATCCACAGATAAGAAACAAAAATGGCATTCTTTCATTCGTTCGTACAGTCTTTATTTGAAGCAACATTCCGTTTCTCTAAATATTTATATTATAATAACACTTGAAATGATTAAATAATTATTTATGAATACAAAAATATGTCACAGATTGTTCATTGTTTAGGTTACAATATAATGAACAAGCACAACTTGTACTTTTGACGTGCTTTTTATAATCAAGTAGTCATATTTTAAACACCTCTAGCTTGAAATGGAGTGAATTACATTCGGCGATAGCCCGCGTCATTTGAAGCAAATGTTTGCGTCATTTTTAATAAATAAATGCACTTCTTAATATTATTCTTAGTATTTCTATTACTAACAGTGTGTTAGTTGGTTTGTTCGTGAGTTGTTGTGTCCGATTAAATCGTGAGCTAGCTAAAAATGGAACAACAAAAGAAAAAAAGGGATGAAAACTGGACTTCTGAAGAAAAAGTTAGTAAAACATAATTTTTTTATTATTATTAGGTACACAATGCTTTGTTTTATCTTATTTAGACTACCTAACGCGGGTGTTCTTATTATTATACGAAATATTACATGAGCTTATTGCTCAATCAGCACATAATATTGTAGAAGATAAGTCCACGAAAACGTCAATAAACATGCAGAAAACTAAAGAGTGGAAGAATATACGGTCGTAGGATAAATCCTCACATAAAACATTCCCCAAAACGTTTTGTGAACCTATACTTATACTTAAAATCTTCGTCACTCAATTCAAAAGGATTTATACAATGAAGATGTTTGTAAGATCGCCGAAACGTCTCCAGCGTATCCAAATCCATCCAAGTCAATCATATTAATAGCCATTTATTACGATTTGTAAATTAAAAGACACAATAATAATCAACGCTAACCTCAAAAAAATTAGTACCTATGTCAAATTCAATGTTAAACTAGGGGTCTCGGCGGACTAACTTTAGTACCATATATATAGTTCTAGAACTAGTGATAAACTTCATTTTGTAATAACATTTTATTTAGTCCTGGTTTAAACCTAGTAATAATCCCAGTACTAAATTTAGATCGTGTTTTGGAATAAGACGGTAGAAGTTTAATAAGTCTACTATTGACATAATATCCCGAGAATTTTGTTTATCTGGTATAATCCAAACCCAAGTTATGAGGGTTAAAAAAAACGATGAAGCGCTTATAGAAAAGGTAGGTAGTAACCCTTGCGCTTCGCTTGGCTCGTTTTGGCGGGGGCACTACCGAGCCCCCATATCAGAATCGCATTGTTTACGCTTTACACGTGCGTAATTGATTGGTCATTGTATCGTACGACAAATCGACCAATAGAATCGTTTTATTTTTATCTTAATAGTGGAGCCACGCGGCAATATGCCAGATAGGCCGCAAGGCATCGGCACGGTGCCTTGCTGTTTACATTAAAAATAAGACTGGCACTCGCGATTTATTGCCAGATTATATAACAGTCATCGCTTTTTTTAATGCTTCTCTATTCGCAGGTAGGTACTTCATTGCGGTGGTACTGGTATCCTAAATAGTATGATGATTGTTTTGTTCCAAGCGGCATTGATATTTGTATTGAGGTGAATGATCGCCTTATTAACATCGATCTATTGTATGCCGGTACTTTACTAATGGCTGTTTAATTTTAAGAATACAAGTCCAAGGTCCAAGTATTTGCACCAGTTACTGAGAACACAGAGCTACAATAAAATTTAAGTGGAACTCGGTCAGGCAGTTACGGTAACGTAACAATTATTTATTTACATCGTTATTTGTAGCTTGTGGGCCGATGGCGTGACGATGTTTACGTGTACTAAAGTCTTTCAAACTCGCGTTGAAATTTTCGTTTTTTTTTTTTTGTGGATGAGAATCATCAAATGACCCCTCCCGCTCTGGGTGGAGCAGAAGGGAGTGTCAGACTCGTACTGACTAAAACCCACCCTTAGCCCTTTGTGTTCCGGGGTAGCGGTAACCCTTTCGGACAATCCCGCTGCCCCGGCAGGCTTCGGCCCTTATGGGCCCCTTCCTTTATGCTGACATCTCTTTGAGGCGCGCGTGGAACACGTACGCGCCGTCCGGCACGGGCCTGATCCTGATCGGACGGAGAGTTACCCATTACTCTCCGCCCGCAGGCTCACGCCTACGGTGGCCGGGAGTCGTCACGCGGCTCCCGACGCCCGGAGCGTCTCCCGCGGCGGCTGGGACGTGAGGCTCTCTCCCTCAGCCGTCCCGCCACCTCCTTTGCTAGCATGACTGCTTCGTAGAAGGAGGTGACTGCCTCCCACTCCCTCTCGCCCCGGACCTTGGCGTCACTGCGCCCTCACCTACCGCCTGACGCAGGTCCTCACCGGACACGGGTGTTGAAATTTTCCTAAGTAATTGTTTACTCAAGGGAAAAGTGTTATCCCCCAGTTATTAGTCCTTATTAATCTTGCATGAATGGTTTACTTAAAGATACGTTACGTATCCTGTGTATAGAAAAACATCGACCATTCGATGGGCACTACTATCATTAAACTGACGTTACGCATCGCAGACCAGTCATACGATGCGAGAGGACTCAATGAGTCAGGCTCTGGCTTGAATGTTTTGATGCAATAAGTACAATGGGCAAGGAGGAATAAGATAAGGATGCACTCACCACCAACAATTAGGTAGACATTATGGAAGACTGTCTTAGCCTGTTGCAGTTGTCTGGCATGTCCTTGGTGGAACATGTCGTAGATGCCGTCTGAGTAGACGCGCACCTTGCGGTGTGCGGTGCCCGCCACGGCTGCTGCACGGGGTATGCGGCCATAGTGACATTTTTCCCTTTCCGTTATTGCATCGGGGTCTGTACTGAATGGCGCCGCATGCCTTAGTGACTGTAACAAGAAAAGAAAAAGTTTAATACCTGAATTTAAAGTGGTAGCTAAAAACAGAAATTGGTGATAAACCCCTATGGGGTAAATGTTCTTTATAAACAAGTTGTAGGTACGAATGCCGCCCACATTAAACACGATAAAGCGAATGCAAATTGCGAGACTCGATCGACAATAATTTAACGCGGGCTGCATTCATATTAGCCAGTTGTATTCAATACCGCATGTAGAATGTTCAAGCAACACTCGAGATAAATTAAATCAAATTCTTAGAAACTAATTTACTTGCCTATTCAATATCAGATATGAATTTAATGATACAAATAATATTGATGAGACGACAAATATGATTACAATAGATATAAATTGATAGTAAACAATTTGGATCTCATTTCGCAGTCCATATTAAATAATTAATTAAGAGTGAAACGAGTTGTGTAAGTATGAATAAACCAGATCACGCTGTATTGTTCAGGCGTCAAGGTTCAAGCGGTGCTCGATGTCAGCCGTTAATGATAATAAAGTGGCGTGATGTGACGTCGAGCTAGTGGCCGGCATAGATTAACAACAACAATTCATGGGCTGTTATCTAAACGCGCATGAATGTGTCGGTCCCTCTATCAGCCGACATATTTATGCAAATGACACTGATTACTAAGTTGATATAATTTTTTTTAGCTCGGTCAGAATTAAAGGGAAACCTCTAAGCAGAAACCGAAAATAAATGCTTAGATGATGCAAAACATTAATAAACGATTAAATACTTAGTGAAACATTAGCTGTGCTGGCGATAAAGTTGATTATTGGTTGGTCATCAATCATCATCTCAGTCAGTAGGCTCACTATACACATTTTCGTAATGTAAAAAGTTACGTATTAACTGTTTATAAGAAGTTGCAGGTGGTCGCAATGCATTGGATAATAAGCCCAATCGAACAATACATTCAGGCGATAAAACAATGCCAACAACAAACAATATTTTATTGAAGTAATAATTCAGTCGCAAGTTTCATTACTCCACGTAACGCCGAGTATTCATTAGGAGACAAATAATATTGTTTTACACTCAAGAAGACTTTCTACACGCGCAAACATTATGAGGAAAGATCAATATGTATGGCGTTTACACATAATAAATTAAGCTTAAGCTAACGACACCGACCGACATGACAAATCTAAAATACCCGTACTGAAACTAAGAAAGAACTTTGAGACGAAGTTACTAAGGAAGTAAACGCAGCAAAACGTTGCGAAGACTAGCGGCCCGTCCCGGTTTCGCAAGGGTGGGAAAAAAAAAACCTATATTAATCAGTGATAATGTAGCATTCAAATGGTGAAAGAATTTTTAAAATCGGTCCAGTACTTTTGGAGCCAATTCGTTACAAACATACACACAAATCTTTCCTCTTTATAATATTAGTATAGAAGTATAGATTTAAACAAATTAGAGACGGTACATAAAAATGTAGTTACTGTCTCCAATTTGTTTAAATTTCATAATTTCTGTCGACACGGTACCGTGTTGAAAAATGAGAGTAATTAATTTTTGCATAATGCATAATGTGCATATCCGCGCATTATACTTCAATTAAAAGACTTTAGAATCATGTGATGACCAACAACAATACTTTTACTTATGTTGTGACGAGACGCTGTAATCGCAATCGCATCGTTTAAGGTAGACGGTAATTCGGGTCACATAGCTATTCAAACAGGCTGTATAAACATTGCACAACGAACCCAATAATTTTAATTGTGTGGCACCAAAAAAGTATCGGGAATGGATGATTTGTTTATGGTTCCAAATTAATTTTTTTGTCTTTTTTTTTGTTGTTAGATTGGCACAACTGTTTTCCATTTTTTTTTTTTGGTGCGGAGTTTGAGTTGCATTTGTAATTTAGATTAAATACAGTGCTGTTTTTAGTTAGATCTTAACTTAAGTGTGTATTGCGAATTTCATAATGGACAAAAACATCGAACATAGAGTTTGTCTTATATTTTGCATCGTCAATGGAATTTCGAGTTCGAAGGCACTGGAAATGTGACTTACGGTGAATCGACTTTATCAAAAACACGTGCTTATGAGCGTTTAAAAGCGGTCAAGATAATTATGTGGAAGATTTACCTTGCCCTGGTAGGCCACCAACGTCTTCAACTGAAGTTAACATCGCAAAAGTGAAGGAAATAGTGACTCCTCCTGTGTCTCACGAGTCGATCCGTATCATTTTAAATAATCACTTGGGTATGAAACATGTCGCCGCTCGGCTAGTCCCAAAAGACCTGAATTTTCTCCAAAAACTTGATCGCATAAGAGTCGCTGAAGAGGCGCGGGCCTGCGGGCGGAGAGTAATGGGTAACTCTCCGTCCGATCAGGACCAGGCCCGTGCCGGACGGCGCGTACGTGTTCCACGCGCGCCTCAAAGAGATGTCAGCATAAGGAAGGGGCCCGAAAGGGCCGAAGCCTGCCGGGGCAGCGGGATTGTCCGAAAGGGTTACCGCTACCCCGGAACACAAAGGGCTAAGGAAGGAACACGGGTGGGTTTTAGTCAGTAAGAGTCTGACACTCCCTTCTGCTCCACCCAGAGCGGGAGGGGTCATTGGATGATTTACCATCCACAAAAAAAAAAAAAAAGAGTCGCTGAAGACATGCTAGAACGAGTCAATTCCAACCCAACATTCATGAAACGCTGTTACTGGTGACGAGACATGGGTTTACGAGTTTGACATGCAAACTAGTCAACAAGCTTCGGAGTGGCGCCTTCCAACTGAAACGAAACTGAAAAAACCACGCCAAAATCGATCAAAAGTCAAAGTCATGTTGACTGTTTACTTTGGCTATCGCGGTGTTGTGCACTCTGAATTCTTACCGGAAGGTGAAACGGTAAATAAAGTATATTATTTGAGCGTTATGCGGCGTTTAAGAGAGCAAATTCGAAGAAAAAGGCCAAATTTGTGTAAAGAAAATTGTTAAATTTTGCACCATGATAATGCGCCTTCGCACAAGGCCATCATTGTGAACGAATTTTTGACCAAAAACTCAACAAATACCATCGAGCAACCACCTTATTCACCAGATATGGCTCCAGCCGACTTCTTTCTTTTTCCTAGACTCAAGTTACCACTTCGTGGCACCCGTTTTCATTCGGTAGAAGACGTAAAGGAGAATTCGCGGCGAGAACTAAATTCAATTCCGGAAAAAGCGTTTAAAAAAGGTTTTGATGATTGGATTATTCGTTGGCGTAAGTGTATCGTTTGTGAAGGACCATACTTTGAAGGCGATAAAATAAATTTCGATGAATAACTAACATTTTGTATTGTAAGTATTATTGATCTTTTCCCGGTACTTTTTTGACAGAGTAGTATATTCTATAAAAGTATAAAGCCTCGTTACTTTAATGGTTTAGGTTCTATAATTTTAAAATTAATTCAAATTATTTTTTAAAGCAACACGTTTTTTGCCCAGGCCGCATGAATGCCAACGGATCGTGTAATAATGCGGCCCGTTGTCTTAATGTCATGTATGCGGCCCGTTGTACTTAGCTGTTTAGTACCACTGTCAGAGAGGTTATTCTTATTATTTATACATTTTAATCGTGTAGTGTATTAGGTATGCTAATATGGAAACGTTACAGGAAGTTTTAATTCCGCCTGCGGTTAGATAATATTTTTATAGGCATTTGATGATTATTATGTAAAGTTTTAAACTTTACCTATTATATTTATGATATTCAGGCCAACCCCACAGTCCAAAGAGGTTGCTAATTTGCTCTTTTAAAAAATTAAATCTTTGTAAAATGGTGTGCATTGTTTGCTTTTAGTTATGAAGAAATGATTGCTGTACTTGAGAGGAAGGGACGAATTCATCTGTCTGTTGGGACGTAGATCAATAGACATGCTGTTTATTGACAACTAGCGACCCGCCCCGGCTTCGCACGGGTGCAATACTGATACTAAGTACAGGTTTTTCAAGAATGCCAGCACGCGCCGCCGCGGCCGGTACCGCAGCAACCGCTATGTCCCTGCATTTTAAATCTGTAATATCTTCGAAAATATTCATTTAAATTACATGCTGTAAAGGGCCATATTTATCTATATTAAATGCACAATATATTTAAGGTACTTAATTGGATAAGGATTAATGCTGTATTGCCTAAAATCGCTTCGAATAAATAAGCCATTATTTCTCGTAAAAAGTAAAGGATAAAAAATGATTATAGTGAGTTATCCCTAAGAGACTACGAGATACCATCGCGGACTTTTTTGTAGACCTTTTTAAGGTGTACAATACTGTAGTACAGAGGCCAGCACATCAAGCTACCCCAATCTGTCAGATTTTCCCAATTGAATATGAACCTTATTCCTTTGTGCTAAAGTTGAAAATCTATCAAAGAAATTTGACAGATTGGGGTAGGTTGACCTGCTGGCGTCTGTACATTATTTTGACCTATCTCGTAGGGTTCAGCCAGCGTTTGAAAAGTAAGCGCAAAAAAATGTGTTTATTTACGACATCACATGCATGCATGTATTATTTATATATAAACCTTCCTCTTGAATCACTCTATCTATTAAAAAAAACCGCATCAAAATCCGTTGCGAAGTTTTAAAGATCTAAGCGTTCATAGGGACAGAGAAAGCGACTTTGTTTTATACTATGTAGTGAAGATGGGACTAGAACCACAGTATAATTAAATATATTTATACTGTGCTAGAACTCTAGAACAAGAAATGCCCGTCGCGTCTGAAAGGCAAACGAAAGTCAGGCCACATTTCCTAGCAAACGTTTTCTCGATTAAGGCCGAGCAAGATCAGTTCAATCAAACACTTATGTCAATAAGATTGCACAATGTATTTTTAATGCGTAAAAAAATAAGAAATTACGTGGCTGATAACGCACATAAATCACACATGGCCAAAATTATTAGCCTGATCGATTGTGACTACACAATTAATAAATAATTATCTAAGTATTTTAAAAAATAATCTGAAGACTATCTAAAATGATTAACATCTTTATCATCAGCTGGTGTGTCTACCCGAATTTATCTAAGTAGGTACATAATATTATAATCTATGAGTTAGGAATCGCTTCAGATAGCGAATGTCTGCAAGGTTCGGTGTGAAATCCTCTGAACTCAATGTCACACGTGGAGGTGAAAAAATGATAGCTTGCTTATGTAAATACTGGCGATTGTTATCAGTATTACAGCCGTTACTATCAACACTTCATTTAATTCAGGTTAGACTTTCTTGCGTAATTTATTTACAGTTACATAAAATAGTATTTTTTATAATATTCCTGATACTTATCAAATATAAATCCAGTTATTACTACAAAATTGCAGCAAACAGCATTCTAATTATACACAATTTCAATCATAATCCGAGTTTTTAACGATATTTCTAATCCATTGCTTCATAGGATTAATTTTGTCAACTCAACGTTGCAAATATGACCTGTCAAATTGAAACCCATTACTTACAAAAAAAATGCTTAAGTACTGGTTTAAACCAAGACTAAAAGGTCTAGGATTGTGACGGTATTAAAGCTAGTACCAGGATCAAAATGTGTCCCGATTACAAAACGAAGACTATCTGAGGAATCTGAGGATCTCTTAGTACCAAAGAAGGTCCGTGGTTCAAATAACAGATAAGAAACAAAAATGGCATTCTTTCATTCGTTCGTAGAGACTTTATTTGAAGCAACGTTCTGTTTCTCTAAATATTTATATTATAATAACACTTGAAATGATTAAATAATTATTTATGAATACAAAAATATGTCACAGATTGTTCATTGTTTATGTTACAATATAATGAACAAGCACAACTTGTACTTTTGACGTGCTTTTTATAATCAAGTAATCATAATTTTTAACACCTCTAGCTTGAAATGGAGTGAATTAAATTCGGCGTTAGACCGCGTCATTTGAAGTAAATATTTGCGTCCTTTTGAATAAATCAATGCATTTGTTAATATTATTCTTAGTATTTCTATTGATAACAGTGTGTTAGTTGGTTTGTTCGTGAGTTGTTCTGTCCGATTAAATCGTGAGCTAGCTAAAAAATGGAACAACAAAAGAAAAAAAGGGGTGAAAACTGGAGTTCTGAAGAAAAAGTTAGTAAAACATAATTTTTTAATTATTATTAGGTAAACAATGCTTTGGTTTATCTTATTTATACTACCTAACGCGGGTGTTCTTATTATTATACGAAATATTACATGAGCTTATTGCTCAATCAGCACATATTATAGAAGAATAGCTTTTGCCGGCGACTTCGTCCGCGTGGGTTTCGTACTTTCCTCAAATAAATTTAACAACCTCTCCACTCCACCTCCTCTTAATAAAATTATTAAAATTAATGTTTACGATCTTTATACTTTATTTAGAGAAATAAGTATTCGGGCCAATTTTTTAATTAAACTACCTAAGATGTTTCAAATAAACTGTCCTCCCTTTTCATCACGACGGCTTCTTTCTATTAAAAAAGCGTTTGGTACGTTTCCATTTTTATGACTTAAAGATTATTTATACCCATTTTCGAGTTAATGGAAGTTGGAGTTTCTACCCCTTAAACTTTATTACCCTTTTCCACCCTGGTAGGAGTCGATTTTTGAAAAACCCTAAAACATACGTTTTTTGTTTATGTAAATATTAGTACCGAGTTGCGAGTTGATCCAACAGCGGGTTATTTTTTTCTCTTATCCATTAACTTTGTCACCCCATAAAAGTCTGACAGACTGCGCGTTAAAATTTTTCCATACAACTTTTGACACCCTTCACCCCTTTAGGGGGTAGTTTAGAATAACAAAAAAGAATAAATTTCCTAATTTACTTCCATAAGTATTCTTGCCAAGTTTCAAGTTTATTAATCAAATGAATAAGAATTTTCATATAAACTGTGTGTGCTTTACACCCTTATAGGGGTGGAATTTTGAAAAATCTTTTAGTTGTGTACATAGCTTGACTCAAAGATTATTTATACCAACTTTCGAGTTAATCAAGCCATGCAGTAAAATCCTCCACTGTAAAATTAACTACCCCTTTTTACGCCGTTAGGGGTAGATTTTCGAAAAACCCTGATACACGTCATTCTTTATTTTTGGTTTTAAGTATAAATACAAAGTTTGGAGTTAATCGGACTGCGCGTTAAAATTCTCCTATACAAATTTTGACACCCCCCCATCCCCCTTTAGGAGGTAGTTTAGAAAAACAAAAAATGCCAAACTTCATAATTTACTTAGATAAGTATTCGTGTCAAGTTTCAAGTTTATTAAATCAAAGAATAAGATTTTGCATACAAACTTTCATCCCCTATTTAACTCCCTTAGGGGTTGAATTTCGAAAATTCCTTCCTTATTCCTCGTCTACATTATAAAGGAAACCTCTGTGCAAAATTTCAGCTTTCTAGGATCAAGGGTTTAGGCTGGGCGTTGATGAGTCAGTCAGTCAGTCAGGACTTGTCTTTTTATATATATAGATAAGTCCACAAAAACGTCAATAAACATGCAGAAAACTAAAGAGTGGAAGAATATACAGTCGTAGGTTAAATCCTCACATAAAACATTCCCCAAAACGTTTTGTGAACCTATACTAATATACTTTAAAATCTTCGTCACTCAATTCAAAAGGATTTACACGATGAAGATGTTTGTAAGATCGCCGAAACGTCTCCAGCGTATCCAAATCCATCCAAGTCAATCGTATTAATAGCCATTTATTACGATTTGTAAATAAAAAGACACAATAATAACGCTAACCTCAAAAAAATTAGTACCTATGTTAAATCCATTGTTAAACTAGGGGTCTCGGCGGACTAACTTTAGTACCCTAGATAGTTCATGAACTAGTGATAAACTTCATTTTGTAATAACATTTTATTTAGTCATGGTTTAAACCTAGTAATAATCCCAGTACTAAATTTAGATCGTGTTTTGGAATAGACGGAATTGCAATCAGTTGCCATTTTATCTAATTTAAGCAATCCTACCCCTCAGGATGGACAAAGTTTATAAGTAGTCGACAGTGATTCATTTTGAAATTATTTTCTAATAAATTCAGTACCGCGGAATAACATATCATTACGGCAAATAATGGTCGATCCTTTTTTTTTTTGAGGATGAGAAATCATCAAATGACCCCTCCCGCTATGGGTGGAGCAGAAGGGAGTGTCAAACTCTTACTGACTAAAAAACACCCGTGTTCCTTCCTAAGCCCTTTATGTTCCGGGGTAGCGGTAACCCTTTCGGACAATCCCGCTGCCCGCTGCTGCCAGTCACAGACATTGTGTAATTATTAACGGCTGAAACTGTCTCATTAGATTAAAATTCATATTGTTAGAATAATTGCAGTTAATTAACTTTGCAATAAGCATGTTTACTTCATTACAATAATAAATTAATAAGTCAAGGACATACCATTTATAATTAAGAAGACGAATTAATAATCTATTATATTCCATAAATACGTTGATGATCGATTTTGTACGGTAATGACGACCTTGCCTGTAGGGCGGGTCTAGGAGAATTCCTACGAACAGTTGTTCGATAACTGAACACGCTGAAAGGCCTCGTTCCCACTATGTCGTGACGATTAATTTATCGTTGGACGACTGTCGTCTCTAGCTGTTCTTATTATATCGACTGCTTATCGTCACCATGTCGTCAAAATATTATATCGTCGAAAGATTGTCGTATCTAGCTGTTCCCATTGGATCGTGACGAAATTTTTACCGTTCACGGCAGTCGCCTTGTCGTTTGCACATCAGTCGCCTCTACGCTCTTTTTAACGGATTTCAAAAAGAAGGAGCTTGTATATTTTTTAAAATATTTTTATCATGATTGACTACGATAGATAGTCGCAATAACGACACATGATTTGCCTTCACGATAAGCCGTGATGTTTTTGTATTGTTTTACAACTGTCGTGCTAGCCGTTCCCATTAACTTGACAATCTGATCTGTCGTCATTGCAAAAAGAAGTCGTAGACGACAGTTAAACGTGCCGTCTTACATGTGCACACCTCCATTTAAATACACAAGCCACGACGCTTTAAACGACACAATAATCTGTCGTCACGACAAAGTGAGAACGGGGCCTAATGGGAACAGCTAGAGACGACAGTCGTCCAACGATAAATTAATCGTCACGACATAGTGAGAACGCGCCCAAATTTGTATTTTTAAATATTCTTTTATCAAGCGTTTTAAATTTTTATTGGTAACTAGCTGAACCCGCAACCGTCGTTTTGCAAAAAAAAAAAAATTGATAGTAGCCAATTCTCTGACCTACCCGATATGCACACAAAATTTCATACAAATCGGTCCAGCCGTTCCGGAGGAGTATGGTAACTAACACTGTGACACGAGAATTTTATATATTAGATTTAATTTGTCATTAATTAAATTATTAAAAAACAAGCTGTTGCCCGCGACTTCGTCTACGATCCAAGATGAAAAGTACCCCCAGTAGTATGCCCTTACCGAGGTCATAGTTTATCTGTGCGCCAAATTTTATCCTAATCCGTCCAGCCGTTTTAGCGTGAAAGCGTATCAAACAAACAAACAAACTCATTTTCGCATTTATAATTTATTTTGGGATGAATAGTAATTTTAACGGACATCTTACGCAAGTACCTAAATATTGCATGGATCTCATCATTCTCAAATAGGACTATTTGAGAATGATGAGATCCATGCAATATTTTATTGAAAAGTTATTCAAACCATTCCATGTTTTCACATGGCGTTAGGGAAAACTTTATTTATGGGCATTAGTCAAATACCTACCTACAGCAATAATAAAATGTATTTAATAATAATTATGCTGTACTTATTAAATAACTGTTGCGTAATCATTACCACAACACTCCATGTCACAAATTAGGTACTTACATACATATGTAGTTCAAAAATAACTACATTACAAATACTATTTACTTGAAGTTTAGATTGACAGGTCATCAACAGTAATTGTGTGATTATTAAGCGACTTCAAAAAAGGAGGAGGTTATCAATTTGACGGTATGTTTTGTGTTTGTTACGCGATTACTCCGCCAATTGTGGGCCGATTTTCAAAATTATTTTTTTGTTCGAAAGGAGATACTTCTGAAGTGGTCCCATAGTCACCAAGTCAGGATTTGATGATTGGACAGGCCTGTTGGTCTAGTGGTTAGTGACCCTGACTGCTATGCCGGAGGTCGTGGGTTCGATTCCCACCCAGGACAAATGTTTGTGTAATGAGCATGATCATTTGTTCTGTGTCTGGGTGTAATTTATCTATAATATTTATATATTTAGAAATATATAAGTATGTTTATCAGTTGTCTAGTACCCATAACACAAGCTCTGCTTAGCTTGGGACTAGATGGCGTTGTGTGATAGTTGTGGTAAACTAGGTATTACCTAACCGTGTCTATTATTGGATCCTGGAGAAATCGAAGGCAAACCTAAAATTTTGTAGGCTCACCTATAGCGATTTGGGTATTTTTTATAGTAACTCGTGCATTTGCTCTCAGAAAGCACCATTCGGTGAAGTGGAACTGATGATGAAGACCACAGACCGCCATCGGAACTACTCAATAATAAATATTTCACGGTTTGCGATTCGATTAGGTACTTTAATGTGGTTGCTAAGCACAATGCGTATCATGAAGTGGAGCTGATGGTGACTTCTCAATCAGCTCCAGTTCTCCTGGTTTTTTCAAAGGAGAACTCCTCAACAATTAACGTCCCTGCATCGGGAAAAGCAATATTTTGTAAAGGGGAGCCGTTGACATTAGGCTATTGTAACTTAGATAAATTACAAACTGGCTCACTAAAAAGTGAAAAATAAAAAACTTTACAAAAAATACAACCGACTTCCAAAAAAAACACTACAAAGTGAAAAATAACTTAAATTTCGGAAGTCGGTGTCAATAAAAAAAATGCGGTACCAACGACACCGACTTCCGAAATTTAAGTTATTTTTCACTTTGTAGTGTTTTTTTGGAAGTCGGTTGTATTTTTTGTAAAAAATAGTTTTTTATAAACCGTTAAGTCGAACTGTCTGATCATTCCTATAGATGAGCCGGATAATACGATGATATAAAGAAGGAATAACCCGCATGTGCATTTGGATTGAGTGATCTTTTTTTATTTCGTGATAAAATCTGATTGTACATTTAGTCAAAAATAGTCAAAACTCATAGCCTAAACTAAAAAATTTGTCACTCTCAAGGGTCTTCAGTTATTGCCCAAAATGTGGATCACTCAAATCAGACATTTTGCAAAAACGGCTATGAGCTAAATCTCAACAAAAACTTACTCTACTGACTAAGTTTATACCTCAAAAATTTGTTAACAAATTGTCACAATATTTTTTAAAACCATCAAGCCATTTGAAGCTACTTCGAGGTATTTAAGACAATATCATTGGATCACTCAGTACAGACACCATTTTGTCTGAGAGATCGTTGTAATAAGGTTTAGGTTGACTTTTTCTGTACATCTTTTTTTTAATCCTAAAATATATGTTCACAATATATTTGTACAATAAATATCATAACACAAATACCTTTTGATAAAAAGTTATGAGTAATTAAATGTTTTCAAATTTGCTGAACTGAGTGATCCTTATGAATACTTATAGGTAACTACCTGTTTCGTATTGATTTACACAACTTACGATTAATTTTTGTACAACTTTATGACTAAAGTTTTACATAAAAATTATTTACATAGACGGCTTAGTTTACGAGATATTAGATTTTTAATTTTTTAAAGAAATTACGCCTTGTAGGGTACATATGATTTTAACTTTTAATGTATATATTTAAATGTTTCATATTTTATTGTTATTTGCTTAGTCGCACATTTCATTTATTTTTGTACGACATTTAGTGCACATAAGTGAGCTTACGTGATAGTGACAGTATCAGTGGTTTTCCTGTTTTATGCAAGAACAATGTAAGTACCGAACGTATTTATTTAGGGTCCGACGTCTCAAAATTTGCCAAAGATGTAAACAACAATAGCCGCTCGAAATTGTAATTTATTCGTGCGACGCAGCAAATAACAATAAAATATGAAACATTTAAATATATACATTAAAAGTTAAAATCATATGTACCCTACAACACTCAATTTCTTTAAAAAATTAAAAATCTAATATCTCGTAAACTAAGCCGTCTATGTAAATAATTTTTATGTAAAACTTTAGTCATAAAGTTGTACAAAAATTGATGTGAGAAAGTTGTACAAAAAAATGTTATGATATTTATTGTACAAATATATTCGGAACGTACATTTTAGGATTAAAAAAAAAGATGTATAGAAAAAGTCAACCTAAGCCTTATTACAACGATCTCTCAGACAAAATGGTGTCTGTACTGAGTGATCCAATGATACTGTCATAGATACCTGGAAGTAGCTTTAAATGGCTTGATGGTTTTAAAAAATATTGTGACAATTTGTTAACAAATTTTTGAGGTATAAACTTAGTCAGTAGAGTAAGTTTTTGTTGAGATTTAGCTCATAGCCGTTTTTGCAAAATGTCTGATTTGAGTGATCCACATTTTGGGCAATAACTGAAGACCCTTGAGAGTGACAAATTTTTTACTTTGGGCTATCAGTTTTGACTATTTTTGACTAAATGTACAATCAGATTTTGTCACGAAATAAAAAAAGATCACTCAATCCAAATGCACATATAACCCGCTGATAGCCCGACCACTGACAGGGTCAAAAATATTGAAATCATTAACTTTAAGGGCCTATACTACCTCAAATGGCTTAGCATGATCCTCCGTTATGTCGAAAATACTGCAGCATTAATTTTGAAATAAATATATGGTAAAGTTGAGGATTAATGTTAGGGCTTATGTTAGACGAAAACACGATTTCATAAAATTTTCTCGATAGAAAAAAATTCCAAAGTTACCTCCAAACCGAACAATAAACCGCTGGTATTCAAAAAATACTTCAAATTAGATCATGAAACTTTGTATACTAACCGAACTAACTATAAAGCAGGTCTTATGTTATTTACTTTTTTTAATTTACCATTATTTTCACCGTAAAAAGCAAATACCTAAACTATTGGCGCTGCCTGCCGCCTAGCACCGCACTCTGTCTCGCTCTCACTCAGTCCGCGAGCAGTATCGTGCGAGCGAGATAAAGAGTGAATTTTAACTGAGGTAGTGTAGGCTCTTAATGGTTCATCTACTAGAACTGTACACACGGCTACACATCAAGCTATACATTTCCAGTTTTAACTGACCTCGCATTGTATAGGTTTTTCGTACAATCAGAAGTCAGCTTATACTGGTTATGTATAGCTTGATGTGTAGCCGTGCGTACCTAACAAATAGTTATTAGAAATAGGTATATACATGCTTTGGTATATTAAGTTCCCGACTCCTAAAACTTATTAATTGATAAACTAGAAGATATAGCAGTTCTATTATAAAATTCTTTATTGAACATTGATTTTGTCTACCTAGGCAATCGTCCATTGGTGGGACAATGCACACTGATGTCATTTTCACATAATTATGGAGATAACGTCAACGACTATCAACCTGTTGCTCGATACGAAAATATTCTGTAAATTTACCTCAATAAGTAAAGTCATTGAAAGTCAGAGAAGTGTGAAAACTTAATCGATTACTTAGCTGTCTATTGTATAATGTTCTAGAATTCAATGGCATACAGTTTAGGCAGCAGTCAGTACCGTATTTAGCTCAAACCTCCGGTTGAGACACCACGCGAAGTGATTCATTCATTTTGGCATTCAGGCGACGACGACTAGTTAGCGATACAATGATGATTGAATTTATGGAAGTCAGGAATGCATTGGCGTAGGTTTTTGACTAGAGACCTCCATCTGGGAGGCAAAATATGGCGCAACCGCTAGAATATAGTGTGGAAGGACTGAATGCGGGACGCACAAGAATATAAAAATTGCAAGCTCGAAGGATTCTTCTGCTTGAGAAGAGAAGCCTTACTTTATGATGGGAATTAATGAAGCATTTTAAATCCTTTAGTATTTGATGTCATATGGTAATGGTACCTATGCTATGGTAATCTACATTTCACATAAATTACGTGTATCTAAAAGGAAAATCTTTTAGTGTTTGAGGAAAACGTTTAGAATAAATGGTGTTACTAGCTCGGGGAAAACTACACATCACCGTCACTAATACAGAACATCCATCAGAAGACAGAGTTTTTGTAAAAAAGAAAGAATGAATTGGAGTTGCTTCTATTTCCTAAATTAACTTTTCTCAAACATTACATAAGTGAGGATGCCACTATTACAGGCCGCAAAATTAATTATATACCTACCATTCATAATGAACATTGGAATCATAGGCGTGTGCGTTACCCCAGCAGAATGTTGTCGAAATTCGACATTCTAATAATACAGATATTTAGTCTGCTAGCTCCTGTAAATGTCTGAGTAGGTTTTGGAATTTGTCCGGTTATAATTTTCAAGATATTTCAAAAAAACAGTTTCTGCTGGTGTAACGTTACCCCAGCAGAATGTTTTTTTATTTAATGGGTATATTGAAAAAAACATTAGTTACATAATTAGTCCGCTAGACGGACTAAATGTTTCGATATATTTGGTAGTTCTACGGTTTAAGGTTGCGAAGATATTCAAGATTCTGCTGGGGTAACGTTTTCAGATTTTCTGGATCTCTGAAATGGTAAAGCGTAGACTATTAATTTTTTATACATAGCTTTGTCTGAATTAGTCTGTATTTGTCCGCGAATAAAATAGTAATAATAGTGCACCGTTTTCAAGTTATTTTAAATTATATAAATATCTTATTATGGGCCCTAACTTTTTAAATATGCACTCCAGAGTCTTACTTGAAACGTCATTTTGTAGCTTATAACTACCTACAGGTACGTGTGAATTTTCATTATTGTCCAGATAGTAATTAATAAGTTATCGCGAAATTCAGTTCAGTCCGGGCAGCAGATTTATTTAACTGCCTATTAGTCGAGTTCTATGTCGATGTAGTTGCTAAATTCTATATAACTAGTTAGTCTGTTGTTTCAACTTTACACCTGTCAATTTTAAGCGTTATACACTCAATAGTTACAGAGATAAATGAAAAAGTATACTCACGGTAAGTATGGCTGTGGTAACCCGACCATGTTAAGATGGTCACAAAAAAGCGGCGGCTAGTACAAAATGCTGACCTTCTAAAATTTATAGGATAGTGTTTTTACTTTTGTACAGTTGCGTAGACAAGTGGTAAAAAAACAGTATTTTATTTTATTATAATTTTTATTTACGGGTAACAAATATTACGAAGTTCTTATAGAATACCCTGTAGTAAAATCACAGTTCAATAGGTACTTACCTGTGTCATGCCTATCTCAATGTTTAACAATAAAAATTAGATTAGGTATGTCACGTGTTTTTTTTAACATTTATTATTTAACAGTCTGATTTCAAAAAACACAGTTTCAAGCAAAGTTAGTGTTTAAAAATCACAGATTACGATAAAATCTCAGTCAAAATATGTATTAACAAATAAAGAAATATCAATAGCGTGTTTATATATTTAAGACGTACTTAACAGATATTGTCATAATCATATATTATTATCACTTTAAAAAAAATAACCATTATGACCCATCTCTTTTTTTTCGGAGTCGGTTAAAAAAACAAAAAATGGGACCACTCTGGAGGAATACTCTTTCGAACAAAAAAATAATTTTTCAAATCGGGTCATAATTGACCGAGTTATGCAGTAACAAACATAAAAAAAAAAAAAAATACCGACGAATTGAGAACCTCCTCTTTTTTGGAGTCGGTTAAAAAAGTAAATAAATAATATAATAAACCTAATCTTAACGTACTTTTCTAATTACGTATGTATTAAGAATTATAAAAAAACTCGTCGCGTTGGGGGACCGCTCCATCCAATCGCTTGGCACGTTCCTCGCATCGTAGCGCGGGCGTGCGCTAATAAACCACCTTTAAAACAAAAAAAACTAAATTGAAATTGCTTCATCCGTTCGGGCGCTATGGTGCCACAGACAGACAAACACGTCAAACTTATAACACCCCTCTTTTTTCGTCGGAGGTTAAAAATATAATAAGTACATATACTCGTACATTCCAATAAATGAGTAGGTAGGTTTTCGTGAATTACGAAAGTCGATAACATAAATAAGTATCTAGGTTTCGAGAATTTCTAATCGTAAAACTAATTATTAGTCTAAGTTATTAAGTCCAGGGGTCTAAGTTATTAATAAATAAATGAACCCTAAAAAATATGTTTATAATTTTTACTTTCCAATTGTTGAAAATGTCAAGTTAAATACATAGTTAGGTAAATGGAAACTTACTTACTTTATCAATACACCATGTCCTGGTTGACTTTTCATTAAGTAGCACACAAAAAAAAAAAAACTTAGTGTGTCTGATTTCAATATTTCATAATGTTCCTGGCCCACTCGCTCAAACAATAATAATTACGAAATAAATATATGAGGAAGCGCGACGAAGCGAGACGCACTCTCTTTGTGTGACCTTGTGTGACTAGCGATGCAACAACTAGGATCAAGTTCAATGTAAACAACCCCTCCCCTTTCTACTCCATCCTGCGTTGCCGGCCGAGACGTAGGTATTGTAAAATTGATTTTGGAGAGTTTAAAATAGAGTTCATTATTGTTTGGCAGAAAGGTATTTGTATGGATTGTTTCTTGTTTTCCGAATTACGTATTTTCGTACCTACCTACTTTTAAGTGACTACTTACCATTTTTGCTGTCTCGTACTTACACAAAACAATGTTTTATTCGGTATTTTTTTATAATGTTTACTTTATGTGTGTTTTTATTTACAGTTACGGCAATCGTTTAAAGTATGAGGTTAATTAAGTAGTAACTATTTTAAGTATTAAGCCGGTAGGTAGGTACTTACAAAGACAGTAATGTAATTGGCTGACAGGTTATGGCTTTCATAATTTGAACATTGGAAACATAGGTGGGTACGTAGAAATGAACAAATTTTAAGTTGAAATTAATTGTGTACGCGTCTGTATCGAAATTTTAAGACTATTATGGTATAAATTTTAGAAGGTCAGCATTTTGTACTAGCCGCCGCTATTTTGTGACCATCTTAACATGGTCGGGTTACCACAGCCATACTTACCGTGAGTATACTTTTTCATTTATCTCTGTAACTATTGAGTGTATAACGCTTAAAATTGACAGGTGTAAAGTTGAAACAACAGACTAACTAGTTATATAGAATTTAGCAACTACATCGACATAGAACTCGACTAATAGGCAGTTAAATAAATCTGCTGCCCGGACTGAACTGAATTTCGCGATAACTTATTAATTACTATCTGGACAATAATGAAAATTCACACGTACCTGTAGGTAGTTATAAGCTACAAAATGACGTTTCAAGTAAGACTCTGGAGTGCATATTTAAAAAGTTAGGGCCCATAATAAGATATTTATATAATTTAAAATAACTTGAAAACGGTGCACTATTATTACTATTTTATTCGCGGACAAATACAGACTAATTCAGACAAAGCTATGTATAAAAAATTAATAGTCTACGCTTTACCATTTCAGAGATCCAGAAAATCTGAAAACGTTACCCCAGCAGAATCTTGAATATCTTCGCAACCTTAAACCGTAGAACTACCAAATATATCGAAACATTTAGTCCGTCTAGCGGACTAATTATGTAACTAATGTTTTTTTCAATATACCCATTAAATAAAAAAACATTCTGCTGGGGTAACGTTACGCCAGCAGAAACTGTTTTTTTGAAATATCTTGAAAATTATAACCGGACAAATTCCAAAACCTACTCAGACATTTACAGGAGCTAGCAGACTAAATATCTGTATTATTAGAATGTCGAATTTCGACAACATTCTGCTGGGGTAACGCACATATCATAGGCACTGTAGTCACGCTATTTGATTCTGAAACACACAACAGTTATTTTTTCTAAGGAAGTCCTTAGAAAAAATAACTGAGGGGCAATTCTTGTAATTTTTAAGAACGTTCACAGTCTGATCTCAGTCTCAATCTGTCAAAAATACCTCAAATTTCCCTAAATTTTGACAAATTTTTGACATTTGTTTGTCGCCGAGATGAGACTGCGACGAGATTTTGAACGTTTTAAATTAGGTACGAGAATCGGCCTGCTGATATCATTCGTTAACCTCGCCATAAACTAGAAGCTTTACGATTCTCACAAATCACGAGGAGTCGTTTCCAAAAATATACAACGACTCTATTGAATCTACATAGACAAACAACACCAAGTGAAGATTGTTGATAACCCAAATCTTAGCTATAAACTTGAACAATGTGAAAGCTGCTTTGGCCTATTTCGACCATATCCAAATAATTTGTCAGCTGATATATTTGACATTTGCTGTGAGAAATGTTACCGTTACGAATACCGTGGTTGGAGGAGAATGCTGTCTGAATGACGTCAAAAGATTTCGTAAACTTCAGCATAAACGACAACCGAAAACAAAGGTGTTTTACGCGTCACAAACTCATAAGCTAGTCGCCAAGGTTTTACGAGTATAGTAGATGCAAGATGCAGTAACATTAAACACAGGCCTAAAATAAACGAAGAACTTCGACATCCACATGACATCGAACTTGAACCTGGTTATTTTGAGCGTGAAGAAATCGACTGCATACGTAATCCAATCACAAAACTTGAGAAACAGCAACCTTGGGCAGCAAGGCAATAACCTGTTCTAAAGATATTCAACATAAATGTAACTCGGTTTAGTAAGTGCACCCAACTTAGCATGTCAGCAACTACAAGGCACACGGCAAATGCTCTCGAAAACACCAATTGCTTAACATGTCATTTTTTTGTTCATTTAAATGAATATTCGACGATTTACGTCACTCTAGTTCATGCAATCATCTTTGTGAATACAATGTGGCCAAAGTTTACTTAATTTTCAGTGAAACATTCGCCTACGAGATAACTAATCCCAATGAGGTTATTTGCAGTTGAAATTGTTTATTTAGCTGGTGCTGAGTGACGCAGCTCGCAGGTGTAATTAAACTGTATGTAAACTATACATAAGACTTTACGTGAATGTCGTTTTGGATCCCGAAGTTGGAAACTATTCCTGAATCTATCCGGAAAACGGTGTTCCGCTTTAAAGACTAGCCAATAATCGCACAACATCAAAACACCTACTTTATCCTACGTAATTGTATAGTTGTGTACCAATGATGTATTCAACTAGGTACTATAATTACAGTTGCAAGTTAACAGCAATGGACCATAAGTATAGGTTACATCATCATCATGGTCGTTATGTTTACTAAACGCAACTAGATGGACTGGTGCGTCAGATATTACTGTATATTTATTTCATTATCGCATCCTTTGCTTTAATGCAGTCTGCTTAGAGTATCTTTTTCTTTCATAAATCTGTTCCAGCTGTGAATCAGTGATCTCAGTTTTCGCTACGTTCTTTTGATATGGTTAGTTTTATTTCGCTACCTAGGTGAATGGAAGCAATTTTTTTTTTCAGGTATGGTCTTTTCTTCCAGGCACCCAAATTCTTACTTGAAATGTATGTTCTCGTAACATGCTGCATATTGCTCTGCATCACTTCTCTATACTATGGCCACCATTTGCTACTTGACTTTTCTGTCACCAGTGTTGCTTTCAAAGTCCCACTTGTACGCACGGCTACACATCAAGCTATACATAACCAGTATAAGCTGACTTCTGATTGTACGAAAAACCTATACGATGCGAGGTCAGCTAAAACTGGAAATGTATAGCTTGATGTGTAGCCGTGTGTACTACCAAATTGCGTCCCTGATTACCATCATAAGTTTGATCAAATATGTGTATAGTCTTATTTTAATCAAGTTCGTGGAATTCAGGACTGCTTTAAGACTCTTCCAATTGCGAGATATGTAAGACTGGGACCTTTTTAACCGATTCTATCCCAGGAATGGCAAGGATAAGCCACACCAATGATATTATATACAATAAAGAGGTAGATAGGGCACTAGCGCGCGCAAATTGTTGCAGTCAAATTCAGACAATTGTCGTAATTTCGTTTAGTCGACATACCTACTTCAAGCGCAACACACTACAAATAGCTATCTCTTTCTATGTCATACGTTTCGTATTATCTGTCGCAGTCGTAGTTGAAAACCACTATCCCAACAACACAAAACGTCGCTCAGTATGAACGTAGCATATCTTTCCTTTAAAATATCATTGAGCCACACAGATTAAAAATCTGAACTTGGCTCTGGGTCAATTTTACTTGTGGTTCAATAGCTTGTCTTCAAATTATAAGATGTACTAGCTGCGCCCCGCGGTTTCACCCGCGTAAGTTTCGACCCGCGTAAGTTTTGATCCCGTGGGAATATCGGGATAAAAAGTATCCTATGTGTTATTCTGATGTATAAGCTATATTACTGTAAAGTTTCATCAAAATCCGTTCAGTAGTTTTCGCGTGAAAGAGTAACAAACATCCATACATCCATACATACAAACTTTCGCATTTATAATATATAAGATGTATAATCTTCACCTTGTCAAAAAATTGTAGGCAAACTTACAGCGCAGTTTAACCTCTATCTTGAAGCTGAATTTAGAAAGTATAATAAAAGCTTCGGTTTTTGAAGAATTTAATTTTTATTTTTTCATTTCTCGAGTAACTAATAGATGCTAATGAGACAAGTCATTTATTTACATTCTCCTAAAAAGGTAGTAGGTATATTGATGTTAATTATGCTGGTACTTTTTTTGTGCAATTTAAGATGTTTGTATTTGTACAAAAGTTCAGTTTATAAAGTACATTTTGCTATCCACTTAACCATATTTATGTGCGAGAATTTATGTACGAACTTTCTATGGAGTAGTCAAACATAGACAACCTTCTGTGTTTCAGTGGGTAGCTCTAACTTTCACTCATAGGTACTTGAACAAACAATGAGCTGCCTTCTTGTCTGCAATATATCGTTCACAAGATTTCCATTTCATGGTTTAACTGACATACTTGTCACCTTGTATAACTCTAATGCTGAATATAATGTCAGTCAGACTGTGTGATAAACATTGAACTGAACATAGCCTGCGAATGGTCCGTGAGTAAAGAAAGTTGTGTTACGCCGGAAAACAAGGAAGGGAGGTACTTACAGTGTGATCTTTTATTTCCTGTTTCACAAATCCATTTTTTCTGTATCCATTGAGGGAAGTCTCCAACTGACCGTTGACATGCCCATGCCCGTTCGTGAGCGTCGTGGTTATCGTTAACGCTGACATCATCAAATATTTTATATTGTCTTTCAACTTAAACTAAATAACTTTTCTGAACGTGATATAAAAATATTAATGTTATAAAATAGGAACTTGCATTATTTTTTGATTGATTTTCTTAAAAAAATATCAAGTTTTTTCCAAAATAAACTAACTTCAAATGTGAGTGAAGTAAAAATTGACAGGTTGCAATGATTTTTTCAGTTCTCGTATGTTTCGGGCTATGAAAAGAGTCTAATAATAAATAGGTACGGGCTATGTATTTGATAACCGGAATTTTAGGTAAACAACGGAACACGCGAACTCCACGGAACTATACGAGTGACTAAAGCGATATGAAGCACGACGGAGTCGGCGTGAGGAATGTTTTCTGGTGCGAGCGGCGGGTGTGAGCGGGTGAGCGGCAGGCGCGGGGCGGTCGATGCCGGGTGGCGCGACGCCGACGTGGAGGCTCGGCAGACACGCGACGCTCCACGAGTCGCCGGCCCGAAGGGGAACTTTACTTCACTTTATAAGCCGACGAGCGACGACGTCGTCCACGGACGACACAAGCAAATAATCGCTGTATGCAATGCACCCAGACCAGACAGACATAATCGCACTCGCACGATATAGCTAAAAGTGCAGTCTGTTTTATGAAACCTGTGCAGCAAGCAAAATACTGAGTCATGAGACTGTCTCAAAAATACAAAGGAAAACACATTACTCATTAACACTTGCATTAAGTGCTGTATCTACAACTAGTCAACTACCTAGTGGTAGCTGGGCTACTAGTCCAGCAGAATCCACATAGGGACTAACGCCACTTGCAGACGCTATTTTTTGCACCACAAAGTGGGCAAGACAAGATAGACAAGATTTCCTAAGCCGAATCACTGCAACCAGATGACATTGATGAGAATTAAAGATACTTACCTGATAACCCAGAATTTAAAAAATGTGCACCAATCGTTTGCGTAACACGTAATTACAAATTCAATATACGTGCAAATACATTTATCACAACATCGTACGATGTTGATAACATGTAAGTTCATAATTATAAAACGATATCAAAACCCGCCTCCACAACAACCGGTGATGTGATGCTGATGACACATTTTAATTTGTTAATTGCTGTGAGACTGAGGGCACGGTAGTTCCAGGAATGTTGACAGCCATGATACAGCTAGGAATGTGTGTGATACTGATAAAATTAAATGGATAATGTTGCCTTTGCTTGTGCCCCTAAACAATTTCAAAGAAGGTAAGCGACAAAACCTGTTTTTAATTTTACGGAAATCTATTTTGCATGTTTTTTTTAAATGATTGTTAAATAAGATTTCTTATACTTACCACTCTGTATTATGTTTAACATGTCATACCATAACATGGTGTGAGTGTGTGACAACGTGTCCTTGCTCTATATTCCAGCATGCCTCTTATTTTCGAGCAGCGAGCACATGACCTGCGAGTGCATCGTTCACCGAATCGATATTTTCCAAAGCAAAGCAATTCTTGACCAATATAAATACTGCGCTTGCACATACAATTTTGAAATATTTCTGACAAATTGACCAACAGACGGCCAGCCAAATTCTCCCGTCTATTTTAAAACACATACATCCTGCGCATAATGACTGTACTTATTGGAAAAGTAACAGCTGTTTTTGAAGGAGGCCTTGTACTTAGCAAGTACTCTATAACGAGTAGCTTATACACCTAAAATACGTGACTTGGATAAACAATTTACTTCCTCGTTACAATTATTATTGCAGAGATTGTCGTTTTTCAATTGCTCGCAGTTAATTTACTAGGTGAGCGAGTAGCGAGCGGTAGTCTTACTGTCACATCCAATTTCTATTTATGGTTTGCAAGAATGTATGTTATTTGGTCAGCAGGTGGAGTTGCTAACAAGCTAAGCAAGTGGTGCTAACAATCGTTTGCACTAAACGTACGAGTAGGTACCTACCTACTATTGCGATTTGGCGATAATATCCAATTCTACTGAGCATAGCACCATTGTAATGGCTCGCCTATTTCAGTTGGCGCTTATTATCGTTTCACGTTTGGACCACCCGAATCTCAGTATTTCTCATTTGAATTCGCACGTCTCATGCGCGTGCTGTCAGTTCAAGATTTCTGACGTACAAGTGTACAACCTCCTCCTCGCCTGTTTTAAAATTTAGCAACCTTGAAGGAGTGGGCCTTTCAAATTCCTTTAAATCTACAGAGACAGCTATGTAGCTGACGTTACTAAAACTTTTTACGTGGGCGTCACATTCGAAGACATTTCTCAATTATTTTATCGACGTTTTACGTAACTTTTTAAATTTTTAAGTAGGAACCTGTATTTTCTAATCATCCACAAAGTACGTGCTCAGTAAAAATGTTGTCAGTTTAAGATTTGTTTGTTGTTTATCTTAAGGTCACAATCGTTTTAAAAATAACATCTTCAAAGTCACCTTATCCACACAACGCATCGGCTAAAAATAAATGGCAACAAGCCTAGCCCTCCTAACACGAATCTTAACTAATCTTGTACATGTATTTAAGATAAGATGTACGTGGATCATTGGAATTATTATATTACTACTCTTGTACATGTATTTAAGATAAGATGTACGTGGATCATTGGAATTATATTACTGATATTAGTCATGTTGTCTCAGCTGATCAATTTATTAATGTGACTCAAAATCTATTTTGGCTGTCGAAACTTCAAACTTTAGTTTACTTCAGCTGTTGACAGCATGTAAGTAAACAATGACACGTGTGATGAGATCAAAGTCACATTTAGCGAATGTAGTACCTAATAATGGATTTACTAAAGATAATCTCACTGTTTTATCATCTGTTATCTATATTTAGAATAGGTTGCCCTCACTAGTTAGACTCGGAGGCAACGACCGACCCACTAACCGAGTGGTGGGCGCCAAGCGAGTGTCCCAGAGAAGTGAGAACAGCAGTGGGCAAGCGTGCCAACACTGTCATGACATGACACACTCAAATGATTTCATTACAGATAGCTAGAAGCCGTAGCTCTACAGTTTGAATCGAGTTCAGGTGCGGACCTATACGATTGTGCAAAGACACTTAAAATTGCTATCCCACGTTCAAATCCTACCGAAGGAGACCCCAAAGGACTGAGTGGAAGCATTGTTAATAGCAGGATGCAAGCCATCAACGAAGATATCTCGTTTCGCTCTTCTAGTAGATGAGGAAGCAATCGGAAATAATCAAGGATAACTGAATGCGCCCAGTAATATTTCTCTGGCTTATAAACTTGCAATATATCAGAAACTTGTCGCTTTTACAAGAGCTTTTCACAAACAGGGTGTTTGTGGAATGCGCTTCTTAATGAGTTCATAATAAATCAAGGCTGCGTCAATTTGTTCATGGCATGCCGCACGACACGCTTTCATGACGTGATAACTGACGATAAAGTGGGAATCATTTCGTCAAGCGCGTTACGCAACTCTTATTATGATTTGATTTACTTCACTGGGGTTACTGGGGGGTGGTTTAGTTTAGTGCTTAGGGTTAAATGATGTGTAAGACATAAGCAGATAGGTGGTACAGTACCTTACCCATTTTTTACTTGTTTAAAGGATGTTATCACGTCTCATCAATGTTGTATTCATTAGATCATGCTCAGGTGAACCGCTATGCCGTCCCATTGTTGTGCTAGTGACGTAACTGCAATTCGTAGACGAAACGATAGAAAAAATTTGATATAGCCAGTCTCACAGGCCTACTTGAGAGTATCAAAATTCACGAGTGTATAAAATCGTGCTCACATTTCTCAGAAGACCATACTTGACACATATAACTGACTTATTGGTTGTTTGTTACCCTATGAACTGGATTTGGCAATCGACAATGCGTGGGTTTTTTTTTAGATAAAAATAACAAACTACAATCTGCTTCCGTCACGCGCTCAAACTCAAACTCAAACTCAAAGCATTTATTTCAAATAAACCAATTATAGGCACTTTTGAATTGTCAAGGGTCGGTCAGTCAGAAAGATGAAGCTAGTTGCCCATTCCAAAGCGTAGATCCCTGTGGAGAAGAACGGGCAAGAAACTCCACGGACACTCTTTTAAATCATAAAATTGTTACAAAAATCTTGATTACATCATTCATGTTGAAATTATACATGTGAGAACGATGCAGAAAGACGTGCACGTTAAAGGCGTCCGTACTAAAAAGCGCTGATGGGAAATCCAAGAAATAATATTTCGTAGGCAGTTTGGATTTGGATTGACAGCTAATTCATGGTTATTTTTTATGTTCGTGCATATGTACTATAAATTATAATTGGCAGTTGGGTTGTTGATTAGTATAGCTATTTAGCTAGTCCGCTAGCGTATTAGTATGTGCAGCGTAGAGCGGTGTAGGTAAGGTACCCACCCATATGAGTGGCGCGGTCAGTAATCACGCCACGCCACATAGTTGGCGGCAAGCCCAACTATTGATTCATTTAGCTTTCGTTTTCATATCCCTGCAGAATGAAAACATAATATACGTAGTTCCAGTGTGTCCACCACTTACGTGTATAATAATAATTCGCACAGTGCGCCACATTGACGGCATGCAACGCTATTACTGCAATTGCATAAATTATGAAGTTTTCCTGGAACATTGTGCACGTCGGTAATAGCAGTTGTGATTTTTATAAGGAAATAAAGTTTAAAATTATAGGTTGGGGCTCTTGGGAGGCTGCTAATAGTGCCATGATGGCAAATGTTGGGTAATTCTTCAACCGCAAAACACCGCGCGTATGCAAGTAAAACTGAATAGTTTTAGGACACAGCAGAATTGCCGCATCAGATTATTTAGCAGCTTAGTTTTTAAACACTTCTTTTTTTGTTAAAGTTTACCTAAGCAATTATGGTATTTTAAGAGCCATTCAAAGAGATGCTGCCAATAGAACATGTATATTTAAAAGATATCTTGCATGATAAAGAGGCTATAATTAAAAGAGGAGGTTTTCACATAACATGATAATGTGATTATACTCTAGTTAGTCATTTGATAAAGTTATTTTTGACTCAAAATCCTTATTTTTAAGTTCCCATCATACCCCAAATAAGGGGCCAAGCACAAATAAATAAAGATGTTTATTGGCCTATAGAGAAATGTGGAAAAATGGCAAATAAACATGATATTTTAAGGAGTGGCTAGTTTCAAGGCTGTTCTTGTGATATTTGACCACCATCTCACCTAATGGTAGATGATAATATCATTTCCAATGGTGCCTGCTTGCATAGAAGTAATTTATTCACTTTGAGATTTGAAAAATCCTACGTTTTATTTTTAGCTATGGGGAAACTCTTCTAAATATGGAGCAAAGTCTTCCATGTGTTAAAGTGTATTTATATTGGATTAACCTCAGCCTGCTTCTGTCCACTGACTGTTTATGTCATAGGGTTACTGGGGCAATGAACTAGGCACTGATCCACTTAACTATGCAACCACACAGAATGCATTATGGGCTTGCAGTTTCACTGGAATTCCACAATTGTATTGATTTTTCTTGGAAGGCAATTAGTTGCACTAATTACTTGTTTTACAAAAATAACTTTACAGTATTGTAAGAATAATCACAATTCACAGCAGTTAATTATTAATGATTTGAATGATGATGACAATAAAGCTTAAATGATTGATTAATTGACTGATGGCAATAGAGTTTGTATTATTGATATCATAGTCATCATAATAAAGCAGACAGGTCCTCATGAAAATCATCATGAACTCATACACAGATTTAATGAATCGTCATCACTCTCAATGAAGATATGTAGGTACCTAGAAAATTGAAATACAGTGTGAAGGTTGCTTAGAACATTTCAGGCTGTACCAATTTGAACCATATTGCATAAACACAGAGAGTGTAGATTTGAACAACACATTGGTAATATACATAGTTACTCACCACTTTCATACAATGTAATGATATGGCATGGAGAACAATTTAAGGCAGTGTAACTCAAAATGGTTTCTTCTTCACCCTCTGGACTGCGGTTGCATAAGCTGTATGTACTCACTTTTTAAGTATTATTCTTACGAAAACATGTTATTTTGATCCTTGTCATCACAGAATCACAGTAAAGTTAACCCTTATATAGTAGTGTTAGCTGGCTATATAGTACTAACCTGCAATGCATCTATCGGCGTCTGACTGGTGCCACTGACTATACTGGTCTCACTGCCATTCTGCCCCTCACTACATCCTCCTTCTGATAGTTTGGAGCTCATTTCTTCTTCGCTGCTGAGCCGGGACCTCTTGCGGGACATTATCACATTGCCTGCCGGCGTAACTGGCTCCTTCTTATTTTGCACTTGAGAACTTGGCAATATGGTGCAATTTTTTGAAAACTATTTGGGCAAAAATTAACTGTAATCTTCCTTGTAACTGGTTATGACGACTCGACTGCCCAAGCATAGAGCTCTGACAACGTGCAAGCGGCAAGCCACCTATTTGATTTACGGTTACGAATCGCGCAGACTAACAAAAATTAAACTCAAAACGCCGAAGTCTTGATTTATAATTAAAGTACTTAGAAGTGTCGATCTGTTTTTATTCTTCAATACAATAATTTGGAAATAGAAGTTCAAAGCATATTTTAATAATCAAATATAATATAATATAAGTTAAAATAAATAGAGAAATAGAAATTACGACACTCGACTTTGACAAGTCAAAACGAATGGATTGTGTGACACTGACATTAGATTCAGTGTTGCAAAATCAAACTCCGTAATAATATTCATTGTTCCCATTTCAAATCTAAAGAAATATTCTAAATTTAAAACAGCCTGATCATGGAGAATAGAAGTAAGGAGAACTGACTCTGTCTGTTGTAAAAAGTGTCCGTTAGATATATATTTTTATAATTATTTTTATGGCCTGGTTGCTGTGACCTTTAGCCAGAAACTGCGTTATATTAGTGTGACGTCACAGTAGCAACAGGATTTTCTAACGGCAGTAATTTTAGGATATGTTTACAAAATTATTTTGGACTATACCCTGATTTTAATTCCAAGGAATTCTAACAGCGGTCATTTTTTGACACTTCAGATATCATAAACCTTTTCTGTCTTGTTCTTTTTCTAAGTTATTTAAATGACTATAATTTTTCGGATAATATAACATATAATATGAACGAGAATGAGATCAAGTAAACTATATGACAATGTAAACAACAAACAAAACGTAACAGCAAATAAAAACTCAACAATAAATCGCAACAAACACCGTGAGCACATTAAAAGCCGATTAACATGCATGATAATGACACATTATAATGATTATAATTAATAATTGTCCCCAAGAACAGGCTAAGGAATCCAGGCCCATACCACCAAACCTGTAGTTACAAGAAGCGAAGATTTTCCTAAAAAAGGTTTGTAACCTATGGATTAGTGGTCAGGGATCCCAGTGAAAGAAAAATAATTACCTTACTAATTATTGTATCTATACTAATATTATAAAGAGGAAAGATTTGTATGTATGTTTATAACGAATTGGCTCAAAAATTACTGGACCGATTTTAAAAATTCTTTCACCATTTGAATGCTAAGACCTTGTCCAGAAGGGGCGAATTCGCCGCGAAATGTTTCGCGCGAATTCATTCGCGCGCTATTGAGATATTAGGCACGAATACATCGCGTCCACAAGCATCGCGCGAATTCAAAATACGCGCGTAAATCGCGTGCATAACGCCAGACCCTCGACTCGCGCGTGATTCGCCCTTTCTGGACAAGCCCTATATTATCACTGATTATTATAGGCTATTTATTTTTATTTTTTTTCCACCCGTTGCGAAGCCGGGACGGACCGCTAGTCTTCAATAATTTGATGATAAAAATCTGATTACCATTTTAAAATTTTCACTAAAATTTTAAGTTTTAAGTTTTTATAATTGAAGGGGTAGCTTGATGTGCTGGCCTCTGTACAAACTTCAATGGAATATATTACTCGGAAACCTCGCATGTTTTCAGGTAAATGCTACTTTACTTATTAGTAACGCAGCTGTGTAATACCAACCAGTGGCAGGTACAAAAAATACAACATTAACAGTAATTATTAAAAAAACCTGATATAATTACGTTTAAAATAGACGAATTTATTGAAAATTCAAATTAATGTGCATTTTCTTGACATCCGCCGAAATCAGTCTAAATATGAGGTTTGGCCGTTTCGCTGGAACAAGAACTATAGTTTAGCAGAAAAGTAATGAACAGTGAATACATTTTTCATCTTACGCCTATGTGATGTTAGCGAAACGGCCAAGCCACATATTTTGACTAAGGTGTAGTTTCCGGGGCAGCGGGATTGTCCGAAAGGGTTACCGCTACCCCGGAACATAAAGGGCTAAGGAAGAAACACGGGTGGGTTTTAGTCAGTAAGTCTGACACTCCCTTTTGCTCCACCCAGAGCGGCAGGGGGGGGGGGGGGTCATTTGATGATTTCCCATCATTGATATGTATGTTACACTAGATTAGTAATTACCGCACCGAGGCGTTGCCACTAGACTGATGGCCACAGCCAACTGAGCCATCAGCGTAGCTAACGTCAGTTCAGTGCTCTGCACAGGCTCTGTGTGACGCTAACCGAAGTAAACAGTGTCAAACGACAAAAAATATCGCGAAAGAGTGCGATTCAAGATCACAAAAACATAATAAATTAACCGGAATTATTTTCCACACGTAAATTAATTGTCTCTGTTTATATCAACGTAAAAACGCAATAAAATGTAGAATTTTGTAAATTAGGTTCAGTGTTACCACTAAAACCTTAGTTTTAGTTTCCCACATTTGTGGGAGTTTTTAATTTATGGAATAAGTGATTTTAAATATTTTTTTAATAATAACAACGTAGCAGGATTGCCTAAAGATGCAGCACGCCGTGATAAATGGGTGGAAATAATCCGATTGCTGAGAAAAGAGACTGCCTGGCTACCTACTAAATCATTTGATTTAATTAATAATAAAGAAAAAATATTCAAAAAGAAAATGTCTTAATTATTTTCATTAGGTATAAACTTCTATTACACATCCAATAAGAAATACATAATTCAATTATTTAACTTAACGTTTAACTTTTTTTGTGGCTTCTTTTTGGGTAAAATTTCGCAAGGGTAGCCCCATCCCGCCATTGCATGTTTAAATTGCGGTCTTTGTCTAATCTAAGCGACGGTATTATTCTTGCGACGTGTGTAAGTGAGACAGATATATGTTTACTTTTAAATGTTTAGTAGTTCCGAAGCTACGTCGTCGCGTTTAAAAAGTGGGTACACTTTTTTTACACATTTTAATAAGGTTTGCTTCTCTAGTTATTTAACTCAATGAAAATCCCATCCTCAAAAAAAAAAAGATCGGCACTGACCACTTGATCGCTCAAGCAAGATGCTTGGACCAAAGTAGTTCACATCAATACAACACACTTTCGCATTTATAATATTAGTATGATTTTTTCAGAAAATCCTCAATATGAATAATTATTATTGTGAGATGTTGCTATTGACTAACTTCAATTCTGCTATCAATTCATATTATGGGGACCATTTTACGAATCTCCCTAGAAAACTGTCAAACAGAAGAATTGCGTGATATGAATTTTAAGCAAATAATATTATGAATTGTCACTTTGTGACCATTTTACGACTTATAATATGATTTACTAGCAGCGCCCCGCGGTTTCACCCTCGTCAGTTTCGATCCGGTGGGAATATCGGTATAAAACGTGTCTGTGTTATTCCTGATTATAAACTATCTTTGTGCCAAATTTCATCCAAATCTGATCAGCCATTTGTGCGTGATTGAGTAACAAACATCTTCACAAACTTTCACATTTATGATTTTAGTAGGATTACTTTAAGATTATTACTTAGTACGCACGGCTACACATAACCAGTATAATTAAGCTGACTTCTGATTGATTTTGTTCAAAATTAAATACTTATGATGAATAACGTATTTATTTGGATACGGATTAATGTCATGTTTAAAACCTTCACAAATAATGCATTATTTTAGAACAAAATGATTATCATAAAAAAGGTCAATCTTATAAGATAGACATTGCTGTCGCGGACTTTTTTAGAACTTTTAAAGGGTCCGTTATACATGATTTTAGCGTAACTTTAACCGTTTACGCAGCGTACGCAACGGAAGCTCTCACAAAAATAATATTTTTCTCGTTTTTACAAAATTTTTCATTGATGCTCCGCCCTACCTAACATAAAAATAATTTTTCAATTCGAACCAGTAGTTACCGAGATTAGCGCGTTCAACCAAACAAACAAACCCTTCAGCTTTATAATAATTAGTATAGATTATGAAAGATGGGATGTTCAAGAAAAGTTTGTGGTTCTGACAATGGATATGTTTTTAATATTTAGATAGTATCTAGAAGGGCTATCTTATTACGCCGAAGTTAAAATAGTGTCTTGCTGATAGTGTAATTTGCGTAGGGCCTTGGTTTTTTCAATTTTTTATTGATGACCTACTTCTTCAGGACTGACGACTTCGACCTTAACATCTAGTTAGATGGACCATTGCGTCTGTGAAATGTTTTCTACAAAAACAAGCAAATTAATGTCAAATAACTTTTATTTTAGTTAAACAAAGAAATGTATATATAATATTATATATATTTATTGAATAAAATTATATCTTACAAACAGACATGACGCCTCGTCCATTGCGAGAAACAGCCACCAAGTTCCCATCATAGCCGAAATATGGCAAACTATATAATAAAACGTAAATGCAGACGGCCCAATTGATTCCAAAACATTTTTTTCCATAATAAAGCCACGAAGAACACGTGAAAAATGTTCTACAACTAAAATGTTAACCTAGCTGCTTTGCCTGTAGGCCTAATACATTCTTTGCTTCCATACAAGAGCCCTCTTAATTTGCACGAACATTTTTCCATTATGAAAACGACTAACGTAAGTATTAACTTTCTAATAAGAAATAACTATGGTTTTAAAAATAGCGATTATACGTGAGTGAAACAATATATCAGTATGTTTCACTGTCGGTACATAATACAACATATTGTAAAGCTGTAATAATATTTTATAATGCGTATACGCTTAACATTTTTTTTTATGTAACGTCGATAACCACTCAAATACTTTTCATTTCATTAAAAATTGGACCATCCCCATTATAGTTGCTTACAAAATACCGACATTTAAGAAAACAACTACATAATAAAGACAATGAATATGCTCAAAGAGGTACTAACACTTTTATGGCTCAAGCATGAAGTAACTTCAAAAATTAGTATAAAAATATATCACAGCAATTTAAGTTAGCCCAACTGATTTTGCTGAGTGAGATCGAAGAAAAATAATCCTCGAAAGGAAAGAACAACTCGTTAAATACAGTTACAATATTATAATTTATCTGATATCAGTCATTTTATGAAACTGTGTTGAAACTCGTCCAAATGATAAAAAGAGATATATTTTCAATAATTACAACACATAACTCTATACATATAGTAATAGTTGGCTTTAAGGCGGTCAATGTTAAGTGATGCGCGAGAAATGGGCGTGATGAGGAGAGTGTGACTGGCAACGGAGGAGCGCAGGGTGCCGAGAAGTGACGAGTGGCGGGTAATAAATATGTAGCTCGCGTGCCCGCCACTAGGTGGACAGAGCCAGCTGCAGCGCTTCCTTGTGCTCGCTGCTCAGCTGCATCAGCACGGCGTTGAATAGCTCTGCATTGCTCTACAACAACATGTTACTTTATATACCGGTTGCTATAGAAATCTAACAAATGTTTTGATATAGTTGTTGAAGATGCCTACCTGTATTTGCCTGACGAGAGCTACCATCTGCGCATAAACAGGGTTGTCCGACGGTACGGCGTCTCTAAGGAATGCCTCTGCAAGTGTGGCGATGACGTGTTTAGGCGCATCGGGTGACGAGAGTGCCGCGTGCCCGCTCGCCGCTAGTTCACATAGCAGAGAGTATACGTGTGGCGCTTCTTCTGTGTCTTCTGTTACTGGCAACCATGTTAGCCTATATCCAATAGAAAATTAGTTTTAGCGAATTAGTTTATGACATTCAGCAATAACGGTTTGCTATAGATTTTGAATTGAATATAGCTGGGTTTATAATAATGTCGGGGGTGCGTCGCAAGGAGCCAGAACAACGCTTTTTCAAAACATCTTCACTTTTTAATTATGTTCAGATTCGTAATGCTGTGTTGTGTCGTGTTGTACGTTTAACGTCCCACCCCAACACAAGCATGCGTTCAGTTTAGGGCCATCAAGGTAGACTCACCAGTGCCTAATAATTTCATCCCTGTCGATCTGAGAGTGGTTATACTTGATAATCTTGGCGACGGCGGAGATGGCGTTCTCGGTGGCGTTGAGGTTCTCGAGCGAGCGCGCGCCGGGCTCGCCGACGAGCGCGGCCAGCAGCGGCGCGGCGCGCGCGGCGGCGGGCGCGAAGGCGGCGCCGCCGAACTGCGCCAGCACGCCGCAGCCGTACGCCGCCGCCTGCCGCACCTCCGCCTCGCCCGAGCGCAGCCCGCCCAGCATGGGCTCCAGGAATATGTCTTGGTACTTTATGCACGAGGGGCCTGGGGACAGAGTGGATTAGTATATTGGACACGCTCAGTGCACTCTCGAGCTCGGATAAATTAATTGATTCATTTACTTATCGAAGAACCAATTATTAATCTGTGACTAAAAGCAGCAACGTCGATACTTAGTAAATAGTTATGCAGCAACAAATTCCCAAGTCCTAATGAAATTCTAAACTGAAGTTTATTTTATGTTTGAGCCATCCTCACCTCCAAATTCAATAACGTCGTCAAAAATGCATATAGCCCATTGGTGGTCTGAGTAGGGGCGGCCGGGAGCCAGTAGCTGCACGAGGTGCGGCAGCAGGGTGTCGAGGTGCGGGAAGAAGGACTCGCGGTAGGCTGACATGAGCGCGTGCAGCACGTCGGCCACGCGCGACAGTCCGTACACGTCCTCGTTGTCCTCATCCGCTAGTTGCTCCTCTACCACCTAAATTACGAAATAAGATATGAAGAATTACGAAATATATCATGTCTGTATACCCAGAATGGTGTGGTGTCTTTTACACCTAAATTTTGTCAGCTATATTTGAAACTCACGTTTCCATAAACCAGGCAAAAATCCTGGTGAACGAACATTTTTATTTTTTAAATCCCCAATAACACTGGTTGGTCTGGAAATTGAACTCGGAACCGCACGCTCGCCAGTCCATTTTTGGTTATAATTCGGTAAAATGTAATGTACTCACCTCATCGTAATCTTCGTCAGCACGCTTTTGACGGCGCTCAGTGGCACGTTCGAAATGTTCTGTGAGTAGCTTGTTTAGTATGCGCAGCACCTCGGCCATCATCTCGTCTGGGAGACAACCGCCACCCAACAGCTCAATACACTGGAAACAATGATTACATTATTGTTTTGAGTTAACAGAGTGAAACTAAGTCTCTAGAACCGCCATAACAGAATTCCCCTCATTTGGACAGTAAAAATAAAAAAACGAGTTCTGTTAATATTTCACTAAATAAAGTATAAGCTGCAAAGAACATTACTAATTGTTTCTCAAAAACTGTCAACTAGCCTATTCTGAACCTGCCGGGGCAGCGGGATCGTCCGAAAGGGTTACCGCTGCCCCGGAACATAAAGGGCTAAGGAAGGAACACAGGTGGGTTTTAGTCAGTAAGAGTCTGACACTCCCTCCTGCTCCACCCTGAGCGGGAGGGGTCATTTGATGATTTCCCATCCACAAAAAAAAAAGCCTATTCTGAAATAATTGCAGTTGTAAGCAGTTAAGCACACATATTTTCCATAAATGTTTATTGCATGATGTGGTCTCCTATAATTAGCCCATCTTAAATTAAATAAAAGTTCGAAGCAGACAGGACACATTTTTGAGTTTGAAAATATAAAATGGAATGGGTCCCAGCTGCTTCCAACTTTTATTTATTTGCTTGCTTGGCTTCATGGCTTTGGCTTGCTTTCTAGTTTTTTTTAACTTAGTTTTTTACTCTAGTCGGGTTTTTTAATTACTTTTTTTTGTCCTTTATAATAGCATGTAAGGTGTATTCTTTGTTGGAGATCTTAATAAAATAAATGTCAAGTCTATAAGCAGTCAGCTTCGAAATACTACAATAAATACCTTAGCGAGGCTGTTGAGCAGCTCAACTTGCACCTCCTGCTCTGGTTCAGAGTCGATGGCCTTCAGTAGCTCTGGCAGGATGTACGCCCACATGCCCTGGATGTACTGCGGGCCGCGGATGCGCGCGCACTCCAGCAGGTAAGGCAGAGACTCCGCCGCCGCCGTGCGCACGTTGTCGTGGAAGTAGAACTTCAGCATAGGCACCATTAGTTTAACAACGTCTTCGGCGTATTCCGCGAATTCCTCTTTAAGCTCGCGAGCGTAACATACGAGCATGTCACACGCGGATGCCTTATCTTCGAGACCTGGGAAAAATGTTATTGGTCAATAAATAGTGAAATGTTAAATCTGAAATCTGATCCCTTTGGACTAGGTTTTCAGAATCAAATCTTTGGAATGAGTTCATGTTGTTGCTTGCCAAGCAGACACTGGTTACTACTACTCAGTTCTGTACTTTTGTTTTAGCAACTAGGATAAAATTATGTGTTACCGGCAGTCTTGATGCCGAAGTTCTGTTGTTCTCCGAGGGTCACGAAGTGCCAGTCGAGGTCGCCCTCGATAGTCTCCAGGTCATCATTGTCGAGTAGCGCCACCTCGGGCTTCATGGCGGCTGTGCGCATCACCGGCTCCATCACCATGGGCAAGTATTGAGCAAATTTCTTGCCTGTAAAATAAAATACAATATGCATTAAAATAGTTCTACTGAAACATTCTAGCTCTAGTAAACATAATGAAATAGGAAATTAATATAAGCAGGTATACAGTTTAAACACAAATTAAAATGCCATAAGAGGCTTCCTAGCTAGTTTAAATTAGTGTTAGTTGCCAGTGAGCTAACCAAACTAGACAGTTTGCCTGTTAGTACGCATTTTCGCAGCTTTCAATTCAGAATGTAAACCTAAACTATTTGCAAAAGGTAATCTCTGGAAATACTACTGATTGTAATTTCTTTTCACTGAAATATATCTTCACTATTCCTAGGATACTTTTTATCAGATTGTGGGAGTGAAGCTGCCGGTTGTATTTTTCAATTTTGTCAATAACATCACGCTTGAAATCCCTGAAGGGTAAGGCAGAGGTGTACCTATAGTAATGCCGTTTCGTCAATAGTTAAAACAATCGACTAAAAAAACCATTACACACTTTAAAAATTTCATGGTGTAATGTGTACATACCCATAATTCTACAGATGCGCGACCAGGCGGAGATAAGGTAAGAGGTCTGCGGGTCGTCGGCAGGCAGTTGTTCGCCTTCTGTATGAGTCTTTAGCAGCAGGTCCATGATCTCTGACGCGTCCGCCGTGAACTTCTCTTCACCTACGGCCAAGCCTAGGAACACGAATACATTTGTTAATAATCTTTATCTGTTTTATAAAATACAAAATATCCAATAATTAGGACAGATTCAATAAAATTTCTATATTATTCGGTGTTTTATGTCGCTCGGCATCCGGTAACTCTTGGATTTGTCGAAACTTTACAAGTATCCACCAAGTCTTTACGAACTTCAAAAGATGTTTCGTTGATCACAGCGCAAACATTTAAGTTCCAATTTTTGTCCAATTAATGGGGGATGCGCCAAGGTAGCCCTGCGAAATTCAAATTTTACCTACGTTTTTTGGAATTTGCAGGTCAGTATTAGGTTGCATGTTGATTAAAATATGATTCACAACATTTATAATTTCTCCAGCTAACCTGGCGCTTTCGCCTTTAGTGAAAAGTTAAAACTGACCTATAAGACTGACACATTCGATAGTCTTCCCACGGAGCATCTTGAGCTCCTCAGTGGTAGCGTTGGCGATGATGTATTTGAGGCAGGGCATCAGGCGGTCGTAGTATACCACGAAGTCTTTCTCTACCGTGTCGGCGACCGACGCGATCGTCGTCACTATCTGTTCTAGCACCAGCTTTGTGCCGCGTTCCACTAGCTATAAAAGGAATAAGTTAACATTCTAATCATCATCATCTGCCTAGCCTTTTCCCAACTATGTTAGGGTTGGCCTCCGGACTAACCAAATGCAGCTGAATGGAGCAACTGGATGGATTTTACATTGAGCAACTGCCTATCTGACCTCCACAACCCAGTTACTGGATAATACCATACCCCTTGATATGTTCCACTAGCTATAAAAGGAATTAGTTAACATTCTAATATTGATTAATAATACAGGGGGTAACCAGGGGTCCCGGATGCAGTCCAGTAGTGATCGCAATGACTGGGAGACAAGTGACTATGGGCCTCGTTAGGCGTATTTACACCTGTTATGTGCAAATTATTGTAAAAGTTTGAATGTATGTGAACTGAGATCCATGACTGTCTATAAAGGCAGAAATGGAGCAAATGCCACATTTAATCTGCCAATGCTATGGAAGCGATTTAACCTTAACAATGGTTATATCACTAACGAACATTGGGTAAATAGACAGTATAAACAATAATGAACCTTACCTCTTTGAATTTAGTAGTCAAGATTACTTCAAGCTTGCACATCAAGGGGTCAAGGTACTGAGTCAGAATCGGTTTGGGGCAATCTTCACTGAAGTTTACTAATGCAGCAGCCGCGTGAGCCTGTGAAAAAAATAAGATTTAAAATACTACAAATATTCAACATTTGAAATACTGTTTTTAAAGAACAGTATTTATATATGTACAACGCATATTGGCCGACTAGCTTTTGCGGTCTTGAGAGTCTCTTTTAGTTGAGCACTCTAACTTCCAGTATGGATTTGTTAGAAAGATAAAACTAAAACTAGTAGTATATGTATAATTGGCAATTCATTTACCTTGAATGAACAATAAATTGTTTATTATTATGGAGCCACACACAACCCAACTTCTAAATGCGAAAGTGTGTTTGTTTTTTTCTCACTCAGCAACAGAGCATATGCTATTTTTTATCTCGAAAAGAATTGCGTTTCCTATGAGGTAGACATACGGGAGAGAAACCACAGGTAAAATATAGTTAGTTACCTGCACGCGGGGGTTGGCATTGTCGTCGAGCACCATGAGCAGGCCGGGCACTACCTTGTCGTGGAATTTCTTCTCGAACACGGGCGCGAAGTCCGTCGACATCTGACCCACGGCGTTACATGCGGCATAACGTACGCGAGGGTGCTGGAACAATTACATACTTGTTGCAGTTTTCTTTTAATTTTAATGAATCCTGCAATTGGCTAGAAACCCATAGTTGGCGACTTCTGGTAGTAGTCATGTCACCTTACGTCGCCTTGCAGTGTAAACCTCGTGATTGCAATATAAATTATTTACAGGCGAACTGTTCGAAAAATGGCCGTCTTTGTCGTTCTTAGAGGTTCATTAACATCAATAGAAGGCATTCTTCTTGGTGTGTTGATGACAAAAATAACACAAAATATAAGAATTATAATCAAATATAAATAGAATAGAAGCCATTATAAGATCTTATAAGTGTGCATGTTTGTTCTAAATTGTATTACGAGATTTTCTACACAACAAACAAATAAAAAGAAAAACAATTCATTTTTCTTTACGAGGTTTTCACTGCACGGCGACGCTTAGTTTATTATAATGTTGCAATGTTTGTGAATTGAGATCCGTAACTTTCTATGAACTAGAGAGAAATGGAGCAAATGCCACATTTAATCTTCCAATGCTATGGAAGTGATGCAACCTTAGGTATGGTTATATCACTAACGAACATTGGATAATAAAACAAAATATGACAGCAAACAGCAGATATTTGCACAACATTAGACAATCCTAGGAATGGTATTATGACATGTACAAGTGTTATTGTTGTTCTGGTGTAATGAGACAGATGAAGTTATACAGAGGGGTAATTCTCGTAATTTTTAAGAACGTTCACAGTCTGATCTCAGTCTCAATCTGTCAAAAATACTTCAAATTTCCCTACATTTTGACAAGTTTTCGACATTTGTTTGTCGCCGAGATGAGACTGCGACTAGATTTTGAACGTTTTAAATTAGCAGAATTGGCCTACTGGTCGAACGAAAGGTACTATCATTGTCGAACAATAGAACATGGGTGGCTATAAAACATTTATACAAGCCCAAGCTCATAATATCTATGAATACATACAAGTGTACTACTAAAATGATGATAGATGATCCTTACCGGGTCAGTAAGATAGTTGAGTACTGCAGTAACAACTTGGTCGAGCATCTGTTCCATCTGCTTGTGGCAGCCCTCGCCGGCGGACGACACGGCCATGAGCGCGGCGTGGCGGCGGCGCCAGTCTTCGTGGTGCAGCATCTCGGGCACCTGGCCCACGATCAGGCTCAGCATGATCTTACCGCCGAGACCGCAGCACATGCGGTCCAAAGCTGACTCTGCAGCTACATAGTTTCTGTAAGGAATTTTAGCATTTAATTTTGGAAAATATTGATAATCGATCATCGTATCCTGTACTGTCAATACTTTAAATAATAGCGCTAAAAGCTGTGAATCAGAGAATATTACGTTCAAAATCGCCATGAACCCACGACCCGTGTTCAGCAAGCATATTGGGATGTCTTGATTGGAATGTTATCAAGGGACTGACACTCAAATGTATAAGGAACATCGAAGTGCTAATTATCTTGATATATACTCTAGTAAGATTCTCTATAGCTAAATCATTAAGACTGAGCTTTGAAAAAAGAATCTTACAATATTATTGGAGTGTTAATAAAATTATTTGTTATGCATATGCAGTTGTTACAGTAGCTGAGATTAGCTGAGATATAATAATATTTTTGTCTTATTTGTTATCACTGTCTCAACATTAAAAAAAAAATATCAACACTCTAGGATCAATGTCCATTTTTTTTTTTAATTGGGACCAGTGTGCCGCGCTGTATTGTATGATATTTTACTGTACAATTTTGAGAATAGCATACAAGTAAATACAAAGGTTGGTCAGAAAAATTTTTTGACCCGTAAGTTAAACACTAATACACATTGGATAAACTGGTTGACAGAAGTTAAAGTTGGAATATTTCTAACGCTCCTGTGATACCTGCGGTAATGTCACAGCTATCACAGGAGCGTTAGAAATATTCCAACTTTGCAACATCCGAGCCAAACTGCCCCTTAATAGGCCGCTAAAAGATTGGTTACATTATAAGTGGTTAGCTCCAGAAGAATTTGCTAATAAGTGTGTTAACCACTCAAAATGCAGGCTGAAGCTGCAGCGGTACATTGAGGTCCTTAGTCCACGCGTGAAAGCGCATGGAATGAGGCAACGCTCATGTAGCCAACGCGGTTTGATCTATTAATTTACGCGTACCGACTTTTCATTAAGTGATATGTTCGAATACTGACTGTTCATTGTCGTCTTCAGCGGCGTCGTCCTGCATGGACCAGTCGGGCTCGTCGTCCAGCTCGCACATCATCTCCAGTACCAGCGGCGTGAGCATGCTGACTCCGTTGGGCACCTGCTTGCGCACCATGGCGGGCGCCGTCTCGCACAGCGTCACCATTGCTTCGAGAGACAACTGGCGCCAGTTGTCCTCTGCGTCTTTGTCACCTACCACCTAAGCAAACACAGCATTGTGTAAAATGTTTATTATTATTGTAATAGGGAAACGTCAGGCCCGTGGCTAAATAATAACAGCCGCACAGGTCGACCCAGTAACTGGGTTGTGGAGGTCAGATAGGCAGTCGTGCCATGTTAAATACAGGTATTCAGCTGCATCCGGTTAGACTGGAAGCCTACCCCAACATGGTTGGGAAAAAGGCTAGACAGACGATGATATTATTGTAACATAGCACACCTGTATTCAACGGTGGGTAGGCCACAGGTGTTGCATTGCGTCCGTTATGTTTTAGCCCTATTTAATAGAGAGCAAGTCATCAATCAGGCACGAATCATGCTTGGTAGACACAACTTTGAGAAGAGAAAGAAGACGAAAGAAGGATCAAATCCCGCAATATTTGAAGGTTAAGGTCTTCAACCAGTGTGATAGGCTGAGTTGATTGACTGAGGCACGAATCCAGGCTGCTATTAAGAAATTACCGATGGCAAATCTCATATACTTAGCCTGATGTGGGGTTCGATCCCAAGACAATATCGCTCGGCAGGTGCGCTTGCGATGCGGCTAAAGGACGAAAGTGGGAGTCATCACAGCTCAAAGACAAAAGAAAAGAACGTAAATAATAAACAAATTAATCGACACGCGTCCTATACATTGTATGATTCTGCGCGTGTTGTATGTCGCACATGAGCCAATTTGAATAAAAGAATGTTATCAAGGGACTGACACTCAAATGTATAAGGAACACCGAGTGCTAATTATCTTGTAATTTACTCTAGTAAGATTCTCTATAGCTGCATCATATACACATAGCCAGTAAGGAGAATTTTACAAACGAATAAACGTTATCAGAATGGCACGCAAATCTTGATTATATACCATGAAAGTTGATCAAATAATAGAAGTGATTTACATAAATATGAGAAAATGGCATAGTAATAAACAATTATTTTGTATGTTTATTATAGTAAACTAATATTTATTCATTGAATAAATTGTGTTGAAGTTATTGAACAATAACCTACAATAACCCAAATTCGCCATTACTAAGTAATTATAATAAGTCAACTGAATCGCTCGCCTCGAGGCCGAATTATTTGCGTCGTGGATGAAAATCCAAAAAAAAAAAAGTAATCGAAATATTAAGGCTCCTCCCACACGACACGCAACGCGACCTATCTATATCTATTCCTAGCCTTGTACATATTGTGGGAAGTCGCGGGATAGTATTCACGGTGTCGAACCAGGCGGAAAGGTGGGTGAGACTATTACCCTACAAAGCTTATATTCATATTCATTTATTTTTTATGTCCCATAAAGTATTATAAATGTTACAAAAGACTTCTAGCTTTTTCTTAGCTTGCATTCATCAGACTGATCTTTAAAAACTAAGTACCAACCTTTATGCAGACTTGGAAGATGGGCTCCAATTGTGGGCGCAAGAATTTCGGAGCAGACTCGGCGAGTTCAATAAGCACTTTCAGGGCTGAATCATCATCACTCTTCTCAATGGACTGAACCACCACCTGTAGAAAACACCATATTAAAAATATCTTTTTAATTTTTATTAGTACAAATGTTATGATAGAATATAGCTTTCCAACGAAAAGTATGGGCTTCGGGAATCATACGAGTATCTACGAAAATACGAATGCGCGATGATGAGATCTCATATAGAGCTGTTACAACCATGGAAGCACTTGCTTATTTTGTATTGGTATGTTTACAAAATTATAGATTAAACGACTCTATTTTTTATCTCTATTATTATTCTAACCTATGTTTACTTATTATTACACTGCTGTTTGTTGTCCCTAAATAAATAAATAAACTCTATGCAATTTAAAAAAAAAAACTTCAAAACTTTTGAGAGACAAATGACGATCTGACACCAGATAACCGGAGTAAGTAACCCGACAGAGAGAAAACTTCATACAAACGCGCAATGATAGCTGCACTATAAAAAAGTGTGGCAGTACAACACTCAGAAGAGTTGGAAGCATTGCTTTCCTCTGTAGCATTGCATTCCTCTGTGGCACGACATTCGTGTTAATTCGGAAACAATAAGATTACCGAAGCGCATTTTTTCTTGTTTACGTGTAAATGTCTTGAGAGGTACTATCAAACTCCATCCTATTAAGAGGATGGTGTTAGCGAATTCCCAATTTACTATTGCACATTCTGGCAGTTACACATTTTATAGTAAAATGTTTACGTAAATGATGTGCTAAAGCTAAATTAAAACATTTCAAGATTTTAAGCTAAATATAAAATGACACGAGGATTAATGAGTGAAATCATGAGTACTTTGTTTATAAGGCAATCTTTTCGGCAGTTTTTTTAATACAAGAGAAAAAGATTAGGTGTAGTTTTTACTAAGAAATTACGAAATATATTGATGCTTGTTATCTAGATTCTGAAGACAAAACCGTCCTATTCGTCAGTATCAAACATATCATGTTCTAGCAGTATCAATACAATAGAATGATAAAATTCAAATATCAACCACAGTCAGTCTAAAAATAGAGCCAATTGTGATCATTCAATGTCGAATTCATGGAGCTTTGAATATACAAGTGGCCAATTACAAATTGCGTGCCGTAAAGTTATGATTTACAATTTACTTTTTATTGAATGACATGATTGTAACCAGTTTCCAACAAATGCATTTTAGAAACATTTTCAAATAAATTGTAGATTAAAAATATTCGTGAGGCTAGTAATATAATTAAATAGTTAAGACTGTGGAAGCTAAATCCCAACATGCTTAAGAATAAAGATATGATCACCATTTCAGGATTCCTGTTTAATATAATGTTAAAAATAATAGTGTCGTCAAGTAATAACTCACCTGCATCAATGGGAGTAGCAAATCACTGAAATGTTTGTGTATGGCAGGTTCCTTGTCGTGCAGCAATATGAACGCGCCCACGGCCTTCACGGCTTGTACGCGGAGAGCCTCCGATGTGGACTGGAGGGCAGTCAGCAGCATGCGCTTGATCACTACTAGATTCTCATTCTGGCGGTGCCCAAACACACCAGGCACTGACCTGTTTCATAAACAATCTTTATGTCAACTTTTTTTTATGCCATTGATTGACGAACGGGCAGCCGGCCCATCTGATGATAAGTGGTCACCACCACCTATGGACATCTGCTGTTGCCTGCCCCTTTAGGAGGAGGTCCACATCAAACTTTATTGAAATCCGTACAGTGGGGGTGTGAAAATTACATTCTATTTATAATATTAGTATAGATAACAATTAAATGAGGTATATTTATTACCTAGTGTAATGTAAGAATAAAGTGTTGAACTTGGCATAGAGCCAAACTTTAATAAAACAAAGGAATATTATAAGGTTTAAAATAAATGGGTGTCTCAAAACATTTGTATGACAAACAATTTATTTAGGTCATTTATAACTTACGTGAACATTCTGATGCCAGCCTCTTGGATGTTGGGGTCTTGGGCACCAGCACAATTGAACATAAACTGAAGGAATTCCGGCCATTGGTTAACGCCATCATCATCTATGTGGTTTCTGGCCAGTTCTGATACGACATCGCAGATCTAAAGGGGGAAATTATAATGATTAATTATAACACCAAGAGTTGAAAATCCAAATTTCATATAAGAATTAAACTAATGTCTTGAGAGGTACTATCAAACTCCATCCTATTGAGAGGATGGTGTTAGCGAATTCCCAATTTACTATTGCACATTCTGGCAGTTACACATTTTATAGAAAAACGTAACGTAAATGATGTGCTAATGTGAGAAATGACAGCCTAAAATGTGCCTTTAAGTTAGGTACTTTGTAGTGGCGAAGGGTGAATTTATGACAGAGGTAAGCCAGAGCAAGAAAACGATGTCAATAAACCGTTTCATTATATTTCAATGATGAATTGACTATAGAGTGGTTGTGTCTGAATTTTCGAAGGGAAGCCGGCGGGAATCGTGTTGTATGATACCTTCGCTACTGGTACTTTGTTTTTTAACATTTGTGAAACTCAGTCGACGCGCCGCCATTTTACAGCATTATAAAAGTTATCAAAGCATGGCCCATAGAAAATTAAAAATATTATATTTTTTTACCATCACAAGCTGTCATGACACAAGTTCAAAGTTCGAAGTGCATAGCACAAGTACTGATAAACTGATAATTAACTTAGCAAATAGAACTCCTGACCCTCATCTCTTATAGCTTACGTGTGAAGATACTATGAAATAATTAGCTTCTGCCTGCGACTTCGTCCGCGTGATATTTTTTGTCCCCCGACCTCCCCGTCGCATCACATCACCTGTCTACGCTATTACTTTCTTTTCGCTTAGCGTTCTTCCTTATTTTTGCTCGGTTCCTAAGGGTCATAGCGTGACGTTAAGAGCAAACTAGTCGCGAGCTCGAACTCACTGGTGGTCATGGCCAAAAAGCACGCTGTCTCGCCTGGCTTCGTGTCCGACAGCGCTAGTATCAGTGATGACTGTGATGAGCAGTTAGACGAGCGTCTACACGAACAATGTCTAGTTCTCACGCACAGACACCGTTCCGAACAGATAGGCGCGTAGAAAATTTAAAAAGTGCTTCGGAAAATCGAGTTTTATAAAAAAACCACTGCATAAATCAATTACAAATATAGTTTATTATTGATCTCTTCGATAACTGAGCTTTGTCGGTACGGACTTGGTTTTGAAAATTATACAGTTCTTTAATTAGTTAAAAATAGCAAGCAAAAATAGCAAAACGAATATTTGTTGGCTCATAACTTTTAATGGCTTTTTATTTTACGTTTCCGTACAGACACAATTAATAATAAGTCAAAACGATATCATGTTTAACTTTGGATTCACAATGTCAAACAGTGGAGTAATATTTTTCCGAAATTTATATAGAAAAAATATCGACAAATGGCACCTTAAATAGCCTTCCTTAATTAGGCTATAGAATGCATTTTCAATTCCGACCGTTAGTTCCAGAGATTAGCGCGTTCAAACAAACTCTTCAACTTTATTATTAGTATAGACTAGACTAATAGCACTTTAAAGATGAAAACAGCTATAAAATTGTATATCAGCGCTTTAAAATAATAATATGTCTATAATTTAATATTATCACTTTAAAAATAATGGTTTGCACTATAACTGTCGAAAACCAACTCTGAAACCAGTTAGTTTCTGAATGCACATTACAATGTTCACGAAGCGGATGGCGGGGTCTGAGTTTGCTTGCTAAGCTCGCTCACTAGACCCCTATCTAAATTGGTTTATTACAAGCAATAATATTAAGACAGATGACACAGTACATTTATGCATATAACTTTGTACATAAGAATAATTACCTAATGTATTATATACTAAAACCTTCCTAAAAGTATGTATATAACATTAATGAAATAATCATCAAAATTGGTTCATTCGTTTTTGAGAAAATCGCAGACATATTAGCATATGTTTCAAATACAGAAACTCCTTGCTTGAAATTGTTTAAAAATACTTTTTCAATTCGAACCAGTAGTTCCTGAGATTAGCCCGTTCAACCAAACAAATAAACTCTTCAGCTTTATAATATTAGTATAGATGACTTGATATTGAAATCTGAGTGCCAGAAATTGTCTATGTTTTACATTACATTCAATTCTCAAATACATTCTGTATTGAACTTTAAATTCTTGTGAATGATATGGTACACTTGTTAAGCCAACAGAATCTCTGTTAATGATGATTTTTTTAAGGCTTCAAGCTTCATAGTAGGCTGTGGAATGCGAATGAGTCATCACTTAGTTCATACTATACATAGAATGAAATGAAATTAGATTAAGAATACCAATGAAACTGATTCAGTGCATGACTCAATAGAGCAATTAACTAATTATACATCTGATAATTCTGGGGAAATTACTTCATCTATTACTCTTTTTATATGCAGTTTTTAAACATGTATATTAAATAATACAATTTACATGTTGTCTAATAGGCAGGCTTAGTAAAGCATTATAAAATCATTCAATTAAATTCTTGGTAAGAACAAACTGAATGTTGTTAAGACTATTTCCGTATTTTAAAGCTAGCAAAGAGACAATAAAAAACTAGTTGTGATAGCTTTAATAATTACTGAATAGCTTACCACTGGCTTATCTTGCATATTCTTGAATAGAAAAATGCTTCTAAACTACAGTCTTGACCTAAATAGCTAAGTTTTGTGGCGTGCTAACACGTCTACATCACTCAAGACTATCATTTCACCCCTTATATTATGTCAAGTGTCAGACTCAAAGACAAGAAGCACTGCTTTACCAATACAAGTTTTGTTATATAATGTATACATTTTTAGTCTAAAATGGTATTTAAAAAATAAGAGCAATAATAATTTTAAGGCAAAAAATATATTGCTGTTTTTCATCATAGTATGATTTTTTTGGATCTATTATATCAACATCTAATGATATTTTTATTTTTATATTATGATTATGATAAATAAACTAACCTTGCGCCGCAGCTGTTGGCTGACTTCCATCTGCAATGTAAGCAGTAGTTGTTCTCTGAGTACTCTCTGCTGCTCGAATGGCAGCTTTGGGAAGAACTCAAAAAACTCTGCGCTGAGCAATCTACGGAGCAGCACAGCGGCTGTTTGGCGTCCTTCTTCACCAACATCGGCATTTTGGATTGCACCCACGAGGTGTATCACCTTTGTCTCAGTTGGGATATTATTGTATGCTTCCTGTTCAACAAAAATAAGACCTTAGCAAAAACGTTGATATAGTTACCTACCTATTTCTTTTTAAGTAATGTTGCTTTTACATATCTGTGTAGGTAGGACTCATGCAGAGGCCTTTATTACGTTGTATTGATAGTGTTTACTTAGTAAACCCATTTTTGCGCTAGAAAGCATAACTTATAATATTATGAAAATAAATTAAATCTGTTTGAGCAATTCATCCAGTGTGACGTTTTCAGACCTGTTTTTTTTGTTTCTGCTCTTATTTTTTTTTTAGGTTGATCAAATAATCTACAACTATATAATAAATTATCTGTCTTCTTTCAGAGCTCATGAAAATTACAGTTTCAGCTTATTCAACATCGAAAATTGCAAAAAATATTTTGGGCTGTTTAGACCGCATGTACGGATGGAACGTTGGCCCGGCCGCAACAATAGTCGGTTAGAAGCGGTTTTGTAATATGTAAACATAAAAGGACTTATACTTGCATGGCTTGTGCGTAACTAAGTTTTTCATCAATATTGCGAGCTAATAAAGCATTGTCAGAACATACATGTCATTGTTACAAAAGTAACATTAGAAATCCTCCATGACCACGTTTTGACACGAGGCTAGCAGAAAACGTTCACAATAAAGGCCGGTCATTTTGTATGTTTTTGCGCAATTACACTATCAAAACATTGAACATAATAAGTACTTACTTCTGCTTGGGATCTTATGTCGTTATCGGTTGATAATAAAGTATTTAGTAACTGGTAAAATTGCGCCTGATCTCCTGCCATGTTGAACCTCTTCGAAAAGGCCCAATTTTTTTTCATAAACTTTTATCTGGCTGGTCACTTCACTTCTCCTAGCCGTGTTGCCAGTGTTTTTTTATATATTTGTGTTTAGTCGATTCAAAAAGGTAAATATTTTATTGTACTGTGAATCGAACGGGGGGCCCTAGACGATCAGTCTAACATCAAAACTCAGAAAGCCAATTATTCTCAAACTTACAAATGTTTTAATTCAAGTCGCAATCGAAGTCGCATTCTAATCATTCTCATCTTAGCGACAATCAATGTCAACTATTGTCAAATGTAGGTATAGGCAGAGATAGGAATATACCTGGTAAAAATGGGTATAAATGGGTAAATACCCATTTTTACCTTCCCATTTTTAATTAATACCGGGTAAAAATTAAAATCAGTTTAACTGAAACTAATTATTGTATTTTTAGGGTTCCGTACATCATAAGGAAAAAACGGAACCCTTATAGGATCACTTCGATGTCCGTCCGTCCGTCCGTCCGTCCGTCGGTCCGTCTGTCAAGACCGTTTTTCTCAGGAACGCGTAGAGGTATCAAACTGAAATTTATATTTAATACTCAAGTCTACTGTCCCTTGAAGCTGTGAAACAATCAAACTTCTAAGCCAAAGCAATCAAAAGATACAGCCGTTTATGCTGCAAATTTCCGCAAATTTTCGAAACTCGCACGGGAATCAAAACCTACAGGGTACTTCCCGTGAATTTAGAATCTTGAAATTTGGTATGAAGTAACGTCTTATAATACAGATAAAGGAAAAATTGCGAAAACCGTAAATTTTTAGTTATATCATATAATAAAAAATGCGTTTGAAAATTTTAAATTCACTACTTCTTTCTCATGAACGCGTAGAGGTATTAAATTGAAATTCATATAATATACTCAAATCTATAATACCTTTAAGCTGTAACAAAATCAAACTTTTAAGTCAACGCAATCAAAAGAAATAGCAATTTAAGCCGCATATTTTCAAACTCGCAGCTACTCGCGAGGGAATCAAAACCTACAGGGTACTTCCCGTGAATTTAGAATCCTGAAAGGATCATGGTCATTTTGGACTAAGAAAAAACATAACTTCGTCCTAAGATGAGACTGTCACCAAAATGTAGTACATTGTAACTAATAGATATCATCAGTTTATTTTTAAAAGCTGGGAAAGTATAGATATTTTATACATTATAAATATAACTTTGCTTTATCAGAACGCAGTATAAAATATTGATTTTGAACGCATCTGTAATTATTACATAAAAGTCAATGATATTTTAGTAAAATATCATTGATAAAAGTCCATACTAAATATTGATTTTGTAGCGCGGCAACCCCACGACCATAAAGCTAACGATGATGTTGGCTGCACTGTTAGTAACATCCAATCTGATGGTCGCGAGAGTATTAAAAAGGTTGGCATCACTGTGTTTTGTGACCAATCATGCGCCACTATTTTTCCCGCGCGCCCCGCTTCTAGCGCCAACGAGGGGAAGTACCATCTCGACCCGTGTGTGACGCGACGTGTCTCAAGCCGCACTCGTATAGTGCCCGCTATCTTAGATCTCTAATATTCTTTCTTGTTTTATGTTCCTACGTGTCTGTCAGAGTTTCTTTTGGGGTACCTAGTAATTGAAAATACCAAGTACTCTCATTCAGAGGCCCGAACCCTATGCCCGTCGGCTACAATTTTATTTTTAATCGAAATGAAATCTGAAAAACAGGTAAAAAACCTCTTCTTTTTCTTTTTTTTAGTGACCTGGTGGCTGGGACCTTTTAGCCAAGTTTTTAATTATGTGAAAACCCTCTCAATTCAAAAAGCCACAATTAACGATATACCACCTAACCTCAAAAACATATTTCTTATTTACTTGACTCTCCCATCTTTTAAAAATATATTAAAGGCCGTACTTAGTTACATCTATATAGACAAATGAAACAACGTATGTTTCATCAAGGGACGTTTTGTTAAATTTTTCTAGTCCAAGCATATTAGGAGCGTGGCCATGATCCTTTGGTACGAAGTAACGTCTTATAGTACAGATAAACGAGAAATTGCGAAAACCGTAAATTTTTAGTTACATCATATAATAAAAAATATTTTTGAAAATTTTAAAGTTACTACTTCTTTTCTCATGAACGCGTAGAGGTATTAAATTGAAATTCATATCAAATACTCAGGCCTATAATACCTTTAAGCTGTAATAAAATCAAACTTTTAAGTCAACGCAATCAAAAGAAATAACAATTTAAGCCGCATATTTTAAAACTCGCAACTACTCGCGAGGGAATCAAAACCTAAAGGGTACTTCCAGTCGATCTAGAAGCTTGAAATTTGGCATGAAGCAATGTTTAATAGCACATATAAAGGAAAAATTCCGAAAACCTTAAATTTTTTGTTACATCACATATTTTTTTTTTTCAAATAATTTTAAATGGAATTAACATGTTTCCGTTAATAAACACTAGAACTAGACAAAGTAGTTACTATAGATAATGTTTTGCGAACGTTCAATGTGGTACTATTCATACCTTTTTCAGTCATCATTTCAATCTATCAATTCAATCAATTTCAATCTTTTTATCTGGTTCAAATTTAATTCATAATTAACATGTTTGTACCAGATTTCTAAATAGTGACTAAAAAAAATTGTAAATAAATAACTTTGATAAAAAAGCTTGTCCTCATTCGTCAGCAGACTTTTGCAAGGCTGCTGCAAGGCTAGTGTAGGTATTTCAGTTATATTATAAAATAAATGATATGTGTTAACATAAAATAAAGGATTACTGAAACGATAAAGAGACCTTTGTCATTTTGCAATAAAAATACTATAACTATGACTCGATTGTCGTGAACTTTTACTTATATACCTACAGGTTTGTACGGAACCCTCGATGCGCGAGTCCGACTCGCACTTGGCCGGTTTTTTTTTAATAGATACTATTTATATTCAGTTTTTTTCAACGGAATTGTGTGAAGTCTTGTTCTTAGAACACTATAAAAGAAGGTATGCCAATTTTAATTCATAGTACAGACGCGCCCGCACATCAAGCTACTACAATGTGTCAAATTTCTGTAATAGATTTTCAATATCGCTAAAGTTGGTTCTTTAAATACTAATTATAATCAATTTTGGACTTATAAGTCTAGAAGAACTTGGCCCACGTGTTATTTTCTAACGTCTTTTTTTTTTTATTTTGTTTTTTTTACATCGGTATTCGGGATAGAACTAACAACCGTCAAGAAATACTATGTCAAAAGCTATGCAAAAAGTATGTTAAATGTGTTTTGCACTTATTATTAACTTCATTAAATTCACTGTTTTTTTTTTAGATAATGGGAAAAGGCAGAAATAAACGAGATGAAATTTGGAAACACTATAGTGTGGGTCCTGATAAATCAGTAATTTGCAAGTATTGTGATCATAAATATAAAATAGCAAATGTCAACAAAATGGGAGGTCATTTAGTTAAATGTAATAATTAGTGTCTAAAAAAATATCTCTGTTGCTAAAAATTACCTGAAGAATCAAACTGACGTAAATATCACCAATAACACTAACGCTCCTATTATAACAATGACATCCTCGCACACAGCGCCCCATGTTGGTTCGCTGGATTCAGAATAATCACAATCTGAATCAGCCATCATCGTCATCACAAAAGGCAATAAGAGGAAGAAATCGAAAGGCTGACAGTAAAATTAGCAAAGGCAGTATTCATTTCTGGATCAGCTTTAAGCCTGGTCTTTTTCTTAGCGTGTCGATAGCAATCTAAATGGACTAGATCCAGAATTCAGCTACTTGTTTGGCGCCATCACCAGCGTCCACCAATTCCTGTAACGTACAGCTGACAGGACACGCAGGACACGATATTAAGTGTCCCACCGTTTGTGGAACAGCACCACATTTACACTCCAAGGCGGAGTCGTCTATGACACTCCACCTGAACAGGTGTTCCTAGCTTCGGCCGACCTAGGTCCGGTGTCTGTTTAAAGAATTCCAGGTTACCCAAGGTAACTCATGTCCAGGTGGGAGGTCTTCAGCGGGTGGAACGAACGGTTTGGGTAAGGAAGCACTGTCTCGCCACAACTTCAGTCTTTCTTGTGATGGTTCCTCAGTGAGTGGGACGACACACTTTAAAAAACTTTTTCGGCTTTTCAGCCTTTGTCGCATAAGGAAATTGTCACGCAAAGGGTGTCGTGTGACGTAGACCATTTTGGCTCTTTCGCTTGAGCTTGCCATCGCTCTGCGAACTACTGCGCCACCAGTAGTGGATTCCTGCTAGTGGAAACAGCATTTGTGGGTCGGTTTTAGGCAACCAGTGATGATCCGGCACGTTTCATTCAAAGCTGTATTCACCAGCTTTGCATGACCAGAACGACTCCACACGGGGCACGCGAATTCTTCCGCAGAAAAGATAGCGCTAGACCAGTATTCCGTATAACGTCAGGCGAAGCACCCCACTTCGATGAGACCAGTCGACGAAGAAGACTGTTGCGAGTGTGCACCTTCTGCTTGATAATCTTGCAGTTTTTGCTGAATGTTAGAGACCTGTCTAGGGTAACACCAAGATATTTAGAAAAGTGCCTGTGCCCGATGGATACCCTACCCCAAACGATGTTAAGTTTACGGCGCGCCTCTCTATTGCGGAGATGAAATATGCAAGACTGGGTTTTGCTCGGATTGGGCTTGAATGAGTTAGCGAAGTAATATGTGGCTAAGTTACCAAGAGCGTCTGACAAGTGGGCCTCAACCTCCTCAAAGGTGGTGGCTTGTGACGTGAGAGCAAGGTTGTCTGTATAGAGAAAGCGGGACGTGTTAGGGTTAGACGGTTGGTCGTTGGTGTAGATATTAAAAAGAAGCGGTGCCTTGCGGTAGGCCGTTTTTCTGCGCTCTCCAACGACTTCTTTTCGAGAGAAAGTGGACCTGAAACCGACGATTGTGGAGAAGCTCTCGGAGCCTAGTGGAACATATATTGTGGATAGACTTTTTTAAAGATCTGCAACCATTATTTCAATTACCATCACGATTGTGGAGATCAGATAGGCAGTCGCTCTAGGTAAAATACTAGTATTCAGCTGCATCCAGTTAGACTGGAAGCCGGGCCTAACATATTTGGGAAAAGACTAGGCAGATGAGATGAATTCTAAACAGTTTATTTGAAAATATATGTTGATTAAAGATTTAAAAGATATTTAACTTCGTTTTATTTAAAATCAATGTTTTATCTTCAATGCTTAAGGTCAATATTAACATGGTAAATCGTAGTATTGATGACGAAGCCATTTAAATAATTTATAGATAGTAATCATTTTTTACCCGGTATTTATTATTAATACCGGGTAAAAAAGGGTATTTTTTAATTTTTACCTGTTTTTTACCCTTTTTTACCTTTCCTTCCAATTTTTACCTTCCCAATTTTTACCCACCCGCCCATCTCTAGCCGCAATGCGTCTAGCACTACTGGGGAATCGGAGGCATTTAAATTATAGTCGATTCACTTAAAGGCAGATTATGCCATCCATTGACAGAAGAAGCCGTAAACATCAACTGTGCCTATTTATTATCTATAGTCTATACTTCACTGAACTGTCATAATCTGACTGGTAATGCGTATTGTAACATTTACATTTTTGGTGAAATATATAGAAATGTTTGTGTAATTTTAAAAATTCCTAGCGATCAAACAGTATAATAAGCGAAAATAATACGATTGAGTAATGGTATGTGTGCACCTCATCCACTTTATATACAACTATATTTTAATGTAACCTCTCGGTTAAATTAATCAATAATGAGTAAATGATTGATTTAATTAAGAGAGAAACGTCCGTCTATTAGCTCAGCTTTCTACTTGAGAACTGACGACATTCTGCCTGCAGTGATGTAGTCTGATGTAACCTTATTTTGCATATATCCAAATTATCATACTATCTTTGTAATATCTACAGGCAAGTTCAGTCATTTTAGCGGGCTTAGGTATGGCAGCAGTTGGGTTTGCTGGCCGCTACATCCTACGACAGATGCCTAATGCCAGTTCAAGATTCGCCGAAGCTGTAAAAAATTTACCGAAATTCGATGCCGAAAGTTTAGCCCACTCGAAGTATTACAAAGGAGGATTTGAACAAAAAATGACGAAAAGAGAAGCCGCTTTAATACTGGGTGTGAGCCCTACAGCAAATAAAGCTAAAGTGAGTACCTATATTATTTAATTCCTTTGCAAAATTTCTATATTTATGTCTGTAATTTATAATGGTGTACATAATAAAGAGTATTCTATTCTATATTATTTAATTCCCTAAGATGACGATGATGATGATTGTATACTTATTATTGTACCAACAATAACCCCATTTTATATCCAGCAAGTCACTGTCCATTCTAAGGTAGCCTGGAAAGCGATAAGGCCACCCATTGTATATTTTGTAGTGTTCAATAATTTTTTTGTTAACTATTTTTAGTGTAAAATAAAGTATATAAAAATAAATAAATGACCCTCTGACCAGTGGAGTATATAGATAATGGCCCCGGTTCTGTTGTACAGGACTTAACCAATATTTATCTTCTGTCATTTCATTATGAAATAGAAAGAAAAAGATGCACTGAGCTTAAATTTAGTTTAGTTTGTGAACAACAGAATCGGGGCCACTGTATTTCACAGACTGCCTTATTTAATATTATAATATGTAATTCTAATCTTGTTATTAATTTGCAGATAAGAGATGCTCATCGGAAGATTATGTTACTGAACCATCCGGACAGAGGGGGCTCCCCATTAATTGCAGCCAAGATTAATCAAGCCAAAGACCTGTTAGATGGTGGGAAGTCATAATGCATGGTTCTAGACAAAATTGTGTGTAAATAGATGAACAATAATAATTAGAACAGATAGTTCAGCAGTTATGTGTAGCTATTTACCTGGAAGATCTTAGTTACATAATATTGTTAATTTGTTGTAAGGGTAATCATAAATAAAATTCATTTGAACATCTCAATATTCTATTCTGTCACGGTGAACATCCAAACATGTATTATGGCATATCCTAACACGGTTAATTGGAATCAGGCAGAACAGCTCGCTAATCACAGCACAATATGCAAGGATCCAAGAAAGAAACCATCAAAAGTGTATTTTATAAAAATACATTTACACATTTCTATAATAATAAAAAAATGTAATGAGATTTTATGATAAAATACAATTTACAAACCCTATTTACTAGTTATCTTTGAATTATCTTTTAATTATGATAATTTCTATGATATTTATTATTTGAGAGGAAACGCTTGAAATATATGTTTAAATGGCAAATAATATGTATATTTTTGATTCCATAATGTTTAATTTACATGCAGGTATTTGATCGATAGTAACACAATGTTTCTGCGATTTAACTTACTAATGGTCATGGGTAATGGTGGTGAAAATTATTGTCCACATTTGTGATACTAAATGACAAGTGGCCCTAGAGATAGATAAGTGGCCTAAGCTCTATACAGATTGCACAAAAACTAATGCTTGCTTGATTAGGCAGTCTGTTCCGAAAACATTCATGAATAAAAGAGCTAAAATTGGACGTAGTTATGCAAAAAGGAACCAACCCACAACATGACCGAAAATGAGTTAAGTAAATCAAACTGCTTGTCAAGGTCTATATTTTCGATTATCAAAAACAATCCAAGTAAAATACGAATATTTTGACATTAAAAATTCGTATTTTACTTGGATTGTTTTTGTAAATCGAAAATATAGACCTTGACGAGCAGTTTGGTATACTTAACTCATTTTCGGTCATATTGTGGGTTGGTTCCTTTTTGCATAACTACGTCCAATTATCCTTTTATAAAGTGAAATATTCTAATGGCGTAATTACTCCTATACACAGATAATTTTTGAGCAAATAATTTACTAACTGTTTAATGAAATATTTTTCAAGCCATTTATAATGTAAGATTAAATAAGCACAGAACTATGTTCTGCAAGAATAGAACAGATGAATAGGTGTTCAAGCATAAAATAACAATATTTTCAAAAATACATCAATTTCGAGATTTAGGAGCAGGACATCTCTAGATTTATAATTTCGTTGAACTATTTATGCAAGTTTCTCAATCATAGACTATAGGATTTTCGTAGCTACTTTGTATTTACGTCCATAAAAAAATATTTTAAAAATATAATACCTAGCACCTAATTTGACATATAGAAAAAATATATGCATTATGCAAATAAATAAAATAAAAACCTTAAATTGATAAGGTCGGCAATGCTAAAATTAGATATTACTATACAAAATATCAATTAATTAGCTTAAATTAATAACTAACAATTTAATTTTCCCATTGTGTAATAAATATAATTTTAATGTTGCTTCTGCAAATGGCAGCAACAAACTATTCAATCAACATATCATTGTTATTTAATTTAGAAACTAGCCAATAAAATGCTCACTTTGTTTATACCCTACTAAGTTATTATTATGGGTACAAATCTAATAAAAAACCGACACAGTAATGAACAACAAAATAATACTACAAACAAAAATACTTTAATGATATGCCAAACAACATTATAACTTAATACTAACTTAGCAAAGAATCAATTGCAAATATGCAGTTAAGGCTAAGGGCACACTGCATCGGCGATAACCAATGTTATGGAATCCACATAGATGACTAACATTTTAGACGAAATGCATGATAAGAATCGACCATTGGTGTTAGCAATGATGTAAGTGGCCACGTTAGCCTTAGAAGTTTGTCATGACTGTAGGAAATAAAAGTCTTGTCAGTTAAACTCATTTCTTCGCCGGGTTCAAAGGAATAGCTACTAAACATGCAAGGCTTTATAGACTAGTAAGGTTTGTACAAAATCGCAACAAGCTATGTATAAATATATTTTTGATTCATAATAAGGACGAATAAAACATTCGCCATATTATAGTAAAAAAAGTCTTCAAAATAATTCGACAAGCTATCAATGTAAATAAGTCAATAGCGTTTTGCTAATATTTAACGTATTCTAATAATCGTGGGACAACATAACTTCTTGGGACTTGAAAAGAAGACCTCATTTATTAGTTGTTAAAAATAGAGATCAGAAATATATGTTGTCATAGTTTGTTTCAAGTAAAGTTGTTAAGTAGTGTATGATGTACAATTTGGTTGTGTTTGAGATCAGGACTCGCGCGCCGGCTTCGGCGTTCACCGCGGCGGCTCCTTCTGTTGCTGCTCGCGGCGCTGCTTCGCGAACCGCGCTCGCAGTTTGACTATTGTTGCGTTAGATAGGGTGCCAGGTACTTTGAAGATTGACTGAAAAACAAATACAATCATCAATAGAATGTAGAAACTGTTAAATAAATGATAGATTCTGCTAGGTAGCAAAACTAGTCCTTTCAAAGTTATTTTATCTAACAGCCACCCAAGCGGAAACCCACTAGCAACCTTATTTGCACAAGAATAAAGATCACTGTGAAAGGGCTACCATTGAAGCAATGCAGTCTCAGACAGGTCGAGTGCAAAACTACCTACCAGTACACATAGAGATGTGTACTGACAGTTTTGCACTCGAGCAAAGGTAATGATAACTCAACTGTGAGTTGGCAGCTATAATACATGGCGGCAAGGATATCGACCCGCAACCTGTTACCATGGATTCATTACATTTGGACCAAACAGGGTTGAAATTCAGGTCTGATTATTAAAAAAAAAAAAACTTTTACATACATTTTGAGCGCATAAGCACAGTTATGAATACAGCTCATTTTTATGTGATAAGTTGATAATATAGACGAAAAAATTCTACCCCATGGGGTTTAAAATCATGTGCTGTTTGCAAGTCGCTGTCGCGGCCACCCTGAATAAGCGCGCCAAAAAGTAAAGTTTAGAAAACTTCAAACCCACCTGCATAAACTCATGACAGTGCAGTGCACTGGCGTTCTTCACGATAGCCTTGAAGCACTCCGCCAGGGAGGTGAAGTCATTACACGACATGATCTCGGCTCGGTTGTTCTTTATCAGCGTCAGACACACTCGGAACAGGATCTTCGAGCCCTCGTAGAATAAACAGTCCCATATCCGTAGTACTGTCTCTACGGGAAGGACTTCGGCGAATAGACAGACGAACCATTTGGTTGTTATTACAGCCCAAGGGAGACCTGGAAATGTTTATGAGGACTAGTAAGTGCAGGACAATTCAAATTGTTCGGTTCAGGACCTCGACATGTGTGAGCTGCTGACCTGATAAAAACGGATGTGTGTATTTCAGATAGCTGTTTATAAAAAAAACTCAAAAGCTGTAAAGCTGTGTCTAAATCTTTAAGCATAAGTAAGCATGTATATTTCGTACTATCTAAGTTATGGCATGGTTATTATCATATCTCAACATTCTCAACTACTATCAAGAGATAGCTGTTATCAATACATGTCAAATTGAGCATAACTCTGGGATGTAAACTACTTCAAACTAGGTACATAGATTGTCGGGTAATGTTGAAAGATATTGATTCCGTGCAACTTCTAAGGTCGAAATTATAAACCGCGAAAGCTTTGGCAAGATGACCTGAACAGACTTTAACCTACTGACTGCCCCAGTCTGATTAATACAACAAATGTTTTCGTCCCTGTACCGCCGCAGTCATATTTATATGACTGAGAACCTATCGACGATTTGTCGATCTATGAGCTAGGCGCTGGGGCTCAAAAATTGATATAAAACCAAGCGGTCAATAACTTATTAAAGACTGGACATTATTAGCACAAAACTACAGTTGGAAATCAAGGGAGAGCCCTGCCAGCCGATGTTACAAACTAAAATAGGAACAGCAACTTGAGTAAAAATTTTACATACCCAAGTTAATCACATGTTGGTGCACATCTGGCACCTTGGACTTGACTAGTTCTGACAGCACCTCAATGTCCACTATGAGCCCATCCATTGTCCTTGTGTAGTAGTCTGGCAGGATCTTCTCAACTAGTACTTTAAGCAGCCAGAATGACGTCTCTTCGCTTTTCGTTGCTAGTAGCAGCAAACCTGGAAGATAACAGATGAAAAATGTTTAGGGATCTTTTGAATACATATTTTACTAATTATTGTCTTTCTTTCCAAGAGGTAGCAGAAACAGCTATCTGCCACAGCTAGCTATCCGTCCACTAGGACTTGAGCTGCTGAGGATATCTAGACAGGGTGGAAAGATATTGGATTCTTCTAAAAAGTGTTAATGCTCCAAATATTAGGGTTTCTATTCAATTTTAGAGAATTGGTTCTTTAAGCAACATTATTTACATTGCCAGAGTTTGTTTGAAGTAGGTAAATCATACCGAGAGTACTTCACAGCCACAATGGGCCGCAGCGTAACGCATTTCCATACAAAAAAGTGTGATGCTGTCTGCTTGTCATATGCATTGGTTCATAGAAATTGTACGAAAGTGATGAAGGAGGATTTTAAGAAGTTGCGTTGCTGCGCGGACGCCCCTATCTGAGCGAGCCTTTAATCACCAAAAACATTAACATGTATCATATTATTCAATCTATGATGTGATAAACTATCCTATTTAATGTATTTAGTTACATAGTCACTTCATAGTTAATGATTATTATAGATTGCCATGGGCAATGAGAACAACAACACATACTTAATTCTGGCAATTCATTATGTTATTATCTTAATCAGGTAAGTATGATGAGTTGCAGGGGCGTGCCTTTCACTAAAGCCGAAAAGCCCGGCTTTCAATCAATCGTGAGCCTAACAATAAAAAAACTACAGAAATGTAAACATGTAAATTAACCAACTCAATTGTCGCAAGAATTGATAAGAGTAATAAAAAAAATACTCCGCTCGTCTCGGCCGCCCGACGTATTTTATACAAGGTTGCCAGCTTTACGTACTCAAAGAACAATAGTTGAAATCCGCGCAGTTTTCATAACGCGCACCGTTGCCAAACGTCTCCAATACCGCTATTGCGAGCTCGCTCTAACGTTATAGCACTAAGCAGGACGCGAGATCGCAACAATGAATGAAATCGTCACGACTCGCTCACACAAGCTGGCTTGTAATGAGGCTTCTAGACCTCTCATTTTTTGCATAGAAGTCGTAAACGTTGTTGATAACATAAGTATGTACTCATTTTGCAAATTGTACTGATTTTTAAGCCTGGCTTTTGATTTTTTATGAATGGAACGTATAACGACGAAGCGTGTGTGTGTAATTAGTAAGAGTAAGTGAGATAGCGTAAGACGCTTCGCAATGCGCGAATTTCTAAGAATGATACAATAATTTCGAATTAGTTCAAATTTGTTTTGATCGGTTACTGGTGCATTTATTTGCTTTGATATTTTTTTCATTTTATATGAAGTTAAGTGTTACAATTAGTTTTTGCTGTGTTTACATTTGTTTTGAAGTGATTAAAAAGTTTCTTATCATTGCAATGAATTCGGAAACGCATGCAATTGTTCCTTGTGATGGATTGATTAAAGTGTGTGAAATAGTTACTTGGAAAGGTAATTAATACTCCACCTCTAAGACCATTAGACCACCCACTGACCTCAGAATTCTAAAGTCTGTGGTAAAGAAGCGAAAAATGAAGTGTTATGGCTGTTAACATTGTGAGTACTTAATTATAAATATTATCAGCATCGGAAACAACGTGTAGTTAGAAATCAATCAATTATTTGTGTGCCATCTAGTGGCGATGCGGCTAGATTATAATATTTTGCCTACGACTGTTGCGAGGGAGTGAAATATGAATTAACTCGAAGAGCAACAGTAACTACTCCCACATTTTTCCAGTTGTTTTGTTGCTAATCTAATTCATATTCAAATATTTATTTATAGGTACCTAATAAAAAATGGTGCTACTAAAAAAAAATTTAATAGCTAATAATGTGCTTTTACGGAGGGTTTTGAAAAAAGGCAAACTGTTTTACTTGAAATATTATATGTATATTATAAATGATTTGGATATTACAAAATTAGGAATTAGAACGTGTGTGGCTCTTTAGGATGACGGAGAGAGACTGGTTTGTTATTAAAAAACCTACAATAATGAAATACGAATATTATTAAGAACTAAAAAGGGCTCAGTCGGTAGGCATAGTGTTTTTTTTTTGTAATTATGTCGGCTTGCCCTAATTTTTACCCCTAGGCACGCCACTGATGAGTTGGTGGAAAAAACTACTGTGATATTATGTTAATTAACTTAGTAATTAAGTTAATTTGATTTAGTGTTGATTGCATTAGTTGTCATCAGTACAATCTATATGAGGGAAAGTTGCCTAATTTATTGAAACAAATGAATTATAATAAATGGCAATGCGGCAGCCCCAGGAGGAAATGGTGGGACAAACCTGATTTTCATCAACAGGATTGGCCACAAACAGCATTAGATAGGAATAAGTAGAAGGCGAGAAGGCCTTTACTCTGCAGTGGGACAAAAATGGCTGATAATAAATGACTAGCTTAATTTCATATTTTTTTAATGAACTTCAGTGAATAGCTATGTTTAATTGAATAAGTTTTTAACTGCCTTGGACTGTACTAAATAGGATAAGTGGATTAAGGACTTATTACCAAGTTCATGGTAAATAGCTAACAATATGAGTAAAGGGAAATAATATAAACTTTTGACAAACGCCTGTTGAGTATTTTGTAGAAGTTTGCTGCCTTCATTGGCAGCTATGTATATGAAAATATTTGTATTGCATAAATAAAAGGCCATATTGATCAAATTGTTAGTGATTGACAAGATTTGTATTCCAAATTTCCAAGTTAAATGATTGCCAAAAATTTCATTCAGTTGCTTTCAATCAGTTAAATAAAGATTTAAGACTTTATTCTTAGCTGCATTGCAACAGTATTGAGTCATACCTAAAAATTAACCAATTGGCCCCACTTGGCTAGTTGACCGGACTTGATTGTCATGACTTTTAAAGCCAAATGCAGAATCAGTATAGGTAATAAGGGTCAATCAATGACACAAGTAGAATCTGTAAGTATGAATAGGTCTTGGTACTGTCACATACAAATGATGATGACTGTGTCAAAAAGAGCTTTAGATCAGAAAGGCCTGTATATTAAGGTCCTTCATACACTGCATGCTTTCTTTACAATATGAAGTATAAACCGCACCAAAAAAAAAAAAGTTTGTCAACAAGCGTCTATAGTGATTGATACAACACTTACGACCTTAACTACACACAGTAAATAAATTGTAGTTTTTCATGGCAAGAAAAACGTGTGTACAAAGGGCCTAAGGTTGGATCCGATTTTTGTACAAACATCTTTCTTATTACTTTGATATGTACAGGTTTCCATGATCATGCATCACACCAGTTACCTATATTAGTTGTGTTGTTTACAAATTAGTTATTCTGGTCATAAAAACTCACCTGCAATATAATTAAGTCCTTGACAGTACCCAACAACCCTGTTGTTGTGTGCGTACGCTATGAGTATGTTGAATAAGTGTGTCTGATGATTGGCCTCCTTAGTAAAGTATATGTTGTCGGGAAAGGTGCGAGGCAGGTCCGTCTTCACCAGGTCAACCAGCTCCTTTTCGAAAGGGCCGTCTAGTATTTTCTGGTATAGATCTGGACATTGTTCTTTCATCATTTCTGCTTGGGAGATATCCATCCATACTGATGGTCGGTGTTCACCTAAAAATATTACAATTTTAATTCAGTTCATGAGTAACTTTAGTATTTATTTGGATTTCTTGATACACAAAAGGTTTGAGGAAATATCTGTGTTTTTATTGAATTGGGTTTTATATTTGTAAGCTATAATAGGTGCAGCAGCTGATTACATTTACTATGCCAGTTTTCCTCAAACAGTGTGGAGATGAAATAAACAAATATGAACTATGGTCTGTATTTAAAAAAAATAATAAAACTGACACTATACTGTAATCTTCATATTGCGTTTTTATAATAAACAATCTATCTAAAATAAAATTACAGTTGACTGCTAAATTACTGCAACACTCACTCTACAGTAACAATAAATTATAATACAAAGTAAATAACACATCTTTACCCCTACACCAAGAATAAGCTCTAGACACTGCTTGCTATTTATAAACTTTAAATACAAGGCACAAAATGAAAGTGCGGTAAAATTCACACGGCATATTAATGTAAACAAAGAAAGACACTCACTGGGTACTCCTTTACGGACGTATCTTTTCACAGTGTTTGTGCGTTTGACCGACTTTCCTTCACCAAGCAGCATGGCCCATTTCTGTGCCCTCGTTGCCAGTACCTTCAAGTAGTTCGACATGAAGTCCTCATAACTCTCATAATCGAAGTCGTCGTGCCTCTCAAACCCGTATTCATCGACCGCACTAAAAGCAAAAGTAAATGTAACAAACAATGATAATAATATGCTAAATTATTATCTGCAATACCTTTAATGGTAAGCGTAGTACCTGAAATTAGATTGAGCCATGGTGTCGTCTATTCTGGATTAGTAGTCACTTAAAAACATAATAGTTTATGAATTACAGTTTTAATTTTTGTTAGATACGCCCCAAAAACCCCACTTCGATCACCCCCACATGATGATGAATGAATGGAGAATGATTTATTTGACATTATTGACAATCGTGACATTTTTATTCGCGTCCAAAAACTTACGCTAAAAGGACCTTTTACACTTGATTACGGTTTTATGAAAATTAGACGGTTTTAGAGGATTCCATCTCGGTGTAAAATTATTAGTAGATTTTTCTTAGCACATCAGCAGCTCAATCCCATTTGTCGTTGTCAAATGTGAAATGTCAAAATTTGACATCCGATATTCCGATGATTTGTTTTGTTACGATTTCTCCAAAAGTATTTAATCAGATAATAAATAAAACAAAAACGAATTCAGTGATCAAAACTAGTCAAAATACAAATTGTGTTTATTTAAATCCTTCAAAGCTATAAAATATGGGACCACCGCCTGTAGTAACAGGAATATCTCCAAAAGAAGGTCCTCCAGGAACTAGGGTTACGATACGTGGAGAATTTCTGGGCATTAGTGTTACAGATTTGATAGGTAAGCAATCTACAACTACAATTATCCCTCAAAAGTGAAGATACGAACGCTTATTTCTAGCAGAAAGTATGTTTAGAAGGTGGGCGTAACATTTGACTTTGAACACTTATAGGGTTGAAAATATGCGGCTGCGACTGCTTACTGTCTTGTGAATGGAAGAGCAAGAACAAAATAGTGGCGCGCTCAGGACCGTGCAAGGGTCGGGGAGACATCATAGTGACTACTCGGTCTGGTGGGGAAGGAACATCCACTGTACAATTTAGAGGTAAACAAAGATTCCACACTAGGCGCCTTTGTCAGGGTTGTAGTGACAAATTTAATACTAACACTATCACTGCTGGGATTTAGGCCTTCTATCTGCTAGGAATTGCCCTAATCCACAGGTACAGTTTTCATGATCTTAAAATGTATAACATGTCACAAAGTTGTTTTGCAGTAATCTAGACATGAAAATAAATAAAAGTGTACACCATACCTAGATTTTAAGAAATTTGTAAATATAGATACTCTATATTATTTTTCTAGGATACCATGAATCAATAGGTCCTGTAAAGGAGAGTGCAGTATGGGTTGAGGAAGCAGCTCCTCCATCACTGCCATGGGGCCGACGACCCATGTCACCCACAGCGTACACCCCTCCGGATCCACTGGGACTGTCCACTGAGGGAGATGACTTAAAGTTCCCAGAGGAAGAACTGCATGAAATGTTCCCAGATGGGTAAGTCGAGTAAAAATATCAGTCACAGTTATTCAAATCCTTGATATGAAATGCTTAGTTGTGAAAAAATGGGGCAATAAATTGCACCAGTTTAACTGCCACTTTTGTAACAAATACATTGAATATTTAGTACCTTTTAAGGCAATAAATAAACATTACATTCAACTTCATACATTCTAAAATAAATTAATATTGTATTGTTTATCCTCCTCCTATTTGTAGAAAGTAATGGTAAAACAAACTGAAAGCTGATAAAATCATTCTGTCGATAATTATGTTCCAGTTCTGGCAAACTGTCTGATGATAACTTCCAGCCTGGTTGGTATCTGCTGGAACATCACAGCAACACTTCTTATGAGGACCTCAAAGCTGGAATGGTATTTCTTCAAAGAAAGGTATGTACAGTACTCTTCTTCATAACTCCTTCATAGTATTTACTTTTATCTCCACATCATTCACATCTAGAAGCCTATTAATACGGTTGTCTCTCTCTCCAGGTAGAAAGTCAAAAGGAAGGCCAGCTGAGCTTCCTGAAGGCTAACACAGGAGCCGTAATGGACCAACTGGACCGGCTTGTTCTGCTTAAGAACATGTATGAAGAGGATGAGAGGAAGAATGGCAAGGAACCACTGCCTAGTCTACAGGCTTCTATAGAAGGTATGTCTCATATTATGTCTATTTTATTGATTACTTAATCTTAAAATATACTAGCTTTATCCGCCACTTCGCCTGCGCGGATGTCGGAAATGATCAAACGGAAACGCACTACCGAGATAAAAAGTATCCTATGTCTTAATCCAGGCTATGGTCTGTCCGTGTGCCAAATTTCATTCAAATCTGTACAGCCGTTAAGCTAAGAAAAGGTACTTTCACATTCAAAATGGAGATTGTGAGTTACTTTTGCATTCATGAAGGAGATTGTGAGTTACTTTCGCATTCATGAAAGAGATTGTCAATGATTTTCGCATTCATGATGGAGATTGTGAGTTACTTTTGCATTCATGAAGGAGATTGTGAGTTACTTTCGCATTCATGAAAGAGATTGTCAATGATTTTCGCATTCATGATGGAGATTGTGACTTAATTTCACATTCATGGTGGAGATTGTCAGTTTCTTTTGTATTTGTGATAGAGATTGTAACTTTCGCATGCATGAAGGAGATTGTGTGTTACTTTCGCATTCATGATGGAGATTGTGAGTTACTTTTGCCTTAGAGCATTAAACCAACCGGAGACGCAACGAGCACTAATATCTATGCGAATAAGTCTGTCACTTTCATCGCGGGGGACGAGGCAACGCACACAAATAGTGATAACACACTAATGCATTTTCGATCGCGTTGTTACTCACGCACACGAAAAAATTATCGAACACAAGCATAAACTATACGCACACATGTACTAACTCACACAGAGACGCCCTGTCAGGATACGGCATGACGTCATTTTTGTGTAAGCGATGAAAGTGCTTGACACTATCGATATTTTGTTGTCGATGAGTTCAGCCAATAGTTGTGATAAAAAAGGCTCTTCTTTATTTAATTGTTTTTTCATATTTACTTATCAAATTGATCTTCAATGCAGATCAATTCTTTTTAAATAGGTAACATAGGATTTAGATTTTAAAGTTAGTCTATAAGGATTCATTGCCACGGTACAAGAACTGCCGGTCGATTCTGTAAAAATCTCACCATGAAAACTTAGGTGAAGTGAGTTTGTTTTATCTAGGAATTGACACTATTGACAGCTCACTCCACGCTCACTTTACCTGAGTTTTCACTGTAAGATTTTCACAGAATATCATCGCTGCCTCGATGGTCTAGTGTTCGCAAGGATGAATGCTGAACACGACGTTCTGAGTTCAATACCCGGGTCGGGCAGTGTTATTGGTTTTCTTATTAGGAATTTCTCAGTAGCAGCACGGAGTCTCTTGATATTAGAATGTATTCTAGAACATGAAGCCTCAAAATGCTGTGAGCAAATTGTACTAGTACGTTTAGGAGTCCACGAAACATGATTTGCTCAAGCCCAAATCCAAACATCCCGAGTCATTGCATCTTTTGGAAATCTGAAAAATTAATAGAATAACACAGGGACTGAATTACCCAAAAATAAAGGTACCTTTAAATTTGGGTTTGACGTCATACCGTTAAATAACGATAACCGAAATATAACGATATCGTTATTTTTTAAAGTAGCCGTATTTTAAGGTACGAAATTCATACCGGTATATTTCAGTAGAAGTAACATAACCTTTTTAATAATATCAGTACCAATACCTTAACCTTTTTAAATAAGGGTTTCTTTGACACACCGCCTCGCCACTCTGTCTGTTTCTGTCGTTAGCGATTGTTAAATCACTCCATATCCTTCACGCGCTAACTGCCTGCCACTAGTACAACAAACATAAGGTCAAGTTGCAGCAAGTTGTTGTAGACACCCCCGTGCACCCGCGCCGCGCCGTCACCATGTTTTTCGGTACCGAAATCGTATAACGGTTAAATAACAATTTATCCTAACCTTTATTTATATGGGTACCGGTATAGCTCAACATCTATTTTGAATCGGTACCGTTATATTTTTGAGGTATCTTAACCTTTAACCGCAACCGCTTTCAGTCCCTGGAATAACATACTCATAAAGTCGATATCGATATTTGTTTCTATGCTGTCACAGCCCTCATTTTGCTACAGTGTGGCCTGTTTTTAAATATAAAAATTGCGTATTTTTGGGATAACTTGACCCGTAAATATTTTATAGTAATGAAGAATAACGATATGAGAAAATTGTAAGAGATTTGTGGAACATAAGTTTGATATCATTAATCAATTATTTGATAATAAATAGCAATTTTTAAAGGCTTTAGTAAAAAAATCTTATAAAGTAACAAAATAAGTTGTAAACAGTAATAAGAATAACAAATGCGAAATAGAAGTTTGAAATAATTGTCAATATTTATAAATTACAACTTTAAAAATTACACTAAATTAGGTCTTGTACAATTTAGTGGCAACATTCATTGACCGACAATATTTTTAGGTTTTTTGCAAATTTATTGCATTTTATGTTATTATTAGGACAAAATAATACTTATAGATGGAAAGTAAGGTTATCCTTTTGTTTACTAGATGTTTCCGATCTATTTTTACACGAAAAATCACTGCAATTCGGCATTTTTCTCTTATGTTCGTTCCGCGCTAGTGTGATTTGCTGAATGACGCGGAACGCGCGGCAACTAGTTTTATATGACTGATATGACCGGCGGTCTCGTACCTTTGGCAGCGGGGAACGCCTGACAATGGCGCCTCCGGTTGGTTTAATGCTCTAAGACTTTTGCGGTCATGAAGGAGATTGTGAGTTACTTTCGCTTTTATGAAGAAGATTCTGTGTTACTTTCGCTTTTATGAAGAAGATTCTGTGTTACTTTCGCATTCATGAACTAGATGTCGTGTTACTTAATGCTAAGTTGCATTCATGAAACAGATTGTGAGTTACTTTCGCTTTCATGATGGAGATTGTGAATTACTTTCGCATGCATGAAGGACTTTGTGAGGTCTTTTCGCATTCATGATGGAGACTGTGAGGTACTTACGCATTCATGATGGAGATTGTAAATTGAGTTTTGTTTCACTAATTCACCTTTGTGCACAAAGATTTATTAATAGCAATAAAAGACTTCTCTCGTAAATCAGCATGATAAAGCTTTCAGAATAATAGACTACTTTTGGCTATAAGACATTGGTGCCGATTCTCTTGTACACCAAACTAAACTATCACTAAAATTCCTTACTTTTGGCTATGAGAATCTTAGAGCTATTCTGCATTAACCCTTCGTATGCCGGGAACGAAGATCTACGCGAGACACAATGCTTTTTAATTGTTTCTGTAATTACGGCATCCAGCCTGTTAAAATATCTTTAAATTTAAAAATAATTTTGACACAACCAAATCGAATTTGACAATCGCGACTCCACGTGGTAAGTAGGTACTTTTTTTTTGTTTGTTTGGCTTCGCACGGTATGTGCATTCAGCCAAAAAGTAGGTACTTATTTGCCTTCATCATCATCATCTGCCTAGCCTTTCCCAAACTATGTTGGGGTCGGCATCAGGTCTAACCGGATGCAGCTGAATACCCAGTGTTTTACATGAAGCGACTGCCTATCTGACCTCCACAACCCAGTTACTAGGTAATACGATACCCCTTGGTAAGACTGGTTGTCAGACTTTCGGGCTTCTGACTACCCGTAACGACTATCAAAGATCCACGAATGACAGCCGGGACCAACGGTTTAACGTGCTTTCCTTTGAGACACGGAGGGGTCTCGGTATGTAAAGATGGTCACTAATCCACAGACCAACCGCGGCAAGCGTAGCTTAACACGATCGATCGACCTGTGCGGCTATTATTATTTAGCCACGTGCCCCTCCTTGTGTTTTTTTTGAGCCGTAGGTGCGCAGTGGGGCAACCTTGACCTCTTTTTTATGAAATTTTTCATTTTTGTCTGGAAAATATGAAAAATTATTACCAACGTGTTGAGTTTTAGGGGTTTACGGGTTCTATTAAGGGGGTCGAAATTTTCATTATTTTTGCGATAGGACACACCGTTTTCGAGATATAAGCAAAAGAAAATAAAAAAAACAGTACTGTTTTTGCATCTGAAGTCGAGGTGTTGATGTAAATTTTATTCATGCCAACTAATTTTATTCCACACCTTTTTAGTCGCGGTTAAAAATACTTAGATTTAGTTAGAAAATCTAAATTTTAGATGAAAACGTCAAATTCAGAATAGCAAAATTACTATTTTCACTAAACTAATATCTCAGTGCAATCTTAGTGCTGTCAAACTAAAATTTAGTTAAGTTGTGTCACTTTAGTTAATTTCAGAATGGGAAATCGTCGTTTGACAGGAATAAACTAAATTTTGGTGATTTTTAGTTTAGACGCATTTGTGACAAGAGAATCGGCACCATTGTGAGTTGCAATATAATACAAGGTGGTCTTATGGCTTATCGTTGTAATTTTTGTTTGCATGCCAAAATGGGAGAATGTACAAGGATTCATAAATGCTACGTCTCTCGGCAGCTTATTCTAAATTCCTACACACCACGCAAATAAATATTCTATTCTATATTTAATTCGATTCTTTCATCAATTCCCATGTTATAATTCCAGAATCGATAACCCTAGCAGATTCTCTCTTCTCGGAGATATTATCTCGAAAAGACAACGCCGATAAGACTCGTGAAGCGCTCTCACTGTTGACACGTCATAAGTTTCTGTTCCAACTGCCTGCATCCATTGACAGGAACATTCGGAAGAAGGAGTACGATCTAGTGGTCAATGATTACACTAGAGTGAAGAATCTGTTTGGAAATACTGATGTTAAGGTTAGTTTTGAAACTGGTCTTAAGACATCATCTTTCTGTCCTTTTTGTATCAATTTATATTGGGTTTGGCTCAGATAATGTTCTTCTTTGATACATCTCTATTAGCTGTCGTATCCTCTCTATCTAACCAGACTAATTTGAGTTTTTTTTTGCCATAATATTTACTTAAGACTGTGCCGACCGCACAGTGGCGCCCTCATCGTTTGTTTGGTTATTTCATCCAATTTAGAATGAAAATGCAGAAAATAAACACGTTAAGTTATGCTTCACGAGATTAATAATATTAATAATAATTAATAAAAATTAATATAATATTATTAGAAGCGGTAGTTTTATATTGTTTAGTTTTATTATAATCCTTAAAACGGATAACAGAAATTCCGTTTTAAGGATTATGATAAAACTAAACAATATAAAACTACCGCTTCTAATAATATTAACGTATAATCTTGTGAAGCACAACTTAACGTGCTTATTTTCTGCATTTTCATTCTAAATTGGATGAAATAACCAAACAAACGATGAGGGCGCCACTGAGCGGTCGGCATAGTCTTAATAAAGATGAGAGAGAATTTACTATATTATTGATTTTTTTTTTACAGTTATTCCAAAAAATTCTAACTGAGATCGATAAGAAAATAGAGGATTTGAAAGAAAAGTTGTACACGAGAATGAAAACGATGCCCATCAATGTTCAGGAGCAGACCAAGTATATTAGGTAAGGTACTTTATTATTTTCTGTGATATGCAACAACAAGGCAACCCTTAACTGTGCTGTGTGTGTGTGTATTAGTAATTTTTTTTGGTAATTCTTTGTGCGAGTGTCGAAACACCTTTTGACCAGTAAGTATATCGCACCTTTAAAGTAAAACCGTTACTAACCGAAATTATAAAATTTTACAGGAGAGCCAATATTAGAAAAAAGTCACCGATTTTTGTTAATAAAATCTGAGTGCAGGGTTCTTCATGACATTTAATGAGGTCTTATTCTATTAACAATTTACAAAAATGACAAGTTTATGATGCAGTTTACGTATATTTTAAATAGATGGCATTGATAACTCAATTCATGAAAATTTTCGTTTAGTAACGGTTTTACTTTAAAGGTGCGATATGTAGTGCCAGTATTTCAGACTTCATGCAATATTTTCCAGATTACTGATAAGTCTGAACTGGGAGGGCGATGCGGCTTGGGTCGCCATCACAAGTCGTAAGGAGTACCTCATGAGCCTTATGAACAAGGTCAAAGATCACTTCAAGCAGAAGGAGGAACTGGAGTCTATTGAGAAAGGTAATAATTATATTTTGGGTATTTAAATGGACGTCATAATCGTATTGAGGAACGATGAAATTGGCCGATTAGTTGCAAGGTTGCCGGTCGCAGGTGTTGAGCACCCTCGCGTGTGTTCAGCCATAGTCGTAGCATTGCGTTAAAGTTTAAATCAAGGATAATATTTATTTCACTAATAATGTCTCTGAAACAGCCGTTAGATAAGGTAATATTCGTATCGAAACACATAGTATAAAAACACTGTGAAAAAATAATTACAAAGGATGCTGTAAACGTGGCTGCAATTGCAATTTTTTTGAAATAAAAATCTTAAGCTGTAAGTTATGGCTTGTTTCTTCAGGAAAGCGCAAGATAAAGGAGAGCGAGTGCGAGGGCGGCTGGAGCGGCGTGCGCGGCGCGTGGTGCGCGGCGGCGGCGGGCGCGCTGGCGGCGCAGCTGCACGCGCTGTGGCCGCTGGCGCGCCGCTACTTCGCGGGCGAGCTCGCCGGCGAGCCGCAGAGCACGCAGCGACAGCTGGAGCTCAAGGTACCTTAGAGACTGGCCATGTACTTTTAGGGATCATCGTGCTCTAAAGTACCCGAATAAAACATGTATTTGTTAAAATAGGATACTCAGACAGACGCTATCTGCTCTCTTTCTATTCTACTGAACAAAAAATAGCGTTCATCTCTTAGTATATGCCATTAACGTTTAGAATGTTCTTGGAGGTCGGACAAGAAAGCCATGCCGGTTAAAACCTCTACAGTACTGTAGAGACAGGCGAGGTACTGTAGAAGCAGGTGAGGTACTGTCAAAGGCGAGGTACTGTAGAGACTGATTAGGTATATTGATCTTCTTTCTCTTTTTCTTATGTTTTGTTCTATTTTCTTATTCCAGGAGATGATAATAGCGGCAGTAGAATTATTCTCGGAACACATGCGGTCTTGCCTGCTGTCTCCGGGCGGCGGTAAGTTGGTGCCTACTGACGCGCTGCGTGTACGCCTCGTCGCTAACCTGAGGCATCTGAGGGAAGCTTACGACTCGCTACTTAAGCTTGATCTGCCGTCACAGGTATTTGTCCAAAATTACTTTGTATTTCGTTTGAGCCTGGTAAATTAAAATAGGCTCGCCTTCTTTTGCATAAGATTTAAATACAGGGTGATAAGGTATTTTTTTCCCACATATTTCGGAGTTGGTCCCATAGTAAAAGTTGTTCATTTTCATGATTACTATACTCCCATATAAGGTATGTCCCTCATTGAACCTAACACTGTAACACGCTGCATAACCGGCGAAATGTGGGTTTACTGGTCACCTCTGCCCACCCTCTTGGACTTCGGGAAATAAAGGCGTGATGTTATGTTTATGTGATATATTGTAAACGTCATCTGCACTATGTGTGTTGTTTAAATTGCTCCCGCTTCCCTTACTTTATATATCGAGCACTTTTTTTCTTATAAAAACCGTTTTTTACACAAACAATACTTAATAGGACTCTTCACACCAATTTAACATTTGAAATAACACATTATCGCAAAAGCTGTGAATTACAACATTTTGTCACTTTAAAAAATATTATTGTACTCTGTGATGTCTTAAATCGAACGGACAGTAACAAAGTTTATCCCTTTCTTTATTCTACGCCTTTTTTTATTAGAAAAACCGGTTTTGCGTTGATCATTCTTCGTGAATGATATTTAGTACCTAAAATGCGACTAGATGGCGTTGGGATCGAGTTAGATCTCGCTATCGTTTGTTGCACGGTGTTAAGTTGGGTGGCTCGAGGCAAGTTGTTCAAGTTAACTTTGCGCAGAGGCAATATCGTAACCAATGAGGTTAATCCGAGGTGCGATTATTGCTAGTTGAAAACTTTACCAATACCCCGCCGTGTGGACGTGAAATACCGTCCGCGATGGCAATTTTTGAATGGCCGTAATTGGCCTGAGAATTCCTTGATCATAGTGAGAGTCCATGAATATTCTGCTAATCTGCTTGTGTACTTACAACTTTGAAACATCTTCAAGATGTTTCAAAGTTGTACTAAGCACGCGGAATTGAAACGCGGAATTGAATTGTAACGAGCAGAAGCTCGTTACAATTTTCGTGTTAGTTTTCACATCATCAACACATTAAGTTTCTTCCTTTGGGCCATCACCAGTGGGTGTTTTGTTACTTTTATTTTTTCTTAAAATTTCAATTTCAATTATTTCCAGCCTTTAAGTATAGTAGAGAAGGTGATATTCGACTACCGCGTGCACGGCATGGCGGTTTTTCTACAACGAGCTCACAAGCGGGTGAAGGGACTGGGCGAGAAGGAGACATGGAAAATCGAGGAATTCTCCGACTACGGAGCTATTACTAACCTTGTGAGTATTGTAGGAGATAGATCAGCTGTTCAAAATCAAAACCTAGTAACTAAGTTTTTATTTAAATCGTTTTTTTTTTCAGTTTTTAGACTTACTAGGGACCTAGTAAGTCTATAAATTGAAAAAAAAACTTAGTTACTAGGTTTTGATTTTGAACAGCCGAGATGCGTGATAAAATAGCCTAATACTGTACCACCTTATGGCCAATAGCTACTATTCCAATTGTCTTTTTACATAGGTTTGACTTTTAATCGTTGTCTAAAGTTATGACATGGTTTAACGGCGTAGGCAACCAACAGCGATACATAATTATCGTATGTTACAGAGTACCTATGTAAGATTGACACTTACTTTTTTAATACCCCCGTGCCTCGGAAAGCACGTTAAGCCGTTGGTCCTGCGCCTGATCTCTCTCCGGTCGTGTCGGATTGCCGTCCCATCGGACTATGAGAGTGAGGGAAGAGAGAGTGCACCTGTGTCTGCGCACACACTTGTGCACTATAATATCTCCTGCGTACCTGGCTAATCTCCATTGAGATTGGCCACCGGGACCGAAATCGGTCGGGGAGGCTATTATTATTTACTTTTTTCCCTCAAGAGGATTTACAAATCTGTGTGGTTCTTTTCTCAAAAGACCATTTCAGACGCTAATCTACATGGTCCTCAAATGATAACTATCTGAATTATTGTCTGGACTTTAAAAAAGGCTTTGACCCCGGCCTGAGTTTGTTTTGCCAATAATTCTTCTCAAGGGTCAGTTAGGAAATTTCGACTTGGACTAACTTATTTCTGTTTTTTTTTACGCGTGAAAGTTATTCCGCCGTCCTATTTACAGAATAAACAATTTCATGTCATTTGAGTACGTGTTTCAGGGTTTTTCAAAAATCAACTCCTAAAAGGATGTAGAAGGGTAATAAAGTTTAAGGGGTGGATTTTACTGCTTGCTTCAATTAACTTGAAAATGGGTATAAATAATGTTTAAGGTTTTTCCATCGCCAGATAACTTATTGATGTTTGACAGTTTTTGTATGAAAGAACTGTCAAAATTATTCCTCGAATAAAGTTATCAGATAATTGAAAAATCAGCCCTTAGTCAAACAATAGGAACGTACCAAAAGATTTTTTTAAAACAAGCCCTGTCGTGGTGAAAAGGGACGGCCCGAATAGTTATCTGATTAAATTATTAAGATCGTAAACATTATTTTCGTTACAAAACCGCTTATATTTCCAGCCACACCTCCTAGAAACATACCTAAACGAAGCGTTCTCGGCGATCCACAAGTGTGTGGTAAGCAGCGGTCGTCGTGAGAGCCCCCTTCTGGCCGAGGGCAGTGAACCTGCTGCGACGTTACAGAAACATACGCAGCAAATACTGCTGGCTTATGTGGCAGTATTGCAGGATCTGGCGCTTAATCATGCTGACCAGGTAAAAAAGAAGAAGGGACAGAGACAATTTATTGCCGTATGTTGTTGTTGAAATCTTTTAATAAGCAGGTGTTTATCATCAATCATTGTCCAAAGTATGTCTTGGGCACTTTTCAGTTACATATCGAGGCTTCGTAACATCGAGTCTTATTGCATCTAAACTGGTGTATGCGGATAATTCCACACTGACGAAAGTTAACCCTTTCTGAACCGCAGTAGTTTTCTGAATTTGGGTTTTGTTTGCCATGCGTTAAAAGATGTTCACATGCATGAGAGTCGAGTTCAAAGGCTTAACATACGTGAATCATGTAGAGATTTCATATAACTCATCAACACAGCAATGTTGCATCATAAACCGATTTCCACGAGAATTCTACCTTTTCCAGGAGTTCAACAACAGCAACTTGTCAGTTGCGTTGGAACAACGCCTGGAGGAGGGTGGCAGTACTGTAGGTTGCAGCTGGCAGACACGGCTATTAGTCGCCGGCGCCAACGCGCACTACACAAGACGCGTCACTCTGCCCAACATAGCCACCGCTGTAGATAAGTATGTAGAGCTTCAGGCATCGTAGCACTCAAATCAACGTAAAGGTAAACCGGGCTATGAAAATCAGAATGACACGTCCATGACATAAAACACAAATGAAACCGAGTTGCATGTGATAGAGTCCTAAGTGATTTACGTGTACGTAAAATCACTGTACTGCTGTGAACTAACGAGTCTAGCTCAAGCTATACTGCAGCAAATACTTCACCACTGATTTCTCTTACTTTTTCTTCCAGCTTCGGCTTCCCAAAACAAACGCAAGCTCTCTTAGCAACAAAGGAGGCCCTGAGTACTCTTGAGACGACCATTGCGGAAACATACTTGGAGCACAAAGGAGATCCTTTAGTTGGCACCATAGAGCCGAGCATGGACATGGGTAGACATAAGACTGACGCTGATGCGGTAGTCGATGATGCCAGACCGTATGTCTACGAGATTATCAACAATTTGATTGCTGTACATGCTGAGGTAATTATTATTATAAATATTTCTTTGTGTTTACTGCGTAAAATTACCACGAATTGCGCGAAAAAAAAAAAACCGGTGAAGATGCTGGCGTTTCACAAAAAAAAATCTTTCGATTCAACAATTGAGATTTTCACATTTACCTATCATTATATTTATAAAATTTTGAAGATAATAGGAATTGATATAATTAAATAACATTGTAATAATACCAAATTAATTGTGGTCAAGTATTAATTGAACACTTTACTTCTTTAGTAAGTTGCACGTTTTGAATTTCCCGCCAACTGAATTAGTACCTAAAATGCAACTAGATGGCGTTGGGATCGAGTTAGATCTCGCTATCGTTTGTTTCACGGCGTTTGGTTGGGTGGCTCGAGGCAAGTTGTTCAAGTTAACTTTGCGCAGAGGCAATATCGTAACCAATGAGGTTAATCCGAGGTGCGATTATTGCTAGTAGAGATGGGTTGTAACAGGTTAAACACGATATCTGTTATCACTGTTACTGTTACACAAAAATAACAGATCCAAATACCTGTTATTAAATAACAGCCTGTTATTTTTGTACCGACGATAAATACGTATTAAAATGTCAATTGAATATCTTCTTTATTTCTTTTCGTTTTAAGTCGAAAATTGTTTCTGAAGCATTGAATAGGAAGGAATGACGGGGTAACATGAAATTATAGAATTACGTTTATTCATAATTTTTTTTCTAGACATCCGTTTAGTCTGGAAGCAGATCCCAACATTACAACAACAACAACAACGTTGTAAATGGCAGAAGGCTAAGCAGATTGATTGACTATTTTGTTTAGTAAATTCCAAACTGAACACTTTCCATCATACTTTATCATAGGCTTTAGGACTGTCAGTTTAGTATAAATTTATTAAATTACGACGTAATTAACGTAATTGATGACGTTTCTCAAACTGTCGTATATAAAAGTGTTCAATTAATTTTATGTACAGACTCCAGCAGGTCAACCTACCCCAATCTGTCAAAATTCTTTGATAGATTTTCAACTTAAGTACAAAGGAATAAAGTTCATATTCAATTGGGAAAATCTGACAGATTGGGGTAGCTTGATGTGCTGGCCATCGTACCTACATGACTATTTATATTATCACTAATCTATATTTACATATTCCATATGTATTTAATTTGATTTAGAAAAATTAGTTGCTGCAATTTCTTAACTCTTAAAAAATTTAAAAATATCAACAAACAAACCAGCCAAATTACTTTCAATTGAATATCATCTTTATCGCTATTAGAATAAAGCCGTAGGCACATGTTTGGAAAGTTTTGCGACCAATCCCGTCAAACATCAAACCAAAGACAATATAGATAAAAGGGGTTCGTACACGATCACTGTAATTATTTTTGGTTATGGTTGCATCACTTTTCAAAAAAAAATTAGTTTTTAAGTCAACACTAATAAACAATCCAGCCAAATGATTATTCTCAATAAAATTGATTTATTTTATCAAAAAAATCGTAAATACCTGGAACATTTTGCGATGAATTCCGTCAAACCAAAGATAGGCATTAAATTTTTTTTTTGTTGCATCACAGAAAAATAGAATTAAATATTAAGTTTTTTTTAAATTGGTAACATACTAGCAAGTAACAGGTAGGTAACACGACCTAATTTAGGAGTCACTTTTTCGTGTAGGTTGGTTCTTGTTAGACCACCAACTGTATTTTAGGGATAATAAATACTAGGAGCTTCTCTTTTTAGCGTAGCTTAACCGCTTTAGTAAGAGTGAGAAGTAAAGTAAATAATAGGTGCTTCTCTTTTTAGCAAGGGTCATTCCCTAATGAGGAAGAGAGAGAGATTGATAACCTTGTTATTTTCCTTTCTGTGTGTGCATGTGTATGAAAGTAAAAATAATAGCCGGGGTAACAGTCTTTGAGCCTGTGTGTGTCGGGACTGAATGAATTTAAGGTGATTGCGCAGTGACTACTGCGATATTCAAAATTTCTTACGTTTTTTGCAATTTGCAGGTCAGTGTCAGGTTGTATCTTAATCAAAATTTGATTCGCGACTATAACACGTACATATTTACAGAATTATAATCATAAGAAACATTCATACATCTTCCTAAGTTAGATTTGTACCACAAGAAGAAATCTCCAAGTGAAAAGTGTTTTTGGTACAAATCTCACTTACGAAGATGTATGAATTTTTCTTATGATTATAATTCTGTAAACATGTACCTGTTATAGTCGCGAATCAAATTTTGATCAAGATACAACCTGACACTGACCTGCAAATTGCAAAAAACGTACGAAAATTTGAATTTCGCGGTCAACCACTTCCCATTCACCTTAATGAATCATCAGTAACAGCCGTGTTAACAGCTGTTATTTTAAGTACAGATTGATTGACTATTTTGTTTACTAAATTTCAAACTGAACACTTTCCATCATACTTTATCACAGGCTTTAGGACTGTCAGTTTACTATAAATTTATTAATTACGACGTAATTAGTAATTGATGACGTTTCTCAAACTGGCGTATTTAAATGTTTAATTTATTTTATGTACTTGACTATTTACATTATCACTAATCTACATTTACTTATTCTATATTTATTTAATGATTTAGGAAAATTTGTTGCTGCAATTTCTTAAGGTGAATGCGAAGTGGTAGACCGCGAAATTCAAATTTTCTTACGTTTTTCGCAATTTGCAGGTCAGTGTCAGGTTGTATCTTGATCAAAATTTGATTTGCGACTATAACAGGTACGGATTTACAGAAATATAATCATTAGAAACATTAATACATCTTTCTAAGTGAGATTTGTACTATAAGCACTTTTCCCTAGGAGATTTCTGCTTGTGGTACAAATCTAAATTAGGAAGATGTATTAATTATTCTAATAACTATAATTCTGTGAATAAGTACTTGTTATAGCCGCAAATCACACTGCGCAATCACCTTAACTCCTAAAAAAATTTAAAATGTCAACCAACAAACCAGCCAAATTACTTTCAATTGAATATCATCTTTATTGCTATTTGATTAAAGTCGTACATATATGGAACATTTTGCGACCAATCCCACCAAACCTCAAACCAAAGACAATACTTATAGATAAAAGGTCCGTACACGATCACTGTAATTATTTTTGGTTATGGTTGCATTACTTTCCAAAAAAAAATAGTTTTTAAGTCAACATTAAATAAACAATCCAGGCAAAGAATTACTCTCAATAAAATTGATTATCATCTTTATTGGTTTATCAAAAAATCGTAAATACCTGGAACATTTTGCGATGAATTCCATCAAACCAAAATAGGCATTGAATTTTTTTTTTGTTGCATCACAGAAAAATAGAATTAAATATTAAGTTTTTTATATTGGTAACATACTAGCAAGTAACAGGTAGGTAACACGACCTAATTTAGGAGTCACTTTTTCGTGTAGGTTGGTTCTTGTTAGACCACCAACTGTATTTTAGGGATAATAAATACTAGGAGCTTCTCTTTTTAGCGTAGCTTAACCGCTTTAGTAAGAGTGAGAAGTAAAGTAAATAATAGGTGCTTCTCTTTTTAGCAAGGGTCATTCCCTAATGAGGAAGAGAGAGAGATTGATAACCTTGTTATTTTCCTTTCTGTGTGTGCATGTGTATGAAAGTAAAAATAACAGCCGGGGTAACAGTCCTTGAGCCTGTGTGTGTGGGGACTGTTATATTGAATTATCAGTAACAGCCGTGGTAACAGCTGTTATTTTAAATAACAGCTAAGTTATATTGCTAGGAACAATTGTTATTTGTTATTTTTAAATATCTGTTATATTTAACTGTTACAATAAATATGCCTCACTCCTAATTGCTAGTTGAAAACTTTACCAATACCCCGCCGTGTGGACGTGAAATACCGTCCGCGATGGCAATTTTTGAATGGCCGTAATTGGCCTGAGAATTCCTTGTTCAAAGATTAGTGCAAACTGCCTTGTAATCTTGTATAATTATGACTTTTAAGTTATTTGGATGTCAGCGATCTTGTTATCTTAAATTAGAGCGGCTGTTTAGTAGGATTAATTAGTCGCTCTCGCTAAGTCAACAACTACAACTGCCCTACTTCATTTTGTGGGGATCCTGAATACTTTGTAAATCTACTTTCTGCTGATTTAATTTGTATTTCTGTTCATGTCGACATTTTGTTTCATTGTAAAATTCCCGAAATTAAAATTTTCTTACGCGCTTTTCTTTTGCAATTCGCAGGTCAGGGTGCTTACTCTTGAATTTAATTCCGATGGATCGACATTGGAATTGTGACATTTCGTACTCTTGAGTTCGATGCTAGCGCCAAATAATTTTTAAATTGGGTGTCCATTTTGGGCAACTAAGTGGAATTGAGATCGGGCTTGGCGTGGGGTAAACGGTACTCTTGAGTGTATTTTGACTGCTGTGTATTGCGTCAATATTACGTTGGGATACTTTGTTGATTCGGATTTTTCCAATAACAAATGTGTAACTTTTTAGAAATTGTTTTGGGTTAAGATGGGGTTTTCAGTCGGTAATATGGCACGATAAGCAGTAATATGTAGTGTTTTACTTTTAACTCCCATAAAAAACTATTGAATTAGAGACGAGATGAGCGTCGGATGATGCGTTATAAGGACAAAGGGTTTTCTATGAATAAATACGAATTAAAGCAAATTATAGAGTGAGCAAGGATTTTATTCCGCTTTCGTATTACATAACAACATTTATAAATCCTATCTCTATACAATACAAACTTTTTAGAACAATAACTTACTAAAATCGGACTGGCATGTTTTCATTATGCAAAATGTTTTCTATCTCTAAAACCCGTGAACCGATTTACATAATTCAAACGGTAATATCAGTTTTAAACATAATCCTCTCATTTGAAACTACAACCACGCAAAATATTCATATAAACAAAAAACCTCGTTTTCAAGTTACGTAATTATTCTATAATTTTTCTTCATACATTAAAATTCTCAAATATTCTTCGTTAAATATTCCTATCAGAATCTAATACGAAAATTAATAATAAAAACAAGTTAGAAAGCTAATTAGAGCAATACAAAACACTTAAATTCTAATTAGAAAATCAAAATCTTACTCAGTAAAACAGTAATAGTCCGTTTAACGACTCTCGGAGCGCGGATAGGGTCTTAGCTATCCTATCCTTTTACACTTATTATAACTTAATAACACTTCACTGGTATGGTATTGAACTCAGTCATGTTCACTATTCACATGCACGTACGGCCTTCGTTACAAAAACATTAATTTATAAAGAAGTTATCTATCTATTTACTTTTATTTAAGAGTATCGAATCACATGACTGGAAAATTAACATTGAAATCGTATTGGCATTACATTAAAATTAGTTTCAAGAGTAAGCCTCCAGGGGGCTTACTCTTGAAAGTAATTTTAATTCCAATGTAATGCCAATATGATCCCAATGTTAATTTTACAGTCACGTGATTCGGTAGTCTTGAAAACAATATTGTCAACATTGAAATTAAATTGACATTGCTCCGCTATCATTTTGATACACGTGAAGTTAGCTATGTTACGGACCGCAATAGTGTTGTTTAACTCATTACGATAAACCTACGATAGAACTTTAAAATTGTTTATCCTTTAAATAACAATGCTAATAAATAAATATGATACAAATAGTTGTATAATTGATTATTTGGAACGTATTAAATTTATTTGGGCATAAGAATAAAATAAATTATGACTGTGGCTGCATGCGGTAGGATCGTTGCCTACACTACAAAAAAAAACCTGTGTATTATATTTACAAACAAGTTTTTCAATGAATTTGAGCTATGAGTTTGTCTAACAATATTGTTCGCGATTGGTTCTTTTTTAGTAAGAAATAATTACTGTCCGATAAGTTACTTAACTAATATTACAGTTTTATTCAAGTGGTAAGTAAATAGATAGATAACTTCTTCATAAATTAATGTTTTTGTAACGAACGCCGTACGTGCATGTGAATTAGTGAACATGACTGAGTTAAATATCATACCAGTGAAGTGATAATATAATAAGTTATATACTTATAATAAGTGTAAAAGTGATAGGATAGGATAGCTAAGACCCTATCCGCGCTGCGGGAGTCACACATTTGTTATTGGAAAAATCACAATCAACAAAGTATCCCAACGCAATATTGACGCAATACACAGCAGTCAAAATACACTCAAGAGTACCGTTTACCCCATGCCATGCCCGATCTCAATTCCACTTAGTTGCCCAAAATGGACACCCAATTTAAAAATTATTTGGCGCTAGCATCGAACTCAAGAGTACGAAATGTCACAATTCCAATGTCGATCTATCGGAATTAAATTCAAGAGTAAGTACCCAGGTCGTTTGAATGTTGATTAAAGTATAATTCGCAAGCGTAACAAATATGACTTTACAGAATTATAATCATTAAACCTGTAAGTTCATTTGAATGACTATTTCATGAAATATCAATCAATAGGATTATATGAACTTAGAAGGTTGTATCGATGAATTTTAATTTCGGGATACCTAGAGCATCCCTCTTAAATTATAACATAATCAGTATCTTCTTTATATGTATACTCCTCTATACAGAAAGAGAAATGCAGTCTGACTGAATCGTCAACGCAGAGCCTAAATCACTAAAACTGGAAACGACTATAGGTTCCTGTTGTAACGTAAACGTTAGACACATCTTTGGAAATTACTGCCCCGAGAGGCAAATTGAAGTGTCTGTTTGTAATGTAATTATAGCAGCTTCTTATTAAATGCATATGAAAGTATAAACAAATTTTTAAAATGGTTGCCTGTCTGTCTGTTTGTTCAGGCTAATCTACCTCTTGACAAGACTTTCACGTGCAGATAACTCATCATGTTATAAGATGTAACATAGGCTACTTTTTGTCTTGGTAGTACATTCCTGTGGGTAAATTTCTGACATCCACGCAAGCGAAGACGCGGGCAGAAGCGAATAATAAATTTAGTACTTAATCACTGTAACAGGCATTTTCATAACCATGCATAGCATTAATGGATATCAGTAACAAGTTGTATTTTTTAACATAATTAGATAAAGAGTCGCTCGTCGAGTCGAGTCGAGTTAGAGGTCGCTCAGCGCGCCATGGAGTGAGCTAAGCTCGGAGTCTCTTTAAAGGATAAAATCAGAAATGAAATTGTCCGGAAAAGAACCGGAGTTATCGACATAGCTTGCAGAGTAAGCAAACTGAAGTGGCAGTGGGCTGGCCATGTTTGTCGAAGGACCGATGGCCGGTGGAGCTGACGAGTCCTTGAGTGGAGACCGCGTATTGGCAAGCGTAGTGTAGGATGCCCCCCAGCTAGATGGACGGACGACCTAAAGAAAGTGACTGGAAATGGATTGGATGAGGAAGGCGGAGGACGGGGTGTTGTGGCGCAGCCTGGGAGAGGCCTATGTCCAGCAGTGGACTGCGATAGGCTGAGTTGATTGATTGATTGAGATAAAGTGAACTGAACTGAGAACTGGCGCTTGTGGCGGAGTTGCGATAGCATTATATTAAAACACACATATTTGCTATTGATGTGACACGGGACAATAGTTAAAATTAGCTTAGTATTAAAACATTTTGGTAAGAAGGTAATAGTGGATAACCTTTTAAAATAATTAAGAAAATAAAAATAAAAAGTAACGTTTAATAATGGTGTGTGCTTATTGGAGCCATTAGTTGATGTGCGTAGGTATGTTTGTGGGTTAGCAACGTGGGTGTCATGGAGGTTTAGCACAAATTAGTTATTTTAACTAATCATTTTCTCGGTTTCGTCGTATGACAAGGAGTTGGGTAATTTCTAGATCGTTTTCTTACATGAGTTGTTGTTTAGGCTTTAGGTGTCACAGCATTTGTTTATTTTATTGTAGACATAAGTGTATGAGTAAGAGAGGCAGGGTCTAGCCAGATGTCTTTTAGCAATACGCATTTTAACGTCCCTCTTCTCAATGGAAGACTATATTCCTACGGGATGAAACCGCTGGGTGCAGCTAGCACGATATATTTTGGTATATTGTAATATCGAGGTATCTGGAGACAGGGTACGGTACACACAGGTGCAGGTGCAGTCTGTCAGCGGAGGAAGAGGCTCGACAATTATTGTAAACAGTCCATTCTCAGCAAGATGATACGCCTTATCCCAAGTTTTGGCGTGGAATACAATGGCCGTGTCTTCTGCATATAATATTAGCGTTGGTATCGTGATCGCAAGCGCGACTGCTGAGCGCGGAGTTCTGGGTTCGATTCCCGGGACGGGCAAACTTTCCATTACAAATTTCTTAGTAAACAGGGAGTTTGGAAGTTGGCGGCGTGATCCCCCATGCCTCGGTGCGTATGTCAAGCGTTATCCTACGCCTGATCTCTCTTCAATCGTGTCAGTTTTGTTGGATTTAGGAAACGTTTTGACTTGAATTACTGCTGCATTATTACACTTTTGTTTCCAGGTGGACAGCGTTTGCGGCGCGGCATCATCTCGCTACGTGCGCGACATCTGCGAGACAGTGTGCGAGGAGCTGGCGCGCCTGTGCGCCTGCGCGCCGCCGCCCGCCAGCGCGGCCGCCGTGTTCCAGGCGCGCCTCGAGTACACGCTGCTGCAGGTGGCGTGTGCCGAACATCTCACGAGGAAGGCCGAGTGAGTAGTGTAGCTATACAATATAGCGCTACAAATATATTTTGGCGCGTAGTTGAAATCTGAGGGGTAATTCTCGTAATTTTTAAGAACGTTCACAGTCTGATCTCAGTCTCAATCTGTCAAAAATACTTAAAATTTCCCTACATTTTGACAAGTTTTTGACATTTGTTTGTCGCCGAGATGAGACTGCGACTAGATTTTGAACGTTTTAAATTAGCAGAATTGGCAGAGGGGTAATTCTCGTAATTTTTAAGAACGTTCACAGTCTGATCTCAGTCTCAATCTGTCAAAAATACTTAAAATTTCCCTACATTTTGACAAGTTTTTGACATTTGTTTGTCGCCGAGATGAGACTGCGACTAGATTTTGAACGTTTTAAATTAGCAGAATTGGCCTACTAATTTAGTACTGCTATTTTGTTTTGATTATATTTCAAGTGACATTTCACAAAACAATTGAACGATCCATGTAGCAGTTTATAGACAGAGTGCGAGGCAAACTAATGCTAGGTACTAAATAATTTAATGAATGTTGCTTTAAGTTAAGTAATGATTAGAGACTGTTTAACCATACATTTTGACGTTTAAACGTGTCTTAACTTTAAGCAATATTTATAAATAAACCCCAATGTGTCCAAATGTCTGTTACGAAAGATTTATTTATTAATTAATTAATTATTTTTTTTACCATTTATGTACACACATACAAGGTTACTTTTCAATGACCAGCCAAAACCTAAACGTATGGAACGGCTGAATTTTTATAGACAAGAAAAAATAAAACAGAACAGAAAAATAGGATAGGTTAGGGAAGAATAGTGAAATGTCAATATTTTATTTTAAATTTACAGGAACTATTTGATGGAAGCGTTAGCTGGCATTCCACAAATAGAAAGTGAAGAAGAAAAAAGGTAAGTTAGAAATGAAATTAAATTCATATGGCATCAGTTACGCTGTCCTAAACTCCTAGTAGTTGCCATGCAGTGTGGTTACTGCCATAGTCGGCTGGGCATGGGTTCTGGCCTTAAGAGTAAACTAGTCGCGAGCTCGAACTCACTGGTAGTCATGGCCAAAAAGCACGCTCTCTCACCTGGCTTCGTGTCCGACAGCGCTAGTATCAGTGATGAACATTTAGACTCTAGTCTACACGCACAACGTCTAGTTCTCACGCACAGAAACACCGTTCCGAACTGAAAGGCGCGTAAAAAAAATCGAAAAGTGCTTCGAAAAATCGAGTTTTATGAAAAAACTGATGCATAAATCAATTACAAATAAAGTTTATTGAACTCTTCGATAACTGAGCTTTGTCGGTACTGATTTGGTTTTGAAGATTTTACAGTTCTTTTATTACTTATTTACACCCAAAGTTACGTTAAAAATAGTAAGAAAAATTAATCCTTGTTTGCTCATAACTTTTTAATGGCTTTTTATTTTACTATTCTGTTTCTGTACAGACAAAATTAAAAATAAGTCCAAACGATATCATGTTTAACTTTGGATGCACAATGTCAAACAGAGGAGTAATAGGCTTTTCAACTGAAAAAATCTAATTAGTCCGTCAGTTAGATTATCAAAAAATATTTGACCCGTATTTTTTCTTTTGTTATGTAAACTAAAATTGACGAAGATACGACGCTTTTAAAATTCTCAATACGTCACACCTTGGTATAATTTTAGTGCGTTCTGACGTCACGAGCCCCCACTCCCGAGTTTTGATGCGTTTTATCTTTGTCAATATTCATTGATTTACAAAAACAGAAAATACGTGTGCATTATTTGGTAATACTCTAACTGACGGACTAAATAGATTTTCAATTTATTGATGGTGGAAACTAGCCTATACTCTCCCGAAATTTGTTTGGAAAAAATATCGACTAGTGGCACCTTAAGGTGCTCTTTGGTCCCTATTAGTTACTACTGACCTGCCATGCATGGGTACTGTCCTTGTGGATTTTCTTTCAGTTGATCCTCGAGTCTTCTTTTGGCCGTTTCTGTAGATTTATGGGCGACACGGTCTACAATTATGTCACTTTTAGAAATTGTCTTTTATTGGGTAGCCCATGTTTCAACTGGTATCCCGAGAACCGCGATTATGTGTATGTGACCACGCTGTGGTCTCCTATAAATGAAGCAGTACACCTACTTAATACCTGCAGCCCAATTCTCGTAATTTAAAACTAACTAATGTCAAAAACTGGTAAAAAATGTAGGGAAATTAGAAGTATTTTTTACAGATAGAGATTGAGGTCAGACTGTGAAAGTTCTTAAAATTGGGAATCCCCCTCTTGGCATAACAGTTTTAGGCATACCTAATATTGTTTGGCATAACGTGTTCGCATAACTTTTATTACCATACTGTGGCATAATAATATAATTTGAAATAATGCAATAGTTAGCATAACTATCATTTGGTCTAATTTGTTTTGGCATAATTTGGAGTTGCATACATTTTTAAGGCACTTTATTCGTCTAATAATTATGAAAATAACGTTAGGTAATTTTAAGTCTTGTTAAAGTCATCACTTTACAAATGATTATTTCTGTAAATAACTCATTTGACAAATAGACAATATTTCATTATATCAAACCATCATTTGACAAACTAATCTTTTTTATAATCATGTTAATTGGTAAAACAACGCAAAGCATAAATAATGTTTGACAAAATTAATTGCTTGATAATTACTTATTTAATTTATTTCAGAATATTTTCTAAGTGTCGGTCCAAGAGCGAGCGAAGCGAGCTCGGGACTTGGACAGGTTAGGTTCGAAGGGGATGACGGGGGCTCAAGTGAGCGAGCAAAGCGAGCGAACAAGCCCCCGTCATCTCCTTCGTGTTATAGGTTCCTTTAAACACTTTTAATAGCTTCGCGGTTCCTTTAAATAGCTTCGCAGGGCTTCGTCGACTACGTCTTATTATTCCATTACATTCGGCATTACATTGGAGAAATAATAATGCGAAATACTGTCTACAACCGTTAGGAGTTATTTATCAGGGTTTATTATGTTTATACCAAAAAACGCGGTTATGAAACAGCTTTTATAAGTGTACCTCTCCGTTTTTCAGACGGATGGACACGATTGTGGCCGGCTTCAAGAAAAGGATGGAGCTACAGCTGGCGAGCCTGAACTGTAACATGGAGACTGTGTAACGTATACATTAATAGTTTGTATGTAGAACATATAGATATTATATACTCGTAGTATTATGTATGTAAATGTATTTGGTTTGAAACCAAAAGCTTTAAAAGTATTGTTATGCGACAGATTCAGCGTGATGCCTCGTTGAACAATTTATTATTTTAAAATACACACATCAAAAGTGTCTAGGGATCAACATATATTTTTGCAATAACTTTTCTCCTGATTGATATTAATTAAAATTTTCTTTAAGGATTCATCAAATAAAGTGTTTTCGTTTGTCACAGTAACGATAAACCAAGTCACCTTTGCATTAATAAAGAAATTTGCCATTTTCCTAATAAAGGGATTTTTGACATTTGAACCACTAACACAAAAGTTCGAAAAAAAGACTGAAATAACAGTTTTCTCTAAAATTTTATTGGGTAACTTAAACAATTAATAATCCGTGTTTCTACCGCGAACACTAACAACACAAGAACATCGGTTTGGCATACTTAAAATGAGTTCATCCAAATCACGCTGTGGAATGGCCGCCCATGTTCGTTGCAACAACAAAAAAAGGTCTTCTTGCGACTGGATACCCTCCATATTCGGCAGAGCTCTTCTCTGTAGCATATCCCATGCATGCTCAATCGGGTTCAAGTCTGGCGACTGAGCAGGCCAGGGCAGGACATTGATGTTAGCTGCGGCGAGAGTCTGTCTTACAACTCTTGCGGTGTGCGGTCGTGCATTATCATGCATTAACTGAAATAAGGGACCGATTTGCACTTGTAGAGGAACGATGACGTCTGATACAATCGTCTCAGCATAAATTTGAGCGTTGAGGTTGCCTCTGATCCAAATCAACTCAGTTCTTCCGCCGATCCAAATACCCGCCCATACCATGATGGTTCCACCACTATAAGGATGGACTTCCTGGCAGGATTTTAATCGCTGTTGGCGTCCAGGGGTTCTCCAGTGTCGTATACGTCTTGTATCCGGTCTCATACCAAAACGAGACTCATCAGAAAAGCACACGAAACGCCATTGTTCTTCTGCCCAATTTCTGTGTTCAAGAGCCCATTGATATCGAATCCTACGATTGTGCATTGCTATAGGTGGTACCCGTAGCGGTCTTCGGGAATGAAGGTTCACTTCATGCAAGCGGTTTCTGACTGTTTGGTCGCTAATTAAGTTCCCTGAAGAGTGATGAAGCCTCACGGCTAAAATCATGGCGGTTATTGTTGGAGCTCTTCGAGTTAAGATTTGAATGTATCGGTCTTGTCTCCGTGTGGTGCAGCGATACCGTCCTCCATGGCGCTCAGCCACGGTACCAGTGCTTCGGTAACGTGTCCAAAGTCGACTGATAACACTCTGACTTGTATTCAGAGCTAAAGCCACAGTACGTTGCCGGGAACCAGCTTCTATCATTCCCACGGCTCTGAGCATTTCTTCCCTGCTTAAATGACGTCGCCGCTCCATAATAACGTTGGTTTTAATCAGTAGTAGGGAAACAGTAGCACTAATAATGTCTTCAATGCGTTGTATGTTTTTATAGGGAAAATATTGACAGCTGATTTTCATCTTTTACTCGAATTTGATTCACAGTTCCTGATTCAAATTATGAAATGCACCAAAAAGGATCCATATAAATTTATAAAATCATAAATTTATTACAAAGCCACATCTCAATCTCAAGAAATCCGCATAAAAATGCTTGATCCCTAGACACTTTTGATGTGTGTATATTGTACAGTGTGGTGTGACGATTACGTTATCACATTTATTGAAACTTCATATTCTAGATTTCGTATTAATAACAATTAACATTCTAGCTGTGAGACCTTTTTTTTCGTTTTAACTTAATTTGTGATTGTTTGGTAACAATACCATAAAGTTTGTGTTGAATTGTTGATACCATCACCCCGCGCGTGTCTAGTGCCTTATTATCAAGGTTGGTTTATTACGTGCCGTGTTTTTTTTTAATAGTTTAGCTTTCTATATTTTGTAAAATTGTTTATTTTATTATTTTAACAGATTGATAACAACTTGTATTAACTGCTGTACGATTTAATGTGATAATCAAATCGACATTCTGTATGTCTTATACTTGCCTAATGCGTTTTGTAAATAAATCAATGATTGATTATCATGATTTTTACCACTCGGCAATGTAAAAGATGATGAAATATTACGTCAAGGTTTTTATACATGCATCTTTTTAGAGGCATATTATTTAAAATCATTTATTTAAAATGCACACTATAAGATAAAGTTAAATTATAAAATAAGTTACGTATAAAAATATATGAGATATAAAATCAAACATTTTGAGATTGTTTCAATTGGTTCCCGGACTGCATTTTCTTGTAACTCTGAAAGAAATGTAGATAATTTTAATAGCTACAAAGTGATAGGTAATGTTTAGAAGTAGGTAATCTGATTTAAAAGCAAGGGAATGTACATAACTTATAAAGTGCGTACGGTAAGTTGACTCGAAACTAGTATGATTCTAAAGAAGAGAAGTGCTGTTTTGAAAGCCATGAAAAGGGTAAGTATATAAGACACCTTTTTTTTTTTTTTTTTTTGTGGATGGGAAATCATCCAATGACCCCTCCCGCTCTGGGTGGAGCAGAAGGAAGTGTCAGACTCTTACTGACTAAAACCCACCCGTGTTCCTTCCTTAGCCCTTTGTGTTCCGGGGTAGCGGTAACCCTTTCGGACAATCCCGCTGCCCCGGCAGGCTTCGGCCCTTTCGGGCCCCTTCCTTGCTGCTGACATCTCTTTGAGGCGCGCGTGGAACACGTACGCGCCGTCCGGCACGGGCCTGGTCCTGATCGGACGGAGAGTTACCCATTACTCTCCGCCCGCAGGCCCGCGCCTACGGTGGCCGGGAGTCGTCTCGCGGCTCCCGACGCCCGGGGCGTCTCCCGCGGCGGCTGGGACGTGAGGCCCTCTCCCTCATCCGTCCCGCCACCTCCTTCGCTAGCATGACTGCTTCGCAGAAGGAGGTGACTGCCTCCCACTCCCTCTCGCCCCGGACCATGGCTTGAACCAGGGCCGGGCGCGAGAGGTCGCCGCCGCTGCCGATCGCCTCTGCGAGAACACGGCGGTGCTCCGCCCAATTGGGGCATACCGCCACCGTATGCTCCACCGTGTCCTCCGAGCGACCCTCGCAGTGGTGACACCCGGGCGTTTCCTCCCGCCCGATGATGTGCAGGAACCTCCCGAAACACCCGTGTCCGGTGAGGACCTGCGTCAGGCGGTAGGTGAGGGCGCCGTGGCGCCTCTCTAGCCACTCCTCAAAGAGGGGTCTTACCGCCGCTATCGCGGCGTGCCCTGCGCTGGGTTGCGACAGTCGCTCTTTCCATGCCGCCATGAGATCGCGCCGGAGGTCGGTCCGCTCCGCCGCGATTTGCCGCGGAAGCGGAGTTTCCCCCCGGCGTAGTGCCTCCGCGCGCCACTCGTACAGGCGCGCGAGGACTATCGCCTCCAGATCCCACGGCGGCAGTCCGGCAAAGAGGCTTGCCGCCTCGCCCGAGATCGTGCGGTACCCCCGGATCAGCCTTACGGCTACCACCTTCTGGGGCGCGTTCAAATAGTGGGCGGCTCGCCGCCGCAGTGAACGCGCCCACACCGGGGCCCCGTACAGGGCCATGGACCGCACGACCCCCGCGTAAAGCCTCCGGCAGGAGGCGTTTGGCCCCCCCAGGTTGGGCAAGAGCCGCTTGAAGGCGGCCCCGGCCCGTTCCAGCTTGGGAGCCAAACGTCGGAAGTGCTCGACGAAGTTCCACCGGCTGTCGAGGACGAGACCCAGGTATCTCATCGTTGTCTCGACGCCGATGTGAACCCCTCCTGCCGTTATTTGGGATCCCGAAGGCGGCCCGTTCCGAGGCCCATGAAAAGACATGGCCTCGGACTTGTGCAAAGCCACCTCGAGACCCAACTGCCGGATCCTCTCCACGACTATCGCAACCCCGCGTGTCATCGCGTCGGCCGCCGCCTGATGCGACCTCCCCTGCGCCAGGACTAGCGTGTCGTCAGCGTAGCAAACCACGCTGACTCCATCAGGGAGATCGGCCCGCAGCACCCAGTCGTAACCGATGTCCCACAGGAGCGGCCCCAGAACCGATCCCTGTGGGACACCGCACGACATCTCTCGCCGGTTCCATTCCCCGTTGCGACCGGGGTAGATGACGGCTCTGTCCGTCAGATACGCCCCGACTACTCGACGGAGGTAGGTCGGCACCCGGTGATACCGGAGTGCTTCCCCAATGCAACTCCAGGGCAGGGTGTTAAACGCGTTGGCGATGTCGAGTGACACCGCCACGACCACCCCACCCCGGGACACCGCGTCCCCCGTCGTGAGGGCCCTCACGCGCATGATGGCGTCCACCGTCGAGCGCCCCTTGCGGAAGCCGAACTGGCTGTCCGCAAGATCCGGCCCCGTCCTCACCAGGTGCCCGACGAGGCGGCCCGCAATCACTCTCTCAAAGAGCTTGCCGACCTCGTCGAGCAGCACGATGGGCCGGAATGCGGACGGAGAGTCCGCAGGGCGCCCTGGCTTCTGTATGAGGACCAGCTTCCCCGTCTTCCAGCGGAGTGGAAACTGGCCCCTCTCCATGCATGCGCTCAAGAGCGCCTCTAGTCGGGGCCCGAGAGCCGTCCAGGCCAGGACCCAGGCCTTACCCGGCAAGCCGTCGGGTCCTGGGGCGGTATTTTTGGCCTTCAGCCTATCTACCGCCACTCTCAGATCTACCCCGGTCACCTCAGGGATGTCGTCGTCGTCCGCGTGGTCCGCTTCAGGCACCGCAAGTGGCGGAGCCATGGGCGGGGGAGTATGCTCCGCCCGTGAAGGGAACAGAGCGCTCACCACCTCCTCCACCAGCTGGGGGCGGAGACTCTGAGTCAGCGGGGGGGCCCAGGTGCGGAGTTTATTCCGCACCATTTTATAAGGGCGCCCCCATGGATCTCTGTTCAGAGTCTCCACCATCTCCTCGCGGGCCATATCCTTGGCCCGCTGGACAGCCTCGCGGAGGGCGGTCTTCGCCGCTCTGTACCCCTCGTACAGCTCCGCCTCCGTGGCTTCCGCATCCGGAGGGCGGATGCGGAGCCTGCGGTGCCTGGTGTACAGGTGTCGCGCGTCGACGCAAGCCTTGCGTAGCGACTCCACCTCCCGCGACCACCAGTACACCTGACGTCGGGCGCGTCCTGGCCGGACTCGGGGCATTGCCACGTCGCATATCTCCGACATGGCCTCCCGGAACCACTCCGCCTCATCGTCGATATCGGCAGGCCTGTCCGGTGATGACACCCAGGCCTGCACGATCGAGGCTTCCAGGAGGAGCTCCCGGTCCAGCTGCTTCAGCGCCCACCGCGGACCACTCGGGGCCTGTTGGACCGGCGCGCTGGAGGTCTGGGCGGAGACGTCGAACCGGATGTACCGGTGATCGGAGTAGGTCTCCACCTCCTCCATGACGCGCCAGTCAATGACACTCTGTGACAGAGCGGGGCTGGCGAACGAGATGTCCACCACGGACTCGCCCCGCATCCGCACACACGTGGGAACAGAACCCCGATTTAGGACGACCAGGCCTGTTTCCAGAGCCCAGTCCTCCACCATCCTGCCCCGCACGTCCGTGCAACGGGAACCCCAGGCCAGATTCTTGGCGTTGAAGTCCCCGAGCACTAGTACGGGGAAGCGATGGTTTCCGGCGACGACGACACTCAACTCTGTTAAAGAGTTCTGGAACTCGGCGAGAGTTCGGCTCGGAGAGAAGTACACTCCCACTACTACTAACTCTCCGAACCGTGCTGCTACGCACCCCTGTCCCTTCGTGACTCCTTCGAGGGACGGGGTGCCGGCGGCGACCGACGAAATTATGGCCACTGAGCCGCTCAGGTCCTCCACCCAGTCATCCCTGGGCGGGACAAAGTACGGCTCAGCGACCACGGCGATGTTAATCGACCACTGCGCCATGCTCTGGAGCAACAGGTCCTGGGCGCAGGCGCAGTGGTTGATGTTCGCCTGGAGGAGGCGTAATGGAGCCATTACTCTTCCATTTCAGCCCCCTCCTGGGCCCCTTGCGAGGGCCCCTCCGCCGGGGCGGTGGCGGCAGTGGCGGCAGCGGCGGCGGTGACGGCGGTGGCGGCAGCGGCAGTGGCGGTAGCGGCGGCGGCGGTGGTGGCGGCGGCGGCGGCAACAGAGGCGGCAGCGACGGTGGTGGTGGCGGCGGCGGTGGTGGCGGAGGGCCTCCCTTTCCTCTTGGCTCCGGTGGGTGGAACGCAGCATTTGCTCCCTGCCCGATGCTCGGCCGGCTTGCCGGCAGCCGCACATGCGACGCAGTGCGGCGCGGCGCTGCACGAGCCGGCCGTGTGTCCGGGCTGACCGCATCGGAAGCACAGAGTGCTGCGGTCCACCTCCGAGGTACACTGGGCGCCAACGTGGTGCCCCACATGGCACCGGAAGCACCTCAGAGGTCTGGGTTCCAGCAGTTTGACCTGCGCTGAAACCCAGCCGACCAGAAGCCTTCGGCCCTCCACAATTTTTCTGGCCGCCGTCACGGGGCAGCTTACCGTTACGGTTCGCGTGCCCGTGAAGTCAGGACGTATGGTGCCCGCCTTCACCTGATCAGGCAGACACCCGCCCGTCCTGACGACGGCAGCCACCACCTCTTCCTCCGTTGTGGAGTCGTCCAGGCCCAAGATGCGCATGTCTGCGCACTTGACGGGCCTGGAGACTCGAGCCTCTTCCGCGTTGAGGGACGCCCTTAGTTTCTCAGCTAGGGCGTCAGCGGTGGGACCACTCGTCGCACCGGGGATCTCCAGCATGCGGGCGCCAGTGGCGGTCACCCTATGCCGGAGGCCCGCGGTGATCCCCAGCTCTTGGAGGTCCACCGTCTCTCTGGCTTTGGCGAGCACGTCGCGGTACGTCACGCCCTTCTTAACCGCGTCCGGCTGCAGCGTTATCACTACAGCCGCGGTCTTTGGGGCGCGAAGCCTAGCCGCGACGGCTCGCTCTTTACGGCGCCGCCTTTGCGCCTTTTTTCTGGCCGCCTTGGCCGCCTTCTTCTTCTCCCCGACCACCTGCCATTCGGCTTCGGTCGCGGGAGAAGCGGGAGAGTTTTGAGGGCGGGGCGTGGGCTCTGGGGCCTTCGCCTCCCCCCCCGTTCTGCCCCTCTTCCGGGCCGGCGCCGGCGTTTTGCCGGCAGGAGCCGGTTTAGCCGGCGCCGGGGCTCGGCTTGCAGGCACCGGTTTTGCCGGCGCCGGGGCTCCGCCAGTTGACGCCGGTTTCGCCTTCACCGGTTTCGCCTTCGCCGGGGCTCCGCCAGCGGACGCTGGTTTGGCCGGCACCTGAGCCCGGCCTGACGGCCCGGGCTCAGGGGCGGCCGCTGCCGCAGCGGCCGCATATGAGGCCACCCTCGGCCCCGGGGCCGTCCTTCCCGCCAGAGGAGGGCGCAGGACTATACCCTCCAGGACGGAAAACCGCGCCTGGAAGGTCGCCAGCTCCTGCCGAACCAAGTTCAGGACCTGATTCTCGACCGGGACAGGCTGGCCCGGCAGTTTCGCCTGCGTGTTGCCGGCGGCCCTCAGACCGGCCAAATCTGCTCGGAGCCTCCCATTTTCCTCCTGGAGAAGCTCCATCGCAGCCGTCAGGCGGGCGACCTCGGCCCGCAATTCGGCCATTTCACCGGCCGAGGGGCCAGTGTAGTTGGCCGCCTCCGCTGCCTCCATGATGGAGGCCGTTGCCGAGACTATGGCCCTGTTCTTGGAAGCTTGCAGCTTCACGCTGGGACACGTCCCGGATTGCGGCCTCCACGACCGCCGCGAACCTACGCTTGTGGTCCACACCGGGGCTGCCATCCGCACCCGTCTCATCGCTAGAGGACACCGAAGCGACCACGCGACCAGCGTTCGCCTCCTTTGTTGGCTCCTCCGCCAGTTCTGCCGCCTCCCGGGCAGTGAGACCCCTCCCCTTGCCTCGCTCCCGGACTCCTCCCCGCCTGCTGGTGGGGATTTTTCGAGCTGAGGCCAGCTCCCCGTCAGAGGAGGACCCCTGGTCGTCCTCTGACCTTGGCCGCTTGCTGCGAGACTTTTTCGCAGCAGCGGCCACGTTCTTGGCACGGCTGGGGCTCCCTGAGCCTCCCGTGCTTGCACCTCCAGATGCGGCGTCGGACTCCGACCCCGCATCACTCCTCACCTCTTCCGTTTCTTTGTTGTGGTTTTTAATGTTTTCCATAGTTGTTCCCACGAGTATATAACATGTTTTATTGACTCAAATAATAGTGGTTCGCACTAGCGACTAAATCAAGCTACCCATTAGCCAAGCTTAGTACCTCCCTCACGGTGCGCCGCCGCTTGGAGGTTTGGGGAATTTTTTATAGAGGTTAATCTTCCTCGCGGTCCGGGCGGTTAAGCCAAGACCCTCGACCCCCTTCAACAGCCAGAGACATGACCTTAACTGTCTCCAGGGCTACGAGATTAGCGGTGGCAGCAGGGTTACCCCTCCTGCCTGCCCGGCGGCAGGGTAAGTGCACACCGGGCCCGCTCTGACCCCCCACCACAACTGCCGCTCAGCTACTCAGAGCGGCACGTGTGGAGCGATCCTCCTGGCAGAACATTGGCATGCGGACAGCGAGATTCCACTGGGAAATAATCCCAGAGGAAAATCGCTGCCCGCACCCCGGGATGCACCGGCCCGAACACTGGTCTTCCCCCCGGACGTATCCAGAAAGGAACCCCAGTACCCAGGCACACGTGGAGGTTTTCTGCCCGAGCACCCCAATATAAGACACCTTTAACTACACACTACTACATTACACGACACACATCCACCTACACACTACATTATTCAAGCATTTCGGGCTGTTTAGGTTTTCAATTTGTAAACTGGACAATCTGTTCCGTATTGACTGTAAAAGCTGAGGGATCACCTGCGCTGCCTGTTTGTGCAACAGCGGTGTCATAGTGGGTCCAGTCTCTGAAACCATCTTGCGGAAATATCCCTTCTTGTTTTGCAGCAATATATGCGGGTGGTCGAACTCCATCAGACGTCCCGCATCTAAAACTAATATCTGAAGACAAACACGTATTTAATGTCACTAGTTGTTAGCTCAAAACTGCAAAATTTCCCTTCCCTAATTTTCCTTAATTTTTTCTCCCTTGGAGCCGCCATTGATGCTACATTTTGCAAAATAAGGCTGAAATACTGAAGTGCTGTACATACTAAATTGGATTTCCGTTCGAGTTAATAATGCTTACGTTAGTTTTATTATTATTTCGACCCAGACTGGGACGCTATAGACTAAATATTAATAAAACTGTCTGTTGTCTGCACTGGGACTCCCAGTGCAGGACAAAGCCATTTCTTCCCTATTTGAATTTGCCTGTGTTTTCTGCCGTTTGAGGTCAATCCTTCTTTTGGAAGGAATTTAGTCTTTTCTCAATTAAATGCAACAGTTATCCATCCAAACTCTTGTATCTGTCTAGTCTTTCTAGTAAATAAATTAATAAAACTATAAATATATACAATATGGGTATAACATTTTGAGTTCAGTGTGAAGGCTCCAGTTGTCCCCTTCATTGACTATAAAACTTACTTTATCCGAATCTATAATAGTATTCAGCCTATGTGCTATAGTGAGCACGGTGCAGCTATTAAAGTGTAGTCTGATGGCCGTCTGTATCAGCTGATCGGTCTGTGCGTCCACGTTAGCTGTGGCCTCGTCCAGCACCAGTATCCGGTCGTTATGGACGATGGCCCTCGCTAGGCAGACCAGCTGACGCTCTCCTACGCTGAAGTTTGAACCGCCTTCCGAAACTTCCTTGTAAAGGGGACCTGTGAAGTTATTCTTTATAATATGTGACCGATGTACATAGTAGCGCCCTCTGTTGTCGGAAGGCGTAAGTAATGTGGGCGTGTCCTTTAGTTTTGTACCATACGACGCTAGAGGGCTTCAGCATTTATGAATGAAATAGTCGATATTGCCTCCGCTTTTCGACACTAGAGGGACGAATTATGAATGAACCATTGTTCTAATTGTCGCTTTTCGACACCGCAGCAGCACTGTAGTGCGTATTGGAATGTTCTCGAAGTTTCTAGAAGGCGGAAGTTGATAAAAACGGAAGCCGTGTGCGCTACTCCGCCCAGACATTTTTGTAACTCGTCCAGTTCGCTTCCAGAGGTAAGAAGATTCACTAGTCTCGTAATTGTTGTAACCGCGTATGTATTGTAAAGTACACGTTTTGCTTGCCTTTTGTTGCCTTGCCTATAATATCAGTGTATGTAATTAACTAATTATACTAAATTTAAACCTGTGGATAACGACAATAAATCTGGTAGTATCGTTTCACATTGAATCTGGCATTTTCATTTCAAACATCTACCAGTAGTCCTCTGTCCTCAACATAATAATAAGACACGCTTTAAAAACTATATAATAATTCAATTGAATTAAAAAAGCCGCGTTTTTTTTTTAAATTACATATTTAACTTTTGTGTCTAGTATATTCTTAATTTAGTTACTAAGTATAAAGCCAATGAAGTTATGATGATTAAGGGCTACAAGTAAACTCGAGGGGTTTACAAGTATAGCCCCTAAAGAGTTCCACTATCCACCTTCTGGCTCCATCATCAGACCCTCGACACCAAGTGCAATATATTAGTTAGACTCATCAAAACGAATTATATGACCCTAAACTCAAAGGGTTTATTAGTAGGATCTAAAGAGTTACACTATCTACCTCTTGGCTCCATCACCAGACCCTCTTTAACAAGCTCAATCTATTAACTCGTCAAAACAAATCATATGAGCCCAAACTCGAGGGGTTTACTAGTAGCCACTGAAGAGTTCCACAATTCACCTCCTGGTTCCATCATCAGATCAGCTCCAAGATAGCAAATTATAGTTTTGTCATCTGAATTACACTCCTAACGTCTACGATTTTTTTACATTGTTAGTTACAAGTGAAGATATCTATACTAATATTATAAAGAGGAAAGGTTTGTATGTATGTTTGTAACGAATTGGCTCAAAAAATACTGGACCGATTTTAAAAATTCTTTCACCATTTGAATGCTACATTATCACTGATTATTATAGGCTATTTTTTTTTTCTTTTTTTACCACCCGTGCGAAGCCGGGACGGACCGCTAGTTTATAATAACTATTAAAAGAAGTTATGTAACTATAATGTGTGGAAGAAGTACCTAGTGCATATACCTACTTGAATTCCAGATTATACGGCTGATTGCTGAAAATCCCTCAACTGCTACCATTTCAAACTATCCTCGGTTCAGGTAGGTGATTTTTCAATGTTTGAATCCTTTATTCGCATTATATCATATTCTCAAAATAGCACATTCTCAAAATATTACATTCGCTGAATATTATATTCTCAAAATAGCCGAAGTACAATCAAGCACTCAAAACAAATAAAGCCAAGACTTTATTTTGCCTTTTTTATTTTACAATATTTATACAAAAAAAAAACTAATAAATAGAACATTAAATGATTATTATGACCTAATTTCATTTAATATAACGATGAAATGATACAATGAATTATTGATATAATTTCATAGGTTAGGTTAGACCAGTGACCAATTTTAAACGCCTGCCAATTTCGTTAGGTTAGGTTAGGTTAGAACAGTGACCATTAGGTGCAGCGCAGACGGCACACTTTTTGTGCGATCGAGTCTGCGGCGCACAAAAAGTCTGCATGGCGCGCAAAAAGTCGGTCGCGGATTTTTCACAGACTCAACGCACACGACGCACATCTTCGATCATTTTGTCGGCAGAGCTGTAGGGACGTAGACGCTATGGAAATCGTGCAGAGATCGCGAAGTATTATTTTGATGATAAATCGCGCCATGATAATTGATCGCGTGCGTTACGTCCACCCCTAGCAAATGCAGATTACCGACTAAAGTGTGCGCCGTCTCCGTTACCGCGTGTTGAAGCAAACGTTCAATTTTTTTCACACACTTTTTGTGCGGAGCGGCGCGGCGCGGTCTGCCCGAATTACACGGATTTTTTGCGCGTCGTGTGCGTTACTGCATATAATTGCATAGGTTCTATTTTCACAGACTAAAAAGTGCGTCACGGATAGTCTGTCGTCTGCGCTGCACCTTAACGCGCGAAGGCGAGCGGAGCGTGCCGCGGTAGCGGCCGCCGAGCGCCAGATCCCCTCTATTGTTGGTGAATCATTTGGGTTAGATGAGGTTATAAGTTTATAACAGTATGATGTTTTCAAAACATGATCACGTTTTTAAAATGCACTCACTTCTCGAGTTAAATGTACAGTTTCGGCTATTTTCAGAATACTTATGCTATTTTACGAATATCATATTTTGAGAACATGATATTCTGAGACGGAGCGGTTTGAATCACTTTCAATGAAGTCTAGAAACTAGAAGTAACTGAAATTCTCAGGCCATTTACGGCCGTTCAAAAATTGCCATCGCGGACGGTATTTCACGTCCACACGGCGGGGTATTGGTAAAGTTTTCAACTAGCAATAATCGCACCTCGGATTAACCTCATTGGTTACGATATTGCCTCTGCGCAAAGTTAACTTGAACAACTTGCCGCGAGCCACCCAACCAAACGCCGTGCAACAAACGATAGCGAGATCTAACTCGATCCCAACGCCATCTAGGCGCACTTTAGGTACTAAATTCCGTTTGTGAAGCAGAGTGAAGGGTGCTTTGGTATCGTAGAAAAATAGCACCCTTACCTATCACTTCCTTATATTATGACGCTCAAAGATGTTTCACTCAATGAATAAGTACTAACTTTCATCTCCCTCTGCTTGAAGTTCCACATTGTTCAAAGCTTTCACCAACAGAGAATCTGGATACTGGTCGAACGGATCCAAATTCTTTCTTAAATTACCGCTGAACAGTACGGGCTCCTAAAATTAGAAAAATTACAATATTCAGCTGATCTTCACCAGGCAACAGGGAGTTTTCGCCATTAGACATTCTCCGTCGAATTGTCTTAAGACTATGCCGACCGCACAGTGGCGCCCTCATCATTTGTTTGGTTATTTCATACAATTTAGAATGAAAATGCAGAAAATAAGCACGTTAAGTTGTGCTTCACACGATTATACGTTCGTATTATTAAAAAAGGTAGTTTTATATTGTTTAGTTTTATTATTATCCTTAAAACGGACAACGGTGGCCACTATATTCCGTTTTAAGGATTGTAATAAAACTAAACAATATAAAAGTAACGCTTCTAATAATTTTAACGTATAATCTTGTGAAGCACAACTTAACGTGCTTATTTTCTGCATTTTCATTCTAAATTGTATGAAATAACCAAACAAACGATGAGGGCGCCACTGTGCGGTCGGCACAGTCTTAATGAAGCTATAATCGTTTAGGAGTGGATTTGCATTTTAATTTTTAGTTTCGACTATGTAATACTGTTATTTATTGTTTTTGTTATTTATATTGTACCTACCTATGGATCCTTGATATCTGATTTTTTTTTTAAAGGCTTACTTGCGGAATAATAGATAACTTCTCCCTCAAATCGTGTAAGCCAATGCTTGTGATGTCTATTCCGTCAATAGTGATGGTTCCCTCTAAATACGCCAATCTGAACAAGGCTTGGATAATCGACGATTTGCCTGCACCTGTTCTGCCCACAATTCCGATCTGAAATGATGAGGCACATAAAGAAAGGCGTTAATTGGTTGTTTGATTTGTGTTAACAAGTTGCATGTTAACTAAAGGCTTTATGACGTCAAAAAATGGTTTTTCCTTTGTCCAATGAAACAAAAAAAAACTGGCCAATTGCGGGTTGGACTCGCACACAAAGGCGAAAACGCTGAAAAAAAACACGTTCCGCGTGGAGCCTCCTTTCATTTTTTTAAACTTTATTTTATTTGTATTATTTGAGGCCTATGTCCAGCAGTGGACGTCTTTCGGCTGAAATGATGATGATGTTGATTTGTTGTTATAGCGGCTATAGAAAGAAATACACACGCTGTGAAAATTTCAACTATTACGGTTCATGATATACAGCCCGCTGCCAGTCAGATGGACGGACGAATGGACAGCGGATACTTAATAATAATAGGGTCCCGTTGGCACCCTTTGGGTACAGAACCCTAAAAACTGAGAATGATTTGAGGACATGTCAATAATTATTACCTTTTCTTGTGGTTGTATGGTGAACTGTAAACTCTGCAGTACGTAGCTTCCTTCCGGGGCGTACTTCAGACTCAAATTATCAAACTTTATCATTCCTTCTGCAGGCCAGTCGGGTGGAGGTTTCTTCTCTTGAGACTGTACATGAAAAACAGCAATAACAAGTGTGAAGTAAGAATTTCTTGGGTATTTAGTTTAGATATAGAGCACGATGTGCTCACGATATTAATTTCGTCGTTCACGCTGTGCTAACATGGTGCTCCACTCCGGATTTGCCTAACTTTCAATGCAGTGCCTAAGCACTGAACTTTTCTTCAGCAACCTACCCGCATTGGTCCTACCGGCAGTCATCACAACCGAGTAGCAAATTAAGTGTATATATTTTCAGGTAAAGTGGTGCTGTAGTCATGAAGAGACCTTGCTGCCGATGGAGGGTTACCGTCCAACATTGAATTTTAAAGGACTGCTGCGATAAAAAATGATGTGTTCTTACACTTCTCAATGAAGACTCTTGCGGTAGTTTGGTGTACTCCAACACCCTTTCAACGCTGGTCATTTGGTTCTCCATCTCGGCTGATTGTCGCATTCCCCATTGGAAGATACCAGTTAGTGAGATGGATTGGGTGATCGCTAGGCCAACGTTGCTACCATCCATGTCTAAAATATGGAGTAATGAGTAAGATGAATCAAGGCTTAAGAAACTCCAAAAAGCAAAGGTTTTCAGGTTGATGTTTTTTCTTAGCATAATCATTTGGAAATCGAATGGTTATTCGACCAAGCATTTCAGCGGCTTAGTGCTGCAATAGGAACTGGAGATTGTTAAAAGTAACTTGGAAAGTGTCTACTAACCTGTCTTCATCAAACAGCTAAAAGTGACGCAAATAATGAACAGCAAGCAAATGAGGTCCAGGAAGTAGCCAAATGCTCGACTGCAGGTGATAAAGAGGTACCAGGCAGCGCTGTGCAAATCCTGATGGAGGTCGAACTCTTCAGCGAGAAGGAACTCGGCCCCGAACGAGCGAATAGTGGCCAGACCGAGGATTGTGGCGTTCACATGGCCAAATACTGGGCTACGAGCTGGTGAGTATATTTTGTAATAATAGGAAAATGTTAGATGTTGATAATGCTAAATTGGGTATGTAAAGTTTTTTTTAGGTATTTTTTTTATATTTTTAATTTATAGATTTAGTTATTTTATGCAACTAATTTAAAAATTTTGGTTTTCTAAGCAGCCATTAATTTTAAATAAATTTTCTAAATTCTGCTTCAAAAGTAGGCTGAAGAGTTCAATATCTATGCCACGTATAACACAATAATAAAAATCCTAAATTTGACGTTTTTTGCTTGACATCAGAAACTTCAAGCATGACACTAGACAGTTTTAGAGGTGGGAATGATCGACATAATCGATTGAACATGTATTTAATACAGTTATTAAATAATAGGTATTATTAATATGTCATTATCAAAATCAAACCAATAACAAGCAGCTACAGTACCTAGTTATATTTGCAAGTTTCCAACACCATTTGTGGTTACAAAATAGTTCGAATGATTTTATACTTATTATTATTATTTAAAGGGAATGCATTTTATTTAAGCTATCATTATAATGATCGATTAACAATCATTCAGAATTCGGGATTTAGATTTTTTGTGTGAATAGATTTTCAATGTTTGATTTGAATCGATTCAAAGGCCGAAATTTTCGCACGACTGCATTACATATATTATTATGGTCATCCCTATAGTTGACATTATATGACTTTAACTTTTTATCATATGATGAGAGGAGGCACCGAAAGTATTCTCAATCTGCTTACTTGTGACGTCATTTGGAGGTCAAATGAAAGTCAAGTGGTATTAACTGTTTATGTTAAAATAAACTCCATCTTATAATTTTAAGCGCTAAAAATAGAAAAATAAATTAAGAAACCTTAAATCTCGAAATGGTATTGGAATCAGCGTAGGATTTTTTTTCTTTACATACCGAATTAGACGAAGAATTAACTACATAGTAACACATTAATTAGTCTTTTTTCTATTAAGTATAGAATTTAGTTTTAATGCTTAGGAAAAACCCGGCTTTCACGCATGACAATCAAACGAAGGCAAAAGCCGGACATGCTAATGTCACAGATAATCTTATACTCACTGACCAATCTGACTGGTAGTTTTAAGTGAAAATACTGATTTCCTGCCTCTTTATCAGGAAAACAGTATTTTAAAGGATGGTTGGCCTGGCTTTTTAAAGGATGTCCATTGCCCACGTTTTGGACATCCTTTGGGAATTGGGAGTATAGCATAATAAGCCCGTAAAGTCCCTACTGCTGCAAGACACGAGAAAGGACGTCACTTTCTAATGTAAATCCATACTTACTGATCCCTTCCAGCCGTTTGACGGCTCCAGTAGTCCTGATATAGATAACACGGAAGATATAAAATATGACGATCGCAGCAGCGATCGGAATCAGGAGAGTGATATCTGTCATCAATATTACGATGATTACTCCTATCAGGTTCAATATTATCTAAAATAAATAAAATAAACTAAAAACCATCTGCTAAATAATATGGAGCTATTTTAAAGTCCTTCCTTTCCAACTAAAGACTAGAGTTACAAATCTTCGAAATCGTTCTTCAAATTATATTATAAGTCACTAGACAAAGTCCAAGATCATTTTATTAGACCTTAGTAATATTATCCGATTTAGGTTACCTGAAAGCAATCAATCATAGCTTGCGGTAGCATCTCATCAACAGCGCCCATGTCTTTGCTAAATCTATTGAGAATTCGCCCCGATGGGTTGCTATGGAAGAAGCTCATTGGAGACCGCGAAATCGATTCAAACATTTGGTCGTGTAATCTAAAAGAAGACACAAATTAATTATTTACATATCCATTAAATTGTTTGTGTGTACAATGTCTGTTAGGCGACACCGAAATTGATGCATATATAAAAAGAACGTGCTGTTGGATTTTTAACATTCGGCGCTAAACCGAGCGTTGAAAATCCAACAGCACGCTTTTATTAAGGCTCTTGTTAGTGTTAGTATAAACAGGCATAAGACTAACGAACACTTCTTTGATACTGACTTGATGGAAGATTTCATGCACAAGGAGAAGAAGAAGAAAGCTCGTATCAAAGCGACTATGATTGTCGCTAAAGTTATTATGCCGAAAATGACTACGAAATCTCTTCGCACCAGACCTTGCTCTGCCCATATAAGAACATCCATTGTTGCGTCGCCTGATAACCTATCTTCGGCGTTACTCCTAAAACAGAAGAAAACGGTAGTAAGAACCATAACAAACCGATGATCAAAGTCAAAATTGAAGTTAGAAGTGTGCAATATATACGTAACATAGACGCAGTTTTGAAAACGCTAACTCTCCTCGGGGGTTCACCATTCATTAGATTCTTGGACTCAACAGCCATTCTTGGCAAGGCACTAGTTTAGTTTCCCAACCAAGCGGAGATTTATTAAACCAAAATAATAGCTCGGGCCTTACCATCGACTGATCCAATAATCGCAAGCGCTCGCACAAAACTGCGCCAGTAGGAACAGCAAACAAACAATGACCACGAAGCAACAGGGAGCGCCTGCCATGAAATAGTCGCGGTACACAGACCCATGCACTCGACCTGTCGTTTGTATTTCCGCTTCAGGCTTTTGATCCTAGAAACATAAATAAGAAGATCTATGCAGTATATTAAAATATATATATAGACATTTTAATATGCTGCATAGATGGCTAAACACTACGAAAATCTAAACTTCTAGGTCTACGTATCAAGGTGTTGCTATAGGCCTTTTGCAAGCATAGGCTTGTCTCAAAGTCCTGGCTATCATGAGACTACTAAAGGTCACAGGTCACGTTGGAAGCTCAAACCCCGACTTAAAAAAACCCATAAGTTTTGTATTTCCACTAGTCAGGATATTTTGCTAGAAAATTATCAGTAATCTTACAGCAACGCTTAGGTCGATCATCATGGACCAATGTCGTCTGTGTAAGCTTAGAGTACTCGGTTGGACCAGCATCGATGCGCTCTGAATGCTGGGGATATTATCCTCCTCGTGCACTTCGCGCGTATTCTCGTTCATCAGCTGAATTATCTTCAGTTCTTTTTCCTACAAACATCATATTTTGGTACAATTTCTCATTTTCGCCCGTAGTCCCAGTAAACGTACGTATTTGTGTTATGAATATTTACATCTAAGTCTTCAAAAGCTCCATTTCCAATTATTTTTCCTTTGTCCATGATTACAACCTGATCGACTGACTTAATGAACTGTAGTTGGTGAGTCACCAGCAAGACCGTCTTACTGATCAAGTATCTGATTACAAAAATTATATTCGACATTGAAAAAAACCACAACACATTTGGATACAAGTCTAAAAATTAAAATCTACCGTTGCAGCATTACCTTTTAATGCATCTTTCAAATATATGTTTGGCCACTTGAGTGTCCACAGCTGAAAGTGGATCATCTAACAAGTAGATGTCAGCCTAAAACAGAAACGTTTGTGTGTCATGTCAATACCAGCTTATACATTGTCTTTAATATCTAGTTTTCTTGTTAATTACCTCCTTATAAACTGCTCTGGCCAGGTTAATCCTGGCGCGTTGTCCTCCACTAAGGGAAACACCGCGCTCCCCAACAACAGTCTTGTCTCCGTGAGGAAATAGAGATATGTCTCGTTCTAGTGCACATACCTTGCAAACCTCCATATAACGATGTTTTTGGAATGACTGCCCAAACAGAATATTTTGCCGGACAGACCCTGTGAAAGTAGAGATGAGCACGTTCAACATTCCGACCATTTCACGTTTACAAAGAGTATTGTCATGACTGGTCTTACCCACGAAGAGCCATGGGTCCTGACTGGCATAACTGACGGTGCCTTTGGTCTGCATGGTTCCACTGGAGCAGGGTAACTCGTTCAGAACCATGTGCAGTAGCGTAGACTTGCCTGCGCCTACTGCTCCGATCACAGTTGTTAGAGAGCCAGTAAAAATCTGAAATTCGGTAGGCTTAACGATGGGAAGTTCGATCAAAGTTTGAATAATTAAAATTCTATTTGTAGACAAAACTGCTCCATTTGCGCTGGCTATGAACCTACCTATGGTTTCTAGATAGACCCTCTCCTCGTCGATCGTATTTCTAACGATCGACGAGGGGACTAATCGGAACCTACTTGGAAAAAATTGATTTAACTCGCACTCGCACATTCCTTTGAATAGTTCTGATAGATTTAAAGTATGTCACAACAGATATTATGCAACTATACCTACTAAGCATGTCTTTCATACTTCTTAAATCTAAGTCTTACCGACAACTCCAAATCTATAACGTCGTCTTTATTCGAAGATTTGAGCCATCTGCTAGATGCGTTGTCAAACTTGATTGCTATTTCATCTTTACGAATGTCTGTATCACAATACATTAAAGTTATTTTATAACTATGATAGAAAGACACAATAAAAAAATACTTTGTGAATATTTAAAGGTACCTTTAACTTTCTCTTTCGGATTATCTCTATCTTTTGAAGTGCTGGGCTCAGGAGTTGGCTTGTACATTGTCGGTTCTGCGTAATATATAAAATTTTATGTGTTTTTACACAGAACAGTTGTTTAACTACTACTTTAAAAATTATACCTATGATGGTAACTCGTTTCTTCCGCGTCGATGGTAAAGTTGCATCTTGCGTGCTGGCATGTACTCTGGAAGGCAGTGTACAATCTTCAGTCAGTAAATAGTCTCGAATCCTTTGTACCGCTACGTTCATTTCTGCTATCTAAAATAACAAAGGGAACTCTATAGACTAGCATCGAAATGCTAAAAGGGATGACACGAACAGAAGCCCTATCAGTAGCAATGGCTTTCATTTTGATCTAGATCAACAACATTAATTGTGTTATTTACCTACGTTGTTGAGCAAATACATTTTTCGAACATTTATGAAGCAACGGATTAGCAATATCCCTCAAAATGATTCGATTGTGATTGAAGTTATGTACTTAACGCAATTAGGGTGCAGTACTACTTTGAAACCTCTGAACTGCCGGTCGATTCTGTAAAAATCTCACCGTGAAAACTTAGGAGAAGTGAGTTTGTTTTTCTAGGAATTGACACTATTGACAGCTCACTCCACGCTCACTTCACCTAAGTTTTCACGGTGAGATTTTCACAGAATATCACCGCTGATGTGAGAAAATAAAAAATGAAATAGAAGAAAGCAGAGTGTTACCTGTCCAACAGCCTGAGGAAAATACAAAGTCATAGTTTGCTTCGTAATATTATAGTAACAAGTGAGAAAGAACACTTTCTCGACGGTGATTCGGTTCACATAAGTCACGTAGAGTAGCACGGTGATGAAGATCCCGAAACGCGACGTGAACATCATGAAAGACATGATCACACCGCGAATGTATGACGTCATCTTTATGTAGAAGATTTCGTGACTGTTGGTGATAAGGAGAAATAGATTAGTGCTATAGGTGTGTTTGATTAAAGGTGTTTTTAGCGTAGTATTGATAAATATGTAAGATCTCGATCGAAATATCGAATCATGTAGACCAGTGTTTAAGGGTCCCCGCTCCCCGCACACGGGCCACCGACCACAACCACAAAACGACGCCATCGGTAGTAGTATTTGCTGTAGTTTTCATACATTTTATAATATGGACTCGCCGCACACGGTTGATGTCGGTGGCAGCCACACGCTGCAAATCGTCGCTGCTCGCTTCTTTGGCGTTTGTGGCCGTGGCATGAAGCCCGTGTGTGGCGACCCTTAATCAGACAAACTTCTTACCGATCGAGATCCTTGCATTTACATTTACGAAATCACAAAATTTGTTAACTGAATTCTAAACTCTTTGAAGCTAAAAACAATTTTAACAAACGAAAAGTCACACAGTATTTATTGAAAATCCCTGTACAGAGATTTTCAATAAATACTGTGTGACTTTTCGTTTGTTAAAATTATTTTAACTATTCAGGCGCAGCTGCGTGTTTATGGCGCCACTTATATGTAACTCATTAGCTATCTGGATAACAGAACTACCTTACTTTACAAAAAAGCCAACCGACTTTAAAAAAAAAACACTACAAAGTGAAAAATAACTTTAATTTCGGAAGTCGATTAACGAAAATGCGGAACCAACGACACCGACTTCCGAAATTAAAGTTATTTTTCTCTTTGTAGTCTTACTCCAATGGTATAGGCATTAGTTGTAAAACAATATTGTGATCCAAGCACAAAATCTGCCTTTGGTCACGTCTTGGTCTACTCACCGCCGAACAGTGTCAATAATTCTCCTAAACGGTTTCTCCCAGGTGTACATTTTGATCACTTCCATTCCCATTATGATTTCTTTCATTAATCTCACTCGTTCGTCTGATTTCTCCGCTGTTCCTCGTCTATAGTAAGCAGTATTTGTTCCCAAGAATACTGGAATGCAGGATATCTTAAAATATTTTCTTATAAAATATTATTTGAGAAATAGATGTTATAAATCCTATTTTAGTCTTTCTGTCTGCTTACTCTGAAACGGAATGACTGCTATGATGATCAGCGATCCGTATACCACTGGCATTCCCATCTCCCGGTATAAGTAAACTGTCATGAGCTGCAAAAATTGTAGAATGTAAAAATGGGTGGTAAAAATTATTTTTTTTATTCTAGATTTGGATTTTACCATAGTTTCTAGTGGTCCTATCCAGAGGTAGTGGGCGAAAAGTGGTCCAGTGTCGAAGCGGTTAACGTCGTTCGCCATCAGGTTCAGCACCAGGCCGCCACTGCTTTCAGACGTGGCCTGGATATTTACTTTTAGAGCCTGAAATCACATTATTTACGTTTTGACAGCCGATAGGAAACTAAATCACCTAAAGAACCTACTATTACTATTCACTTAGGATATTTGGTTTCCTATCGACTTGCGTCCAAAACTTAACTCAAATACCACAACCTATTTTTAGGCAGGCGAAAAACTCATCCATGAATCGGTGGCAACCGATGCTCAAAATCATATAGCACCCTCAGGACACTTATATTATTTGTACCTACTTACTTCATGCGGATTCTGACCTGTGTATTTAAACAATTAGTCTCCCCTAAGCATGTATTATAAAAAAATACCTTTCTATAAATAAGACTGCAAACGCCAACCCTCATCTTCATGCCCATGTGCATGACTCCCATCATGAACGGATGCTGCACCATGATGTTGAAGGTGCTGCAGAAGATGATGCCGAACGCGAAGAACACTGCCTCGCCCCACGACACGCTGCCTTCCATATCGTAGTACGAGAATAGGCGGGACAGGTACGTCGAGTTGCTCCTGAAATACCTGATGGAGCTTGAAATGAATTTGGATGAAAATCAGGTAGCGACCCATAATGGGAAGCATTAGAGAGTGCTTTACGATCAAAACATTTTGTTTTGCCTCTTTTTACCGACTTCACAAAAAGGAGGAGGTACTATGTTCGGATGTTTGTATGTTTTTTTTTTTTTTTTTTGTATGTTTGTTCATCGAATACTCCGCCAATTGTCGACGGATTTTCAAAATTCTTTTTTTGTTCGAAAGTAGATAGTTCTGAGGTGGTCCCATTGTCACCAAGTTAGGATCTGATGATGGGATCTTAGAGAAATCGAGGGCAACCCTCAAATTTTATAGGCTCACTTATTGTTTTTCGCATATTTTATGAAGTATCTTGTATATTTGCGTATGGTTGTCACCATCTCAGGTAGCTGAGCTGATGATGGAAGGTACAACACCTTAATAGTAAGAAGTTACTTGAACAGACAAGGACAGTTTTAGTAAATTGTTTTGATGTTTGATAGGGCATTTGCCACATTTGCTCTCATGATCATCAAGTCATGACCTGATGCTGCAGTCAGGATAGTCTGCAGAGTACCTAACTCCTCGACAACTAACAGCAGATATATCGTGTTTAGGCTCATTGAAAAGGGCTCGATGTGTGGATAAACGTACTGTTAATGAGAAACACCGAAGTACATAGAGACTTGATGCTGAAGCCAGGAGCACCAGAAAAAGTACAAACCTTGAAATTACAGTACCGTAATCGTGTTTGGGCTCATTTTAAACAGAACTAAATTTTAAGTTCAATGCAATGTTGACATAAGTCTGGCCTGATGCTGCCAGGATTATCAGCGGGATCCTGGAGAAATCGAAGGAACTCTTCAAATATTATAGGCACACCTATAGCGATTCGGGTATTATTTATAGTAACTCGTACATTTGCTTTCGGAAAGCAAAATTTAGTGAAGTAAAACTGATGATGAAGACCACAGATGGCCACCGGGACTACTCAATAATAATTAAGTATTTCACAGGTTGCGATTCGATTACTTTAATATGGTTGCTAAGCAATTTATGCTCGTCACAATGCGAATGGTGAAATGGAGCTGATGGTGGAGTACCAGGAGAAGTCCTCAACAACTAACGTCCCTGTATCGGGAAAAGTAACATTTTGTAAAAGGCGATGAGCTTGATGCATTATAAACAGTCCCACAAAGCGAGAAATAAAAACTTTTTAACAAAAAAAAGCGAGAAATAAAAACTTTTTAACAAAAAAAAACACCGACTTCCATAAAAAAACACTACAAAGTGAAAAATAACTTTAATTTCGGAAGTCGGTGGCAATAAAGTAAAATACAGATCCAAAGACACCGACTTCCGAAATTAAAGTTATTTTTCACTTTGTAGTGTTTTTTTATGGAAGTCGGTGTTTTTTTTGTTAAAAAGTTTTTATCTTCAATTGTTTTTAATCGACTTCCAAAAAGGTGGAGATTAGATGTTCGACTTTATGTATGTTTTTATTTTTTTGTATATATGTTCACCGATGTCTTCGTCACCTATTTAATTATTTACTCTCGAGGTGGTCCCATTGTTATCAAGTTGGAATCTGATGAGAGGATCCATGGAAATCGATGGATCAAATTTTATAGGCAAACCTATTAGTGATTTGGGTATTTTTTCTCTCGGAAATTATCATTTGCCAAAGTGGAGCTGATGATGCAGATCACAGATGGCCAGGGGAACTACTCAATGATAAATATTTCACGGGTTGCGAATCGATTACTTTAATATGGTTGCTAAGCAATTTATGCTCGTCACAATGCCTATGGTAAAGTGTTGCTGGTGGTGACTTCTCAATCAGCTCCAGTTCTCCTGGTTCTTACTAGGAGAACTCGGAATTAATGTGTTAATTGTTGAGGAGATAAAAAAAAATATACAGGATGGGTAGAATATCGTGGATCGAACGAAACAAAACGATAGCTGGGGTGATTTGCAGTAAAAAAATATTAAATAAAAACTTTTTAACAAAAAAAAAACCGACTTCCATAAAAAACACTACAAACTGAAAAATAACTTTAATTTCGGAAGTCGGTGTCTTTGGATCTGTATTCTAGTTTATTGCCACCGACTTCCGAAATCAAAGTTATTTTTCACTTTGTAGTGTTTTTTTATGGAAGTCGGTTTTTTTTTGTTAAAAAGTTTTTATTTCTCGCTTTTTAGTGGGACTGTTTATAATGCATCAAGCTCATCGCCTTTTACAAAATATTACTTTTCCCGGTACAGGGACGTTAATTGTTGAGGAGTTCTCCTGGTACTCCACCATCAGCTCCATTTCACCATTCGCATTGTGACGAGCATAAATTGCTTAGCAACCATATTAAAGTAATCGAATCGCAACCTGTGAAATACTTAATTATTATTGAGTAGTCCCGGTGGCCATCTGTGGTCTTCATCATCAGTTTTACTTCACTAAATTTTGCTTTCCGAAAGCAAATGTACGAGTTACTATAAATAATACCCGAATCGCTATAGGTGTGCCTATAATATTTGAAGAGTTCCTTCGATTTCTCCAGGATCCCGCTGATAATCCTGGCAGCATCAGGCCAGACTTATGTCAACATTGCATTGAACTTAAAATTTAGTTCTGTTTAAAATGAGCCCAAACACGATTACGGTACTGTAATTTCAAGGTTTGTACTTTTTCTGGTGCTCCTGGCTTCAGCATCAAGTCTCTATGTACTTCGGTGTTTCTCATTAACAGTACGTTTATCCACACATCGAGCCCTTTTCAATGAGCCTAAACACGATATATCTGCTGTTAGTTGTCGAGGAGTTAGGTACTCTGCAGACTATCCTGACTGCAGCATCAGGTCATGACTTGATGATCATGAGAGCAAATGTGGCAAATGCCCTATCAAACATCAAAACAATTTACTAAAACTGTCCTTCTCTGTTCGAGTAACTTCTTACTGTTAAGGAGTTATACCTTCTATCATCAGCTCAGCTACCTGAGATGGACACAACCATACGTAAATACACAAGATACTTCATAAAATATGCGAAAAACAATAAGTGAGCCTATAAAATTTGAGGGTTGCCCTCGATTTCTCTAAGATCCCATCATCAGATCCTAACTTGGTGACAATGGGACCACCTCAGAACTATCTACTTTCGAACAAAAAAAGAATTTTGAAAATCCGTCGACAATTGGCGGAGTATTCGATGAACAAACATACAAAAAAAAAAAAAAAACATACAAACATCCGAACATAGTACCTCCTCCTTTTTGTGAAGTCGGTAAAAAGTATCATCACAACAAAAGTGCATTAAATGATAGTGGGTACCATGATCTAGCAGTATTGTCATTTCTTTCAATATCTTTTAAGTCTCACGAAAAATTATTTGTAACTTTAGAACCTTAGGTACTGTAAACACTCAAATTGTCATAATTTTTAAGGAGATCAAGTTAGGGCACTGCCACAGAGAATTTTTTTACTGCAAATAAACCCAGCTGTCGCCCTGTTTCGTTTGATCCACGATTTTTGCCCACCCTATATACAGGGTTATTGGAAAAACACCAACAACCTCTTAAGAGGTCAGTGTACTCATCGTTATGAACAACTTTTACTATGGGACTAAACCTGAAATCGCGAAATAAAAATCAGCTGTTCCCTACATTCATCTTCGTCTATCTCGTCAAAAAACAGCTGATTTTTTTTCAATTTCAATTCAAAAATTGATTTAATGCGTCGAAATGAAAAAAAAAACATCAAAATATTAAAAAAAAAAACCTGAAAACATTGTAGCTTGCGCAAAAATCAATTAAATTGAGTTATTCACTCGTTGGAGGAACCCTATTGAAAATGGCTCGTTTATTCAAAGTGGTTTAGTTTAATTATAATTAATAAAATAAAAAACTAATACCTTTAATATCTGTATCTACCTACGGGTTTTTAAGAGTCGTGCACTTTTGGATTTTTCAATTATTTTTTAAATTAAGTAAATTGATTGTGTACCTACCGTCTTCATAGAATTTAATTAACACTACGTGTCATATCACATAGAACCCTTATACACTCGACGTGAGTAAATAAATTGTAATTTAATATCAACCATGTGAACCATTGGGTTGTGTAATTTCATTTGTTGTTATACAACTTGGGTAGTTTGTAATTACCTAAGTTAGGAGTTTCGAAATAATAAATTGATAGCTTTATTTTGTTTTACTGAATACAATAGAGTCCTCCTCACGTCCATTGTTTTTCTTTGTATTCAGTCAATGTTATGTTACATTATTTAGTTCTTGGAATAACGGAATTACCTACTTACACATTTTTATTGTCTTGAATGGGGCTGTAGTAACGCAGCAACAATCCAAGAAATAATGGTTGTTGTAACCTATTTCAAGAAAACTTTAGATTGTTTCTTGTTCAGATAATTTTTCATCTATTTGGAAAAATACAAATAATCGCATAACATATGTAGTTAGTCGCGTAGTTATGTACAGAGGCCAGCACACCAAGCTACCCCAATCTGTCAGATTTTCCCAATAGAATATGAACCTTATTCCTTTGTGCTAAAGCTGAAAATCTATCAAAGAAATTTGACAGATTGGGGTAGGTTGACCTGCTGGCGTCTGTACAATGAAAAACTAAGGATAGGTATGCTGCCGTCATAACGAAAAAGGGCACAACCAACATTTGCTCATAAAAATTTATAACAAAAACTGGTATATGCGTTTTTTTTCTGATTCCGAATATGTAAAAATATTAATTGTGCCCTTTTTCGTTATGACGGCAGAATGCCTCCCAAGATTATACTCCATTCTCTGTACTGGCGGTAGGTTATATGATACAGGGTAGGATCGTGGGAAAGTCTTCTTTTTCGTTATTCGTGAACGGGACAAAAAAGTATGTAGGAAAAGATTGACCTGATAAGAAACTCCATAGCAGCCAGAATAAGGCCATACAGCATGAGTTCAGTCCCGAATACTTTGAAGAGAACTCTCCAGAGACTTGGCTTGCATCTCTCTCCGCGCCGCCGAGCGTGCCGCACTTCGCGGTCCCATGCTTTTTGTACGGCATCACCTAAAGTATGGGGGGCATGGATTATACTAACATTTTTATAAGCATAGAAACAGGCTGTAGTAGTAGGTACCATAAAGATAAACGCAGCATCTGCGAATAAAGTTTTGGTTATTTTTACGTTTGACTTATGGACTACTGGTCGCCTTTTTGATGGGATGATGGGACTTACAATATAGCTGATGAAATGTGGGTTTACCAGAAGGATACTTCGCCTTCTGCCTATCCCTTAAATGAATCCAGCAGCGATATTATGTTTGGGACTAAAGTTAAACCTTTGACCGGTTTTAACATTATCATTTCAGCCGAAAGACGTCCAATGCTGGGTTATCCCCCAAACACCCGCCACATCGACACACAGCGGGTCCCTGCGGCCTTCACCAGGTCATCGGTCCCTTGTGGGAGGCCTTCCAACGCGCTCCAGAACCTTTCGGCCTCATCGTCCATCAGTTTTGCGAGCAATATGTGCCCTGCCCACTGCCACTTAAGTTTACGCTGGTAATAAATGTTTTGCCTTATTACCTAGCACGTTGGAGCGATGCTCAGGCAGGGGTGCATAGAGATCGGCGTCTTTGATATCGCGGCTGTAGCCCATTTTAAATGTTTCCAACGTCCACCTTTAGAAAAACACATCTCTTTCAAATTTTCAAATGTAGTTATGTACATCAAGAAGTAGTCGAGATTTTCTACTTTTACATCCACTTTTACATCTACATCCAGTCTGTCCTAGCCAGCTTTCTGGACATGGTTTCCGAAAATTTTACTTTTTTGAGTGTTTGCCATTCTTCCTAACACTGTTTAATTCCTACATACCCGAACGTCAAGATCGAGAATAAGTTAGCTCCATGTCGAGGGTTCATCTCTCTTCTCTGTTTTGGTCCCGTATCCATTTTAATAGGAAATTATGTATAAAATGATAACGTTCCAATAGAATTACATAAAGTTAATAACCCAATCTAGATAGCTACGGCAAATCAGTTATGCTTTAGAGGGAATAGTAGTAGGTACCTATTAGGTAAGTAAAAAAAACAATTTAGTATAAATGATGGACAGAGGCTTTATTATACAGCGACAGAGGAAGTACTTACTTAGTATTAAATAAATTATTTCAATTATGACCGCGCTACCAGCACTTTATCACAATCGGAATGATTTTGAAGGATATTTCTATACCATTATTTCATGTTCGAAAAATTTGTCTGCTCAACAACGTAAATAGCACAATTAATGTTGTTGAACCATTGCGTTGAACTGTCAAAATGAAAGCCATTGCTGTCAGTATACTGATAGTTTTTTACGCAATTACCCCGCATGTAGTACCTAGGTACTAAATTATATAAATCACATTTGTGCTATCAGGTACCTACTTAGTTAGGTTGTATAAGTAGATAAATAAGTACGTGCTAATCTCATACGTACCTATCGAGATGTTTTTTAGCTTTATCAATAAAATGAATAAGGAGGTTCTAAAGTAACTATGTATAAATAACCTTTATCATTTGGGCTTGCAGCATAGAACAAAATGTTACCTAATTAAAACATATTGATGACCTAGGTACCTACTACGTGACTATAAGCTTAATTTTTAATTACAATTAATATGGAGCATTGATAATGAAATTATAAATAGGCATGTGGTATTACATGCATTATGTCGCAAACAAATCTATAAAAGCCAGTTCTAGTGACACACAAAATTATGAACAATGCTCTTCATTCGAATTACTTGTCTCCTTGTAAGCATCTGTCTGTGCGGGGTAAGTTTTCTAAACATTTAATTTTTTTTTTTCATATAATTTCATTTTTTTTTTTTAAATAATATGTAACAATTACCTATAAATTCATTTCCAAAAAACTTTTTTTACAAAAAACAACAACCGACTTCCAAAAAAAACACTACAAAGTGAAAAATAACTTTAATTTCGGAAGTCGGTGTCGCTGTTTGCGCATTGTCGTTTTTTGACACCGACTTCCGAAATTAAAGTTATTTTTCACTTTGTAGTGTTTTTTTTTGGAAGTCGGTTGTTTTTTTTTTGTAAAAAAGTTTTTATTTTTCACTTTTTAGTTGTATCTACCTCACACAAATTCATATAACACTACTTGCAACAGGGAAATGAGGGTGTATAACGTTCCGATGGCCATCTGTGGTCTTCATCATCAGTTCCACTTCACCAAATGGTGCTTTCCGAGAACAAATGCACGAGTTACTATAAAAATACCCAAATCGCTATAGGTGTGCCTATAAAATTTGAGGGTTTCCCTCGATTTCCATGGGATTCCCTCATCAGATTCCGATTTGGTGACAATGGGACCATCTCGGAAGTATACCCTTTCAAACGAAAAAAGAATTTTGAAAATCGGTCCACAATTGGCGGAGTAATCGCGTAACAAACACACAAAAAAAAAAAACATACCGTCGAATTGATAACCTCCTCCTTTTTGAAGTCGGTTAAAAAGGGTTCGTGGCTAAATAATACAAGCTAAGGTTAGGCTAGGTTCGATCGAAGGTTTAGCTACGCTTGCCGCAATCGGCTCGTGGATGGGTGACAACAATCCATTACTTAACGAGACCCCTCCGTGCTTCGGAAATCATGTTCAGCCGCGTTGGTCCCGGCTGTCACCTTTGATAGTCGTTACGGGTAATCAGAAGCCTGAAAGTCTGACAACCAGTGTTACCAAGGGGTATCGTATTGCTCAGTACCTAGAGTAGCTACTGAGTTGTGGACGTTAGATAGGTAGTCGCTCCATGTAAAATACTGGTATTCAGCTGCATCCGGTTAGACTGGAAGTCGACACCAACATATTTAGTTGGAAAAGGTTTAGACAGATTGATTGAGATTTCTTTCCAAAATGGATTTCCCTAGGTTAAAAAATGTAAAATTCTCATTTTATTTTTATGGCAGGCGCAGCAATGGGTGTACCCACCAAAGATACCATACCCAACACGAGGCCGGTATGAGTCCTGCAGCACGGCACTCGAAGACCTCAACGTGTTACTGCAGCTCGCAAAAACACTCGACGACGACTATAAAGGATGCTGTCCCCAAAACCAACCGAATAGCTGTCTCAGCGATGAAATCATTATAAAGCTGGTCAATGCACTCATATATACGGCTACACATAACTGCGGTCCAAAGCACGACCATGGTTGCAAAGGAGGTTCTGGAGGCCATGGTTCAGGCGGAGGCGTCGGGGTCGGGTTAGGTGCTGGAGTAGGCGCTGGCGTGGGTGGTGGAGTGGGCGGTGAATCAGGTGGTGGATTAGGGGTTGGAGTTGGCGCTGGATTAGGAGCTGGATTGGGTGTTGCATTGGGGGATGTACTAGGTGTTGGAGTGGGCGCTGGAGTAGGTGCTGGATTGGGTGCTGGATTAGGGGATATACTAGTGCTGGATTAGGCGATGTCTTAGGTGGCCATTAAAGTTTTGGGTAGGTAGGTATTTTATCATCATGTTTGGAATAAGTTTGGAAAATATTAGATGCCATTAAAACTTTAAAATGTTAAATTTGAAACAAGAAACGAAACTATTGATCACGAAATAAACTTTCCCAAAAAATCTGAACATAGTTGTAAAAAATAAATCGTCGTGTATTGTATTGTATAACGGGCTGGTGTCCGCAACTCCAAGCGCTTATTTTGTGTAAATTCTTCATCGTCATTTCAGTCGAAAGACATCCACTGTTGGACATAGGCCTCCCCCAAGCACTTCCACTTCGACCGGTTTTGTGCTTCTCGCATCCAATGGGTTCCTGCGGCATTCACAAGATCTTCGGTCCACCTTATGGGAGGCCTTCCAACGCTAAGTCTTCCAGTACGCGGTTGCCACTCCAGAATCTTTCGGCCCCATCGGCCATCTGTTCTCCGAGCAATGTGCCCTGCCCACTGCCACTTAAGTTTGGCATTTCTTCGGGCTATGTCGGTTACCTTGGTTCTCCTGCGGATCTCATCATTTCTGATTCGATCATGCAGGGAAACTCCAAGCATAACCCTCTCCATTGCCCTTTAGGCGAATTTTAGCCTTCCAATAATGCCCATTGTGAGCGACCACATTTCAGCGCCATAGGTCATCACTGGCAACACACGATAGTCAAAGACTTTAGTCTTGGGACATTGCGGTATGTGGGACGAGAAGATATTGCGTAACTTCCCGAACGCTGCCCGGCCGAGTCGGAATCGACGATTGACCTATTTCTCGAAGTTGGACCTACATAACTGGACAGTTTGTCCTAGGTAAATATACTCGTCCAGGACTTCGAGTGTAGCGTCTCCGATCTTCATGAGAGTGGATGTTACATGGGTATTTGACATGACCTTCGTTTTCCCATGTTCATCTCTCTTCTCGGCTCTCCTGAGGTCATCGAGCATTGTACTGAGGTCCTCCATAGTCTCAGCCATTACTACGATATCGTCAGCAAACCGAAGGCGAGTTATGTACTCAAAATTGATGTTAATGCTAGCCCCTTTCCAGCCCAGAACCTTAAAGGCATCCTCCAGTGCAGCGCTGAACTGTTTCGGAGAGATACCGTCTCCCTGTCTCACACCTCTCTGCAGAAGGATAGGTTTCGAGGTCTGATCCTGGAGTCGGAGTGACATAGTGGCGTTTTCATACAGACACTTCAGCACCTCGATGTACCGATAGTCGATCTGGCACCGTTGAATGGACTGCAGTGCAGCCCTTGTCTCGATCGAATCAAAGGCTTTCCACAAACGCTAAGCAGAGAGACTGTTCAGTCTTCTGCTGTATAATTTGTTGCAGAGTATGTATGTGATCTACGGTGCTAAAGCCTTTACGGAATCCGGCTTGTTCGGGAGGCTGCAAGTCGTCAAACCTGCGCGCGACACGGCTCGTGCTGACACTTGAAAGCAGCTTGTATACATGGCTCAGAAGTCAGATGGACCTATAATTCTTAAGAAGGGAATTGTCGCCCTACTTAAAGAAAAGCATCACCACACGTCTGTTCCATAACTCTGGTGTTTTACCCTCGAGTATGACGGAACCAAACAGCTTCTGAAGGGCCTTAAGAACATCCCGCCGTACATCCTCACTTAATTATAATACATTTGTAAGGTATTAGTCAAAATTCGAAGGTGCCCGTTGTAAAGACCGGCGAAATCTACAAGTCCTAATGAAAATAAATGAAACACGTAAATATGAGTTTTATTTTATACTAGATTCTGCCCGCGACTTCGTCCGAGTAAATTTTTTTGTTTCCCCGACCCACCCAATCTCCCACCCCCCCATTTTGAAACATTCTTCATTGGTGCTCCGCTCCTATTGGTCTTAGCTTAGTTTGAATCGTTTTCCCAATACACCCCATTTGTACATGTCACACAATACCCAATGTTTTGAGAGATGGTCATATAGATGGGGTATACAGGGTCAAATTAAATAAGTTAGCGGAACTGCAGACGTGATGGGTGCCTATCGAACTATCAGTATCTAAACACGCTAAAATAAAATAATTTGACGTTTTTATTAGGGGTCAACGATCGCTCGTAGTGTTGTTACTTTGAAGTATGAGTTGAGAAAATGTGAATATAAAGTCTGTAAAGTTTACACAATTAAACCGTTTTTTAACTTATAGTTCAAATACATATATACACTAACAGCGGTCGATGACCCTACAAAAGATACCAAATTAATTTCATTTATGTTTCATCATGTATAGATATCGATACCCCATCACGTCTACTGAGTTTCGCTAGCTAATTCAATATTCATCCTTTTTCGGGTTACACAAGTTATAATCGAATTAATTATAGTCGACCGATTCACTTGGGGTTTTAACTGCGTCTTTTAGAAAGTCTGCCACTGAAGTTATTTTTCTGAAATCAATCAATTTAACTTAATGCAGTCCACTGCTGGACATAGGCCTCTCCCATACTGCGCCACAACACCTTGTCCTCCGCCTTCCCCATCCAGTCTGTCCTAGCCAGCTTTCCGGACATGGTTTCCGAAAATTTTACTTTTTTGAGTGTTTGCCATTCTTCATAACACTGTTTAATTCCTACATACCCGAACGTCAAGATCGAGAATAAGTTAGCTCCATGTCGAGGGTTCATCTCTCTTCTCTGTTTTGGTCCTGTATCCATTTATTTAATAGGAAATTATGTATAAAATGAAAACGTTCCAAAAGAATTAGGTACATAAAGTGTAACGCAATCTAGATAGCTAATGCAAATCAGCTGTTGTGCTATAAGTAGAGGGAATAAATAGTAGTAGGTACCTATTAGGTAAGTAGATAGTATTGCCCTAATGTAATGAAAAACAATTTAGTTTAGTTTAATGATGAACAGAGGCTTTATTCTACGGTGACAGACAGGTAGTAGGTATTAAATTACATAAATTATCACCATGCTACCAGCACCTTACAAACCCCCCCCCCCCCCCTAAACACTGGTATTCAGCTGCATCCGGTTAGACTGGAAGCCGACCCCAACATAGTTGGGAAAAGGCTAGGCAGATGGTGGTGGCTACCAGCACCCTATCACAATCGGAATGATTTTGAAGGATAGGTATGTCTAAACCATTGCTGCTTATGTTCGAAAAATGTGTCTGCTCAATAATGTAAATAACGCAATGAATGTTGTTGAACTGTCAAAATGAAAGCCATTGCTAGGTACTGATAGTGTGTTACGCAATTTCCCCGCAGCTAGTTTAGATTACGTTTGTGCTATAAGGTCCTACTTAGTTGGTTGGTTGTCTAAGTAGGTTTTTGTGCCTTTGAAGAGCTGATGCGCGCGCATCGCTAATTTGTGAACAAGTAAAAATTATTCCGCGCGCTTTTTCTTTTCGCTGTATTGTTTTTATTTGAAAATGTCGTCAAGTAATGATGAATTTATTAATTCGACACCGCCAGAAGTCTCAGAGGCAGCTAAAAAGGCTACTCTAAGCCTCTTGCCCGAAAAATCGACCAATAGATACTTACAAGCGTATCAAAATTTCATCTTATGGAAAATAAGCAAAGATGCAAATTCAGTCCGAGTTTTATTTATTTCCTCGCAAATATGTTATAAAACGTCGTATGACATACGTGCGCTTTGATAATTACAGCCTCTGCTTTCTTGTAGCCCTCGCCTACGGCTCGGGCTAGCAATATCGCCTCGGCTGTAATTTTCAACTTATAGGTAGTGCAATCCACGAAGACGCGCCTCACTCTTCTTCCGAATTGTTAGTGTTTATCGCTAGTTAATTCCAATAGTGTTTTAGTTTTTTCGATACACACTAATTACTTAATTACCCACTAAAATTAGTGTGTATCAACAAAACTAAAACACTAGCAGAAGGTTGCACACTTGTTTTGTAAGCATTAGGTAAAAGAGTGCGCGTCTTCGTGGATTGCACTACCTATACCGCACTTATATCATAATGTAGGTACTATTATAACTTTCTCAATAAAATGACTATGGAGGCTCTAAAGTCGGTAACTATAAACAACCTGTGAAACAACCTCTCTCCTTTGGGCTTGTGGCATAGAAAAAAATGTTAATTAAAATCAACATATTGATGACCTACCTACTACGTGACTATAAGCTTAATTTTCAATTCCAATTAATTTGGAGCATCGATATAAATAACGAAATTGGCGAAACATGTGATTTTACATGCATTACCTATGTCGCAAACAAATTTATAAAAGCACACAAACACAATTAAAGTATGAACAATGCACTTCATTCGAATTACTTGTCTTCTTGTAAGCATTTGTCTGAGCGGGGTAAGTTTTCTAAACATTTTAATTTTTTTGAAAATTAGGTATGCAATTAACGAAGATGTATATATACAAGATGTAACATAATTAACGCAAGACCTCATACACCTCAATTAGAGTAGGTATTGAGTTAAAATCATAATACAATGACCAAATCTTTTTTTTTAAAGCTTGCTATTTTTTATTAAGAAAATCGTTTTGACACTAGCACTGTGTTATACTTTATGCATTTAAAATTGAGTCTTATTGCCTTAAAATAAGATTTCATTTTATTTGGCTCAATCGGCGGCTAGTATGAAAATATACATAATTTTTGAAAAACCACCTATGTTAAAAGTTACTAAAATCGATTCAGTAGCCAATTATGAACAGACAACTTTCAGGAATTGCGTTTATTCAGTTACTCATTGTATATATTCATATAATTTGCAGGGCCAACATGGCTAGAGATCGCACAAGACAGGGAGGTTCTGTTGTGGGACACAAAAAAAAAGTACTTAGCAAAAATATTCATTTAAAAAAAAAACTGGCAAAGTGCGTGTCGGACCACGCACAATGAAGGGATCCGTAGTTGGAATCAATTTATCCCAGAACAAACTTAACATTGTAGTTGAAAATCATGTTCTCCCATAAATTGGAACTGCAAATTTAAGTTGGTTGACAATTACTTGTAAACTTGTAAAGCCTACTTAGCTGTGGTAGTTTTCCTTTTAATTTCGTTATAGTTATATACTACTGCCGTGATTTTTTTCACGTATCCAAAAGCAACCATTTAGCAGACAGAGGGGGACACTTGACTCTAACAAAAATTAGCACTTTAAAGCTTAATATTTTACAAACGGCTCCCTGAATCGAACAAACCCGCAATATTTTTGAAAGACCTATCCAACGATACCCCACAACATGGGATAGACGAGAAAAAAATAAACATCCCCACTTTACGTGTAGAGAGAGGGCTAAAAAAATTTTTTTTTTCAAGATTTTATTTACCACTGTAAGCATAGTTAATAAGTATATCCATGCCAAATTATAGCTATAGCACTAAGAGTCTTAAGCTGCGGACGTACTGACGGACGGACAGACGGACATGGCGAAATTGTAAGGGCTCGACTTGTTGACTACGGAACCCTAAAAAGGGCTCGAGGTTGAATAATACTGCAAAATAATACAGCTAGGTACACGGTTCGATCGAAGGTACGGCGGCGACGGAAGCTACCCTTGCCGCGGTCGTGTGGTCGGTTCGTGGATGGGTGACAACAATCCATTACTAATCGAGACCCCACGTGCTTCGGAAAGTATGTTCAGCCGCGTTGGTCCCGCCTGAAATTTGTAGATCTTTGATAGTCGTTATGTACAGACGCCAGCAGGTCAACCTACCCCAATCTGTCAAACTTTGATAGATTTTAACTTTAGTACAAAGGAATAAGGTTCGTATTCAATTGGGAAAATCTGACAGATTGGGGTAGCTTGATGTGCTGGCCTCTGTACAGACGCCAGCACATCAAGCTACTACAATCTGTCAAATTTCTTTAATAGATTTTCAACTATATCGCTATGGTGTATGGTTCAAAGCTGATTGGGAAAAGACAGTTTCGGGTAGCTTGATGTGCTGGCGTCTGTACCCGTAAAAAAAAAGAAAAGAAAACTGACTATCAGTCTTTAAGACTGAGTAATAAAGTTACTGGGTAATAGGACCAAGACTAAAAAACCCAGTAACTGGGTTGTGGAGGTCAAATAGGCAGTAGCTCCACGTAAAATACTGGTATTCATCTGCATCCGGTTCGACTGGAAGCCGACCCAGATATATTTAGTTGGGAAAAGTTTAGACAGATTGATTGAGTGAGATTACTTTCCAAAACGAATTTTCCTACTTTATAAAAAGTAAAACTCTCATTTTATATTTATGGCAGGCGCAGCAATGGGTATACCCAACAATGATGGTATACCCGACACGATGCCGGTATGAGTCCTGCAGCACGGCACTCGAAGACCTCAACGTGTTATTGCAGCTCGCAAAAGCACTCGACGACGACGATAAAGGATGCTCCGAAAACCAACCGCCTTGCGGTCTCAGGGATGAAATCATTATGAAGCTAGTCAATGCACTCATAGATACGGCTACGCAGAACTGCTTTCCAAAGCGCGACGATGGTTGCAAAGGAGCTTTTGGAGGCCAAGGTTCAGAAGGAGATGTCTGGGGTGGAAAAGGAGGTGGGTTAGGTGGTGGCGTAGGTGGTGGCCAAGGCGTTGGAATAGGTGATGGATTAGCTGGTGAACTAGTCGGTGAACTGGGCGGTGGATTAGGCGGTGGATTGGGTGGTGAATTAGGGGGTGAACTAGGTGGTGGACTAGAGAGTGGCTTAGGGTGTGGCTTAGGGTATGGCTTAGGCGGTGCATTAGGTGGTGAACTAGGCATTGGACTGGGTGGTGGATTAGGGGGTGAACTAACTGATGGACTAGAGGACGGCTTAGGGGTTGTATTAGGCGGTGGCTTAAGGGGAGGACTAGAGGTCGGTTTAGGGGATGCATTAGGCTCTGGCTTAGGTGATGTACTAGCTAGAGGGTGGCTTAGGAGGTGTATTAGGTGGTGGCTTAGGGTCAGGACTAGAGGGAGGCTTAGGGAGTGCATTAGGCGGTGTCTGAGGTGGTGGATTTGGGGGTGAACTAGATGGTGAACTTGGTGGTAGCTTAGGGGAAGGACTAGAGGGTAGCTTAGGGGGTGCATTAGGTGGTGAACTAGGCGGTGAACTGGGTAGTGGATTAGGGGGTGAACTAACTGGTAGAATAGAGGGTGGCCTAAGGGGTAGCTTGGGGGTTGTATTAGGCGGTGGCTTAGGGAGAGGAATATTAGAGAGCGGCTCAGGGAGTGCACTAGGCGGTGGTTTAGGTGGTGGATTAGGGTATGATATAGACGGTGGATTAGACGGTGGATTGGGTGGTGGACTAGGTGGTGGACTAGAGGGCGGCTCAGGGGGTAGTTTAGGGGGTGCATTAGACGGTGGCGTAGGTGGTGGACTAGAGAGTGGCTTAAGGAGTAGCTTATGGATTGTATTAGGCGGTGGCTTAGGGGGAGGACTAGAGGGCGGCTTAGAGGGTGCATTAGGCGATTGTTTAGGTGGTGGATTAGGTGCTGGCTTAGGTGGCGATTAAAGTTTTGGGTCGGTATTTTATCATCACGTTTGAAATATGTTTGGAAAATATTAGAAGCTATTAAAATTTTATAATTTTATTTTGAAACAACTACTTAAACGAAACTAATAACATGAAAAAAACTTTCACAAAAAATCTGAACACAGTTATAAAAATAAATCGTCGTGTATTGTATTGTATAACGGGCTGGTGTCCGCAACTCTAAGCGCTTATTTTGCTTACATCCTTACTTAATTTTAATACGTATGGTATTTTTTTTATTGTCAACTAGTATATTGAGAGTAAAAATTCCTTTGTTATCATTTTCCTAATTAGAATACATGTATGTCTCTGTACATGTATGTGCTTGAAGTATTAATAAATAAATAAATAAATACCTACTTAAAAATAATAAAAAACTAAAATATTGCGTCGAAGAATTCTTTCGCATCGCTGTCGACAGGTAATGGCCCTGATTCTGTTGTTCACAAACTAAACTAAATTTAAGTTCAGTGCATCTTTTTCTTTCTAATTCATTAAGAAAAGGACAGAAGATAAATATTAGTGAGGCTCTCTCCTTCAGCCGTCCCGCCACCTCCTTTGCTAGCATGACTGCTTCGCAGAAGGAGGTGACCGCCTCCCACTCCCTCTCGCCCCGGACCATGGCTTGAACTAGGGCAGGGCGCGAGAGGTCGCCGCCGCTGCCGATCGCCTCTACGAGAACACGGCGGTGTTCCTCCCTAGTGGGGCAGACCTCCACCGTATGCTCCACCGTGTCCTCTGGGCGATCCTCAATGTATGGCAATGCTGAGCCTCTGACCAAGGTAAAAGCCAGACCTTTCACGGGAAGTGTCAACCAGCCGTTTAGAGATTTCATTGAACAAGCCAAGAGCACTGAACCCATCAGGCAGGGGGTTTCAACCCCAAAATGGATCAAAAATATAAGGAATTAGTCAAAATTCGAAGGTACCGTTGTAAAGACCGGCGAAATCTACAAAGTCATAATGAAAATAAATAAAACACGTAAACATGAGTTTTATTTTATATTCTAACCCATACCGTTTATTTATTTTATTATGTGCTTATGGTATTTAATTTGTATTTATTGACCCTTATGTATACCTACATTGTACATACCTGCATAATTTTAAATCTGTGTATTCATGGCAGCGATGTTTGCCGAGGTGATTACTAAACACCGGATGGGAGCACCGACCTCTATGATGCCTTTAGGTTCCCTCATAGTGTACGTTGTTTGAATCGTTTTCCCAATACACCCCATTTAACCATGTCACAATAACCTATGTATTGAGAGATGGTCATATTCGATACCCATCACGTCTTCAGAGTTCCGCTAGCATATTTAATTTGACCCTGTGGGTACACAGGGTCGTATCGAACTATCCATATTTAAACACGATAAATTTGACGTATTTATTAGGGACAACGACCGCTCGTAGTGTTTTTACTTAAAATATGAGTTGAAATAATGACAATACCAATCACGTCTGTGTAATTAACACAAAAAACAGTTTTTTTAACTTATAGTTTAAAATGAAATAAATACACTAACAGCGTTCGATGACCCCACAAAAGACATCAAATTAAGTTCTTTTTGGTTTTATCATGATTGTATAGATATCGATACCCATCACGTCTGCGGAGTTTCGCTAACTAATTTAATTTGACTCGGTATACATACATAGCATACACTCGAAAAACATGACCCTCCTTTTAGGGTAGTTGGATAAAAACAATCTTGTTGTTTTCTTCCCTTAGAGCATTAAACCAACCGGAGACGCAACGAGCACTAATATCTATGCGAATAAGTCTGTCACTTTCATCGCGGGGGACGAGGCAACGCACACAAATAGTGATAACACACTAATGCATTTTCGATCGCGTTGTTACTCACGCACACGAAAAAATTATCGAACACAAGGATAAACTATACGCACACATGTACTAACTCACACAGAGACGCCCCTGTCAGGATACGGCATGACGTCATTTTTGTGTAAGCGATGAAAGTGCTTGACACTATCGATATTTTGCTGTCGATGAGTTCAGCCAATAGTTGTGATAAAAAAGGCTCTTCTTTATTTAATTGTTTTTTCATATTTACTTATCAAATTGATCTTCAATGCAGATCAATTCTTGTTAAATAGGTAACATAGGATTTAGATTTTAAAGTTAGTCTATAAGGATTCATTGCCACGGTACAAGAACTGCCAGTCGATTCTGTAAAAATCTCACCACGAAAACTTAGGTGAAGTGAGTTTGTTTTATCTAGGAATTGACACTATTGACAGCTCACTCCACGCTCACTTTACCTGAGTTTTCACGGTAAGATTTTCACAGAATATCATTGCTGCCTCGATGGTCTAGTGTTCGCAAGGATGAATGCTGAACACGACGTTCTGAGTTCAATACCCGGGTCGGGCAGTGTTATTGGTTTTCTTATTAGGAATTTCTCAGTAGCAGCACGGAGTCTCTTGATATTAGAATGTATTCTAGAACATGAAGCTTCAAAATGCTGTGAGCAAATTGTACTAGTACGTTTAGGAGTCCACGAAACATGATTTGCTCAAGCCCAAATCCAAACATCCCGAGTCATTGCATCTTTTGGAAATCTGAAAAAATAATAGAATAACACAGGGACTGAATTACCCAAAAATAAAGGTACCTTTAAATTTGGGTATGACGTCATACCGTTAAATAACGATAACCGAAATATAACGATATCGTTATTTTTTAAAGTTGCCGTTTTTTAAGGTACGAAATTCATACCGGTATATTTCAGTAGAAGTAACATAACCTTTTTAATAATATCAGTACCAATACCTTAACCTTTTTAAATAAGGGTTTCTTTGACACACCGCTTCGCCACTCTGTCTGTTTCTGTCGTTAGCGATTGTTAAATCACTCCATTTCCTTCACGCGCTAACTGCCTACCACTAGTACAACAAACATAAGGTCAAGTTGCAGCAAGTTGTTGTAGACACCCCCGTGCACCCGCGCCGCGCCGTCACCATGTTTTTCGGTACCGAAATCGTATAACGGTTAAATAACAATTTATCCTAACCTTTATTTATATGGGTACCGGTATAGCTCAACCTCTATTTTGAATCGGTACCGTTATATTTTTGAGGTATCTTAACCTCTAACCGTAACCGCTTTCAGTCCCTGGAATAACATACTCATAAAGTCGATATCGATATTTGTTTCTATGCAGTCACAGCCCTCATTTTGCTACAGTGTGGCCTGTTTTAAAATATAAAAATTGCGTAGTTTCGTGATAACTTGACCCGTAAATATTTTATAGTAATGAAGAATAACGATATGAGAAAATTGTAAGAGATATAAGTTTGATATCGTTAATCAATTATTTGATAATAAATAGCAATTTTTTAAAGGCTTTAGTAAAAAAATCTTATAAAGTAACAAAATAAGTTGTAAACAGTAATAAGAATAACAAATGCGAAATAGAAGTTTGAAATAATTGTCAATATTTATAAATTACAACTTAAAAAATTACACTAAATTAGGTCTTGTACAATTTAGTGGCAACATTCATTGACCGACAATATTTTTTGGTTTTTTGCAAATTTATTGTATTTTATGTTATTATTAGGACAAAATAATACTTATAGATGGAAAGTAAGGTTATCCTTTTGTTTACTAGATGTTTCCGATCTATTTTTACACGAAAAAACACTGCAATTCGGCATTTTTCTCTTACGTTCGTTCCGCGCTAGTGTGATTTGCTGAATGACGTGGAACGCGCGGCAACTAGTTTTATATGACTGATATGACCGGCAGTCTCGTACCTTTGGCAGCGGGGAACGCCTGACAATGGCGTCTCCGGTTGGTTTAATGCTCTAAGTTTCTTCCATAAAAAAAATTTAAGTAGTAATACTAGTAAGACAAAGTGTGGTCTCCCACGAGCTTACCGAGTGCTTGTCCTCGCGGCCCCTCTCCGCACTTGTGTTACATGTTGAACTTTCCCTTAACACTAACTATAATGTACGCTTACTATTGTATGAACAATAATTATTACATCATTTAACATGCAAACGATTTGATCCATTACAAGCTTACGAGAAAATAAAGACGGCACGTAGGGGCTGGCAACTGTCAAAATGGCGCTAGCGTAGATCGGTCCCAAAACAGTGGTGTTTTTGTACTAGTAATTTAGATTTTTAGATTATTTTATTGAAATGACGCGGTGTAGCGTACCCAATTGTTCGGAGACGGGAACCCACCATTTTCCAAAGGACTCTAAAATCAAAAAACAGTGGAAAAAACACTGAAAGCAATAAGACGTGTTGATTTCGTACCTAAAAGCCAATCGAGGTTATGTAGAAAACATTTCAAGGAGAGTGCCTACGAAAAATTCAGTAAATATACAGGTAAATAATATTCTCTCAAGGTCTGGTGTCAGAATAATGTTTTAGTAATCTTGCTACATATGTTTCGCCTTACAAGTATTTATTTTATTTATTTTACAGGGGTAGAACATCAACACAAATTTTTAAACAAGTCTGCTGTTCCTTCTATTTTCCCATGGAATGAAAAGCCTGTTTCGAAACAGGATTTAACCAGAGAAGAACGTCTTAGAGCTCGCAATTGCAGAAAAAGTTTGTTTCAAGAAAAGCCTTCAACGTCACAAAGACTATGTGATGTTGTACCACTCCATGGACACCATGAGGAATGCACTGATGCTAATGTCTCTGCAAATGTAGAAATTGATGTGCCACAAGATTTAGAATCCACATCAGCTGATTCATTGATAACGAGAAACATATCGCGAGCAACACAAACATCAAATATTTTAAGATTGTTCTCTACAGAGCTGTTGATAACTGACAATGAATCAGTAAATTTTTATACAGGCTTAGAGACCTATGCAAAATTTACATTTGTGCTGTCTACTTTACTGCCCATGGCCCATGATATTAAGTATAGATGGAGTAGAGTTATTGGTCTGTCTGTAGAAGAACAATTTTTAATTTTACTTATAAAATTAAGACGAAATAAACCTGATTTTGAGATCGCAAAAATGTTTGGTGTAAGCAAAACAGAGATTTCAAATATTTTATAACTTGGGTTAATTTTGTTCATGATATCTGGAGTTTAATTGAAATTTGGCCTTGCCGAGAGCTAATCAACTATTATATGCCAGAAAGTTTTAGGAACGATTATCTCTCTACAAGAGTGATTATTGATGCGACTGAAATTCCTATTCAAAAACCGAGCCAGCCTGATTCACAAAAAGCTACATTCAGTCAATATAAACATAAAAATACTTTGAAATTTCTTGTTGGGTCTTCACCAGGAGGGCTGCTAACTTATTGTAGTGGAGCATATGCTGGTTCAGCTAGTGATCGACAAATAGTTGAACGCAGTAATTTGTTTGAGTTATGTGAACAAGGAGATAGCATTATGGCAGACCGTGGTTTTAATGTACAAGATTTATTTGCAAATAGGGGTGTTGGAATTAATATTCCAACATTTTTAAAAGGGAAGTCACAAATCCCAGGTGTCTTGCTTAAATCAGATCAAAAACTTGCAAGTCAACGAGTTCATATAGAGAGGCTCATTGGTTTAACAAAAACATATAAAATACTAACAACTGAACTCAACCAGCATTATGTACCTTTAGGTTCAAAAATATTTTTTATTTGTTTAATGTTGTGTAATTATAGGGAAGGTATTGTAAATAAACAGCATAATTTGTAAAACATTAAATTTGTATTATATTTTAATAACTAGGTATACATTTCTCCTTTTTTAGTTTAATCTCTGAATGACAATAATTATGATAAACATACATAATCATAGTTACTTAGTTTTTTGTATTTTCAGGCTAAATAAAGATTTTTTTAAATTTGGATTTTGTATTATTTTTTGAAACTTTCATAATCATTAAAAAGGTATTTGTTTAAAAGTTCTCTCTTAAAATAAACTTCATAGAAATTATCTAGGTTTGTTAATATGTTTTGAATGAAAGCTTCATCCCTGGGTATGTATACAACCTTCATGTCTTTGTATGTGTATACTATAAAATTACAGTATTTTCGTTGTGTACAGTACAACTGTCCCTGTACCTGGTAATAGTATGGCGAGGTTGTTTTTAAAGTTAAATCTGATGTTAGGTATGGAACAGTTGTACTGTTTATTGGTTGAAACCTGCTTGCATATGGACATTTTATTTCAATAGTAGTGTCTAGACCTAACAAGCCATCTGGCGAAGCTGCTAGATATGGCTTTTCTTTACTTATAAACAAGCCACAAGGTACCACTTCCAGGTCATAGTGGTCGCAGTATGTTTTCATTGCTATTGGTTCATTTATTATTCCATGGGTTGTTGCTCTTGATTGAAATGTTTTCTTGTGGAGTATTTGTTTAGCATAACTGGGCAATGTTGTCGGTTTTGAGTGACAAATTGTATGGAAATTACTTGCTGTTAGTCTAATTTTTCTTTCAGCGTGCCATCCTGTGCTGGACAAGCTACGAACTCTGGAATTATAGTTTTGTTTATCAATTTTTTTGAGGGCATATGGTTCATAAATCACGCTTCCTTTTTTTCTTAATAATTTTTCTGCACGAACAGGTGTACCAGTGTATGGATTTCTCGGTGCATGAAATTGTTGGAGTTTTTGGGTACAACTTTCAAATAATAATATATTTTTTTCATTTACCATATGTTCTACAGCAAACAGCAGAACTGCCACATGTTTGCATGAAGCACTATTTCCACTTCCTGCTGGGCATTCACAGTGCGCTTCCTCAATATTTCCGTATTCATCCAATTTAATATTGATTTCATAATGGAGACTTTTCATTGTTTTTCTACAAATTCCTTTTAAATATGTATATGAATTAAAGATGTGTGAACGGGCTGCTACTAAATGCCGAGATTCATATAATTGTACAACTTTATCCATTTTCTTATTTGTGCTGCAAAATAAAAGAAAGCATTAATTTAATTTCTTGAATCTTACTAGTTCCTTCTGTGAGAGGCCAGGCTATGCTTCTGTCTCTATTGCAACGAATGTGCAGTGCAATGAATCAACTACTTACTAGGACAAATAATGCCTTATTTGAGTTTTGTTCAGTGGTGGCAATATTGTGTGACTGTTTATGTCTCGGTATGCCTCATTTGCTGCTAGTACCATAGCAGGTTCGTCATTGTTATCCAAATTTTCTGCACCGAAATTGAAGTTTTTGTCGTAGCACTCCAATCTGCAAAGAAAATACAAAATCTTGTAACTATTTCGACATAACCTAGATATTCCTTTGAACATCAGTTTGACCATGTAAATTTTCTCTTATCACGAGATTTGATTGTGATAGTTTCTGCCTATGATCATCAGATTTCTTATTATTTCCACAACTGCTCAGTAAAATCGTGAGATCCTTCGTAAATACTATGTAATAGAAGCGAATCCAAAAGGATGCACCTTACCTTTCGATCAAGTCAGTTTTCCTTCCTCGTAAAGAGGCGCCGCGTTTCTTCAACTCACTGACTCTCCATGTGTGGTACATCATTATAGGCACTATTTTCTTAAATTTTAATTCATAAATTGTAAAAATAAAAACACTGATGCAAGCTTAGGTAACGACAAAGTCTATGACAAGGGACCTATCTATGGCAGCGCCATCTATGATTAGCTTTTACCGGCCGGCCCCATTCATCCTTTTTCGGATCACACAAGTTACAATCGAATTAATATAGTCGACCGATTCGAGTATAACTCGACTCAAATATTCGATTTGAATTAATGTTGCTGCACTACAGCTCTTGTCTTAGTCAAAATATACGTTGAATGACATTTGTTTGATTTTTTAAATGGATTTTCGTAAAGTACTTAGTAATTATTTTGTTATTTTATATAAAAATAAGTTAAACAAACTACTTTTAAGTAATTTTTCTAGTTAAGTAAATTAAAAACTTATTTTCGTCAATCCAAATGTCAAGATGACTTCAGAGACCGAAGCTTTAAAAACAAAAGAATTTCTACGACGACGAAAGCTGAGACTTCAACAGGTTTGAATTATGTTAAAATTGTTCATTTGAAAAATATTTTTATATAAAAAATTAGTCAAGTACCGATAGAGTATACAATGCGAGAGCATTTTTAGGTCCGCGAGCAGTCTAAAGACATCGCAAAGAAAATAAGACAGCGCGCCAAGGTTGAAAAGTTACGACAAGTTGTTGGTCTAGACGCGAAGAAACAAAAGGAATATTTTGAATGTCAAGAGAAACTGGTCAAGCGACTGGAAGTGCTGTATGCGAAAGGCTTGGAAAATGTTGGCGCGAGTCATCACAGCGCATCCGAATTGACACAGCAAGGTGAGTTATGGTTATAAATTTATGTTGTTGTGATTTATACTCTTATAATCTAACGATATCTCAATCTATACTGTCTTCCTTTCCTTATCTCAATTTTTTTTGAGGTGCTAGAAGCCATGCTACATGCATGTCTTCTTGAATACATTCTACATGTGAATATTAAGGAAAACACTGTAAAGAGACCCTAATCAACCTCTTTCTGAACATAGCTACAATATTTGAGAAAGTTACTCTTCAATTAGTTGGTGAGTTAACAGTTTTTGTTAGTAGATGAATTAGCAAAGGCAGACTTGTCTCAGTTGCGGGGAAAGGAGGCTACAACCGAACTAAGAAGGAAAAAGCAAGAGAAATTAGATCAACAGAAAAAATTGCTGGACAGAAAAGTGCAAGCTAGGTGAGGATATCATAAATTATTGAGCTACTTATCTAATAAAGAACAAATAAATTATTGAGTGTATTGTGTATCTTGGTCTTTTTATTTTGATCTAAAATTGGGTTTCAACTTCTTTTGTTGATTGATCTTTTTGTAGGAATATATTGAAGAATTAAAAAAATTATAAGCTAATATTAAAAGAATTTCAAACTAACCATTTTATTAAAATTCAATTGAAACTGTTTTTTACATGTTACCATTATTGTGTTCCACAGGGAGGTTGCTAATGAAATAAGCCGGGACAAGACATCAGTGGTAGCTAATAAGCTTTTGTGCAAATCTTCAAGAATAAAAGTTTCTGATGATTCTTCCCAGAAGGCAGGAGGTTCCTCAGGGCTTGCAAACTCAAAGGAAAGTGATAAAGATGCAGGAACAAGTAACAATGATGAAGAGGCTGTGAAGACAAGTGACATGGCCACACAGTGGGACATGGAGACAATACCTGAGTGGGAACCCTCTGTGCCAGCTCTCTCAAGCAAAGCTGAAAAGAGCCATAGAATAGACTTGTTTGCCCTCAGCAAGGATATGCCATCCAGTTTACGAGGCAAGCACACACATGAAATGAAAGAAAGAGAACCTGGAAGACCTTCCTTGACAATAGTTTCAGAATACCTGCAGAACAGAAAGCTACGCCTACGAGAAACTGAACCAACATTCACAAATAAGAAGATACCAGATGATATGCAAAGCTTGAAACAGACAATAGAACGCACCAGAACCGCTAAGCCTGAAGGTATTCATTTTAATGTTTGTCAAGTGCATGACCAACAAATTATTCCAGTGCCGGTGTGGCGAGCAGAAAGGAGCTGTCAGTTTTGTTTTCACCAAGTTAACTCTGATAGTCCTGTACCTAGTAAACAGTTTAAATCCGTGACTAATGCTCAAATTAACCAGATCTTTAGTTCCGTAAGACCGGTGCGGCAAGTTAATATACTACCAAGCCCTGTTGTCAGAGGGAGAAGCCCATTTAGGAGGAGTAAAGTTGGTCCAACAATTTGTAAGCAATATTGTGATGCAAATAATAAGCAATAGTGGCTTTGTAATCTATCGGAGTTGGGTCCATTACATCTAATGTTCAACTTTCACTTCTACCATAACATTTAATATTTCATGTGTTCATGTATTCATTGCTCATTGTAAAGGTTTCATTGTGGTATAAATCAAGTTTTAAAACTGTAAAGACATGCATCAAGCTTACTTGGAGAATCGGAATCAATTAGATCATCAATAACACCAAGATAATAAATAATATGCCACTTACAGTTCCAGGTAAAGCACCTGCTTCCAATAATAAAGCTAAGAATATTCCGGAGAATCCTGTTCAAAGGAAAAGCTCTGTTTTAATGTACAACCACTCTACAAGAGACACCAGGGACTTGCCTTATGGTGACAAGCTTGTAGTCAGAGACCTGCAGTCTGAAGAGGATGCATATTCCCAGGCCATGAGGGAGGTGTCAGCCCTTGGTGTTAGAGACAAGGGACAAAGGAAAGTCCAGGATATGAGGAACAAGGTTGCCGTGACTAAGCAAAATGTTGAGAAAGAGTATAAGGATACTATGAATTTCTTGAACTCCTTGCCTAAGGATAAGGGTGGCAAAGTTATTGTGAGTATGAAGGTTTTTAGGGTTCCGTACCCAAAGGGTAAAACAAGACCCTATTACTAAGACTCCGCTGTCTGTCTGTCTGTCACCAGGCTGTATCTCATGAACTATGATAGTTAGACAGTTGATTTTTTCACAGATGATGTATTTCTGTTTCCGCTATAACAACCCATACTAAACTACTACTACTATGCTCGTTTTGCTCGATATTAATAACGGCAACAGGTAGATACTATATTATGAATATATAACGAAATATTCACAGTATATTTAGTTATATATTCACTTTTAAAAATAAATAGTTAAATTAAAATAAAATAAATAATTAAGGGGGGCTCCCATACAACAGACATTATTTTTTTGCCGTTTTTATAGGTAATGGTACGGAACCCTTCGTGCGCGAGTCCGACCCGCACTTGGCCAGTTTTTTTTACTTTTAATTTGTTATTCTGTTTTTGTTTTTCCATACACAATTAAAAATAATATTAGAACTTGTACTTCCATACAAAAAGTATTATTTCATCTATACAAAAAAAATAAATAAATTGAAGTGTTTGATTGTAATGTCAAAATAACAGCCTTTTACTAAATGCATATGAAATTATATACCTATGGTAATTATAACAAAAAATAATTTTTAATTTTTTTGTCTGTTATTCCGGCTAACCTCCATAATGGCTGGACCGATTTTGACGAAACTTACACTGGCAGATAGCTGATATTTTAAAAAGTAACTTTATGCCACTTTTATTTTAGAAAAAGTTTTAGTAAAGAGATACACACAGCTAGTTATCTATAAAAATGTTAGAAGACTTTCTAAGCACAGGTAATGGTTACTTGTATCATTTCAGAAAAATGCGTTTAGGGATGAGCGTCTGCAGCAAATGCAATATGATAGTCGTCAGCAAAAGATGCAACAAGAATTCAACAAAATAGAAAAGGAATGTAATAAACATAACTGTTCGGTAAATATTCTGTTTGACTCAGAAAATATAAAGCGGAATCTTTGAAATTCACTCAATTTAACTACAATATAACATGCTTTTACTTTCAGAAAAGTCGCAGCCAATCCAAATCTCCTGTTAGACAGATTAGCGATATCGATGACAATTTTGACAGCAGAGACTTCCAATACTCTTGGATGCCTGTGCCCGAGACTGACGGCAACCTCGCCATCCATGCAATTCCCAACACAGTGAAACAGGGGAAGTCTGGCAACAGTGTCAAGTTTAGCCAAGTTGATAGTTACCACGAGTACAGGTCACGTCATAAGCACACGCCTCCAACTAAAGACACTCCTCAGGACAAACCTGGCAAAAGAATTATTGAAACTGTGGTAATTGATAAGAATACCACTGAATCTTCTGATAGCTCTTCCATTACCTCAGACACAAGTTCTTTAGTAAATATTACAGTTGAAAAAAAGAGGAAACACAAAAATGCTAAAGAGATAAATCAGAATCTATCGGATGCCGAGAGAATTATAATATACAAAGTACTAGATTCAAAAACTGAAAAGAAGACAAAAAGACAAACTAAACTTTTGAATGAAATTGCCAAATCTTTGACATGTATCGGAAAAGTTCAACAGCAGCAAACTGAACATACGTCAACTAGCAAGAGTGCTGAAAATGCAGTGTCATTTGAACAACTCAATGAAGGTAGTTTTATTAGAATATTATGTTACTCACTAGTAGTTAATAGTAAATTCATCCCTTAATATAAATTTTTAATACAATCATGTCTGCTTAGGCTATTGAAGCCCATTTCTTGGACCTTAAAACTTTCTTGGACTGGCTCATTAATATGTTTAGATGACTACCCTAGATGTGGAAATTTAAAAAAAAAACATTTTAAAAATTAATAATGCTTTTTCAGGTATCTACAAGATGGTAGAGGAACAGGGGTGAGTTTTTATGAATTTTTAATAACTAATGATTGTATCCCATCCCTCTTCCTTTCCTACTATTACCGTTTCCTATCCTTCTGCAGGGCAGGCTACAAGATGAGTTGTTGCACTACTAATGTTGAGATGTGGCGGTCTACCACACCTCACAAACCTTGGTGGTAAATTATTAATGCTGTTAACATTATTAATTCATACTTACACTAGCTGCGCCCCGCGGTTTCACCCGCGTAAGTTTTGATCCCGTGGGAATATCGGGATAAAAAGTATCCTATGTGTTATTCTGATGTATTCTTTATTCTGATGAGCTATATTACTGTAAAGTTTCATCAAAATCCGTTCAGTAGTTTTCGCGTGAAAGAGTAACAAACATCCATACATCCATACATACAAACTTTCGCATTTATAATATTAGTAGGATTTTACAATAGTTTAATAAATCTTGATAGTAAGTTGTTGTTTAAATCTGTACATATTTAGTTGGCAGCCGGACCTGGTGACGTCACCATGGCGTCCCGGTGAGGCATGGCCCGTAGGGCATTCTGAAAGTCAGTAGCTATAAAACATCTTTCAGTGTTAGAGACAACATAATCGTTTGAGAGCTTGGCCTTAAGTTTATTAATTGACTTCACAGGGACAACATAGCCTCGATGTACTATGACGTGCGTGACAAGGTGGCAGCTACTTGTTCTTCAGACGTACATTTTCGGTCATGTCACTCTAAGAGTCCATGTAAAAGTCAACAGTGTGACAGAGGTTTGTATTACGAGTTGGCCAGTTGTATTCCAATGAAGTTTGCGATGTTTTATACATCTTCTTTATATTTTATTCAGGTACTGCCCTGCATTGGGAAAGCGGCGATTGTCCTGCACCAGCACCGTAAGTATTCAATATTCTTTTGGGTTTTTAATTCTAAATGGGAACAGAAAACGTAATGGATAATATGAAACTATTATTTTTAGGACAACAAACGAGAGTCAGTTGCCCAGCACATCCAAAGAAAAGGCGAGCGACCCTCCTCCGGCTCCTCAGTCTTCTATAGCGCCATCATCATCCTCATTTATAACAGCCACCAACGACAAAGGCAGTGCATCTGAAGGTGGGTACATTAAATTAGTTGACGAAACTGGCCAGGAGGCAGGGAAATTCTTCATAGATTCTTCTGGACTCCTTAATAATAATGCTTACGAAGTAGTCATACAACTTCGAAAGAAAGATAAAGCGCAACAAGAAAATACACCTAATGACAACACAGTGCTCAATCAGAATAAACAGTCTGGAAGGGAAATTAATAATAATAGTAATGAAAAGAACCGACCTGCTAGCCGTGAGACCGACGTAAACGATGGGCAGGTAACTTCTGACGGAGACATGCGCAATATTCGGGGTTACAAAAGCGATGTTTATAAACAGTCCACTAAAATTCCACTTCAACCTGATTCCACAACTGCAAATGCCTTTTCTGAAGAACCAAACGTGTCTCCTGACAATAAAGAAAAACATGACATTGAAACTAATACTGAAAGAAGCGATGATATATTTTTTGCACAACCTACTTCAGAGAATAAAAAAGATATATGTGAAAAAGGTATGCATACATGTTTAACTGAAGGACCAAAAGTAGAACAACTTCCTAGATCGTCAACAACTACATACACACAAACCACTTTAAGCTCTCCCAATCACAGACCTGTCTTTTTTCACATGAGTTCCTCGACTTCCACTGCTTATATGAGTCCACCAGAAATGATTTTACCTAAATTCTTAAGACATGATTGTGCCACAACTGAAGATGAAACATATGATCCAATACATACTATTGAACTAATTGGAAAAAAATACCGCGAAGAATTTGCTGAGTGTATATGCCGAAAATGTATGCTCGCTAAAAAGATGGGAAACAAAGTAAATGTACCAGCGAACTGTAGGAAGAAAAAATGTGAACATATAGAAAATATGACACAAACAAATTCAGCAAATATTACTCCTGAACGACAGAAAGCTCATGATGGTCTTAAAGAAAGAAATGTGCCCAGTAAAAGTTCAACAATTGACAAACCAAAATGTACTCATCATAACCGTAGAAATGTTGATCATGTGAAAGGACATTGTCATAGAATCAAAAGACCTTCAGCGGAAAGTTTTCGCTCATCCCGAAACTTTAATAACCTCGTCGGTATAGATTTGACTTCAAGAAATAGATACAAATTTACAAGTTCTTGTCAGGATAAAAAAACGGACCAATCTAGATTAAATCCAATTATTAGAGACTATGTGAATAAATTATTGGTTTTGAACAGAGAAGGGCTTAAAGCAGTTGAAATAGCAGATCAAGAATGCAGCTCGGTGGGCACTCCAGGCAGCTCAATAATTAATGTACCATTTAATGTTGATGAGAGAAAATCCTCATTATTGAATACGATTTCTTTAGAACAAATAAAAAACCTGTTAAAGCAGCAAATCATGGGGGAGCAACTAACAAAAAACACAAATTGCCCACAAAATTCATGTGTTTCTTCAGTTGCTAATACCAAGAAAAATCTGAAATATTCTTCATCTCGAACTTCCCGCAAAAAGCCTGTACACAAAGTCAAATCCTTAAATATTTCCAAACACTTTCTAAAGCAAATAAAAACAGGACAGGAAAAGTCCAAAAAACCTCCACCGCAGTCATCGACGGAAGGAAAAAACAAACTGGCTGGGAGTCGTACAGTGAAAAAAACACGCAGCAAAAGCCCACCATCACCGAGGCAGGCTTATATGGAGCCATACTCCAGATTCAATGATTCTGAATCTACAGCGAAACATTCTAGAGGGATTGAAAGAATCAAAACACGTACCAAAACAGATTCTAAAAAATCGAAAAACAAACCAGATTTGAAGCGCCATCAACCTACTGCGACTGATTCAACAGTTGATTCTGAGTCAACTGGACACTTCAACTCCACAGACGTTCCCGTGAGTATGTCTACGCAGACCACCCAAAACGTAGATATTAACACTGATACTAATTTTATGAAATTGGCAGAAGATAAATTGCAAAACATGGAAAAAATTGCTGACCTGACCGAAAAATGTACTAAGAGATTATCGAACCTTGCTAAAGTATTAGAGGAAGTACGAAAAAACAAATCACTGGCTTATAGTCAAATTTCGTCTGCTGAATCAACTGACTCTCAATCTGATAAGCCAGTGGTAAGCCCTATTACCTTTGACGATGATCCGCAAAGGTTGGGAACTAAATCTCCGGAATCTATTCCGGACACACACTCGAACATCCACACTCGGGACACTGTCGAAAAGGAATTACTGCGGTCAGAGCATATTAGTGTCTTGACAGGTATTCCCAAACCAGATTTTAAAGCATCTGAGACAAATTTGCCACAGTGTCCAAAGTCTGTTGAAAAATTAGATTCGCCTCTACATGTATCTACAAATACGGCGGATCTGTTGGTTAAAAGTAGACCAAAACCACCACCGGCATTATCTCGACTTAGTTTAAAACATGGACAAGAATATATCATTCCGCACGAACTGTCAACTGTCATGGAAGTAGACTCCCCTATGAGTACGAAACACAAAAGTCAGTCAGCGCGTAACGATGCAAAAGAGGCTTCCAACAATTCTAACAGATCCTTCTCCGGGGACAAAACTATAGATGATAACAGGAAAAGTGAAGTTGGAAAAGAATCCACTGTAAACCCTGACCTTCTTCAAACTAAGTCACATTTATCAAAAATGTATAAATTTTCGTCAACCGAGTCGTCAGACGATTCTAAATTTCAAATGATAGATCTAAAACAGTTTAATGAGATAATGTTGGAGCCTTTTATTAGTATTCAAGAATATGCAAAACAATACAACATGGAACCACCAGATGAAGGTTCCAATCTGGATGATATACAGAGAGATGCTGTTAATGATGACATAAGTTCTTTACATTCGGATGGTAGTTTACCAGATGTAATAGCGGAATTATTGAAACGAAATATTATTACTGAACCATTCAAATTTGACACAGCGTCCAATATTAACTCTACTACTATTTCTTCGGAATCTACGTTATCCATGTTAGCTTTGACAAAAGCGCGCAGAGTTAGAAAGAGAGCGAATGTTGTCCTAAATAAGGAAAATATCGGCGAAACGTCTGATACTTTGAGCTTTTCTTCAAATCCAGACCTAGAAAATGCTTTTAAAAAACTTGGCATGGGCTGGGCATCTTCCACTTTGAAAAAGACAAAGGAGCGCTTAGCCTTATCGTCTTCATCAAACACCTCTAGTTCTAGTTTATCTCAATTTAAAGCGAAAAGTTCCCATCAGGAAATACCAGCCCTAGTTACAGATTCTGTTTCATCTGTAGGAAATGTATGTAAAGGCACGCAGAATAAGAATACTGCAGACAACTCAAAAAATGCTGAACAACAAACTACATTCTCAAACTCAAGGACTGTTAAAGATTTTTTGAGAAATGAATTAGCAAAGAAAATTACTTTCACAAATAAATCAAATGATAATGATACTCAAGAAGAATTTGTTTCTTTGTTTGAGACGAAAATGCCTGAGGAAATGAAAGAATCGTCACAGATAAATCGTGAGGAGTGCTCCGTAGACAGTACGCGCAGCGGCGCTAACAGAGCGCGGACTTCCACCCCCGTACAGCTATTCAAGTCCTTGACCTACCGCTCGAGCTCCAGTTCGAACATATCTAACGGCTTGTTCAGTAACGCCGATGACCTATCGTCGGTCAAAATGACGTCAAATTCCATTAAAAATCATTCCACATCCGATAAGGATGACTTGACCATACCTTCTTTCAGTCTGAGGTTGAAAAAGAGTTCTGACTGTAGTAAAAGTGATTGAGGGTTTTGTTGCTTGTTAATATTATATTTATTTATGTGGATTAATGTGAAAAATAGAATGAAGAAAATATTTATGTATTATTGTAATGATGTTGTTTGGACTTTGTGTATATTTTAAATAAATAAATATGAGTCAAAAATATTTTTTTTATTAATTTTCGTTCAAAAAATTGGTACAGCAAACAAGGTAACATAGGTACCACGTTTATTTTTTTTGTTGCTTTCACAATAACACTCGTCAACTATACAAACCATTCCATAAGATCTTTCTTTACATAGGTATAATTACAGATTCATATATAATATCGAGATTAATAAACAGATTTTTAAAGATACCTTTGGTATATAAAGTATAATATGAGAAAACAGTGATTAGTGTAGGTTTGTAGTTAAATAAACTTTGTAGAATGACAATTCATTACTTGTGACTTACATAATAATTCTAAGACATTTGTTGGATTGCTGGCAACAAAAAAAGATCCTTTTTGTAAGAGATCCAACAGAATACAAATTTAGACCAATGAAAGCTATTCAATATGTAATAACTTAACCAATACATAACATATTATTACATGTAATTAATACCTGCTAAATGATCACAGAAAATAATTAGCTACTAAACTATACTAGCTAGGGAAACTTACAAAGTATTAACATGATGTTAATATGAGAAAAGTATTTTTGAGATTAAATATTCTGAGATCTCTGATCATATAAGTACAGTATCTAAGTTTTAACAAAGTTTCCCTTTATAATTTTGCTAAATAATCTTTTTAATAAATTATTCTTTCTTCTTATCATCCTTTAGTATATGGTCCTTCACCAGTGTGTATGCTAGACCAATTGTTAGTGCTGACACTACAGTGCCTTGGGCTGCCACTCGTAGCTGCATTAGGAACACACTGGTGCTCATTTTTCCCCTCGTCTTGTATTTGTATGCTCCAAACCCACACACACCTAATAACCCTATGATACCTGAAACAGTTAAAATGTATTAGTTTTTAAACTTGAGACACAATGTCCAGGCTTCTTTCTCAATGATTGTCTTTTATTTCTTGGGTGCCTAGGTAGAGGTACTAATATTAGATATAAATGAACTCATTCAATATAAATGTAATTATCAACTGCATAATTTTAAACAAAAACATATGGTCAAGGTCGCCTGGAAGAGGTTGCAGAAAGCAATAAGGCAGCCCATTGTATGTTTTGTTGTGTTTAATGGATTTTTGTATGTGTACAATAAAATATTTAAAAGTATAAGTAATATAAAATGGTTGAATTAATGAACATTTTGTTACATTAATGAACCACCAGCCTTACCTACCTATGATCATAAATGGTGAGTCTTTAGACTTTCGTGCTAGCCTATCTGATTGAGATTCATCTCTGTAGTCAAATATTTGCTGTGGGTTAGACATTGTGCATCTGAAACATTAAATACATAACCTTCAACCAAAATCAAAGGACAATATAAAAAGAAAAATTGTAGATTAGTATTTTATAAGATAACATCAGCCTATATTGGGTAGGCAAATGTTCCCCTGAACATTTGTTAATGTAATTTATGATACAGCATCATGAATATCAATGGGAATCAATTCATATTAATAATTTGGCTCTAGCTTGTCAAGATTAGCAGGTAATTTATTAAATCAAAAAGGTAGTTACTCTTATTAAGTCACAGCTGAGATCTTGATCTTGATCTTTACCTATATATTTCCAAGACTTATCTGTTAATAATTCCACTCACAAAATTATATAACTTGAATAATTTTTTAAATAGATTGCATCACAATTACACATGGACACTTACACACAGTGTGACAGCTACTGCTACTCTAGGTATTAATGAAAGTAAAATCCCGACTCAATGTTCTCGCTCGCTGCTGTTCACGTGAAATCTATTCCTGTCTCTACTGATTTTCATCAATGGAAAAGGATGAAATATAAATTTAATGACGTAGTCCAGAGTGATTTCCAATAACCGCAATGTGCCGCACGCAACGTAACCGTCAAAACTACTGAAGGTCACGATTGTCAAACCGTATTACGTCACTTGACATTGACATTTTTTATATCGATCACGAAATAATTTTTTGAAATTACGTTTTTCGTTTACAGCTGTACGGGAATCGCTAAGGTAGCCCGCGAAATTCAATTTTTCGTACGATTTTTGCAATTTGCAGCAGTGTCTTTGTGTACGTAGATTAAAATAGGTTTCGTAACAGTAAAAAATATGTATTTACAGAATTATAAGCATTAGAATGATTAATACAACTTGTTAGGTTAGTATAATCCTAAATGTCAAGATTTCACTAAATAGTCATTCAATAGGATTACTTGGTCTTAGAGAGTTGTATTGATGACTTTAATTCTATAAATACATATTTTTTACGGTCGCGAATCATAATTATTTTAATCAACGTACAACTTAATACTGACCAGCAAATTGCAAAAAACGTAAGAAAATTTTGATTTCGCGGGCTACCCTGGCACTTTCACCTTATATAAAAAATAGTTAGGTACCTATTAGTAAGGGAGGACTGGTGTTTGCAACTCCACTCCATGTCGAAGCGCGTAATTTGTGTACAAGAGTTACCTATTCATAAGAATCACTTTGTTCGAAACATCAAAAAAACAGCCTGCTTATAGCTAAAGCTATCGCTTCTCATGTAGGGACTTGCTTTCGATTTTCATTGACTTACCCTTTCTTCTAATTACGTCGAAGAGAGAATTTGGCGTGTGATCTATCTTAAAATACCACAGTTATCAAGTCATTTTAGGGGCATGTGTAAGTTCTGCCGCTTAGCGAGGCCAGGGGAGCTATTATTCGCGGCGGGTTTCACCGCTGCGACAGCGCTGCCCGCAAGGCTGTATCCTTAGAGAATAGCATGGCATGGCAAATCGAATCAAATTAGGTGGCCCGTAAATGCGCTACGCATGCATTTTACAGATTCTCTTGCGCCGCCGAGGTAATGCGCATGAATCTACGACATACGCGCAATACAATTGCAAGTCATTGTCGTGGGCATGTTAATGAATGAACGTGTTATATTAAACTACTTGACCGTCACTGGAAGCTTTATATTGAGAGAGCGTATCCGTTTCCGTCGATTTCTTAGCATTTTTACCTACTCAGTGGCGCCACCTGGCGTTTGCTTGTCATTTTAGTTTAGTAAAATGTAACGAGCTACTTTTTGTTCATTGGCGTTTCGTCCTCCGTCGAAGCAACTTGTGCGCATCGGTTTACGACCGATGCCAAAAATAACACTATATTTTTTTTTTTTATATTATGTTCAAATATATTTAATTTCATAGAAAAGTACATGATCATATTTTAACGGTATTTTTTCCGTTCGGATCACTATCTTGTAAATATTTCATTTAAATTTAAAAAATATTGTGTTGTTTTATGGTGAGTTAATTTTTTGAAGAAAAACTGTAAGTACCTACCCTACTTTGTAAAAGTAAGTGATCATTACTTTGATCGGTTTTTTCTGTTCGGATCACTGCTTACATTGATTATTTGCCAGTTATTTTCAATATATGTGTCCTTAGATTTGTATTGTGAGTCAATAAGGCTTATATTTGTTACGGTCTATCTAACGTAACTTTTATTACGATAATGGATGACCACGTATATGTTTCGGCTGCCGAGCCACAAGCTGTGGCCGGCCCGAGTGGAGTGACCCGCAAAAGGAACTTTAGCTGCTCTAGCAGCAGCACGACGAGCAGCAGCACTTCAAGCTCGTCTTCTTCAAAACGTGGCAAGCGGTCGCGCCGCGCACGCCGCAAGAAGAATAAGCGCACCCAACGGTCTAACCCAACATTGGAGATGCTTATAAAGGAAGTCAGTGAGCTACGCCAACAAGTTTTTGCAAATAATATGCGTTCTGCTTGCCATGATGGGGTATCAGTTTGTTCTGGGGTCAGTGGGGAACTATATGACCAACATAATATTGACGAACAGTGCCCTGATGTTGAAGGTCCAAATTCAAATTCAGATTTCACTTTTGATATCGAGACAAAGCTTAAGGAACCATCAGTTCCGAAAACACCTGAATTTTTTTTAAAAATGCTACTAGAGGTCCAGCGCTTAGGTAGTACATATTGGTCCGAAGTAAGGTATTCTGATACTCAAAAGCTCTACAATCATACCCCAGGTTTCATAGACTTAGACGCAAACGAAGAGATAAAAATGTATGATACCTTACGTCACTTAGCACATGCTGATAAATCATATGCAGCGATTACTTTTTGCATCCTAAAACAAAAAGAATCGTTACAAGAAGCTATTCGTAACCTCCTTTTGTGGGCCAAAAATACAGAAGTAAATTTTGATAATTTAAGCGGGAAGGTTGAAGAATTATTTCAAAAAGGTGATTTGCATAAAATCTCTTCAGACCTGTTACAATTAGTTTGTGGCCATCGAGCCGAAAGTATAGAAATGCGTCGAGAAACAATTACTAGTCAAATTCGAGATCCATTAGTAAAAGCATCTTTGAACAGAATTCCCCCATCATCTACTTATTTATTTAGTCCCGAGTCTTTCACGACAGCATTAGAAAAAGCAGGCGGTGTACGTAAAGCTTTTTGGCCTCCAAAAACTGATTCATATAGTAGATCTAGTCAATCTAACCGACGCCCCTCACGGGGGCAAGGCCATAAACCATCGCGTGAAGCTCAATATTTTTGCCATGAACCAAACATACCAATGCACACGCATGGCTATGATAACTCACCCTCGCGGGGTGGATATTTTCGCACCAATTCCAAAAAGAAAGGTCAGGGTTTACCATCCTTTCAATCTGGTCAATATACCAACAGTAGAGGTTCAATTCACAACCGAGGCTCGCGGCCCGATCGTGGAAGTAACCGAGGTCGAGGACATTCAGATAACCGTCCAAAAATCTTTCGAGCAAACCAAAAACGATATAAACAATGACTCGAATCGTTTTCGAGCAGGTCAGTTAGCGCACTACCACTCGAAATGGAAGGAAATGGGGGCACCAGAAATTGTTTTAAAATTAATTCAAGGGTATCGCATACCATTTACCCACAAACCTCCTCTGATATACCCAAACATAACCACTGGTCTCTTTCAAACACCTGTCTCAAAAGAAATGTCTGCATTAATAAACAAAATGAAAGCTCAGGCCATCCTATAAGTTGTTCCACTCTCACGGAGTTTCATTTCCCCTCTATTTTTGATACCAAAACCCGACGGATCAGCCCGTCCCATATTCAACTTAAAAGCATTAAACGAATTTGTAAAGACCCAACCGTTTCACTTAATAAACATGTATCGCATCCCGGACTTCTTGCAACCAAAAGACTGGATGTGCAAAGTGGACCTATCACAGGCATATTTCCACTTAAAAATTTCCAAGCCACACAGGCGCTTCCTTCGCCTTGTATACAACCAAGAATTGTTAGAGATGACCTGCCTTCCATTCGGTCTAAGCACCGCGCCCAAAACCTTTTCAATACTAACGAATTGGGTTGCCCAAATATTACGAGAACGCTGGAACATCCGAATCATCGTCTATCTCGACGATTATTTAATAGCACATCAAAATGTACACGTTCTTCGAGAACATGTCGAGCTCACATTGGACACATTACAAAATCTTGGTTGGCAAGTAAATTTCGAGAAATCTGTTCTTTGTCCTCAAAAGACTATTACATATTTAGGGATATTGTGGAGTCCCTGGGACAATTCAAAATCCCTGCCAAAAGAAAAGACTTCTTCATTAATCAAAAAAGTGAGTCAAGTTCTCGAGCGAGGAATAACAACTCTAAAGGAATTGCAGAGAATAATAGGACTCCTGAACTTTGCCAGTTATGTTGTTCCTCGAGGCCGGCTCAATCACCGGCAATTATTAATGTTCATGAACTCTCTACCAAACCTTTTATCGAAATCCTACCCACTACCACAAAATGTTCGAAAGGAATTGGAATGGTGGAATCTGAATTGTCAGTCATCAACACCCCTACATTACCCTCCACCAGTAAACTTTCTGACAACAGATGCATCAAATCAGGGTTGGGGAGCGCAATTGAACAATCTGGCTGTATCAGGCAGTTGGTCACAAGACGAACTACACTGCAATCAAAAAGAAATGTTAGCCATATTTCGAGCCCTTCGAGACAACGTTCACCTGCTCTACAACAGCTCGATCCTGATACAATGCGACAACAGGACGGCTGTCAGTTACTTAAGGAACGAAGGAGGTACGAAATCATTACCCCTAATAGAACTAACCTATCAAATTCTGAATATACTGGACCAATTTCAAATTCACTTCAGCATACACCATCTTCCAGGCAAGTACAACAATCATGCCGATCACTTGTCACGCTTTCGTCAACCTCCGGAATGGCACCTAATGCCAGCGTGTACGGAAATAGTGTTTGTAAAGTGGGGAACCCCAATAATAGATTTGTTTGCCTCTGCAACAGCTCACGTAGTTTACAATTATGTATCCCGAGACTTGAGAGACCGACAAGCACTATTACACGATGCATTCAGTGTCCCATGGAACTATCCACTCGCATGGGTGTTCCCACCTCCGTTCTTAATCCCAAAAGTCCTAACACACCTCAATCAATCGACGGGAATATTTTTAATAGTAGTACCTCGATGGGAGAAGGTATTTTGGCGTGCAGACCTCAAAGTCCGCGCGCTTGCACCACCTCTAACTCTAAAAAAGTTACAGATGCACCTGGTCGACACATCGACGGGACTTCCACCACCACAAGTGGACAAAATGATCCTCGAAGTCTGGAAATGTGGGGGTGGTCCAAGGCGATAGAAACATGGAGCGCCGAACAACAGTTATTGCTCAAAAATTCCTGGCGTAAGTCTACCTTAAAAACATATGAGGTGGCTTGGAAACGTTGGACTTCCTGGTCTATATCTAAAAACATTGACACGTATAATCCTACAGGTACGCAATTAGCCCAATTTCTATCTGATTTGCATCTGATTCATAAATTATCATATAATACAATTCTTTTACACAAATCTGTCGTTTCCACTTTGTGTAATGTTGAAAGATCAAGTCAATTAAGTTCACATGTTCTTGTAAAACATATTTTAAAATCAATTGCTCTGGAAAATCCTAAGTCTTCTAAGCCACCAATTTGGGATGTTAGTAAATTAATTACCTTTTTAAGCAATTACGCTGTAGACATAGACAATCCCTTTCAAATATCACGTCATACTGCAACTACACACATCAAAAGTGTCTAGGGATCAACATATATTTTTGCAATAACTTTTCTCCTGATTGATATTAATTAAAATGTTCTTTAAGGATTCATCAAATAAAGTGTTTTCGTTTGTCACAGTAACGATAAACCAAGTCACCTTTGCATTAATAAAGAAATTTGCCATTTTCCTAATAAAGGGATTTTTGACATTTGAACCACTAACACAAAAGTTCGAAAAAAAGACTGAAATAACAGTTTTCTCTAAAATTTTATTGGGTAACTTAAACAATTAATAATCCGTGTCCAATTAAACATCGGTTTGGCATACTCAAAATGAGTTCATCCAAATCACGCTGTGGAATGGCCGCCCATGTTCGTTGCAACAACAAAAAAAGGTCTTCTTGCGACTGGATACCCTCCATATTCGGCAGAGCTCTTCTCTGTAGCATATCCCATGCATGCTCAATCGGGTTCAAGTCTGGCGACTGAGCAGGCCAGGGCAGGACATTGATGTTAGCTGCGGCGAGAGTCTGTCTTACAACTCTTGCGGTGTGCGGTCGTGCAATATCATGCATTAACTGAAATAAGGGACCGATTTGCACTTGTAGAGGAACGATGACGTCTGATACAATCGTCTCAGCATAAATTTGAGCGTTGAGGTTGCCTCTGATCCAAATCAACTCAGTTCTTCCGCCGATCCAAATACCCGCCCATACCATGATGGTTCCACCACTATAAGGATGGACTTCCTGGCAGGATTTTAATCGCTGTTGGCGTCCAGGGGTTCTCCAGTGTCGTATACGTCTTGTATCCGGTCTCATACCAAAACGAGACTCATCAGAAAAGCACACGAAACGCCATTGTTCTTCTGCCCAATTTCTGTGTTCAAGAGCCCATTGATATCGAATCCTACGATTGTGCATTGCTATAGGTGGTACCCGTAGCGGTCTTCGGGAATGAAGGTTCACTTCATGCAAGCGGTTTCTGACTGTTTGGTCGCTAATTAAGTTCCCTGAAGAGTGATGAAGCCTCACGGCTAACATCATGGCGGTTATTGTTGCTCTTCGAGTTAAGATTTGAATGTATCGGTCTTGTCTCCGTGTGGTGCAGCGATACCGTCCTCCATGGCGCTCAGCCACGGTACCAGTAGGCCAATTCTGCTAATTTAAAACGTTCAAAATCTAGTCGCAGTCTCATCTCGGCGACAAACAAATGTCAAAAACTTGTCAAAATGTAGGGAAATTTGAAGTATTTTTGACAGATTGAGACTGAGATCAGACTGTGAACGTTCTTAAAAATTACGAGAATTGCCCCTCAGTGCTTCGGTAACGTGTCCAAAGTCGACTGATAACACTCTGACTTGTATTCAGAGCTAAAGCCACAGTACGTTGCCGGGAACCAGCTTCTATCATTCCCACGGCTCTGAGCATTTCTTCCCTGCTTAAATGACCTCGCCGCTCCATAATAACGTTGGTTTTAATCAGTAGTAGGGAAACAGTAGCACTAATAATGTCTTCAATGCGTTGTATGTTTTTATAGGGAAAATATTGACAGCTGATTTTCATCTTTTACTCGAATTTGATTCACAGTTCCTGATTCAAATTATGAAATGCACCAAAAAGGATCCATATAAATTTATAAAATCATAAATTTATTACAAAGCCACATCTCAATCTCAAGAAATCCGCATAAAAATGCTTGATCCCTAGACACTTTTGATGTGTGTATATTACTGCTTTGCTCAGGTAGACGCATACATGACTTAACGCTGCTTAGAGTTGATTCTGACCATTATATTAGATCAGATGATAGCGTTATATTATGGCCTCAATTTGGTTCGAAAACAGATTGCAGTAATCACAGACAGTCCGGCTGGAAACTTCTTGTAAATCCCAACAATTGTAACCTAAATCCTATATTTTGGCTAGAAAAAACTACACAATTATTAAATGAAAGACGTAATGCTGCAAAATCATTTAATTTGTTTATTACAGTTAGAGGTGTGCCAAAGCCTGCTTCACGCACCGTCATCGCAGGATGGGTAAAAACCCTATTCAATGAAGCTGGCATCACAGCAACTCCAGGAAGTACACGATCTGCAGTAGCCTCTAAAAGTTGGCTAGAAAATCATCCCCTTGACGAAATCCTATCTCGAGGAAATTGGCAATCGGCTAATACATTCCAGAATTTCTACAGAAGAGAAGTCGTGAGAAGTGTTGATTCAAATCTAAATGTTACACAATTATTTAATCCGATTAATTAACTCTGAATATTATTTATAATTTGTATACGAGTATCACAAAGAGATTAATTCAATAAATATATTGCTCTGTACCTTTTCACATGCATTATAAATATACTTTCTGACTTATTTTGTTTAAATTAAAATTTCCTATCACATTGGCGTTATCATATTAGTGGCGACACCAGGCGATAACAAACAGGTCTCAATATAAAGCTTCCAGTAACGGTCAAGTAGTTTAATAGAAGCGTTTTACCTGAAATAAAACGCATATTAAAATACTTACCTCACTGGAAGCTTTAAGTTTACTTCTGCCTGGTTATATTGAGCCAATGAACAAAAAGTAGCTCGTTACATTTTACTAAACTAAAATGACAAGCAAACGCCAGGTGGCGCCACTGAGTAGGTAAAAATGCTAAGAAATCGACGGAAACGGATACGCTCTCTCAATATAAAGCTTCCAGTGAGGTAAGTATTTTAATATGCGTTTTATTTCAGGTAAAACGCTTCTATTAATAATAGTTTTCTTCATTCAAAATCTTTTTGTAGTTACTTGAATCCACGGGAAAAATGCACATAAAAGAAAGGAAGGGTAGTTTATAAAATAAATAGGTGTGAAATAGATTATAAAAACTATATTTTTGGTCCCAAAATCAAAGGCAAGACGTTAACAAAACACATGATAATAATATAAATAATTACTTAAAAGCAAAACCTTATTTTAATTTCTAGGTAAACAAAAGTTATAGTTATGTAAAAAACAAGTGCACACGGCGACTCATCAAGCTATATACTTATTTCCAGTTTTAGCTGACCTCGCATTGTATAGGCTTTTCGTACTTACAATAAGAACTCTGCTTATACTGGAAATGTAGGTATAGCTTGATGTGTCGCCGTGCGTACATAAAAGTAATATTAAAATAAGCGTCTAGAGATACGCTCACCAACAAAAGTCGATTAGCCTAACATTTTGTTTAGAACATTAACACATCCGTTTTTTTCCATGTCGTTTGATTATAATTCGATTTAATAACGAGAATTAGTTTTAATCGACTTTTTTTGTTAACTGTACCTACCTACTTAGAAATTATTTTTAATTAAGAAGTATAAAAATTGTGACGTGTTTCTGATATAAATAAATATAATTTTATTATGGAAAATTGTATAGAATGTATTAGTACTTATTTTCAATCTTTAAAAAATACATAAGACCCGTATTTGAAAACACGGAACGGCGCGTACCAATACTTCGAAGTAAATATAATTTGAGTAATAGGAACATCCTGAGTCCCAGGCGCACAGCGTCCAATTTTTCGTGTTTCTCCTAACCATAGGTACTACTATAAAGCTATAATTTAGTAAAAGCGCTTCTTAGCTGCCTCCACAAATAACACACATATAAAAAAGATAACACATCAGTCAAAGATATAAAACCTGTTGCTTCTAATGTTTTCGTTTTTATAAACAACTAGTTTTGGACAAGTCTTAAACAAAACTTATTGAAAACAAGTATCACAACTTTTATTAGGGGTGTAAAATGCGGGGTTTCTCATTTAAGTCTGTGGTAATTCCGGATAAGTGATTAAGTGTGAGGCCAAACGAACGTAATTTTGTGAGTCGTGAATCGCAGAATTTCGGTCGCAGAAATTCTGCTGCATTCAGTTTCATACTAAAGTCCTGTTTGTACCACACGGCGACGAAAATGAGTAAGTTGTCTGCTGACTCACGCGCGTTATTTCAACCGAATTGCGCTCAGGGTGAGGGAGGGGAGAGAGGCAAGCGTCAGGTAACTAGTTAAGTTACAGAATGCGACTGAAATTACGTCCGTCCGTCTGGCAGCCTAAACGAATTTCAGTGGAATTTAAATTGCGTTACTCAAAATACGCGACTCACAGCTCAAAAAATTTACGCTCGTTTGGCCTCAGCCTAAGTGAGCGGAAAAAATGCAGGCAAAATACGTTCGAGACCGAGAATGCTGAGCATAAGTATTATAAAAGTACTACGAGTAAAATCTTCTGACTTCAGCCAGTATCGACTCGTAAGATGACTCGTCGATGATAATGAACCGCTTGGCGCGCCTGCTGAAGTAGTAAATGTCTCCCGTGTAGATATCGAACCACAGCGCATGAATGTGGAGGTCGTGCTTCTCTAGTCGTTTCTTTAGCATTCCATAGGATGCGACGTTTTGTAACTGTTGTAGAGTGTTCACCTGAAAAATAGTAAATTAACCATTAGAATCTTGCGCTTTTTAATCGTAATTAGGTATCGCGTACCTAGTGCAAAGATGAGGGGAAGGGTTCGAGTCAGATTCCCATCTGTTTCTTATAATTTCGGATAACAGCCTAAAGTCTCAACTCAAAGATTAATCCCTGCATTCAAATTAAAGTCTCCCATAATATAAACTTTATCAGAGGATGAGGGTGAAAAAAATATCCCAAATGCAGTCAGCACCTTTGCTATTAGACGCTTTGTTTTTGAGGCCCGATATTAAAGTTTATTTTGTAAGTAAAGTAAAAATAATGTGTTAATGCAAACTAACCTGTGATAATTTGTCTTCTATACAAAATCTGTTGTCTGGGTCTATATAGGCAACGAATTTTCGTTGCGGTGTTTCAGCGGTGAAAAGCATAGGCTTTGTAAAATCACCTTTCATTGCGATGAACTTGTCCAAACTCGTGTGAGCATGCGTACACATCCACGATTTAAGAGGTGACAGTCTCCTTTGTTCCTAAAAAAATAATTAAGAAATGTATACTTTGAGAAACTAGATAGGTACAGACGCCAGCAGGTCAACCTACCCCAATCTGTCAAATTTCTTTGATAGATTTTCAACTTTAGCACAAACAAATAAGGTTCAAATTCAATTGAGGAAATCTGACAGATTGGGGTAGCTTGATGTGCTGGCCTCTGTACATAACATTGTATAACATGATTGTCAACAACTCTGCAACATTCCATGTTGCTGTGCTGAAGCAATGTTGTGCAACTTTGCTTCCCATAAATAAGGGGTTTTACTTTTCGTCACTGCAGATAATTTAGTATAACGGTCATCACATATGTGAGTTGTGGAGGTCCGATAAGCAATCGCTCCATGTAAAATACTGTTATTCAGCTGCAGGTATCCGGTTCGACTGGAAGCCGATTCCAAACATATTTGGGAAAAGGCTAAGCAGATGATGATGTCCTCTCATAACAATCATGCTTTTATTCCGAGAAGGGGTAGGCAGAGAGCAGATGTACAGACGCCAGCAGGTCAACCTACCCCAATCTGTCAAATTTCTTTGATAGATTTTCAACTTTAGCACAAAGGAATAAGGTTCATATTCAATTGGGAAAATCTGACAGATTGGGGTAGGTTGATGTGCTGGCCTCTGTACCTATGTGTAAGCCACACACTCACACTGCCATTCACACAATCACCATTTTAAATTATTTAAAGATTTATGGATATACTAACTATACTAGATTCCTCTTTACTTTTTAGCTTATACAGAAGATTCATCGCTTTACAGTCGCTGTGCCCACACACAATAATGTGTCTTATATCGTTCAATATACAACCAAGCTCTAAAGCGGCTGGCTCACAGCTGGTCATCTCGTCGACAAAGTACTGCGAGTGAGGTATTACATTCCCAGCGTTTCGCACTGAAAATAAAGATTCATAATTATTTATTACGGAACTCAAGTTAAACTGCACATCAATTCAAGTAATTTTAACTACAAACCAACAAACATATCGCCAACACTAGTCTCTGTGAATCTTGTCGGAATCATTCTACTGTCCATGCATGTGTAGAACACTGCTTTAGGCTGACGTAGAAAACAGAATGCAAAATTAATACAAAATAGATCTAATTCAGAATTCATCAAGGCAATTTCTGAAGAGGGCTTAAAAATCAGACCTCGCATCACATCTCGTATTAATACAAAATACTCATCACAGCTCTCAAAGCAAAGGCCTCAGCAATTTTTGTAACTAGCAAATCAGTGGGCATGCAGATGCAAATATTTATCCAGGTATAGGTACAGAGGCCAGCACACCAAGCTACCCCAATCTGTCAAATTTCTTTGATAGATTTTCAACTTTATCGCAAAGGACTAAGGTTCATATCCAATTGGGAAAAGACAGATTGGGGTAGCTTGATGTGCTGGCTTCTGTACTTCAACTATTGAGTAAACAGATTGCGAATATTTACTATAAACGCTTTAGGGTTCTTTTGGCACGTGGCCAAAATCGGAACTAATGCCGTCATCTTGTTTTGACAATACCGTTGGTCAATACAAATTCATCTTTTGTGTAACCGGTAAACGCGGCGTTGCCAAAATAGCCGCAATCCCGATTGGATTGAGGCTATTTTGCCATCGCTGCGTCTGTCTGTCCGCCGCGCGTTTTTGAGGTAGGTAGCGTGCAATTTTACTTACAAATGCTTATTTCTGTTACACTGGGTTACATTTTGATTCTCTAACATTATTGTATCTGTTAGATTTAGAAGTGTTTTATTTCATAGCAGTGTTAAAAACACTTATTAAGGTTACAGTTTGAGTTCCTGGAATGGATCATCAATTTTGTAATTTATGAGTTATAATTTATTTTACAACTCACTAACTTTAATTTTCTTTAATTTTGAACACAACAATTTTTTTGTAAAGTTGGTATTAAATCGTGACAAATTGACTGCAAACAAAGCGAGCGGACCAATAACCAGAGGAGCATTATTCTCGTAATATAAAAGAACGTTCACAGTCTGATCTCAGTCTCAATCTGTCAAAAATACTTCTTTCCCTACATTTTGAGAAGTTTTTGACATTTGTTTGTCACCGAGATGAGACTGCGACTAGATTTTGAACGTTTTAAATTAGCAGAATTGGCCTACAGGTATTGGTATAAGTCAAGAAGTACGAGTAAAAAAGAAAAAATAAAAGTTAAAAGTGGAGGCAACACTCTGAATACCTAAGTGAAACCGACTGTGGTGGGCTGTCGCTCTCTTTCTGAATACATACTTAAGACAAAGAAAACATATATCACTGTCTCGTTCTTAAGTGCGTATTTAGAAAGAGAGCGTCAGCCCACAGTCGGCTTCACTTAGGTATTTAGAGTGTTGCCTCCATTTTTATTTACAAGCTTCTTGGTTTAGGTGTTCTGTGCCTCTACCTGTCACTCCTGTCAGTGAGAGTGAAATTAAATGTCAAAATAAGGGTATTTTGGTCAAAAATTTTGCTGAAGATATCGTAAATAATTCTTGAAAACGCAAAGCAACAGTTATTAATTGATTTAAATTAGTGTAAAGTAACATTCTTATCATTTTTATTTGACAATTTAACCCTTATATTAGCATTCAGAATAAAAAGGTCAGTAAAAATTAAACTTACCGTAGGATGGTTTTTTACTTCTTGAAACTGTTTTACCATACTTGCACGATCTAAAACACGATATCTCATAATACCTCTTAGTATTTTTTCCATGATTGTAGTATTGACACTGTCACATTAGCTGTTCACGGTTCATAAAATGATACAAAATAGAGAAGCAAGGTTGCATGTGGTTATACTAAGATTGACATCTGTGACCTTCATTAGCGAAGCTTATCGTGTCCGCAGTGGACTTGTTTCACAGAGGTAATTCTAAATTATTGTGGGTCAATGACTCAACGTAGGTACACACGACATTAACTATGTTATTGGTAGCAAATTTTACTATGCATATGTTTTTTCACTATCAAAATGATTTACATATTTATCGGAATACAAAACCGATACGCGGACCGCGTTCAATTGAGTGTAGGTGATTCGACAATAATGGAATAGTCTAAAAGCTACATTAAGACGACCCACTGACCCATTGAAATATTTCAGCGAAATAAAATTACTGTGTAAAATATTTTTATTTCACTCTTTTGATATACTTTATTTTAGATGGATGCCGAAACTATTGGTGATGTAGCAGGGAAGAATGAGAATGTTCCTCCAGAATTACCTATGAACCATCGGTTTATGGAACCTGAGAAAGCGGTTAAGACACTCACAGACATGGCTATATGGGAGAAATCAGAAGCTTATATGGAATACACTGGCTTCATAGCTACACTGAATGAAGCTATAAAGGCTAAGCCACTATCAGTAGACTGCAAGATCTCAACAAATGTACAGAAACTACTAGATGTGCTTGAGTTAATTGATCATCTCATAGAGGAATTTCCACCTATTGAGCAACCACAAAGATTTGGTAATGTGGCTTTCAGGAGCTGGCTCTCCAAACTTAAAATGAACAGTACATTGTATCTGCAAGATTCTCTGCATCCCAGGATACACTTGGCAATACCTGAAGTTAAAGTTTATTTGGAAGAGAGTTTTGGTAACGCCACAAGAATTGACTATGGAACAGGCCATGAAATGGCCTTTGTCATGTTTCTCTGTTGTTTGTATAAAATAGGCCATTTAATAGCTGAAGATAATGTGGCAGTAGTGTTCTTGATCTTTAATAAATACTTGACTATAGTAAGACGGTTGCAGAAGACATACAGAATGGAACCAGCTGGCAGCCATGGTGTGTGGAGCTTGGACGACTATCAATTCATACCTTTCATTTGGGGTAGCTCACAACTTATTGAGCAACCAAGAATATATCCACCAGCCAAGTTCTTGGAAGATGACATTATTGAAAAATATCACAATGAGTACATGTTTATATCATGTATTAAGCATATTAAGGAAGTGAAGAAAGGTCCCTTTGCAGAGCATTCAAATCAGTTGTGGAGCATAAGTGCAGTTGGCTCATGGACCAAAATCAATCAAGGTCTCACAAAAATGTACAAAAAAGAGGTTTTAGCGAAGTTTCCAGTGATCCAGCATGTTCTCTTTGGCTCTCTGCTTCCCATAAGGAGATTCCCTATCAGTCACTAGAATCAAATGGAGCTGAGAATTGTGAGAAAATGAAGATTGGCAATATTTATGCGCTACTTATAGTGGAAATATTGGGAATGAAAAGACTGTCACAACAAGTGGATAAAAAGTTGAAAAAATTATAAGATGGAACTTGTTTCAGTAATTTAATGTGTTCTTTTATATATGTATCCAACCATATTAATGCACTGCTACTGCCTTATGACTTTTGTCTTAAATTTGATGTGTTTAATGGTATAAAATGTCAGTATTATGATTTATGAAATTTAAAATGAGTCTCTGTGTCTAATACTTATTTAATCACCTAATTTTTATGATATTAACATGGATAGTCATAAGTGGCCAAATGGGTGGGTAAGCTGGCCGGATTTAAATTGACGTCAGATGTTTTATCAGATAAATAATTGGAATTCAGTTTGTTTTCCTGATTTCATACTTTTTTATCTATGTTTTATAGTTTCATATATTAAGTAGTATTAGTCGAGAACAAATACCTTGACCTGTGCACTCCTTAATTTAATTGAAACACACACTTAGTTTTTCAGTAGATAACAGTTTTATTACAAACCTATTATGTAATTAATAGTTGAACAATGTAATACATAAAGTATCTACATACTTTGCCCAGCCTCATTAACATTATAATACTATGATTGACTGTTTATCATGTCTACATACAGTTACTATTGTTTTCGCTTTGCGCTTTAAGTTTACTATATTATGTGATACAATTATTATTGATTACCTTTGTCGTTAATTTTAGTATTAAACTATAATGACTTGTAATTTTTTGAAAATATAAAAAATGTAAGTACTTATGAAATATGTTGTATTTTTTTTCTACTTTTATTTTCACATTAGTTTCTACCCTCGACTTCGTCCTCTTGTATCCCCGACCCACTCCTTCGCATCGGATCACCCGCCCAAACTGTTACTTCGTTTTGACTTAGCGATCTTTCCAACATTTTTTGGTTTTGCTCGGCTCCTAAGAGTCATAGCGTGATGTTAAATAGCCTATAGCCTTCCTCAAGAATTAGGCTATCAAAAGCATGCATTTTTTCAAATCCGACTGGTAGTTTCAGAGATTAGCGCGTTCAAACAAACAAACTTTAGCCTCATTATTAGTATAGTAGAAGATCTGGGAGGTACCTACTGGCTTAAAAAGTAAAACAAAAATTCCAATAATACATCATACGTTTATTAACGCAAAACGCATAAATGAACACAGCCATTCACATTACGCCTCTTACAATTAAATATTACTTAGCTAGCGCTGCTACATTAGTACGGAGCAGCAGTTTAAAAAGAAAGGATGCAGACATAATCCCATCATTTGGGCTCGGGTAAACATTATATTCATAACCTTTACATGGTAATATCCAGAACATACTGACCCAATAATATCTCCTTTATGAAAACTTATTTGCCGCCGTATCACGACGTCGTAATCTATCGAATGCCCACGATAGTAACGAAATTGGTAGATAGCAGATAGCTCGTAGGTAATAAAAGATAGGTACCAATGAGGTAGGTATTTGCCGTACCTACAAGCCAGTAGGAAGCACTGTTGAAATAAAATGTTCGATTGATTTCGAATGATCAACACAAGGAATGGTCGAAACATTCAATGTATTACAGTTTCTGTTATTGTTATACCTTTTTAAGTAAAAACTATATTAGTTTCAATGTGAATAAAATACACTACCGTGATTAGAAAACACTGCATACCTCCTGATCCTGTGATTGTTGAGTTACGTTTCGTTTAACCCATTGAAGGACACCATAGAAATATAAAAATTCTTTCATAGAGAACTATGAAGGACGCTGAACGAGGTAGGTAATAGAAGTTTTATTGTTTTTACGTCTGGGGGCGCGGGCGTTTAGTGTCCCGCAAAGTGTTAATTGAAACATCCAACAGCGATCGATGTCTTTCGATCAGTATAATATCTCGATTAAAGAATAACAGTTCAGCGGCTTCACATAAAGCCACAGTGAAACGATTTAAATATTAGACCATCTAATTACTTAACAAATTTTTCTACAATTAATTACTCGTACTTAATGCTCGTTAGATTTCGGTAATATGGCGAGGTTTTCCTTAGGTTTGTTGAAGTGGTTGTTGTATAGCGTATAGAGCATGCCCGCGCAGAGGGCGCCGACAGCGGTGCCTTGTGCGATCACTCGGAACTGCATGAGGAAGACGCTGGTGCTCATCGCGCCGCGGTTCTTGTACGCCCAGCCGCCATAGCCTACCGCTCCCGCGCAGCCGGCAATAGCTGCGAAATAAACAATAACATGCCGTAAGTGGCAAGGAAAAAGGAAACTATTATGAACAGCTAAGGAATATAGAATGTTTATTGCTGGACTCTTGTACGCCATTGAAAGAAATTAACTTTCACGCCACATCTCGATACCTAATGTTATAAAAAGAGCTTCGAAAATGTTAGGGTTCGTCCTAAGAAATTGCAAAACTTTTCGTCACAATAAAAACATTCTGGAATATAATAGTGTAGTTTGGCGCCCTCACCACACCCCGGACACTCCGTACAACGCGCGCAAAATAATTACCTACTACTACTACATAGCCAAATGACGTTGGTACACGTGCAAATGTGTGCGTAAACTCTAGTAGGGTTGGTTGTCGTGCGGAGCGTAAAAAAATGGCGGGAGCGACGACGACGCGACTAGAAAGGACTAGTTTGATTGTTTATCTAATTAGTCGGGTTCGTAATGAAATAAAAATAATATTATAATAGTTAAGTAATAAATGTAAAACTTTTTAACAATAACTTTAATTTCGGAAGTCGTTGTCTTTGGATCTGTATTTTAGTTTATTGCCACCGACTTACGAAATTAAAGTTATTTTTCACTTTGTAGGTACTTAGTGTTTTTTTGGAAGTCGGTTTTTTTTTTGCTAAACAGTTTTTATTTCTCGCTTTTTAGTGGGTCTGTTTATAAAGTATCTAAGTTACAATAGCCTAATGTCAACTTGCTCATCGCCTTGTACGGTGGCCAGCACATCAAGCTACCCCAATCTGTCAGATTTTCCCAATTGAATATGAACCTTATTCCTCTGTGCTAAAGTTGAAAATCTATCAAAGAAATTTGACAGATTGGGGTAGGTTGACCTGCTGGCGTCTGTACAAAATATTGCTTTTCCCGATGCAGAGACGTTAATTGTTGAGGAGTTCTCTAGGTACTCCATCATCAGCTCCATTTCACCATTCGCATTGTGACGAGCATAAATTGTGCTTAGCAAACATATTAAAGTAATCGAATCGCAACCTGTGAAATACTTTTTATTGAGTAGTCCCGGTGGCCATCTGTGGTCTTCATCATCAGTTCCACTTCACTAAATGTTGCTATTTCAGAGCAAATACCCATGCAAATAAGGTACTTAGCTAAATATTGCTTGCACTAATTAATATTTTCGTTTAAATGACCTACTTAACTATAAATAATCGGTTATTATATCGCATGGTATTAAAATGCGATATCTTACAAACATTTATGTAAATACAAATTCGGAAAAGCATCACAATATCGAACCATCGTGATTAAAACTCAGATAAAACTTTTAAATCGCAAAATTGTGTGTTCGTGTCAGCAGTACAGTGCTGCGGTTCTTTGTGAGCGCCCCGAGCTAATGAACCGCCGATAATGTCGCGGGTGTGCGGGGTGAGGTGCGGTATCTGATGTCAGCGCGGGGTAGGGAGTGGCCATTCTGTACGAAGTACTATTAGGTATTCTGTGCCCTCACTACGCAACGCATTCATTGCGACTTGAGCGTGTCCAGAAACGCTTCGCTTGGCACCTCGCATTTTCCAGTGGTGTCGCCAAAAAAATACGTTCTTACAATAAAAGACTTAAGCATTTTAACATGACTTCTCTGGAAAAACGTAGACACTTAATTGATGTAATATTTGCCTATAAAATAATTAAGCATAAAATAGGAGTCCCAGCTTGCTTGCTCTTTTCAGTTTTCGTGCACCCTCTGGAATCCCGCGTAGTGCCATCACGCCCCTTTGTCCACCTTTTAGAAGAACAGTTCTAGGAGCCAATTCGCCCTTAGCAAGAATGTGTAAGGCAGTAAATGGCTACAGTGATTTGATTGATCTACACTTTGACTCTTGCTAAACTGAAAGCCATCCTGTATCGTTTACCGAGCAACCGCTAATCCTAGTCAATTTAACAATTTTACATTCAATTTTTACCAATGTTATCAATTTTTCTCAATCGATTTTAATTTTTTGTTGTTAATTTTAATCCTAGTTTAATTTATATTAATTTCAAATCTATAGGTAGGTACCTACTTGCCGATAATTGATTTACTTGTTAATATTTTTTATTAATTTAGTTAGGTTAGGTTAGGAATTTTTACTTAATTTTTTATCAATTTTTATTAATGTTATAATGTCCTGGAACTTTATCTTTACCAATTTTATAATTTTTAATCAGAATTTCATACATTTGAATTTCATTTAAAAATGATTTTTTACCGATGATGTTACCAATTTATCTAAGTAGGTATATTAGCGCTTGTTGTATAACCTAATAAAAAAAAATTAGGGGCCCGTGGCTAAATAATAAATTAATAACAGCCGCACAGGCCGATTGATCGATCAGGTTAAGCTACGCTTGCCACGGTTGGTCTGTGAATGTGTTACCACCTTTATATACCAAGATCCGTGCCTCGGAAAGCACGATAAGCCGTTGCTCCCTGTTGTCGTTCGTGGAACTTTGACAGTCGTCACGGGTAGTCAGAAGCCCGAAAGTCTGACAACCAGTCTTACCAAGGGGTATCGTAGGTATTACCTACCCAGTAACTGGGTTGTGGAGGTCATATAGGCAGTCGCTCCATGTAAAACACTGGTATTCAGCTGCATCCGGTTAGACTGGAAGCCGACCCCAACATAGTTGGGAAAAGGCTAGGCAGATGATGTATATATATATATATATATATGTACATATATACATATATATATCACTCTTATACGCCATTACAAAAAAAAAGAAGCTCGATTGATAATAATCGGGTAACTGTTAAGAACTCTTGATTAATTCCAGCCCTAAATAGCGCCAACTTTGTAACAGAACTATTATGTGTAGATAGGTATTTATAAGAAGACAAGCAATGCCGTCATTCGTCACAAAGGTCACAAATTACTCCATTAGATAAATTGATCAATATTGATCTAATATAACGAACAAAATGAATGCCACAATGTTTTCATAAATCAATCAAAAGGTACCTACATAGCTGCTGTGTATGTTCCACTAACAGACATTTAGGTATTTTTGTTCTAATGTGTTGAGATTTCGCTTTTACCCGACGGCGCGGCAGCAAAGATAGGGTTATGTTTTTTACGCGAACCTATGCAGGTATTTGTATGTGAGATTCTTTATACGATGGATTTTAATACATGAGCTGCCTATCGACTCATAGCTCGCACTAGGTTTTGTTTTTACAAAATCAAAATGGCGGATTTTAGACGTCAATAAGTAAAGATAAAAAGTAGTACCATCCATGGCCATGGGGGTCCCTACGTATCAAAATATAGGGATTGAGAAGAGGATTTCAAAAAATAACACAAAAAGGTGGTAAAAGATAAAAAAACTCGACTGTACCTAATCAAAAACATCAAAACAAGCTCACTTTTAAGCAGGCTGATGGAATTGCTTCAAATCTGAGATTGAACTAAACAACTGCGTCAGGCTGCTTGAAAAGTGAGCTGGTTTTGAACTTTATAGACACATTAGCTGCGCAGCGGGTTTTCGCCCGCATAAGTTTTGATCCCGTGGGCATATCGAGATAAAAAGTATCCTATGTGTTAATCCTGGTTATAAACTATCTGTGTGCATCCGAATCCGTCCAGTAGTTTTTGCATGAAGAAGTAACAAACACACAAACTTACGCCATTAATAGTGTGATTATAATAATAATAATAAATCTTTATTTCAGACATGAACAGTCCATAAGTTGTTTAGTAATGGGTTAGTACCTAACAGAAAGTACTTATAGTCTATATTAGTACTGTTAGTAAGGACACAAACACAATTAAATTGGCCAATCCCGCACTCGAGGCTCAGTGTGGTAGCACCACAGGTACAGACGCCAGCAGGTCAACCTACCCCAATCTGTCAAATTTCTTTGATAGATTTTGAACTTTAGCATAAAGGAATAAGGTTCATATTCAATTGGGAAAATCTGACAGATTGGGGTAGCTTGATGTGCTGGCCTCTGTACATCTACTAACTGTACATCTACGACAGTCGTTACACGATTAGAGTCGGTTATTTTTTATTTGGCCTCGACTACTTATGAGATCATTCAATGACCGTCAATCTGTCTAGAAGCCAGCCCCATTATCGCAACAAACGTGACACGAGTGCATTTGGTATAAAAGAGGGGTAAATTTTCAAGAAATTTTCTTTGTTTTCCATGCTCTCGTACATACTTATGAGTATTTATACTGCAATATTAACTGCTATCGTTATTTATTTTAGTTTGCGAAAATCGAATTACCAGGAAACTTGTAGTAGGACAATCAGGTTTGTATCGTTACCTATATCAGGTAAAGTCGTTGCAAATCACAAGTGCACGTCAGAAACTTTTCTTACATTGCATTGGTTTATGGTTTAAATTGCAATAGTTGATTTTACATACAAGGTTAAGAAACCACCAAAGAGAATTGTATAGTCATTGGAACCACCTAAGCTAGGCATACTTGGCCACATCGCATAGTCTTGTCAAGACTAGAATATTGGTATGGTCAATAATTCTCGACGATGTTAGGTAGGTATTACCCACCACCTAACTTCCTGTGAGCGTAGTTTATCGTAAAACTTAATTTCGTCACTGCCCACTAGGTACCTACATATTTACCTAAAGGTACCTAATAGCATGGTCTACATACCTAAGATCATAAAGGGAGATTCCTTCGTTTTGCGCATCAGCTTCTCGCTCTGGCTCTCGTCATGGTAGTCGAACACTGGTTTTTCCTGCGACATGTCTGCGGCTGAAATGAGGAAATAAACATGTTACATTCCCGTCATTGGTTTTATGAGATCAATGCGTCATAATATGACAACTCGTTACAAAAATTATACGTTTTTAACGAGTTATCGAAAAGATAAATTACTATTGTGCATGTGTTTGTGTAGCGTATTTGCATTTCCACTGCTGTTTTTGAGTTTTGTTAGATTTACCTAACTGTCAGGGATTACCTACAAACTACAGCTTTTTAGTGTCTGCCAAAGTTGAACTTAGTCTGTTCAACCATAAGGAGCTAATGGCTACTGCAGTTATACCTACTAGCTAGGTAATTGGGTGCAGATCTTGAATCCGTGCTGAATGTGCGTGTTGAATGCTTGCAACGGGGTCTCTGCTGCTACGGTTTCCTCACAGGGAATTGATGGTACCTACATCTTCTTTCTATTGTATTATTTGGCTACACCACACAGGACGCATTGATTCCGTCAGCTGAGTTGCCTTTTGGAAAAGCACAAGGCGTTTCTCTTTGACGACGTTTCTCCTTTCCTACTTAGTATAAAACTCACGACAAGCAGCGGAAAAGTATGAGTGTCTACGTGAGCCTTATCGGACACGGACAAGAAGTATTAATCAGTTTGCGATAAGTCTCCGTTAAGGAAACGATTCTACTTAATCAATATCTAATCGGCAAACATGCAATGTTCTGTAACATATATTGAACCTATATGAAGTGAACCTATATGAAACTTAAGCTTACAAGACCTACGAGAGACCTAATGTTGTGTTAGTGTTAGGAATAGAACCGAGGCTAGTCTTACCCAACCAAGTCATGGGAGTTGGGTGGGATCTGTGAAGCTTTCACTAGGACCAACTCTCAAACAGAGTTTTGGTATTTTTATAAGACACACGTGCTAGATGACTTTTTAGCTACCTATTTGATACATTGATAGACAAGGTGCGTCTATTTTAAACCAGCAGTAACGTTTATATTCAACTAATACCTACATAGCATGTTTCACGCAGTTTCACGGTCGTTTATGTTTGTCGAAGTTTTCACATCATAAGAATTTTCCTGTATAAGTAGGTACATACCAGGGGCTGTTCGTTTATTACGTAAGACGATTTGAGGGAGGAGGGGGTCCAAACAACTCTTATTTTTTCTTACTTGGGGTGCTACTTTTTCTTTGCAATTTTACGTAAAATTGAGGAGATTGAGGAGGTGGTTCTTCCAAGTCTTATTTTTTAACCACCGACAAAAAGAGGGGTGTTATAAGTTTTCTTACGTACGAGGACGGGGGTCAGAAAGTGGTCAGAATTATGTTACTTATTATATGAACAGCCCTAAGTAAAAAATAGTTTACTTAGGTACCTACGGAGTTGCCAGAGTAACTACCTAAGTACTTACATGGGATGTCTTATCATTTTCGCATCACCATTACACAATAGGTACCTAGTATTATGGCAACATCATATGTAGTCTGATAGTAAAACATGACGCAGTGGTGCCAGTTTCCGCACATATTTTAAACAAACAATTAACTCATGTTATGACCACACATATCTAACACTAACAATAAGTTTACACACCGATTTTATAAATTAAAAATAACCGAAAATAAAATAATAAAATATTGCGTCACAATTCCCAGTAGGTATAATACAAACGTTAACTAACCTTGTCACGAATCAAGGACACCGAAATTAAGGCACTAGATATATCACCACGACACCTACACGTGCCGAGTCTGTCGACTGAATGAGCTCAACAAGACACACTACTGCGATGACATCACTAGACTATTTTGCCACCGGGGGATCACACGGCGCAGGATAACGAATACAAACAATGGGTATTACCTACAATCAATTATCCTACTGTACCGTTACTTAGAAATACACTTTCTATCACGTACCTTGAATGTAACTGCGGTAAGGCTGGAGTCTCACTGTAATCTGTGTCGTCGAATGCCCGAATTCTGTGCATATCACGTGTGCAGATAACGTTAACCGTGCGCAAGCAAGCCGCCGATACGTGTGCTATAGCACTCGGTGCTGCTACTTCTTGTTATTTTACGTCATTTCTAATTTACGACAGACATGTTAATTTTAATATGATCCAGCTAAAAGCGTTGGCAGGATTACAGTAGTACCTACCTAATCAGTGATTTTCTTTCATCATCCTACCACTATAGGTATTTTTAATTTGTACTTACCAAGAATATCATCTCTTGCATAGATGAATATTATTCTCGAGCTGTTTTGGCTAAAATGTTGGGCTTATTTTTACAAAATCTATATTTTCCTTCTTTCGAAAGCAGAAAGGCTTCAGAACCTAATGAACGAATGTAGATAATATTCTTGTTGTTTGTGTAACAAACAATGTTTCTGGAACAAGTTTAGGGAATAATTCGTGTGGCGAAGGTCACATTGTTATAGTTTATCGTGATTTTTCTTAGTGTTCGACCGTGACCTTGAAGCTGAGAGGAATCGAGCTCGCAGCTGTTATGACGCGATTTTTTATTGCTTTAGGATCAACGTTGATTTTTAATCTCAGAATAGAATGCGTAGTTCAAATACTCTAAGACGACCCACTGACCAAATATTTTTCTAAAGTGGTTGAATTTCTATCTATCTACAAAACCATATTTGCATTTTTTTGCTAACCCTACGGTCGTTGTTCCACAGTCCGTTGTATAATCGAGCCTGAAGGAAGGTCAAAGTATATTTGTTATTAATTAATGATTTTATAGCATTTATTTCATTTAATCTATTTTTAACCGACTTCAAAAAGGAGGAGGTTATCAATTCGGTTGTATTTTTTTTTTTTTATGGTTGTTACCTCAGTACGCCGTCATATATGAACCGATTTGGATTTTTATTTTTTATTTGAAAGGATATGCTTCCAGATTGGTCCCATTCTTGTCAAAATCCAGTTCTGATGATGGGATCCATGAGGAATTGAGGGAACTCCTCAAATATTATAGGCATACATATAGCAATTTTGGTATTTTCATCAACATGTCAAGCATTTGCATTCAAAAAGTATAATTTGGTGAAGTGGAACTGATGAAGGAGACCACAGATAGCCACAGGAACTCTTCAATGATAATAAGTATTTCACGGGTGGCGATAAGATATCTCGATTAAGATAGTTAAGCGACTATGACGAAGCAAATTTAAATAAATGGTTCTGACGAAAATGGTACCATCAAACCGATCTGATGATGAAGCTGGAAGGTAGGTACCGGAACTTCGTAATAAAACCATGTATTCTAGCCGTGTTTGGGCTTATTGGAATTGTCATGAGATGCACTCTGACTATAAAAAGTAAAAAATAAAAACTTTTTAACAAAAAAAAAAAACAACCGACTTCAAAAAAAAAAAAAACACTAAAATTAAAGTTATTTTACACTTTGTAGTGTTTTTTTTTTTTGAAGTCGGTTGTTTTTTTTTTCAGTTGTTTATTAATGTAGGTTGTAGGCACAGCCTAGGTAGGTAAGGTAACTACGTAGGTATTACTGGACTACAATCAGTAGTCATCTCAAGTGTTTATAAATAATGAAAGATCAATAATATAAGCCACCGTCCTTTATGAATGAGACATCATGGAATTAAATCAATGTAAAGTGCCATCATAAGTTATATTATAACGACTCAGAAAAATGGGATAGCTAATAGGATAGCATTTTGGGTCTACTACTAAATCCTAGATTTTTTATTTTGCGAATTCCCCGTGTGGTCCCTCAGTTCACACGCATATGGTGTTGACTTCTAGTCCAAGTCGAATGCAGCTGAATACCAATACCTATATTCCATTTCCTATAGATTTAAAATCATAAATTAACGTAGGTAATCAATGAAAATAATATCAAGTGTATTGTTTTGTCAGCTGTTGATCGTCAGTTTTTAGGGTTCCGTACCTCAAAAGGGAAAACGGAACCCTTATACGATCACTTTGTTGTCCGTCTATCTGTCTGTCAAGACCCTTTATTACGAGAACGCGTGGAGGTATCGAGTTAAAATTAAAACCATATACTCAGGTCTGCGGCCCCTTGAAGCTGCGAAAAATTCAAACTTTTAAGTTAACATAAAAAAGATACGGCCGTTTATACCGCAAAAAAACGTATACTTCGACACTCTCAAGGGAATCAAAATGTATAGGGTACTACTTCCCGTTGACCTAGAAACATGAAATTTGGCAAGAAGCAAGGTCATGTAGCACAAGTTAAGGAATAAATCCTAAAACCGTAAATTTGTAGTTACATACCTACTTTGTACGGAACCCTCGGTGCGCGAGTTCGACTCGCACTTGCTCGGTTTTTTAGTAGTAAGTTTGCTCGACGCGATTAGCCATTGAACACGACGCGACGACGAATAAACATTGTCAGTCGCCAGTCGGCAATTTCAGGCAATTGACCTTATAAACGCGGGCGTCCATCAACGTGGCGACCTGCAAATGAATTCAAATGATGACACAAAAAGGTTGAATCAATATCATGTTGTTCCCCACTCTAATGCCACTAAATACTCTAAAAGAAGGAGACAATTTACGTCGAGTCTGAGCTGATGCTGGAAAGTTTGTTTTGTTGTGCCACTTCTTCTTCCCAGTTAAAGCACTAGGAAATGGTGAAGGGCGGGCTTTTTGGGGGATTATCTTATTTCATAATATTGACGTTCATAAAGAGGATTCTCAGCCTAGTTTGAATAAGTGACTTTTGTGTTTATCTCGTGTCGTCGCTCGCATGACTAAAAGTCCTATCTTATTTTTAGCTGATTTGAGTTAGGACAATTACATTTTTCTATTCGTGATTCTTTAGATTTTGTTGCCTTTCAAAATGGTTATATTTTGAGATCCAAATAACATAGATACGACGGTTAGTGAAAAATGTAAAGAATCACGAATAGCAAAATGTACAGAGGCCAGCACATCAAGCTACCCCAATCTGTCAGATTTTCCCAATTGAATATGAACCTTATTCCTTTGCACTAAAGTTGAAAATCTATCAAAGAAATTTGACAAATTGGGGTAGGTTGACCTGCTGGCGTCTGTACATAGTTGTTGTTGTTGTTGTCAAATCACCTAAAAAATGAGAAAAATGAGATATAGGATTTTTAGTCAAGCGAGTGACGATGTGTGTGTGTGTGTGTGTGTTTGTTTTATGTGGAAGTGGCAAAGTTTTGGGCCAACAAGATATAAAATACAACCGTGCCAGCGATACGAAGAAGGAGATCTCATATCGACACCTGCAATTTAAAACATTGTAACTCATTTTTCACTACTTTTCAGGATAGCGATTTAAACATTCAACATATTCTCACTTTGTTCCTATAAAGTCCTAGCGTCTTCCAATTTTGTAAATATAATATAAGTAAAAAGGCATTATCTACTTTGCTGTATGACTAATATGTTGTTTACTTATGTATTTTTTATGTATGTTTTTATGACTTGCAATGATTTTTCATTAAAAAGTGAGTTACAATGTTTTAACTTGCAGGTGTCGATATTAGCTTCTGCCCGTGACTTCATCCGCGTACCTAACATCTCGGCCCCCGACCCCCCGGGTCGCATCGTATCGCCTGCCCGCGCTATTACTTAGTAGGGTTGATGAGGAATTGATTAAGAGGAAGAGGATACGGATGAGGAACTATTAGAAATACGTTTTGAGGAAGAGGATGAGGATATGAGGAGGAGGATGAGGATGAGGAAGAGGAATATAGAACCTGTCGGTTTCGTAATTTGTCGTAAACTAATCAAGCGCCACTGAAAAGGCGCTCACTGGGGACACTTGATGGAGGGGCTGAAAGATACTGGCGCACAGCAGCACATTTACAGTGGGATGGGCACACTACAGTACTACACACACACACACTATAGCGTGCTATTATATTTCTAAAACACGTTCAAGCCCTGATCGTGCAAGTACCTAATGCAGCGAGCAAAAGACGGAGATTACTTTTATTTACATTGAATACGTCAACAACACTTCCTCATAAATTCCTCTTAATTAATGAGGATGTGGAAGAGGATGAGGAATCGCTAAAAATGAGGAACTTCCGCATTATGAGGATGAGGAAGAGGAATCCTCATCAATCCTATTACTTAGTTTTCGCTCAGCGTTCTTTCTGACTTTTTTTTTTTTGTTTTTGCTCGGCTACTGATGGTTATAGCGCGACGTTAAGTAATTCAATAATTAGGCTATAAAACGCAAAAAGAATTTCTCAAATCCAATAGGTACTCCCAGAGATTAGCGCGTTCAAACAAAAAAACTCTTCAGCTTTATTATTAAGATTATAGATTGGCTGTTGTGATTGTATAACAGACACCGAGGAGTTTCATAGAAATTTATCTGACTTCGATTAAAATAAGGCGTAATTTAAAACGCAGTAAGTAAATATAAAAATCTTTTAATAGGCTTGTGGTTTAAAAATCAGCAACTGTTGTTGCCGACTATACAATTGTGCAACATAACGGATACATAGAACATATTCTTGTATGCTGACTGTACTGCAATAAATACTATCATACAATTTAAATGAACAAAATTAGACTGTTCATACGAACATTCTTAACATAGGTACTATAACAGATAATAATATTTCTTTAGAATACAATTTCAGTACATGATAGTAGATATTAGTATTTTATTAACAGATACTTACCTATTTGAGTATACATAAGCATTGAACATGTAAGCTAGAGATTTAAAATGTCGGTAAAATGAGTTTAAAGTTGTATGAGATCGTATTAACCATATCATGTACTGAAATTGTAATCATAGCACAATCACAGTTACATAACCTACACCTAGAGAAACGATAAAGCAGCAACTTACTTTAAACATAATAATATAGGTACAAATGTTATAAAGATATTGTGAATTGATTGAGCTTGCCCTGAAGAAGTTACGATAATTAGGCTCTCAGCGCTAACCAAAGAGCAGCGCCGAGCAGAGAATTATTTGATATTCAATTATTAACCTTGTTATTAGTATCACGAATTTTAAAAGAGAACGCGTGAGTGTGCTCGAGAATGTCAAAAAAGCAGTTAAATATATTTGTCAATGTTCGACCAACTTTGCACTTTATCAGACTGATTTTAAAGTTTATTTTTCAATGTCTTCAGAAATATTTTACTCTGCATTACTATTTGGTCACCGGGGAGCCTCAGTATCCACCTAACATAAGGCCCGTATTTCATGATGTATAGATCTAGTATAAAAACACAGAGCTTCTTCAATTTATACAAAGCAAAATGCCAATTTTAACTACCTAAACAAGTTTGTACAAATATTATGTTTAGCAATGATATTTTTACGAGTAAATAAGTCAGCTGAGATGAGGGCATTTCTTTAAAACAATGAATAGTTACTACAATTTTAGTAGTATCACAGCTCTTTCTGGAAGAGTTCGTTTGGGTTTGAGTTCGTTTCATACAGACTAGCTATATTAGATTTATAAGAATTAAAGGGTAATATTAATTTTACTTGAATTATTCAAGAAGTAGTTACTACAAACATGTAAATTACGATCACATACGAAAAATTCCCACTATCTAAACTTGCGAACTAAGGCAACTCCCACACGGACCACTTTAGATGATTCATTTTTTTTTAAGGGCTCACTATACATAATTATATACCCTGTCACTCACTAAAAGCGAGTTGCCCATGTGCGAGTGCTTTAAGAGTTTGCAATAAACTACCAAGAAGTTAACTCTCATTATATTTATTAAAATAATTTAAATTGAAGGTAAAATAATTAAAAAAAAGTTTGATATAATGCCAATAACTATGTCAAATACGTTGCCATACAAGAACACCACAGTTTTTGACATAAATATATTAAAGCCAACAAATGTATTAGATAAGTATTGCCTGTGTCCATTTGTTATAACGCGATTTTAAAGGCCATGACATCTCAATCACTAAAGACTCGGTGACGTCTTAATTGAAGGAATAAAAGTCACATACGTAGTTTGTGGTCGTTTTGAATTACGTCGTCGGGTCATAAACGTCAGTAGTAACAAAACAATCGATACTACTACACACATTCACTAGCGCGTTCCGTAAGCCTAAAGGTGCGATTCCACAGTGTACGACACAAATGTTTGTTAGGGCGGGTGGACTCACTCAAATAAACATTTGTAAATGTGCTACATATGCTCACAAAAGTTACACACATCTTTGCCGGTGGAAACAGAGCTCTGCAGCTCAGTACGTGCACTGCTGGAGTTCTGCACAAAATGTGTTGAGCACAATTTTGGTGGAATCGCGCCTTAACGAGTGCGAGCGAGACAGATTGATAAAAAGATTTATGGCCCGTATTTCCACAGAGAAGGACACCGAGCTGCCGCGCCTGTACCTCTTTCTTAACATTTTGTGCTAAGGGCCAATTGCGCGGGCGCAAGTTTGCGTCTATTAGTTTAGTTTTTATAGTTGAGAAATATCATGTTATATGATGTGTGGTTGGACCGAAACCACAATATTATAAGATCCCTTGAGTTGAGACCTGACAACAAATGAAATTGAATAAATTGACCTCCAGAATCTAGAGTCAATCCATAGCATAATTGGAGGAGTTAACGATACTAGAAATATAGCTGATATTTTTAATTAAAAGATTATTATAATATATTTAAATTATATCTCTTAACTAATAAGTATAACAGTTTTTGGGAATATTGAGTTCATTGATTTAAAGTGTTTTAGTTTTGAAACTTTGGTATTTAAACTGAAATAAAATAGGTACCCATTTATTCAGAATATTGTTAATCTTTTTACTGCAGCAGTAGTATGATATGAGTACATTTGTACTAAATAAACGCTATGATTAAGGTGGAATTGGTTTTCGTTTGACAAATTCTCGAGTTGCAGCTATTTTAAAATAATCTTCCAGAAAATTTACTTCTATGAAATAATGTTAAATAATAATCGTCCACATTTGCCTATACCAACAATCCGAAACGACTCCTACAATATTACTCGACTATTTTCGGTCAGTACTTTGAAAGACAGTAACTGCACAGTTTGCACACACTTATAAACTGCACATAGACACATATTATGTACATAAACATATGATGATCAAACCCACATGTGCAGCTTCTTTTCAAAACTGTAGACCATAAGAATCGAGTAATTTGACAAACCATACTTACCTTAACTTCACCAGTGTTTTAACAAATAATGGTGATAATGATAACAAATTATCCAAACCACGTCCACACGACATAACAAACGGACTATCACTGACTTGCTTTGGCAAGACCCCAATGCTTCACACTCCAACTTGTATAATAAAATTATCTACACAGTTCTGCATAGTTTTGCACAGTTGCACACATTTGCACAGTTTCATTGGTACTGGCTGGGGGCACTCGAGGAAACTTTCTCTAGCTTCTCAAAATGTTTGCGCGCGTTCCTGATGTTGATGAGGGTCGCTTCCGACGGTATCTTGGGGTCTGACATTTCTACCATCACGTATGTGTTGCTCGTGAAGCCGTCTATGAACGCTGCGAATACGCTGTTGCGGACCTAGAAGAAAGGAATAATTATAGTTTGATTTCTGATATAAGTGAAGTAAAAGGTTACACATCAATAAAATATTGTGAACACTCTCTCAGATAATTCATCCGCAGCACTTTTTACGCAGGCTACTCGTTGAATTTGGGTATTTTGGCTTGATAGACGCAAATTATTGATAAATGATTTCTTTCTGTAAATATGTTACAAACACTTTTACAATTGACATTTTTTAAAACTAGCGCGTAACAACGCGTATTGAGTGACTTCACAATAAATCCATATTGGCCCCGATTCTGTTGTTCACAAACTAAACTAAATTTAAGTTCAGTGCATCTTTTTCTTTCTATTTCACTAAGAAAAGGACAGAAGATAAATATTAGTTTAGTCCTGTCAAATTAGTCAGCGCCTGACGTAAACTGACGTATTTTTAGTAGCCAATTTTTTAATCACGTCTAAATTTGTCTATGGATTATCTAATTTGACGGGACTAAACGAATGTTTATCATCTGTCTTTTTCATATTGAAATAGACAGAAAAAGATGCACTGAACTTAAATTTAATTTAGTTTGTGAACAACAGAATCGGGAGCATTGCCGGCCAAGTTAACTAAACAACTGACAAATGTGACGCCATTTGCAAATGTTTAACGGATTGTAACCAGCTCTAAGCAGGAGGCTAAGCTACATTCCACCCAGTGCTATTATAATTTTGCCTATCTAAATTTACTAGACAGTTAATCTAGACATAACCAAATAATTAGAGGACCAGATAGTCTAAATACTATACTAATACCTCCATGCTCTGGAACTGCGCAGCGAGCTTTGAGCAGGACAGCTTGAACTGTTTGACGATGTTGGAGACCTTCTCGAAGCGGTGCGCGTCGCGGTGCGGCCGCTGCTGGCAGTGCGAGACCACCAGGAACGTCGCGCGCTCGAATAGCAGCACCTGTAGGTATGGAAGAAGATTTTTTTTTTTTAACATTTGACCCACTCTAGGAATTACTCCTGTATCGTGGGTCCGTTTACAAACATTTAAACTCACATACACAGACAGCCAGACCCGGAACAACTACTTGTAGGTCATACAAATATTTGTTCCGTGCGGGAATCGAACCCACGACACGCAGCGCAGCAGACAATCTCTTATCCACTGCGCCAACCGTGACGTCAGTCAACTGCAAATCAGTTTTATTTATTTACTAGTATTTATTTATTAAGTAATCACAAGTTGGCCTCTTTTTGAAAGGAGGCATGTGGACGGAGTTTGTATGTCTTGCACGGTCTGAGCAAGAAACTTATTGCAATGGCTGGCTAATTTGGGGCCCAGTCTAGGCCTGGATTATGGATTATAATTTTTGCTGTCCAATTTAAGTCTGCATTTTCCGTAATGTATTATGAAAGAATACTATACCTCATCCGCGTCCACGATTTCTGCAAACTGTTTCAGAGACGACTCTAGCGCCTTAACGTTAGGTATTAACTTGTACACTATGCTCGACCACGCCCTGGAAATAATACAATCGGATATTAGTAATTATTATATGTTAATTTCATAAGAAATAGTTGCACTTGGAGAGACAAGGTTAGTTATGTTCTCATAAGTAACCTTGTCTCTCCGTCTATGAACTAAAGATTTGTAGCATGTCGTGTTCTGTATTTTTTATAGGAAGAGCTGGGGTTTATGAATGTAATATCATCTTGTCTGAATAATAATGACTATAGGTATAATGACGATTAGATCAAGATGCGAGCCTATCATAATTTTTGGATATAATTCTAATCATTACGTCGATACTGCCAACCTTCCCTAATGGCCTAAAGGCAGAAAGTCAGCTGCTTTTCTCCCGACCTACACCATTTCTTACGACCTTACCACAATGCATTATAAACGCTACATGCACAATCGTAAATATACATGCAGCAACCACGCCGCCCGTGCCGACACGCTGATTGGCGATAAGGAGTTAGGCCTGGGCTCCACCAAAGCGGAGATGTGCGGAGCGGAGCGGAGACGTGCAGGAATCGACCAATCACAGTGGTTGAAATCCTCATCGCGTCACTCGTCTCGTTTGTGATTGGACGATTCCTGCACGTCTCCGCTCCGCTCCGCACATCTCCGCTATAAACTACTGAAATTAAACGCGCCGGTTCGGTGGAAAAACAAAAGTATATATCAGTCAATCAAAAGTAAAAACCAAAAAGTAGCAAAAGCATAAACAAAAGGTATAAAAAGGTAAAACTATTAAAAAGAAGAAAAGACTTGCACATTCTCCCCTTTTTTTATAAAATGGGCAGCTTAATCAGCTTTTTGAGGGGCCTCCTGAATGTGCCGGCCACAGTGGTAACATCGGCCACCCGAACTATGCCGTCTGCGCCTGGGAATAATCTCGTGACCCGGCCTTTGGGCCATGAACCACGCGGCAAATTTGAATCGCATATCACGACCACATCTCCTTCTGCAATTGAGGGCAGGGTACCTTCTCGAAGGACCAAATATAAACTACTGAAATTAAACGCGCCGGTTCGGTGGAAAAACAAAAGTATATATCAGTCAATCAAAAGTAAAAACCAAAAAGTAGCAAAAGCATAAACAAAAGGTATAAAAAGGTAAAACTATTAAAAAGAAGAAAAGACTTGCACATCCGCATTGGTGGAGTCCGGGCCTTAGGGTGCGTATCCACTGAAGCGGAGCTGGGCGGAGCGGAGCGGAAACGTACAAGAATCGACCAATCACAGTGGTTGAAATCCTCATCGCGTCACTCATCTCGTTTGTGATTGGACGATTCCTGCACGTCTCTGCTCCGCTCCGACCAGCTCCGCTTCAGTGGAAACGCACCCTTACGACGTTGTTTATACCGCGTTATATTATTATAGCACGCTTTTCCTGAGAATTGCGTTACTAAGGGAAATTGTACTGCAGTAATAGGGAGTAATATTTTATTGCAGTTTCCTTATTTGTCAGATTTACATATGAGAATGGGTAAATCTATTTTAATTTATTTTGCACGAAAATTTTCCATGTTGTGAAATCCCGAGTTGTTTACGATCATTGTAAAATGAGAGTAACAGCTGTAAAAATCGGCACTACGAAACTCCGAAAAAGAAATACGTATTTCTGATTAAATGATTCTAATTGTAACTTGTAGTAAGAAAACATTCGTACCATACATCTAATGCAATTTATACCACTGGATTTACCGTACGTAAAATACGCCCATTGACGTGGAGTTGCGGACACCATCCCGTATTACCTATTACCACTAGATTTAGCACCAACTAGCCCAGAAATATTGATCAGACCTGATTTTATGCAAATAAATGATTTTGATTCATTGTCATCAGCCTACAACAGTCCACTGCTGGACACAGGCCTCTTCTATTGCACGCCAGTCAACTAGATTTTCTGCAACTCTCATCGATCTGCTACCAGATCGTCGTTCCACCTGGCCTTGATTTTGATTAGATTTTAATAAACACAAGTAGACACAATATTAGTTATTTCAATAGCAAACTAAAAGCTTCTCGAAAAAAATACTTGTAGCATTAAAACACTCACTTGTACAAAGTTTCGTCCCATATGCTGGTTCTGAAGCAAGTGCACTCCAGTGGTTTGGACAACCTCTTCAGGTCTTCCTCTCTTTCCTTGAAGATCTCTTCGCGCTGCTCCTCTGGCACCAGGTCCATCTTGTGCACTAGGCAGAATATCCTGGCCTCAGGAGAATTCTGTAAAATATAAAAATAATGAGTGTACTTTGATTTAACTATAGGAAACCTTCATGTCTGATGGTGGTCAAACGCAAGGGTTTTGTTTAACATGCTATAAAATAAATTATCTGATTTCTTGCTGCTTCTGTTTTTGTTTAATGATTTTGTGAAGCCTTCAACTGGGCAGTATACAGGGTTATTTGTAAAACACCAGCAACCTCTTAAGAGGTCATTGTACTCATCATTAAGAACAACTTTTACTATGGGACCAAACCTGAAATCGCGAAAAAAAATCAGCTGTTCCCTACATTTATCTTCGTCTATCTCGTCAAAATGTAGGGAACAGCTGATTTTTTTTTCGCGATTTCTTGTTTTGTCCCATAGTAAAAGTTGTTCATAATGATGAGTACAATGACCTCTTAAGACGTTGCTGGTGTTTTACAAATAACCCTGTATACAATAAAATGGTCATCTCATCATGACGTGGGAAATGGATTCCAATGTAATTTTGTAAATCAACTGAGGATCTCTGTTTCCTTGCAGAATAGTCGTAATTTTTATTGATATTCACAAACCCCATGAAATGACAAGAAGTATCTACTTAATATTACCAGAGATTAATTTCAAAATATCATAAGTATTTGATACAGTAACAGCCACAGTAAGCTCCGTAGTTCTAACTAGCTGTGCCCGCAACTTCGTTCGCGTGCTTGTCGGAAAAAAATTGGATTTCATGGGTTTTATTTTGGGCGGAACTCTAATTCTTTTTTAAAAATAAAAAGTAGCCTAAGTTACTCCGTTTAACATCAGCTATATGCCAGTTAAAGTCCCGTAAAAACGGTGTAGCCGTTTCGGAGATTAGCCGGAATGAACAGAAGGACAGACAAAAAAAACTACATATTCTACTTTGCTCAAATAAATAAAATATTATACAATTCGATTCGTATTCTAAAAAATCTCAACCATTTGTGTGAATGTGGGTCAGCTAATTGCTATAATTGACTGTACCGTAAATACTTTCAATCAGCATTTAGTAAAAAGCTGTTATTTTGACATTACAAACAGACACTTCAATTTTATTTATTTATATAGATATAGATGTCAAAGTCCACTTGTCTGCCTGCCCGGAGTGACAATAGCAATGTGGATAGTAACACACCATAACATTAGGTTTACAACCTGTGCATAGTAGCAATTTGTATAATATGTCAACAGTTATAGATGGCCACCAACATTAGTTATTATCAAGTATTTGCTTAGCGATTGGATCCAGTGTATGTTAATATTATGTGATTTGAAATGGAATCTATACTATCCTACTAATATTATAAATGCGAAAGTTTGTATGTATGGATGTATGGATGTTTGTTACTCTTTCACGCGAAAACTACTGAACGGATTTTGATGAAACTTTACAGTAATATAGTTTATACATCAGAATAACACATAGGATACTTTTTATCCCGATATTCCCACGGGATCGAAACTTACGCGGGTGAAACCGCGGGGCGCAGCTAGTAATATTATAAAGAGGAAAGATTTGTATGTAAGTATGTTTGTAACGAATTGGCTCAAAAAGTACTGGACCGATTTTAAAAATTCTTTCACCATTTGAATGCTACATTATCACTGATTAATATAGGCTTTTTTAATTGCAAAAAAAAAATGTTTAAAAAATAAATCTCCACCCGTGCGAAGCCGGGACGGGCCGCTAGTAATACATATAGATCATATCGCCCCTTCGGTGCAACAAAGTCATAATTCAGGACGCTTTTTTTGTTATGTCTTTTATTAGGATTTTTTTAATAATTCAAAATAAGCCTTTTACTTGAACCTATAGCATTATAGCAAAAGCAATAAACAATTAATTTTGTAAAGATTTCAAACCTACTACAAATAGTTATCCAGTAATCACACTCCTGTAAAATTAAAAATGAGCTGTCGTGACTTTGTTGCACCGAAGGTGCGATATGTATTATTCCATTTAACTGACCAACTAGTTAATTTTGACAATTCAAAAGTGCCTGTAAATGTTATGATTGAAATAAATGCTTTGAGTTTATCATAATGCATTTCATTATTCCTAGTTCACTGGAAAAATCACTAGTTTCTGAAAGACACATTAATCTGCTATCATGTCTCATGTCAGATGATTTGATTGGCTGTTGCCAAGTTTGTCATCCAATGAGATTATGGATGGTCTGATTGTCATTTCCAAGTTGTAAAATGCATTGAATTACAGTAACTTCCTATGGTAATGTTGACTCTGAACCCAGGAAGGCACTTTATGCAAATAATTTCATCAGCACTGCTCTCAAAACAGCCTCACTGTTTTGAGAGCAGTGCTGATGAAATTATTAGAAAGCATTGTGAGGATACCGGCAAGTCCTAGAACCAAAATTTCGAAGTCATGTGACATCTAATAACCCTTACGGGGCTTGCATGGTAGATTACAGTCCCCTCTCAAAGAGAGGAGGGGTGTGTCCTAGCAGTGGGAACATTATAGGCTGATTATGTATTGTATATCATAATTAAATGTTTAATAGTTTAATATAATTAAAAATACCTGTAATATAGCTTCCAAACAAGATTGATAGTAATGCATGTCCTTTTCCATCTCCCTGCTCTCAACATCAAACACGTAGATCAGTACTTCCACGTTCCTGAAGATGTTGTCTCTCTGTGACGCGAAATAGTTCTCCATGAATGCCTCCTGCCCCCCACAGTCCCACAGGTTGAGCACCAAGTTACCGAGGAAGCGGACATGTGAGTGTTCAACATCAACTGGAAATAAGCATTCAATATTATTGTTATGTGTTATCTTATATATACCATAATCTATGCTTGTATAAAACAGTTAATATTCTGATAAAAAGTATATTGCTTTTATCTGCACACACTTTTAATTAATAAACAGTAAACTTTTTGTATTATCTTTTTATGATTATAGATTTTGTCAATGTCATCATTATCATCTATGTACCTGTAGTTTTGGGTAAGAAGGGGACATGCATAACTTCAAATTACATGAAATTTTAGAACAAATGTACCTACATAATTACTTTACATAATCACTTATTTTAGTGTGTGAAATCAGTGCATCATATGTGCTGCTGCTATTTACTGTGAGCATGCATGGGCAGTAGAGGGAGACCACATAATTGTGTACCTACAGTTCATGTATGAGTCAACTGATACAACAATGCATCAAACAGATAAACTATGCTATATCTAACAATATTTCCTCTCAACATATAAACAAACATGACCCTCTGCCCTAAGATTCTTCTCAACATGTACTCAGTGTTTAAGACTTTAGTTTTTTTATGAAATATAAATTATTTAAAGCCATCAAAGCATATAAAATTACAACAGCTTACTTGTAGCACCCAGTCGTCTTGTGTCTCTGGCTATGTAGTTGGCAAATATAATGGACCTCATGCTCGTTTTACCAGAGCCACTCTTGCCCATCAATAATACCTGAAAATGTAACGATTAGACAGTTGTGAAAAATATTTTAATCTTATGAAATAGTAACCACCATGTTTTTTTTTCAAACTTTCACGTATTTTGTTTTGAATAAATAACAAATTAAGAGATTAGAATCAAGTTTATCTATTTGAATACGCACCTTCTTCTTCATGTTGACTAAGTTTTACTAGGTCAAGGGTCTAAAACTTTATGTTTTGGCAATTATATGCCTCGATTTATACACAACACAATTGCAAATTAAGATAATTAGATCATCAATCTAGAATTGATTCTTGGGTTGGAAGATCCCTAAAAACAACTTGAAAAGCGAAGGGAAAAGTAGGCGTAATTTTATTCTCATTCACGACAAAGCCAATGAATTGAATAAAATGAAATGAAAATATGAAATTGTTGTATGACAGATGATAAAACTGACACATGACGATTGTCGACCTGACGTACACTGACATTTATACACTTTTTTTTCTTTTGTGGAACAGGCTAAGGTCAAGGACCATGCTGCCTAGTCATCAGTTGACATTTATAAATTATCAAAGATGGCTTTGATGATTGGAAATTGGAAAACTAATCAAAACATTTTTTTTAGACTACCTTGTGCCAAGGCTATCCTTTCTTCCTTCCTCCTCGGTCCTTCGGTCTCTGGCCGTGTTGGCCCCATCTTACTTTCAAAATAAAAATAATAATCTCTCAAAATACTGACCTCTATTATTCAAGTTGTACAGCACCCCATGACACTTATAACAACCATACGACAAGCTATCGTATCGAAAACACAGAACACTATTACTCCTTGATCGAAAATTACACATTTCAATTTGGTAATGGTAATTCGTTTTACTGACCAAAACAACTTTTGATCAATTTCTAAACGAATCTAAACAAAAGTTGCGTCCTTTCGAATAGTAGGAGATTTAGTTTGCCTTTTTTATTTATTGTGTTATGGTGTTATGAGAACTAATAATTTAGTTTCAGCCGCTTTATAAAAACAATAAAATAAATAATAACAATACAATTGAATAATATTTTCCATTTTTGATGATTTATGATGATGCGCTACTTTTCAGTGTTTGCTAATTTTAGAACGTATTGTTTTCATGTATGTGTCATACTGTCATTTTTATGTCATCCACAAAGAAAGTGTTTGAGGACTTGTGAAAACGTGTGTATTTTCCTAAAATATCCCGCAATATGTTTGCTATTGAGTAAAACCTAGATAATCGATACGAGTCTTCAAAATGGCTCGTCACCGCGATGTTAGAAATAGGAGTTACTCCGAAGACTACGATGACGATGATGTTTACGGATATTCTGTGGAAGAAGATAGCTGCATGTCGCCGAGCGACGCATCACAGTGGATTTATGACCGAAATCGTAGCCAGCAGGTAGATCTCTTGCAGAGCCACAATGACATACAAGAGGAGCCTGAAGAAGATAATATAGCAGACACAAGTATGCCCGGACACGAGCGACGCGAGTCTATGGACTTCCGTAGTCTGAAACTCGATGAAGAGGATGAAGCTAAGCTCATGTCGTGCTTAGACGAACTTAGAAATGTTATAGGTGACACGGTTTCTGATAACATTCTCATACAAACTGTTATAAAGCACAAGTTTGACTTCAGTAAGTCCCTTGATGACATACTTAATAGGAAAAGTAAAGACACTGAGGTTCCTAAAACAGAACCTGTGAAGCCTGTAATCATTGTAGATCCTTTAAAAGCTCCAATTATATCAACTGTAGATAAAACTCCAAAAGTTATTGCTACTAATGTAGAACCAAAGACTGTTGGGATAGTGAAGGGGTTTAAAGTTGGGCAGGATGGCAGCTCTGGCAGTCGCCCACAGACCCCAAGGGAGCAATCACCTTGCCCTGACAGAATATTAAAGGCTGATCAAGCTGATGAAATTAAAGTAACACCTAAAGTGAAAGAAAACAAACTGGATGCCAACACACAGTATGCAAATGAGAGAGGATCAGACAAGGACCACTTGTATATCGTTATTATAGGTCATGTTGATGCCGGCAAGTCTACCCTGATGGGCCGGCTGCTCTGTGAGCTTGGAGAAGTTAGTCAACGAACTCTGCACAAATATGAACAAGAGAGCAAGAAAATTGGCAAACAGAGCTTCATGTACGCATGGGTGTTGGACGAAACTGGAGAGGAGAGGGTCAGAGGCATCACAATGGATGTGGGGAGAGCACAGTTCGAATCAAAGACAAAAAGAGTAACTATATTAGATGCACCCGGTCATGCGGACTTTATCCCTAATATGATAACTGGTGCTGGTCAAGCAGATGTAGCTTTACTTGTAGTGGATGCCACAAGAGGTGAATTTGAGTCAGGCTTTGACTTTGGAGGTCAGACCAGAGAGCATGCTCTGCTAGTGCGCTCACTTGGAGTAAGTCAACTTGCTGTAGCTGTGAACAAGTTAGACACAACTAATTGGTCTCAAGAGAGATTCAATGAGATCACCAAAAAACTTAAAGTTTTCCTGAAACAAGCTGGCTTTAAGGATTCTGATGTTACTTATGTGCCTTGCTCAGGGTTGACTGGAGAGAACCTGGTGAAGCCTCCGGCTGAAGCTGCATTACTTAAATGGTACAATGGACCTTGCCTACTAGATGTTGTTGATAAATTCAATGTGCCCGAGAGGCCTGTGGCAAAACCTTTCCGCTTATCTGTAAATGATGTTTATAAAGGTACTGGCTCTGGATTCTGTGTGGCCGGACGTATTGAGAACGGCTTGATCAATAAAGGCGATAAAGTTTTAGTATGCCCCACTAAAGAATTGGCCGAGGTTAGAAATATAAGCATTAATGAAATGACAACTAATGTTGCATTTGCTGGGGACCAAGTCAGTGTGACGTTAACAGGAGTAGACATGCAAAATGTTTCTGTTGGGTTTGTACTGAGTGATCCAATCCAACAAGTACCAGTCACTACAAGGTTTGAAGCCAGGATAGTAGTTTTTAATATAAAGGTTCCTATCACAAAAGGTTTTCCAGTACTTATTCATCATCAGTCTCTAGTTGAGTCTGCAAACATAGTAAAGTTGAAGTCATTATTGAACAAAAGTACCGGCGAGCTAGTGAAGAAGAAACCTCGTTGCTTGGGCAACAACTGTGTGGCTGTGGTCGAGATCGAGGTGTGTCGCCCCATCTGCGTGGAGCGGTACAAGGATGTCAAGGAGCTGGGCCGCGTGATGCTGCGCGTCGCGGGCACCACGATAGCCGCCGGGCTCGTCACGAATATCGTCAACACCTGATCGAACTGATAAGCTTTATCATTGTTTAAACGTTATGGCATCTTACATAAATGTAGCCTGGAAATTTCTGTAGGTAATGAAGGCACTTAATAGACTTGATTTTTTTTGGTATAATTTGTTGTAGTACATTTTTCAGTCTTCCATTCCTAATTATTATGGAGTTTAATTAATACCTCACACTGATGACGCGATTGGCTATATATTTGCGGCTTAATATATAACAAGTATTTTGTAACAAGACCCATGACGTAACAACTTCAAATTAATGTATGTTACATGTGGCCTATGTTTTTACCAGTTTTTAAGTGATAAAAGAATTTTATTATTAGTATTGTCAAGTTGGCGTTACAAGTTTGTGTAGTAGTTGCCATAACAAGCATTGCAATGCACGAACAGTGTACAATAATGTATTGTGCTATAAGAAAAGGTTATATTTTAATTATTATTACTTATTAAATATTATTTATATTGCCAATAAATTTGTTGTCATAGTTATATGCATTTTATTCTTTTTCCTTGTAAATCACATTATTATAAATATATTGGGACATTGTTTATAATAGGTACAGATATTTTCATTTATTTATTTAATACCTACTTCAAACACATAGTACAGAGGCGGACTCTGTGGGCAGACTTGATACCATAGGCATTTTCTATCAGTCAACCTTTGGGTGATGCAGAGACAAACATTTCAAACAATCATCAGCCACACACAGTAATTACAATCCTCTTCATCTTCTTTGTTAAACTAACCTACCTACCTAGGTAGGTACCTGTAAGGAAATGTTGCTGTCACAAATCAGTTGCTCATGTAAATTATAAAGTTTTGTTTTGATTAGGATTTTATTACCTACCATACCTTTTCCTTTCTTTTCTTTCTTTGTTTCATAACATAGATTATTGCCCATGCCATGAATGGTTGAAAAATTCATGTGTACCCACCTAAATCAGTCCATTAAATTCGGAGCAAATTGGCTGTGTGTTACAGACAGACTCACGAGTGATTATAAGGGTTTAATTTTTTCATTCGGTCGTACGGAACCCTAAAAATTATGGAAGGTACCTCTACCTACTTGACTTGGGGCGATTAAGCGCGGACATGCATGGAGATTGTACCCAACTGGATGACTGGATCGAAAATTTTGTTTTCAACAGTCATAATAATAATTATAATCGAGAAACTTAAGAGCCTACACTACCTCAGCTAAAATTCACTCTTTATCTCGCTCGCACGATACTGCTCGCGGACTGAGTGAGAGCGAGACAGAGTGCGGTGCTAGCCGGCAGGCAGCGCCAATAGTTTAGGTATTTACTTTTTACGGTGAAAATAATGGTAATTAAAAAAAAGTAAATAACATAAGACCTGCTTTATAGTTAGTTCAGTTAGTATACAAAGTTTCATGATCTAATTTGAAGTAGTTTTTGAATACCATCGGTTTATTGTTCGGTTTGGAGGTAACTTTGGATTTTTTTTTCTATCGAGAAAATTTTATGAAATCGTGCTTTCGTCTAACATAAAACCTAGCATTAATCCTTAACTTTACCATGTAATTATTTCAAAATGAATGCTGCAGTATTTTCGACATAACGGAGGATCCCGCTAAGGCATTTGAGGTAGTATAGGCCCTTAAGTAGTCTGCATCTAAGCACAGATTAGAGGTACAGACGCCAGCAGGTCAACCTACCCCAATCTGTCAAATTTCTTTGATAGATTTTGAACTTTAGCACAAAGGAATAAGGTTCATATTCAATTGGGAAAATCTGACAGATTGGGGTAGCTTGATGTGCTGGCCTCTGTACACACCTCTAAATCCACAATACCGTAACATAATAGTATTTTTTCTATTAATGCAGGTCGAACAAAAAGTTCTCACTTCATAGGGCGCCGTCGATAAACAAAATGATCGGTTAGGGACTAATCATACTTATGCAGCTCTGTTCAGCGTTTGTCCATAGAAAACAACGATTTTGTATGAGATGCGTACGCATCCGTTTAGCCGCGGAAAGCTGAACAGACTCCATACAAAATAGTTGTTTTCTATGGACAAACGCTGAACCCGTGGCTGAACAGAGCTGAATAAGTGTGATTAGTCCCTTACGGAGACGCGTACCTACCCGCGTTATCGTGCCTGTACTCTCTCCTTGAGGCAGTGCGAGGCATGACGAGTGCGAGTGTACAATGCTACACTCGCTTCGTCTCTTATTGTCTCGCTTCGCCTCGTCTGTCTACTCTCCGTTCTGAGTCGGTTTTTTATGCGCGAGTCAAAGGGTCTCGCTTACACAGGCGAGGCGATGCCGACGCGAGTGCGTCACTGTACAATCTTGCGTCGTTCAGTATTTCAGTTTACCGCAAGCTTTCTAACCGTGAGGTATAAGTATTCTGTGTTTCTAACCGCGTAGACGTTTGACATTATCAATGTGGATTAACGACTAAATTTATGGAAATAATCAAACCGAGCCTTTTTTTGGTTTTTTATGGTATTGTGCACTTAATTATAATAACTGATAGCGCATAGGGTAACAGCTGCCGTAACTTGTAACGCGTCCTTCTTCTCGGCATTCGCAACCGTACTGAATAAAGCGAGAGTGGACTGCCTATCGATTCTGTAAAAATGTCACCGTGATAACATAGGTGAAGTGAGCTATCAATGGAGGCTACCATCAGGTGGAGTGACAGCTCACTTCACCTTGGTTTTCACGGTGAGATTTTACAGAATAGTACTGCAGGGTCGCACTCGTCACTCGACTTCTCGCGCTAGTGCTCTCGGCGAAACATGGTGAGAGTAGGTACCTACTCGCGGAAGTATGTACCTACAGGCGCCATTAGAATTTTGGATTTGGGCTGATGCTCCATTGACGATATTATTTATTGTTTTATTGATGAAAATGCATGAGATTAGATTGAAAAACTAAAAAAACCCGACATACCTTACGTTATTTTAATTCAATTTCAGATTTTGATGACACCAACTGAACTGCATCAGACTGTTTGAAAAGTGAGCTAGTTTTGATTTTGTCATTTTATTATAATCCTTTTAGTGTGTTATATTTTTGGAATCGTCTCCCTTTACTTTGATACCCCACATAGTAATAGTACAATTTTTTTAACCAAAAAGAAGGAGGTTATACCTATGTTCGACTTTGTGTTTTTAAATTTTTTTTTTTATGTATGTTCACTGATTTCTCCGTCAATTGTGGACCGATTTTCAATATTCTTTTTTTATTTGAAAGGGTATGCTCTCGAGGTGGTCCCATTGTCACCAAATTGCAATCTGATGAGGGAATCCCATGGAAATCGAGGGAAACCCTCCAATGTTGTAGGCACACCTATAGCGATTCGGGTATTTTTTATAGTAACTCGTGCATTTGCTCTCAGAAAGCATCATTCTGTGAAGTGGAACTGATGATCAAGACCACAGATGGCCACCGGAACTACTAAATAATAATACCTATTTCAAGGGTTGCGATTCGATTAGGTACTTTTAATGTGGTTGCTAAGCACAATGCGTATCGTGAAGTTGAGCTGATGGTGACTTCTCAATCAGTTCCAGTTCTCCTGGTTGTTAGAAACTCCTCAACAATTAATGTCCCTGCATCGGAAAAAGCAATATTTTGTAAAAGGTGATGAGTAGTTGACATTAGGCTATTGTAACTTAGATAAGGTACAAACTGGCCCACTAAAAAGTGTAAAATAAAAAACTTAAAAAAAAACAACCGACTTCCAAAAAAACACTACAAAGTGAAAAATAACTTTAATTTCGGAAGTCGGTGTCAATAAAAGAAAATGCGGAACCAACGACCCCGACTTCCAAAATTAAAGTTATTTTTCACTTTATAGTGTTTTTTTGGAAGTCGGTTGTTTTTTTTGTAAAAAAGTTTTTTTTTGAACACCTTACTTCTCGTCTAAGATCCGCCATTTTGATTTTATAAAAAACAAAACCTAGCTTATACCTACCTAACCTTCGCGCGACCCAAAGGAACCGATACTAGACGCCTCATTAGTCATGTATTAAAATCCATCCAGCCGTTAGGATGGTTTGAGGGTGCGGGAGGGGTCATTTGATGATTTCCCATCCACAAAAAAAAAAGGATGGTTTGAGGGTATATCTGAAGGAATATACTTATGTACCTATACTACCACATACAAAGATAGCCTACATAGCTACGTACGCATAAAAACATAACCCTGTCCTGTCACGTAGTCGGGTAAATAGTGTAACACATAACTAGGTAATCCCCGGTTAGTTTACAGTTTCATAAACTACCTACTAATTCGATAGTCGAATTGGTTTTTATTACCTCGAAGAAGCTGCAAAAAATTGAGTACCTACCTATTCTCCGCGGGGATAAAGCTGTCTTCGTCTTGGGCGAGCATGAATCCCTCATTGTACTCAAGATTCTCCCTCGCTTCGCTCAGGAGTTAATCCAGGGCTCCTGCTCGCTATGCTCGGAAGCCGCGTTGCGTTCGGGATTCAAAATAGCGCCCGCGAAATCAAGACACTGATTTATCCCTGAATAATCTACTACTTCATTATTAGGTTAGCAGGCCATCGCAAATAGCGCTGCCGATTGTTATTTGCCGGTCGTTATCCTTAGGTTATTCAAAAATGAAGCTTAGGTACTTAGGTAGGTGTAACATCATCTGTCTAGCCTTTTTCCAATTAAGTTGATCTAAACGGATGCGATTGCCTATCTTACCTTTACAATCCAGTTAAGTACTGGGTAATACGATTTGCCTTGGTAAGATTGGTTATCAGACTTTCGGGCTTCTGACGACCCGTAACGACTGCCAAAGATCCAATATTGACAGCCCAGACCCACGGCTTAACGTGCTTTCTGAGGCACGGAGGGGTCTTGATATGTAAAGACACCCGTCCACGGGCCAACCGCGGCATGCGACCTGCGCGGCGGTTATTAATTAGCCACAAGCTCTCCTCCCTTTCACCTGTTGAAAGAATATTTCCATAAATTAATGACTTTCTCACCCAATTAGGAACCCACAAAATCGCTCACAACAACATTTCCTATTATGACATAAAGGAGGCTCAGTAATATTTGCGGAGTGGTGTAGTAAGAAGTAAAGTACGGCAAGGAAACAGTTTCCTGCCAGGACCAAGAGATTTAATTTAGATAAGTAGTGTGTCGGCGACAGCTTGTTATGTGCGCTGCAATCAACAGAGTCTGAACGTTTGTAGCCATCTTAACAAATATCATCTTACTTTTTGTGTAGTCGTAGGTAATCCGTAGAAGAAAAATGAAATGGTTCGAGTTAAACAAATATTGACTTTTATCCATTATTTATTTAGCTAGGGACTGTAAATTGCCCCAGGATTGCTGGGAAGGTAGGATTTAGATAGATTCTTACCGACCGTTATTAAAGCCCAAGATCTTTTCGAGAGAGGAGAACCACCGTTGATTTTTCCTTAATTTCGAACACTGAGAAAACTGCTCTGGGAGTCAGGTGTATTCTCCACTTGACTAAAAAGATACCCAAAACTGTGATAAAGCAGTAAACATTTATTTACCACTTCTTAAAAATATTTTGTAATAAGTAAAGAATGCCAGAAGCAGCAGTGCTCAGCACTGTGCCGTGTCAACGTTTCTTCGCCGAGCGGTGCCAAGTGTCGCGGCATGGCAGGAGTCGTGAAATTTAATTTCCTACTAATTTCCCAACACTCGCTTGTTCACTGTTTACTCGCTCAACTACGGCGGCGGCGCGGCGTCCCCAACCTTTGGCGCTTTTCAATTCCGTTCCATAGATTTCCATTTACATTTTTTCCGATGTTCCTATTTGTAAACTTCTCTGGTAAGTAATTAATAACTCCAGTTTTTATCCTCAAAAAGAAGCTTATTCATTATTCTTAATGGTTTCGTGAATTGCATGAGTTCTATTAATTAAAAGTTGAAGCCTTTTAAAGTGTTTTGGAAGTTGTTACTAACTTAACGGTTGGAAATTATGGAGCAACTGAAACTTTGATTGCAGAAGTCATAGCGGGTGGCGAAGCGCCTCTTAAAATGTTTTGAGCAAGAATTATTACGACCGCTCAATTTGCAACTTGTCCAACTGAACATGCAATTAGAATTGAACCATCTGCTTTACATTGTTCTATAAAAGTACCTAAAAAGCTAATATTGTATTTAGCAACAGAAAACCCTAGATACGTTGAATCTTTAGGCTGCGTTCAGACGACGCGCGCCCGCTAAGCGCACACCACGCGCCTCAGCGTCAGCACCCGCGTCTAACTCGCTTTGAATTTTTTAAAATATAATTTGAGTCTTATTAACGCAATTTGAGATCTATTGATGAGTCCATCAATAGATCTCAAATTGCGTTAATCGAAGTCCAACCGCACACGCCACGCGCCCGCCTCGCGTCAACCCCGCGCTCACCCCGCACACGTATTACACTCACCCCGTACGCCTTATTACCCGTACGCTTTGGATGCATACGGTAATTTTGCGCGTGCCGAACGCGGGTGTAAGGCGGGCACACCGCGTGTGCGTGGACGGCGCGTGTCGTCGGTACACGGCCTTAGGTGGCTTTTTCTATAGCTAGGTATGTACTGACCTTATATCTGAAAGATAATACTTGATAGGTACGTAAGTACGCAGTTATTATTCATGTGATCAATTGTTGCATAGTTAGGTATGTAGGTAGGTAGTAGGTAGGTACTTATTAAATATATCTGCACAATCATTTTGTATCTACTGAATACAAAAAATAGAATAGAATAGAATAATAGGAATAGTAGGAACAAAATGACGCAGAAATAGGCACCAGCAGGGTAATTGCGTAACACACTATCAGTAGCAATCGGTTTCATTTTGACAGTTCAACAACATTCATTGCGTTATTTACGTTGTCGAGCAGACACACTTTTCGAACGTAAATGGAGCAATGGATTAGCAATAAGCTTCAAAATGATTCAAATTGAGAGTAATAGTGTGTTACGCAATTAGGGTGCGGTACTACTGATGCCTATTTCTATAGCATTTTAATTGATTTGAGCGTCACTGAGCCTTGATATTAAGGTTAAGTTATTATACAAGACGACATATCAAGCTATACATTTCCAGGTTTAGTTGACCTCGCATTGTTTATGCTTTTCGTGCAATAAAAGCAGAGTCTATTCAAGTCTCACATTCAAGCTTGCATTCAAGTATCTGTTCCTATAGCAACTGAAATGTTACGCTTGTCAGTACCAAAAACTAACTAGAAATCAGGCGAAGTTTGTTTATGAAAAACTTCGCAAAATATCATCCTAAGAATATTTTCGTCCTTTGAACTTTTTTGCAAATTCGACAGACGTTAGCGGTCAAACGAGGTCAAGTGAAATATCAGGCAGTATCATAATATTTGAAATGCGTTGTAAGATTGCCATAAAAAATAAAAGACCGCACAGCGCGGTTCCTTGGCCATACAACAGACATCGCCATTGGTTTTACGAGGCCGCGAAATTACCTCCACCTTTTAAAAACGTGAGGCACAAAAGCTAACACCTTTGCCTGTAAAATTAAAATAAAGCAAAATTTTATGAATAAAAATGTTAATTTCCTAATTAATTGAATACCTACGTACAATTAATATTCAAAAGGTGCTTGATAAGAATGCTAATAACATGAAAAATTTACATTAATCTATACTAATATTATAAAGCTGAAGAGTTTGTTTGTTTGTTTGTTTGTTTGTTTGTTTGTTTGAACGCGCTAATCTCAGGAACTACTGGTCCGATTTGAATAACTCTTTCAGTGTTAGATAGCCCATTCATCGAGGAAGGCTATAGGCTATATATCATCACGCTAAAACCAATAGGAGCGGAGCACCAATGAAGAATGTTTCAAAATCGGGGGATTTTTTCCTATTGAGAGCTTCCGCTGCGTGCACTGCGTAAACGGTTAAAGTTTCGTAAAAATCATATATGACAGAATTGTTCCCCTTTAAAAGTTTAAAAAAAAAGTCCGCGACAGCATATGTCTATCTTTTAAGGTTAGCTCACAATAACCTCTTTTATGCTAACCAAATTTGTTCTAAAATAATGCATTATTTGCGAAGGTGTTTTTATAAACATGGTATTAATCCTTATCCAAATAAATACGTTATTCATCACATGTATTTAATTTTGAACAAAATTGCCTCTGACATTATTTGATTTCAATGTATATCTTAGGAGATATCATAGTTTTAAAATAATACTAATAATACAGCTGAAGAGTTTGTTTGTTTGAAACACGGTTTGAAAGCTCTAAATCTCTGGTCGCATATATAAAAATGTTTTTGCGTTTGATAGCCCAGTTCTTGAGGAAGGCTATATTCTATTAAACTTGACGCTAGGACCCTTAGGAGTTGAGCAAAAAGAAAAAAAGTCTAAAGTTTTCGCCAAGCGAAAACGAAGTAATAGCGCAGGCCGGCGACACGTTGCGACGGGGTGGGTCGGGGAAACAAAAAAAATTTACGCGGACGAAGTCGCGGGCAGAAGCTAGTATTAAATAGAATCAATTATCTCAATCTTTAAGTATTTGATCTACATTAGAAACAGTGAATGGGCGATGCTCATAAGCTGAATACTTTGAAATCCGATCACTTGATATATGACTTCTTGATCGCCATCGATCGTCAAAGAAAATATGAATGTTAGTAATATGGAGCCATGTTTTTATAGGATCTTTTGAAATATAGGACGTGTTTATATTTCTGCCGGCTAAGCTTAAGTGAAGCTGGGCTTCGACCACTCCATTCTAATGTTCTCTTGCCATCAAAAATAACATACAAAGACGAGAGCAAACGCGAAACGAGTAGCGAAAATACAGAAAAGTGAGCAAATGTGAAAACCATGTAATAGTCGAATGTTCGGGACGTACACAAAAAGGGCTCTATAGACTGCCCTTTAACATTTTAGGAACATGACCCAAAAACGTAGGTACGACACCCTGAAACTGTTCGCCTATCTATCATTTTGTATTTTATCCTACTAATATTATAAATGTGAATGTGAATGTGATATTCCCACGGGATCGAAACTATCGCGGGCGAAACCGCGAGGCGCTGCTAGTACGTCATAAGTCTAAAGGCGGACGGGACGCCCTAGGAGGACATACATATACCTTATTGATGATGTTCTTAAGAAAGGTAAGTACCTACCCTAATTGCGTAACACACTATCAGTCTCAATCTGAATAATTTTGAAGGATATTGCTAATGGCGTACTGTAGTTTCTGCCTAACCTCATGGGAGGAAGGCGTGAGTTTATGTATGTCAGTCTAAAGGGCCTTTTCTAACAATTTGCTTCGTGTTTCAGACATGTAGAAACAAAAACTTCTAGGAACTTACTTTGGAAATAGAAAGAAAGAAAGAAAGAGTATTTATTGCGACTCGTACAGTACAGGATCACAAACTAAATTAAACGCAGTCTAAATTAAAATACCAAAATAAAAACTAAAAAAAAATTATAAAAGTTACAAAAAGAAAAATGAAACAAAAAGTCCTATACGAGGCCAAAAGGCTCCTATCTCAGCATGATGCTGCGATATTTAAAAAAAATGAAATCTCGTTGTCACCTTTTTGTTTCCGAGAATTACTCCCTATTGTGGATAACTCTTTGGACTGCGTGAGTCTGAGTTGATGACTATTTTATTAGGCATCTAAGACAAGTAATCTTAGGGTCTTTGAACTTTTTTTTGAACTTTGGCTTTTGAGATACAAGTATCCTTTTACTTAGTTCAGGAGCCAGCAGTTCAACTGCCTCTGCTCTCTGCTTGTACAATCATGTTTAGTGTATATATAATTTAATGTGTTTTTCTTTGTACAATAAACTTATTATTATTTTATTATTTATTATTTGTCTAAACAGACGGACTGCATTTAAACTGCATGCCACCTGCAGCATCGCAGTTTGGATGCATTGACATAACTAGGTTTCGAAGCAGTTAGTCAACTGCATCCAAACTGCGATATTGCAGCTAAAATGCAGTCCGTCTGGTTAGACCCATGTAATGTTAATGATATCATGAAATAGAAGAGGCCCGACTGTCGTAATTATTTAATATATCCTTTGGAATGCACTCATTGTACCATTATTAAAAAATAAATGTAGACCTATTATTAAAGTTAGACCGGTACGGGCAGCGAAGCCTATGAAATACTTAAAATTTCAGTGATACACAGCCGGACCAAAGTAGATACACTAAATTAAACAGCCCAGTAAACATATAGGTTGTTTGATATGGATGATATTGAAAGAACTAAAAAACTAATCTCACTTAAATTACACTTGAAAAACAATCATTTCTACTTTGACACGAACTACTTCTACCCACGAATAGAGCTGTTCTGTTAAACTTACTGAAAGTGTGACCTATCTATAGTACAGATTAAACAAATTGGAACTTCTGTCCCAACATACTTTGTGCATGAAGCCAGCAGGCTGCTATGCGGATGAAAATTTAATACAAATCTACTCGAAATTTCATTTTACTTCAAAGTGCATTTATTTGCTACTAGCTGACCCCGCAAACGTCGTTTTGCAAAAAAAAAAATGGGGGTATGAAAAATTGATGATGGCCGATTCTCAGACCTACTCAATATGCTCACAAAATTTCATGAGAATCGGTCAAGCCGTTTCGGAGGAATACGGGAACGAACATTGTGACACGAGAATTTTATATATAAGACTAGCGACCCGCCCCGGCTTCGCACGGGTGCAATACTGATACTAAGTACAGGTATTTCAAGAATGCCAGCACGCGCCTCCGCGGCCGGTGCCGCAGCAAACGCTATGTCCCTGCATTTTAAATCTATACATATAATAAAATCGTAGGAAAGTCAAAACTGTACATTGAATATTTTTTAAAAAGAATTTTTGGGGCGTGATCTACAATCAATATCGAAGCCAAAAATATAGTTTTTAGAATTTTTGTCTGTTTGTCTGTTTGTCTGTTTGTCTGTCCGGGATAAACTCAAAAAGTACTGCATGGATTTACTTCAAATTTTGCATGAATATTACTAAGAGGTCGGGTCAACATATAGGCTACATATTATCACGCTATCACCTACGGGGGAGGGGCTGTGAATCTTTATTTTTCTTACGCATTGTGTGACAGCGTGTAATCTAACGACGCATATTTAAATGTTGTTTTTGAGTAAGCCATGCTATTATCTAGCTTTCCACTATGAAAACTACGCCATTTAAGTAACTTGGGCAGAGAAATATAGTTTAATGAATGTTAGTAGTATAAAGACAGTTTTAAAACAGCGCCATCTATGAGATTTCATAAAAATCAAATCAAGTTACATGTTAACATTTTTTGGAAATTAATAATTTAAATTTGATCACGTTGGCGAGGTAAGTAGTTAGTTATTCTTAAAATTCATAGATGGTGATGTGCATTTTCTTCATAAAAGTTGTATCGTATAGTTCGTTTTGACAAATTCAAGTTCCAACAAAACCCTCAAAATCTTGAGCAGAGTTCAGGAAGACAATTTAAAAAAAATGCGGTGTTAAGTATTACAAAAAAGTTATGTTCATTGATGATGATCATTTCATTTCATGACACCCTCGCGGAGGCTAGCGTCAGTGACAGTCCCAGCTGCATGCCTCATCTGTTTGCCGTCATCTTGGTGTTTTGTGGAGTCGCGAACCCGGTAGCTTTGTGGGAAAAGTATCGCCATCATCTGTCTGAAGATTTTCTACGAGCTTTGAGACGTGCTACTGGAGACGAAGTCGAAGTAACTGATGAACGCGTGCTGAACACCTGTCTCAGTTCACTTCGAGATGTGGTCATTTCTATCGGCGGCAATCCACTGATCGAATATGGGTTACCAGCTCCCCAATCATCACCGTATCAAGACCGTGGAAATCGGGAGTATAACGCTGAGACAAATTACGATCCGGGCGAAATGACCACCATACGAAATGAACATGTCGCTTTGTTCTCTTCAGAGCAAAAACTTTATGACACCGTCCTTGAAAGCGATGGGCAAAACCAGGGTAAAATGTTTTTCTTGGATGCTCCTGGTGGAACAGGAAAAACATTTGTTACCACTGGCATACTTGCAGAGGTCAGGAGGCAAGGCAAAGTTGCTATTGCTGTAGCGTCGTCGGGAATCGCTACCACACTGCTTCCGAGTGGCGAGACAGCACATGCAATTTTTAAAATTCCCATCGATTTAGAGAGCGCCGAAACGCCTGTTTGTGGTGTGTCACGTAACCCTACAAAATGGTTGAGCTGGATGGTGCTGATCCATGCGTCATGTTCGTGAACGGGCGCCGTCAGTTGGGGCTGGTCATCTTTTAGCTGCCACGGCTTATTTTTAATTATTTTATTTTTGGATTGTTATTTTGTTACTAAGTATTTGCTGTACTCTGGACACTTTTAACGCGTACTTGATTTTTATTTATTTTTTACATCGTTCTCACATATTGTAAATTCAACATATGATGTAACTAATAATTTTGTAAAAACATAATTTAAAAAGAGTGTCCATGGAGTTTCTTGCCCGTTCTTCTCCATAGGTACCTACTACGCTTTGGAATGGGCAACTAGCTTCATTTTTTCCTGACTGACCGACTTCTTGACAATTCAAAAGTGCCTGTAAGTGGTTTAATTGAAATAAATGCTTTGAGTTTGAGTTTGACAGCGATAAGGGACACGTGCTTAAGGATTGCTCTCTGATCGTATGGGATGAGTGTATGATGGCCAATAGGAAGGCAGTTGAGGCCGTGGACAGAATCCTGCAGGACATCCGCAGGAACGAACATTTGATGGGTGGTGTCACAGTTCTGTTTAGTGGTGATTTTCGGCAAACGCTTCCCGTGGTGACGCGGGGCTCGAGTGCTGATGAGGTGAATGCTTCGTTGAAACGATCTTAGTTGTGGTCACGAGTTCGTACGCTGCGCTTGACCATTAATATGAGAGCTCGGCTCGGCGGCAATGCACGTGCTCAAGAATTCTCCGATATCCTTCTAAGTCTTGGCGAAGGCACTCTACTAGAAGAGATAGGTGTACAGGTGGTGCTTCCAGAGTCTCTCGGTAGAGTGGTATCCAGCTTAGAAGAACTAATTCACTGTGTGTACGGGGACATCAGTCGTATACCGCACCAGCAGAATTCTTGGGTGTGTGAGCGGGCCATTTTGATGCCCAAAAATGATCAGGCTGCAGCAATTAACGAATGCATTCTCTCGGAAATTGAGGGGAATAAAGTGGTCTACACCTCGATAAACACTCTTGTCGAGCAAGATGACGCCACACGTTATCCCGTGGAATTTCTGAGCTCCCTGTCAGCAAGTGGACTTCCAGCGCATACCATCAAGCCGAAGGTCTGTGTTCCGATTATGCTTCTTCGGAACCTATCTCCTCCGAAGTTGTGTAACCCGCCTTAAAGTCATCTCACTCCACAGACACACCATTGAGGCGGAAATTCTTACGGGTTGTGGCGTCGGCGAGGCATTATTTATACCACGCATTCCCCTCATACCTCATAATTTCCCATTCCAGTTCAAGCGCGTACAGTTCCCCGTGAGTGTTTGCTTCTCGATGACCATCAATAAGTCGCAGGGGCAGATACTGAGGGCAGCGGGTGTCGACCTCAGGACGAGTTGCTTCTCACACGGGCAACTGTACGTCGCTTGCTCCCGCATCACCAGTCCTGACTCTCTTTACATTTTACCTCCTGGCAGCATAACTACCAACGTAGTTTATAGAGAAGTGTTGTAACCTTTGTACGTATTTTTACTCTTTTGTGTCCTGGAATGTATTCCTGCATTATTTTCTCTATTTCCTTCAGTCACATCTTATGACTGAACTCAGCAGGATTCCCATATAACTCTCTTCACTTGCTTCGCTTGCAAAAACAACTTATATTTTAATGCTATTTTAAAAGTTATGTACTTATAATGCTATAGCGACACTGGCATCTTAGGTATTTTTGGTGCTGTAGAGCCTTCACGCAGACGACGTCGCGGGCAGCAGCTAGTCTGTAATATCTTCGAAAATATTCATTTAAATTACATGCTGTAAAGGGCCATAAAATGCACAATATATTTAAGGTACTTTTAATGCTGTATTGCTTAAAATCGCTTCGTAAATAAGCCATTATTTCTCGTAAAAAGTAAAGGATAAAAAAAAATTATTGTGGGTTATCCCTAAGAGATAGACATATACCATCGCGGACTTTTTTGTAGACCTTTTTAAGGTGTACAATACTGTAGTACATTATTTTGACCTATCTCGTAGGTCAGCCAGCGTTTGAAAAGTAAGCGCAAAAAAATATGTTTATTTACGACATCACATGCATGCATGTATTATATACATAAACCTTCCTCTTGAATTACTCTATCTATTAAAAAAAAACCGCATCAAAATCCGTTGCGTAGTTTTAAAGATCTAAGCGTTCATAGGAACAGAGAAAGCGACTTTGTTTTATACTATGTAGTGATAAAGTAATGCCGTTGATACGTATTAATAACTTACGGTTATTTGCAGTTTACTTTTAGGGATATTTCACACGAACCCATATCTGAAACATGCGATGCGCGTTCTAAGCCCCCATGTTCGCAAGCTTCCGTTGTAGTTTCGTGCGAAGCTGTGCGTAGAGAGCGCGGCTACGTACGATAATGCGTTGCTACGCGCGTAGCAGAGCGTCTGAACGCGTAGCAGAGCGCCTATACGTGTCAGCGAGCTTTTATTTACAACACTACGACATTTTGCGTGCAGTGCTCATGGTGATAGGACTGATGGGGTAAAGAATAATAATCCGCAAAGTAGTTACTACTTCCATGCAATAGCTGTTAAAGTAAATCCGCGTTTTACTGAACCGCACGTCTCACTTGCACAAATATTTACTGAACCAAACCTACGTACAGAGAAAGGCTATACATATTAATGAAGCAGCAAATCTGTATACCATGGAGACTATTTGCTCCCATATAAAGCGCCGTTTTATTCAAAATAGTAGGGTTAACAGACAGTCTTAAGGCGTACTTAACCAAAACGATGTTCTTGATACAATTGAGGTCTGGAGTTTTAGACCTAACTCTAAGTCGGGCAAAAAGTAATTGGATTTTAAGGAAATTACTAAGTTATCTAATTACAAACCCGAGCAGTAATTGTACAAAATGAACGGAGAGCGGCCAGAAAACCAATTTTCCTAACTAAGTAGTAAGTAGTTCTGTTCTAATAATGATGACTAATACCTCAAGGTATATACAGTAGCTAAAGGTTTCAAGGTAGATTAACCGTACGTCACATATCATAAGTAATTATTCTTCTTTAGTGCAGTGTAGGTCTATTAGCGCTCATATACATGAGCGGAACGCGTCAACTGCAGAGGCACAGAGCACTTATTAATAGACTGAAAGGCAACAGCAGCCCTTGACACGCGTCAGCGACTGTCGTCGACAATAACGTGCCGCTCGTGTGTTTGAGTACGGTGTTAAAAACACGAGCTGGGCGTTGTCGACGGCAGCCGTAGTCACGTCGGAGGCAGCAGTCGCCTCTGCCATAGCTAAAAACAAATGTCATGTTTGATGAAATCTATCTACTATATGTTTTGGTACCTACTTACCACTCCTTGCGGAACTTCTTTCGCTCCCAGACACTTATAGAAACTTTTCCCACGCACCGATTACGATTGGGCAATAAAATAATCAGTTTTGTTTAGACAATGGATGCTTGACGCCCAGTGATTGATGCTATCGGTCACTCATGCCAAAGATAACACCAACTAATAGATAGACGGTCGCACTCACACATACACAGCTCTAGTTTGGGAGGAATTCAAAGGGGAAATAAGTGGACTCGAACTACAATTCTCTAAAAAAGTTACAGTGGATGGCCGTAAATAGGTATGGCAAATAGGGTGTTAGAAAAAAAAAAACCTTTTATATACGTAGTAATATTATCATTAATCACTACAAAACCGATCACAAAGGACGTATTTTTTGCTTAAAACCAAAACAATGCAGAAATGTAGTATGAAATCTCATGGTTGCACAGCTTTTCATGAATGCACTGTTTTTTATTTTTATCTATTTAGATATAAGTTTACCACGGCTGAAATAAAAATCGGCTGAATAAAACCGACTTGGTGAAAAAAACAAATACCGCGCATTTTTACCATTGTAAACATATTCTAAAACTTTGATACTTATATTTATATTTAGCAAGAGAAGTTAAAAAAAAAGGAAATAGTCAGCGATAGCAATATGAATTCAACTCCAGAAAGTATAAAAACAGCTGCTAATGAAATTGTTAATAACCTTTTGCCGCAAAAGTTGCGGGATATTTTGTTTTCATTAACTTGAGTTTTTATTTTGAGTAGGTATATTTTATCGCGGTAGGTAGATTGGTAGTTGAAAGAAAAGTAGATTACGCACCTTGCTAAAGTGAGTAATTAATGCACTCGTGTTAATTTAGTGCCCTGCATGCGCTCGGGCCCCAACATAACATCACTATGCGCTCGATGCAACAATTTACTATTGTAGAGTAGAGCGTTGTCGACTGAAATTTAATTTGATAAATGAGCTGGGCCAATTCTGCTAATTTAAAACGTTCAAAATCTAGTCGCAGTCTCATCTCGGCGACAAACAAATGTCAAAAACTTGTCAAAATGTAGGGAAATTTGAAGTATTTTTGACAGATTGAGACTGAGATCAGACTGTGAACGTTCTTAAAAATTACGAGAATTGCCCCTCTGTTTGTTTTCTATTAATAAAATAAAATTTTATTCGTGAACATCTCATTCTTACTAAACTTCAATTATATTCGACGCTCCTGCAGTGCTATTCTGTAAAAATCTCACCGTGAAAACTAAGGTGAAGTGAGCTGTCATTCCATCTGAGATCTGATGTTAGGGATTGCCTCCATTGATAGCTCAATTCACGCTCACTTCACCTGTGTTATCACGGTGCTGCATACATATCTCTTTTGAAAATTCAAAGCCCTGACTGACTTATATATCAACGCACAGACTAAACTGCTGGTTGAAGAGACATGAAATTTGGAGGGTGTGTTCTTTGTGAAGAGTAGGTATCCACTAAGAAAGGGTTTTTCGAAACTCCACCCCTAAGAGGGTGAATGGGGGGAGTGTGAAATTTCACGCGGACGAAGTCGCGGGAAGAAGTTAGTTCAATCATAGTGCGATTGCAGGTGAAGAGCCCGCCTTATTTACAATGCGTAAAAAATATTGTTCGTATGTGCGTGTTCCATACCATCGAAACTAGGAAGTGAAGGATCTGTATCAAAGGATTAATCAATGCAGTAGTGGGCGAGATTGGGCTCAATTTAATCTAGTATGTACCGTAAAACATTGTTCATGCGGATATGCGGGCCGGACCGCCGCGCGCCGGGCGGACGGGCAGGGGCCGTGCTCCTTCGTCGTGCGTTACCCAACCGTGCTCAATACTATGAATATTTTACCCAACAAACTATTTAAATGTCGTGCATATAGATTGGGGTACTTACTGAGTACTCAGTTTGTATGTTATTAAGTAGAGAGTTAAGAATTGTAGAACAAATGAAAAAGCTTTTGCTTTGAGTGACATGGACTCTTTTTGCGCAAATCGCTTCTTTGCTTCAATAATGTGTTATCTTGAAAATTGAAAGAGTGATATCGTCGTGAAAATGTCACGTTTTCGCTGAAATTTGAGGGCACCTTCCTCTCACTCATAGATTCGCTATTACACCCACAAAATAAACCACGTTTTTTGGAAAAATAAAATCGATCACGGCGGTTTCAAATATTAAATTAAAAAAAATGAATTGTCGGGCTTATCACGTTATTGAAGCAAAGAGGCGAAATGTTCTATGCGGTGTAAGTGCCAAGAAACTACAGGACAATAGGTACTAAAAAACTTTTCCCCTTTAATGGCTACCAAAGACCTTATTGCAAGAAGCGAACAGGTAGACTAGAACACATTAGACTATCTATAGCTAAAGTCTCCGTCACGAAAAGCTATAAATTTTGTAAAAACACATTCAGGGGTTCGAAACCTTTGGATCAAATAAAAAACACAGTTTTGTAATGATTTTTATTTTTATTTAGGGATATAATTATGTTAACAAGCACATCTAATTACTGTCGTCAGACGATTCCGAGTATGCTGCATCTGTATTCTGAAGTATTGACAGCGTCAGCGTGAACTTAGGTACTTCAAAATGGCGGTCCAAATGTTTATGTTTCATGAGTCAGAAGCGTTCCAGTACCACAAAACATTAAACGACAGAGCTTTATATTGCTAAAATATAACACGACCAAATGAAATTGCTCGTTAGTTTCGTATTACACGTTTGTTACCTTGAGTTGATTGAACTTGGGATTATTTGTTTTTGATTGAATTTTCGCAACGTAACTTAGTAAAAGTACTTTATTTACAAAATTTATAGCTTCTCGTGACGGAGACTTTATATTCTATAGACTATAGTGGCTATATTCTCGTTGGTATAGTGGCCGCATGCGCTACTGCTAAGCAAGTGGTACAGGGTTCGATTCCTGGGTCAGGAAAAGTGTTATTGGGTTTTTTCATCTGAAATTTCTGAGTAGCAGCCCGGAGTCTGGATTAGTGCCTATTGTTTCGACTTGAACATAACTGACGAAATGTGGGTGTACTATAGGTGCACCTCTGCTGAATCCTTTGCTGAATACAGGCGTGATGTTGTGTTATGTTAGCACATAAAAGTTACGATACCTTCCCACGTAATATAACTACATAAAGTAGTAAAATTTAATCACACAGCAATAACTCCGCAGTCTCGTAATCATTTGCCCAGCTTATCAGGTATTTTTACATCAAAAAAGGCCTCAAATTCCAAATAACAACTACAAATCCGACCACATTTTATTTAATAAACAAATTATTTTGCTTTGAAGAGACTTTTTGGGATGCTAAAGCTGGGATTAACCTCTAGCGGTTGACCGTGATTTTACTGTGAGGCGCGTAAATATAAGCTGAATATAGTTTTTGACCGTATTCTGGATACTTTAAACTATCGATAGGGGAACAATTACTTATCTGATGATAACGACAGCTCTAGTTTATTCCTTTTCAAAATATTTGGTACCATCGGTAGCAGGTCATACAAAGTAAGAGACAGTGGCGGCATCTACATCGCCACATGTGAACTACTGACGTTACACAAAATCCTGCATCGCGCAATCAGAGTTTACCGCGTAACTAGTATTATACACCGTTACATTTTGATCGTTTTAATCCTTAAAAGGGGTCATTGTACTCATCATCATGAACAACTTTTACTATGGGACCAATCCTGAAATCGTGAAAAACCAAATAAAACCGTACTTAATTATATCTGCGTCCACGTTTCTCTTTAAACGTTTTTAAAGAAAAATATGTTCATATTGCATCACCTAACACACCGTGAGTTATCTCTTCATCTGTCTCACTCAAAGTGGGGGGTGTGAAATTGCAAGTGTTCCCTCGAGCTTAGCACGGCCTAGCCGGCAGCGACTTCATTACCCGGCATTACGGAGACATAATGCAGGATTGAGACCTGCCTCCCGAAGCTTCATAAAAAGGTAAAAAAAATCTGGAGTAGACTGTTCTTAAATTTCTAAATGTTTATTTAGGCAATATGCCTCTGCTGAATTTAATTAAATTTAATTTTAGTCCTCATGGAACACAATAACTGCATTTCGTAACCGAATATCAAGTTGATATCTAAACTAAAATTATGTTTAGAATTATAATTTATATGAAGAGAAAAGATTTGGGGTTTTTTATGTTTGTTTGTTACTCTTTCACGCTAAAACGGCTGAACGAATTTGGATAAAATTTGGCACATGGGTAGACTGAGAATGACTTGGAGAAGGACATAGGCTACTTTTCATCCTGGATCGTAGACGAAGTCGCGAGCAACAGCCAGTACCTAATAAAATTTGTAAAGCGTTACTAGAACACTCTTGATAAGATCTTTTTAACAAATACATGGGATTATGCCATCCACAAGAACATCATGGTAAAGCATTTAACAACACTCAGATCAGGAAATATGAAATAAGAAGGGAAACAGCTCGACAGTATTTAAGAAACCATAAATGTTCTCAACAAACAATTCAGACATGAATGTAAGATCTAACCAAATTCGATAACCCGAAGTAATCAACAAGTTTTCGAGTACTCGGCGTGTACCTACTAACGAGAATAACAGATTACACTTATAGCGAACACCAATCCGTCGCAAAGTATTTACATATTCATGAGTACTAGACACATATCCATTCGTGAGCAGATCATAATTATCGTAGCACGCGCATCGCATGACAAACGACGCAACGCTTATTCGCCCACACTTTTATTTATTTATTAGTTATAAGAAGGCTTAGAGGGGCCCCTGGCTAAATAATAACAGCGGCACAGGTCTATCGATCAGGTTAAGCTACGCTTGCCGCGGTTGGTCTGTGGATGGGTGACCATCTTTACATACCAAGACCCCGCCATGCCTCAGAAAGCACGTTATGCAGTTGGTCCTGGCTGTCATTCGTGGATCTTTGACAGTCGTTACGGGTCGTCAGAAGCCCGAAAATCAGAAAACTGCAGTCTTACCAAGGAGTATCGTATTACCCTGTAACTGGGTTGTGGAGGTCAGATAGGCAGTCGCTCCATGTAAAATACAGGTATTTCAGCGGCATCCGGTTAGACTGGAAGCCGACCCCAACATAGTTGGGAAAAGGCTAGGCAGATGATGAAGAAGGCTTAAAGACTATTTACAAATAATAGGTAACAATAACATATTATCAAGTTGCTAATAACAAGCCTCCACAGATATATTATAACATATCGATTACTTAAAGTCGAACAATTAAAGTATATTGTGTACCTACAGAATTAAGTAGTCAGGTTAGTTTTATTTATTTAAGTTGCTACATACGAGTTTAAGCCGGCGCAACATTCTTAAAAAAACGTTCCGTACAAACCTGTAGGTATATAAGTAAAAGTTCACCCATCACGACAATCGAGTCATAGTTATGGTATTTTTATTACAAAATGAAATTTATAACATTACAATATGGAAAGCTGGAGGAGCATAAATTAATGACAAAGGTCTCTTTATCGTTTCAGTAATCCTTTATTTTATGTTAACACATATAATTTATTTTATAATATAACTGAAATACCTACACTAGCCTTGCAGCAGCCTTGCAAAAGTCTGCTGACGAATGAGGACAAGCTTTTTTATTAAAGTTATTTATTTACAAATTTTTTTACTCACTATTTAGAAATCTGGTACAAACATGTTGACTATGAATTAAATTTGAACCAGGGGGCCGATTCTACTAACAAAATTGTTCAATAATCGCAATGGAACCACAGCTGAATCACGGCTGTCAAGCGTTTTCATATTCTACTAATGAACAACGATTCAACTGCGGTTACCCGCTGTTACGTTCCCGCTACCATTCAGTTGCGATTCAGCATAGGTTTAGTTTCCAGTTTGCATAGGAAATAGTAGAATGACTTTATAAGTAACTATCGAACGGCGATCGAAATCGAACTGTTATTAAAACACAATTGAACGTGTAGCGATGCAAATTAGTAGAATCGCCCCTCAGATCTGTAAATGGTGACTGAAAAAGGTATGAATAATACCACTTTGAACATTGAAGTTCGAAACAACATTATCTATAGTTGTACTACTTCGTGTAGTGCTAGTGTTTATTAACGGAAACATGTTTATGGATGAAAAATATGTGGAAATTCCATTTACAATTATTTGGAAAAAAAATGTGATGTACCTAATTAAAAATTAAGGTTTTCGGAATTTTTCCTTTATATGTGCTATTAAACATTGCTTCATGCCAAATTTCAAGATTCAAGATCGACTGGAAGTACCCTTTAGGTTTTGATTCCCTCTCGAGTAGTTGCGAGTTTGAAAATATGCGGCTTAAATTGCTATTTCTTTTGATTGCGTTGACATAAAAGTTTGATTTTGTTACAGCTTAAAGGTATTATAGACCTGAGTATTTGATATGAATTTCAATTTAATACCTCTACGCGTTCATGAGAAAGAAGTAGTAAATTTAAAATTTTCAAAAATGTTTTTTTATTATGTGATATAACTAAAAATTTATGGTTTTCGCAATTTTTCCTTTATCTGTACTATAAGAAGTTACTTCGTACCAAATTTCAAGATTCTAAGTTCACGGGAAGTACCCTGTAGGTTTAGATTCCCGTGCGAGTTTCGAAAATTTGCGGAAATTTGCGGCCTAAACGGCTGTATCTTTTGATTGCTTTGGCTTAGAAGTTTGATTTTTTCACAGCTCTAAGGGACAGTAAAACTGAGTATTAAATATAAATTTCTGTTTGATACCTCCACGCGTTCCTGAGAAAAACGGTCTTGACAGACGGACGGACGGACGGACGGACAACGAAGTGATCCTATAAGGGTTCCGTTTTTTCCTTATGAGGTACGGAACCCTAAAAAATGATTTGGCTAAGAGCATTCTCGGTGTGCTAATGTGCTTATCTTAGTGCAAAATAAGTCAACATCATGTTTAGTAGTACATCATTGAAGCTTCGAGCGCTTTCTTCTATGATAAGCATTACGCCTATAATTAATAGTGCCAGAAAGCACACCTAGCAGCGGCCTTTTACGTAATCCTATAGTGCGAATTGCTAACTTTGTTTAGGGCAGTCAATCGAGCCATTCGCTATGTTAATCAAAAAAGACACATCATTCGCCTGCGATCCAATGGCACGTCACATTATAACGAGAAACATTTTTGACGTAAAGGGTCGTCGATTAAACCCAAATAGGAAAGTATTGATTGTGCGTAAGAGGTCTAAGTTCACTCAAAACGATTGGAAACTTCTTTCTTTGAAACTGAAAATGCTGAAATTAGGCTTTACACAAGTTTCTTGTATAAATAACTTCGTGAAGGAAGCTCGCCTCCCTACTCAGTAATTGGTTTCAAGTTAGATTCTAATCTTTCTCGGAACCAATTACTGTTTTGTGTTAAAACAAAACATCTAATTTGGAAACCAAAATGCGTTCCTGCGTAAAAGCGACATTTCTTATTAAAATTTCGTTTAGCGAAAGCAAACACCAAAATGATTTTAGAATAATTAATCTCATTTATATTGTGCGCTAAAATTCTGCTTGCATAAAGCCGCGAACATACTTATCACACTATAAAAGTCGGGAGTCGAGTAATTCGCGTAGCGTGTTCAAAATCTGTTCTTAGCTTAAGGCGGAACCACCAAAGTTCGTTTGCCGCCTCCGTGACGTTATTCAACGCTATTGAAATTAACATTAGCCTCAGGAGACGCAACTTTGGCTGGCTAGCAATTAAGACTCGCGCATAGATAACACTTTAACTACTTTTCTCATCTAACGAACCAACAAAGTTCGCTCGCGTTATGCCTTGCCGCCTCATATTTGCTTGCGATGAACTTTATATGTATGCAAACTATTGGAACGCGGTTTATTGATGGAGTACTTCTAGGGCTTGATTTATAAATGTCCGCTTCAAAAATTTGTGATGACTAACATTGGATAATGAGAGTGAATGGAAGAATTTTTGAAGCCGCAATCCTCAATGGCTTTAAGCCATGTGCATACCAATGATTTTACCTTGAAGAAGATTCCTGGAACGTACACACAGCTACACATCAAGCTATACATTTCCAGTTTTAGCTGACCTCGCACTGTATTGGTTTTTCGTACAATCAGAAGTCAGCTTATAATGGTTATGTATAGCTGGATGTGTAGCCGTGCGTACCTAACACCGTCACCGTCACGTAGTAGGCACGTAGGTACTCGTAGATGATTGATTACACGTAGCATGTCAAAGGAACGTCTAATTTAGTAGTAACGTTATCTTACATCTTTATCTACGTGTTAACGAGGACTGAGCACGCTTCGCAAGATCTCAAAAAAATATATGTCAGAAAGCCTGCATAAAGCTTAATTTCGTACCTATTATTTGCATTTTGTAGGACTTTCTTGAATTTTCTTGGATAAATAAAGTTGCCAAACATTAGAACTGCTTTAGCCATGGCCAAAGAGATGACTCCGTTTCTCTACTACATGATTTCTACTAATCACAGACTACATTCGACAGTCTGTTTATCCGGCATGGAAATTATGACATTGTGAAAGGTCATTAAATCAGTTATTGGGAGACTTATATTCAGCAGCAAACCTTATCAGAGGTAAGGAAACCTAATTATGTAGATTACGCATATAGAAAGGTACTTTTTTTTTTGTGGATGGGAAATCATCCAAAGGCCCCTCCCGCTCTGGGTGGAGCAGAAGGGAGTGTCAGACTCTTACTGACTAAAACCCACCCGTGTTCCTTCCTTAGCCCTTTGTGTTCCGGGGTAGCGGTAACCCTTTCGGACAATCCCGCTGCCCGTATAGAAAGGTACTTGCGTTACACTTTTCGCGAGTATCAGAGGGGCAATTCTCGTAATTTTTAAGAACATTCACAGTCTGATCTCAGTCTCAATCTGTCAAAAATACTTCAAATTTCCCTACATTTTGACAAGTTTTTGACATTTGTTTGTCGCCGAGATGAGACTGCGACTAGATTTTGAACGTTTTAAATTACCAGAATTGTTTTCCAACGGTTTCAAATTCAGGTTTTTCTTTGTGGCATAAGGTTTCAAAATAGGTCTAGTTTAAAATTCGTCCTAGCTATTCGTGTTCACATTTTCACGCAATAAAATTTTGGTCTTCAAGACTAGCGCGAAAAAAGAACACAATCAAGTTGGAGTCAAATATATTTCAGTCGTAGAAAAACTTTATTCTCTGAGATAATCCGGAGCACGTCTCACACAGATCCAATATATTGATCAGGCGGTATATTACGTCATGTTTTTTCATTACTACACATAGAACTTTATATTCGCTATTTCTTCGAGAAGAAAATTCATGAACGTACGATATTCGCACTTGGGGGAAATTGATCACAATATCATGCTAAGAAGCCTGGAATACGAATTGGTATTGCGTATTGAAAGTAATTTGCGTAAATAGAGGCTATATATTAGAATTTAAAAAATATTGACGTATTTTTCTTCCAGTGCATTCGCTGCTATTCAGCGCTGTTGGCTTGTTTTGGAAATGTGTACATTCCAAATGAAAGGTTGGTGATGTGTGCAAGGGAAAACACCGGTGTTTTAATCAGAGTCTGACAGACCCTTTCGCCCACCCCAGAGTCCATGAGGATTTCTACCCCGACGACAAAAAAGGTAGGTAGTACACGGTAGACCTTTATATCAATATTGAACACGACTTTCGACAAAGTTTTCAGTGGCACTGGCGGTTCACGAAATGAATACAGTGCCTAATCAATAGTACGAAGTAAATTGATGTTCACATTGTGTTTGCCACAGGTGTTGATTATAGCTATCCAACTTTGCCTACCGTTTTAGTTTTTTGTCTCATAACCCGGGGTATTCCAAAGGCTCAGAAGAGGGTCACAAGTAGGAGAATTATAACTTAGGCTTGGGACATTATATTATACCCGCCCCGCTACCCACCACAACAAACAGGAGACTTATCACTCTGTTCTACGTAAGCGGCTTAGCACGAAATGCTAATCAGGGAGGAGTGCAGCGGGTCGTGCCCAGGCCGGCTCCGACCCGGCCTTACTCACCGTCCGGTAATTTCTACTCGTCCGGTTTGTCGAGTTAATTAATCAGTGTACGGACAACTACGGATAATGAAAAGACTGAATTACGATCGCGAATGTGCAGCGTTTGATTAACAGTGTTACGTAAGCTTGGAGCTGCAAAAAATGGCGTTTAGTTGTCTGGTTATTTGATTATGATGCTTTTGGGTGTAAGGTTAACTTGACTTTTGATGAAATGGTAGTTTTGCGAGAAATTAGTCGTCTCGCACATGACGTAAAATTGGAATGTGTCTTGGTTTTGAGTTATGCTGTAAATAATGCATTGCTTTCAGAATATTATCAACAAGATATACCTACAGTGAGTGCAGATACTACTATAAGGTAGGTACTTACAAGAACTGCCTAACCCTTCGGGAAATTCGGGCGTGATACTATGTTATTTCACTACACTACTTTTTTACAGGTACGTTATATATACGTAGATAAATCGACATCGAGATAAAATCGACTCATGTAACTAAGTAGGTACATGACATAATGGTTAAAAAATTTCATAACTCTCCGATACAATAGATAACCCACCCAAGATTTACTTGGGTTATCTGTAGCAATTCAACCACAAGAACTTAATAGAAATTTGTATACAGCCGGCATAAGTTCCTGTAGGGTAGCGATGGCTATCTAATCGGCGCAGGACGTGATGTATGTAGTGCACACAAAGCTTGCCAGCCCGCATGCCGACGGACTGACGTGACGGCGCGACTACCAGACGGACCTATCTGTCTGTCCCACTGGCTCGACAGACTGCGTTTTCAATGAGAGATTGAAAAAAAAAAAAAAAACGACAACCGACCGACGATGGTATAAGATTGTTTTTTTTTGCAGTTTAAATAGTTTGATGGATCTGGTCGCCCAGTTCTTTCAAAGAAACTGTTCAACGGGGTAATTGCGTAACACATTATCAGTAGTAATGGCTTTAATTTTGACAGTTCAACAACATTCATTGCGTCATTTACGTTTTTGAGCAGACACATTTTTAGACGATGGGAACGTATGATTCAATGGATTAGCAAAATCCTTCAAAATGATTCAGATTGAGATTAATAGTGTGTTACGCGATTAGTGTGCTGTTTCTTCGTCATAGGCTGTACGTACTGTTGGTATAGTTGCAGGTTGTCCGCTTGCCTTTATTGTAGAAGGCATCAACATCAAATTTGCGCCATTTTTATTAATTAAAAATAATAAAAAACGCAAAAGCAAAACTTGAGTAAAACGAAAGTAAAATTAAAACCCCATTTCATAAACTACTCTAGAACCGTAAGTGAAATACGTTATTGAATAACAGAAACTGTTTGAATAAGCTTTGTTTGCCCGATGTTTTGTTCGTATCGCTTGCTTAGAGCTCAGTGTAAAGGTGACTAACCTGAAATTAGAACAAAGAAAGTAAGTATTAAATTACTTATTTAGTTCAAAGACCTAGTTCGAACTTTAAGGAAAGCTGCTTTTTGAGCTTAGGTAGGTATCTATTATCAATTTCTATGGCATTGACACGCCCACTAAACTTACCAAACTACCTACCTGAAAGCCAATTCCCGTAATTAAAAACAACTTGTCAAAAATGAAGTGACATTACAGGTATTTTTGACAGACTGAGATCAGACTGTGAACGTTCTTAAAATAATGTAAATTGCCCCTCTGTTCTTGTTTACTTTAGCTAGGTATTGATCTGACCAAGATTATGGCTGGACTTTAAAAGAGACTGTGACCTCTGAGTTTGCTTCGGCCTTTTTTCTCAGAGTAATCAGTTATGAAAACCCGACGTCATATAGTTGTAAAAAAATATGATTGACGAGTAAAAGTGTTTGTATATAACCAATAATGTCTTTGGTACAAACCTTTACAGGGCTGACTTTTCAATGATCTGATAACTTTATTCGAGGAATAATTTTGAAATTTTGACAGTTATTTCATACAAAAACTGTCAGACGTTAATTTTATTCCACGAATGAGAATTCAAATCATTTATCATTGGTCCCTCAAACTTCTAGCATGCAACACTAAAACATAACTGAAAGGATGAAAGAATATGAAGACCTGAAGACTTTTGACTAGCTGTGAGATGATTGGTTACTGTGGTTGGTTTTGGTTAACAAACAAATGAATGCCCGTTTTGACTAACACTACGCCACACCAAAATGTAGAATGTCTAAATAAAAGCGCGCTGTTGAATTTTCAACTTTCGGCGCTGAACCGAGGGTTGAAAGTCATTCATTTAGGTGCCGTCTAGTTTTAGTGAAACCAGGCCATAATTTACTTGACTTTAGGTAAGGGATACCTAATAGGCCTCCAAGTCCAGTGAAATCCAAGTTTTAGGACGTTACTTACGAGTAGAATCTTCATATTAATTCATTGAGTACATGTTAGTGACGTGTTTCCGTATGAGCAAGTACACTTGTCGTGTGTCTGCTCGCCGCAGTCATTGGAACAGATGCCGACACTGATACGAGCATACCACATAACTGCAACATGGCTGCAACTAGCACACGCAAGGCATCCAATGACGCGCCTTTGTCACGAGCCCGAGACACTGAGCCTTAAGTCTGCTATTACAATAGTGTCGGAATGGTCTATTATTGATTTCATAATTGTTGATTTTGACAAGTTTGGTTATCTACTAATATAATGGCGTCATTATGACTTTCCAATGATCAACCACTGACACTCCATTGAAAGAAATGGCATAAAATGGTAATCTCGTACATAATGACAAATGAATAAATGTAATGTTTATTTCTATTTACGAACTTCTTACTACTTCAGACTGCAAACACTAACGTAATATGTAAAAATATATATTAAATGAAATCTAGCATAGTTTTTCTCAGATCATTGACCACCAATGATCGACCATTATGAATTTAGCAGATTACGAACTTTTAGCAAAATGACAATGGGATCGTGTTGGAATGACGAATTTATAAAAATAGCAGACTTCGGCCCCAGGAATGTACGTACTACGACTCTACGACATATCAAGCTATACATTTCCAGTATAAACTGACATCTCATTGTACGAAAAGCTTAAACTGTATGCGAGGTCAGCTAAAACTGGAAATGAATAGCTTGATAATTCGTCGTGAGTACTATTATATTTTGCTACACGGTGCACGGTGGTAAGATTCGAATAGAAATGACACGAGTTTATAGTTATCTAAGATAGCGTATCTATAGGATAGTTAATCAATGTTTTGTCTAGAATTTAAAGCTTGAATAATAATATTATGTTTGTGAGAAATACCAATGGAATCGTAAGTAAGTTATAAATCAGCGAACGGAAAAAGCTTGAATATTTTAGCCAAACTACAACTGTTGACTATTGGGAATCTTACGCAAAGCTGCTGAGCACAGATAGCGCTACGTAAATATAAAGTAAACAAAACAAATAGTAAAAGGAGTGCGTCAAAAAAAATGCGGCATTTCAAAATTTTTTTCGGCTAAGTTTCATCCCTGTAATTATATAAGTGTAAGTTATACAAAAAGGTACAAAACATGCACATAAGTACTTAATTTCAAACAGAATTTTGTTGATGTATTTCTCGTATTTTACTCAATACTTATCGGTACCTACTTACTTTAGTTTTAAAAGAAAGTAAATAAGTAGTTTAACACGAAAACTGTGTAGGTACTTAGGGTTATAGATTGACCTGTAAAAAATCTTCATTTTTATAGTCTTCAGCTCATAATAAACAGAACACAGTCTTGAACATTTTGTAGCTGTAAAGTAATTACTTGCGACAACTAGCAATTTATTCCCACATTCCCATTGCTTGCAACGGCTAACAGAAACAACCGGGATAATCTCAATGACAGTCAACTGCTGTCATCTGACCACAGAATATAACAAAAGAGTCCTAGCCTTTTTTTTTTTTTGTGGATGGGAAATCATCAAATGACCCCTCCCGTTCTGGGTGGAGCAGAAGGGAGTGTCAGACTCTTACTGACTAAAACCCACCCGTGTTCCTTCTTTAGCCCTTTGTGTTCCGGGGTAGCGGTAACCCTTTCGGACAATCCCGCTGCAGAGTCCTAGCCTACCGTCATGTTTTACGCACTAAAGCGTAGGTACCCTAAAGGGACCATTACACTATCACGTAAACAAGCTTCAACAGAATAACACACACACAATACTACCCAAGTAAACAAAAAATATATTGATATACCTACTTTTGTTTTAAGATAGACCTGGCCATTTGACGTGAAAAACTAGGAAAATGCCATTAATTTAGGGTCAAATGAAAAAGTTAAAAAAATTCTTCTTTTCACTTAATGGCATTAAGACGTTTTTTTCGAGAATTGTAACCAGTAACTTAATATGATTAACAAAGGGATGAGGTCGTAGCGCGTAGGTTGGTTTCTATAACATTATTACAGTGACGGACAGCCATTGTACGGGGGTGGTCGGCCGACACTGATTTATACGCGCCCTCAATTATGTAAATACCGAATTTAGTACGAATCCAGAACTTCCAGAAGGCATCGTATTAGAAGAACTCCCGTTATTAATTAGGTACGTTAAATTTAATTAGAGAACTATAAAGAAAACTTCAGTCACTGTAGGATCTATTATTTTTTTTATTGCTGAATGGGCCCGGTTTTGACCTCGATCACGCCTGATGGAAAGCGATGGATGAGGTCTATGATAGAACGAGCGTGTCCGAGGCACTGGAACTCCCGTGGGAGTTCCAGTGCCTTAGCAATCTTCCGGGCATTGGCATCGACGAAACACAGCAGGCTACTTGACGCCGGACTCCGGTGGTACCGGTCGCAAACCAGGCGGGCGTTAGCCCTACCACCGCAAGGGAAGAACTTGCCAGTCAAATAAGGTGTTGGGTGTGACTATCCAGGATGCGCCGGGCGCTCGGTTCAGTTGAGTATCTGGCGGAAAAAACTGCGTTACACGAGGAGGCTACTTCAAGCATACCAAAATTAAACAGCAGCTGTATCTTAGGTCGAAAATAGAATATAGATAAGCTCTTTCATACAAGGTCAAATTAAATTATCTCGCGAAACTTCACAGACGTGATAGGTCTAATAATAATAAAACAGAAACTTTGCATTTCTAAATAATTTCAAGTAACTACCTATAGCTGATTCCCGTAATCAGCTGAAATACTACGTACTAGCGTACTTGAAATTATTTCGAAGCTTCGCCAGGTAATTGGGGATTATAAAAATTTTATTAAAAATTTAACTTCATTTCTCAGGATGCAGTGAAGAGATCTCATGCAGTATGCGGAATCCATTAAAGTTATGGACGATAAATTATGATAGAAATGTAAGTACTACGCGCGTCCATTATTCGAAATAGATATCTAGCTTTGCATTCAAAGCATAGACATTTATTAGAACGCCAGCCAATGACTAGAGCCAGGGAGGACATAATGCGTATAATATCAGTCAGCATAATATTTATCGTGGAACTAAAGTATCATGTTATGTTTCCAGCTTATACGAGTACTGTGAGTCAACTGGCTTCCTTGTGTTTGAAAATAGGTGACTGGAATTTTAAAAGTAAGTTTCTTTGATTGTTACCTATAGAAAAAAATCATGATGATCGCGATAATCATGAAATTTTTCATAATATTAAAGGTTGTCAGGGGTATAGAAAAGGACATAGGTTACCTTACATCCAGAAAAAAAATACTATTCCCGAGGAAAAGAACAATAACTTTCGACGTCACGATTGCTTTAGGACGCTAGATGGCGCTACGTGTCTTTCGAATCATGATTGAAATAATTATGATGCGACTTTCTGAGCAGTACGGTAATCTAACAAAAAGTACTAGGCTTGCATGAATTCACGACAATATTTTAATCATTAGTATTATACTTAGGATTTGGATGTGGCACATAGATACTTAGTTTATTATAACCGATTAACACGTAAGATACTTTTTATCCCGGTAATACGTTTCCGTGGGATTATTTCCGACCTCCACGCGTGCGAAGCTGCGGAAAAATCTAGTAATTTTATAAAGTAGAAATTAATATAAATAATCAGTCTCTCTGTCCAAACATATAATGAACTCGGCATCAATAAATACGAGGTACTTAATTCGTTTGTCCACATGAAAGGCTAATTCCTGTTTTTTAAAAGCGTCCAAAACCTAGTCCCGATCTTATCCCAGCGACAATCAAAGTCAAAACCTTGTCAAAAATGTAGTTGCCTAATTCACAAATATTTATAATTACGACTGAGATAAAAATGCGAACATTCTTAAAAATAGGGGAATTATCCGTCAGTTTATTAATAATTTTAACATCCTAAGTGCGACATATTTATTTAATTTTGCGACAATGTAGGTACTATAGCGCTACAGGGTTCTTTTGGCGCGTGAACAAAATCAGAAATAACGCCGCCATTTTGGTTTTCAATCCATTTCACAACACAAAATAATTGCTTAGATGTTTATCAATAGCGCCCCCCTGTCAGTCATTCGAGCGCCAAAATACTAGCTGTGTAGGTATGCGACCCCTTGCCCGCTAAAAGGTTGCCGACCGCTACTTTATATTCGTAGCTACTACAAGCAACTTTCAAAGGCCAAATGCCTAATTACAAATGCCTAGCCTTTGAAAGCCACGTCCCAGCCTCAACACTTTGATTTCCTTGCCAATGAACACGTGATGGAACAAAGTGTCCGCGGGAGCCGCACGCGATGCTGATTTATAATCACATTCGACCGTTTGTACTAGACAACTTTAATACCTATATCTACTCGGCTAGACTATATCTACTTATTAGGTACCTACATACAGTTCCGGATTAGCCCCTAAGCAAATTAAGCAATTGCTCAGGGCATCACGTCTCGGGGACATCATAAACTCGATGCATCATCAATATTATACAGGGTGACTTGTGTTGCAAATGGGTCCCTCTATCACGTCCTGGGAGAAACCCAGGACGTGATAGAGGGACCCATTTGCAACAGTTAAGCAACCCATAAAGCCTAGGTAAATTTCATGAGATTCGAGAAAACTCAATTTTTATGTATTTTTGAAAATTTCCCAGAATTCGTCACTAAATATCACTTTTATCTAAACTCGCAAGTCGAATGGCCTTCACTGCTATTTCTTTGGGTACCTCATTCTTTAGAAAACCTTTCGATGAAACCAAAATGTCTTAAACATGAAACAGTAAAAAGAAGTTTATAATCAATTTTCAAGAATCATCCACGTTCATGAACTTTGGTACCATGTACCTATCTCAAAATTTTATTAAGGCATGCGTGAACGGTACAAATTTTATAGACGACATCTTCATTTGATCAGCTGTCTAACGATGTACAAGATTTTTTTTAATATTTAGATGTGCCGAAGAAACAGTCGATAGTGCTGGCAAAAGTCGAATTTGCAAATGATGAAATATTTAAAAATTGTGTGACAACTGTTTACGCTATCCCGCTATCTATTTTCTTAAAATGTTGTAGCTACTTCGTTAGATAGCTGATTAATCAAGACGTCTTCCCCGTAATTTTTGCGCTTCATGCCATAGTAACATTTTGAGATAACTGGTATAAAATTCATTTACGTAGATGAGTTTAGAAAATGGTTAGTAAACTTCTTCCTTTAACTTATAACTGTTTGATGTCTTAGACAATTTGGTTACATTGAAAGGTTTGCTAAAGTATTAGGTAAGTACCCAATAGAATAGCAATGAAGGCCATTCAATTTGAGACTTTAGAGAAAAGTAATATTGTTTAGTAATATATTTTTTTTGGGAAATTTTCAAAAATACACACAATGATTGTGTTTTCTCTAATCCCATGAATTTTCACCTAGACTTTATGGAGTGCTTAATTGTTGCAAATGGGAAGACTAGAAGGAATACGACAAATTACAAGTCACACTGTATATACAGATAATTATGCTAAAAACGTTGAACTTAAAAACTATTGTCCGCAAATTTAATGCTCGTTATGTTAATAAAGAAGTCCCACATAAATGGGGGCGAATCTTTCGCCATTTACCTAGCACAAATTCGGATTCCAAGCTGCTATTGAAACATTTCCTGTTATGAAGATCCGTTAACACTGCCCGATGAGACCTTCAAACCCAGGACCTCATGTTCTGCAGTTATTTGGGACCACTAGAAGATTGAAGCAAGCGCTTCTTGTTCTCACAGTAAAGAGGTAGGTACAGCATATATTTGTATAGCACCTCATTTGTAGCAGTAGGTATTCTCTGCGTTTATAAAGCTTCGAAATATCTATAGCAAGGCACTAGTTAGCGTAATTACTAATTATCTAGCTGGATATATTTAAATCTATGCTAAATTCATCTCCAAAATCTCTAGGTTCACCGCTCTTTAGTGAACGAATGATATCAATTTCGAATTGTCTCGGAGTCAGTAGGTACGCACGACGATTTATCAAGTAGGTATTACTAGCAAATGGGATGTGCCTGAATTAAAGATAAATAATAAATGAGGTACCTCATTATTTACGTTTCTTTTACGGCAGCTGCAGTTTACAAAGCAAATTATCTATTTAAAAGTTTTCCTCGGAAAATTGGAAAATCCGTCACCGTTTCCCACGAAACCTTATGCAGTATACAAGTCCTGAAAGTAGTTTGTTCATAATTGACTACTGAATCGATTTCAGTAACTTTTCAGGTATTTTTTCAAAATTATGTATTTTTTCATCCTAACCGCCGATTGAACCAAATAAAATTAAATCTTATCTCAAGGCAATAAGACTCAATTTTAAATGCATAAAGTAATGCTAGTGTTAACATGTTTTCAAGCTTAAGAAAAAGAGTTTTGTTCTTTGTAGCTTTTAACTCAATATTCTAATTGGGGTGTATGAGGTCTTGGGTTAATTATGTTACACCTTGTATATCGCGTGGATTTTTCCGTGAATGTGCCCCAAACGTAATAAGTGTCTCGCGTTGTTACCGAGCTCCGATTCAGATTTATTTGCAATCAGCCCGTTCACTGTGAAATTGGCCCACAATCACACTCACGTTTAATCAACTCTGTTTCTCTGTGATTGAAACGGATACCCGTCACTATATGCTAATGTAACCACGTATTTAGTATATACCCTCGGCAATATATGAGCATTTAGATGGGATGCTATTATGTACGCCTAAATTACATAAGTAGTTGTACAAGGCACGCTGGCCTTTCTGCAATGCAGGATCATTAGTATTATGACTGTTTTTGCAAATAGGTTATGCATGTAATAAAAGTAAGCACCAGGTAGGTGCGAGGTTGTAAATTGTGCAGTAATGTTGCTGCTACTCTATAATTTGCTACCTACGTGTAGGTACTGTAGGTAGGTAGGTACCACTGGATTGAGCACGTTGACATTTGACCCGGCTTGGGAGGTAGACTGAGTGAGCATGATAAGGTTTCTTGTGTCCTTAGATAAGCGAACAAACTTGTCGGTTTTTCATTTAAAACTAGCTGAACCAGCGGACTTCGTAACGCCATCGAAATCAGTCAATCCGCTATCGAGATATCATCAGAAAAGCCGTATCATACAAAATGTATGAGAAAATGAAATTTTCTTTTTTTTTCTTTTCGATTTTTTAATAGGTATTCTGCTATTCGGAGTGGAGACAAATCCAACAAATCAAAGATCATAAAAGTCGGTCCAGCCGTTCTTGACTTATAAATGGTATAGTTAACCCGCTTTGTTTTATTTATATAGAGATTATATTAATTAGCTCTTTATAAGTTGTGTGAGCATGAGCATGTGATACAGAGGAATGAGGAAAATGTCGTGAGGAAAGTTTTGGGAATGAATGTCGACGGCTATAAGAGTAGGGGAAGACCAAAGAAACGATGGATGGACTGTGTGAATGATGATATGGTTAGAAAGGGGATGACTACCGAGATGACGACTAAATAGAGAAGTATGGAAGAAAAAGAATTATTTGGAATTAGTGCAGGAAAATGATGATGATTAATTAGAAACTTTAACATACACACACAAAGATATGTATAAACAATAGGGTTTGGGGCGAAGATATAAGTTGTGAATTTTTGTACCCTTTCGGTGCGCAGCTCAGTTGACGGATGTCACTTAATCTTGTCAAATTCAAACAAAGGTGCGCGCCGAATGGGAAGCTTCTAGAATAAAATGTAAAGAGTTTAAGGTTTGCGTTATAAAACTAAATTAAATTTGTAAAAAAGACACAGGAATTTACGTCTAGAATGAATTGCTAACACTATCAAAATGTAATATTATAAAGTGAAGGACTGCCATTATTTTTAAGAGACATGATGATAACCGGATGCAGGGTTTTTATGTTAAAACAGGAGGCAATTTATGCTTATTAGCGGCAAAATTTATCCGTCGTACCCACCTGCCCGACGCTTGTACTAATTAATGTGTAGTTAGCTTATCAGACAGGCTCGATCAAGATGCATTCATTCAAGATAAGAGTATTAACAGTTTTTGTTATTATAAAATGCGGCGTCGGCTTCACTCCGTAAGGTATTTCTTTTTTGTTTTGTTTGTTGCTGAATTATCCTTATTTTGGTGGCTTAATAAAGCCAACATGAGCTTTCGGCATAAAAGTAACGTGTCCTTTACGATCTCTTCTTATCGGTATCTTAACATGATGTATATGTGCTTGATTAAGATAATGAAGTATCATGTTTATGTATTCAGGTTTTGGGGACTGCTTTTGTGTTCCTTTCTTATTTGATAGGTATTAAAAGGTTACTGGGCCGGCGTGGTGGATTACGGCCCACTCCCTATGTCCAGAGGAGGTCTGTGTCCCAGCAGTGGGAACATTATAGGCTGATTATGCTATGCGGCTTATTCTAATTAGGTTATTTATATTCAGTTGTTTTCTTTGTTCTTGGCTTCAACATAACGGGCAAAGCTTTTCATACAATTGCGTATGTTGTATTCAAAATGACATAGTACAGACGCCAGCACATCAATATACCCGAAACTGTAAAATTTTCCCAGTTAACCTTCAACCTAATGGTTTAGCGATAAAGTTAAAAATCGATTAAAGAAATTTGACAGATTGTAGTAGCACTTGATGTGCTGGCGTCTGTGCAATCAAAATCAACACTCATTTATTCAAACACGCCCGCCCTTCATCACTTCCTAGAGCTTTAGCTGGGAAGATGTGAAGAAGCGGCGTAAAAAACTCCTCAGCAGCACAACTGTTTGTCTAGTTAGAAGAACTTGATTGTAGAACTTGGTAGTCCTATTACGCAAATATAGAACAGTAAATAGGGCAACTATGATATTTATCATTTCAGAATTTCCCAAGCAAGTTCTGGTCGACTTTCCACTTCGAGTTTAACCAGAAAGGTTGTATCAGCATTAATACGAGCAAAACTAATTATTGTGGTAAACAAGCGGCTGGTTAAGTTGGAACACAGTTGGAACTGGCGATGGCTGGCTGATAGTGGGCCAGTCGGGGGCGGAAGCTCGCGCGATAGTGTGGCGGGGAAATTTATAGACGCAGCGATGCCCATAGGCTGTGTGTCTATTGTTTGTGTCGCTTGTGTAATGAGATCTGCTTTGAACTGTGTTGGATTGTGTGCTACTGATGTTGATTTACTGTGATTTGCTGTTAAAGAGGCGTGATTCGTGAAAGGGCTGATTTTTAGGTTTCTGTACACAAAAGGTGTCAGCGGAACCCTATTACTAAGACTCCACTGTCCGTCCGTTCGTCTCTAACAGGCAGACCTCCTCTGGACATAGGGCGTGGGCCGTAATCCACCACGCGGGCCCAGTACCTTTTAATACCTATCAAAGCGAAATAAGAAAGGAACACAAAAGCGGTCCCCAAAACCTGATTACATAAACATGATACTTCATTATCTTAATCAAGCACATATGCCCATCCATATACACCATGTTAAGATACCGATAAGAAGAGATCGTAAAGGAAACGTTACTTTTATGCCGAAAGCTCATGTTGGCTTTATTAAGTCACCAAAATAAGGATAATTCAGCAACAAACAAAACAAATACCTTACGAAGTGAAGCCGACGCCGCATTTTACGTAGCAACGCTGCCAGCTTTTTGGGCGCTATTCCTATTGACAACGACTCATTTTTTGATGCCCTATGATTATTTCCTTACTTATATTATAAAGCTGAAAGTTTGTATCACGAAAACAGCGGAACGGATTTGGATGAAAGGCACACATGTATAAGTATATAATACTTTTTATATAGGTAAACCGACATCAAAGCTAGCCTCAAATTCTTCTTAGGCTTCACATGAATTGCCATTAATTTCTCCTTCAACATGATAATGATACCACAAAAGCGACCAAACCTTGATATAACTATCGAGTTTCACGTTATCAACGGATGTACAAAGCTAATGCACGCTACATTTCGGTGTGAATAGACGTCCGGGTGTCCGGGGCGTCCGGTGAGAAGACGGCATTGTGCCCGTGTCCGGACCGGACGCCAGAAGACAGTTTCATGATTAATTAATATTTCTAATGCTTCCCTGCGAACCGGCCTTTACAAAAACATCGAGTTTATTTGAGCATGCCTGTGTATGCATGAGACATGCGAATGTGTGTGAGAAAAGGGATACGAAACAAAAACGCTGTTTCACAAACGTGAGCCGTGATTTCTAATTCTGCTCGGAATACATTTCGGGACAACGAATAAACGTAGCCTTCCATATATCTAAGTTTTTAAAACCGAAAAAAATAGCTAAGTATTAGTCTACTAAATAAAATGGTTGAGTTTGCTTGTTTGTTTGAACGCGCTTATCTCTGGAACTACTAGTCGGATTTGAAAAATTCTTTTTGCATTTGATAACCAAATTCTTGAGGAAGGCTATATAAATTATTTAACGTCACGCTAGGACTCTTAGGAGTCGAGCAAAAATAAAGATAGAACGGTAAGTAAAAACGAAGTATTATCTACCGCGGGCAAGCGATGCGACGCGACGAGCTGCGGGCAGAAGCTAGTATTATTATAATACCACCCTGTTACTGTCTGACTGCTGGGTTACTGACTAGTTGACTTTATCTATTGGCTATAGCAAATTTTGGAATATTATGTTTACCAGCTTCAACCCGCGACTTCGTCCGCGTGAAATTTCTTGTTCCCCCGACCCATCCCGTTGCATCAAATCGCCTGCCCGCGCTGCTACTTTATTTTCGCTCAGCGTTCTTCCGACTTTTTTCCTTACTGCTCGGCTCCTAAGGATCTTAGCGTGATATTAAGTAGCCTTTAGCCGTACCAAATGCAGAAAGAATTTTTAAATGCGATTAGTTGTTCCAGAGATGTCTGCGTTCAAACTCTTGAGTTTTATTATTATTAGTATAGATGTGATAAGTGCTGCACGCAACGTTGCATTTGCCTTCTTCCAAAACGTATGCAACCAGCGCGCAATTTCCTTCCATTTTCATATAATATTCCACAAAATAAACACGTTAACCTTAGTATCAAGTAACAGCATCGTTAAATGTAAGTTTTTAAGATCGCAGAGTGGATGTAATAAATTGCGACAGTAATGATCCCGTTGGAAGATAAATGGACCATGGGAGGCTTAGTCGGAGCTGGCACGAGACAGAAACATGAAATTTTTATTAGAAAATTAAATCTATGCAATTTTCACTTAACGTTGCTTTTGCTGTTCAAGGTAACTTCCAAGATAATTAGGTAAGGTAACTATTTGTACACTTTTTTAAGTGACAAGCGACCTCACGCTTCGCAAGATTTTTACGACTTAACTAAACATCCAAGATTTATGTTTATGGATTTTGGTTTTTTGTGTTTAATATTATTGTATAATTGAACTGGGGCCCAAGTCTGCTATTTTTATAAATTCGTCATTCCAACACGATCTCATTGTCATTTTGCTAAAAGTTCGTAATCTGCTAAATTCATAATGGTCGATCATTGGTCGGTCAATGGTCTGAGAAAAACTACTATATTTCATTCTAGATTTCATTTAATATATATTTTTACATATTACGTTTTAGTGTTTGCAATCTGAAGCAGTAAAAAGTTCGTAAATAGAAATAAACATTTTTTCATTTATTCATTTGTCATTATGTACGAGATTACCATTTTATGCCGTTTCTTTCAATGGAGTGTCAGTGGTTGACCATCGGAAAGTCATAATGACGCCATTATGTTAGTAGATTACCAAACTTGTCAAAATCAACAATTATGAAATCAATGATAGACCATTCTGACACTATTGTAATAGCAGATTTGAGTTAGCTGACGTTAGCTTCTAAGGTAGTCTAACTGTTTTAAATTTTATTGGTAATTTGTATCTAACTGTTTGACATAAACCTATTGAACTATCCGTAGCTAGGTCGTGAGATGTATCCATGCATTTTCATATGAATTCGTAAGAATCCGTTAGGAATTAAGGCCAGGAGTCTCAGAATCGACCTATTTTGATTCAACATTAAGCAATCAAATATTCTTTGTTTTGATCTGATAAAAATATATGTTGTAGTTCAATAAACATTCTTGATTATTCTATGGTTCAAAACACGATATTTACAACTTCACTCGATCATAAAAAATCGCAAACAAATCGAAAATAGGGAAGTTTTTTATCGTTTTTCAAGTCGTACTTGAAGTAGACCAAAGTTTTACTCTAAAAAAATATGTCAAAAAATAGGCAATGATGTTTAGAAGAATATTCTATGGCTATTTTTTTTCAAAACAGTTTTTTATTGTTTTGACAGCGGCCCGCGCGCTTCGCTTTAGTAGCCGGCTAGGCGTCTCCGAGGCAGGACCTGTGTCGCTTTTACTGGCTCGCCGCGTTCCTCCGCTAATCGATCGAAATATACGTTATATTATTGTTATTTTCCGTGTTTGTATATTAGTTTTAAAAATAAGCCTGTAAATATTGTTTTTAAGTTCTAGTATTAATAATTAAACAAGATGTTAGTTTATGTTGTAAAATATAGTGGTATTTAAGATTAAATTATGGGGAATAAAAACAGAAGAAAGAAAAAAATATCCAGGATTGAACTGCGGAAGCTTAAAAAAAAAAAAGGTAAGATTGATTATTATTTTTCTACGTATTTATACCTACCTACTTTTAAAAAACGACGCGACAGAGCAATATTGTAGTTGTATAGGTAATTATGTACTTACCTACTTGCTTTCGTCACAGTACTAGCAGACAGTAGCAGGTAGGTAACTAGGTACCATAAATTTACAATTATACTAATATCAAAGTAAATATAAACTACTACTCCATTCACAATAAGATTACACATTTAAACAAACCTTTTTTTACAGCTTGTTCAAACGATTTTGACTTCTATTAAGTAGGCATAAGGATGGCATTAAAAGCAAAAAAGTGCTTACAATAATAACTGTTTACTGCTTTTAATGACATCCTTATGCCTACGGAATAGAAGTCAAAATCGATTGAACAGACGGTAAAAAAGGTTTGTTGAAATGTCTTATCTTATTGTAAATGGAGTATAGTTGATATTTTAGTTTTTATGGACAAAACAGTAGCACAACTACAACAAAGATAATTTTTGCTAATAAAACTTTTTATCTTTGCAGTTCATCGATACCAAGATGTAAAGGCGTATTTACAAAAAAAATGCACAGGCGAACAGTAAGTACCTAATCTACAATTCGAATTTTTACCCGACTTTCAAAAAGGAGGAGGTTATTATGTTCGACTTTATGTATGTTTTTTTTTATGTATGTTCTGTTCACTGATTCTCCGTCAACTGTGGACCGATTTTCAAAATTCTTTTTTTATTTGAAAGAGTATGCTCCCGAGTTGGTTCCATTGTCACCAAATCGGAATCTGATGAGGGAATCCTATGGAAATCGAGGGAAACCCTCAAATTTTGTAGGCACACCTATAGCGATTTGGGTAGGTATTTTTTATAGTAGCTCGTGCATTTGCTTTCAGAAAGCACCATTAGGTGAAGTGGAACTGATGATGAAGACCACAGATGGTCATCGGAACTACTCGATAGTAAATATTTCACGGGTTGCGATTCGATTAGGTACTTTAATGTGGTTGTTAAGCACAATGGAGCTGATGGTGACTTCTCAATCAGCTCCAGTTCTTATAAGGAGAACTCCTCAACAATTAACGTTCCTGCATCGGGAAAAGCAATATTTTGTAAAAGGTGATGAGCAGTTGACATTAGGCTATTATAACTTAGATTAGTTACAAACTGGACTACTAAAAAATGAAAAATAAAAACTTTTTTACAAAAACAACCGACTTCCAACAAAACACTACAAAATGAAAAATAACTTTAATTTCGGAAGTCGGTCTCAATAAAAGAAAATGCGGAACCAACGTCACCGACTTTTTATTCAGTATTTGCTTCTCGCTCAGGCGCAATAGGTAGGTAGACATGTACTTACCTAATGCATCAACTCAAGTCTACTCTACAAATTATAATAATAATGCAAGGTTGTTGATGTTGTTGTACTTTTATACAAAATAGTGACTAGAATGTATGTAGATATCTGTTACCTCCTGACTTACCACTCGACTTACCGACTGACTTAACGACTTTGGTTAGTTTTAGTTTTGATTGTAATATCTTGAGTCAAATAAAAAGCAACTTTTTTCTTTTTATTGTTTCAGTGACAGTCATGATTCATATGATTTTACTGTTGAAGTGGAAAACAAGGAAGATGACTTTCAACCCGTTTCAGGACGCAGAATTGTCGACATAAATTTTATTTTGCGAAAACTGCAAGAAAAAGTAAGCAAGACAAGGAAAATGAGCAACCAGATAAATGCGCATCCAGTACACACTCTCTGCCTCAACCAGCACCCTAATTGCGAAACACACTATCGATCTCAATTTGAATAATTTTGAAGCATATTGCTAATCCATTGCTTCATATGTTCGAAAAATGTGTCTGCTCAACAATGTAAAACACGCAATGAACGTTGTTGATCTGTCAAAATGAAACCCATTGCTACTAATAGTGTGTTACGCAATTACCCCGCTGATTTGCAGCAACCAGGTCCAAGCACGCTCGCGATTAATATTTATGATTTTTTATTATTTTTTGAGTAAATTATTAAGTTATTATTATATATTTTAAAAAGTATTTCTTATTTCTAATAAATAATTTATTGTCCTGTGTATTATATTGTAATGAGTTTTATCAGAATTTATTTAATCCAAAGTAAGTAAGTAAGTATGTAACTAATAATAAATAACTAGCTTATGCCCGCGACTTCGTACGCGTGGATTATAAATTAGTTATAAAACATACATGTGGTAGGTGAAAACTAAAGCTACGGAATATAAACTCCTGTCAAAATCCTTCTAGTAGTTTATTATCAGACAAACATTCTAAAAACTGGATCGTAAGGAAGCGCTGTAACAGTCATGAAAGAAAAGAGGTAACAATTAAAAAAGAAACAATTGTTGGTAGGTAATAAAGTGATTTATGTTGATAAGTATACTTATATTTCCCTAAAAACTAAACACTCGAAATATTAACATGAATTCCGTAAAACAAAGTTAACTGTTCCTACTGTTACAATTTTAAACTGTGACGCAAAATTTTTGAACAGCGGGGTCAGCGAGTTCATTTGAACTACGCGTTCGCGGGACTTGCCACGCGAGGAGGGGGGTAACGCTAAATGCCTACTGCGCTCGAATATCCTGGCCTTAAATGTTTAAGGACTATTTTATTTCCCTGATGGATGATTGTGCAAAAACGGATTTTATTTCTAGACGATTCAATTAGGCTTTTCTCTCTGATTTTATTTTAGTTTATTCATCGAAAATTCATATTTTAAATACTTAGCCCTACAAAAACTTCGCAAACAAAGAAAGAAGACCACAAGAATCATATATTTAGAAAGAAATAAGTTTGGAGAGTTTCATCATTTATATCCGAAACTAAGACGTTTGTTTAAAGAGTATTGTGGCTTATTATATTGTTGCAGAATTAAACCTTTTCTATCAATAACCAATTTTCAAAAACCTATTTATATTGAGGAGAGGATGTTATTGACTCTAAGATAAGAAAAAAGCACTGGTAGGTACTTATAATAATAAATATTTAATTATTAATAAACTATTGCGATGCATAATTTGGATTTCAAGTTGTCACTTCACACTGCGTCGCGTCTCGTCGCTCAAAAAACAAATCCGCACGCCGTCGCATTTCGTCGCACACGGATTAAGCCGACGACGTAGGCCACAAGTACTACATACAACGACTATTTGTTATTTTCGCGTCGCGTCGCGTCGCGTCGCATTGTCGCGTCGTTTACCTAGGACAACGGGTAAGACGGGCACAACGCGTGTGCGTGGTCGGCGCGTGTCGTCTGAACACGGCCTAAGTAAGCAGTACATAATGTACAAATTATTCCCTAACCGTGATTACGTCACGAGAGATCTACATTAAAAGTTTAGCACTTACAGCAATTCGTGTCGCACACTTCTGTAAATTACATAACGAGAACTGAATTATCTACCCATTTTTGTAACACGGACTGTGGAACTGGATTTGGTTTAGGTAATAGGTAATGTGTGTTATTTTATTGATTGAATTGTTATTTACGCTCGTGCTTACTAGTACATGTCTGCTCACTGCAGTCTGATCAGACAATTTAATAAACTGCAATCATTAATCTGCCTATCAACTGTTGTAATTATACTAATAACTAGCTTCTGCCCGCGACTTCGCCCACGTAAAACATGCTGGAATTTTCGAAATCAGATCAGTACTTTCAGAAATTACTTCCTGCATCCGAACTTAACCTGTTTATAATATTAGAGTAAATTAATTATTAGTAATCCCAATTTCTCGTTTGATCGTGTAGTCCACTACAGAACAGACCCAGTTGACAGTTCTCAACATTTCAGTGGTGATCAAGTGTCTGTTTCTGAAAACTTTTTGCGAAAGCTACAACACATAACGGAAACTGCTGGAAACTAGACAACTACCTTGGCAAATGGCTAGAGTAAGTAGGTATCTATTCAAGCTAGAAAGATGCAACCATTATAGGCAAACGTTACATACAAACAAGGTCAACTTAATAGCTTCTATAAATCCATAAGCTTGTATCAAATTAAATATTGAAATAACAAGCAGCTATGCAGAAAAGCGCCACGCCATAGAATTGAGACATCAACAGATTTATTAGCGTAATTTCATTTATTTCGATCTGTGTGGGCAGCGGAAACGCGAGTTTTCGAATGAAAAATGACAGACGCACTTTGGGCCCGGTTAATTGTTCGACGTCCAATGTCGCAACGTGCATGGGACATTTGTCTGAATGAATAGTGGCCATTTGTTTAGGAAATCATTCTTTAATACCTCACACGTAGGCTATATCTCCAAATGAAATATCTTTATCTAAGAATTTGAATAAAGACATTAGTTTATCGAATTCACGGACAGACAGGAAGACTGATTGACATTTTGTAATGATAGCTTAGTTAAGTTAAATTATCCGATGTCATTTTCCGATAAAGTAAAATCCCTTGATCTCGTTCACCGAAATAGAATCCAGATTTACGAATTCTCAAGTCGGTGAAAGTTAATTGGCATCGTCAAACGTCTGGAATCGAGTGATCTTGTTGTCAAAAAGGACTAATTTTAAATAATAGTAATAATTAATGATTAAACTCAATTTTACTCTTACATTCAACGTTTTTCACCAACCCGCATTAGGCCCGCGTCGTGGGTGATGTATGAGCCCCTCTCACAGTGAGGAGGCCTGTGTCCCAGCAGTGGGAACTTTATAGGTGGATTACCAATTGATATTCGATGTCATGTCATGATTTAGATTATTCCGCAACTGAAGATTTTTTATATGCAGCATCAAATATTTTTGCTTGTCATGTGAAAATTCGAATTCTGTTTAAAGAAAATAATGACCAGACATATTAATTTGAAAAGAAGGTTTTAACCGCAGAGGTAACGCTGTAGTAGTAACGGTTTACGTCGTAAATAAATACATTATGTTATTAGTAGCTTCACTACATAGTATAAAACAAAGTCGCTTTTTCTGTCCCTATATCCCTATGTACGCACGGCTAAAGATCAAGCTATACATAACCAGTATAAGCTGACTTCTGATCGTACGAAAAACCTATACAGTGCGAGATTGGCTAAAACTGGAAATGTATAGCTTGATGTGTAGCCGTGTGTACGCTTAGATCTTTAAAACTACGCAACGGATTTTGATGCGTTTTTTTTAATAGATAGAGTAATTCAAGAGGAAGGTTTATATACATGCATAATATAGTAGAGAAACGCTGATAATTTTAGAGGTTTCTAATATGATGTCGTAAATCCCCCCCCCTGTCGTGTGTGTCGTAAATCGTCCCCTCTGGTATAAGAGTCCGTTAGTAAAAATCATTAAAGAAAAATCCAAATTCCACGCTAAATTTAAAAAGTATGGGAACGATTCAGACTACCAGTCTTTTGTAATTTTATGGCAACGTGCAAAGGAACTAGAGAAGTGCATGTTTGATGATTACATGGCAAACGTAGAATCCGCTATTCGCAACAACCCTCGAGCCTTCTGGAGCTACATAAAATCAAAAAAGCAAAACAACCCATACCCTTCTGTGCTGCGCTTTGGAAACCTGTCCTCTAGCAATGGTGAAGAAATCTGCAATTTCTTCAGCGAATATTTTCTGTCAAACTTTCGTGAATCTACCAGCTCTGAGAATAATACACAATATCATTCTACCAGTGAGCGGACTTATTACAGTCCATACGACATTGCTGATATCGAGGTTTGTGAAGAAGAGGTTATGAAACTGCTAAAGCATTTGGACTTACATAAATCTGCTGGTCCAGACAGGCTCCCACCGGTTTTCATAGTAAACTGTGCTACAAGCCTTTCGGTCCCTCTTACATATTTATTCAGACGATCTCTTAATACCGGGGTTATGCCTGCCATATGGAAGTCGGCTTGTATAACTCCTATTCACAAAAAGGGACCGAGAAACTGTGTTGAAAACTACAGGCCGATATCCAAATTATGCGTGTTTGCTAAAATATTAGAAAAAATTGTGTACAGGCAAGTTTACTCTGCTCTCAGGCTCAATTTCAGCGAACACCAGCATGGATTTTTGGGTGGTCGGTCAACAACCACAAACCTCGTTCTCTGTAGTGACTTCTTGTCGGAGGCTATGTCTAACCGGTCCCAAATCGACGTCATATATACAGACTATGCCAAATGTTTCGACAGAATTGATCACGTCGTTCTCATGCGTAAGCTTCTATCGATGGGCATTAGGGGTAATCTGTTCCGTTGGTTTAAGTCGTATGTGGAGGACAGGTATCAGACTGTTGTGCTGAATGGGTACTCATCAAGATCAATGTGTATCCCATCTGGAGTTCCTCAAGGATCTTTATTAGGGCCGCTCTTATTCAATTTATTCGTTAATGATATTGATTCCTGCTTCCTTCACTCTAAAATACTTCTATATGCAGATGACATGAAAATTATGTCAAAGATATCCTCCTTATCAGATGCTCTATCATTGCAGGAGGATTTAGATAGGTTCCAGTACTATTGCAGCACTAATAAGCTCCATTTAAACGTCTCCAAGTGTTACGTGTGCTCCTTCACTAGGAAGCCGGTACCTATCACATTTGACTATAAGCTTTTAGACAGATCCCTAGCTAGGGTTAACACAGTCAAGGACTTGGGAGTTATATTTGATTCAAAATTGTTGTTTGATCAACACATAGATAACGTCATTAATAAAGCATCAAAATCACTAGGGTTCATTTTGAGGGTCTCGTCTGAGTTCAGGAGCATCAAGACAATTAAAATTCTTTACTGTACGTTTGTTCGCAGTCATCTCGAGTATGCCTCTCAAGTTTGGAATCCCAATTACAACATATATATCAATCGATTGGAAGGCATACAAAGAAAATTTTTGAGGTATATTCAATTCCGGTCTAAAACTTATTCTCCCACTTATCTCCTACGCTGTAAAAGATTCCATCTACTTCCTCTCTCTGAACGTAGAAGAATTGCAGACTTGGCTTTTTTATTTAGAATCGCTAACGGTTCAACCGAGCTTCCCGAATTGCTGAACAAAATTGGACTGCGGGTTCCTTCTGCTTTTCTGCGCAATCCTTCTCTGTTGCATACTCCCATGGTAGGTACGAATTACAGACGGAATTCATACTTAATCAGAGCGAGTCATATGTATAATGCGGTCTGCCGGGACGTTGACATAGATGTTTTCAATACCAGCATCTCAAAATTAAAAAGGACACTTTGTGATTTCTTTTTTGATCACGTAAACTAGGTTTAATTGATAACAATTTACGCTGTTTGAAACACATTTCTACTTTTTTGATAATGTTTTCACTCAAAAACTGTCTACCTTCTCAAATATTTTTTCTTGTTGTTTGTATGCTTTCCTCTATCTGTGAAAACTTGTAATTGGCCTTATTTCTATTACTCTCAATCGTGAAAAAGTGTTTAGCTGTAAGTTTTCCGAAAATTGTAAAATAAAATAAATGAAATAAAATAAAATAAATAACATTTTTTTGCGCTTACTTTTCAAACGCTGACTGAACCCTACGAGATAGGTCAAAATAATGTACTACAGCAGTGCTATTCTGTAAAAATCTCACCGTGAAAACTAAGGTGAAGTGAGCTGTCATTCCACCTGATGTTAGGGATTGCCTCCATTGATATTTCACTTCGCGCTCACTTCACCTAAGTTATCACGGTGAGATTTTTACAGAATCGACCGGCAGTATTGTACACATTAAAAAGGTCTACAAAAAAGTGCACGTATGTAAAAGTGTACGTGCGTGTATGTCTATCTCTTAGGGATAACCCACAATAACCATTTTTATCCTTTACTTTTTACGAGAAATAATGGCTTATTTACGAAGCGATTTGAAGCAATATAGCATTAAAAGTACCTTAAATATATTGTGCATTTAATATAGATAAATATGGCCCTTTACAGTATGTAATTTAAATGAATATTTTCGAAGATATTACAGATTTAAAATGCAGGGACATAGCGGTTGCTGCGGTACCGGCCGCGGCCGGGGGGCCGGCGGCGCGTGCTGACATTCTTGAAGTACCTATACTTAGTATCAGCATTGCACCCGTGCGAAGCCGGGGCGGGTCGCTAGTGTTATATATTACTACGCTACGAAGATCACATTTCGTATGACACGGTCACAAGTTCGATTGGTATTCCTGCAAGGAAGCGACTACTTCATTTATTGAACTGGTTATAAATGCATTGAACGTGATATGGTGAATGTAAGCCAAGCCTTTGCAACTTGGTATATACTAGCGGGGTAGTTGCATAACACACTATCAGTAGCAATGGGTTTCATTTTGACAGTTCAACAACATTCATTGCGTTATTTATGTTGTTGAGCAGACAAATTTTCAGAACATATGAAGCAATGAATTAGCGACTTGCGTCAAAGTTATTCATATCGTAATTGAAAATGTGTAACGCAATTAGGTTGTAATTTACCTGTTACATAGCGATAATACTGTAAACAAGTTAAAGATAGCTGTTTTTCATAATTCAATTTTATCTTGTACAAACTACTTACTCGAGTTGGAAATGTTGGTGGAAAATGTCCTTTACGTCTGTGATCTAATTCTATATCTATCCCGAAAGCGAAATATTTCGTAACAGGAAGGCCAAAAATCGAACATCCCACCATTCGTTGGATCTATACTTGTGTCCATTTTTGGGAAAGTGAAATAAAAGCAACTCCATCAGTATACAAGTAGTTCTTACCCTGGTAATGTATTGGAAATACTATTAATGGCCCCTCCGCTGAACGTCGTTAGGCGTGTCGGCCGTCGACGCACAAATGAGATTCAAATATCGAACTTAATGTGAGGAATAATATTCCGAAGTGCTTTTTAGAGGGTTTTGTACTCAAATTATGGTGGAATAGGTACTAACTACTTACTTTATTAATATAATGTCTAGAGAACCATGATTTGAACTTTTTCAATACCAGTGTTGCATTTATTGGTGAAAAGCTTCTTTACGGAAAAGTAATTGTTTGCATCTAAATGATTTTTAGTTTTTATTAGTCTATCGTGTACAGTCGAGTTCATTAATATATTGGCAGTGACAATTTTTCAAAATATTGTAAGCGTTAAAATAATCATATAATTCTATACAAACTTACATCAATAAAATGTTATCATATAAACGGTTCATAAGTTCTAAGTTTGTATAGAATTATATGATTATTACAACGCCTACAATGTTTTGAAACATTGTCACTGCCAATATATTAATGAACTCGACTGTACTATAACTACATATTTCCTAATTTATGTTATAGGAATTTTGTACCGACCTTTTTTGTTGGACCACCACCAAGTACAAAATTAACCCCACCAAAAAAAAAACATTCATGTAAAATGTTGCCAAGACGAGACTATATGGCTCGCACTGTCAAAAAGTTATCAGATCTCATGTAGAGCCCAGCTTATAACTCTACACGCCTTAACTCTACAAGCCCTTCACAAACTCGACACCTTAGTCACAATATGAGGCTTGGCCGTTTCGTTACTACAAGAACTACTGTATATAACAGAAAAGTAATGAACAGTGAATAAATTTTTCACCTTACGCCCATGTGATGGTAGCGAAACGTCCAAGTCACATATTTTGTTTAAGGTGTAGTTTGTGAAGTTAGGGCTTGTTGTAGAGTTAGAAGCTCGGCTCTACATGAGATCTGATAACTTTTTGACAGTGCAAGCCATATTGTCGTCTGTGCAACATTTTAGGTACATGAACATGTCTTTGGTTGGATTTCACTTCTTTTTGCAATTTGCTAATGAAAAAAAAAAATGGTTTTCTTTTTTGGGGGTGATTTACTAAAAATCCTGAAATACTTATTTTATTATTTTTAACGAGGAGTCCATATATCAATTTTCATACCTCTAGCTTCAAAATTTGCGGAAGTCTCATACAAACTTTCATACTGGGGGTAAAAATTCCAAGTTTTAGATTTTTTTTTTGTATTTTATCTACTAATACTAGCTCACATACCAAATTTCAGCTTTCTAGGACTTCAGGAAGTACCCTAAGAGTTTTGATGATCATCAGTCAGTCACGAAATCGGGGTTTCTTATATACTCGTATCAATAAAATCTAAAGTATAAGAGCTATGCAATTGAAACTTTCCACTATTGAAATCATATCTTGAGAATTTTGTTTATCTGGTATAATCCAAACCCAAGTTATGAGGGTTCAAAAAAACGATGAAGCGCTTCGAGAAAAGGTAGGTAGTGCCCTTGCGCTTCGCTTGACTCGTCTTGGCGGGGCACCACCGTGCCCCCAGATCACATAAGTAAATCGGTCCAGCAATCATGGAAAAATTAGTGTACATACATGAAAAAAAAACCCAGGCGATGCATGACCTTTTTTTTTTCGAAATCGGTTAAAAAGGCTCATTTCATGAAAAGAAGTGTTAAAGGTAAATGACCATTTAAATCTAAAAACACTAACAATATAATGTTGCATACAGATTGGATACATTTAGCCAGCCCCTTCAGTTATGCTGAATGTGGTTGGTGTCGGTTTACCGCAGCAGTGCAAGTGGGGTTAAATCAGATCGCTATTGCAGTGGTTGGTTAGTAATAGTAGTGTAGAACATCGATAATAATAATTGATGGAACACTATAGTACCTCTAGCGAGTATAAGGGCACAATATACATACAGGTATCTTTGTGGAAAAATTAAAGTAACTTAGGCCCCTCGCCCACGGTGACTTTTTGTAGCGATGCAGTAGCAATGCTGTCGCGCGTTCGCATCAATACAGTCTCGATGCGGTCGTTAGCTGTTTGCCCTCGCCCACATCATGATTCTCAGTCGCGATGCAAACGCGATACTGTGGCGCTTCTGTCGCGATGCAAACGCGATACTGTGGTGCTTCTGTCGCGATGCAAACGCGATACTGTGGTGCTTCTGTCGAGATGCAAACGCGATTCAGTAACGGTACAAAAATGCCACATTTGTAAGATGGACTCCGTTGAGGCAACATTAGTCACGTTGTCTTTGGTGCTGCTTTTACGTAAGTAGCCGAAACGTGGATAGCCAAAGCGTGGGCAACGAAAGCAGCGTCAATATTGGATGCACCCATTTAATAAAGAGAGATTACGGTCGCGTGTTTGCATCGATACAGTGGCGATGCTGTAGGTAGCGCGTTAGTAGCGCGTTGGAATCGCTTCTGTAGCGCGTTGCAATTGCGACTAACGCGCGTTGGTAGCGATGCTGTCGCATCGCTACAAAAAGTCATCGTGGGCGAGGGGCCATAATTTTACTGACAATAAAGTCTAAAGTTCATCATCATCTGCCTAGCCTTTCCCAACTATGTTGGGGTCGGCTTCCAGTCTAACCGGATGCAGCTGAATACCAGTATTTTACATGGAGCGACTGCCTATTTGACCTCCACAACCCCTACGATACCCCTTGGCAAGACTGGTTGTCAGATTTTCGGGCATCTGACGACCCGTAACGACTGTCAAAGATCCACGAATGACAGCCGGGACAAACGGCTTAACGTGCTTTGCGGGACACGGAGGGGTCTTGGTATGGGCAACTAGCTTCATCTTTCTGACTGACTGACCCCTTTCCAATTCAAAAGTGTCTGTAATTGGTTTACTTGAAATAAATGCTTTGAGCTTGTTTGAGTTTGAATTTATGTAAAGATGGTCATCCATCCACAGACCAACCGCAGCAAGCGTGGCTTAACCTGATCGATCGACCCGTGCGGCTGTTATTACTTAGCCACTAGCCCCCTTAGTGATAAAATAAATTATTACAACGTAAAGCGCCTGTCTGGGTTCGAACCCACGAACTTCCAACTCGTAAGTCGAGGCCGCTACCACTCGACCACCATGGTCCTCCTAACAATAAATAAATAAAAACATTATAAGTATTTGACTTAAACCGCTAGACACACTGCTATCTTTTCGTGCGTTAAAAAAGAAAATAATGAATGAATGAAATAATAATGAATGTCATTTTTAGATAAACCACCTTTCGAATTCAATAAGACTCATTCAAGGCTAACAAAAATGAATAACTAAAAACAAAATAAGTTTTTGCTTCCATAAACTAGTGCGAAGCTACCCCATAACCTGAACTTATTCATTTCAATTCCCAATCCAGTCATAAAAATGAAATGGCTTTTCAAATAGCGGATTTGGTATCGCATTCTGTGACCCGGACTCGTAATATACTGGACGCAGAATATTTATTGAATCCGTGGATATTGAGGCCTTATTTACATATATTATGTACATGTAAATAGGAACTGTACGAAATGACAGGCGGAATGGTCGTTATTAATGTTTGTATTTAGAATTTTAGACTAGCCCTGCCTCTAGTTACAATGAATTGGAAGTATAGTTTTCCATTTTCCGGAATGAACAATGCTATTTCTCCTTACAATTCAATTGTGCGACTTTGAAATGCTGGAAACTGACGTATAGACTTAATTTCCACAACATAAGTATAAACATAATCAGCTTATACTGTTCCCACTGCTGGGACACAACAGGCCTCCTTTCTGTGAGAGTTAGTGGGCCATAATCCACAACGCGGGCCCAGTGCGTGTGTCACACGTCTTTGAATTTATGGTTCTAGGGCATGTCGGTTTCCTCACGATGTTTTCCTTCACCATTTTGGGAGTCGTGGTGAAGAAATAATTTAACCAAAGTGCTTGCTTGAGTTCGAAGTTTCGAACCCACAACCTACAACTCGTAAGTCACAGCCGTTTACCATTGGCCCACCACTGCTCTCACTCGGTTTCCGCGTTTTGTATTAATTTAGATGAGATTTTGAAGTCAAATTGGTAAGAAAACAAAATGATTAATTTGTTTCCCACACTATTTACAACGTCTAGTTTAATTAATATTATAATTTTCCTGTCCTTGTCCCAGTTAATTGCGGTCGGCGCTACACGTTTTCTTCTTCCATTCTTCCCTGTCAACCGTCACGCTATCATCCATTCCCCTTTCATATCATTTAATTTAATTATATCTAGTTTAGTTAGTAATTACACAACAATTACAATGTACAAGCTATCTTTAAAATATATAATACTAGCTGACCCCACAAACGTCGTTACTCGTTTTGCAAAAAAAAAAAGCCGTTTCGGAGGAGTATGGCAACTAACACTGTGTTACGAAAATTTTATATATTAGAAGATTAATTATATAGGTACTTAAAATTATGTAATAAAAAATTAAAGAAATGGGCAGGAGCTCATTGGGCATAAAAAATTCGTCATCATCGCTGTCAATGGGATAAGTGCCCAAAAGGCTGGCAGCATTACCACGTTGGATGGTTATGCTGATTCTTTGGGCTCTGAAATAGGCCAGCCCTCTGGTCACGTGAAGAGTCAACTAACCGCTTGGCGATATCCCGAAATATTCGATGAGCACTCGGACCCCAAGGCCCTAATGTTTCAACCCCAAACGGCTCAAACATACTTATACTTAGCTCCCAATAAGGTTGTTATTAATAATTACATCATTATTTACGTTAGGTAAATCTACACATACCTCTGTACAATGGGTTAAAGTTATTAGTATAAGGCTATTCATATGTATACCTATGCTCATCTCATGTACGTATGATCATTCATCAATATAGTGTACGTAGTAATGTACTTCGTCGTCGATGAAGGGATGTTGATGACTAGCCGGAAATAGCCGATCGGGTCGCGTGCGAAACACGCGTCGCGAATTACGCCCGGATTTCGGCAATCAAACAAACGGTTTTCCTATCATAACACTATGGGAAATCATTAATATTCAAAGAAATATGCAAATGAATAAATAAACTACTAAATATGAAGATAAAACACCCAGACAAATTGTTATTATAAATCATCGTTAGCTAAATATTTTTTACACATTCTTGCTATAATAGCTTGCTATTATAGCAAGAATGACCATGTTGGCAAAAATTATATTTATAGTAATATTGGTAATCTATAATAACGACTTACATAGTATCTAACACAAAGAAATAAACTAGTCATAATTATCGTCCTGTTGAATCGCGCTACAAGAAATTCCGCAGTAGATCTCTTATAATTTTGCATTTTACTTCTGTTTTAGAGACTTATTTGAATAATTTACGTAAGTGTAGCAAGGGGCGAGAGGAATTTGAGTAGCGACCAGTTTGCGATCCTCCTTAATTTATAGTGTCGGGTGTGACAAGTCCTGGTCGCCTGGCGCCGTCACTAGACGGTCGAACATAAAAATTTGCGGCGAAACGCCGTCCATTTAGACCCAAAAACTAAAACGATGTTTTACAAAATTGAATCGGAGTGCGATTTACAAAAACGTCCGCGCGGAGACATTCGCCTCGGGTTGAATGGATGGGGATAACGACGTGGTGACCACTTTTTAGTCACAAACCCGTTTCGGCTGACCGCTCAAAAGACGCTATCTGTCGCGGAATCTCGGATATCGATATAAAACCACGTACGTTTTGCATTGTAATTTCATATGTGTGCAACATTATATCGCGATGGGACGGCAACAAGTGAATCACGTCTTAAATGACTCGCCCGATGTTATATGTTTTTATTTTGGGTTCGTCCACTAAGTTATGCGGCTCGACACCAGACCTGACATTTAAATCGACTAAATAAAAATGCCTTTTCTAAAAACTCTTCTTCTGATCTCATGATTCCACAACGTGCTAATAATATTAGTTACCTACTTTAGTATGTTTCAATTCTTCAGGCAGTTTTAGAAATTGATAGACGACAGAAGACATTTTCGTAATTTGGTTCCGTAAGTAAAGCAATAAAGTAAAATAAATCTTGTCACAAATTAGGGATTTAGACAACAAATTTATTAGTTTACATCAATAAATTTCTCAGTTATTTGCATAATTAAAACTCGTTATGATTTCCTAATGCCCAATAGAGTTGGTTAAGAAGGATGTGTCGGCTTAACGCCGTTCGTGGGAGCAAGAAACAAGATGGCCGTCTTAGATGGGTACTGACGTGTTCTTCCGCTGAGAAATCACCGACGACCCCGACTGATCATTAATTAGGAGAAACCCCGTTTTCAGATTACCGACGAGACTGATTTATTGTAGGTAATGAAAAGTAAAGAAAGAAAATACATTTATACGGGGTAAACATGACGCAAAGAAAAAAACAAACTTAAAATACAGGGTCAAATTAAATTAGCTAGCGAAACTTTACCCACGTGTTGAGTATCGATATCGAAAACAAAAAAAATATCTCTCGTACTTTTTTCAAAAACTTTGAATGCCATTGCTCCATTAAAATTGATGCAACTATACGACAGTTGTGTTATGGTTTAAAAAAATGGTTTTCCATATCGATAACCAACACGTGGGTAAAGTTTCGCTAGTTAATTTAATTTGACCCAGTAGAAGTAGTAAATAAAATGACGATACTTAATATAGCTACATTTTGAAGGAATAGGAAATTCAAGTACTTACCTATTTCTGTTGAAGATAGATAAGGTAACCGAATTAATTTAGCAAACATTCAGTCTCATAAATAAACTCCAAACGTTACAGAAAATCTAGTTAAGCTGGAAGCGATTAACCACGACACAATTACCGGAGCTACACCATTTGATTTCCAGTTCCAAATAGATTTATTTGTAACAGGCTGCCTTCTAATTTAAGGTACTTATTACTGTAACTTGCCCCAAGCACGTAAATAGTTTTAATCTAAATTCGAGCAAACATTTTGTTTTAACATAGCAATGTAATGTTACCAGATTACTGTGGAATGATAATTGAAATTGTAAGCTTAAAATTATGCATAGAGACTAGTGAATAAATACTTGGATATATGTGTAAAACTCTCTAGTTTGTGTTGTTTAATCTGCAGTTTAAATTTCTTCGGCACGAATATAAAAAATAAGCACCAATAAAAACAAATGTAATAGCGAGTTCAACTGTGGCAGTAGAAAGATGGCCGCAGCATAAATATTAAAATTACGGGCGACGCAATTCCGCGCTCGGAAGACACGCCACTTGAGACCACATTAACACAATTTTTGAAACAAAATTGACATTTGTCGCATTATAGCATCCACGTGCCGCGCACACAAAGTAATATAATCTATTATAGAATGGAGAATTTATAGCCACATAAGAATCGAAAGGTCAAGATGTAGTTTCGGAGTTTTATGAACTTTCTGCCTCTGTTTTGAATTTTTTATAAGGTTTAATGCGCGGCGTTCATCATAAAACTCTACGTAGATGGCGGTGAAATCATTGTGGTCGTTGGAAGTTGTACGTTACTTAATTTTACGAGCGTTTTGCAGTTGCAAAGGTTATGGCAGTCGCAGTTATTCGCGCTAGATAATGCAGGCTGGTATCAGTTTGCTGTCGCTGTGTATTTGCCACGGCTGAACTTGGGACTAAGAGTTGCCGTTTCGATTATAATGTGGAAAGAAATGATAGCGAGACTATTTTATGTTTATTGAGTTTGGCTCCATTGCGAGGTCGTGACCATTTTTAAACATTGTAACTAGCATTTATGGATTCTTGAAGCATCACTGGATGTAGTTTCTATGAACGAGCTAATTCAGTTTGTAAATAAGTTTTGGTACTGCAGGTTACACCTGAGATGAACCTCATCTACTCAATTTTTTTAAACTTTTCAACAGAATAAAACAAGGATTATCAAGTGGATAGCATGAAAATAAAAACATACTTTCCACTTGAAACACCGAGATTCTCTATTGCTCTATCTGTTAACCAATAAATCTCAATCCAAAAAGAATTATCAATTACAAGTGAATGCACATTCACAGCACACATCACAGCTCACACGCTGTACCGATAACATATCCTTTCAACGCTCATAATTCATCTATCATGATTATTGACAGCTTGTTTTACCCACAATAGGATCGGCACTTCCTTCTCTTTGTGAATCATGTGCCCCTAGTACATGAAAGGTCTTTGACCTAATATTGAAATTTTGTTTTTCGTTTTTGGTATATTTTGTGTGGGCATTTTCTCTGTTAATGAGTATGAACAATGGATGGGCATCAGATTGCATCTTAGTGGGCGTCTGCGTTTCGTGGGTGTAAATATTAAGTACTGACGCTTCATTAAAGATAGGAAATACACTCATCATTGCTTCCCACTCGCGCTTGGAGAGTTTCAATGGCTATTATGTGGATTTGCGATTTTATAACAGTACTGTTTATTAGTTACTGTTGTATTGTAAGGTTGTTCGCTTTCAGACATTGAGATGAAGATGGATTAAGTCTTTCAAATATTTATTATTTACTAAGGCACCAAGTCCAAATAAACTAATTACAAACACATAAAATTATTTTTTCTTTAGCCCATACAGTCCCACTGCTGGGTAAAAGCCCCCCAAGTCCTTTCAGCAACTTTTTCCCCGCACCATCTCGAAAATTCATTACTTCATTAAAATTACTTCACTAAAATAAAATATGTACTACATTACATTCAATAAATTTATTCGTTTTGTCGCGTATGGTCAAATTCGCAATCGGTCAATTGGTTTCAAAGGACCATGAGAAAAATATAAGGAACATCAGATGAATAATTAGTCGCGCATTTGGTCTACGAAGCCGGAGAAAATGATTGCAATCGGTTTAAGTTTCGTGGCCACTAATAACGTAAACAACACGGATATGTATAAATATTCGACCGATTGCGATCTTGAATGTTTGCTGATTTGACCGTTCGCGATATGGACCAATCGCTATTTTGACAGTTCGAGATATGGTCCAATCGCTATGTTGATCGAGCGCGATTTTGACTATTTTTCAGTCACTTTACCGATTGCGAATTTGAGCATACGAGATGAAAAGAAATCAAATAAAAACATATCTACTGTTGTGACACATATTGTTGTGTTCAAAAAGGTCTTCGTCAACCTTATCTTTAATCTCTGAAGCACCGTTTGGCACAGGATACTTTTAACAAGCTTTTAACCATCAACTGCTTATTTTTTCTCAATAACAAATTATTCTCCCTAAGTTTTTAGACTGTGGATTTCATTAAAGTCCGCGCGGAACTAGTTGGCCGCGCCTTAGATATGTGAGCGGTGGGACGGAGGGGCAGGGGCGCATTACTCAGTATAGGTAGTGCAATCCACGAAGACGCGCCCCACTCTTTTTCCTAATTCTTACAAAACAAGTGTGCAACATTCTGCTAGTATTTTAGTTTTGTTGATACACACTAATTTTAGTGGGTAATTAATTAGTAGGTATGTATCGAAAAAACTAAAACACTATTAGAATTAACTAGTGGTAACCACTAACGATTCGGATGAAGAGTGGGGCGCGTCTTCGTGGATTGCACTACCTATACGGGCGTTGCTTTCCCTACCTCAGCGGCCAACTAGTTCCGCGCGGACTTTAGCTTAACTTATTTGTGACTGTAAGTCATAAATTTGCATTTAACGCTGTAACTTGTGAAACTCTGGCACAAAAACGGTTGGAAGGCAAAGCCCTGACATGCAGTTTTCGAAGTTTGAATTATGAGCCATCAAAATGTATGTGTCGTAGACAACTAAGATGGAATGTAGAAAGTGTATAAGGTACAGATTTTGGGAAAGAATAGGTATTACTATTGTTGCCTTTAAAAGATAGCTTTCAGCGATAAGACTTCCCATGTGTCACCCTCTGTAAAAATTTCTACATTTATATCTGTAATTTATATGTGTAAGTATATATTAAAGAGTATTCTATTAGTTAGCTATCTATAAATATGTTGATGTAGAAATATTAAAAATCATCATTATCATTCTTTTGCCCTTATACCTATTTGTTTAGGTAACATGGTGGTGTAACATGTATTTTTCTTCCATAGTTCTCTATTATTCGTCATCTCGGTAGTCACCCTCTTTAACAACACATTATAATTTTAAAAAAGTTAGGTTAGGTTAGTGTTAACTAACCTAACCAAACTTTCTGACTTTAAGCAGAAACAAACCCTACTTACTTATAAATGTGGTTTGTTTCAAAAACAAAACAAAGGAACAGCGCGTGTGAAACTAAACACATTCATTTGCTTTTTAGCTTATTTGGGACTCTGGGAACTACGGTATAATTTGAGATAATTATTGTTATATTTGTATTTCTGCATTTTGGGGAGGTCTATATAATGTTTAGCTGTAGTCGACTATGTAGACGTCTTTTGGCTAATTTGATGGTGATGTTTAATTTTAAAACTTGTCAATTTGTACCTAATTACTTGTGATCATCATTGTATAGTCAGCTTACAATGTTCGCACTGTTGGGAGTTGTGACACACACACATGCTCTCGGTGCCAAGCGGAGTAGTGCGGGTTGGTCACATTTCATCGAATTTTTGGTTCTAGGACATGCGGGTTTCCTCACGATGTTCCCCTTTACCGTTTTGAGATCATCATTAATTTCTATAAAAGTCCATCGTCATTGTTCACAATCACTTAGCAGATATAGCATGGTCCTATTACAATTATATCCGTCCTTAATTACTTAATCCAAGACCTACGGCTGAACACTGGATTTTCTATTTGAAAATTATGTTTCTTTTTACCATTTTCATTTAAACAACATTTTAGGTACTATTTCAAACTAAATATAAAATAGATTTACGACGTCGAGACGGGGTGTGTCTAGTACAGTTTGTGCACAGCGGGTAGGTATCACTATCAACACATTCATTGTGCGCTGCTTACGAGGCGTTTTGGTCCACGAGCCGTTAACAGTCTAAGTATGGACGTTTGAGTGTTTCCTTCATAATGTTCGGGAAGTGCGGATATTGCCGTTATGTGTTTAGCAAGAACTGAACTAATTTAGGACTTACAATTAGTTGTGGATTTAATTTTTTCAATTTGTTGGGGCAGTTTCTTGCTATTTTCGCAAACATTTAAGTAATAACGGTTTTTTCTTTCATTTTAAACAATTAAAGAGTAGGTAGGTATTATAAAAATTGAGTTGCCACAAATTGTGAGTAAAGTGTAGAAAAAGTTTCAATGGGATCATCTAAAATAAATAGAATATGTCTAATATAGGAATTATTGTATAGTTCGAGATAGTTTCTGTAGGAGGCACCTATCTTATTGTACGTTATGGGAGTGACTAAATATCTCTCTATACAGGGTGAACTTTTAATCACCATTTCCCTCTAAAGGGGTCATTGTATTCATAATTATGAACAACTTTTTACTAAGGGACCAAACATGAAATCGCAAAAAAAAATCTGCTGTTCTCTGCATTTTGACGAGTTATGTGAACATAAATGTAGGGAACAGCTGTCCATAATGATGAGTACAATGACCTCTTAAGAGGAAAATGGTGATAAAAATTTCAACCTGAATAGTCTATGAGGTGGGAGGCGCTGACCGAATGCTTGACGAAGTAAACGGGTGGCCTCCTGCCAACTTGTAAATTCTCTTACAAGTTTAACGCCTTGCCACAACGTAGCTGCAAAGTCAGTGATCAGCATTGGCAGATCTTTTAAAGCCATATCGTCGTGAACGCCAACACAGTCTTTATAAATCTGCACAGCATTCACGAATACCATAACATCGCCAACACCATTCAATCTCGCCGTAAAATAAAGCCATACACATGCTTGTAACTTCCACAACGGTATGCAAGTAGCTGGCATGTCATTATGGTATTCACCAATCAGAAGTTGTTTTAGTAGTTTGCTTGCCGTGTGCCTTAGCACACGGCAAGCAAACTACTTGCATACTTTTGTGCAAGTTACAAACAGGTGTGTTTTGGGCTTTAGTAGCAATGGCGGCGCGCCCTGCGTAGGCGGCTGCGACAGTAATGCTTGCAAGAGGAATACCAGTTGTTGACCCGTCATAACGATAGGTGCGGATATCTGTACTAAATGTTTGCCCCGAAATGTTACTTGAGAAAGTTTTCTCGGAAAATTCAGCGTTTATGGTCGTGGAATGAAAGCTGGCCTATATTTTTTTCTTTAAATGGACAAGAGAATGATTGTTATATTTTTAATTAACTTTTGAAAGCCATATCGGCTTCGATCGTCGCTTTTGAAATTACTCTAGTTCAAAGAAAAATTTTGCTGCGTAAAAATGGCTCTATCTTCATTCGACTATGTAAAAATTTGAAAACGTGACGTTGCGTTTTGCCTTCAAACGGGCTAGCAGAGAAGATAATATGATCATTGAGTAAGTACACAAAAGGGGCCTATTTTCAACCGCCTTAAATAAAATACGCGTGAACAATCAATCTTCCTAGCCAACACACACAGCCCAACACAGTTGGGAAAACCCAACTGAGGTCGGCTTGCAGTCTAACCGGATGCAGCTGAATACCAGTATTTTATTATTCACCGACTTCAAAAAAGGAGGAGGTTCTCAATTCGGATGTATATACAAAGTGTAAAAAAATTATCCCGACAAACTTTAAGAGGTGCTTTAGACCATCAAACTGAACAACTTTCAGGGTTCCGTTTTTTCCTTTCGAGGTACGGAACCCTAAAAAAAAAGATTCATTGTTGAGCACTGGTGTGCAAGTCATAATAGCACTAGCAACACGATTGGCACTTGCGATCTTTTAGAGTTAGCAGTGCCGCAACGACATGTAGTCCCATAAATTGTGTGTAAAACTAAAAAGAGTATAAAAGCGGCTGTCTGCGTTCGCACAATGCTGCCCGCATGATCGACTCTTGCGCAGATATACTTCAAACCAGCCCTGGAATGCGGGGACACTAAAGTTATTGCTTACAATTTATATATTTTACGTTTTTTATTGTATGTGTAAATGTACTGGTTTAGTGAATAATGTACTTAAGTTTTATGTGGGTATGTGTTACGACTTTATTTGTTTTAGACTGATGTGAAGGGTGCCCTTGACATCTCTGACTCCTGCAAAGTTACATGCATAGCTGGTGGTCGAGGGGTAAAACGGCTTTGATTTTTATTTCACCAAGTAAAGACGAGAATAAAATTAAACTTGAAGATTTCTATATTGCCAAACTGAAAACTGCCATATTCTGGAAATTTCCGTAGTAGGTACCAGACCAGCCGGTCGATCCTGTAAAAATCTCACCGTGAAAACTTGCGTGGAGTAAGCTGTCAGTATCATCCCACTGATGCTAGGGATTGACCAAGCAAACATTTACAATCATAATCTACTATTATCTAGACAATTTTATTTTAAAACCCCACAAAATACACACATCAAAAGTGTCTAGGGATCAAGCATTTTTATGCGGATTTCTTGAGATTGAGATGTGGCTTTGTAATAAATTTATGATTTTATAAATTTATATGGATCCTTTTTGGTGCATTTCATAATTTGAATCAGGAACTGTGAATCAAATTCGAGTAAAAGATGAAAATCAGCTGTCAATATTTTCCCTATAAAAACATACAACGCATTGAAGACATTATTAGTGCTACTGTTTCCCTACTACTGATTAAAACCAACGTTATTATGGAGCGGCGACGTCATTTAAGCAGGGAAGAAATGCTCAGAGCCGTGGGAATGATAGAAGCTGGTTCCCGGCAACGTACTGTGGCTTTAGCTCTGAATACAAGTCAGAGTGTTATCAGTCGACTTTGGACACGTTACCGAAGCACTGGTACCGTGGCTGAGCGCCATGGAGGACGGTATCGCTGCACCACACGGAGACAAGACCGATACATTCAAATCTTAACTCGAAGAGCTCCAACAATAACCGCCATGATGTTAGCCGTGAGGCTTCATCACTCTTCAGGGAACTTAATTAGCGACCAAACAGTCAGAAACCGCTTGCATGAAGTGAACCTTCATTCCCGAAGACCGCTACGGGTACCACCTATAGCAATGCACAATCGTAGGATTCGATATCAATGGGCTCTTGAACACAGAAATTGGGCAGAAGAACAATGGCGTTTCGTGTGCTTTTCTGATGAGTCTCGTTTTGGTATGAGACCGGATACAAGACGTATACAACACTGGAGAACCCCTGGACGCCAACAGCGATTAAAATCCTGCCAGGAAGTCCATCCTTATAGTGGTGGAACCATCATGGTATGGGCGGGTATTTGGATCGGCGGAAGAACTGAGTTGATTTGGATCAGAGGCAACCTCAACGCTCAAATTTATGCTGAGACGATTGTATCAGACGTCATCGTTCCTCTACAAGTGCAAATCGGTCCCTTATTTCAGTTAATGCATGATAATGCACGACCGCACACCGCAAGAGTTGTAAGACAGACTCTCGCCGCAGCTAACATCAATGTCCTGCCCTGGCCTGCTCAGTCGCCAGACTTGAACCCGATTGAGCATGCATGGGATATGCTACAGAGAAGAGCTCTGCCGAATATGGAGGGTATCCAGTCGCAAGAAGACCTTTTTTTGTTGTTGCAACGAACATGGGCGGCCATTCCACAGCGTGATTTGGATGAACTCATTTTGAGTATGCCAAACCGATGTTCTTGTGTTGTTAGTGTTCGCGGTAGAAACACGGATTATTAATTGTTTAAGTTATCTAATAAAATTTTAGAGAAAACTGTTATTTCAGTCTTTTTTTCAAACTTTTGTGTTAGTGGTTCAAATGTCAAAAATCCCTTTATTAGGAAAATGGCAAATTTCTTTATTAATGCAAAGGTGACTTGGTTTATCGTTACTGTGACAAACGAAAACACTTTATTTGATGAATCCTTAAAGAAAATTTTAATTAATATCAATCAGGAGAAAAGTTATTGCAAAAATATATGTTGATCCCTAGACACTTTTGATGTGTGTAGTAATGTTTTGACAACAAAAATACTAGCTTTGAAATTATATAAAATGATCAATAGAATTAGCATAAAAATATTATTAAAATCTCGATTGTGATTGTAAATGTATGCTTGGTCAATCCCTAGTATCAGGTGGGATGACACTGATAGCTCACTCCACGCTCACTTCACCTAAGTTTTCACGGCGAGATGGTTACAGAATCGCACTGCAGTAACCACAGAACAGCTAAAAGAGGTCTCTAACTGTTCTGTGGCAGTAACTAATCCAATAAAGACGGAAAGGAGTATCTTTGCCTGTTTCGTAACTATCTTTTAGATTTAGCTTAGTTTTTGGAAAAGAGCCTCAAGAAAAGTAGAGCATTTCATTCCGTAATATTAAATTCCTTTCTACATAGCAAAGCTTTTTAGTAAGTACCTACAGAATCATAATTTAATTAAATAATAATAAGGAACGTTTTCAAAATAATTACTTCGTGCAAAATAAACAGGCGATCTGTCTCTTTAATTAAGCGGAGTGCAGATGGTAGTCTGCGTGACCAGTGTTGTTATTCCGTGCTGTCTGTACCTCGCCTAACATGGTTCTAGTTAATTCACGCCGCGAGCTGCAAGGAGGTCCTATGACCAAGTACAGTGGATGACTCATTAACTGTTGAACCTGAGTAGTCAGTTAAAGGTTTGAATCAGAAGGTGCAGTCGTAAATGCGAAAGAATGCATCGCGATTTGAACGTTTACCTATCGATATATAAAAACCCAACAACAATCGTTGACCAGAAAAACATCCGTCTAGGTAGAGGACCCTCCATTTTCAATGGGATATTATAAATTGCATATCAAATAAATAATCGCCTATCAATACATACTCATCATTTATATTCTTTTTTACATCAAATAATTTACTTCACTACAAATAAACTAAATGTTTAACAAAACTCAACCTGAAACTGGCTCCGTCGACCTGACGTAAAAATCGCTGTACGCTGCGAAAATAAATTGTAGTGTGTTTAGTGATATTTTGAGTTGAATATTTTGCTGTGCAATCAGTAATTTTGATGGGAAAGGGAGATGGGAATTCGGAATCTTATTGCATAGAAAAAGGATATTTTTTGATTTGCGTTTAAATACTATCCATTTTCAATTGATGAAGTTCACACCTTGTTGCTTCATCTACAAACCGGTTCCCCAGAGGAGTTCGTCAGCCCTAAATAACCCACTCCGTCAGGCTCACTTCCTGAAGGTTTATCCCCTAACATGAGCTAACTTTTAAATAAAAGACATGGACTAGAACTTTTGGCAGATGGATTGCTGATCGTCCTATCTTCCAATTTCTATTTACGAAAACCGGTAAACGGTATTTATTATTTTTTTATTAATATGGCATAATTAAATGCACTAGACAGTGGTGAAGGGCGGGCGTTTTTGGAGATTGTCTTATGAAATTTTGACGTAGTGATTTTCAGCCTAATTTGAATAAATGACTTTTGATTTTGATAAGACTGTATTTGTATCAAGCTAATAAAAAAATACAGGAAAAGACTACTGCAAGCATGACTATTTGGTTAAGGGGATAATTTAAACCCTATGGAAGGACATAGACTACTTTTTATTGACATACCACGCGGTCGAAGCCGCTGGAGTGGCTTTTGGCTATTTGTTTCAAGTGGAAATACTGCATCCATCTTTGTATCTCAAATCGTTCAACTCCAAGCTAGTGAGCGATATGACCTGTCCTCGACCGAACGTATGTAGGTACATCGTAATGTACAAATAAGAGACAATGAAGATGTGTCTATACTCTATTTGGTCAGAGTTTCTTAAGATAAACTACAGCGATTACCTACGAATTTACGACGAAAAAGGCGACATCTATAAATGATTTGATAGTTTTTGGAATTCGTTCTGTAATTGCTGTGAAATTAATTGGCTTTGCGCCGTGTGTGTTCTCAAATTACTTCCATTATAGGTACATAAAAAACTATCATCGGCGCAGAAGCTCGTTTCTGTAATATCAGCCTTCAGACGATTTCCTGGGAAGGTTCTTCTACTAATAGACTTTTTCATTCAATGAACGGACTTATCGCATTTCCTTCTTGGTTTTGTTCTCACTATTGAATTATTGATACAAAACAATTCTGCAAAAAAAAAAAAAAACTACTCAGTTCCTGGCTGTTTGTCACAGATGTTTTCATTAAATTACCTTCGGGTACGTACAGGGATTCCAAAGACATCGTCATAAGATGTTTATATTCTGAAAAACTATCCATATCTATAGCTAGAAGCTATTCTTATTTGACTGACACAATGGAATTATCTTCAATTATACCAAATACCGATACGGCCAAGGTCCGGCGTTGTCTGTCTTTTATTTTATTTTATTTTTTATTTATTCGGGAAAATAAACAGAGAAATTGTTATAAGTACATTAAAATCTGATATTACGTTATAGGTACACAAGAATTATAAATGAATGAACCTACGACATTTTCCACAACATATTAAAAGTTATATCTAACAATGCTCTATTCTAAGCTGTTAAAACAGAAAAGTAGTTAGTATGTCGTTCTAATCAATACTATTTAATTATGCACGACAACTTGAACGGGTCAACGGGTGACATCATAGGTACCTGTACGTATTGGGATGATCACTTCAGCTGTCTACATTATTAACACGCTCTGTTGTTCACGTAACTAGGGATGTAAAGCAGTAAAATTGCCACGGTAAAATACGGTAAAAAACGGTAAGAAACGGTAAAAACGTAAAAATCGTAGTTTTACGTTCTACAAACATAAATACGGTATGAATGAGTGTGTTTGTATGTAGTACCTTACTCTTTCACTATGTATATGAATATGAATTATTCAGTTCAAATATGAATACATAATAATAATAATGGCAACACTGATACTTCAACGACGTACATTGTTTTTTCTTATCATAAATTTCCTGTTTTTAATTAATTTCCAGTATTTGAAGTGTAATAAGTATTTTAAAGAACCTTTTGGAATTAAACATAAATTATCTACAATCAATAAACCAAAAATAAAATGAAAATGTCTTACAAACACAGAAAACTTAAAAATGACGGCTGTCAAATTTGGCTTCCGAACAAGATAAATTTATGAAGATACTGAAAAAACTATAATGTTGACGAGATCAGCAGCTCGACGCACACATTTACCACCTTCGGACTCGTCGCTCAGCTCCGCCCCGCCGCCGCCGGAACCCAGCCCCACCGAGAGTGCTGTGACACCGGCCGTGGCAGTTGCGTCGAGCTCGAGCGACGAATATTTTTCCCCGCCGACGTCGCCAACACCTGTACGTCGGCAGGGGAGAGGCCGGCCACCGAGGAGCTTGGGACTTAGGGGCCATCCGGCCCCGAGCCGGGTCCCCGCTACCGGTGGTTGTGTGCAGCGCATGAGATGGACTCAGTCTATGAACGAGAACGTCATGCGCGCATATTATGGGTCTACAGAGGGGGGAACTAACCTCACTGCGTACCTCGATAGGATGCTGTCTCTGTTCCAGGAACTGGAACCAACCGTCAACGTCTCGGCCCAACGACTGTCGGATCAGGTGCGAGTCATTCAACGCAATCACAGGTTGGACGATATCGCACTTGATAGGCTGCGCTCAGAGGTACTGAGCAACCATATCGTCTCGATTTCGGCACAAACCGCGGCACAAGCGTCAACTGTTGATGCCATCCCGCCGCGGTCCAATCTTGTTGAAGAAGAGGATGATGGGGTTGCCACAGTAAGTAGCCAACGTCCGACTGAGGAGCGCACTGGAGGATGCATTTCGCGAGTATAGATCCACTCCAACCGAACTTAGACCCCGATTACCACGGTTACCTATGCACAAGAAAAATAGGGCGCTGGTGTGTGCCTTGGACTCGCAGCTCAAGAATTTCTTCGAGAGCAGCGAGGATCTTGTTGATACGCACTCGATCCTGTATTGCGCAGCTGTTGCGGCATGTCGTTTAGCTAACGTCAAGTTTCCAAATCATGACGGAGCTACTCGACCAAAACCAACCGTACCAGCCTGGCAGTGCAGGATCGAGGGTCGTATCGATAGGACCAGGGTACTCATTGGCAAACTATACTGCTTCAGGGAGGGCAATACACGACCACGAGTGATGCGTTTTGTGAGGCAGGCATTCTCGGGGACTGGAATCAGTCCTCGAGAATACATGTCCTGTGTTACAGAGCGCATCGACTTCCTGAAGCAGAAAGTTTGTGCATGGGCGAGCCGGATTCGGCGGTATAAGCGGCGGGTTGATCGATACACGCAGAATCGTATGTTCCAGAGCGATGAAAGGTGGGTGTATAGAGCTTGGGAGCGACCTGAACAAAATGTGACAGACGTATGCCACCCGGATGATGCCGCCACGAGTGCATTCTGGCGCAGCATCTGGTCGGTATCCGTCTGTCATACTGAGGCTGGCTGGATACGGGATGTCGAGCGAGTGTGTGAGACTATACCAGAAATGGATGCAGTCCTAATTACGCCATCAGACGTCCGTCCGTTACCGAATTGGAAATCACCGGGACCCGACGGCCTGCACAATTTCTGGTTGAAATGGCTAATTAGTTCACACACTTGCCTGGCATCTGAGTTCCAGTCATCCTTAGAGTCTGGGTCGCTACCGCAGTTTCTAACAACAGGCGTTACCCACCTGCTCCATAAGTCAGGTAGTCCCGCGGAACCCAAGAATTATAGACCAATCACGTGTTTGTCGACGGTTTATAAACTTCTTACATCCATTTTGAGAGCCAAAATTAATATGCACATTGACAATAACTTGATTATGAGTGCTTCTCAAAATGGATGTAGGAATGGGTCCCGCGGTACTAAGGAGCTACTCCTCATAGACATGGCCATTAGCCAACAGGTTCGTCGATCCCGCAAGGATTTGTCAACATGCTGGATAGATTACAAGAAGGCCTACGACTCGGTGCCACATACATGGCTCATGAGAGTGCTGGAGTTATACAAGGTAGATGCAACTCTACGCACCTTTCTTGAGTCGTGTATGGGGCAGTCGAAGACAGTCCTTCGTTATCCAGGATGTCGACAGATCCAGGGGAATGATGAGCCTGTATGGATTAAACGGGGAATATTTCAGGGCGACAGTTTGAGTCCACTTTGGTTTTGCTTAGCCTTGAATCCTCTAAGCACACTACTGGAGGATTCAGGTCTAGGCTATCGGTTGAGAAGAGGTGGTCAGGTCATATCTCACCTACTCTACATGGATGATTTGAAACTCTTTGCTCCCAACAAATTGCATCTGATGGAGCTACTGAAGGTAACTGAAACTTTCAGTAGCGCCATCAAGATGGAATTTGGTGTAGACAAATGTGCAGTCATGCATGTAAAGCGAGGGGAGATTATGGAATCCGAGGGAATTCAACTCTCGGATTCCATAAGCCTTAGATCCCTCTCCTCATCCGAAAGCTATAAGTATTTGGGTATGTCGGAAGCGTTAGGCATCAACAATGCTGACATGAAGCAATCGTTGAAGGAGCGCTTCTTTTGTCGCCTGAAGAAGGTATTAATTAGTCTTCTTTCGGGCGGAAATAAGGTGCGCGCCTTCAACGATTGGGTCATGCCGGTTTTGATGTACTCTTTTGGCATACTCAAATGGACTCAAACTGAACTCGACGCCCTGGATAGAAGGGTCCGTACACTGCTAACCGCAAACCGGATGCATCACCCACGATCATCGGTGATGAGACTGTATATCCCGCGGAAGTGCGGGGGTCGAGGCTTTTTAAATGCGAAGACCCTCCACAACCGCGAGATGTGCAGTCTCAGGGAATATTTTTTAAAAGCCGAAGTGGGTATGCACCGTGATGTGCTCGCAGTGGACAAGGGGCTCACCCCGCTCTCCATGGCTAAAGAGAACTGGCGCAAACCTGTAGTGCTTTCTACCGATGACCGCAAGAAGGTATGGCAGAGCAAGGAGCTTCACGGGCGCTTCTATCGGGCTCTTCATGAGCCCGGTGTGGATTTCTTAGCGTCCGTATCCTGGCTACGTTTTGGTGACCTGTTCGGGGAAACTGAAGGTTTCGTCTGTGCAATTATGGACGAAGTTATCTTGACGAATAACTACCGGAGACATATTATGAGGGACGGGACGGTTGACGTGTGTCGGGCATGCCACCGTCCGGGTGAGTCTATCAGACATATTATCTCTGGTTGTTCTCGTCTGGCTAATGGCGCGTACTTGCACAGACATAACCAAGTAGCCAGGATTATTCACCAGCAACTTGCTCTGAAATATAAACTTGTGGATTCTGAGGTACCGTATTACAAGTATGTGCCCGACCCAGTTCTTGAAAATGACCATGTCACGTTGTATTGGGATCGATTTATCATTACTGACAGGTCTATTGTCGCCAATAAGCCTGATATAGTGGTGATAGATCGATTAGCGCGCCGCACAATGATTGTTGATGTTACCATTCCACATGACGGGAACCTCGTGAAAGCTGAGAAAGAGAAACAAATTAAATATCTCGACTTAGCACACGAGGTTGTTGACATGTGGAATGTGAGCTCGGCTGTCATTGTGCCGATTGTCGTATCAGCCAATGGCTTGATGGCCGAAAGCCTCGATCAACATCTATCGAGGCTCTCGTTAGGCGGTTGGATCAAGGGCCTGATTCAGAAGGCAGTACTCCTTGATACGGCTCGCATTGTGAGGAGGTTCCTCTCTCTGGAGCCCTAACCACCGGTAGCTTGGACCCTGTTCCCGATACCGGTGGCCTACTATTTTTTATATTTTTAAATGTTTTTATATTCTAATATTTAAAAATATAATTTATATGTATATATAATGAAATAAAGGATATAATAATAAAAAAATAATAATAATTAATTAAATATATGAATTATACCACGTCATCGATTTAATAATATATGTATGTTATGTGCAAAGGCCAGTAAAAATTAAAATTTTAGTTTTTGGAAAATTACTTGTATTTAGTATTAAACTAACTACAGTTCTCAGAATCAACAATTTAAATAATAAAATTAAACAAATGACAATACAAAAAAAAAAGAAAAATAAAATAAATCTATAATCTATCGCATTTTGCCGTACAACTTGACGGAGCGCACTTGTCAGCAACGTCGCATTTTGATTTTGTAACCCCACGCGCGCGTGATATAAAATAAATTAAAATTTAGAATGTTATGCCACCGGTAATTTTACCGTAAATTACGGTAAAATTACCGTATTTTACCAGCGTTTTCGGTAAAATTACGTAATTTTGCAACCGTACACGTAACTGTATAGGTATATTATAGTAGGTATATCCAAACAATAATAATATAAGTAATGTGAATAATATAATAATTATTATAAATGCGAAAGTGAGTTTGTTTGTTACGCTTTCACGGTAAAACGGTTGAACAGACTTGGATGAATTTGGCTCGTGGGTAGACCATAACCTGGGTTTGGACATAGGCTTAAACTTTTCATCCTGGATCAGAGACGAAGTCGCGGGTAACAAATAGTATTGTATATCCATGTAGATAGTCAATTCCCGGATGGACCTGCTTTGAAGTGAGGACTCTCATTACCTACGACACGTCATCAAAATGTATCAAGAAATGTCGCAGATGATAGCATCTTCAATTTATTTGACACTTATTAATGGTAACGTGGCTGGTGTAAAGTGATCTGTTATAACAGGAATGATCTAAAACGAAGAGGGCCATCTTATTGTGGTAGTCATGGCGTATAAAAACATGGAGTCGAACGATTTGCGGAAATTACTATTTAATTGGATATGGGCGCGACGCACGCGCAACCGGTTCGTAGCGGATGCGCGCTGCCTGCGATTGTCTTGTCCTATAATCGCGTCAATAATGAAACTACGCAATTCCGTCGGTTATTGTCGTATCGACTGGCGATCAGTGCTCGTAATGGAACTGGATCCAGTCGACGGTGCGACTCGAGATTTTAATTAATATTAAGACCTGTTCAAATGGGGTTCAAGTTGCTTGTCTGATCATACATTCGAGCGCGGAGGAGAAAACTTATCCTTTTTTGTGCACGATATACAGTCGCGTGCGCATGTCTCGGCCAGACTTGCTTAATGAAAGCTCTACCAGACTACCAGTCATTTGGTGAGATGAGTTGAGAGCAGCCTGAAGGTGAATAAGACAATATAATTTTGCGGTTGAAATGATACCTTTAAAGACATCGAGTTTAAATATTAATTAAAAATAATATGAATTATTGATCACATTTGGGCGCTGGCACGCGCGGAACATAATATATCGTTGGTTTATTCTGTTACACACGACAATATGAAATATGGCCGCATTACGAAGCTCCTGACTGAATGTGTTATACAATAACGTAATTTGTGAAAGCCATTATGCTAATTTATTGACGTTTTTATCGTCGCCGGCGCTTCGAAGGCGACGCGCGTCGTTTTGCGTTCAAACGTCGTCTTTTTTGATAAATAATTTCAATACCTACCTACGGTGACAGTAGAAATATTAACCCGTCTCATAGGTCACCGTTAACACTCAGATTTATAGTGTGATAATTGCTAGAAATATAAAAAAAAGAGCGACTAATATTTTGATTGGCTGTAAAATTACTCGGTACTTACGGATGGTAGGCATCGTGTTATTGTAAAACTATGAAATTTGCAATTTCATTTGTGTTGATTCATCACTTCCTCATTATACCGGCAGATTTTTTTACAGTCTGTACAAAAACAGGGTATACAAGGTGAACGTAGTAGAAGCCTATGGCACAGAAATATCTTTTCAACACTCGCTCGTAAAGTGGCTTTTAATGAACCGCTTTTAGGTCCATAATGCAGTGTATTAAACACGCGTGCTTTTTCCACCACACGCCACACCACACGCCACAGATAACTATTTACTAGTCGAAGATGTGCGCTTTTTTAAAATCTCATAAATGAAACTTCATGCCAAAAGGAATCCGCGGGCCATATTTCACTTTTTTTTTAAATAGTCTGAATTGTCCTTTGTCCCAAAATGAACTAAAATTTGTTTACCTTAAATTGTCCGTGGTCCCTCCCGGAACCAAACGGAAAAGACCCTGACTGGGGTTCTAATGTTGTGGATTCTCACTGAACTAAGGTATATTTCTCTATGCCAATACTTAGTACTTTCTAATTCCATACTAACTAAACTACAATTTGACATACGAAAACACTACGGTCAGTCTAAACATTCTTTTGTGTTTATTATATTTTTTGTATAGGCTGCTTAGCGATTTGCGAGTGCCTTTATTTACAAGTAAATAACAATACAAGTTTGTTTTTTCCTCGCAAGTGTGTTGAAAAACGTCGTATGAAACGTGTGTGCATTGATCATTACACACTCGGATTCCTTAACTAATAATACCGCCCGGGTGTACTGATCAACACAGCACACATTTATCATAATGTACAGAGGCCAGCACATCAAACTACCCCAATCTGTCAGATTTTCCCAATTGAATATGAACCTTATTCCTTTGAGCTAAAGTTGAAAATCTATCAAAGAAATTTGACAGATTGAGGTAGGTTGACCTGCTGGCGTCTGTACTATTTTTACACGCAAGTGTGTTTGAGTCATACGTAGATATAAATTTTCGCGAAAATACATGGCGGATATTAATAATCGCAATCATAACCAAAACATCTGTCAAATTTGTCACGTTTCTGTTTTGTCGCCTCTCTAGTTTACACTGGCAGGTTGGGTTTATCGTTCGTGAGCACTATAAGAATTATGAATTTAAAATGGCATCTATAGTGTTAGCCGCGTGACACTAAGTATAATCATAGCCCATTCGTTACGGTTTTTTGCCCAATAAACATGGAGGTCAACGTCTTTATTCTTTCTTTTTGAACAAAATACGGTACCTACGTGGCTAGTTAACTTTTGAATACCTACTACCTAGAATTAAATAAAATAAACCTGTAGCGGAAACATTGTTATTTTTTGCCTATCTTATGTTATTTTATTGTTGTAAGAACCGGTATTCATAGGTTAATGAAAACTCTTTCATCTCACTGTATGCAGTTTGGAGTAATGCCTTGGTTGTGACTCCAAAGAAGGAGGATCCTCAAACCATTGTGAGTTGTATCAATGGTATAACTTGACAAAAAGAGGACAATGACAATCAAAACTTTTCAGTACCTGGTCTACCTAAACTGTGGGTTTTCAAAACTTAGGTAGGTAACTCTTTATTTTTTTTTCAGCGTAATTTTTCTTGTATTGTATGATCAACATACAAACTTCTAAAATTTTAAATTCCCGTCAAAGTACCTCATTAAAGTTTTTGGTAAACTTAATTTAACTTAACTGACAAATCATGAATACTGAAATATACAGGATGGTCTGGGTCCTGGACGCCCAACCTCTTACCATGGCAGTAAGTACATGATTCTGGACCCTTCCTGCGTTGCAATTTTCCGTCAGTTGTTTAAAAAAAATGCTTTCCATACATATTGGCCGCTAAGACGAATGTGTGGCGTTACACGAATGGATAGAATAAGAAATGAATACATAAAAGGAAGGTTGAAAGTGGCACCGGTAACTGAAAAGTTATGTGGAAATCGGTTGTCATGGTATGGGGGCATTTATTACGGAGAAATGAGGAAAATGTCGTGAGGAGAATTTTGTGTATGGATCTCGATGGCTATAAGAGTAGGGGAAGACCAAAGAAACGATGGATGGACTGTGTGAATGATGATATGTTTAGAAAGTGGGTGACTACTGAGATGACGACTAATGGTAAAGTATGGAAGAAAAGACATGTTGCGTTGATTCTAATAAGATAAGGGCAGGAGAATGAAGATAATATTTTGGCCGCGTAGGTATTGCACTTTTTTTTTATAATCGTAGGACATTTTTTACGCTTGGGTGTCTAGAATCATGTGCTGAAAAATGATTACAGTATGCGCGTCGATGTCCTTGCCCCTTGTATATATCATACTAGCTGCGCCCCGCGGTTTCACCCGCATACATTTCGATCCCGTGGGAATATCGGGATAAAAAGTTGCCTATATGTTAATCCAGGGTGTCAGCTGCTTCCATATAAAATATTATCAAAATTGGTCCAGCCGTTTGAGCATGAAGAAGTAACAAACATATAAACACACACACTCACAAACTTTCGCCTTTATAATATTAGTATGATACAAGTACTTACATAAAATAAAAGGGGAAGAGATCTTTGGGCGTCCAAAAATTCTTCCACATCGCTGTCAATGGGAAAGGTGCCCAAAAGGCTGGCAGCATTATCACGTTGGATGACAACATCTTTGGCCTAAAATTTCTAGGCCAGCCCTAATTAATTTAACCGTTATTTCTGTTTTTGTCTATAATGCTTTAAGGCGCTAAGCAGACGATGGACATTTTGTCCGCGATAATAGAACGTATGGAAATCTATGTAATAACTCACCGAAGAAAAAACGGATTTTCATACGTTCTATCGTCGCAGACAAAATGTCGCGGACAAATTGTCCAGCGTCTGTTTAGCAACCACAGATATAGATAGACCTAAATAACGCAAGTATCACGATCTGTATGAAAACCAAGCGTGCCATTTTTTGACTACCTACTATGACTTCACAAGCACTCTTTCTCACTCACGCTCACCCAGCCGGCAATACACAAGACTGAGCGCGAAAGTGGCGGCTTACGATTTTTGAACGTAAATTGGTGCGATTTTTGGCAAGCGAAGTAGTTGCTCTTGGGTTATATAGTTGTAGTTATCAGATATAGATACAACTTACTACTATTTATTTTATTTATTATTTTTTTATTTCCGTAACTGCCCGTGACACCACAGCGGGCCCTATCAGAATACCAGCGCTGCGATATTTATTTTTAAATATCGCAGCATCATGCTGAGATAGGAGCCTATTGGCCTCGTATAGGACTTTTTGTTTCATTTTTCTTTTTGTTACTTTTTTAATTTTTTAATTTTTATTTTAGTATTTTAATTTAGTTTGTGATCCTCCTGTACGAGTCGCAATAAATACTTTTTCTTTCTTTCTTTCTATTTTTTTTAAAACTTCTATGATTTTACATAATTATATAACCTAAGTAATTCATGAATCCTACTTATATTATCTATTATAAACGTGAAAGTTTGTGAGGATGGATGGATAGATGGATGTTTGTTACCCTTTCACGCAAAAACTACTGAACGGATTTGTATGAAATTTGGCACATAGATAATTTATAACCAGGATTAACACATAGGAAAATTTTATTCCGATATTATCACGGGATCGAAACTTATGCGGGTGAAACCGCGGGGCGCAGCTAGTTATAAATAAAATAATTATGGAAATGTGTGGACTCCATGCTCCTATTCGTTTTCCGTTTAGCATTCTTAGTGTCTTTACCGTGCAGGTCGGAAGTGCTAAAACTTCTACATGTGTGAAATAGTGACGTCGGCACCGCAAACACGCGTCGCAGTCTACCAGCCTCCTGCCTCTAATAACTTCCTCTCTGCTCGAAGTTACCTACATAGCTACTGTAACTGTACGAATATTCCTAGAGAGTAGGCAGTAAAGTTACAAAAAGGAAAAGTAGGTTTGTAATGTTACAAAAAAGAACAATGCATCTATCGATATCTTTTTGAAGACATAAAATAAGATATTAAAGCTTTTGAGTTAGCTTTCAATAACTGAATAAAAAATGAGTTTTCTTTCTATTCATTTCTTTATTTTGACAACGGTAAGTACTTAAGTCAAACAAATGTTCTAAAAATGTTTTTAGGTATTTACTTGAAATAAGAGGACAAATAAGTCTGCAAGCTCCGTAGTTTCTTATTTACTTGTCGCATTTCCCCTGAGGTGCTCCTTAATATTTGAACGAACAATGAGCGACGGTTTCCTTGGAAGTTTCCAACAGAAAGTTCATGTGAAATTGGAAACATGTTGTTTTTGGCAAAAAAATAGTGTTTTGTTTTAACGTTCGTTGATGACGACCATCATTTGGATTTGGAATACGCTCTTCTGCTGCTGTCGATGTGTCTCCTATACCTACCTACGCTGACTTTATAACTATACAATATGTTTATCTCACGCAGCGACGCGCGCTTTACTTGTCATAATCAAGTGTACATGTACGAGTACAAACGCTGTGAATGTGTGCGTGAAGATGAGTAGCGTTAGCACATAACATACATACACGCTTCCAACTTCACCATTGTCGCGGACGGTACCGAGAGCTCCTCTGCTTACACACTTATTCACAGCGCGTTTGTACACTTGGTAACCACAAGTAAAGCGCGCGTCGCTTCGTGAGACAAAAATACTAGAAAAGATACATTTTTGATTCTCAAACGTATCAAAAGAGATGACGTGAATATTACAGGCAATTTCTCCTATGAACTTCAGAAGAGAATCTGTGGGTCAAAGAATTTATTTCAAATAGGCACTTATATGGCACTTTTGAACGTCAACATTTATAATATAATAGAATTGATTCTAGTCGCCCCTTCCAGAAGGTAGACCTAGAGTCAACTTTCAGTACCATATATTTGAGCAGCTGAGTTTGCGACCACAGGTCCTTTCAGCTGCATAAACATGAGTTAGCGAGACGTATACACAAATGACACAAATATTATAATGTTGTACCGCATTCAGTAATTAACGGCAGTGCTTCCAGTGTTTTGTTCAAGGGATTTATTATTTGTGGTCGCGAATTAATTGCTTGGAAGCCGTTAAAGATTCTTTGAATAAACAAAGCGTTCTCATTTAAATTTTTGTTACGCTAAATATACGAATTTACGATTTTAGGAGTTGTTCGTAACTCCTTGGAATAATTTGGTAGTCTTTTGCTAAGTTGTTAAGTAGGTTTAAGATAATATGAAGTTGGAAAGCCTGACCGAAAGTCTGAAACATGTTTCGTTGATAAACCTTGGCTTTGGTCACCAGTGCAGGGGTAAAGCAATGCCTTTCATTATGACAATTCTATTAAATTCATTGCGTTATTTACGTTATCGAGCAGATAAATTTTTCAAACATATGAAGTAATGGATTAGGAATTTCCATCAACATTCTTCGAATTATGAATGGAAATTTGTCACGCAATGGGTGTGCTGTAATTACAGTTAATTTTACTACCTAATATACTTATTGGGTAATTAGTAAAGCTAATATTTATTTCTAAATGTCTCGTATTGCAAGTACTTACTAACTAGGAGTTTCGAATGCCGGATATTTTCAATACTGGTATTAATACCGTGCAGAAAATGTTCAATACCGGGATGCCAAGATCCCGGTATTAGACTCTATTTTTTTCTATATTGTTTTTTTATTATCTAACTAATCAGTTTCACTACAAATGAATTATAAAATACAGTTGTGTAAATATAAAATAATATAACTTCTAAAAGGTGCATGCTACGGAAAAGTCACCCAATACACTTTTAAAGTACCTATACAAAATTTGAGCACACCCATAGCTCTGTAGGTACAATATAACCCGAGACACAGTTTTCAAAAGTTATGAAAAAATTTGCACAAGTCTTTCGAGGCTACAAACTTGTTTTAGGTTCTCCTAACAATATCCCAAAAAAAAAACTACATGCACTGCATTTTTTTACAACCTATGATGTCTTAAATGACTGACCTAATAATATAACTTTAAGGTTCAAACTAAATATCTTAACAAAAATAAGCTTTAACTTCAAGTTACACAGGCTTATGGAACTTAAACAGGCTTTAAATTTTTCTCATACTGATGTACCTATGAGAAAAGTTTGTTGTATGTTTCTATAAAATAAATCTCTTTACAATCAACGTACAACATTTTTTTTTACTAAAATCACGTAAAAATTGTTGTTGCTTTTAAGCATCTTTCTTCGTTTTGTCACTTTAAAACAACAGCACTTTTCTTTTAGTACTGTTATAGATGCTTGTGACGTTGCAAAATAAAATTTAACGCGTCAAATATCGACGTCTCTTTTGAGTCTGTGAAGCTTGTAACTTAGCCGTGAGTGTAACTGAGTCTGTGGAGGAATATTCTCGAGGAGTTTGACAGGTGTAAAGAAGGGGGTTTCCGGTGGATTCGAACCTAGGAGACTAGCCGAAGAGGCTGGAAAAGGGACCTAAATTCTGGGAAGACCAGATTGTGCCCAAATAACCCGATGGGGTTTATTTAAAAGTCCAGAGAGAGCTGAAAAACCGATCGCTGATTGCGCTATCGTATAAATGCCTTGGTGCGCCCGATTGTATATCGATTTTTAATTGAACCCGAGCGCCGGCGGCTGAAAGGTTATCCCTTTTGGTGTGGTCATCTGTGCAAGAGGGCCTTACCTAGCCGAAACCAGGTGATGAGGGAAGTTCGCCACTCCAGGTAACGAAAGCGTCACCATCTGGTCCGTAGGCCGCGCTATGCGTGTGGCATCAAGCACAGGCTCATCCTGTGCTTGATGCCACACGCATAGCGCATGCAAGGACACCTAATCCCGCTAATTGGGGAGACTGATTGGATTAGGCTAATTGATAGGCTAATCGAGAATTATACTGAGAGAACACCGAGTTGATCTGCAGTGTCGTAATTTAATCTATGAGAGAGTTAGGCCTTTTGTAGGAACTAGGTGATAAGACCAGTAGTTATATTGTGTCTCGGTGGCTTTGTGTAATGATAGGTTAAAACTCGTACGGTTGAGCTAGAAGTTATTAAGTGGTTCATTTCACGGACTCGCTTTATCGACTCTGAGAAATTGTTAATTTGTCTCATTGCAGGAGGTTCTCAGACTGGTTGTATTGATGCGAATGCCAAGAGTTTGGGAAAGGTACTTATATAGTTTAGTGGCTCGCCACATTATTTGTGTGTGTACCTTAATTTTATTATTATTACAATAAACTTTGTTATTGTGTAAGAAGGTACTTGTTTAATTGAATCTTTCGCTAACATGTTATACCCTATAAATTTACTTTAGCACGGTGGTGAGTACTGTAATACTAATAGAAACCATCAACATTTCGTTTCTAACATTTATATCTGTAAACTACGATGGAGCCGGGTTACAGTTGCCTGGTTTCGGCTAGGTAAGGCCCTCTTGCACAGATGCCCACACCGCAGGGGATAACCTTTCAGCTGCCGGCGCCCGGGTTCTATTAAAAATCGGTATACAATCGGGCGCACCAAGGCAATATACGATCGCGCAATCACCGATCGAGTAGGCTAGCATAACAGCCAGACAGGATTCAGCTCTCTCTGGACTTTTAAATAAACCCCATCGGGTTATTTGGGCACAATCTGGTCTTCCCAGAATTTAGGTCCCTTTCCAGCCTCTTCGGCTAGTCTCCTCGATTCGAATCCACCGGAAACCCCCTTCTTTTCACCTGTCAAACTCCTCGAGAATATTCCTCCACAGACTCAATAACAATATATCGATTAAGCTGAGACTACACTCACGGCTAAGTTCTCAAAAGAGACGTCGATATTTGACGCGTTAAATTTTATTTTGCAAGGTCACAGGCTATATATGTAGCCTCATCTTTTGTAGTGCAGGCTGGGCCATAATTTAGCGCGATGTTCCATTCGAACATTCAAGCAAGTGTCATTATATTTTTGTTTAGTTGAGTGCTAGTTTTAACGTGATAATGTAAAGTCTTTTTAGCAATATATTCTGAAGAAATCCTAACGCTGTTTAATTACTTATGCTCTTCTTAGAGTCTCTATATTACAAACGCGTGAAACTAAATGTTTAAAGCGTGTCATTTACTAAGACTACTTTTGTAGAACACGTGGAGTTTATTATTTAGTACCTAGAAACAGAGTGTGTTTAATTAGGACGTTCGTTTTACCTTCCTTTTAACGTTCTAGGTTTGCTTTTTAACTTTTCGTTTGTTCAGTAGGCAATATTTATGGTTTAAAGATTTGTATACTTCTGTTTTCTGAAAAACGACAAAATATAAAACTTCACAAACATGCCTGCATGCATGATTGGTTGACGGAAATAACAACTGCGGGGTAAATACGTAACACACTATCAGTAGCCATGTCTTTCATTTTGACAGTTCGACAACATTCATTGCGTTGAGCAGAAAAACATTTCGAACTTATGAAGCAATGGATTAGCAATATCTTTCAAAATGATTCAAATAAAGATTGATAAAGTGCGCGCAGCCTTGCGCGCGACGTTTGGGTTCAAGATAATATCCCTGCTAGCACTCTTAATCACTTTCGGCATAGGTAATGATGGCAATTATTTACTTTGGAAAACACGGAACATAGCACACTGTCTTGACACCTGATATAAACGACCAGATGGCGGCAAACGATTATTTCCGATTTCGGCCGCGCGCAGACTCTTTTTGCGCGCTCTCTAGTGTGCTACGCAAATAGGGTGCAGTTTGACAACTGATAAATTACCAAAGGCTCTAATCTAAAATACCGTAGGTTGGTCATGTTAGGTTAAGGTACACCCCTATGTGTAGTATGTCACAGGCCTATGTGTAACGAGGAGACAAATTGTCTTGATTACATGTGTCCATCTTCCGATGACCCTTCGTTCAAGTCCGCATTGTCCGGCCGTCGCTAAACGCTGATAACATCTAGAGTGGTGCCGCCAGCCTAATGGGATCCCGGGGTTACGCTTAATGCTCTTAATAATACAATCGCGGGACTGACAAATTGCAGTGTTCCCGCGGGACTGGGGATGGAAGCGATTGCCGTAATCGGTTTAAAGGGCAAAACAATGTGATGGAATAGTAAGTTAGAATCAAGCAACACACCTATTGTGTTGCTTGATTCTAACTTAGTAGACATTATAGTACAGACGCCAGCACATTAAGCTACCTGAAACTTTCAAATATTCCCAATTAACTTTGAACTTTGACAGAAATTTGACAGATTGTAGTAGCTTGATGTGCTTGCGTCTGTGCGTTGTTTGTAGCTACTGGCATTAATTGGAACAGCTTGTTAAATATCCACAGACACATGCCACAAGATATTGTTACATTTGAACTTGTATTCCTGTATCCAGGGCCCTTTTCGACGTCTGTGTAAAGTTGACCTACGTTAAATTTCTATTCTACGACGGATTCAAGTGAAAACTCCTCAATAATTTTGGAATTACTCAGCGGACGATACTCAAACATTTTGGCCGCGATCTCACTTCGAGAGCTGTCAGTTTTGTTTACAACTGTACCGAGTACTGTACAAGTATGTAACGGTCACTTGGCTATTGTGGTGGTGACGTCAAGACAGATGGGAGGTGATGACAGGGATCACGAATTGTGAATTGTTTTACTCGTGAAGTGATGTTCGAGAGTAGATAGTATTGGGAATTTGAATTACCTATATCAATGTTCATAATCTCAGATAATTAACATTCCATCACCACTTAATCAGTCTACTTAGGGCTGATATTTCAATCATCTGATAAATTTATTCGAGCAATAATAATTTTGAAATTGTGTCATACAAAAACTGTCAAACGTCAACTTTATTCCTCGAATAAAAGTTATCTGGCGATGAAAAAATCAGCCCTTAGGCAAATGTATTCTAAGTTGATTTTTGAGTGACCATTTGTAACAAAAAGGTCCTAATAAAATTAATGGAATTTGAACTTTGTTAGGTAAGGGTAAGTATGACATTAAGTTTGTTGTTCCATACCTTGAAAATCATCTCAAATTTTTGCTCTAATATTATACATAGTTAGTATATGACATTGGGACATTAGGAAATTATTAATTAAGTATTTACCGCACTATACTTTTATTATTTCGGCACATTTGACCAAAGGTCACACAAAATTCGAGCTGCTGATACCTATGGAGGTATACGGATCCCTGACAGAGACATCTGGCATAAGGCTCCAGGGCCATAGCTAGGGGCATGAACGCCTGTCGTCTTGAAAAATTTTACACCCTCTTGAATGGCTTAGATTGCCATTTGAAAATTCAAACAGAAATTAAGAATTGTGAGAACGAATAATGCAAGAGCGAGCAAACCAAGCTCGAAAATTATGTTATTGCATTACCTTGAATAGGTTTGGTTTTCTATTGGCCATTCTAGAAATGGGGGCAGGCTGCGGGACTGCAACGTATGCTCCCCTAAAGGTTGCGCCCCTAGCAGCCGCCCGACTGGCCAGCCCTTAGCTACGGGCCTGTAAGTCTCGATACTGCCGACCGATTCGGGAAAAATCTCACCGTGAAAAATTAGGTGAAGTGAGTTTAGAGTGAGCTGTCAAGAGTATCAATCCCTAGCATCAGGATGAAACTGACAGCTCACTCCACGCTCACTTCACCTAAGTTTTCACGGTGAGATGGTTACAGAATCGCACTGCTGGTATTGTAACTTGTACCACAGTATGAACGAGACTGAAGAGGAATGAAAGAGGTGCAAGTGTTGCTTTGATTTGGAAAATCTCTCTCGATGTTCTAGGTCTGGCAGTCGAAAATAACTTTAAAATTCCAATCCGTAAAAACAAATTCGAATGCTTCTTCGAAAGAGAATAAAAATGCAGACAAAAAGGTTGTAAAATGAAAAACCTTTTTTTGTTTGAATTTTTTTTTTCTCTGAATGAACATATCTAAATTAGATAATGTTCATTTCAGCTCAGTAACTTTAATAGGTTAGGTACACTCTCAGACTTCTAAATCGACCCCCCCTGCATTCTTTTTATAAAGTTCTTCAACTTTTTAAATGGTCGTGAATTCAAATTTGGAAAAGCAAAATGATGGCCAATACGTCGCCTTCAAAACTGCATAAAAACTTTTGCTTTGAAACATTATTACTTTGATGAAGCTTTGATGTCACCTAAAGTGGAAATGCATGGTGGCTCGATTTGACTGGGAGTTTAATCAAAAGCTTAGTTCTAAGGTTAATTACGATATTACAACAACAAAGGATTATTTCTAACCTTGATCGATTATATAGCTCTAGTGATCTTAGCTTGAATAAAAGATAAGAGACGTTTCAGAGTCGAGTAAAATTTCAATTTACAAGTTTCAAAAGCAGTTAATTTTACACAGTAATATCCTTGCTTATTAAATTTCTAGTTTGAAAGGTCACTAGCCATCTGAAATACAATATTCTTAACTTGAAACTTACCTAATAACCTTTTTTTTTAACAAAAATACGTAAAATATTCAATTACTTTGCTAATCATGCTAATGGAAATCAAAATTTCGCTTTATCGTCAGAACATTCCTTCAAATTATAAATAAATGCAAATTAATAAACCAGCCAAAAGATTTTAATACTCCGATGCATTTCGAGCGGTTTTTCGTAACGATGTAGGTATAGGCGTACAGCGACGCACAGACGATAAAAAATAAAGATGGCCGCCTGCAATGGCCGCCTGGTTACAGAATTTTCAAATGCAACGTTCTCCTACTCATAGCGCTGTTGTCTTTTTATTGCTAACTGGGGATATGGTTATAATACTAGCTACTTTTCGAAAGTACTTTCTTGATGGATGGTAAGTTAAAGCTACATTTTTATCTGCATTTCAATTTCCAAATTGAAGCAACATCAGCCGCTACATATTAGGTTCACTGCCGAACATGGTTTTTAATACCGCTTCGAAGTATGGACATATATATATTGATATTATTACCTACGTTCTTCTATCTTGCCTTAAGAACGTAGGCAATAACTTTTGAGTAAAACTGGCAAGTTATAAATAAACATACCTAGTTTATTTGCAAATTCAAGTAAATAATATCGTTAACAATAAAAATAGGCCGTCGCCAAAGGTAAATAAAGTTGTATGTTAGAATTGCAGGCCAATAAGGCAAAAATATGTATTGTAATAATTACAGGAATAATCACACTAATATTATAAAGGCGAAAGTTTGTGTGTTTGTATATTTGTTACTTCTTCACGCACAAACTACTGAACGGATTTGAATGAAATTAGGCACACAGATAGTTTATAACCATGATTAACACACAGGACACTTTACACCCCGATATTGCCACGGGATCGAAAAATATGTGGGTGAAACCGCGGGGTGTAGCTAGTTTGAAATATCTAGATGAGTTTAAGTTATAACTAGTTTAATTTTAGATTGTTTTATACAAATCACAAGAATCAGGAACTGTTTGATACAAAACTAGAATTATAAAATTAATAAAGGAAGTATAAAAACAGATAAACGGTGTGTGCTGGTGAGTGTAAGGGTGCGTGTGTGTGTGCATACGAGGGTGTGTTTTTGTGTGTGTGTTTGCGTGCCAGAGGAAATCTTAGGAAATATAATTTTTACAAGTAAAATAACGTATTATACTTACAGGAATAAGTATTACGTATTATCGTGTATTTATTCTTGTCAGCCTACTTCCTACTAATATTATAAATGCGAAAGTTTGTGAGGATGGATGGATGGATGGATGTTTGTTACTCTTTCACACAAAAACTACTGAACGGATTTTGATGAAACTTTAAAGTAATATAGCTTATACATCAGAATAACACATAGGATACTTTTTATACCGATATTCCCACGGGATCGAAACCTACGCGGGTGGAACCGCGGGGCGCAGCTAGTTTAAAATAAAGTTGTCATAACTATGTGAGAAACCAGTAGCACCTCTCTATTACGAAGTCTCTACGTACGTCCATATTATATAAAATCTTTTGTGTTATAGAATGTTCCACCTCATCTTCGTGGGCGATTATAGCCTGCCACACGATGGCCCCATACCTTATAGAAAACATGATCGCCTGACCCCATAGCGCCCCGTGCCGGTTTCACAGCGGTATTTCCAAAGCGGTAGTAGATATTCATATGTAAAAGCATATAAATTTCATAAGGTTAAGTGGTGTTGGTGACTCAGAATCTAAATTATACTATTGTAGTCATTTAGAATATATTGTATGCGAAATATATAGCTTTTTGTGACCTCTCGCTGATTATATTGAACTTGTGAATCTTGAGTTCGTTAGGCTAATTCTCTATCAACAGGTCTTTTTTCTTTTACTTATATTTAAATCTGAATGTTTCCTTTTAATAGTGTTCTCCTGTTTGAATCGTTCTGGTTATCTCTAGCGCTATGTCCTCGTCTCGGCGTTTGGCCTGGCTTGCTAATTAAATTGCGCAGTGGTCCGTGATCTAATTATAATTGGTCAGGTTCGGCTTTAACTTAATTTGTGGTTTAGCTTTGTGGTTCATAATTGCTATCGTAACAATTACTCTTCAGAAAATATTTTCAAAAACCATAAGATAAGCGGCCGCAACTTACAAGTTGTAACTTGTGTAAATTAATTCATCTCCACTGCTCTCATCGTGAGGAAACCAAAAAAAAAATCGAAGACGTGACATACAGCAACCCACACTCGGCCGGCGTGGTGGATTATGGCCCACTCCATTTCACAGAGAGGAGGCCTGTGCCCCAGCAGTGGGAACGTTATAGGCTGATTATGAATTAGACAAGTAAAACAAAAAAAAAGTAAAAAAAAAGTGTTAATTTTAAAGTCTTGCCAACAAAAGATACAAACATCAAAAGTAAATGAGATATTCAAAGAATCCTAACCAAATGCTAAACAAAAGCTGGTAATTGAACACTTCACAATACACTGTACCCGTTTGTTGTACTGAAACACGAGCATGCCCTGCTTCGTGATTAGTGGTAGTTAATCCGTACAAATGTTGTCCCTAATTGGAGTAATAAATATCACGTTACACTCTCTCTTCCTCGTTCTAATGTTACAGTACTTGTAAACTTATAACTGGATGTTTTCTTACGTTTTATGGGCCGAGGATCAGCCGATCGATTCTGTAAAAAGTTAGGTGAAGTGAGCTGTCAAGAGTATCAATCCCTAGCATCAGGATGACACTGACAGAGCTCACTCCACGCTCAATTCACATAAGTTTTCACGGTGAAATGGTTACAGAATTGCACTACTGTAGTGCTATTCTGTAAAAATCTCGCCGTGAAAACTAAGGTGAAGTGAGCTGTCATTCCACCTGATGTTAGGGATTGTCCCTATTGATAGCTCACTTCATTTAAGATATCACGGTGAGATTTTCAGAGAATCGATCGGAAGACTCGGGTACTTTTTAAATGATTGTGTACCTAAGGTCAATCCTTGGTGCCTGGGAACGGGGACCTAATAAAAGACCTTAAATTAAATATCTTCAGGGTGTTATATACAAGATGGGGTAAAAGTTATGTCATACGGGATCTAGACTTATTTGGGTGAAACCGCGGGGCGCTATATATAGTAGTATTATTATGTAGGAGGTATACCTTCTTAGTTTAGAATTATTTTAGGACAAAAACCCCGATTTTTTAATTTGCTAGACTAAAATGACAGCTGCGATCGAACTTTTTTTGTCAACATGACATTATCTAATAATAAAGCTGAAGATTTTGTTTGTTTGAACGCGCTAATCTTTGGAACTACCTACCAGTCGGATATGATTTTTTTTTTTGCATTTGATAGCCCAATTCTTGAGGAAGGCTATATAGGCTATTTAACGTCACGCTATGGAGGCTATCTAACATCACTCTCAGGAGCCAAGCAAAAAGAATAAACGTTAGAAAGAATGCTAAGCGCCCCGCGGTTTCACCCGCATAAGTGTCGATCCCGTGGCAATATCGGGATAAAAAGTATCCTTTGTGTTATTCTGATGTATAAGCTATATTACTGTAAAGTTTCATCAAAATCCGTTCAGTAGTTTTTGCGTGAAAGAGTAACAAACATCCATCCTCACAAACTTTCGCATTTATAATATTAGTAGGATAGTAGGATAGGAAGTAGGATAGGAAGTAGGATAGGAAGTAGGATAGGATACGGAATGACGTATTGAGCTTGTATTGCTCGGTCATACGTTACTTTGAAGTTTATATACGAATACCTAGTACATTATACGGGGCGATTGATGTAATAACGTAACATAATGAACGTGGTTTGATGTCATGAAATTATCAGTGGCGAAGGTACAGTCAACAACAAAAATAGATGATGAAAATCAGAAATTCAATACTAATGAATGGAGTTCGCGTCAGAACTGTGTGGCGTCGAAGTGCCGTTATGTGATTGTAAATTACACCAAACATTTAGGTACTACTTCGACGCCACACAGTTCTGACGCGAACTCCGTTCGTTAATTAGTATTGGATTTCTGATTTTCATCATCTACTTTTACTGTTGACTGTATAATACAACTCGATTCCCGCCGGAAGCCGGCCTTCGAAAATTCAGAACATAACCACTCTATAGTCAGTTCATCATTGAAATATAATGAAACGTTTTATTGACTTTTTTTTGCTCCGGCTTACCTCTGTCATAAATTTACCCTTCGCTACTGGAAATTATGTCACTGGTTTACTCGCATGGTTCAATGAAAATCAGTTAATTGTTCAATTAAATTCAGGGGATTAATATTCAAACGATGAATATAAAGGGTCCGGCGTTTCTTGCAAAAGATGAAAAACAACAATGGCCACTCGAAATTGAATAAAATCGATAACAAGAACATTTATTTTAAGTAATGTTTATTTTCGTCTAAATCCCCGAGCTAACTAGATGAAAACTAACATTACATAAAATAAATGTTTTTGTATATCGATTTTATTCACTTTCGAGCGGCCATTGTTGTTTACATCTTTGGCAAATTTAGAAACGCCGGACCTTACATTAAAATTTTGGATGAATCCTTTGTAAAATGATAATTTGTTATCCTGCGGTGTAATTGAGTACACATTAACAACTGCAATTTCTTTCATTTTGACAATTCAACAACATTAATTGCGTTATTTACGTTGTCGAGCAGAAGAATCAAATAAATGAAACAATGGATTAGGAATTTCTTACAAAGTCCTTCGAATTGTTCTTCGAAGTACGTTACGCAATTTGGGTACTGGTGTCCCGTAGATCAATCAAATTCTAATTTTGAACAACCCTTGTTCAAATCTTATTAGAGTTCAAGTGTAGAACTTATTTGAATAGCGAATAACATGGGCCATGGTCGCTTATCAATGTCACCGGATTATTGGGGAGGCTTATTATGACCAGCCTATCGATTCTGTAAAAAACCTCACCGTGATAACATAGGTGAAGTGAGCGTGAAGTAAACTATCAATAGGGACAATCCCTAACATCAGGTGGAATGACAGCTCACTTCACCGTAGTTTTCACGGTGAGATTTTTACAGAATAGCACTGCAGCTGTTATGGACATCTTTTTGCTGAAGCAACGATAATGATGATCACAAAGAACACAAGACGAAGACGTAAAAGAGGCTGTATTAATTAGAAAGGATAGACCGTATCGTTCTTGAGGGGCTTGTGACTAATAACAGCTGAACGGGTCGATCGATCAGGTTAACCTACGCTTGCCGCGATTATTCCGTGGATGGGTGACCATCTTCCCATACCAAGACCCACCTCCAAGAAGTGCCTCGGAAAGCACGTTAAGCCGTTGGTCGCGGCTGTCATTCGTGGATCTTTGACAGTTGTTACGGGTCATCAGAAACCCGAAAGTGTGACAACCAGCCTTACCAAGGGGTATCGTATTACCCAGTAACTGGGTTGTGGAGATCAGATAGGCAGTCGCTTCATGTAAAATACTGGAGTTTAGCTGCATCTGGTTTAGACTGGAAGCCGACTCCAAGATAGTTGGGAAAAGGCTAGGCAGATGATGAGACAGTATCGTTCTTGTTTAATCTACCTATTTATCTGTACTAGTAATTGCTGCTGAGCTGAAGAGTTTGTTTGTTTGTTTCAACGCTAGAATGGAAATACCAGACGCGTTTTTGGTTTTGATCACAGATAGATACATCTAGGTAACGCAAGAGCAACTACTTCGCGTGCCAAAAATCGCACCAACTTACGTTCAAAAATCGTAAGCCGCCACTTTTGCGCTCCGTCCTGTGTACTGCTGGCTGGGTGAGCGTGAGTGAGAAAGAGAGCTTGTGACGTCCTAGTAGGTAGTCAAAAGAATGGCACGTTTGGTTTTCATACAGATCGTGATACTTGCGTTATCTAGGTCTATCTATATCTGTGGTTTTGATAGTCCAATTCTTAAGGAAGGCTATATCGGCTATTTAACTTCGTGCTAGGACCCTTAGGAGTTAGGAGCCGAGTTATCTGTTCTGTGGAGCCGAGCAAAAAGAAATAAAGCAGAAAAAACGCTAAGCGAAAACACAGTAATAGCGCGGGCAATGCGATGCAACACGGTGGGTCCGAGGAACAAGAAATTTACACGGACGAAGTCGCGGGCAGAAGCTAGTTTGCTAATAAAAACAATCTACGATCACTAATCAATTAGGTACGATATTCCCTTCTTGTCCTACTTTTCCTTAATTGTGCATTAATTAGCACAGTGGACAGTGAACAGTTTTATTATGAATTTAAATTATATAATTATGAGCATATTTTACAAATGTAAATGACTAAAAATCCGTTAAACCAATTTTAATCTTTCACTCGATTATGAAGTAGAATTATTTAATAAAATACAAATTAGACATTTACTGTTGTAATAAAGAGCCTAATAGAATCGTTGTAAAGTTAATTTACAATTCAAAGTGAATCGGCGACTTACTATTACCATAAGAATAGGATCAGTCATTATTATAATACAACATTTATAATTAATGGTAAATCAAGGCTCCCACAGACAGGCGCGACGCGACTGTGCGACGTGATTCTTCCATGAAGTTTTCATAGAGATTGTTCTACTAGAGACTTGTCGCATTGTCGCGTCGCACCCGTCTGCGGAAGCCTTAAGACTAAGCTTAAGACAGTGTGAATGCTTCATGTTAGGTATCCTGACGTAACTGAGAGATATTAGCATTTACATTCAAGGAATGTGATCTTTGATCCCGTGTTGTAGCGCACCCATATAATGTCCAGTTTAGTATTGTAGATTGGTGTTTTAAAGGATTTTATGACACTCTTATATGACCAATACATGTGTTTTAGTACGTTCATAAAAGTAATTTATTCAGTGTCGAAATGTCTGCATTGTTGCTATAATTTAACTCTGTTAAATGTTTTTTGTTAAGTGTTAGATCATTCTAATCAGTGTCATCTTAAATAACGATAACATTTACTATAATCGTGCAATTATAAAGAAACATCTACTTAGGTAGGTAGATACAGAGTTCAGACTGCATTTCACTATAATGACTGCAAAATGCAGCTCTGGTGTGGATATACAAAATTAAATGTGCTGTCTACATCAGAAAAAATATACTCCTTCAAATGTATCAGTGTTATTGTAGCCTACCAGCCTAATCTATCTTAACTTAGGTGTAACTCTGAATTCCCTTCTAAATTCCCCACCATCCACTCTATTTACCCTCAACAAACAGCTATAAAACGGTATCACAAACTATAGGCTTGTATCGGCCTCTGATCCACTAAGGGATCGGCGAGGCCCAATGCCGTGCTATTTGAATACCGAATGACGCCGCGCGATTGTCAATATCCGGCCGATATGGGGATATTAAGTTGCCTTATGATAAAATGGACGATTCATGCTGCTGGCTGGGTGCAGGCTGAATTCATCGATTGGTTTTATGTTTTATAGGAGTCGGATAGTGTCCCAACTCCCAAACTTGTTTGTTTACAGTGCGGGAATTAGCCTTGTGTTCACCAACATTTAAATCAACTGATTATTATTTAATCAGTTCCATATTTAAAATTTCCTTAGGAAATTTGACATAAACCAACTGATTAAATACCTAACCGGTGGTTTGAATGTTGATGAACTCATGCTTTAATCTAATATTTTATCGAAGTTAAACAAGCTTCTAGTGTTTTCCATTTTGAAAGCCCTTTTTTGCTGAGTGGTTCATTGATCTTGTGTTAATGCTAGAATGACATCTAGATGGCAAACTATTCTAAACTCTCATTTTTAATTTGCTAGACTGAAATGACAGCTGTGTTCGACCTTTTTTTGTTAACATTACATTTTTAGTATATACTTAGGTCATTGATATATGTATATGTTACACTAGATTAGTAATTACCGCACCTAGGCGTTGCCACTAGACTGATGGCCACAGCCATCAGCGTAGCTAACGTCAGTTCAGTGCTCTGTGTGACGCCAACCGAAGTCAACCGAGTGACATGCGACAAAAAATATCGCGAAAGAGTGCGATTCAAGATCACAAAAACATAATAAATTAACCGGAATTACTTTCCACGTGTAAATTAATTGTCTCTGTGTTTATATCAACGTAAAAACGCAATAAAATGTAGAATTTTGTAAATTAGGTTCAGTTCAGTTACCGCTAAAAACTTAGTTTTAGTTTCCCACACTTGTGGGAGTTTTAATTTATGAAATAAGTGATTTTAAATATTTTTAATAATAACAACGTAACAGGGTGCCTAAAGATGCAGCACGCCGTGAAAAATGAGTGGAAATAATCCGATTGCTGAGAAAAGAGACTGACTGGCTACCTACTAAATCATTCAATTTACTTAATAATAAAGAAAATATATTCAAAAAGAAAATATCTTAGTTATTTTCATTATTTATAAACTTCTGTTATACATCCAATAAGAAATACATAATTCAAATATTTAAAAAATAATTTACCTTAACATAGAACGCTTTTTATGGCTTAAAATGTTGGGTAAAATTTCGCAGGGGTAGGGAACCCCATCCCGTCATTGCATGTTTATATTGCGGTCTTTGTCTAATCTAAGCGCCGGTATTATTCTTATGACGTGAGTAAGTGAGACAGATATATGTTTACTTTTAAATGTTTAGTGGTTTCAAAGCTACGTCGTCGCGTTTAAAAAGTGGGTACACTTTTTTGACACATTTTATTGAGGTTTGCTTCTCTAGTTATTTAACTCAATGACTTAGGTATTAGCTATCATTTTGGTCTAGCAAATTAAAAAGCATAACGATATCGTCAAAGTCGCGGGAAATACCTGAACGATAGATATATCTACAAATCCGCGGAGTATATAAAAGAAATGAAAGGAGGCTTTTACCAGCAATGGTTAATTGCGGGCTAAAGCGATTATGATGAAACTGCTCTAAAGACACATAGCTACACCATTTGCATTTGCAATGATTGCAAATAATGTCTACATACCATCGGCATGCTCCATAACTAATATATGATTGCCACTCCAGACGCGATCAGGCGATCATACGTGATCCTGATCAATCAAAGCTCAATCAACGTTAACGAAGAACAATTACGGTCCGATCATCTCTTAGTTACTCCAATTAGTGTATGGTTAACTTTGCAGATTGCAAGAAACTTGGTAGTCTGCCAGTGTTACTGTTACCTACTGTTAGCCTGCATCATCCCACAGCTGGGCAAACGCCTCTCCTCATGCCTTCTAGCTCTTTCGATCCAGAGGTAAAGTAGACCACTGGTGCTTTGTTTTCTCCAGCTCGTCCTGCCATCTTCTACGAGATCTGCCGCGACGGCTTCTGGCTATGTCAGAGCTCCACATAGTGGTTATTTTGGCCCACATCTCATTGGGCATACGGTAGACGTGGTCAGCTCAGTGTCACTTCAGATAAGCGGCTTTTTGAGCAACGTCAGTATTCTGTGCTTGGAGCGTAGTGTGCTGTTGCGAATATGTTCTATCAAGAATGTCCGTATGGCCTGCTCTGTTTGTCAGTTAAGTTAGAAAAAAGGTTGTGAGTATAGCTAATCTGTATGGTTAAATTTGTTCGTTCCATTTTGTTAGAGCTGCATAACATAACATAATGCCACGTTTTGTTTTTCGAAGGGTAAAGGATGATTTCCACCAAACGGCTCGCTCCGCATAGAATCGAAAAGGATACGAATGGATGCGGCGACAGCCGATCGCGTCCGGCAGCATGTCGACGCATACGATCGGCTCCGTACCGTCGCTTGCAAACGTATCCGTCGCCTAGTCAAATAGTTTAATTCCTACCGTGTTGACGTGTACTAATTTTTGAAAATGTTTGAAGCTGACGTAGTATTGTTGGCTATTGCATTAGAAGAGGAAGAAAAGAATCATAAAACACAGAAGAGGAAAAGAAAAATTTGGACGACAGCCGAAAGGATTCGATCGGATACGACGACAGGCGAACGGAGTCGTACGCGCGTCGCAGCATACTTTCGGCTACGACGCGTGTCGCGGAAGGCGCCCGCGGTCAAGCTGCTGTGCGCGGCTTGATATTACTCTGTACACGATTTAATATCATTTAAAGATTGTAAAATCCGTTCCGATCCGATGCGATGCGAGCCGTTTGGTGGAAATCATCCTTAAGACAGAGAATGTACCTATAGTACATCGACATTTCGCCAGTTATGTTTAAGTCCCATGTAATGAGGGCGAGTCTATTGCCAGCAACCAGGCACACATCCAAGCTGCGGGCTGCTACTGAGAAATTTTAGATGGAAAAACCCAATAACACTTTGCCTGGGCATCGATTCCAGGAACTTATGCTCAACAGTAACACTGGTGAAGGCATCAGACCAACGAGGGAATTAGAGTTTTTTAATTAGAACTACTTAATTGTAATTTTAATTAAAGATAATTTGAAGAAGCTTTTAATTAAATAGGTGGTGCCCAAAGGAGGACATAATTCATTACAAAAAAGGCACACATTTTTCCGGAATAAAGAACTTAAGCCCTATAGAATATTCTAAACTTATTTTAAAACCAAATAATAAGCAATGCAACTTAAGTGTAACTTGCTTATTTAAGGTAGGGGTCCTTTCTAACCATATAGTCACACAGTCTATTCGTCGTTTTTTTGATCTTCTCCTATTCTAGCCATCGACATTTATACTCGAAACTTTCCTCACGATATTTTCAAGGTAACAACTTAATATTTGATACAACAACAAACACAACTACAACAACGTATACAACTTAATAAGAAAAGACTTCTAAAAGTACTTCAATAATCATTTGGTTATTAAATTGGTAATTTTTAAACTGTATTTAGTACCTACTATAAGTAGGATAGTATTATTCCAAAAATCAACTAACTATGGAAAATAATCAGCTGATCGCTTAGTATGATGATGGCTGAAACACAGGTTAGGTTTTTATTAACCTAGCTCAGGCAGGTCGCCACAAGTTATAATTTCAGTGCCAACGCATCTTTCAGAGATAATTAAAAACGTGTAAATTAAACCAGCTTGTAAATAAGTATTTAAGCCAATCTGTTAAGAACTTGGTAAGTAGGTACTACTAACTACTACTACTTGGTATTTATAAGTATATAAATGTTATATACTTATACTTATATTACCTTCTAAAAGGACCTAAATAAAATTTCCTATTTATTTTTATTATTTTTTTAATTATCTACGCACAATGAATACTTACCAACACGTATGGTCTAATATTCTGGGTAAGTATTTCAATTCAAATAAACTACAGACTTCCCACAAGTCTCTCACACTGCGGCCAGATTTGTGCAAAGCGTCATAGGTAGGTACCGCGTAGTTGCGACGTAAGTCTTATAAAATTATTTATGTAGGAACACGTCCCGAGGTGCGTGGAACGTGACGAGCCTCTGCTAAACTCACACGGATCGTGAAGCTGACGAGATGAGAAATACGGCTTCTAGCGAGTTATTATCATAAAGGAAAGATTTGTAAATTCGTTAGAGAAAATGAGATATAATTTTGTTAACTTAATTTAAAATGATTTTATTTCTGTAAGTGCCTAGGTTTGTACAAAGACTAACACGTCAATTAAAAAACTAGACGAGGTCGGTGTATGCTATTCGACTAATCTGAGAAGAAAGGCCGAAACAAACTCAGAGGTGTCAGAGGTCTTTTTTAAAGCTCAGACATAATCATACGATTATGTGTAATTGTGTAATGTAGATTGGTGTCTGATATTTTGAGTTTCCTACTGACCTAAAGTGAGATATTGATGCGAATTTGGGAATGAAGTTGGTAATTGGCACGATTAAAAGGACTGATAGAACAAGATGATCAGATTATGAATTTTAAATTTTCGCTGTTTCTATGATGTTCATGTCCGACATGTCAAACTAGACTTGCATCATAGATATAAAACAGCGATATAAAATACAACACCAAAAGGTTCTGTTGGTGCGTGGCCAAGATCGGAACTAGCGCCGCCATCTTGTTTTGTTAATATAATTTCTGTGACAATTTTTCAAATGTTTGTTCAGCTACAACGACCAAAAGATCCTTATAATAATCTACCTATTTATAAAATGCACCTTTGTATATCAATCAATGGCACCATACTTACTACCTATGGATTCCCGAACAATCCGCTTCGTTAAAAAAGAAAATCTTTGTCGAAAATCAGTCTTCACTATTTTTGCGTCTTTTCGTAGTTCTAAGTTCTGGCAATAAGTATGAATGATGGCGAATACGTCTCATACTTCTGAGATAAACGTGACTCTGGTCGCCAGTCATTTGACATTTGCCTGACAGCTTTATCCTGTAATGCGCACTTAATTCACGAAGCGTATCATTTATATTCTATTATGGCTTTATGGATTATATTTGAAAAAAGTAGCAAACAATTGAAAAATGTTTATTTTTGAAGTGAAACTTCTTTACGCACGCTTGACTTGGGGAGTAAGCTGGCGAACGCGTGACGTAAGCGTTACGAAAAGTGTGATCGGGCAAGGCGAACGGAAGTTAAGTGGGGGATATAAGCAAGAGACAGCAGTGCGCGCGCACATTTTCTTTCTCTCTTCCTCTCATAGCCAAATACGTTCCGTATATCTAAGCACACTGCAGGCTTATTGTCTGTATCACAGTGTAGGAGCAAGAGAGAGCAGTGCGCGCGCACATTTTCTTTCTCTCTTTCTCTTATAGCTAGTAAATGAAATATACATCCAGATGGAGCGAAAGAAGTTTCACTTCAGTCGTGTGGTCATAAGCACACTCGTTTTTTTTTTTAAATACTTCCTCTTTTGTCAGAACTGCGTTCTGGATTGTTTATGGCCAGTTTTTTTCTTTTCTCAGGACTTTTGTTGAGAATGAGAACTGAGAAATAATAAGTTTGGAACGAGTTTATTACTTGTAATTTTAGAACTACAAATTCTATTGATACCTAAATGAAAAGTATGAAAGTTGTGCAACTTCAACTTATTGTTATGTTGAGGGTTTGCCTATCAAATATTCTTTTTTTATATCCGTTGTAGCGAGAAACTGTTGGATTCAACACAGAGCCTTTGAAATGGGAAGTATTTCAAACGGTCTGTGTTGAATCCAACACCTTTCGTCGCTCAAACTGCGCTGTTTAAAATTGTTAATGTAAGTACAAATTTTTCTCAGTATAAGTATATTTTTTTAAAATCAGTAACTGTTTAGAAAAGCACCGTATTTTTTTTTATCAGCGACAAAAATAGCTAAAATCATTGGCTAAAATTTTGAAAATCCAAAAGTGCACAACTCATAACTCATAATGCTCATTTCATCTTATAAAAAACCATAGATATAGATAAGTATTATAATAAACTATTTTGAATAAAAGAGTAATTTTCAATAAGGTTTCTCCTATGGGTGAAACGAAACTATAAAAAAAATTACTCAATTAAATGATTTTTTTGCAAGCTACACTATTTTCAGGTTCCACATTTGATTAACGGGTAATTTTAAATATCGTGTTTGATGTTTTTTTCGCTTCTACTGCATTAAATACATAAAGTACAGAATTAATCTCCATTAAATTATCTATACAATGGTATATAAAATAAGTAGGTTCTGTGTACTAGCACTAGGAGTATAACAATAGAAACAGTTGCAGAAAGGAAGCAAAATATTTTTTTCGATCGTTAAGCACTCTCTAATGGCGAAGTACTATTAGGTATTCTGTGCTAATGGTTCGCATTCGCATTATGAGTCGTGCAATAACTTAATATTTCATGAAATAGGTAGTCATTCTACACGATTATACCTATGAACTTAGTTTGAGAGGGTACCTATCGATGATTTTAATTATTATAATTCTGTAAATACATACTTGTTACGAACACAGTTGCGAATCATATTTTGTTAAACATACCTACAACCTAACCTATTTCGGGTATCCGGGTAACCAATCTAATTCCGGGTACGTTGGTGATTGAATTAGTTTTCGATTTGTTTTCGAAGGACCTTCAATTTGGTAGCACTAAGACGATTAGGACCCAGATAAGTCTGAGCGAAGCTCTGTAAATGTCTTCTCAATTAAAACTTTTGAGATTGGTCAGGAATGGCTTCAAGATTTAGATACTTTTTTTGGAATTGAAAGATTAAAAACTTCCGTCAAAGATATTATTACCTATGTTTCCAAAATAGCAGAATTAATTTCTGTTTTGGATTCCAATTTCTGTTACTGTTAGCCTATGTACAGATGCCAGCACATACACTGTTGGGTAAAGGCCGGGACTCTCCCTATGACTTCCAGCTTTTTCGATCCAGTCGATCGATTCTATAAAAATCTCACCGTGAAAAGTTAGGTGAAGTGAGCTTAGAGTGAGCTGTCAAGAGTATCAATCCCTAGCATCAGGATGACATTGACAGCTCACTCCACGCTCACTTCACCTAAGTTTTCACCGTGAGATAGTTACAGAATCGCACTGCAGGGCTAATGCGGACCACACGGGTCGTTTGTTTTGTCTATCTCGTCTCTGCTGACTGCCACAACGCCTTCTCGCTGTGTCAGGGCTTAGGATGGTTATTTTGGCTCATAGCTCTTTGGGCATACGGCAGATGTGGCTAGCCCAGTCCCACTTCCGCTTAGCGGCTTTTTGAGCAACGTCAGCAATCAGTGTTTTGGAGCGCAGTGTGATTTCAATTTCTTACAATAAATTGTATTGTTAGTCGCGCGATGGGATCAGAATGGACACATTTACTTAAAGCTCCGTTTGCGTTCAAAAACTATTCGGGCAGACCAACGGGTCTGCAGTATTTGGAACGACAAATAACTGATTGGTGTACCTCCAGAAATTCGTTGGACTATAGCCAGCCGCATGGGGACGGCGAAGCTACAGGATGACCCACAAAAGCCGCTAACATTTTCTTAGGTGCGTAAGTCCAGTCGAAGGCAACCCCTCCACGGAAAGATTTGAACTTTGGAAATAACAACTTACAGCTCCTGAAGACCAGTTTCCGTAATTAAAAATGTTCAAATTCTAGTCACAATCTCATCTCAGCGACAATCAATGTCAAAAACTTGTCAAAAATTAGAGGTATTTTTGACAGATTGAGACTGAGGTCAGACTGTGAACGTTCTTAAAATTACGGGAATTACCGCTCAGATCTCTTTATACCTTTATCTATATACCATCAGGGAGTCTCTCATCCTGGCATAAGTTATCGTGGCCAAAGACCTCGTACCCAAGTAGGCCGCAGCAAGGACAACCTACACAAGTGGGGGTTCATGTAAGGCACTGACCTCCGGTGTGTATGCGGTGTCTCTCCATAGACAATGGCTCACCTCCCATCTTGCACCGCATGCCCTGTCACCTGCACACTTGAGGACCTAATGGCTGCGCCAGCGAACGCTATCCGCGTTGCTGAATTTTGGGCCATACAAATTTAAGAAAAAAAAACGAGTGTGCTTATGACCACACGACTGAAGTGAAACTTCTTTCGCTCCATCTGTATGTATATTTCATTTACTAGCTATAAGAGAAAGAGAGAAAGAAAATGTGCGCGCGCACTGCTCTCTCTTGCTCCTACACTGTGATACAGACAATAAGCCTGCAGTGTGCTTAGATATACGGAACGTATTTGGCTATGAGAGGAAGAGAGAAAGAAAATGTGCGCGCGCACTGCTGTCTCTTGCTTATATCCCCCACTTAACTTCCGTTCGCCTTGCCCGATCACACTTTTCGTAACGCTTACGTCACGCGTTCGCCAGCTTACTCCCCAAGTCAAGCGTGCGTAAAGAAGTTTCACTTCAAAAAATATTATTGCCACCGACACGCTAAGAAGAAGAATGACAAATACGGATATAGAACCGTAAACAACAAATAATCAAACAAATGATTAAAGAAGCCTTAGTTCCAAGTTGTTTCAGAACATCAAAGAACTTTAAAAGTACAAAAATCTTGGGACTGAAACAAACTAACGACATCCTCAATTAATCGTCCGCCCCTTTCTACATCGTCTTTAATTAAATGGATGCTCCCACAGGATCTTTGAAACTAAACCTAACTAAAGTAGTTCTTGTTAGATTTTAATTGTTTGGGTCAAACAACAGGCCTTACACTTAAAGTACTTAAGCCCTATTCGGTCATCAAAAAACAGAGGAATTAAAAACTAAAATGCCATAAACAACAAAAACCGTAGGCGTTCTTAACTTATGGTAGTTGGCCGCACGCGCACAATTATTGATTATGTATCATCTGACGAGTCTCATTATACTTACGAAGGCATTAATCAGTCACGGCGCATTACCGGGAAACAAATTGAAGCGTGGGCAGCATGAGGAGACATTTTTACGACTCAACATGGTTTATACTGCCATTGGATAGTTTTAAACTTCGAATGTCAATTAACACCGTTGGTCCGCCATTATATCGGCAGCGCGTACGCAATGTTCTGCCCACGGCGCACGCGTGTCGTCACGAAATGGCATTTCATCATTATAAGATGTTTAGTTTTAATTAATGATTTTCTGTTGAGCTTGTTTCTTGTTGTGTTGAAAGTTTTCTACTGGATTAAGTTATGATATACGTGCTGCGAGTTTGCAGTTTATATTAGAAAACTTTTCCGCTTTCTGTAATTTTTCTTTTCATTGTTGTAGGTACAATCGCGTATGTGTCATTTTTCTTCTTGCAGAAAATCGTTTCCGGCAATTCCAAAATCTGTACGGGTAGGTAGCTGGAGGTACTTGTTGACAAGAGTAGGTACCTAATATGACGAATATGTCTTACAGCGATACCTCGCGGTTTAGGGCGCTACCTCGATGTCGTAGCATGCATTTGATTTACATGGAGGTGACATCGATGCAGTAAGCTAAACCGCGACCGCGAAGTACCGCAGTGAGACATCTTCGGCATGTACCTATGTCTATTTCCTGTTTAGTATAATTATTCTATCGCTTATAAATTAAATTACTTATGTACCGGTACAGTGTCCTAATAAGTGTTTGCTGCACCGGACGACGTCATTACGTCAGCGCCGGCTGTCGCTGAAAACCAGCGCTGGGGCTCTGTCTTGCACAGGGTCGCAGCATAATGCTGAGCGATAGCCGTTTTGCGTGGATGTGACGCATGTTTCCCCTACCTTTTATTTATTTTATTTTTTGTGTTTATGTTTTTTTTGCGTCATGTTCACCGCAAATAAACGTATTCTCTTTCTTTCTTTCTATTACCCTTAGTCTTATTCCTTGTGATATTCATTTTTGTCAACAATAATCAATAAAAGCTTATTCCATTTTGGATAGGTATTCACCCCATGAAAATACTGGTATTGTGCTGCATCAAGTTAGCCTGGAAACTGACCCCAACATTACATATATTGGGGTTGGTTATAGTTGAAAATAAGCTAGGCAGATAAAAGCTCATTCCATTTCTCTCCTTTATTTGTACTTAGCCAAGGGGAAAATAGGTTTTCCTCCTGTTTTCATTATACCCAGTCATTATACTACCTATTTCAGAACTTCTAACGTTCCATTAAGTTCCTAAAACACGGGTAAAATTCTCATAAATATGTATTAAAACATAAATAAGGCAGTACAAGGTGTGGTAAGACGTTGTATTAATATTCAGTTTACTTGAAGGCGGCGCGTGACTTCGGCTGTAATCGGCTTCTTTCGTTTTTATCTCGGCGTGAAACTGTTCTTTGATGGTTCTCACATGTGCGATTACATTTTGTTTTTACTTACACGTGCTCTCTAACAGATTTGTTGCTCAATTTTGATTTATGTAGGTAAGTAATTGACCTTCTTGAAAATTTGTTGTTTCATACGTTTTGACCGCGTAGGGTACTTTTATAGGAAAAAACAGATGATGCGTTGAAATTTATCGGCGGTTATTAGAAAAAAATCAACTCAATTGAGTTGTTTTTTTTTTATTTATAACTTATAACCGACGAAAAATTTCAACAAAGGTAATGGGTAAAGGTAATGTTATAATAAGCAGACTTCTACCGACTGTAAAATTGTTTGTTTAATAAGATCTCTGGTCACTACACGCAAACCGCAAAGTTTTACTGTGGCAAGGTAATCTCTGTGGGCAACGGTACTTGATAGTTTCAGTGAAGCTCCAGTTTGACTACCAATATAGCCATAGATAACAAAAGACTGGGCAAGTTATAGTTAGAACGCAAAGGAAATCTGATATCAACAGCTTTAAGATTTTCGATCTGCTGTCCTGTGGCCATTAATAAAACAAAAGATACTTACTCTTCCTCAAACTCAAACTCAATGCATTTATTTCAATTAAATCATTTTGAATTGTCAAAGAATTGGTCCATCAGAAATATGCAGCTAATTACCAAAGCGTAGTACTTACCTAAGTAGAAGAAAAGGCAAGAAACTCCATTTCTCCAAACTCATAGGAAGTTATACCTATTATCCATACCACGCTTGCTCATCATTTCAGCTGAAAGACGTTCACTACTGGACATAGGCCTCACCCAAGCACTGCCACTTCGACCGGTTCTGTGCTTCTCGCATCCTGCGGCCGTCACCAGGTCTTCGGTCCACTTTGTAGGAGACCTTCCAATACGTCTTCCAGTACGTGGTCGCCACTCCAGAATTTTTCGGCCCCATCGGCCATCTGTTCTGCGAGTAATGTGCCGCTGCCCACTGCCACTTAAGTTTGGTAATCTTGCTACCAACCTTAAACCTTCCATGACCATCAATAATAAAGCCGTGACCTCAGCTCTTAAACTTCCAATCAAATAACTTTAAAAATAGTTTAAAACCTGCGTGTGTTCTCTAGGTGCGTAGGAGTGAACGTGAATGCACTATCTTAGTCATTATAAATAATGTTGAGATAAGCCAGAGACAATAGATCGCCGGGCGGGTGGGCGACACGTACGACCAATCCACTCTGACCTTACGTAAGGCTGTTTTACACGGCTGCAGTTTTATTAGTGCTGGTTAATCTTTGGTTTTCTAGGAAAGCGGTTCCGTCATATTATAACGGCTGTCACAAAAATCTGTCATTTTCACCAGTATTTGACATTATGTGTCAAAAAAAGCTCTGTATTTGCACAGCCTTTATTGTGATATTGTGTGACCATTCACCGCTTTCTTAGGAAACTACATAAAGCTTTAGACCAGCCATTTTTTTCGCGAACTAGTTGCCAGTATGTATCAATTTGAAAATCGAACAAAGGGGCTATTCTCATAATTTTAAGAATGTTCACACTTTGATATCAGTCTCGATATGTCAAAAATACCTCTAATTTCCCTACATTTTTGAAAAGTTTTTGACATTGACTGTTGAAACTACAACTAGACTAGAACCACTATGACTAGACTAGATTTTGAACGATCTTAATTACAGGAATTGGCCTTCTGTATTAGTAGAGGATCGAATTAGCTATAATATCAAAAACAAATGAGGTCGATTGAGTACAAGTTTTGAGCGGTCACCCGAGTGAGGCTCTAATAAATAGCACTTATGAATTAAATTATGGACAGATAGATAGATTTATAATGCTATTAATATACCAACTTTCTAATGTATTGATTGCAATACAAAGAACTAAAAGGTAAGGGAAGATTTTTTCATACCTTTGAGTCTACAGAATAATCGTTACCATATTCAAACTCTGAATGATATATGGAGTTATGTAATTTAAGTAAACAGGCCTTAAGGTATACCTGAGCAAGTATAGGCGGGTCCAAATAAAGTGGTTTGTTCTTCTCCCGTGGGTGCACGTCATCAGGCCACGAAGAATGGAGTTGTACTCATTGTTGTGATCGGCGAACAGTGCGGCGAGCATTGTGATATAAATAAATAAATTGTTTTCTAAAGATATCCATCTTTGTTTAGAGTTTAATTGTGCGTGAATACGTGGGATGGGACTTACGAGCGCTTTTTCTAAATAAAGGGTGATTCATCATTAATTCGCCAAATACTAATCGAACTGCTCTCTCGAAACAGGAAACTGGAACTTCAGAATGGACCATGTTAATCACAGTTACGGCTAACATTTGAAAGAAATAATTGTTATAAAACAAATGTAATGAAGGGTTCTTTTGTATGATAAAAGAAGACCTGATAAAATTGATATTTTTATTTATTTTTTACTTTTGAAAAATGTACTTATGAATGAATCACCCGTTATAAGAATATTTGGCGAGTAGGTACATATCGACACCTCCATGCAATAACATCGTAACTCACTTTTTTACAAAAATTGAGTTACAACAGCATTTTTATGTAAAAAAAATGCATTTTTTCTGTACTATCATTGTAATTCTATTCCCTTTCGTTTCTAAAAATAAACCAACGTTAAAGTATTGTAACTAATCCAAAAAATATTTTTTGTCAACAATATAATTGCAAAAAAACAATTTTTCTTTTAAAACTTAACCATACCTATTTATAGTCCGCCTAAACTGTATTAAATAGAGCCAGCTTCAAAAATTGTACGGGGTGTTTTGAGTTTGCTATAATTTTTCAAACTTTAAAATCGCTCTCCTGTAAAATCATAAAAAGTGAGTTACGATGTTATTGCATGGAGGTGTTGATATGTACAGTCAACCTCAAAAGCAGGTGATGAAAATCAGAAATTCAATACTAGTTAATGAACCGAGTTCGCGTCAGAACTGTGTATCGTCGAAGTAGTAAATGTTTGGTATAATTTACAATCACATAACGACACTTCGACGCCACACAGTTCTGACGCGAACTCCGTTCATTAGTATTGAATTTCTGATTTTCATCATCTACTTTTGCTGTTGACTGTACCTCCCTGCCTCATATTTATTGTTCTTTAAATTCAGGTCTTTAGAATACTTTTGTGTTTAAAACTTATCCTACTGTTACTGAACAAGATAAACTTCAAGTTCCAGCTACTTAACCTAACCCTCCAAAGCATTGTCTACCTACCATCCTCACATACAACTCCTGAAGGTGTAAAGAAACCCCGCATCACTTTCCAGCCATCTTATAACTTCCCTAGCTCATTATTACTGCACATCTCCATAATCTTCAGTGCTCATGAACTGGCACAACAATAAAATAACAGTTCTGCGTCAACGGGCGCCGGCTATGGATCTCTCATTCATTATTCAGCGGTGACACTACGGTTGGCGGCAAAGGGAAAAAAGATGCAGAAAACCAACTAGTTAAAGGTATATTCCCGACATTATTACACTGTCCCACTCCTGGGAAAAAGCTTCACTCCACTCCTTCCGTCTTTCGCGAGCCCGCGCGTCCTCCCTATTTTCCTCCGTCCTCGTTTTTTTTATGCAGAATCGCTTCGCCATTCAGCATATAAAAAAAAAAGTTTTTTTTTGCGAGTTTCACATTTATATAATATCTTTGTTTATATTATTTGCGCAGATATAATGTGTTACTGTTTGTTTGTCCCAAATAAATAAAAAAAAAAAAATAATAGGTAATAAAACCTTATTGGCTGTTCTCTTTTGACCATCGGCAGGTACACCTCTACCTAGCCCTTCGGTAACAGGCGCAATGTTATGTGACATATTCTTTTTTCAGGGATTAAATTTTTTGTATGTAGCTAATGCGCGTTATTATAGAAACATTTTAAAGTCATTATTCTCCTGTCCTTACCCGAATTAAATTGGGGTCGGCGCAACATGTATTTATTTTTCCTTTCAAAAATTTCTAAAGTAAGGATATTCAACAAGTTTCCTTGCACTTTCGACTGGTTGGGCTGCGCTACCAACCTAGCTAACTGACCAATCTTTTTATATATAAAAAAGCTAGGAATGGGTACAAATTACAATAATATACAAGCTAGGAATGGGTACAATAATATAACAGGCTATTATTGTACCCATTCCTAGCTTGTTGCCGCAGTAACTACCTACTGTGTGAACTCTGTGACTCCTCGTACATTTTTCCTAATAAAGAGATTTTGTCGACTTGTTTTGACGACTGGTACCTAGGACCTACCGAATTATTTTTAAACTTAAAAATATTTTTTTATTTATTTTGACTTAAAAATGTTTTTATTTTTATTTTTATAGAATGCACCGGCAGTACAAGATTTAGGAACTGACCTTCGGAACTACCCTTCTCAATGCCTCAGCTCCAATGATGGCAGCTTCATTTAAACGATGCCCGGAGGACACGGGACTGTCGTAAAGTAACAAGGATTGCTCACCACTGCGCCGCTGAGGTTTTCACTCAACTCTCCTCTCCTCTTTTTATAGATGCCATTAATTTCTGTTTGGTGAAATAAGTTGTATTACGTGACAATGTTGCTGTATATCGTGATTAGATCTGTATTCGAAAATAGAGACATTAGTTAACAAATTATTCTTGGTTAATTGGTATTATCTCACGCCATGCTTATCTTACAATTAAATGAAAGAAAATTTAAAACTCATATTAAAAGTACACTTTGTAAACAAGGATATTACAAATTAGAGGATTATATCCAAGATAACAATGTTTGGAAACATGCTGGTCCTGCTCCATAGGACAATCTAGAGTCTAGACAAAATCAAACTGGTTGCTAATTTAATTTATACATAAGTACACATTTTTTTTTTAAATACATTGTTTTTTAAATTCTGTGACAAATGTAACTCACACACTTTTTAAAATACTAGTAAAATTTTACAATCTTTGTAAATATGTGAGCACCATGTATCTATCACATAATTGATTTACCAGTCTGTTATATTTTTAATTCTTTTTACCATTTTGGTAGACTAAATTTTATTTTAGGTGCATAGTCTTCACATATAATTATATAATGAATGTATACAAAAACTTGTAAAACATTTTAAAAGAGTAACGGTGGAGTTTCTTGCCCATTCTTCTCCACACGAAAACTACATTTTGGAAGGGGCGACTAGAATCAATTCTATTTTTTAATTTTAAATTTTGACGTTCAAAAGTGCTTTTTAAGTGCCTATTTGAAATAAATGATTTGACTTTGACTTACACCGAAGGAATAAGAGCACGCTGCCGGTCACTCAATGGTCTGACTAAGTAAAACAAGCCATAGCTTGTCCTCAAGCAAATTTCAGCAGGTTGTGATGGTAACTTTGGACCGGAGTCGATGGAGGCAGATTGTCCGCTTAAAGAGGTCCAGTGACCACGATCCTCAGTAATGAGCGACTGATTGAAGAAGAAGAGAAGCCATGAAAACATCAGCATTGTTAGCAACCCAAAGTACTTGAATCTATCATGGTTTGTAACTGGTACCATAAGCGATAATGACAGCCACTTTATGCTCATGCTTTTTTTATTTAGCCTTTTGCTTCGACTACTGGCGATTCGCTTTTCGAGAAATTGTGAGGCGAATCACATCAACCCCTAGACAAAAACTACCACGACCGCTCTGACAAGAGTGCTACAAATAGGAAGAACAAGACTGGGGATATTTACACAAAAAAAAGTTCTAAATTGTCGTGAATCATTTTCTTCTTATGTAGATACAAAATTAACAAAATATCACGAAAATCTCTTTACTCTTTACTTTAGTTGGATTTATTTCTACAAAATATAGCTTTACCATGAATTTGACGACGCAGGATCTTTAAGGTCAATCTAAATCGGGAATCTGCGGGCCCTCGTATTTCTGGCGATTATATCCGCTCCATTACTCAGTAACGGCCCGATTACACGTACCACAACCACACCACAACCACGACACCACGTGGACGGTCACTAATTAACTTATTTTAATAACAAACTATTTATTTCCATACAAAAATTATTGTGTGAAATTGAATAGTTTATCCTCAATTCCTCATAAACCACATTTGGCCGTCAAAATCAACTGTGTGGGTGACACCGACCACATCAAGGCCACGTCGCAGCCACAAGGCAACCACCAGTGAGATCGTGCACTTACGGCCGGCTACACCGCAAACACAACGATCTATCTGCCTGTAAACACAACGTAACCACATCGCAACTACTAGCGGCAGCAAAACCATATCGAAATTTTATAGTTACCACAACATAAGTTCTGCAAGAAGCTGCAGCGACATTATCCACACTTAACCACTGCTTGCCCACAATTTGTCGCTGCGATGTGGTGTGGTCGTGGTACGTGTGTTCGGGCACTAAAATAGAATTTTCTCGTCCTCCGTCCCTCAAAAGATAAATATAATGGTGTGTCAATTGTTAATTGACTTGTACTAGAATGTGGCTCTCAATAGGTTAGGTGTGCAGTGTCGTGTTACAATGCTGCAATTGATATTGTGTACAACCAGTTGTCAGAACGGGCGAACAATTGGGCCGATTTACTGCTGCAACCTTGGTGACTGTGGGTAAATATTGCAAAATATGTAATGAACACCGATTTACTGACTTGTTCAAAAGGCGGGACAAATATTAGAATGGCCTTTTTCTAAGTTACCTTTTTATTGCCTACACCTGGAAGGCAAAAAGAGTTTGAAAGGATCGTAACCGATGGAACGAAGGCGTGAGTGTATTATATATTTGGAAGGTGTAGGGACTGGATTGTCGCGGTCAAATCAGCAGTTGCTTCATCTAAAATACTGCCTACTCAGTTGCATGCGGCAAGACTGGAAGTCGACAACTATGTTGTATAGTTGGGTTAAGGCTAGGCTGATAAATTGGAAGGTGTTAGAAAGCTTTTGGCCGCAGGTTGTGGTATTCCGCCGCTTTCGCGGACAAGTGCCACCAGAACGCACAAGGACATAGTGCAAGTAAGTGATACTAACATAGTTATTAAGTTTTATTTACTAACAAAGTTGTTACTATATTATTATGTATAGGTACTTAGGTTAAAGTATGTGTCTATGGGTCTTTGTTACCTGAAAATAAATAGTTTATTATTATTATATATAAATAAATATATCGGGCTGGTTATTACCACCAAGGTCTCTATTTAATTTTCTGACACTTTTCTATTCAAGGAAGGCTAGCAGTAGAAACTGTCGGTGACATTTGCCTAAAATTTAAGTGTATGAACATTGTTTTCAGTTACATGGTAGGTACACCATAAAATTTCAAGGCCAATTCTGATAATTTACAACGGTCAAAATCTAGTCGCAGTCTCATCTCAGCGACAAACAAATGTCAAAAACTTGTCAAAATGTAGGAAATTTTGAGGTATTTTTGACAGATTGAGATTGAGATCAGAGGGGCAATTCTCTTAATTTTAAGAACGTTCACAGTCTGATCTCAGTCTCAATCTGTCAAAAAATCCTTTAATTTCACTGCATTTTTGACAAGTTTTTGACATTGATTGTCGCTGAAATGAGATTGCGATTAGATTTTAAACGTTTTTAATTACGGGAATTGGTCTTCAGACTGTGAACGTTCTTAAAAATTACGAGAATTGCCCCTCAGTTTACGCGTCAAAACCATGACTAGCCTTAGGCGTCTATTCTACTAGTTTTAAAATCCTCTATATAGATCAATAGACATATACAAACTCAAATAGGATCCCTCATGCGTCTAGAACATGTTAAACTAGGTTTCGTAGACAAGACACTGTTGCCTAAGGCATTGTGAACTTTGTACGATCTGAAACCTTCAGCAGTTGTCGTAGTAACATAAATAGATTGAACGGTAATAAATAATACAATAGTGTTCGGAATGGTCGCAAATTAAATTGGGACGTGAGTGTAATGAATTCGTCCTTCCTTTTTAGGGTTTGCACTTGTTCTAGGGCAGTAGATAAACCAATACTCAGGGTTCTCGTGGGAGGTAATAGATTTCAAGGTGATAGGTACTAGTAGATTCACACAATTACTAACTTAATATTGTAAATGCGAAAGTAAGTTTCACGCTAAAACGGCTGAACGGATTTGGATGAAATTTGGCACGTGGGTAGACCATGACCTGAAAAAGGACATAGGCTTTTCATCCTGGATTGCAGACGAAGTCGTGGGCAATAGCTAGTGTCCTATAACTATACTGATTCACTGAATTCATAGTTACAGTTTACGCACTAACATTCATCAATAAAATACGTTATATTCCAATGCACATGTAATGAAAAATTAGAGACGCTAGTAGCACAAAGCATTTAAGACTATGCCGACCGCACAGTGGCGCCCTCATCGTTTGTTTGGTTATTTCATACAATTTAGATATTAACGTATCTTGTGAAGCACAACTTAACGCGCTTATTTTCTGCATTTTCATTCTAAATTGTATGAAACAACCAAATAAACGATGAGGGCGCCACTGTGCGGTCGGCATAGTCTTAAGTAAAATATTTTAAATTATCAATCTCTAGAGCAATATAAAGTGGTGTTGAAAACTGGATTGAATTTAGAAAAGCTAAGAAACCACTAAAAGCCTCGGCTGTAGCAAAAGATCCCACATAAAACGAACTAAAATAACTTTCCAGCAACAATTTGGTCTTTTCAAGGGTTCAGTGGAGCAAATCTCCCAAGTTTCGTTGTTCCCGACGACAGATAGTCTCGGGCGCGAATTGAATCGGATGCTGACGAAAGATTAACTCCGAATAAGTAACGGGAAAAGTTTGATTATTTGCTCTTTGTCTACTGGGAATACTGGGAGGGAGTTGTGTGATTGTTATCTTCGACGGGATTATTAGAAAGCCAAGGAATAACGCTATTACGTATAACTCACGCCTTCATCCCATAAACAGAAAGTACAGAAAGCTACCTGCGACGATATTTACATACACCTTTTGAATCGTATACGTTCATACATCTGAGGGGCAATTCTCGTAATTTTAAGAAGGTACACAGTATATCTCTCAATCTGTCCTAAATACCTCTAATTTTCTTACATTTTGACATTTCGTTGGTCCAGATAAATGGGGTATTCACTCAAAAAAGCGATTTGAAGTTTTCAAATCGATATATGTTTTTCCATTTCTATAAACAATAATTGGTTAACCTCGCATAGAGTCAGAGACGCCACGTAGAGTTCTCATATGGTTATTTTACCTACCTATATATTTTTTAAACTTCAACGTTTATGTTGTCCGTCATGCAATCACGTTCATTAGAAAGATAGCATGTTTTTTAGTAGGATTGTATTTTTAAGTAAAAAACCGTAAATTTTGAGTTAGTACCCTGTTCATCCAAATGAACGGTTTGTTTGCTATTGTGCCTGAATAAAATTAAAGATAAGAAAAAATTCAATAATAATAAACATTTGACATTGGCCCTAAACCAGGCAATCCTCTATTTTGGATATATATTTGTTGCATCCTTATTTTTTTTTTTGTATATTTACGCAGTCTTGAAACAAAAGAAACTCTCAAATTACGACACTAATCCTCCTGCCTTACGCATCTAGTAAACATCAGATTTGTCGAAAGGCGAGGTGATTTTAACAAATCAAAGAATCGTCTGCTAGACTGACTTTTGTACCTAAGTCTTCAAGAATGGCCCAGTTAAACTACAATATTGGATTTATTTTCAGTAAGTTTAGTAGTAAGTAAATGTAATTTCTTCTCGTTAATTTGAAACATGAATATTTCATTACATTTTCGTTAGGTCTTTACTGAAATCGGTTAATAGTTTCTTCGATGAATTGGTATTTGAATATTCTTAGAATTAGTTAGCTCTGGCCTTATCTCGGTATTGTTGTAGATTTCCATAATTAAAGCCCTTTTCCAGAGACAGAACTGCTTAAGGGGTAAGCACGACGGTAGCCCGCAAAAATTCAATTCCACTGACAATCTGTTGTATAGTCTGGTATAGTCACTATTTCATGGAATAGTTGTTCAATAGGGTTATATGAACTTAGAGGGTTGTATTGATGAATTTAATGATTATAATTATGTACTTAAGTACATACTTGTTACGGTCGCGAATCATACTTTGTTCAACATACAACCGGACATTCACCTGCAAATTGCAAAAAAAAAAAAAACGTAAGAAAATTTTAATGTCGCGGGCTACTCTGGCGGTTCCGTATTTCAACAAAATCGGTTCAATTCTCGGTTTCATTAGAACCCTTTCATTCGACGATATATAAAACGTAACGTCGTCAATATAAGACGCAACAGCCCTACCCGTAGGGCCTTCACGGCAGCATATGTGACAGCGATCAAATATAATTGGTACGACACTCGTTACCATAACATGCAGAGTTCGAGAGGTGTCACGTCGTCACGCGTGCCGTAACGAGCAAAATTGAGCAATGACACGTCATCCATCATTGGAGTGGTGACGTGATCTATCGGGCAGCGTGATTCCCACGGACGGTAGTCGGGAATTGACTGGTGTTAACAAAACCAATACGATATGACCGGACATAGGGTCACAGTCACAGGATTTGGAGATCGACGAGACTGACATTTGTTTCGGTGTTTCTTCTCTGAGTAGTCGGATATGATCTTTTTTTTAAAATATTATTGACGTGTAAAAGTGTTTGACGTCTGAAAGTTTTTGTATGGAAGAACTGTCAATAATATAAAATAATTCCTCCGATAAAGTTATCTGGCGTTGTAAAAATCAGCCTTAAATCTACTTACAGTTTTGTGTTTATAGAAAACTAGCCTTTTGGCCATGTGGGCGTTTGAAATTATACCACGGGAACGTAATACCAAAATAAAAAGTGTCCTATGTCCCCCATTACTAAATTTAGGTAATTAAAATTGTTCAGCCGTTTTAGCGTGAAAGTGTGAAACAAACAAACAAACTCACTTTCACATTTTTATTATTAGTAAGGATAGGATACAGGTAGATTTTTAAGATGGGGCAGTAAATACAGGTACAGGTAGGTACCAGAAGGCCAATTCTCGTAATTTAAAACGTTCAAAATCTAGTCGCAGTCTCATCTCGGCGACAAACAAATGTCAAAAATTTGTCAAAATGTATGGAAATTCGAGGTTTATATGACAGATTGAGACTGAGATCAGACTGTGAACGTTCATACAATTACGAGAATTGCCCCTCTTGTGTCCTTAAATTTTGAGAAACGTCGATCGGCATTTACAGATTTAAAAAAAAAAATCAAGAAAATGGGCAGGTTATACTGGGTAGCAGGGCCATCGACAGGGCTTAGCACCATGGATTTTGGAAAATTTTGAAAAATTAGTGATAAAAAAAAACTTGCAGTTTCCTAAAAAAGTTTTCTGGGATGCATGAAGAAGCGTCCTCGAGTAGCGCAGTTTGTTCCGCCAGTTACTCAACTGAACTGAGCGCTCGGCTCATCCTGAACAGTCACACTCAACACCTTATTTGACTGGCCAATTCTTCCTTTGTGGTGGTAGTGCTAATACCTGCCTGTTTTGCGACCACCCTCCCATCGGAGTGCGACGTCAAGCAGCCTGCTGTGTTTCGTCGTTGCGTGGGAGTTCCAGTGCCTTAGTTATCTTCTGGACACGCTCGTTCCATCATAGACCTCATCCATCGCTTTCCATCAGGAGTGATCGAGGTCAAAAGCGGGCCCATTCAGCTATAAAAAATATATAAAACAAGCGTAATTCCTGCGCGGTCAAAATTTATGGAACAATTGATTTTTTTTAATAACCGACGAAAAATTTTAACGCAGAATTTTAACGTTCATTATGTCCTGAATACATGGTGACAGGTTGATGTCGGTGTCAACCTGTATAGGTGATAATTTTACTACAAGGATAAACAACAATGGGTTACATTTACTTAAATGAAATATTTTTTACTAATTCTATAAACAAAGTGTGCGTTGACGTCATTCTATTGTAGAAACACTTGGTTTTTCCTACAGGGTAGATTAGGTTATCTATTAATAAGATAAAACATCAATACTTAGCCGCCTCCACCGGCTTCTGACCAGCACATCCCTTACCACCGTGTAGCATTTAGAGGACGATGATTCCTTCACCTGATTTGACCTGATTGGTCCACAGTGTTGGTGAACGATTGCGCGATTGTTTGCCTTCGGTATTCCAACCACAATTAGTATTTCCAAACTTTCATCGAATGCCTTGTTTACAGATGGTCGACAAGCGGGTTTTTATTCGAAACTGGGTTAAGATCGATGCATTTATGCGTTTGGCAGTCCACCGTATTCTCAACATTCGTCTCCAGCACCACATCTCAACAATACTATTTACTTATTATGTGACAATACTTAGAATAAGGATAAAATAAAAAGGATAGAAAGCATATTATTTTACCTGCTCATTAGACAGATTTATAGATAATCTAAGACAATAAAGGTATTTAAAATTCAAACAATAGGTATTAAACCTACTGTTTAAGTAATGGACCGATTCTTAAGAAATTTTGTATGTATATCAGTAGTTCTGAGAATAGGACGTAAACTATTTTTTTTTTGCAAAACAACGTTGGCAGGGTTAGCTAGTATACATATAAAAATACTCCAAATTGGTTTCGGAACAAAATCTATTCTGATCCGAATATTTTCCGCTTTACGCGTCATGAAAACATTGATAAAAATCCTTATAAAGACTTATTCCCGACCTCTTTTATTTACCTGACACACTTATTCACGCTTGCAATCCCGTAGGAGTGGAAACCATCATACAACGTGGCGCTACAATGGCGACATTAATTTAACACACGGGTAGAGCTAGTGCCTATTAATCATATAAATTTTGATAGGTTAAAATAATTCGTAAATTGAAAAAAAAATGTTTTCAAACAAACTAAATAATAAAAAAGTAACTGAAATTGGGATCACCCTTGCAAAAATTCATTCATGAAATCACTTACCTATACTCCATTTACAATAAGATTAGAAATTTAAACAAACCTTTTTTACCGTCGGTTCAATCGATTTTGACTTCTATTTCGTAGGCATAAGGATGGCATTAAAAGCAGCAAACAGTTGTTATTGTAAGCACTTTTTTTGCTTTTAATGCCATCCTTATTCCTACGGAATAGAAGTCAAAATCGGTTGAATAAGCTGTAAAAAAGGTGTATAGCTGCTGGCTTACGTTAACTCGGAGCGGCAACGCGTCGTTTCGCGCGCTAACAATCGCGCAACGCGTCTTGTATGTACCTACTCGTGATCGGTCCGATTCTTTGACGGCTTATCAAAGAAACCGAGCGACGCAAGTGGTACCTACAGCGGAGGTGCTTAGTGTCTAACGGAGTATGCACTTTTCTAAATTTGAATGGGTGCCACTTTTCGCGCTTTAATATCCTATGGACGGCTCTGTGATGGACTTGAAAATTAGGATCATGTCCGCATATTCAGCTGCTGTGTAGTTCGGATGTGTATTTGCCATCACGATCACAAGTTTACACAAGCATTAATAAAATAACACAAATAAAAGCGTCCGTATCGCAAGAGATGTAAACGTACCTACTAGATTACAAAACGAAAACAAAGCAAATCGTCTTTATCGCAGTATCTAATTACACAAAAATAAATAAATAAAGCAAAAAATATTAGACACCGTAGTGTGAAGAAGTGTATCAAGGACACGGGTTCGGCTATCACTAGAAATGCAAAAAAAGAATTCGAGTTCGGTGCGGCGGCGGGTGGAAGGGAGGGCGCGCGTCGCCTGCGCCGCTCGCCGACAAAGGGCTATCTCTTTCCTTCAATTGGGTACTCTTTGCATTTGTTTCATCCTAATAGTATTGCTTATTCGTTCTAATTTCATTGATGCGATGTTATGATCCGTGACCCCGGCAAATGACCGCTGCGCGACAGTTCTTTAAATACAGGTTGCTCTAAGATGCCATTTTCTAAAATTTAAAATAAATCCGTAAATAATAACGTTTAATAGAAATATAATTTCTAAATGAAACGAAAATGTGAAAACGTATATGTTTGTTAAATTAATGTCACCATTGTGGCGCCACGTTGTATAAGATGGTACAGACGAAGTAAATTAATATGTAGGAATCCCTTGTAGGTAGGTACTACGTATGAATAGAACATTTATTTAGCACCCTATTTGCGTAACACACAATCATTCACGATCTGAATAATTTTGAAGGATATTGCTGATCAATGAATGTTGTTGAACTGTCAAAATGAAAGCCATACCTACTGTTAGTGTGTTTTTCAATATTGGGATTCCTTTTAATCTATACTAGCGTTCCGTCCCGGCTTCGCACGGGTGGAAAAAAAAATAGCCTATAATAATCAGTGATAATGTAGCATTCAAATGGTGAAAGAATTTTTAAAATCGGTCCAGTACTTTTTGAGCCAATTCGTTACAAACATACATACAAATCTTTCCTCTTTATAATATTAGTATAGAAAAATTAGATATAAAAATGAATTGCTGTTGGTTAGTCTCGCTAAAACTCGAGAACGCCTGAACGGATTTATCTTATCTTGGTCTTGAAATGTTCGTGGAGGTCTAGGAAAGGTTTAAAAGGTGAGAAAAAATCGAATAATTCCCGGAAAAAACCTAAAAACAGCCCTTTTCTATTTCCCATACAAACGTTTTCTAAATAAAATGTAGAGTCAATTTGAACTTTATTGCAAAATAATAATAACACTTCATGCTTCATTGAAAAAATGTTATTTTATTAAATACGGATTCGGTTTGTTTGTTTTAAAAATAATTTATACAAAAGTTTAGGTCTTTTATTTATCGATTGAGGCAGTACGAAGTCTGCCGGGTCAGCTAGTTAAGAAATAAATATATCGGTTTGACAACATTTGTATACAAAATATGCCAAACTTGTTAACATACCTACTTAATATTTTATTCTTCAGTTGAAAGTTATTTGAATAATGAAAAATTAGCCCTTTAATGTTACTTACATCTTTACTTTTTGTTGAATATATATTATATAGAATAGTTTCTGCCCGCGACTTCTTCTTGTTTCCCCGACCAACTTCTTCGCATCGCATCGTCTACCCGCGCAATTAGTTCGTTTTCGCGTTCTTTTTTACCTTTCTTCTTTTTGCTCGGCTCCTAAGAGTCTCAGCGTGATGTAAAATAGCCTATAGCCTTCCTCAAGAAATGGAAAATGGAAAAAATAGTTCTAATTCGACTGGTTATTACAGAGTAGGGCTTCTAAACTCGGTATACCGAAATCCCGAAATACCGAGATCCCGCATGATTTCATCAATCTTTCTGTCTGCGGGATTAGGGTGCGGGATCCCGCAGGATTTGCGGGATTGAAAATTATTACGGGCACATCTTTTCGCGAGCGCTGGCGCTCGGAGATACTGTTTAAATGTAATAATGGTAATAACTTAGAGTACCTACGCACTATGCGGTTAGCCGGAATGCGGTCAGCCGTCCGGCTGAGCGCAATCAAAAATATGTACGAGTAAGTAGTTTTTATCCGCACTGTGATGCCGGACGGTCCGTGCAGTTCTTCAGCCGGACGGCAGGCGCGGTCGCAGCCCAAGATTTTGGGGGGGGTCACCATAGGAGCCGCGGAATATTTTAAGAATACATATCCTCGTTAGTGTAGTGGGCGCAAGTGTTACTGCTGAGCATGAGGTCCTGGGTTCGATTCCTAGGTCGGGTAAAGTGTTATTAGGTTTTTCCATCAGAAATTTCTCAGAAACAAATCCATACACCGGGCGGTGTATGGATTTGTGCCCGGTTGATTGCAGTAGGCTTGCCCCCTATAACATGGGACTTCAACATAACTGGCGAAATGTGGGTGTAAGTACTATATGAAGGTACACACCCGCCTAACCGTCCGGGGATTAAAAGCGTGGTGTTATGTTAATGTTCATGTACATCTCCAGTTCCACATTACTAATGCTGTTCAGGGACGCAGCTTTTACTGAAGAGGGGGGTGTTCTTTAATAATGCCGGCAAATTGGTGGTATGTATAAGAACGGTAGATTATTATGTTGGGTGGGAAGAGCGAGCGGAGCGAGCTCGAAAATTTTAAGAACCCGCCTCGGTTTGGTTAGGTTTTGTATGATATTTTTATGCTGAAATAGGAGTTAGGTACATTGTCGATTTATGCAGGCAAGTTCAAGCAACTATAAGAAATTAGATTGCAAGAGCGAGCGAAGCGAGCTCGAAAATTTTAACAATCCGCCTCGGTTTGGTTATGTTTTGTTTGATATTTTTATGCTGTAATAGGAGTTACTTTGTCGATTTAAGCAGGCAAGTTCAAGCAACTATAAGAAATTAGATTGCAAGAGCGAGCGAAGCGAGCTCGAAAATTTTAACAACCCGCCTCGGTTTGGTTAGGTTTTGTTTGATATTTTTATGCTGAAATAGGAGTTATTTTGTCGATTTAAGCAGGCAAGTCCAAGCAAGTATGATAATTTAGATTGCAAGAGCGAGCGAAGCGAGCTCGAAAATTTTAACAACCCGCCTCGGTTTGGTTAGGTTTTTGTTTGATATTTTTATGCTGAAATAGGAGTTACATTGTCGTTTGATGCAGGCAAGTTCAAGCAACTATAAGAAATTAGATTGCAAGAGCGAGCGAAGCGAGCTTGAAAATTTTAACTACCCGCCTCGGTTTGGTTAGGTTTTGTTTGATATTTTTATGCTGAAATAGGAGTTACATTGTCGATTTATGCAGGCAAGTCCAAGCAAGTATAAGAATTTAGATTGCAAGAGCGAGCGAAGCGAGCTCGAAAATTTTAATAACCCGCCTCGGTTTGGTTAGATTTTGTTTGATATTTTTATGCTGAAATAGGAGTTACTTTGTCGATTTATGCAGGCAAGTCCAAGCAACTATGAGAATTTAGATTGCAAGAGCGAGCGAAGCGAGCTCGAAATTTTTGCACATTCTCGGATAGGCTCAATTTTCTTTTCATTCTAAAAGGACTAGGAATTGCTTGTTTTGCCGACTTAAGAAGAAATACTCAAGAATCAACAGAATGCAGATTGCAAGAGCGAGTGAAGCGAGCCTGAAAATTTTAGCACCCTACCTCAAATAGGTTCCGTTTTCTCTTGACCATTATACAGAAAGAGAACTTAATTTATCGAATTAGGACAAATGCACTCGTTTTACAACAGTTTAGGCTTTGGAATCTGGCCTTACGAACGGGGTGCCCTATTATCCCGAGTTTGCTTCGCTCGCTCTTGCATCCTAGATTCTACAGGATGAAATTGAAAACTTGCGCCAAATCGAAATAGAAGGTCCAGTAACTGCTACATAATCATTATAAATTGTCATGTCCCAAATCAACATTCTTGAAAAAAATCGTGTAATTATCGTCTTAGATAGCGCAAACTAAGTTATTGCCTTCAAGTAGATACGAATAAACGTCGATACTTACGGATTTTTTTTCTAAATTATCAAAACAATTATAAAAATTTAAGTGTCAATTTAAGCGCACGTCCGATAAGCAATCTAGTCATCACAGAAATCACAAGTTCACAACATGAATCAAGTTGGCAACACGTTGAACTAGTAGTACTTACCTAATTTAGACCCTACCTATGAAAAAAAGGACGCGCGACGACGTTGCCAAACCGCTAGCCTATGCGCACGATCATGTGCATCCCTTCCTTAATGACATGCTCTAAATTTTCTTTATAACACGTTGAATTAGATGTTTTAATTTGGCGAACCTATTCAATTTCATCCAGTATACCTATTTTACAACAGGCTTAATGAAGTAAAAACTTTTTACGCGTGTTAAAAAACCCACTGTCATTTCATAGTTTTAAGTTGCTACTTCTGTGGCAGTCCCCATGTCTGCCTATGTTCTTAATGTTATACTTGCCCATCGAGGTCTCCGTGGCACAAGTTAAGTTAGTAAGACCAGTCAATTATTCAGACTCTCGACAGCTTGAATGATTTTGGGGGGGGTCATGACCCCCACAACCCCCCCCCTCGGACCGCGCATGCCGGACGGTTGACCGCATTCCGGCTAACCACATAGTGCGTAGGTACCCTTACAGCTGAGGTCTGAAGCTTTCAAAGGCTATAATGATTTTTATAGGTAACTAGCGGCCTGTCCCGGCTTCGCACGGGTGGACATTAATTTTTAAACATTTTATTTTTTTCTTGCTTTTAAAAAAGCCTATATTAATTAGTGATAATGTAGCATTCAAATGGTGAAAGAATTTTTAAAATCGGTCCAGTAATTTTTGACCCAATCCGTTACAAACATACATACAAATCTTTCCTCTTTATAATATTAGTATAGATAAGTAATGAATTTTACGAAAAATACAAATACGTATTTATGCGCGTGTATGGGTTGAGTCGATTTGGTTGCTCGCGAGTGTAGTACTTACTGTGCAAAACATTTTCTTCTACAAATAAAATCTGGAAGTATTTCCACAAGTCTGAGGACAATCAGCTAACAGCAAAGTGTTTGTTGTGCAAGGCAATTTTGAAGACTACATCAAGGTCTACGAAGAGACTACATGTTCATTTGAAATCAATCAATCAAGCGTAGAAGCTAAGCGGGCGTTCTCCGCTGCCGGTTATCTTGCCAACAAGATACGAAATAGTTTGACTGACGACACTTTCGGAATGTTGTGTTTTCTGCGAAAACACTTCCAAAATGTGAAGTAACTTTATTTTTGTACGAGTTTTGTTCTTTTCTACCTAATAAATATTTCAAACTTTAAGTATGCCTTATTTTATTCCTCACTGTTAACAACCTCCCGTCCCGATCCCATTATACCGGGATACCGTGATTGAAATTTTTTGATCTCGCCAATACCGAGATCCCGCAAGGATATGCGGGATTTTAAGCCCTATTCCAGAGATTAGCGCGATCAAACAAAAAAACAGCTCAACAGCTTTATTATTATTATTTTTTTTTTATTAAAATATTTGAATTTGAATTTTGATTATAGATACTTAGAAGGTTACATGAAAAGGTTGTAAATAGTGAGGAGTAAAACAAGGCATACTTATAGTCGCTCGAATATTTTCATCGATCTCATACGATTGTATCTTTAAACTTTACTAACACTATTGTCGATGTTATAATACTCCGTGTTCCACCCACACGATATCGTTCACTACAACATGTAACATCGCCGCGGGGCACATACATCTAAAGACTTCAAACACTTAAAATTATTGTTTTTATCGGTGATAAGTATGATAAATTTAATTATATTCTTCTTTCCTAATTATAATTAAGAATGCACGTCGTAAAATTATTGTCATTTCGTATAATTGTCGGCGGAGCTTTTTGTTCAAAGATATTATTTTCAGATAAGTTGGTATCAAACTGAGTTGTTACTTGTTAATAATTGTTGGCTTTGAACATATGTAACGGTATTTTAATAATTTTTTAACGACATATTTTAGTAGGCTTGGAAATGTTCAAACTGAGAATTTATCTCACTAATAGGCATTAAGTTTGATCGCTTTTGGGTATCCACTTGTCTAATTTACTGTGTTTTTTTTCCCACGGGATAAATGATAAATAAATAATAAATGATAAATGATTTTATTTCTGTAAGTAGGTTTGTACAAACACTTTTACACGTCAATCATATTTTTTTAAAACGAGATGAGGTCGGCGTTTCCTATCTGACTACTCTGAGAAGAAAGGCCGAAACAAACTCAGAGGTCACAGTCTCTTTTAAAGTCCAGACATAATCTTGGTGAGATCATGTGGAGACCATGTAGATTGGTGTCTGAAATGGTCTTTTGAGGAAAGAACCACACAGATTGAGTGGACCCGTCCAGTCAGTGCACGCATTTGTCAGTAATCATGCAGCTCAACTCAAACTTAGGGAGCTCAACGATTCGACGAACAATACCAAAGAAAGGACATTTGGGTAGGTCGCCTAAATTACTCAAACTGCCAGACTATGACTAAAACTATCTGAGAAAAAAAACAAAGGCAAACTAAAATTAACCCACATAGTCTTCACATTCACAGTCATTAAAAATAACATAATACTTTACAAAGTAAATATTCATGTCACTGTATATGTAAAATTTATCAATGTCAATGTGTATATAAAAATCCAGAAATAGTCTTGGTCAGATCATTTTGAGGACCATGTAGATTGGTGTCTGAAATGGTCTTTTGAGGAAAGAACCACACAGATTGAGCGGACCTGTCCAGTCAGTGCTCCCATTTGTCAAAAAAATGTGCAGCTCAACTCAGAACTTGAGGAGCTCAACGATTCGACAAACAATACCAAAGAATGGACATTTAGGTAGGCCGCGTAAATTACTCAAACTGCCAGATCATGAATAAAACTAACTAAGAAGGAAAACATAAAAAAAAAGATAGAAAAGACCCACATAGTCCTCACTTTCACGACAATTAAAATAATATTATACTTTACAAAGTAAATATTCACGTCTATAAAGAGAGAAAATAAAATAAATAATAAGCAAAAAAAAAAAACCAAACAAGATTCACTGTGTAAATTTATTGGAGCAGCTCAATCCCAAGCATGTTTATCCTCAATATAGTCTTTAACAGAACAAAAGGCTTTCTGGCATAGTTTCCGCTTTATAGAAGATTTGAATTTATTAAGGCTTAGATCTTGAATGTGGCTAGGAAGTTTATTATAAAAACGTATAGATTGGCATCTAAACGAGCCACTTATTTTCTTAAGCCTGGTTGTAGGAACAACGAATTTGTGTTTGTTCCTAGTATTTATATTATGGATATCACTGTATTTTTTAAACAGATTAATATTTTTATGTGCGTACAAAAGATTTTCATAAATATACTGAGAAGGCACAGTCATTATATTAATCTCTTTAAATTTGTCTCTGAGGGAGTGTCTGGGACTTAATTTATAAATTGAACGAACTGCCCTTTTTTGTAAGACAAATATTATCTGAATATCGGCGGCATTTCCCCACAACAGAATACCGTACGACATCACACTATGAAAATAACTAAAGTATACTAAACGGGTTGTCTCTAAATCAGTTAAGTCACGAATTTTTCTAACGGCGTATGCTGCGGAGCTAAGCTTTTTTGATAATTTATCTATATGGGGGCCCCATTGAAGCTTGGCATCTAAAGTTATGCCCAAGAACACGGTGGTATCTTCGGGATTCAACACTTCGTCTTTTATAAGCACACTAGTTTTTACTTGTCTAACGTGAGGTATGGTAAACTTAATACATTTAGTTTTTTTCTCGTTAAGAAGTAGGTTATTAACATTAAACCAGTTAACTACTTTATCGAGGGCGCTATTTATATTGTCAGTAACCAGCTGCTGACGTTTGAGTTTAAATAAAAGTGAAGTGTCATCTGCAAACAACACTATATCATGATTATCCTTTATGAGGTAAGGCAAGTCGTTAATATAAATAAGAAACAAAAAAGGACCAAGAATTGACCCCTGGGGGACCCCCATTGTTACAATTGATCCGGGTGATCTTTTCCCGTTAACATCAACTCTCTGAATCCTATTACCTAAGTATGAAGTAAGAAGATCTAAAGCGGCATTCCGGACTCCGTAGTGGTGCAGTTTCCTGATTAATGTTTCATGAAAAACGCAATCGAATGCCTTGGACAAGTCGCAAAAGATGCCCAAAGCATCGCATTTATCCTCCCATGCATTATAAACATGTTCTAAAAGTTCAACACCGGCATCAGTAGTCGAACGACCCCTTCTAAAACCGAACTGTTTGTTATGTAGTAATTTATGTTTATTAAAAAATCTTTGCATTTGATCTAAAATAAGTTTTTCAAAAATTTTGCTAAAGGTAGGTAGCACTGAAATTGGTCTATAATTAGTAGGGTCTGATGTACTACCCGATTTAAACAAAGGTATTATTTTAATGTATTACATAAGATCAGGAAACTCACCACAGTCAATACAATTATTAAAAATAACAGCTAGAGTAGGTGCAACAATGTTTATAATCGTCTTCGCAACGTCCACAGAATTACCCCATAGATCCGGGGTCTTTTTAACATTTAACGTGTGAAAGGTTTTAATTATATCTTTACAAGTGACATATTGAAAAGAAAAATCAGAATCACAAACTGGAACGTTTTCTTTAAGTAAAGACTCTGCAGCGGAGGGTGATGAGTTGAGGGATTTAGTCGTCGATACGGGAATCTCAGCAAAGAAATTTTCAAAGGCCGCGGCGACTTGAGAATCTGATTTAATTATATTGTCATCAATAGCAAGGCTGTACTCACTACCTCGGTTGCATGACCTTCCCGTTTCGCTATTAATGACATTCCATGTCATTTTAATTACATTACTACTATTTTTAATTTTTGAACTCAAGTAACGTGACTTGGCCATACAACAAACTTTTTTAAATAATTTTGAGTAATTTTTAACATATAAATTAAACTCAGTAGTATTTATACAAATCCGTTCATCATACAACTCTTAAAGTCGTTTTCTACTTTTATGAATACCAATGGTGGCCCAGTCACTGAAAGAAGCATTACTATTAACCGAGAATGTCTTTGGAGTGAGTGTTATCAAATTGCGTACAATACATATTAAAAAAATCATTATATTGTTGATTAGGGACAACATTAGATGACAAAAGTGGTAGATTACTAAGAAGTTTAGTCTTAAATGTTTCCAAGCGTTTAGTAGTTTTTGGGTTTACAGTGATATCTTTTTTAGTAGCCTTTTTGGTTAAATTTGGAATAGTGATCAATTGTCCGCAGTGGTCCGAGTCTATTAAATTAATAATTTCTTTGTGGGATGGTATAACAACTGTATAGATGTTATCTAAGCATGTGGCACTAGTGGGAGTTATTCTAGTGGGCTCCAAAAATTGGTTATCAAGATTGTATGACTGAAACAAACTTATAATTTTTGAACTTAACCCAGAGTTATCTAACAAATTAATATTAAAATCACCACAAGTGATGATAGAATTGTTTGAATTACAAATTTTATGCAAAACTTCATCCATAACCTTTTCAAAACAATCATACAATCCTGAAGGAGGTCTGTACACACTTAATATAATGAACTGCTCCAATTCTATACAAGCTATTTCAATTGTCCGCTCAACAGAGAGGTAAGATAAGTCAGAAGTTTTCGCGATAGTCTATGAAATACATTTTCATATATACCACGTTTATTGCAGTTCGTCAAGGGTGGAGGTAAAGGGACATTTGAAACACTAGCAGATGGGGCATAGTCAGTTTAGGAGCACCGCACTCGCACTGGATGTTGAATGAATCTCTAGAAATATGGAGGCCTGACCAACTCTCCGGGTATATTCGCGCAACGTGTCCGGCCCACTCCCACTTCAGCCTGGCTTTTGCGAGATTATGTTTGCAGCGTCCTACTTGGGTACGCAATCGATACAGTGCTTTCCAGATAGGCCACTGCAGTTCGCGATCGGGAAGCAGGTGTTCCTGGGGCTTTACGAAGTCTTGAGATAGTGAGGCGCGCGCGCGGTGTTGGTTTCTAGTCTCTAAGTAGTTGTAAGTACTAATAGAACATGTAAACTAAAAATATGTTTCCAGCTCTCATCTCCAACAATTTTCCAGCCGTTTAGTTTTAGTGACAAGCAGCGTCCACGGCACCACGCATGTAGCCGCAAGATGGCCGCAAGTACCTGTCATGGCGGCGGCTACAACAGCTGACTACCCGACTGTGCACATTGACTAATCACTGCGGTTTGTAGGGCTTGACTACATAATTACATTACTATAATTAAAATCATCAGTGGAGTTCACTCACACTGATTTCTGGGACTACTTTAATCATTAACATTTACTGATTTTGTCACTTGAAAAGACCGAAGAGAAATTAAAGGCTATTCTTTATTTACTTAAAAAGTACTTCTCGGTACATCTTAGTAGTGGCGAATATTTTAAGGCTTTGCCAGGTTTTTATTATTATTGGAAAGACTTTCATTAGATATTAGTTTTATTATTATTTAGTAGCTATTAGGTTTAATAGCTGTTTGTAAGGTAGATTACGCATGGTGAGAACCAGCACCCTAATTGCGTAACCCACTATCAATCGGAATCTGTATCATTTTGAAGCAAATTGCTAATCCATTGCTTCATAAGTTCGAAAAAATTGTTTACTCTACACGAAAATAACGCAATGAATGTTGTTGAACTGTCAAAATTCAACCGATTCCCATTGACAATGTGTTACGCAATTGCCCCGCAGGTTGGTTGCCCTTCTTTGTACATTATCAAGTAGAGTGATGTCGTTTTTTAAATATGGTGACGTTAGGTTATTCCAAGGTCTGTAGGTCTTGTACAATAGTAACTGCAATCTTTTGCGACAGTAACAGCAATTTGATACAGTTATAGGTTATGTTAGTACTGTTAGGTTATAGCATCTACCTACTACAGACCTATGTATATACTTACACTTTACATACATTCACATTTATTCATCCCACTCTTTTATCATGTTTACATTTTATTTTGCGAATCGGCCTAAAACGATTAATTTCCTTATATAATTACCAAATTAAATATTTCTATAGTTTTCATTGTTATGACATTTACGTTGGGCGCCAAACTGTAACAGATCTACTAACCTAACAAAATAAAAGGGTATGAAGTAAATTTGAACAATATAATTAGAGATAAAAAATACATAAATGATTAAAAAAGATACCAATATCACTCAGTAGAAAGAAGAGAGGTTTTTGTAGTCGCAGTCCGTTTTTCTTTTTTCAAGTGCGAAGCCACAGGTCACAGTAGTGATAGATAGTGGAGAATAGATGAAGAGAAGATGGTCCTCTGGACTTCAGCGTAGTCACTCCGTCAAGATATGAAGTCAAAATAGTAGTTTAGTTAAGTTTAGTTGAGGCTTGACTTCTGTTGTACTTTTCCTTTAGTAATTGGACGTGGTCTGTAGCGGAGATGTTTCTTTGAGTGAAACCAGAGCAGAAATCATGCAAATAATATGTCAGAGGTCCTTTTATATGAGTCTGCCATTTGTTTTTCCATCTTCATTTCTTTTAGCTCTTTCCAAAATTGAAGTTTTCTTCATAACATATGCTCCTGTCACGAGCTTGAAGCGGCCAGAAATATTTGTTTAAAAACCTCTTTGATGAATACTGAGAGAGTGTTAATTATTTTAATGAATTTAAATTAGGATACAGTTATTCAATAAACAGTCACAATTATCTATAAAATACAATATTTGAGCTAACATAAACATAAATAATTTAAAATTATACAAATCAAAAGCAACCTTCATGGACTAAGCCAGTAAGAAATTATGAGAGAAAATTTACAGAAAAAAGTAATAGCAGTTTTAGATCAAGGACTTATTTTTAACCTTTACAAAATTTTTGTTCTAGACCAAAAATTTTCTCGGGGTCGATGGGGAAATATAGCATCTACCTACTACAGACCTATGTATATACTTACACTTTACATACATTCACATTTATTCATCCCACTCTTTTATCATGTTTACATTTTATTTTGCGAATCGGCCTAAAACGATTAATTTCCTTATATAATTACCAAATTAAATATTTCTATAGTTTTCATTGTTATGACATTTACGTCAGGCTGTCAAACTGCTATTACTTTTTTCTGTAAATTTTCTCTCATAATTTCTTACTGGCTTAGTCCATGAAGGTTGCTTTTGATTTGTATAATTTTAAATTATTTATGTTTATGTTAGCTCAAATATTGTATTTTATAGATAATTGTGACTGTTTATTGAATAACTGTATCCTAATTTAAATTCATTAAAATAATTAACACTCTCTCAGTATTCATCAAAGAGGTTTTTAAACAAATATTTCTGGCCGCTTCAAGCTCGTGACAGGAGCATATGTTATGAAGAAAACTTCAATTTTGGAAAGAGCTAAAAGAAATGAAGATGGAAAAACAAATGGCAGACTCATATAAAAGGACCTCTGACATATTATTTGCATGATTTCTGCTCTGGTTTCACTCAAAGAAACATCTCCGCTACAGACCACGTCCAATTACTAAAGGAAAAGTACAACAGAAGTCAAGCCTCAACTAAACTTAACTAAACTACTATTTTGACTTCATATCTTGACGGAGTGACTACGCTGAAGTCCAGAGGACCATCTTCTCTTCATCTATTCTCCACTATCTATCACTACTGTGACCTGTGGCTTCGCACTTGAAAAAAGAAAAACGGACTGCGACTACAAAAACCTCTCTTCTTTCTACTGAGTGATATTGGTATCTTTTTTAATCATTTATGTATTTTTTATCTCTAATTATATTGTTCAAATTTACTTCATACCCTTTTATTTTGTTAGGTTAGTAGATCTGTTACAAGGTATAGCCGAAACCACAGACAACCTCTGCCTGACTGCAATGCGCAATAAATCCGCATCATAAGGAGTCGGACTAAATTGACTTTATAAGTTGGTGTTCAGTACAAATCTGGGTAAATAAGTTTGTAAAGCCGTATTTCAAAGTTCCTATCAACTTCCAAACTAATATATTCTCATCATGTTATTTATTATAAAGACAAGCGAGGCGACATTATGCAGCTTTGACACCAACCCGCGTTACTTTGTGGCGGGAACCTGACTCCACAGTTTATTGCCTTTTCACTTCCTAGAAAACGTTTTAACCATAATAGGTTTGTCATAACTTGTGTTTATCTTCAGTGGTTTACACAATGTGAGGGAATTGGCCCCGAGGTCACGAAATCCGCTATTCTAGCGTGGTGGTGGCTTCGAGCAGGCTCCATTTTTGACCTCCTATGGCATATGTATTATGTAAGTCACTGCATTTTTTTGAAATATTACAGTTAGGTAAGTTGCATTGATGATCACTTCTTCGTATCACAAAGATCATCATTATTGATAATATTATCAATATTAATTAATTTTATTTAATAATTGGGCCGGAGTAAGGACTGATTTTACCAAAGTCTCTATCCACCATTTGCCTAATCTTTTCCCAACTATGTTGGGGTCGGCTTCCAGTCCAACCGGATGCAGCTGAGTACCAGTATTTTACATGGAGCGACTGCCTATCTGACTTCCATAACCCAGTTAGTGGGTAATATGAAACCCCTTGGTAAGACTGGTTGTCAGAATTTCGGGCTTCTGGCGACCCGTAACGACTAACAAAGATCCACGATTGACAGCCGGGACCACTGGCATAACGTGCTTTCCGAGGCACGGAGGGGTCTTGGCAGTCTAAAGGTGGCGACTGACATAAGCATTTGCTTGATGTGAATATTCGCATCGAGAATTTGTGCGTTGTGAGCAAATGCTCGTGAGACCTTTATTTTCGCGACGAATATATGCTTGACTGTGTTCCATCCCCAGCATTAGTAGGCAAAAGGGTTCAGTGCTTGCGCTAGCGAATGACTTGTATTGTAACATTCAAGGGGATTCGCCAAAAAACTGTCAGCCAGGTGGAGCGCGCTCGTGTGCTCGGCGCTCGTCATTGAGCTGTTCGGCTCGCTGTACTGACATGCCGAATATTCGACTTGTAACGTGCTCACATCGAGCGAATATTCATGTCAGTCGCCACCTTAATAATGTAAGTCAGTTAAAGTTTACGTAATAATTCTCGTTTTCCATCAATCTTTATCCCTCTTTTACGATTCTCAGATACTGTCTTGTCTTTTATCTATATCGATTGCTTCTTGCAATCGTTTTACGACTGCGACAAGCTATGACATCCGTCAAAGATATAGTATTGTCTATGGAAACGCTTGCACAATGGCTCAGGGCTTTGTGCCCCTATCTTGACTGCATTTCGCGGAAGTTACAGTCTTGCGTTGACACCAGTTGACCCACAGTACTGATCATAGATACTGGAGATTAAAGTATTAATTGTTGCGAGAATTTTCTTGCCTGTGACCTGCAGGTTAGAAGATACCGTTCTAGCACAAGTTCTAGGAAATGATTAGGATTTCAGTTATAGGTAGTATGTTATGGTTATGGTCAGATATGCGGTTGAGGTCAGTTGGGTCAACTTATAAGAATACTAGCGAGCCGCCTCTCCTTCGCTCGGTTTTTACGAAATCATGGAGATTTCTTTATTATTTGTAAGTTTAAAATTAATGTTGTATACACATAAAACTTCCGGAATAAATTGTCTAAATGATTGTGAAAACCGCATCAAAATCCTTTGCGTAGTTTAGAAGAACAACATGATCACACAGACAGACACAAAATGCGATTTTAATGTATAATAATATGTATGTAGGTATCTATAGTAAAAAAATAAAATTAGAGGTTTCCAGTCTCTATTTTTTTTAAATTATTTGCTCGAATGTTTTGTATAGTTTTGGATTTAAAACATTTTTCGCGACTGAGAATAACCACATCAAAAAGTACCTATTCATTAAAATAAACATTCCTATCAAGATGGAGTGTTTACTGTAATGTTATGGTAACATTCCTCTAAATACTATTCAACTAATGTTTCGCATACTTGAACAGTCAATAACTCAGGAATCTATTAATCAAACATATTCAATCATTTCGATTCAACGGTAATTGTTTCCAATTTATTTTACTAGTGGCTGTTCGCTACTTCGTCTGCGTGTATTTTGTTGTTAACAAAAAGTAGAGACCTACAAGCTGGTAAATTATATCTTAGCGAACCGTTTACTATGATACTGAAAAATTTAAAGGTCGATCTTTCTTCAAGAATAGATTCAGGTAATTGTAGTTATAAACCATTTGCTTTTCTTTTAGTTAGAGACTGTTTTAGTCTGGATCTCTCCTGTGAGGTTGTCATCTGCTTAACCGGGATTGCCTGTGGATGCCTCAATAAATTAAGACCTCCAGCCAGGGCGAGCGCGCATCGCCAGCGCAGTGAAATATATAGTGCTTTTATTTTGTTAAAAAAAAAGTATTTTATGGTGCATTTTTTATTTTTAAATTGATATTGTTTAAGCAATTATTGAATACTATTTTGATATAAATACTACGTGAAAATGATGTGGAAGTGCGGAGATATTCAGACCTGTTTCCAGTAGAAAATTGAATTAGGTCCAGTCGTTTTTTCTTTATTTATATGGCATATAACAAAAATGTACTCTATTATTTAAAAAGTATATATTATTTGTGATATGAGAAAAATTATTTTGATGGGTTCTATTTATTTATTTATTAAAACTTTATTTACGTAAGGGTCTATAGTGTCCGAGTGACAGTAGAACACTGACTCCTAAGTCACAGGTATTCCTAGTTTAGGAGTCAGGGTTTCAACCTTTGGGCGCCTTTAATTTGTGAACTTTAGTTAGTTATTAAGCATATTGTAAGGATTTGTATCAATAAAGTATTAGTATTATTATTATTATGCACAAGTAAAAAAACTTTTTAACAAAAAAAAAACCGACTTCCATAAAAAACACTACAAAGTGAAAAATAACTTTAATTTCGGAAGTCGGTGTCTTTGGATCTGTATTTTAGTTTATTGCCACCGACTTCCGAAATTAAAGTTATTTTTCACTTTGTAGTGTTTTTTTATGGAAGTCGGTTTTTTTTTTGTTAAAAAGTTTTTATTTCTCGCTTTTTAGTGGGTCTGTTTATAATGCATCAAGCTCATCGCCTTTTACAAAATATTACTTTTCCCGATACAGGGACGTTAATTGTTGAGGAGTTCTCCTGGTACGCCACCATCAGCTCCATTTCACCATTCGCATTGTGTGACGAGCATAAATTGCTTAGCAACCATATTAAAGTAATCGTATCGCAACCTGTGAAATACTTATTATTGAGTAGTCCCGGTGGCCATTTGTGGTCTTCATCATCAGTTTTACTTCACTAAATTTTGCTTTCCGAAAGCAAATGCACGAGTTACTATAAATAATACCCGAATCGCTATAGGTGTGCCTATAATATTTGAAGAGTTCCTTCGATTTCTCCAGGATCCCACTGATAATCCTGGCAACACCAGGCCAGACTTATGTCAACATTGCATTGAACTTAAAATTTAGTCCTGTTTAAAATGAGTCCAAACACGACTACGGTGCTGTAATTTCAAGATTTGTACTTTTTCTGATGCTCCTGGTTTCAGCATCAAGTCTCTATGTACTTCGGTGTTTCTCATTAACAGTACGTTTATCCACACATCGAGCACTTTTCAATGAGCCCAAACACGATATATCTGCTGTTAGTTGTCGAGGAGTTAGGTACTCTGCAGACTATCCTGACTGCAGCATCAGGTCATGACTTAATGGTCATGAGACCAAATGTGGCAAATTTCCTATCAAACATTAAAAAAATATATTAAAACTGTCCTTGTCTGTTCGAATAACTTCTTACTGTTAAGGAGTTGTACCTTCCATCATCAGTTCAGCTACCTGAGATGGTAACAACCATACGCAAATACACATGATACTTCATAAAATATGCGAAAAACAATAAGTGAGCCTATAAAATTTGAGGGTTGCCCTCGATTTCTCTAAGATCCCATCATCAGATCCTAACTTGGTGACAATGGGACCACCTCAGAACTATGTACTTTCGAACAAAAAAAGAATTTTGAAAATCCGTCGACAATTGGCGGAGTATTCGATGAACAAACATACAAAAAAAAAAAAAAAAAAAAACATACAAACATCCGAACATAGTACCTCCTCCTTTTTGTGAAGTCGGTAAAAACTGTACAAAAGCGGACTGCCTTGGGCATTTTCTACCAGTCTACCTTAGGGTGATGCAAAGACAATACACAGTAGGTGCAATAATAGGAAACCAAATTAGAAAAAAAAATATAAGAATAAATACATACATACAACAAAATATAAAATTAATTATAATATAATTATATTAATTATATTCAACAGAATCTGCAAATTAGAGCTCTCAAATCAGCTCTCCAAATCAATTCAATTCAATTTCAACGAGGAAATCATGCATCTACGCGCATTTTTAACCGACTTCAAAAAAGGAAGTTTTGTATTCGACCCGTATGTATGTATGTCCGCGATTTTCTCAAAAACTAATAAACCGATTTTGATCATTATTTCATTAATGTGATCTACATAATTTCAGGAAGGTTTTAGTATATACTACATTAGGTAATTATTCTTATGTACCAAGTTATATGTATAAATGTACTGCATCTCCGGCATTTCTATGCGAATTTTCATCATTCTTCTTGTCGGTGTCTTCAATTCTTCAATGCACTGCCTATCTGACCTCCATAACAACCCAGTTACAGAGCAATACGATATCTGACTAAGACTGGTTATTAGACTGGTTATTAGAATTTCCATTAGGACTTTCTTTTCCATTAGGAATTTCTTAGTAACAGTCCGGAGTTTGGAAATTGGCGGTTTAATACCCTCGTGCCTCGGAAAGCACGTAAATCCGTTGGTCCTGCGCCTGATCTCTCTCCGATCGTGTCGGATTGCCGTCCCATCGGACTATGAGAGTAAAGGAACAGAGAGTGCACCTGTGTCTGCGCGCACACTTGTGCACTATAATATCTCCTGCGTACCTGGCTAATCTCCGTTGAGATTGACCACCGTGATCGAAATCGGTCGGGGAGGATATTATTATTATTAGACTTTCGGGCTTCTGACTACTCGTAACGACTGTCAAAAATCCACGAATGACAGCCAGGACCAACGGCTTAACTAGCTTTCCTAGGCACGGAGAGGTCTCGGTATAATGGTCACCCATCCACAGACCAACCGCGGCAAGCGTAGCTTAACCTGATCGATCGACCTGTGCGGTTGTTATTATTTAGCCACGGGCCCCTCTGCCCGAAGTGGAACCATCACGACAATTCGTATTAATAATTGAATATACAAAGAACATTAACTCAGAACAACATTATTGCATTGATTTAAAACAATCCCTCAACTCTATCGAAACCATCTTACGTTCGTAAGGCACAACCTTAAAGTTCCTACTTCAAAGAGTACGCAATATGATTGATGCAACTCCGCGATTGAATTGAAAGCCAATAAGCGAGTATTGATTATAGATAAAACATCGAAGTACTGCTACTTACTGCCAGAAAACATGCACGAGGTAAACCAATAAAGTGTTAACTGTTCATGTTCTTCTTAGCGTGTCGATGGCAATCTAAATGGAGTCGGCCCAAAAGTCGGTTACGATTTTGGCACCATCAGTAGCATCCATAAGCTCCTGTAACGTGTAGGCGACAGGGCACGCAGGGCTCGATATTAGGTGTACTATCGTTTGTGGAACAGTACCAGATCTCCACTCCAAGACAGAGTCGTCTGTGATTTTTTACCTTTCCAAGATTTGCTAGCTTCGGCCAACCTAGGTCCGAAAAAAAATAAATTTATAAAAAAAAAAAACTGAACATCAGATTGAGACGGATCAGAAGTCATTTGACAGACCACAGATGCTGCCTAGATGGAAAAGTGTGGACCCGGAATTCTATTCAGAGAATCGACATTTTGTAAAAGAGAATAGGTACCTATTCTTCTTCTGTTGAGAGGTATCTATCCCTAGTGATAGTTATGACGATTATTAAATAGGGACAAAAACCAACTCGTCAGATGATCGTGGTCACGTCTATCAGTATCTACTTGCAGTAATAATACGGCGCACGTGCAGAAATCAATCCGGAACCTAATTTTCATGTTAAAATTTCGATTGTGTCGACTTGAAATCGAATTCAGTTAACATCGCTGCACCGGTAGCCCGGATATTTGCATTCCATTCCTTCCTACTCCATGTTCCAGGGCTCATGTAAGCAATTGTACAAATTGAGTGGAGCCGCTCGACCTCGGGCTAAATGATCCGTGAAATGGGCGTCTGATACAGCTCTTGACTTATTCTATCCGTTATTCGATTCGATTGCCCGATTCCCAGACGATACACCAAGAGATACCAAATGTATTGGAACTTACTTATGTGGTACTTTCGCTTCGGTTTTATTAAATTCGAAGTAATCTTGGTTACGGGTTACGTTCGGATCGTTTTGTTTAGTATACATTGGATTTTATATGTCATTAGAAACAAATTATTTCCGCTAGTCGTAAGGCCGACATATTTTTCGTCGCTATTAATATTATGATACTGATGATAATAACATTGAACCATACTGATATAGCCATTGTTGAAAAGCTATTTATTTAACTTTTGGGTTCCCAATCTAATACCTAAGCCTAGTTATTTCTCTCTTGTCTCGAAGGAATTGATTTTACCACGCACTTCCCGTGGGATAAAAGAACTAGTAAAGAAAATGTCGAAACTATTTATTTTGGGTAAAAACTAGGGTTCCCTGGAGGTTGCAGAGGTCAAGCGTTACTTGTTACAAAACTATTTCTATCATGGATCAATACAACTTAAGTGAAGATAACCGAAATGGAAACAACTGTAGAAAATACAGGATTATTCAGTACGTGGTGTTACGGTTTAGGAGTTGTAGGTCGTAAGTACCCAGGCAGGCGCATAACTTTGTGTAATTTATTTCATCACCACTGCTCTCAAATTGGTGAAGGAAAACATCGCGAAACCGACATGTCCTAGTACCAAAAATTCGATGACATCTACCAACCCGCACTGAGCCCGCGTGGTGGATTACAAGCCCGCTCCCTCTCATAGAGAGAAGGCCTGTGATCCGGCAGTGGAAGTTATAAAACTTCCACAGGCTGATTATGCTATGCTATGCTTATTCAGTACGTGTTCACACTGGGTACACTGTTTTATTCACCAAATCCTGAAGCCGTCACTTGTAAAGCATGTACTGCAAGTAGTTCACAGTTTCATAACGTTAAAAGCGTTGGTGGACCGCATTACTGGTGTTATTATGACGCCGCGCCGACTGCATACAATGCTCTCTATGAATAAAATATACCGAAATGGGGACACCGTGTTGCCATCGAGGAGTAAGCGAATGAAATGCGGGCGGACCGTGTGAGGATTATACGAAAAAATGCGCTTGGAACTGTTGTTAGTAGTTTATCGAATGTTGGAATAGCTGCTGATGGACTGGTGATAAAAAGATTTTACATATTTAACCGTATTTGATAAAAGTCACATAATGTTTTGCTAGGATTCTATTTAAGTAAATAGTTATTTTAATTATTTCAATAGCTATGATTTGCACAATATTGCACATGTAGGTTTTGTTATTGCCATTAAATTAAGCTTTCTGTTCTCATCGCTTAGTCTTTAGCGATATATAGACCATTGAATTAACAAATTTGAATTTGATCAAATACGAAATATTATATGATTAAACTACGCGACTAGCAATGGCAGATTCGACCAAGAAAAAAAAACGAAATATAGATAGTTATAGAAGGCGGCAATTTCAGCAACTAATAGCAGTTATATCGATGAGTACTCCATTGACTACCTCATCCGTGGCCGCTGCGCTCCCAATGCGTCCTATGCAACGCTTCATATCTGCTGCACGTCCTTTTATCGTTACTACATTGTACTTAGTACGGTTCTTTGTGTGCTTGTGTATAGGTACCTCTGTTGGTGTTGTATATCACCCTATGTATAGAATCTATGAAGTTTTCTAGTTTCTATTAAATTTTATTTGAGTTCCATGCATAGTTTTGAAATAAGATTTCGTTTGTTGATTTAATAGGTTACATATTGATATTTTCCTGTGATTTTCTCAATATGTGAGTACATTAATACCTAGCTATAATAGATATTCGCTCCACAAGCAGCAGGTCACAGATGGATTGTCGAATCCGCTGTTTTACAAGACTGATATTTTAACCTCACACACACACCCACAAAAGAGAATGACAGCCGGAACCAACGGCTTAATGTGCTTTCCGAGGCACGGAGGGGTCTTGGTATGTGAAGCATAAAAATGTAGAAAAGAGACTGTAATTTGCTAGGTTTATAAACGCTTATGCAAACAAACCTTTTAAACAAAGCGGGCTTTAGAACACTACGTGCAAAATAAATTAAAAATGACTTGGTATTTTACAAAAGAGTTGGAGTTTCATTAAAAATGAAGGAGATTAGTAACACGTTTTAGCGTTTAAAACTTTAACACTAAAAGCTTTTTTCATTATTCACTTCACAGTGCACTCTGTGAAGGAATAAAGTGATACACAGGAATTCTTTTACTTTGTTGTTATTTGATACCAAATAGTGGGAGAGTTAAAGGAGATTTACCTCATATATTCAGCTGCATCCGGTTAGACTGTAAGCCGACCCCAACAGAGTTGGGAAAAGGCTGGGCAGATTGTTTTTTGTGTTACCATTGATTTTCTCGGCTGAAGTCATCGTCCTTTTAATAAGAGGGGTATATTTGGTGTACCTACTTAGCTACTCTAGGCAGGTAGCCCTGCTATATTTACCACGAGATCATGGGTGGTGGGGTACGATGTTGTAATGAAGGACATTTCATGCTAATTAAAAATGTATCTTTGCTAGATCAATTAGGAAATGCTCATTTTGAGGTCTATATCTACTGAACATGGACTTCCCAATAGAAAATGTTACCAAACTTCCAGGAAAAACATTTGAAAAACTATAAAATAGGTACCTAAGATTAGATAATTATTAAAAGGGGCGTTCTATGTATTCTCGGTATCAGGGTGATTTACTAATGATGTGGGTAATTTGATTAATTAACTAATTAGTGACATTATCTAAGGGTAAGTAATAAGGTAAAATTTCATATTTGTGGTCATCAATCTGCTAGTTTTCCTTAGTTCCTTAGAAAATTGCTTTTCGTCCGTATTTACTTCTTGAGATCCCTTTGACATCGCCGTACTGCAGGATGTCGCAACTAGGCAATAAATTCATTCCTAGGAATATCTCCGTAGGCTAAATGATTTACATGAAATAAATCTCCGTGCTTGTTATAACTCGAATACACGTCGACATAGCGAAATTTGCGAACTGAAAGAGAAATACCAGTGAGGTCGTAACTCGGAAGGAATATGTAAATTGTATAAAACTTTTAGGGTCGTCAATAAAACAAGAACGCGTATAGTACAGAATTTATTTCCATATTATATACTCAGATATAACAGCAATTGTCTCGGTTCCATTTTCTATACTCTCCAACAATATTTACATTGAGTTTTGGGTTTCATGTCGCTACAGTTTGTGACGCCTTTATAAAAGCGATACATACGTATTAAGTAATTTGAGGGTGTGCACACATGCGACCGTTATCATTATCACTCCACATATCTCTAAATAGGGACGATGACTAATATTAGAAGTGTTCGAACAATTAATGTAATTTCAAAGAAGGCGTAATAAAATAAGATACTCGTAATCGAAAGATCTGTGAAATCGATGGAGCAGCCGCTTTAAAAGTTTTTGGAATCCCTTATTTCCGTCCTTGTCGTGCGGTATCTACGGACACGTATGGCGCTTGTATAAAGTTACAAAGTCGTGACGTCACTTCTGTGATAGTGCCGTCTTTGTCTATAATTTGGATATTTTTAAGCTTTTACACTTTTTATAAAAAAAAATTGCAAAAACAAAAATTATCTTATAACCCCTATTTCTTATAAGTGCTTACTTTGGAGAAACAGTGGTCACATATTTTCAAAACGTAAAATACTGATTAATTCAGCCATAGCTATTTGCGGCCGAAACGGCCATAGATCCTCCCAACTAAAAGGACCACGCCGAATACGAGTGCTAGATGCTGCATCCTGCACTCAAATAAGACATGATCTATGAATAAACTGACATTTCAATAAGGACTATTTACTCACTTCCTTGCATGCAATTAATTGGCGACCTCGATACACGGTTGGAGTAGGTATAAAATACTATGTAGGGCAGAAGATCTCGTAAAACGAAATCCCTTGTTGAGTCATAAAATATCTACGTGGATGATAAAATATCGTACAACAAATGTCGCAAGTGTGTGCACTTACATTATTTGATCAATATATTTTTACAGCGAGCTTTTGACAGTATTTTTTTAAGTAAAACAACGACAATTAATATATCAACAGAGTACACACAACGACATATCAAGCTATATTTTCTAGTTTTAGCTGACCTCGCATTGCATAGGTTTTTCGTACAATGAGAAGTCAGATGTGTAGCTAAATATGTCGTCGTGTGTACCTCAGTAATCGGATAGTTTTCGAGTTCAAACAAGCTTGAAATCAAAATGATAAAAGGTGAATTTATTTTATTCACTATCACTATAGGTGTTATATTACAAAGAATTAATACAAATTAATAAAGTGGCTTACTTAACTGCTGTTTATTTAATTCTCGTCTAGTACATAATATCGGTCAGGGTTAAGAACTTCTTTCTCTGCTCCAAAGAGCGCAACTTCCTAAACCGACACTTGGAACTGATCAACATACTCGAGTTTCTCGGTCAAAGCTAAGAGGCTCGGATCAAACATGAAAAGGTCTTGCTGAAGCCAGTTAACACTTTCATATACCTACAGCGTTATTTTTCATGACTAGCGAAAAATTGTGTTTCCGTCTACTAAAATTACCAGAATGATTCGGCAAAAACTCTGTAATCTATACGGCGTTTTGAGAAAATTATTTATTAATAGCTGTTGCCCGTGACTTCGTCTGTAATCCAGGAAGAAAATTAGCCTATGTCCTTCTCCAGGTCATGGTCTACCCATGTGCTGAATTTCATTCAAATCCGTTCAGCCGTTTTAGCGTGAAAGCTGTTTGTTAACAAACTTACTTTCGCATTTATATTAGTTAGGATTGAAATCTGTGATTTTTACTGATTTTAGATGAAGTAACAGATCCACATAAGTTTTGGATAGTCATTGAAAAATAGCCCTGTATACTTTAAATCTGTAGTAGCGACATGATCCAACATTCCATCCTGGTCCTCACATGGTCACATCAACAACCCATATCTACGATACATACAAAACGCAGCCATTACATGACCGCAACACTTTATTATATATTCACTAATCTTTAAAGCAATTTACAAACGTAATTTATTGCTACATATAACTTATATTTTTATTTTATATTTTTTTTCTTGTCATTTTGTTTCTTCCTACATTACTGATTTATTGATATTGAAACTAAATATTTATATATCAGAATAAACATGGGTATTTAGGCCTGCAGTAAATAAATTATACACAACAAACATACAGCTATTTATAATAATATATTTCAGTTTATTTTATTAATGATGGAACTTTGTTTTTGCGTTTAGATGTTCGAGTTTAAATACATGTGTTATAATGTAATTAATTAATAAACAAATTCTTTTAAAACACAATACAATGCAACGAGAGTGCACCAACTTATGAACTAATCAGTATCACATAACATAATATTAGTTTAAATTATGACTTAATTAATATTATAAATAATAATATCCGTAATATTAATATGGCAACGAAATATATTTACTAGCTAAGCACCTAGACCAGTAGGATTTCAGGTATTTACAGAATCTGTACACAGAATCCTTATTTAAGAGTTATCACTCGCTTCTAATCGTTATACATTTTTCTTAATAAAATTATTGCCAATCAGCTAGTGTTCAACAATGATTAAAAATTTCTCAAATAATTTATTATTATTATGACAATAAATTTCACAATCACCTCGAAGTTTTTAAATGCAGAAGTATAGTAAAGCTTCCAGTACAATGTATATTTCCACCTAATTCTAAGAAGAATCTTCAAAAAAAAATATTTACAAAATGAAGACAACATCGATATGCACTGTACATTAACTGGGATATGCACTGTACATTTACAAACGTTAAAATATCTTAAATGCATCGAATTGTCGCGTGCATCGTTACAGATTTCATTATAAAATCTTATTCAATCATCTTTGTAAATACGCGGAAATCTGGCATCGGATACTACCGTAGTTCAGGACAGGACTAGCTACAACAAACGGTCGCACTACGCATCACTCACGTGTCTTTTATTACGTCACTACACTATGTTCCTTACGACGAAGCATCACCCGTCTCTCTCACGTATTGGGCCACTCGTGCGTGAGAGCGGGATAGCACGAGAGACTGAGCTCCGTGCGCAAGTGGCAGTCAAACACACGTTCACACATGACGTCGTACAAATGATATGGTTATTCTTACATTAGTGCGCGTGGCTTAGGTGAGGCGTGCGAGGAGTGCGGCCGTGAGCAGTACCAGGACTGATGTGGTGGACTTAGTTGTCGCAGCGTTGAGCACCTTCGGCGTCGAGGAGTCCGGGGGAGTCTCGTTGGGGTACGTTCTGCTTTCTGTTGTAACAACACAATGGATTTTAAAAATCATTTAGAAGACCAAGACAGTTCTGTAAAAGTGGAGCGTTTCAGATTATCAATCGAACGGCATAGAAAAAAAAAACCATAGAAGCAGATGTAAATTTGTGATAATCACACTTTTTTTCAAGTAAGAAGTATTCATCAGACTACTTCGTTTCTACAGAAGTCAGATCAATACTGCTCCAGCCCATTGGAGTTTACACAAGTCCGGACCATTTGAGAGTTGGTTGAAATGACTGAAAATGTCAGTAAGTAAACTGTGCTGTAAACTTCACAGTCTTATAACCGTCATCAAATACTCACGTCCATCATGGTCCCCGGAGCCGTCGTCTCCCGATCCTTCCGTGTCATAGTCGTCAGGGTAGCTGCGACCAGATCCTGAGCCTTCTTCACCGGCTTCATCACCCTGCATGAACGCTTCCGCTGAGAGTTCCTTGCTGCGAGAGTAGGAGACGAGCAACTGCGGAGAGAATATGAAGATATAGTGGATACGTTTAGAATAAGAGTTGGAGGAACACTGGGGTTAGGGACATAGTAAATTGATTATTTGCCGAAAAGTATTCGAAAAACAGAAGGTGCAATGGCGTGGACACAAAGATTTTCCAATGAATTGAAAAGTCATTCGTAACTTCGTACGATCGATGGTAAAAGAGGGGATTTAGGCGAATCTGTTATTGTAACTTTAATGTTTAAAAGATAGCCATTAATAGAAAATGTAACTAACTATTTACACTAGATACTAAATTAAATGACTAACTTACTATACAAAAACAAAGGACACTTAGGAATCGAAGTACTCGTTCGCATCGCTGTCATCCGGAAACGTGCCCAGAAGACTAGCAGCATTGCCACGTTGAATGGCAATGCTAATTCTTTGGCCAAAGAACGCCCCATTAAAAGTGATTATGATCAGAGCATTATAAAGTCTAAAGTCAAGTCACTAGGCCTGTTTATTGATTATTAGAATCCAAGCTAGTTAGAACGGGATCATGTTTCTGATTTGTAAGCTAATTCTCGCCCGTTCAATGAGTTCCAGGATAACAAAACATAAATTTTATTCTCAGTTATAGCCCATAAACTGAGGATTTATGTTGTAGAAAATTTCAATTATGATTTTTGCTTCAACTCCGCAATCAAAGGAGTGCGAAGCGATAATTCGAACTGTTTTTTTAACCGACTTCAAAAAGGAGGAGGTTATCAATTCGGTTGTATTTTTTTTTTTATGTTTGTTACCTCAGTACGCCGTCATTTATGAACCGATTTGGATTTTTTTTTTATTTGAAAGGATATGCTTCCAGATTGGTCCCATTTTTGTCAAAATCCAGTTCTGATGATGGGATCCATGAGGAATTGAGGGAACTCCTCAAATATTATAGGCATACATATAGCAATTTTGGTATTTTCATCAACATGTCAAGCATTTGCATTCAAAAAGTATAATTTGGTGAAGTGGAACTGATGAAGGAGACCACAGATAGCCACAGGAACTCTTCAATGATAATAAGTATTTCACGGGTGGCGATAAGATATCTCGATTAAGACAGTTAAGCGACTATGACGAAGCAAATTTAAATAAATGGTTCTGACGAAAATGGTACCATCAAACCGATCTGATGATGAAGCTGGAAGGTAGGTACCGGAACTTCGTAATAAAACCATGTATTCTAGCCGTGTTTGGGCTTATTGGAATTATCATGAGATGCACTCTGACTATAAAAAGTAAAAAATAAAAACTTTTTAACAAAAAAAAAACAACCGACTTCAAAAAAAAAAACACTACAAAGTGTAAAATAACTTTAATTTTAATTTTGGAAGTCGGTGGCAAAAACGTAAATACAAAACCAAAGACACCGACTTCCGAAATTAAAATTAAAGTTATTTTACACTTTGTAGTGTTTTTTTTTTTGAAGTCGGTTGTTTTTTTTTTGTTAAAAAGTTTTTTTGGAATTGAAAACATTCTCTATAAATGGACGTAAGTACCTATTTAATTAAAAAGACACCAATGTCAATTAGCCACAAACACTTATCTCCGAGTGTTTCCCTTCTTCCATGACACAAGTTTACGTTTTTAACGACATCTTTTAACTGTGCATTTCCTTCCTGTTGAGCTAGAACCTGTTTCTTATCTACAAAGCTTGGCGTTACATTAGTAGTTTAGTAACAGTTCGAGGATTGTAGAAAAAATGATTACGTTTCTGTCGACGTTTTTTGAAAAAACAAGGCTCATGGTTGGTCATGGTTTTGTGAAAGAACATGGTAGTTATTAGTTTACTTTCCTAACCTAACCGAACCGAAAAAAAAAAAACTAATAACTACCATGTTAATTTACTGGTACAGCAGTTGGTAAGGTCACATCATCTGCCTAGCCTTTTCCCAAGTATGTTGGGTCAGCTTCCAGTCTAACCCGATGCAGCTGAATATCAGTATTTTATATGGAGCGACTGCCTATCTGACCTACACAACCCAGTTACTGGGTAATACGATACCCCTTGGTAAGACTGGTTGCCAGACTTTCGGGCTTCTGACGACCCGTAAGGACTGTTAAAGATATATCAACAGTTGGTAAGGTATAATGTAAATATGCAGTTGTAAAATATGGACGGTGACTTTGGAAGACACCTAGTGAAGCAAAGATTTTCTCTAATAAATCATACTTGATTCAAAAAATACTATAATTCATTAAAAGGTGCAATAACAGCTATGTTATGGTACAGGATCGACTGGCACAGGATATCTTTTTATTATTTTAGGAAGCGTGTCTAAGTTTTGTTATGCGACATTTCATCCGGAGCTATTCCTCATTGTCGAGGATCGTGACCCCATTCACAGCTGTCTTGGCATGTACTCTCTGGCGCCACGTTGTTTTAAATATATTTTTACCATTGCCACTCGAAAAAGGGCATTTTATTCATCGAAAACAGTGAATAAAACTCTCTTTTAGTCATTGAGTGAATAAAAACATTTTGAATTTGGAACAAGCACGAATATACGAATTATATACAAAAATAAATAAAACGTGCTGAAAGTACGTACTGGCTGGCTATACGGAGCTATTCCATAATAAAAAAAAAAACCCGCCATTTTAGGTTCTTTTCTATCTGTTATCGTTGTTTTAAGTCATTGGAAAATCTAATAACATAAATTATAATAAAATGAGTTCTTCCAGTGACGAAAATGAGACACTAACTCCGGAATCATTTCGAAATAAAGCAGCAATTATAGTAAAATGTGATAAATACTATACTACCATTTATTTTCTCGCAGTCAATGGTAAAAAGTAGAGTACACAACTCGTGAAAAAAATAATTCATCTCGGTCCTTGTATCCCTCGCTCCGCTCAGGATTCAAATCTAGAATACCTCGCTACGCTCGGGATTCTATTCTAGAATCCTTCGCTGCTCTCGGGATCCAACGTAGTCCCTCGAATTAAATTCCCTTTTTTTTCACTTGTTGTATAATCTACTATTGTAAGCTCTATCTTTGTTCTAAGATAAACCAACTATTTTCTTTAGCGAAACTGTCCCGTCATAGAGTTTTATTGTTGGCTTAAAATATATCGTTACTTACTTGATTGAAGCACTTGACTTTTAGTTGGCTTGTTGTACTAATGGTTTTCTTATTGAATTACTTGTTAAACAGATCTATAGTAGATCTAATACCAGTGATGTTTTTTTATATCTCGGGTCTGCAGCTTCCAATTTTTCCTTGGTACTCGTAATAGACTAACTAGGTACTACGTAACATCTAATTAAAATAATGGTATTTACCTGTCTGGCCTGCTGCAATCTGTCTGCTAAGGTTGCTACTCTTGAGTCCTGTGGTGCGCTGCCGGTGATCTCGGGATTGTACTTCTGGTCACTCAACGAAGCAGACGATACTAGGGGCTTCGTGTAACTAGATAACAAAAAAACGGATAAAATTAACATTATTAACTAGGACGTAACTAAATCTGTATGTGACAAGAGTTCGCTTTGAACTCTGCGTGCAATTTGTCATTCAAATTGAAATGAGATTAGCATACATATGAATATGACGTTGTACGTATTTAAATATGAATATAATTTTAGAGCTCCATTCAAACACTAAAGGCTATTATGGTTGACGAATGACAGTTAAATGTTGAACTAGACAACAATGTCAATGCTATTTAATTTAACACTAATAATAAAGCTGCATGAGTTTGTTTGTTTGAACGCTCTAAGCTCTGGAACTACCAGTTCTATTTGAAAAAATCTTTTTGCATTTAGCCTAATTCTTGAGGATGGTTATAGGTTATTTATCATCACGCTAGGACCCTTAGAACTGAGCAAGAAGAAAGAAAACGAGGTAATAGCGCGAGCAGATGAAGCGATACGACGCGGTGGGTCGGGAGAACAGGAAATTCCACGCGGACGAAATCGCGGGCAGAAGTTAATATAAAGATATAAAGGTAATAACCCTCCTTTTTGCTTCAGCACTGCACTGCCGTTATAAATACCTTCTCCGGTCACGATACTTTTATGTACTGGCTGACAAATCTTTTCATCATGACGAGCTACTAAGACAAAAACAAAAGAATCTAGCTACTTACTCAGCAATAGCATTTCCATTCCAACAGCGTTCATTATCTTCTGCAGCAAAGTCCGGTTCATCACACAACCGATCAGCCAGACCAGCGAACAGTTTCTTAGTGGCGGCGAGGGTAGCAGTAAACTGCAGGAGTTCAGTGTCTGGTGGAGGTGCCCTCAGGTTGTCCCGGCGAATTGAACCTGGTGTGGGTTGTGCAGATGAAGGGGCTGGACTGTCCATTGTTGCTGGTGGTCCGCATTCTTGACGCACCTAGGAGAAAGAAAGATTTTGTTTAGTTAATTGTGTGAGAAAACACTTGAGCATTCTTATAGTATAATAAAACTCTTGAAGGTAACCAATCTTTATGCATCGAACTCTGTAAATGCTGAGAGCACTTTAAGTTTTTGTCTCGGTTACAATATGTAGGTATGCATATACACGAGCGACATACACCGACGGCAGAGGCAACGGCAACCGCCGACTCGTCGACACCGCACCCAAACGAGCACCGTATTAAATACACGACCGACACGTTGTCGACGGCAGCCGCAGACGCGTGTCGCTCGTGTGTAAGAGCACTAACAGTCAGCCGAACGTCAAGAACTGTAACGTCGAATGGCAAACCAAATTCTAATAAAAACATTCTAATACTGAAACCTACCGCGGGTAATAGGGTCGAAGCTAGAACCAGCTTTAGAACAGGAATAATCATAACTTCGTACTTAAAGCTAAGTACTCCACAACATTAGGACCTGTAACATTATGTGTACGTGTACGTGATCGTGAACACAAACAAGGAATGCTGTACCGCTATCCCTATAACTAGCAAAAAGTGAGATGTAATCAGCGCGCGTTCCAGCCGAGATGAAGACAAACGACTGTGCAGCAGTCATGTCATTTGTCAGCGGATAGACACCGCTGCAGCAGAGCGCTACAGTTGCTGGATTATCACGGAGAGGATCAGGGATTGAGGTGTGAATAACCGGTGAACCAGTACGAGTATTGGAGTAACCTGCATTGATCGGTCTAAAATTATAGCACAAATCTTGATTTGAATCAGGCTTCAAGAGTTTTTTATACGCATTTTCCTGTACTTAATGTAACATATATCTGTAAACGTCTCGTTTTTTGTACTTTTGGCATTTTTTAAAACTTTTTTTGACATAGGGTAAGACGTTATAAAATACCTAAGTCGAAAGTTATGAGTTTTTTTTTTTGCCTTTCATCCTCTATTAACCTACATAAACACACGCCTAGAATCCTCGAAGGGTAACCAGAAGTGATATTATTCTGTATTACCTATGATTTCCGTGCCTGCGTCGTCTGGGATCAGTTTCGCGCTACTTTTAATCCTCTTTCCACAAATTTTCCAATTACATCTATACATATCGATACAATATGATGTATATTAACATTCCAGTCCTCACTCACATCACTAGTCTAGATATATTAGAGTGCGGCGTTACTAGCGCGTGCGCCGAGTGAACGGCCCCAACGACTCGCGACACGCAAATAAACCACAACAACGCAGACGCAAATAGGCGCATAGTTCCGACGCAATTATTGCAAAAAGTACTACATAATACCATCAGGCGACGCCACCGTGAATACGTTTGACATTTTTCTGCTATATAATTATAACATGTGACATGTTTGGCCTCTTTCGAAACGCAGTTTTTAAAATATGCTTGAAATTATAAATGTTTTTGTTTAAAGCCCATCACAGACGTAGCTATAATATACAACGTGTAATGTTAAATGCGCAAAACCTGAAAATCAAACTATTTTCAGGTTTTGCGCATTTAACATTACACGTTGTATATTAATGTGCTGTGCTATAATATATATTACAGCAAGCCACGGAGACGATGATATAATATATATTTTGCCTTAATTTCATTGATGGTCGGCCTAGCTATAATATAACAATATAGGTGACGTTATAGAAATATATATCATAGCTGTGTCACTTAAAGATACTATTAAAATATATCGTAATAAGCCTAGCTATGATTTATATTAATACCTACTAGCTGCGCCCCGCGATTTCGATCCCGTGGGAACATCGGGATTAAAAGTAGGTAGCCTATATGTTAATCCAGGGTGTCAGTTACTTCCATACAAAATTTTATCAAAATTGGTCCAGCGGTTGGGGCTTGAAGAAGTAACAAACAAACAAACAAATAAACACAGCCACACAAACTTTCGCCTTTATAAAAATAATGTGATAGTGTGATGTAGGAATTATTGCTTCGTCTGTAATAGGCTTTACGCTAAGCATTCACGATCACGACCTTTACAGGAGAGGTAGGTATGTCAAAAAGTGGTCTGTGAAGTTCGGAATCTATGACAAGAAAACATACATGTTATAACCTTTTCCAGATACCTACCTATAGGGATTAGCAAACTTTCGATCTAGCAGCTGCAGATGAAAATGATTAACATTTCCCATGTGATATCTTATGTATTCAAGCAAAAGCGACGCAAAGATTCCCCAACTTAGGAGTAATATCATGAATCCCGCAGGATTCAGGACAAAGTTTTATTACGACTGTGACATCTGTGGTCGACACATATATGTACCTATATAGAATGGGTATCTATACGTCTGCTTTTATTAATATTGGAATATATTCGTATAGAGACAGCTTTTGGGTCATAGAGGCAGTCACTCCATGTAAAATACTGGTATTCAGCTGCATCCAGTTAGACTGGAAGCCGACCCCAACATAGTTGGGAAATGGCCAGGCAGATGATGAAAGAGACACAGCTTTTCTCCATTTTCCACGCAACAGGAGGAAAAGTTCAACGACGACTGATTTACGATTTTTCAATAACTTAAGTAGTTATTGAATGAAAATAAAGTTGATTATAGTTGACAGTCGTAAGGCCTCGCCTCTCATGCAAGAGGTTGTGGGTTTGGGTTCAAAACCGGGCAAGTACCAATGTGACTTTTTCAATTCATATGTACTTTCTGAATTTATCTTGGACATTATTGATATCGGTGAAGGAAAAGCATCGTGAGGAAACCTAGAGCTCAGAAATCGCCAACCCGTCTTGAGCAAGCGTGGTAATCAAAGCTCTTGCCTTCTCTTTATGAGACAATAATAGGCTGATATTATTATTATAACCTAAAGTGTGTAAAAATACCCATCACTTAGCCATCAACTATGTATTCTGTACATCAAACTAAGTAACATTGCACAAAAATAATTGCTAGGAAACGATTTTTATTTTTGGTGTGAAAATTTGCTGTTTGCGGTAGTGTGCAATGTACGAGTAACACACGCAAAAGATTGTGCTTATGGGTGCATGCAACGGTACAGGGATCGTGGGCGTGGGGTATTTAAAGTTATTATGACAGAAAATATGAGTTGTATTTTGAAAAGTTTCAAACAAATCCTGACACAAATTTAAGTTAAACCAAGCGAAACACACTCGAGTATACGCTGCGGCGTAAAAAACTAAAACAACGAAAATTAATAAATAAAAAAACAAAGTAAACAATGAACAGTGATAGTACAAGTAATAAAGATGCTACAACAAAAAGCAGACAGCAATTAAAACAGTCTAAAACTCTTGACAGTCGGCACAAACATTATGTGCTATTATGTGTGTGTGTGCGGCATTATGTGCTAATTACTGGATTTTTTGCCAACAGCTCCCAAGATAGGCATGAAAAGGCACCGACAACTAAATATAGTAAATATTCATTAACGTATTGAGTGTGCACGACCGCAACCGGCTTGTACCGCCGCTGGTTACGAAAAGAATAAAAAAAACTGTCTGCATGTAAGTACAGTCAAACTAGGTATTTGGTTTCTAATGTCTGATATACAGACAGGTAACTTGCAACTAATTTTAAACAATATTCTTAGTGTGCCACCGTGCTTTAGCAGAAAATTCTTTAAGTCGTAAGCTTTCAAAGTTACGCATAAAATAATACCAGTCTTTTATTATCCCAGTGCAGGGCAAAAACCACTTTTCATACAGAGAAGGCACGAGAATTAATCACTACACTTGATCAAGATGGGTTCGCGATTGCAGACTTATGTTGATTAGTCCAGTTTTCCTAATGATGTTTTCCTTTACCGATGCCAGTAAAGTCCAAGAGAAACTCAGAAAGTACAGACGCCAGCGCATCAAGCTACTACAACCTGTCAATTTTGTTTAATAGATTTCAACTACATCGCTAAAGCATAAGGTTCAAAGTTGATTAAGAAAAATTTACAGTTTCGGGTAGCATGATGTACGCCGTCTGTATATAATTAACATAACATAACATAACATAATCAGCCTATAATGTTCCCACTGTTGGGACATAGGCCTCCTCTCTATGAGAGGGAGTGAGAAGTGGGTATATAATTATGAATTGAAAAAGACACATTAGTAGGTACTTGTCCGGATTGGAACTCACAATCTCGTGCATGACAGGCGAGGCCGTGACCGAGGCGCCATCACACAACAAGAGTATTGGCAGTGTAACAATGAGTATTGGCAGTAACGGAAAGATGAATATGTTTACCTGTATATCAAATAGCTTGTTTGACTGTACATAGGTAGGTATATCGCGAGCATTTGCTTGCCGCGGGTGGGCATGTCATAATTACAGTACTAAAGAAACTAGATAATTCTAACCGATATAAAAGCACTGCTCGGAATCGCGATTAACGGATAGACTGCAGAAATAATTATGATTGCGAATTCAAATAGCTGTAAAATAACTGCAGGTTTCCTTTGATAGCTACGCGATTAAAGTTTTTAAAGGAGCAATGGTGGACTGGTGGCTCAGTGGTGACGGCCCGGGCTTACGAGTTGTAGGTCGAGGGTTCGAACTCAGGCAAGCGCTTTACTTTGTGTGAATAATTTCATCACCACTCCTCACAAAACAGTGAAGGAAAACATCGTGAGGAAACCGGCATGTCCTAGAACCAAAAACTCAAAGACGTGTGACATCTACGAACCCGCATTGGGCTCGCGTGGTAGACTACAGCCCACTCCTTCTTGAAGGTAGGGAGTCTGTGTCCCAGCAGTGGGAACATGACTATGTTAAAGTTAAAAAAAAAAAATTGACATTAAAATAAATTGATAAACTTTAATAAACTGCAAAGTTATGCAAACAGTGTGATAAGGTAATGGATGTGAATGCATAATGAATGCCTAAAAAGGTGCGCCAACATTTCGAAGGTAGAGATGTGCTTATTAAGACGTGATGCCTCCATTTCACGCTGGCCCAATTTGCATACTCTATTTGGCTCGGTGTTAAAAACGTGATGCCGGATATCGCTAATTGCTCTGTTAATGGCTTACAGTGCGGCCGTCGAGAGAATGCTGAGACCTGTGCGACAATTCTAGTAGCTAATAAAGATCAAATTCGCAATACACGTATTCGTTTGTATGACACTGACAGGCGTCAAGAACGCATTCTCTCTATGGCCTGACTATAGTATACCTATAGCCTTTTGTCACCTCATTTAAAAAACGTGAACACATTTTGGCAAGTTACAAGCTGATTGCAGACAGGAAAATTACAGTAAATTGGATAATTCAGAATGAAGTATCTGCACTATACTCAAGTCGCTTTAGCATGATAATAGCGGTCATTGCCCTTTCTGTAATATCTAGCCGTAGGAACCCATGGATACAATAAACTATGTATGATTTTTTGTTTTTGGAATATGTCACGATAGATTTTGGACGATAGAGGACTTTATTTCACTAGAAAATGTAGTAGGTTAATGACCGCTATTGCCACGCTAAAGCGACTGTATTATACACAGTTAAAACTTCAAACGGTGACAGTTTCGCCTGGACACCACATTACGAATCCATTGTTAATTGAGCCGCTGGACAGTAATTAATTAAACGTTAATTATTAATTCATACGTGTGTCCGTCACCGCTATTTATGGCAGGCTCTTCGTGGAACGTCACTCAATCTACTAGATTATCATTTACTGCGAATGACTAACGCTTTGTATAGAATGAACGATAAATATCTGACAATAATATAATTATTCTAACATAAGATCGTCTTTGTTCGTCATGAATCATAGCCAATTGTGCAGGATGTATGAAAATGGTGCATTTTGTAGCACTTAAGAGTAATGCTCTCAAATTACTCGTATTATGATCAGTGGGGTAATTGCGTAACACACTATTAGTAGCAATGGGTTTCATTTTGACAGAACAACAACGTTCATTGCGTTTTTTACATTGTTGAGCAGACACATTTTTCCAACATATGAAGCAATGGATTAGCAATATGCTTCAAAATGATTCAAATTGAGATCAATAGTGTGTTTCGCAATTAGGGTGCCGTTTCGTTGTTCATTTTTGACGCAAAGATACAATGGAATACAGTTATAATAATCGTTTATTTAATTTATAATAGCTAAGCTAAATACTGCCTTGTTGAAAATGTTTGAAGTTGCAGCGTAAACTGAACTTTATAGTGTAGGATTTAAAGTTATTTTTCCATAAACTCATATTTGTTTACATTTTTGGCAAATAAATCGCGAATGCAGATTAGATGTGCGATTGCGGTATGATCGTCATATTACTATGTTATGTTCAACTTAGACACGAAAGGCCCAATGACAGACAGAATGGCGTATTCGTCATTTATAACTGCGACGAACCAATAATAGCGCTTAACGATTTCTAGGTATTAGGCATAATATTGGTATACAAATGGGCACGGTACCAGTATATTTGCTGAATATAAAACGCATTAATATCTGAGAGCAGCGTTAAATAATTCAGAAGGAGGTACAAAAAACAGAACATCCGGTGTCAAGGCAGCTCGTCATTGAATTTGAATGTCTTTTTATGAATGAAATCTATTCGTGTGACTTGTAGATTTGTATTACCGTATGTACATCGCGTACTCACTTAAATTATGGTGTTATTGGTAATAAATATGCATATGGAATTTATTAAAGGTCGCTCTTGTGAGGTATTGCACGTTTTAAGGCTCCCGAAGGCAGGCGCGACGCGCCAATTGAACGATTTCTTTGAAAACTTCATGGAAATTTGTTTTACCAGAAACACGTCGTACCGTCGCGCCATGGCTGACTGCGGGAGCCTTTAAATTATGAATGGTGAACTGGTGGTTCACAAGAAAAAGTGCCTTTTGCACAAAGAACATGGTCACTAGAAATGTTATACAGAGCACACCCATAATTCCACATTAATAATACAAAGTAATGCCAACACGGGTCTGTTTAACCCGAAATACGATAAACAACAAGCCCTAGCACATAAATCATATCACATCTGAACATCACAAAAAGTAATCCCGCCCGCAGTCTAACTCGCATTTTTTGCACTCTCGTCTGTATAACTAGATTGTACGAGATAAATAATAAATGGCACTTTTATAGGTGCTCCCAACGTCACAATAAATATTTTAGGTTCAGACGAAAGACCGTCATAAAATGGCCTATCATAAATCGGCCATACTCCTCATATAGCCATCATTTGTGCCGTATTACGTTTGTTGTTGTTTGTTGCGGGCAGAAGCTAACAATAGCTTCTGCCCGCAACTTCGTTCGCGTGAAATTTCTTGTTCCCCCGTCCCACTCTATCGCATCGCATCGCCCGTCCGCGCTATAACCTCGTTTTCGCTTAGCGTCCATTCAGATTTTTTTTTTGCTCGGCTCCCAAGGGTCCTAGCGTGATTATAAATAGCCTACCCTGGCCCTGGCCTAGCCTGCGGGGCAATTGCGTAACACATTATCAATGGAAATCGGTTTCATTTTGACAGTTCAACAACATTCATTGCGTTATTTACGTGTTGAACAAACAAATTTTTTGAACTTATAAAGCAATGGATTAGCAATTTGCTTCAAAATTATTCAGATTCGGATTGATAGTGTGTTACGCAATCAGGGTGCTGGTTATACCTTCCTCAGGGATTGGACTATCAAATGCATTTTTTTTTAATCCGACTGTTAGTTTCAGAGATTAGCACGTTAAAACAAACAAACTCTACAGCTTTATTATTAGTATATATAGACATAGATTACTTCTCCTAATATTTGGTGGCAAATCTTATAAATTGCACGCATGTATGGGCCACGAAACTCGTCTAAGGGCTGATCTTTCAATCATCTGATAAATTTATTCGAGGATCAATTTTGAAATTTTGACAGTTCTTCCATGACGTCAATTTTATTCCTCGAATAAAAGTTATCTGACGATGGAAAGCCCTTACTGAGGTAAAATTTATTACTTGGGTTTAGTTAATATCGCTGGAAATTACGATCTATTTTACTTGAGGCGTGGAGCAGTAATAAATTACTGGAAGTGATTTATTTCGCTTAGAGCTATTGATTTATGAAATAAAATATAAATTTGCTGTAAATCAGATGGAGTTTTTATATATTATTATTATAAACGGATAATAAAATGGCCAAGAATATTTACTAATAAAAAAATGCCGTAAAGAATTCCTTTCAATATCAAATTGCTCAGCGAGTAAGTTAGATTAAATCTATCAATAAATCAAGACCATTTAAAGCGAATTGGCTGAATAGGTGACAATCATTGCGTCAGTTGCTACAATAGAAAAAAAAAGATAGTGTGACGTCATAGTCCTTTTACACTCAATGGTTCGGGGCAGACATTTGCGGGAATTGAGGCAATTACAGGGCGCGGCGCCCTGGAAGATTACTTAATAGAAAATAAGAAAAGTTTTTCTTTGCAATTGCCTATTCGAACCTAATTAGATTTAACAACTTCTTGGCAGGTGGTTAAGGTTCTGTTTATTTCGTGAAGTTTTTGTGGCTTCATTTTCTCGAAGGAATTGTCAGATTGTGGGATATTCATGTCGATATCTTAGTTGTTTCAGAAAAAGTTGAGTTAGGCTCTCGACATAGTATTTTCCCACAATCTAACAACAATCTATCATTCCTGCAGATACAGGGTGGCGACTTAGTCACCTGTATCCGTCACGGGGGTGATTCTACATGACATTCTAAACAACTTTCGCTATGAAACGTCGACGTGTAGAATCACCCCCTTTACGGATGCAGGTGACTAAATCGCCACACTATATTTAACAATAGGTATGTTTAATATTATGCGATGGGGTGGGTGGGAGCAACTAGAAATTTCACGCGGACGAAGTCGCAGGCAGAAGCTGATCCTACTTCCTACTATCCTACTAATCCTACTATCCTACTAATATTATAAATGCGAAAGTTTGTGAGGATGGATGGATGGATGTTTGTTACTCTTTCACGCAAAAACTACTGAACGGATTTTGATGAAACTTTACAGTAATATAGCTTATACATCAGAATAACACAGAGGATACTTTTTATCCCGATATTCCCACGGGATCGAAACTTACGCGGGTGAAACTGCGGGGCCCAGCTAGTAACTTCATAATACGCCCCCTACATGCTAACTGAGTGGATATAACATTGGCGCAAACAGTATCATTCTGTGTACTTCCATGTTTATAACGTCACTTACCATTGTACACAAACAGACTGGCAAACGTGACATTTACTATGCAGCACAAATTAGCGCTTTAAAGCGGTAAATAGACGCTGAATAGGTAAATTCTCCATTGAGTGTCATTGTGATTAGGTGTTAATCTTGCTGCCTTTGATGTAGTATTTAATAAAAAATAGGCACTTTTGTAACTAAAATTGGCTTTTGTTTGTAAATGGTAAATATTAAAATACAAAAAGCTTCATTCATGTGCTAAATGATGAAAGATGAGATGTCATATTTTTTATTCTTTATGAACAGCAGAGATTATAGAAAGATTAATTTTTCCTAACTGCGTTGGGGTCGGTTTCCAGTCTAACCGGATCCAGCTGAATACCAATATAATATTACAAGCGACTGGCTAATTGTCAGACTTTCGGGCTTCTGACGAAGACCCACGAACGACAGTCGTTACGGGTAATCAGAAGCCCGAAACTCTGACAATCAGTCTTACCAAGGGACATCGTGTAGGTACCCAGTAAGTGGGTTGTGGAGCTCAGACCTTTTTTTGGCTGTTTACCTGAATTGGCTTCGAGATAAGTTATGTCTGTCAACCGCCCTTAAAAAAAATCCTTTCTATAATGTAAATCATTGGTACAGTCAGCAGCAAAAGTCGATTAACACTTCAGTTTTTTTAATCTCAGTTATTGAGCAAAATATTAACACTTCAGTGTTTTTAATCTCAGTTATTGAGCAAAATATTTGTTCGAAATTTCATTGTACTTCAGCTGCAATTTTGAACAAATGTTTTGCCCAATAACTGAGATTAAAAACACTGAAGTGTTAATCGACTTTTGCTGCTGACCGTACTAATAAAAAACATTACATAGGAAGATACTCGTACCTACCTATCAAGATTGTAAGTAGATAGGTATGTACGAAAAACTACCCAATGATGGTCGCAGATTAATTCTAAGCGAGTTATTTATTATTTATGATCTTGTTCTCAAAAGCAAGTATTACTTCTTACCTATGCTGTATAGTAATGATTACTATTAATTAAGTAAATTATCCATCATCGAAATCAATTGTAATTAGAATTAATCATTCTCATTGATGGTTATTTAGCTGATATTTTCTAACACGTTTGATTACCCAATATCTATCAGGATTAATTAAATATATTTTATATCTTTCTCTGCTGAACTGAGGGGGCCGCACGGGTCGATCGATCAGGTTAAGCTACGCTTGCCGCGGTTGGTCCGTGGATGGCTGACCATCTTTACATACCAAGACCCCTCCGTACCTCGGAAAGTACGTTAACGTCCTATTCAGGGCTCGGTGGAGACTCTATATGTAATGGATGGTCACCCATCCACGAACCGATTACGGCAAGCGTAGCTTAACCATCGATCGACCGGTGCGACTGTTCTCATTTAGCCACGTGACCCTCAATTTAAGTAAATAGGCATGAATTAAAATAAGTGGAGTAATGAGTCTATTGCGCGACATATGTAGAACCAGTTTTAGTTCCATTTGAAAACCCTAAACCTACTAAAACTAATTACAACAATACAATTAATTATTTTATGACCCAACTCCACATTTCTATTTACGTAATTACCAAGCAATCCCGGCCAAACTTTTATAACAGTACAATTCTAATCACACTAATATTATAAAGGCGAAAGTTTGTGAGTGTGCGTGTGTATGTTTGTCTCTTCTTCACGCTCAAACGGCTGGACCAATTTTGATAAAATTTTGTATGGAGGTAGCTGACATCCTGGATTAACATAAAAGCTACTTTTTATCCCTATATTTCCACGGGATCTAAACTTATGCGAATGAAACTGCGGGGCGCAGCTAGTTAATAGTCATAATAAAAAATACGTCAGAACCAGAAGTCGTTCCATAAACAAGTCATAGTATTACAATAAATAAAATCGGTGGGTTTTCGCCCACGTAAGTCATGACCCAAGACACGAGCGGTATAATCTGCCACACGCCAAACCCACATTTCTAACTAATAGTATTATGTGGGAAGGGCTAGAAGGTTCACTTCTTATAACACACGAACACTGACAAGAAATTAATGTTTCTTTTTCACGAAACTTATTTAGCGAAAACGGAAATTAACAAAATCCAAATGAACCAAATTGTAAAACGTCATAATTATTTTTGACATCATGAGTTCATAGGTCGATTATAACGACTTGTAATTACTTTTTCTTGTTTTCAGGAATTATAAACTCTGCGAATTCTGAATACTATGCTGAAATTACAGGATTGCTGATTGCAGAATATTAATTCAAATTCAAAAGTCATTAATTCAAACTAGGTAGAGAATCAGCACTTTTTGAACGTTAACATTACATAAGACAATTCCCCAAAAAGCCCGCCCTTCACCACTTCTTCTTTTCAGCTAAATCCCTAGGAATTCCTAGGGATTTAGCTGAAAAGAAGAAGTGGCGCAACGAACTCCCCAGCAGAACTGTTGGTCTGTTCATATTATGTATTGAACTTGCCCAAATACATTACAGGCTAGTTAAGGTAAGAATTTCCTTACATGTGGAAGCAGGCACACTACTTTACTTTCTCACTTGTTCAGCTTCATAACGTTTCATTAGAAGTTTACGGTAAGCGTATGGACTTTGTTCTGCCACGTTAGCCCAGTAAAGGATAGAGTTTTCTGTAACCACAGCAAGTTGCAAATGATCGTATGTCATAATTTAGCTAGAATCAAGACAGTTTTGTTGTTGTTGTTAGAAAAGTGCAGAAGAGCCACTTTAAAAATTTAAAGTGGCTCTTCTGCACTTTTCTATCCAATTTCATAAGTATTTTATATAAGGTCGTGTGCCATACTGTTTAATACGTGTAGGCGCCGGGGAAATGCGTTGAGAAATTAATATTAATAGCTTTACACGTTACATGTTATCTTTAACGTTGTAAATTGCGGTACCTATCGAATCTCGTGATATGTGGCGGTTTATTAAATAGTTGTTTAAAATATCGATACTTAATGTTAAGCAAATTGAGTAATGTACCGGTTATTTATAAGTAGGCAGGGAAGTCACGACCTGATATAAACAACTTAACGTTAATAGCCCTTAGACTTGTGGAATTTAGGTAAGTACTCGTATTTCAGGTAAATGGAATGCTACAAGAAGTTATTTAATATTCATAAAGCACTTAAGAAATTTTAACAATGTCGTTTTAGCAAAGGACTGAAAATTTACATTAAAACTGACGTCCATTAGAAGTGTTAGTTTTCCTTTTCATTTACTCTAATAAGGCTTCCTGCAGCTAATACTAGCACTACTACCATTATTTCTCAGATATATTGTTTCAAATACGTTAAGTACTGAAAAAAAGTTGTTACTACTCATTTCCTCTCGCTGTCGTCTGCATATTGCGCCTGCGATTCGCGAGGTGAAAGCACGCAAAGGCGTGGGCGGGCGCCGGCGTCTCACGATACGAGATGGGATCCATAGTACACAGAGCGAGTTCATATGAACTACGGTACACTCAACACGTGTCGATGACACCACTCTTTATATGCTAATATACACGTCTTCAGGAAGTTTGCGAATAGTTTAGCGCCATACGAAAATGTTATAAGCACAAAAGTTTACACATTTTCGAAAATAAAGTTTGCCAGGAAGCGCTAAGGCCGCGCATTATATATATTATGTTTTAAAGTGTTTTTTTTTTCTTTGTAATGGTTTAATCTGCGGGGTAATTCCGTAACACACTATCAGTAGCAATGGGTTTAATTTTGACAGTTCAACAACATTCATTGCGTTATTGACGTTGTTGAGCAAAGTTTTCTATCAATATGAAGCAATGGATTAGTTCAAAATTCCTTCAAAATTATTAAAATTGAGATCGATAGTGTATTACGCAATTAGGGTGCTGGTGTATCTTGGCCAAGCGCTTTTCTCGCAAATACTCGCAATAACAAAAACTTCAAGTGTTTCCTATGAGGATAGGTTAATTTTTTTTTTCTCTTAGTTCAAGAGGGTAATTTATTATATCTGAGTGCACTATAGTGCAACTTTTAATTCTTAGTTGAATCGTGTCTCTTGAGCGACTAAGATGCAAGTTTAAATTTGTGTGTTGTAAAAGTTTACAATTAGCTTGAATTATTGTGGCTTTGTGCTTTTTATTGATTAACTGAAGGTGCTTTAACACCAATAAAAATGCCATTAACTTCAGGTCAGGTTGCACAGGCTACAATAGCATTACATAGGCTACAGGGACATAGATCCTTCTTATTCAGTTTAGGATATATCTTTTAAATTAGTCCAATATTGTAGGAGGAAATATGCGAGAGCCAAACCTCGAATTATGACTTTTTACTTAGGCTTTTTCAAAAGTCTCTTCCAACATCATTTCCTCTTAACCAACTTCGAAATGCATCACTGACTACTTGGAAAAGTATACCGCAAGTTGATGTCAGAAACATCATTCAAAGCATGCCAGATTTAATGCAGGCCGTTATTAGGGCTAGAGGAGGAAACACCCGATACTAAAACGTAGAGGCAATAAACCAATTTAGGTTTTTTTTTATTCTATAAGTAGTGTTTTAAAATTATGGGTAACATTCTTTGTTTCTGCAAAAGTGCACAATTTAATAAATAAACTTATCGGTGTAGTGATGTTTTTAATTTATTTTTTATATAATTTGGTATTTTAATTTAGACTGTGTTTAGTTTAGTTTGTGATCCTCCTGTACGAGTCGCAATAAATACCTTTTCTTTCTTTCTTTCTGTGTTCTCAATTTCAAGTTCTAAAAGCATAAGAAACACTTAGGTATTGAGTGCATCTACCCATATTTCAGTGTCAAAAATACATTTAAATGCGAAATATCAGGAAATTTACATGTGGCCAAGTTTCCGTGCCGGTGAGATATAAATAATAATAACTGCCTATCTGGTCTCCACAACCCAGTTACTGGGTAATACTATACCCCTTGGTAAGACTGGTTGTTAGACTTTTGGAAAATTATCGATACATAGAAAAAAACTGTAATAACTAGTAATAAGTAATTCATCATTCAGTTATTACCTTAAAACGGGAAAAGTTGGAGTCTCAATGATTGGATGATGTTGAATGCATAAAATATTATGTATCCAAAAATATTGTGATTAAATCGAATGGGATTACCGTGCCAATTCGAATACATAAGTTTTTATATAGCATCAACGTAATTCTATAATTACTGCTATGCTCTATAGCATAGCAGTATGGAAAATTCAAAAGATAGGTACCTATATGATATTATGAATCTGCGATGATAAACTAATGAGTTCACTTTTGATTCGCTGTTTAAAAAGTAAACATTATAGAATAAGGCTATCAAATATTGGATACTCGATGAATGAGGCTGAAATATCCAGCGATTTTCAAGAAAATATAATAATATTTCTAAAATTTTACTCATACGAATCCCCTATACATTATGATAGGCGTATTCTCCCGTCATTACCTCATGTCCTCAGTGGGTAGGAGATTAGCCGAGGTATGATTAGCGAACAACCAGTAAATTGCACCGTAGGAAGCGAAGAGAGGCGATGATTACCGGTCTTGACACAGATACGTGACGTCTGCGCCGTGTGGGATCCACAGATCTACTGCTAGATACGCGAGTATATCACTGTTTTACAGATGCTAATCATCTTTCTATACTCTGCAATTTTAATACATATGTAGGTATGTGAAATTCCTGCCTTTTGAAACACATTTGAAATTATCTCACTTTCATATCATATAGGTACCTAATATGTAGTTGCAGTTTATTTTAAACGTTAAATGCGAGGCAATTATGACAGCGACTTTAATTCAATGAAACTCATGAACCATGCACATGAACTGACAGTGTCTGAAACTAAAATCGAATTTAAAAACTAATACCTATTCATCTAACTTTTCTGCGCTTAATTTTCTACATATTCCTGTGTTCATTTTCTTTTCCATTCCACTGTTTTATTATTCAACAATTTGTTTCGCAAATACTAAATCATTCTGCTTGATTAAAAGGCGAATCGACTACGTAGCTGCTAGTTAGGTAGTTCGGATTGAAAGTCAACAACCTCCAGTCCGGGCTACAATGTCGGACTTGGCTGGTAAGAGAAAAGTTTTTATAAAGCCCCTAAGTCTGGGTAATAAAGCTAAAGTGTGTTATATTCAGCGTCGTTTATTATCTTTTGTTATATTGCCACGGTGATAAAACAGGATTTTAAAAAGTTTATTGCGGTACGCAGCGTGACCAGATTTAGCAGAATTCTGCGATTTTAGCAGAATTTGACCACCAATTTAGGGTTTAGCATATTATATCGCAGATTAGAAAAAGTTGGCAGTTTCTAGCAGAATCCAATAAACCCTTGTCAGAAATTTGGCAGAATTCAATTCGTCCTATTTTTCTTGTTGTACTGGCAGAATTCTGCTAAATCTGGTCACGCTGGCGGTACGCCTAGGCGAGTTTGTGCTTAGTCTTTTCGAATGAAAAATCTAGTCTAAGTATGTAGTTACAGTCTACATTTGCAGCTGTTTAAGTCTTATTAAAAATTGAATTACTCGAGTTGGTACCAAACACTATCATCCATAATTTATGTTTATGTAATTATTTTGATAGCAGACTTCAGCAAACACGCTATGTTTTTTATAAAAAAAGAATAAAAATCTATCTTTTATTTAGCTAAGCGTTCATTAGCTATTTCTCGGATATTGTATGTTTATCTATTCTTCCTCTTTTTCCATACCGTGCCGTTGTTTTCTCGATGTTTAATTTACTCTACTGTTAGCCCATACAGATAGAATGATCAAAGAACATTACTTACCTACGAAGATCAATGTTATATCTTGCTAACGTTATAGATCAGATGACCCAGCAAATAAAACATAAAGGTACAAACGTATGCTGTCACAAGTTTATTGAATCAACCGCCTGTATACGAGGAAAATGATTGAGACCGAAACAAGATTACCTATATTGGCAATATTGCCACGGCTGATTACGGGAGAGGACACAAAATAATATATTTTCTCTCTCAGAAAGTATTCACAGAGAAAACAGCGCAGCATTTTTTTCTTTTTTACTTTACGCTTAAAATAAATTGGTGTTCCGATTGAGTTACTCAATCTCTGCGAAACGGTTTTGTATACAGATGAACCTATTAAGCCGGAAGACGGAAGGAGTGTCCTTGATCCGAGGTGCGTTGTGACATAACTATATGAAACATAGGTCTTTTGTCACGTGTGATTCAACGGGATGTCTCCTACGTGTGACGGCAATAAGATTATCCGGGGTCACTTTGACCGAATTAGGCTGCTACACTGTCTTGCGATATAAACGACAATTATAGCCAAAATTACTTAAAGCCACTTATAATATTTTGGAAATCCTGTTTATATGAGCTATTAAAACAGACGTAAAGTAAATGGAAGTGCGATGTTAAAGCGTCGTTCCATAATAACCGTAAGTTATATTTCTGCAGTATTAATATTCATGAAGCGAAACGCATGTTATGTGATATTTTAAGGCGCTGTGGATGCATACCGCTAAATAAAGGGAAGTCTTTATGGGCCTCGTTATTTCTAATAAAACGACCGTGAACCATTCTAGACTGCGCTTAAATCCACGAGCTGTGAGCGACATTAGCCGAACGACGGGAAACGAACGAAATTGCCATCTAAGTAAAGACTACTAAAAGTAGACTGCTGAGGTAAGCCACGAATTTTATTCGGAAATCAATCTTCGATGTACCTAGTCGAGATGGGCCAATTGATAAAATTGATTCAATCAAATCTTCAACCTACGAGTAATACTCCAAGAAGGCATTTAATTGCAAATGTTATATTTCACTGTAATCGATGATCGGTTTTGATTTAAGTTTTTGACCACCATTGGTTGCTCTGACGCTAACTCACTTAGAACGTTAGATGCGAAGATAAAAAGCTCACTTAGTGTAAAAGCAATTTCTCTTTGTTGTTTGTGGTGGGTGCAGGCTGGCTCGCGACCCGCGCCCACCGCTGACCCGAGCCCGGCCTACGTCGCATTTACTGTTTATGGTCTCGTAATGTCTTGTAAACATTTAGACAGAAAGATGTTTCACTATACGACCGTCCAATAGATATCGTCGTACTAAAGTAATTGAATTCTTGTCCGTATCGAGTTCTAGTACGTAAATAGCTGAATGCAAATTTTCGACAGCACTTTCAGTTTGGACCAGCAGTAACTAAGGAATAACTAATTGAAATGTCTCGTGGAGGTATTCAGGGCACGTGTGGCGAACTGCCAAACTGTAGGGCGCGTCCGGCAACTTTATTTTATTCAAGTTCTCGTGTGAAATTAAAATATATTTTCTTATTTGATTGCTCTATGAGCGGGAAGTAGCGGTGCCACATTTCATAGCTTATAGTTATAACAGCAATTTCATGCTAATATAGCGCAAAATGTGGAACTTCAGTTGGTTACGTGTACCGGTAAATCAAACGAAATTATAGTCAGTCGTTGTGATATTAGAGCCATATTTTATCGTTCAGAAAATTATTATGTTGAATCGAAGTCGAACGTTGTCCAATTAGAAAGAGGGCATTGATCAGATTGATCTGTTCATCGAGGTATGATTATCTTTTTAAATTGCTTCTGTATGTAAATATTATTTTAGCCTTAATGTGTTAAGATTAACTTGGTTTAAATCATCAAGTTTTTAAGCAGTTTTATTTATCTTCAAGATAACGGTTGGATTATCATGCCGAGACATCTTTAAATTTTCTTATCTTACCTTGTTTTCGGAGACAGCCCTGTTCTCGAGCGCGTACATGATGGCCTTCGAGACCTTGGTCTCCAGCTCCCTAAGGGCGACATCTGCGTCTACTTTGGTGAGTCTCTCCACGCCTTCCACGTAGCCTGCCCAGGGACCGTCCAGCTGAGACAGAAGGGAGCCTATGCACCTGTTGAAAAATCATTATTTGAGATTTTATCTTATAACTCGAGGGTCAAAAACATAGATAGTAGACTCAGTAAAGGTAAAAGAAAGATAATCTTATTGGGTTAAATATTTGGTAGAAAATACCGGTAGGTAGCAAAAACTCCGAGTACCTAGTTGATTGGTGTGCCCTGAGGACTTGCTGGATATTAAACGACAGTGTGTCCTGTCCTTTGTCAAGTGACATTAGGGTCTCAACATCATTTACGACAAAAAACAACGTAAAAGAGACTATAACCTTTGAGTTTATTTCGGCCTTTCTTCTCAGAGCAGTCAGATAGGAACGCCGACCTCATATATTTTTTTAAATATTTTAGATGTGTAAAAGTGTTTGTACAAACCTACTTACAGAAATAAATCATTTATCATTTAATAGCGACCCGCCCCGGCTTCGCACGGGTGCAATACTGATACTAAGTACAGGTATTTCAAGAATGCCAGCACGCGCCGCCGCGGCCGGTACCGCAGCAACCGCTATGTCCCTGCATTTTAAATCTGTAATATCTTCGAAAATATTCATTTAAATTACATGCTGTAAAGGACCATATTTATCTATATTAAATGCACAATATATTTAAAGTACTTTTAATGCTATATTGCTTAAAATCGCTTCGTAAATAAGCCATTATTTCTCGTAAAAAGTAAAGGATAAAAAATGATTATTGTGGGTTATCCCTAAGAGATAGACATATACCATCGCGGACTTTTTTGTAGACCTTTTTAAGGTGTAGAATACTGTAGTACTATCTCGTAGGATTCAGCCAGCGTTTGAAAAGTAAACGCAAAAAAATGTGTTTATTCACGACATCACATGCATGCATGTATTATACAATATAAACCTTCCTCTTGAATCACTCTATCTATTAAAAAAAACCGCATCAAAATCCGTTGCGTAGTTTTAAAGATCTAAGCGTTCAAAAGGACAGAGAAATCGACTTTGTTTTATACTATGTAGTGATATATCATATATGAACCATCCATTTTTTTTAAACAAATACTATAAAAAACGTGTGTATAATTGACGTGTGTTAAGTTATTATTTAAGTGTTTGTACAAACTTACTTACAGAAATAAAATCATTTACCATGAAATTCAGAGGGAAAAATATGAAAAACAACTAACTATTCTATGTATATAGAACTAGTATGCAATGATGGTAAAACATAAAAAAAAAACTTTAATACGTTCTCTTATAGAGTGCAGTTTTTCCAATTGTCTGCGGGACTTGTGAAATGTTGACTGTGTTTCTATTCACTTTGTTGCGTTTGCTGAGGAAGTTCAAATGCTCTCCGTGCCATCCTTAGTTCCCGTTTGATCAACTTTGTTATGGATTGCACAGGAATACAGGATCCTCTTTGAACAACGAGCGCGTGTTATATTTTGTATAAGTTTATACGGGTGCTTTGGTCATTTTATAGTTTGTTACAATTAATGGAATTTGCATTAGCTGCACTGGTTTTTGCATCTATAATTACTTGAAATAATTGTTATATTGGTTCTATGAATTGTCATTTAATGGGGATGTGCAACGACCATACAGCCCGGGCTATATGGTCGTTGGGGATGGCTAAGGCAGCCCGCGAAAGAGAGATGTATTGATGATTGATAAAATTCTATAAATAAATATTTGTTACGTTAAAATTTGAACTTCGCGGGGTATTCTGACGCTTTCGCCTTAATAAACTTTACTCAGCTTCTTTGGGAAATCTAAACACAAGACTTGAATCTTCGATAAATGCTCTCAAAAGGAAAACTCAGTTCAATACTGGTGCGGAAAACAATAGCCAACTGGACTGTATACGACCACAGTATCTTATAGATGCAACTGGGATCCTGTACTAGGATTTGTGTGTAGCCTGTGTAGGACACAATATTTAACTCAATTCCTAGCCTGGCTTAGCTCAACACAGATATTCCATTTACCTAAAGTAGTTAGGGGGAAAGAATATAACCCTAGAGTTATGGGATATGAAAAAAAAACACGTTGTAGAACTAATACAACCTCTTTAATTCGACGCAAATCTCAATATGTTGGTCCTCACTCGTGATGAGTATATGCCTAAATGAAACTTTGGGAACCCTAAAAGGCTAAAACCCTAAAAATATTTGTTTCAATCCTCAAAAAAAAATGCATTGCATATTCCTTTAAAGACTATAACGTGGGGATCCGACCGGAATAAGTCGCATATAAGAAGCTCAAGTTGTGAAGCTTTATTTTCCAATGAAGTGACAACCTAACTTGCAGTCCCACATGGATTCCTCTCAAATCCCGTCAGTGCTCCACACTAGAAAGAAAGAAATAAAATAAAGAAAACACGTTTATTTGCGGAAAACAAGACGCCTTAAAAAAAAAACCTACAAGCAAAAAAAAACAAAATAACAATTTGGGAGAAAACATGCGTCACATCTACGCAAAACGGCCATCGGCCACTACACAGATACTCGCACACAGCCCATGTCTCAGCCACACAGCAACAAGCCGGTTGCACACCCGTACAGCGACTGCACACCCGTACATCGACTGCACACCCGTACACCGACTGCACACCCGTACACCGACTGCAATAAATGCGCACGCACGACTAGAACAAGAGTACTTATACACCAACCTCAGCCGTCAGCTAGTTTATTACTCGCCTTGATTACTCGCCTCGCCCGCCACAACTGATATTGAACATTTTTAAAATGAAATTTCAATTTGTTTTACTGTGCATAGTTGAGCTTTTTATTTAAAATTGCTGTTTGTAACGAAATGAAACAACAGTCCAAGTTTCGTTTTATGTTTGGGATTGATGTTCGTACAATTTATTGAGGGTTTAAGCTTTGTTTTGTTCTATTGAGCTTTTGAACTGTTTGCAAAACGGTGGAGATTATGAAACGTGGTGATATTTATGGTCCTTGTTTATTTATTAACATCATAACATCACGCCTGTATTGCCCGAAAGGTTAGACAGAGGTGCACCTATAGTACACCTACTTTACCTACGTCATGTTTTTGTTTATTTTTTGTCATGTAAAAATGGTCTCAAAATCAACATAATACACAATTTTAGAGACATTCTTATATTTATTACTAGGTTCTGCCCGCGACTTCCTTCGCATGGAAGTCGTAAGATACACAATGCTTATACTAAAATACACTATGTTCACTTAGCGTTCTTTCTTACTGTTTTGCTCGGCTCCTAAGAGTCTTAGCGTGATGTTAAGATAGCCTATAGTCTTCCTCGAGAATTAGGCTACACAATACAATAAGAATTATTCAAATCCGACTTGTAGTTCCAGAGATTAGCGCGTTCAAACAAACAAACAAACTCTTCTTCAGCTTTATTATTAGTATAGATAGATATTTATTTTTGTTTTTCGACAGTTTCGACTAAAATCTTCCTAGAAATATAAACTGTGGTCCAGTAAAGTACCTATATAGCCGGATGACTTGCGTGACGATGCGGGATGGCGGTTGCATTCCAACAAAGTGCCAATTTAAGTCAATAGAGAACACACGAGCCACAGTGACAAACCAGAGAGTGACACTCGGTGACGATGAAGATCAAGTGATCACTTAATGTCACCGTTGAACACATCAATCATCATACAATTACGTGATTAAACCAACCAGTGTAGGTAGTTAAGACTAGAATACGGGGTGTGTATTAAACGTTTTATACAGCGTGTTTTTTTAAATAACTTCTTAGCTGTGGTAACAACCCTGACGTGGGAGCGGGATTGTCCGAAAGGGTTACCGCTACCCCGGAACAAGGAAGGAACACGGGTGGGTTTTAGTCAGTAAGATTCTGACACTCTCTTGTGCTCCACCGTGAGCGGGAGGGGTCATTTGATGAATTCCCATCCACAAAAAAAAAACCCAGACATACAAGTTGTAGGTTCGAACTTCGACCCCAAACAGGCGTTTTACCACCACCACGGCGTTCAGAACGATAAAGGAAAACATCGTGAGGAAACCAGCATGTCCTAGAACCAAAAAATCGAAGACATGTGACATCTACCAACCCGCATGGGCCCGCGTGGTAGATTAAAGCCCACTCTCTCTCGAAGAGAAGACGTCTTTGTCTCAGCAGTGTTACATTATAGGCTGATTTTGCTAATAACATCTTATATGTGCTCAGTGTTCTAACTAGCAGAGCAGTGCTTTACTTAACAATTCGTGTGTACCTCATGTACTTTGCAAGACCATCATGTACTACCCATCATGTACTACAAAACTTTTATGTGCCTAAATAAATTATGTATATTTGGAGCTGTTTGGGGTTGAAACACTAGGTCCCGTATTACAGAACGTCACTCAATACTCAAGCATTACTTAAAACTAGTTTCAACGAATCAAATGGCTTGAATCTAGTTTTAAGTAATGCTCCAGTATTGAGTGACATTCTGTAATACTGGCCTTAGACCGGTCCTTGAGTGCCCACTTAGGCGGATCATACACTGCAACGTTTCACGCGATGGGGCGCGGGAAACGGAGTCAAATTCCCCGCACGGAAGAGCGTTTTTATTGAATTCGTATGTAAAATATCACGCGCGGGGGCACGTTATCTGCGTCCCGTCGCGTGGCGCGTTGTAGTGTGTGATCCGCCTTAGTTTTTCGGGACATCGCCAAGCCGTTGGTCGACTTTCACGTGAACAGAGGGCTGGCCTATTATTTTGGCGAAATAATCAGCATTGCCATACGTGGCAATGCTGCCAGCCTTATGGGAACTTTCCTCTTGACAGCGATGCAAACGAATTTTTTGATGCCCTTTAATAATTTTAGTAACTTTTATATAGTATTATTACTATTTTAGAGCTGATAGCTATTTAAATTATGTATATGTAGCATGGAAATTGTTTGTAAAAACCGGTCAAGCGCGAGTCGGACTCGCGCACCGAGGGTTCCGTACTTTGTAGGAACTTTAAATAGTTTATCAAGGGATTTTTTTTTTTTGTAATGTAACTAGAAATTTACGGTTTTTGGATTTTTCCTTTACTTGTGCTACATGACATTGCCTCTTGCCAAATTTTATGATGAGGTCAACAGGAAGTACTCTATAGGTTTTGATTCCGGAATATAAACGCCCGTGTCTTTTGATTGCGTTGACTTAGAAGTTTGATTTTTTCACTGCTTCAAGGGATTGCAGCCCTGAGTATATGATATAAATTTCCACTTGATAACTCCACGCGTCCCTGTGAAAAAGAGTCTTGACCGTCGGACAGACAGACGGACAACGAAGTGATTTTTTAAGGGTTCCGTTATTCCTTTTGAGGTACGAAGCCCTAAAAACGGAATAAATTAATAGGATTATTGCTTATTTTTGAATCATCGTAAATTATGTAGGTAGGTAGGTACTTGAAAAACTATAGATTTAGAAGATCAAAAAATTCTATCTTGATTTTTACAGTTGAACAGCCGATAAACCTACTGAGTACTGCAACCTTATTGCATAACACAATCTCAATATATATAATTATTAAGAATATTGCCAATCCATTGCTTCATAATTATGTTCGAAAAATGCGTCTATTGAGCAACGTAAATAATGCAATGATTGTCGTTGAACTGTCAAAATGAAACCCATTGCTATTGATAGTGTGTTACGCAATTACCCCGCTGATTTATGTTATGAACTCATCCAGTATGTATGTCTCATCCATCACGAATTTTGGCATACTTTTGAATAGCCTCCGCCTCATTGTTAAGTTTTCTCACGAGTTTCGGGACTCGTTAAAGTTAAAATCTCTTTGTTTGACAGAATTTAACGGATTTAATTAGTGACGTGTTTACAGTAGCCTACCTTTATTTAGGAATCCAATAGGTATTTTAGAATGTTGACTACCGGAATAGGGCAAAACGGTATTATGGAAAACAAGGTTCTTCCGCTGAAAAAACTATGATGGTCTTTATTTATTACTAGCGTTAATTTAGAGTTTGAATATTTTTTTCAATCATGATTCGAAAGACACGTGGCGCCATCTATTATCATAATAACGTTAATGTTGTTTTCCTCGGGAACAACACTTTTTTCAGGATGACCGTCCGGACGGTCCGGATGTCCGTCGGGTCTATGTGCGTTTCTGTATACCTGACAACGTATATGCAAAATTTCAGGATGATCGGTTCAGTGGTTTAGGCGTGAAAACGTAACAAACAAGCTTAATTTCGCATTTATAATATTAGTTAGGATTTTTGGTTAAATATATAGGAATGGAATATAGCACAAGGTGATCGGGGCAACTTCACGCAAACTGTAACCATAAATTCAGCACATGAGTCTAGATCCCCTAGCGAAATTTACGAAATTTTTGGTCAGTACCTACCAAATCAAAAAAAAAAAAATCGGCTGTTTCATAGAGAAGAGCAAAATGTATGGAACACCAATTTTTTTTTTAATAACCTACGAAAAAATTCAACCCATCGGTACAGAATCGTGTACTTGGTAACAGGTAGTGCGCCGATGTCTCTGCATAACTTACATCCTATTCAAAAAGAGTAGGATTTAAGTAAAATTATTATTTAATAAAAAAATATTCCTTCACATATTGCAAAGTGGGAATACCCTAGCAAAAATTCTTGACAACTCGGAGCTTCCGTTTGTAATACCTATTCGTATTGCAAGCGACACCCTGGACGCATTCCCGGGGTATTTCTTATTGACAATAGCACGCAATCGCCGCATGCCTACACGACCAGCCCTAACATTCTGAAACTTTATACAATTACTTAATGTAAGTTATTATGGACTAGCCCACGATTTTGTACCTACAACTAACTATTTACACTACGTACTAAATTTTTGACATCATTATACAAGTTTAATTATCCATATGCACGATTTATAATCATCTTTTCTCAGTTCTCCACTAAACGCTATAAGGAAACATATTTTTTTATTCTAATTGTCATCAGTGGATATGTCAGTAGGATATCTTTCAGTTATTCACAGTGTTTTCAGGTGCATAAAAAATATTTGCTCTCCGGTCGCCACTGTCCACTTAGACGAAAATTTCGTCTATGAAAATTAAATTTTCCACTTCTAAACTAACAATGTTAGAGAACCTCACTAGCGAATGCCCTAGAGACGTTGTTTGCTCAAATTAGAAGCACAGAGCAGGAAGCGACATGGAGCGTATCATGCTTTAGAATTAAATTACACGGAGGACCTTAAGCTCAAGTTTGACGACGACGAAACGGACAAGACGTAGAGTGAATGAATTTAGTAGCCAGGACTTGGCTACGCCGAAAGGCTAGACGAAGTGGAATGGGGTCTATGGAGAGTCGTTCCTAATTGGCAAAGGGAACATGGGGATTGCAGTAAGGTGTACATAGATGCATTTACGAACTTCTAATACCTATGCAATGGGTAGACATCGCCGTGAAGACACGGTTTTTGTTTTTTAAAAAAGCTCTGAATCGGTGATACTTAGCACACAACAACTTCAGCCTTAATAAAACTGTTAAGACATCCTGACATCTCAAGATAAAAATGGTAGAGCTAGCACGATATAAGTTAAACGTCTCATCCACGAGATAGCCGCTTCAAAAAGGCAGAGCAAGATTGCTCTGCCTTTAAATCTTGTGTACAAAGCTACGAGATTAGTTTACTACTCTAGCTAAGACATTATACATTAGCACAGTCAGCCACACTACCATCTTGCTTACTAGCTTATGTTTTATATTCTTATATCAGAGAGAAGAATAAGTACTTACCCTCTAGCCACATTGAGGCAGTAGTTCCTGCAAGGGCGTGCATCATGTCCTTCACAACGCGCACAGCCTCCAGCCCGTAAGAGCCTTTCAGCACAGTTTTCACTGCCACTGGCCAGCACTCTTTCAGTTAAAGCCAGTGCGTCTGCACCTACTGCTAACATCTGAAGCAGCGCCCGCGCCGCCTCCAGAGACCGCGATAGAGACGTGCCCAGCTGTTGACAACAAACATTAATTGATTTTTTGATTATAGAAATCTCTCATTTTATGGATGTTTCACGTTCACGTTTCGGTAGTTAAAATACGCCTACGATTATCTGGGAGGTCTAGCGACAAAGTTGTGATGATGAATAAATTATAATAAATCAAATAATCCAATTAAAATTATGTGTTAAGCTAAAGTGATAGAAAATATTTACAATACTTTTAATATCAAACGACTTTTTCCGACCAAGTTGTTAAAATAACTAGGAAATGATTTATTATGGCGTCGGCGAGCGACAGCTACATTGAAATAAATCCGATTTAGCGCTTTACGAGCCGGCCACCGGCGCTGTAAGAAGCGCTAACCGTCCCGTCCGTATTTTTTATATGTCAACAATATAAATAAACGCGAAAATCTCTGAATAGGTAGTGAATATGATTTAGTTATATATGGGCAAGTGTTTATCGCACTTCCGCACTCCGCGTACTCCATATCCAGGCTTGTGTTCATTCGCTTGCTACCGTATTAACGTTGGCACAATAACTATTCAATAACAATGTTTGTCCCGCCCATTTTAAACTATGTAGGCTTATCAAACTGAAATGATTAAACATTCCGTGCAATCTTTGTCGCTTAGATTTGCTTTGTATCACCTAAAGCAGTTTTGTAACATTTTGCGTTACAAAACTGCTTGTACGAAATCTTGTATTTAGGATACCTACGACATTATGCTTTATGTAAATGCCTGTGTTATCTTAGTGCCCTGTGCCAGCAATATTTCGTGATGGCATAACAGTGACATTCTGCAATAGTATTCATTATGCTAAGCACACTGGGCTTTGTCCTGCATACAACGACTCTCAAAAGACACTTCGTTGCAACATCGCGACCTACTGACGGGCTTATTGAATCTTTAGTAAACTTAGTATGACGAAATTAGCAGAAAATTACAGTAGGCGTGTCTCTAAAACTATCCTGATTCACTTGATGAGTAAATAGGAGGCAAAGTAACGACAATGATTCAAGAAGAAAGCTCCTGGAGAGATGGGCAAAGATAGTCACTCACTGGACACCTGTGGGCATCGCCTTCGAGGTAGACCGCAGCGATGGTGGCAATTTAATCGAGATCGTATAAAATAGTGAGGTCTAAAACGAAAAAGGGCCTCGTTGGGAATCAATGAAGGCTAACAAAAAAAACAAAACTTAGAAGAATTTTGAAAACTGTGTAAAATCAAATTGAAAATTGTAGAACAAAATAGTAATAGACTGAACTGAGAACTTTTATCAAGAAAATAACCACTTCTCCCTTTTACGAAAATGTGCGAAGCTTAAAAGCATAAAATAAAAGTGAATTATCCCTCCCAGTATGAGTATGACACTGCAAGGCACAGGTTAATTCGGCTAATCTCCGGGTTAACCCAATTACGGCACATGCCAGAAGTCGAGTAAAGGGTGTAATGCACCATTACTTTTAATGACCGAAACCTACTGCCTACATGTATCACCTAACGTCGCGTGCCTCTCGGCATTGCTAACAAATTTTGAATTTTATATACGGTTTATGCTTAGTATACTGCCACTTTTAGGGTACTTCAGTTTTATATAAACTTCACTGCAGTGTGACGAGTATTATACGAGTTATTTGACAAATTATTTGAGAGTTTGCAAGGCGAGACAAGGGGGACAAACTTTAAAATATTGCTGGCGCGCTTGAGATTGCAGAAAGCCGTGCTCTTTCTCGTTTATTTCACATTAAAGTGTCTGACAAACATGTTAGATATTACAGGCCGCTTTGTGCGCTAATTAAGCTATCAAACCAAAATTCTCCAAATAGTTAACAAGCGTAGATTATAATTACCTGTTGCGGCACATCCCCGAACGGCTGAACTGCGTCATAGGCATCTTTCAGACACACCTCGTACTCCGAAGTGAACTGCTTCGAGTCCAACTTGAGCACATTATGATAGGCTACAGGAAACAGGTCCCTGAAGAAAGTCTTCGTGGTGACTGATAGGTCTTTAGGGGGTCCTGCGCTGAGGCTTTCGCTGGTTAGGTCCCCTTCTGCTCGGAGTATTGTTCGGATGTCATCGTATAAGTTCGCGAGGGGCTGAACCGTCCGAGTCGCAAGCCCTCGATACAGCTGGGTGAAGAGGGTCGCAGTTTTGTTCTGCGACTGGTGTGAGAGCCCCGTTAGGTGATCTGTAGGAAAGAAAGACAAACATTCAGACAGTTGAATGAATTTTATAGATATTAAGGTTTCTGTTTCAAAGCATGTCTAGTATAAATATCAACGCAGAGCACGTCTAAGAGACATTTAATATGTTCTACTTAAGTTTTAATCCTATTCCAATTAAGTACGGTTTGATTGACAGGTCCTAATTCAGTAACCAACTAAACTCTATTCCATAATAATTCAATTGAAACCTCCATGGGTACGTATTTACATTGCGTCTCACCAAAATTCGGATACATGTAACTAGTTACGAAACATTTGTGTACAATAAATTAGACGTAATGTTTACAGAGCCTGCGTAAATACGTTTAGTTGGTTAAACATCCCCCAGTATTTGGTTTCATAGTTTGTGGCACCTGCTCTGAGTTATAAGGGTATCCAGTGTTATCTCGTCGGAATGCAGGGCCGAGACGCGGGATCAACGCCTCGACACATTCCGACTAACGCACCTACACATATAAAGTGCTCAAAGACGACGTTATCCTACCAATACAGATAACTACAAGATATTTTTAAATTAAATAACACAAGGCTCTTTATCAAAATGCTACTACAAGTAAATCCGAGTGGGCGTATGTTGAAACTGTGAGGAAAGCCTACTGTGTTTATACGAAGGATGAAAGCTCCTTTGATCTGCGGAGCTTGACGAAAAGCTTTTTAGCCGGCGGCGTTTACCGCGTCCTCGTAGATGTATACCTGTGCCATACGCTTGAATGATTCATTATGATTCTTGTTATAAATCTCTAAGGATTATATGCGAGGAGTTAAATGTCACAAGGCTTAATTTTAGGAGGCCTGTTAACTGATATTTTGTTGACTTTATGAGTAAGTAAATTAAGATTTTGGCATCTAGTATAACTTAAATGAGTCATTTTTATGACGCTTCGTTTTTGTAGACAAAGATAAATACATAGAAAAAAAATATTCTGCAAAAACAAGAGGCACATTACAAAAAAAAAAATTGAAAAAATACTCACACTAATACAAAGTAGCCAAAAGCCTCGAAATCTAACTACAGGGTGGAATCGAAGTCATGGGCATTATTTTAACCTAAGGCACTACTCACGATACTGATTGCATTAGGGCTATTAATACGCAAATCAAAAATATTATTAATGCAAGTAAGGAAAACCTTAAAAATGTAGTAAGTCAAATTGCACAAGGCTTATTATTGCAAATAAACACTTAAAGTAATTAAAACAAAATACTTCGTTAACGCCAATAATTGTTGAAATATCAAAATCTTAAAGCGCAGTACAGCGCAAAGCGAAATGTAAACAAACATCACCTGCGCGCGCGCGGGTTTTTCCTTACAAGTAATAATAACAATGGGCTACAAGACATTCCGTCCGGCGGGATTCCCTGAACTCTCTCCGTCCCACTCCCTCACTCGCAAAAATACGAATATCACCCCCGCGCGGGGTATGCTTCCCGCCGCAACACGAAGTCACGAACCCGGAACCAGTGTCATAACGACTGCGCAGGTGCATTGACGCGTAATTGATTTATTGATCCCGTGACGTAATCGCCGTACTCGCCGCTCGCGGCATACGGTGCTTGGATTGCAGTGTATTAAGTGTTAGTGTAGTAGTTGTGTGTTGTGTGTGTGTTTGTGTACACGATGCCTCGACCGCGTAATGTGCAGGCTAGGTACACCAACCAACAATACCCACAAATGGTTGTAATTTACGATCGCGCAAGAAATTTAGTATGAACTCGTGAAATGTTCCATCGGCGCTACCCGAACGACCCTATTCCTTCACGGGGTCTCATTCCACCAGAACCACTCAGAACCTGTTGGATTTTTCGTCTTTTCACGTGCCAGCACATGCACAAGCTCGTGGAAGAGCACCCGTTTACCCTCTGTCACTTTACCGACAAATAAGGTTTTTTCAAAACAATCCACAAGCTAGGTACGTAAATGTTTTTTTTTAATGTATGTTAGTTGACGTAGTTTTGACCGTCCTAAGCCGGCAAAGTACGAAGGGAAAATTGGAATTTATTATGAATCAATTCATTGGCAACTTACGAATGTCACGTGAGTCGGGCGGGGTCAAAGAATTCACGCCCAATGACGCGCGTACGGCGTAGTGTACCTACGCATTTGCTATCGAGAAGCGCAACTAATTTGATACTTTGTATGACTTACTACATTTTAAGGTTTTCCATACTTGCATTAATAATATTTTTGATTTGCGTAATAGTAGCCCTAATGCAATTAGTATCATAAGTAGTACCTTAGGTTAAAATAATGCCCATGATATCAAATGCACCCTGTATAGGGATAAAAGAAACCATTAAAAAACCTCAATTTATCAGTGAATGAATGATGAAAAAAATTATAAAGGAAATAATTTTCTGAATGCTCCGGATGCTATAGACAGTACATTAAAGTAACCCTCACTGTTTCCACCTGCACAATAGAGGATTGATGACACTTCGCAGCGCTTCACTGTAAATCCCCACATTCAATGTTTCGTGGCAGAAAATCCGGATTCCACAGCATAGGAACAGAAGGTTTACCACATCATTAGATACCTAATTTAACTTGAACGACGCTGTTGATATTGAATACACCGGGATAATTACCTCAACATCTGATAAAATACTGGGCTCTCACAAGGCTCTCACAGAGAGGAGGCCTGTATCCTTGGAGTAGGAACATTATAAGCTGATTATGCTTATGCTGACAAAATTGCTATCATAACCACGACAAGTCGGAAAGTTACGTAATTGTTTAACATGTTGCTTCCTAGATTTTGTTGTTAGGTCACGGAGGTATTAGCAGCATTTGCATAATATTTGTCATTTTTAAGTAACAACATCATCTCCTGGATTTGCATGTCTTCAACGGGAACGAAATGGCTAAGCAACGAATGCTTGTTGGCGTTCTGTATCTTTTTAATTTATAGTGGCACGGGTAGCTCAATAAATAATAAGTGTCATTCGTCTTTTCAGAGGGAGACCTCCAGACGCCCTTAGCAGCGGCCGCCGAACTGGCTACATTTAACGTAACTACGTATTTACAGTTATGTTTGGAAAAGGGCTTACACGTTATCTTCATACGTTGTAGGAAGGTACTAATAAAGGTTTGAGTTCAAAAAGGCCATGTAAAACGAAACAGAAAAACCTAGCATGAAAATTAATAATATGAAAATTAAACAGGACGCAACAAATGTTTAATTCAAATATAAAATACTTACGGTTGGAAAATAAAAAAAGTAGAAAAAGAACATCTAAAACAGAAATGTGTTTTATTAATTATCCCTTTTCTCGCTACATTTCAAAATTTAATGTAAATAAAGCTGACCTAATCAACGAGCTAAGCGCCCTTTGCAATTAAAGCTCTTTCATCAAAATCATTTTTCACCGCCCACGCTTCAACACTCACACTTAAAAGTCATTTAGTTAAAGAATCATAAATTGCATTACAGTGTAGCAGCAAACTGTGAATAGTCTGCGGAGAGTGGACTAATTACTTAGTTATGCAAATTCTGCTTCAGAGGTTGTTTTAACAAATGAACTCTGTCAAGCCAAAGCTAAGAGTTTTTTTTTTTAATTTTAAGCAATTACATCTCGTGGAGAGCAGGACTGAACTATAGTAATGAGACGCCAGGGCGACGGTAATTTAGACAGGATTGAGATTTTGAGAGGTGGGAAAGTGAAAATAAACGAGACTCTGTAGGAGCTGCTAAGGAAAATATATAGCCGTCCTTTATCACCATTCATTTACTAAAAAGACTAGCATTTTCCTCACGGCTAGGCAGTTTCAGAATCTTAAAATGTTTTTATGAAACGTCTCATCTAAGTTTATGTTAAAGGACTAACATTTAACAAAGTTTATCTTAAGAAAATCCCGTCTATTCCGTAAGTTACGAGTCTCAACGGTTCATATAACAGGGTAGATAGAATCTTCATACCCTATAAATCTGAGGTGTGCACACTATAGAAAATACGTTTAAGGAAATTTCAGACTGTCGGTAGTGGGGATTATATCCTGTCAGTGGTTATGTATGGTTGCAACCCGACCCACGTACCCGAGTACACAACTGGATGAATGGGCCCAATATACTGCGTTGTCAACTGACGGGTTAAAAGGGTTATTTTAGATATAAACATAGTTTACCAAATTCACTGTTCCGTAAAAGTAAAGAATAGAGACAAGAGCTTTTAATGAGAACTCTATTAATATTAAATGGTCTGTATTATCGTTAATGTGGGGTACCTTCATAAAGCATATAGGTAAATTATTTTAGTAGTTTAATGAGGGTCCGTGCGTGTGGTCCCGGGGGCCCTTAGGCATTCGCTCAACAATGGTATAAAAGGGAACCCTCGGCGTGAAGCACACTCTGATTATTTCCTCTCAGGAGCAGGGGGTTGAGCTCATTGTTTCATACTTGTTAGTCGCGGAGTCGTCGCACTCAATATTATATTTTTATAGATAATAACGCGCCACTCGTGTTGATGGGTATTTGAGGAGTACTTGCAGGTAAATAGCTCTTGAAGATTCTTTTTAAAGATGAGAGAGCCTATTTAAAGATGGCTGCGGAATATAAATAACAAATACTGTCTGATTGCAAGCCGTTATCGCTGATATACGTACGTTGGCTGGTATTGCTTTTGTTTGTAGCGTATGTTATTTGACTGGGCTATATATATTATGCTCGTTGGCGTGTTAAACAGATATTAATCGAGGGTTAGTCAATGCTTGGCACTAGATGCATCTACGTTGTTGACTGTTTAATAACAATAAATTGCAAACTCTCCTACACATATTACAACAAGTAAGTATTTGTATTGATTCTCTATTTCTTTTGTTCGTGCCCGGCGTCGCCCGTGTAATTCATGCTTCTATTTCCAGTGGTTTAGGCTGGGCGTTGTCAGTCAGTCAGTTCTTCGAGAAGGGATTCACCGCACCAAAAAAAAAAATCAATCAAATCTTGTCCTGAAAATAACGTAAACGAAAAAAAAAACAGCCAAATCGGTTTAGCCGTTCACAAGTGATGATCTTTCAATTTCTGCAATGGATTTATATCATAGATGGGTGGAAAGATGGGTGGTTTTGTAAAAACTTTACCACTAGGAATGCAAACAGTTCATAAATTGTTGAAAACGATCGTTAGTTAGCCGATATGTCACTGCGACCTATCCCAGAGAAATTGTTAAACATTTTACAAACCTTATATGGTTGTTAATTTATTTACGACTGTTGTAGTAAATCGTGTGGCATTTGTTGGAAAACATTATTTAATTAATTTTCTAAAGGTCACAAGGTTCGGTAATACATCAATTGAATATAGGCATGGGTTACACACAGCTTAGGGCAGTGAGTGACATACCTAACCTTTTGGGAGTTCTCACAGCGTTTAGCGGCCCACAAAATGTAAGTAGTCCGTTGGGGCCACGGGCATATTAATACTGGATGGCGGAGTTGATATTTTTTTGGATCTATACATTTAATTAGACTACTATTGTATTAGTGCCTTATTTTTTTAGGAGAAGTTAATTTTTTTTTTCTTATGAACTTGTCGGGAATCTTATCAGGTTATAAGTAGAAATTAGGGGTTGTAAATAACTCCAAGTTTAACGGTTGAACACGAATGTTTGCGACGCGTCTGCAGTGGTTAGTTGTTGTCAGCAAACACAGATGGCACTAGTTCCACGTTCGTTCTGCCTTCACCACAATACCACTAGGAAAACTCTTCAGTTTTGTCACTTCTGGCCAGTATTTTTTGAGTTTTCCGTTCCAAAAGAGCCGTTCCTCTAAAAAGGTTATAGTCGCTTAGAATACAAACTTCTAGCAACGAAGCAGGTGCAAGTCAAACTTTTTCTGTTACCTACTTCATTTCTTTACATACCTACGTAACTGTAGTGCAAATGTTACCATATGCTTGTTAATATACCTACACAAGTGAAATCTACAACGTGGCGCTACAATGGTGACATTAATTTAACAAATATATACGTTTTCACATTTTCGTTTCATTTAGAAATTATATTTCTATTAAACGTTATTATTTACGGATTTATTTTAAATTTTAGAAAATGGCATCTTAGAGCAACCTGTATTTAAAGAACTGTCGCGCAGCGGTCATTTGCCGGGGTCACGGATCATAACATCGCATCAATGAAATTAAAACGAATAAGAGGAGGATAGGATGAAACAAATGCAAAGAGTACCCAATTGAAGGAAAGAGATAGCCCTTTGTCGGCGAGCGGCGCAGGCGACGCGCGCCCTCCCTTCCACCCGCCGCCGCACCGAACTCGAATTCTTTTTTTGCATTTCTAGTGATAGCCGAACCCGTGTCCTTGATACACTTCTTCACACTACGGTGTCTAATATTTTTTGCTTTATTTATTTATTTTTGTGTAATTAGATACTGCGATATTAACTCAAGATGTGGACCTGTTCACTGACAAGCTGAACAAAATTATATCCGCGGCAAATGTCCACCTCACACACTGTCATACTCGTACTAGTACAAGTTGAGGCGACGACAGCAGACTTTTAAGATCTTAAACTGAAGTTTACGTAATTAGGCTAAGCTGTATTCATTATAAGTTAGTAGTTAGCATTAGTATTTAAAAATATATAATACCTATGATAACAACAAATAACCTTACGCGTATATTAAGTAAATGTAACTTGTTTGTAGATGCTTTGGGTTTACCTGTTAAATCTACAAATTGTTTATTAAATAAATAAATAAATAAATAAAGACGCTTTGCTTTGTTTTCGTTTAGAAAACGAAAACAAAGCAAAGCGTCTATCTAGTAGGTACGTTTACATCTCTTGCGATACGGACGCTTTTATTTCTGTTATTTTATTAATGCTTGTGTAAACTTGTGATCGTGATGGCAAATACACATCCGAACTACACAGCAGCTGAATATGCGGACATGATCCTAATTTTCAAGTCCATCACAGAGCCGTCCATAGGATATTAAAGCGCGAAAAGTGGCACCCATTCAAATTTAGAAAAGTGCATACTCTGTTAGACACTAAGCACCTCCGCTGTAGGTACCACTTGCGTCGCTCGGTTTCTTTGATAATATGCCGTCAAAGAATCGGACCGATCACGAGTAGTACATACAAGACGCGTTGCGCGATTGTTAGCGCGCGAAACGACGCGTTGCCGCTCCGAGTTAACGTAAGCCAGCAGTTATACTCCCATTTAGAATAAGATTAGACATTTAAACAAAGCTTTTTTACCGTCTGTTCAATCGATTTTGACTTCTATTTCGTAGGCATAAGGATGGCATTAAAAGCAGCAAACAGTTGTTATTGTACAATTGTAAGCACTTTTTTTGCTTTTAATGCCATCCTTATGCCTACGGAATAGAAGTCAAAATCGGTTGAACAAGCTTTTTTTTTTTTTTTTTTTAATTTTTATTTATTTTCACTTCAAAAACACAAACATCAGTGTAGCCCTGGCTCTTGTACTAGGAGGTCCTGTATCACAAGCTGTAAAAAAGTTTTGTTTAAATTTCTAATCTTATTGTAAATGGAGTATAGGTAAGTAATTTCATGAATGAATTTTTGCAAGGGTGATCCCAATTTTAGTTACTTTTTTATTATTTAGTTTGTTTGAAAACATTTTTTTTTCAATTTACGAATTATTTTAACCTATCAAAATTTATATGATTAATAGGCACTAGCCCTACCCGTGTGTTAAATTAATGTCACCATTGTAGCGCCACGTTGTATAAGAAAAAGTAAGTTTTCCAACTGAAATTGCTTTAGTCTCGGCGGTTAGAACAGGCAAAGGCATAAAAACTATAAAATAAGCTTTTCCCAACATCTGTGTCCGACGTAGTCGGGAAAATAGTTTTTTTTTCCAAGAATATTAATACTATGTACAGACACGTCTTCATCACTAGTTTCATAATTATAATGAATGCAACACTGCACGCACATGCAGTTATTTTATCATGTTTATTGGCTGAATAAGTAAGTTCCTGTGCCCATTTCTGGAAAACACTTTTAGGTACAATATTTATTTAATACACGATGACGCAGTGAGTTATTAACGTCTGCAATTGGACGTAGATAAGCAAAAAGGATCCAACCCACAACATGACCGAAAATGAGTTCAACTACAAAATCGAATTTAAATACAGCATCCTAATTACGTAACACACTATTACTCTAAATTTAAACCATTATTCTATATGTTCGAAAAATGTGCCTCCTCAACAACGCATATAACGCAATCAATGTTGTTGAACTGTCAAAATGAAACCCATTGCTACTGATAGTATGTTACGGAATTACCCTGCAGGGTGGCAGAGACATCGACGCGCAAACTGAAACCATGAATTCAGCACATGAATCTAGACCCTTAACGTAGAAATTTTCGGTAGCCGTTTATCAAAAAAACAATCTGCTGTTTCCTAGAAAAGTTCAATTGACTAGGCGGTCAAAATATATGGAACAGTATTTTTTTTTAAGCCGACGAAAAATTTCATCTCACGGTGGTCAAATTCGAACGATATCACGTCGAACACTATTTATAATTTCAATTATACCTACGCTATAAATCTTTGTCTCTAATTTAATTTCTGTGTTATCGAATCGAATCTAAACCTAGCTTTTAATTATCGTAAGGCAAAGTCGTAACATCTAGTCTATGAGCATGTTTGTAATTGCAGAACAAGTTTCAAAAAGCGAATGACCAGAGGCAATCATAGAGGTGGGGTCGGACATACAGAAAAAATAATACTCGATCAATATTCCTTCAATCGATATCAATGAACCGTGTATCGAATAAGATTAGTCGAGAGTTTTGTGTAAAAACTAGTGTATCAAATTTTTTTTTAAGACGTACGTGTATTAACAGTGCGTTAAGGGTCGGTCTACACAAAGTGCCCAATTTGCCGGCCGGTGGGAGTGTTTGTTAAACAAGTATTGTTCGCTCGACTAACACACGGCCGTGTCCGCCTCTACTTTCTCATATTTATTGTTGTAAGTGCAGCGGGCACGGGTTGAGGTAGGCACAGAGTGGCAGTAGTGCCACGCGATATGCCGCATCTGCTTATCGTGCCGATTGATCTTTGCCCACCACTGACATAATAAACATATACATGCGCTCGCGTCTTTCAATAACGTCTCCTTTTATAACGAACGTACAATGAGGTTACAGATAGTGTTTGTTGGATTATGCACGTATACAATTTATACATGAATGCATGTGTGCTACTTATTTTTTTAAAGATTGATTCATTCAAGAATGTGCTATGAGAGGGAATTGTGATCAAGGTATTTGATTATTGATAACATAACATAACGAGAGAAACTTTAAGAGCGATGCGCTAGGTAGCCCGCGAAATTCAAATTTCTTTAGATTTTTTGTAAGAAAATTTGAATTTAATCCTATTGAATGACTATTTCATGGAAAATGAATCACTTTATATGAACTCAGAGGGTTATATTGATGACTTTAATTATCATAATAACGTAAAGTCATATTTTAATCAACATTCAACATGACGTTGACCTGCAAATTGCAAAAAACCGTAAGAAAATTTGAATTTCGCGGGGTACCCTGACGCTTCTCCACGTGACTATTTGCTATTTTCCCCTCGTTTTATCTATAGTAATAAAAATGATCGTTCATACAATTAAAATACTTATAACTTACATGATTACGAGACAAGGTTTACATTATTATTTCCTATCCGGTAACCTTTGTGTAGCAATTTAATAACACTAAAACCTAATCTATTACACGAAATCCCTGCAATCAAGTTGATGGAAGCGATACAATAGTTCGGTTTAAAGACATTTATTTCTCAAAGAACAAATTACAGTTCACTTAAAGAGAAACTTAACTAAATTAACATTAAGTTGTAGTCTAAAAATACGACGTTCAAGCCATCCGAGAAACTGAACACCATAGTTTAATTTCTAAATTATAGCAAGTATGAAGGTACTTAAGTCTAAAGAAAAAACAAAACAGATCAAGCTAAACTTGTGTGTCTACTAGACTAAACTTATGAATCTAACAGGTAATTCCTTAGGCCTTTTTTAAATGCTGGTATGCTTGTACACTCTCTGACTTTTTTAGGTAATTTATTATATAGCCGAACCCCCTCATACTGTATAGTTTTCCTTCCGTACAGGGTTCTTACTCTTGGCACTACCAGGTCGTCTTGATTACGGGTATTATATCTATGAGTCTTTTGTGTAAATGAAATATTTGTGTGTATGTTGGTCTTAAGGATCTTCCGGATAGTCATGCATGTATGGTATGTATACAATTGTTGTAGATTAAGTAGTTTTGTTTTTTTGTAGAGTAATTCTGTAGGAGTATAGTAATTGTAATTGAAGAGGACTTTGATTATTTTATTTTGAGCTCGTTGTAGGTGCTGTTGATTTGTTTTTGCAGCTTGTCCCCATACTTGGATCAGATATTCCAAATGTGGCTTGACTAGCGTGTTGTAAATAGTATGTCTTAGCTTGTAGGGTACGCATTTTGCAATGTTACGTATGGCTCCGGTTAATGGGAGTATTCGAGATCTTACGTAGTCAATATGCGCTCTGAATGTCAACTTACTGTCCACAATTAGGCCCAAATACTTTTCATGCGTTGATTTTCGTAACGGTTGGTTATTTATTGTGAGATTTGGGAATGATGGTATTTTTTTATTCTTTGCTGCGAAAATTATGTAAGCTGTTTTACTAACATTCATAGTCAGAAGGTTTTGACTAAGCCATACATTCAAAATATTAAGATCTTTCTGTGCTTCTGAGATAATATCAGTGATGGAATCGCCAAAATAAAAAAGACATGTGTCGTCTGCATACAGTGATATGTGTCCAGTCAGTCCAGCAGTACTAATGTCGTTAATATATATGAGGAAAAGCAATGGACCCAGCACCGATCCCTGAGGTACTCCGCACTGTATATTGGCCGGGGCACTTGCAAATTTATCAAGTTTGACGATCTGTTGCCGATTAGTAAGATAAGACTCGAACATTTTGTAGGCTGTAGAAGTAATTCCTATGCTTTTTAGCTTTTTCAAAAGGATGACATGGCTGACAGTATCAAATGCTTTTTTTAGGTCCATAAAAACACCTAAAACTAATTGTTTTTTGTCTATATTATCCTTTATTTTAGTAATTAAATCAACTGTAGCCGAAAGTGTATTCGAGTGTGGACGGAAGCCATATTGGTGCGAGTAAAGAAAATTGGTATTGATTAAATGTTTAGATAAGCGCGTGTATAAAACTTTTTCAAATATTTTGGAAATAACAGGCAACACTGAAATTGGTCGGTAGTTTCCGGGATCAGTCCTAGTTCCAGACTTGTATATGGGGGTTACTTTAGCTATTTTAAGACTGTCCGGAAACACGCCACTGTCAAGGCAATTGTTTATGCAATTAGTTAGGTTAGATAAAATTAGGTTCTTAATGCATTTTATAGATTTTGTTGTTATTCCATCGATTCCACAGCTAGTATCATTATCCAAATTATCTATTATTTTGGATATCTCATCATCAGTGCAATGTTCTAAAGTAGTAAGTTGAAGGTCTACATCTGGCGTACTTAATGTAATTTGTGGGTTAGGATTAGTTTGTATTATATTCTGTGCCAACAGAGAGCCAATAGTAGCAAAATAGCTATTAAACGCGTTACAGATTTCTGTGCCGTTTGTTATTTCTTTGCCGTCAAGCATGAGTTTAGGAAGAGCACAGACATTGTTTATCTTATTTGTAGCTAGGGTGTTTATCAATTTCCACATTTTTTTGGGGTTCTTAGTACATTTTGAAAATGCATCATAATAGTAATTCTTTTTATCTTCTTTTATTTTACATTCTACTCTTTTTCTAGCAGCTTCATATTTAGATTGCAGTTGTACATTTTCTGGATTTGTCAAACAACCATGCCATAATTGATTTCGTTCAAAAGTTAATTACTGTTTTATTTATCCAGTCTTTTTGTGGTAGGTTTAGTATTTTGTATTTTATTATTTTTGAGTCATTTATATTCTTTATTATGTACTGTTCAAGAATAGCATAGTGGTTTCCCACTTCTGTCGAGTCGTGTCTTAGCATGTTCTCATATAGAGCTTTGTAATCAATCGCATCATATTGAACTTTTTGTTTTAGGGTCTGTTTGTATTGTTTGAGCTCTAGGTAGATTTGTTTGTGGTCTGATAATGTTGATTCAATTATTGCCATATGTACCTTAGCGTTCCCTATATTAGTACATGCATGGTCAATTATGCTTTTTGTGTATTTGGTTTGTCGAGTACAGTAATTTTCGTGTATATTGTTTAGTATATAGTATCCTGATTCTTGTATAGTATCTGTGTAGTCGGTTGTTTTGCGCCCACTGCTTAGTAAGTCGATATTAAAGTCCCCAAATATAATTGTCTTGCGTTTGCTCTTTTCTAAGCTTTGTGTGTAAATGTTAAGAAAGTCGCTCAGGTTGGTATTTGGGGGTTTATAAATTAAGCCAATGGTCAGAGAGTGTTTTATTAAATTTATCCATAAAAAGTTATTACCGCATTGATCCTCCTCCTCTTTTATCTCAAATTTTAAACTTTTGTGTATGTACATTGAAATCCCCCCGCCTATACAATCTTTCCTTAAATTAAATATATGTGTGTAGTTGGGTATATCCAGTATATCGGCATCAATTTTAGATTTGATCCAAGTTTCAGTTAACATCACAATGTGTATAGTATGATTAAAACCTCGTAGGATACATTTTAACTCATCAAGCTTACCTGGTTTTACCAAACTACGCACATTAGCATAAAACATTCTTAACGAACCTATAGATGTACATATATTCTGGTAAGTATCTACATATTGATAGGTTACGTTGTCTAATTCTGAAGTGTCGTAGTTGCTTTGTCGAGGGATTTGTTCTTGGGGTAGTTTTTTGCTGCATTTTTAATTATCTTCGGTATACCGTTTATGTACCTTATGGTGAGATCTGACTCACCACTTTCCGTTCGTCGTAGCAATTCCGCACGTTGATCCTTCATATATTTTATTTGCATTGGTGTTTGATCCGGTAATATGCGGACGTTGTCGTTTGTGAGATTCGATTTATTACGCAGAATGTGTATAACTGTTTCTTGTTGTTGGAAGGTAACCTTAAGGTATCTAGTTTTTTCGGAGTTATACTTGCCAAGACGCATGCATCTTATAGAGGAGGGACATTCCTTGTAAATTGTTTGAATTATGTTAAGGGCTTGATTTGTGTCATATTCACGCCTTGTTGTTGAGTTATTGTCACTTAATTCACGTATACCTCCAATTAAGACATTATACTGCCGCTTTGCGCGGTCTTGGATTTCTAAGGCCATGTACTCACAATCGAACTGTGGCTGATTTTTGTTTATGTCGCACGGAGTTTTATTATCGGTAGATAATTCGTTTTTGAGAAGGGTTATCTCTTCTTGGAAAGTACAGTTTTGGTTTTTCAGTTTTTTCAGTTCGTCCTTAATGTCATTCTGCTCAGATGTAAGAATATTGGTTGCACTTTTTATGTTTTTTATTTCATTTTTAACCTCAACCATTTCTTGAAATAGATTGTTCGAAATTTCATTTAGTTTTTCGTTGAAGGCTTGGAAATAGTTCTTCATTTCAGTTCGTAAGTCGGACATTTCTTGCATAACTTCGGCCTCAAAATTCTGCTTTCTTTTTCGGTGTGTAACTTTGCCATCTTCTTTTACTAACGTACGTAGGTCAGTAAGTGATCCACTTCCTTTGCTGCATAAGTTCGTATTTGTTTCGGCAGACGATTCTTGTGCACTCATCTTTACAATACAGCAGTGACGTAGCCCACACACAGAGGGGAAATTGTACGAGAGCAAGCGAGTTGAAAAATCGGTGCGTTATGATCTCGTCTCTTTTCCCCGAGGTGGTGAAGAGCGGTCGCGGCGACTGTCACTCACGGCGGGTTGTAAGCTTATAAGAATTTGCACGTAACACTATCACTTTAGTTCACGCTATTTTGCTCGAAAGTGTTATTGTTCTTAGTATCACTTTTGCTTGTACTTCAGAAGTATAAATCAGTAGTCAGTTAAAATACGGTGTACACGTCTGTTCTCTTCGATAGTTGAACGACGAAAAAAGTTAATAGCGACGAAAATACACACATCAAAAGTGTCTAGGGATCAACATATATTTTTGCAATAACTTTTCTCCTGATTGATATTAATTAAAATTTTCTTTAAGGATTCATCAAATAAAGTGTTTTCGTTTGTCACAGTAACGATAAACCAAGTCACCTTTGCATTAATAAAGAAATTTGCCATTTTCCTAATAAAGGGATTTTTGACATTTGAACCACTAACACAAAAGTTCGAAAAAAAGACTGAAATAACAGTTTTCTCTAAAATTTTATTGGGTAACTTAAACAATTAATAATCCGTGTTTCTACCGCGAACACTAACAACACAAGAACATCGGTTTGGCATACTCAAAATGAGTTCATCCAAATCACGCTGTGGAATGGCCGCCCATGTTCGTTGCAACAACAAAAAAAGGTCTTCTTGCGACTGGATACCCTCCATATTCGGCAGAGCTCTTCTCTGTAGCATATCCCATGCATGCTCAATCGGGTTCAAGTCTGGCGACTGAGCAGGCCAGGGCAGGACATTGATGTTAGCTGCGGCGAGAGTCTGTCTTACAACTCTTGCGGTGTGCGGTCGTGCATTATCATGCATTAACTGAAATGAGGGACCGATTTGCACTTGTAGAGGAACGATGACGTCTGATACAATCGTCTCAGCATAAATTTGAGCGTTGAGGTTGCCTCTGATCCAAATCAACTCAGTTCTTCCGCCGATCCAAATACCCGCCCATACCATGATGGTTCCACCACTATAAGGATGGACTTCCTGGCAGGATTTTAATCGCTGTTGGCGTCCAGGGGTTCTCCAGTGTCGTATACGTCTTGTATCCGGTCTCATACCAAAACGAGACTCATCAGAAAAGCACACGAAACGCCATTGTTCTTCTGCCCAATTTCTGTGTTCAAGAGCCCATTGATATCGAATCCTACGATTGTGCATTGCTATAGGTGGTACTCGTAGCGGTCTTCGGGAATGAAGGTTCACTTCATGCAAGCGGTTTCTGACTGTTTGGTCGCTAATTAAGTTCCCTGAAGAGTGATGAAGCCTCACGGCTAACATCATGGCGGTTATTGTTGGAGCTCTTCGAGTTAAGATTTGAATGTATCGGTCTTGTCTCCGTGTGGTGCAGCGATACAGTCCTCCATGGCGCTCAGCCACGGTACCAGTGCTTCGGTAACGTGTCCAAAGTCGACTGATAACACTCTGACTTGTATTCAGAGCTAAAGCCACAGTACGTTGCCGGGAACCAGCTTCTATCATTCCCACGGCTCTGAGCATTTCTTCCCTGCTTAAATGACGTCGCCGCTCCATAATAACGTTGGTTTTAATCAGTAGTAGGGAAACAGTAGCACTAATAATGTCTTCAATGCGTTGTATGTTTTTATAGGGAAAATATTGACAGCTGATTTTCATCTTTTACTCGAATTTGATTCACAGTTCCTGATTCAAATTATGAAATGCACCAAAAAGGATCCATATAAATTTATAAAATCATAAATTTATTACAAAGCCACATCTCAATCTCAAGAAATCCGCATAAAAATGCTTGATCCCTAGACACTTTTGATGTGTGTAGTTACTCATTGCTGTGCGTAGATAGCCATCACTTTGATCTCACAACACTGGCTTTCAATATGGATGGCTCGCGAGGCAACCAGAGCATAACCAGGCCGTTCCTTTAATCTAGGCACTTTGAATTTAGACGCTAGGTGTAGTAAGAGCCGGCTCAAGAGTTAAGATCTCTTGGTGTTTTCATTCATTTGCGATTTCTTTACAAACGAGTTAAAAAGACGTATAGAAAAATGCGAGTGTGCGTGAGGAGAGGTTTTTAGTTTTGTTCTACCGTTTGCGTTCATAATCTCTTTATTTTTGAAATCGATTAAAAAAATAGTTACCTATTTGGAACCGTTAACACCTATGGCACTCCGAAAGAACTGTTGTTCCAATGTGGTATGCGCATTAAATTGGCTTGGCAGGCAAAGCCTCGTGCTTTTGCAAATTCTCACATGTAGGTAAGATGACACCCTAGATCCTAGATTTTGTCATGAAGTCTATCTTAACGAAATATTAACAAAAGGATTCTTCTGACTCGATGAGTTGAACTGGAAATACAAATGTCTCCCTATGTCGACTTGCCGTGTTATAAAAAATCCATACAACTGTCAAATAATGACAGTTCTGATTTGAATATACTGACAATTTAAGTTGGATTTAGTTGAACATTTAATATCTCTTCGTCCTTTAAATTTCCCTATTTCTGTAAAAACAAAACACAACCCAACATACCTTGTAACGATCTCTTGGTATTGAGCAGCAAGCTGGCAGTCCTCTTGATAGGCACGATCGTGCTGACCTCGGCAGCTCGCCGCAGTGCGGACTGCACTTGAATCTCGCGCCCCCTGCCGCAGCATTGCCCGCCACATATTTGACCTGCAAACAAAGAAAAACGTTAAAATAAGTTATTAGACTAAATACTGATACAGTATAAAAAATCAAAAAAATTGCGATTTCAGCGTGCTTCGTAACAAAATTGTATATTTCGCATGAGGTAAGAGCCAGATTACCAGCGGGGTAATCGCGTAATACACATACAATGGCAATCGATCGCAATGCCTTTCATTTTGTCAGTTCAGTCACGTTCATTACGTTGTTGAACAGACGAATTTTTCACGTGATACGCAGTTGACTGGTTACATCTATGTAGTTTGGGAGCTAGCTACTTCCAAAATATTGTTATCGAAATAGATTGTGTCTTGTCTTCTTTTCTAGAATTGAATGTATTTTGTCATTCTCCTTGATGACTTCTAAAATCAAAAGTAATTTATTCAAATTAGACTGAGAATCAGCACCTTTCGAACGTCAAAATTACATAAGACAGTCTCAATGCGTGTCACTAACTGACATTTACGAAATTGTGGTAACTTCTCAACAAAAGCCACAAATAAAGGTTTAAATTTTATGTGTGTATAAAATCATATTATAATGATGAGGCAGCGACCCGAAATGGTTGATTGGATCCGTTTCATTCTTAATTATGTATTGAAACAACCCTGCTCGGAAATATTCGGGAAAATTATTTGTTAGGTGAATGGCAGCCGGATTTATTTTGCTAAATTTCGGTTGTTGTTGAAGTAGGCGAGTACCTATTGCTGGTAATATTGTGAATCGACCGCAAACATTATTTCCGAAACATTGTGCAAGCAAGTAGTTAATTAAAATATCTTTGACTAGCTTCTGTCCGCGACTTCGTCCGCGTAAATTTTTTTTGTTTCCCCGACCCACCCCGTCGCAACGTGTCGCCGGCCTGCGCTATTACTTCGTTTTCGCTTGGCGAAAACTTCAGACTTTTTTCTTTTTGCTCAACTCCTAAGGGTCCTAGCATCACGTTTAATAGAATATAGCCTTCTTCAAGAACTGGGCTATCAAACGCAAAAATATTTTTATATATGCGACCAATACTTCCAGAGATTTAGAGCTTTCAAACCGTGTTTCAAACAAACTCTTCAGCTTTATTATTAGTATTATTTTAAAACTATGATATCTCCTAAGATATACATTGAAATCAAATGATGTCAGAGGCAATTTTGTTCAAAATTAAGTACATGTGATGAATAACGTATTTATTTGGATAAGGATTAATACCATGTTTATAAAAACACCTTCGCAAATAATGCATTATTTTAGAACAAATTTGGTTAGCATAAAAGAGGTTATAGTGAGCTAACCTTAAAAGATAGACATATGCTGTCGCGGACTTTTTTTTAAAGCTTTTAAAGGGGAACAATTCTGTCATATATGATTTTTGCGAAACTTTAACCGTTTACGCAGCGCACGCAGCGGAAGCTCTCAATAGGAAAAAAATCCCCCGATTTTGAAACATTCTTCATTGGTGCTCCGCTCCTATTGGTTTTAGCGTGATGATATATAGCCTATAGCCTTCCTCGATGAATGGGCTATCTAACACTGAAAGAGTTTTTCAAATCGGACCAGTAGTTCTTGAGATTAGCGCGTTCAAACAAACAAACAAACAAACTCTTCAGCTTTATAATATTAGTATAGATAACAATTGTTATCGGTTGGTAAAATGAATGTTGATATTCGACATGAATTAATAATGCCTACACAAATCATAAAAATTAAAGCATACAGCAATGAAATATAATTGAATTATACCTACTTATTTTCTAAATAAATTAAATTTAAACAGGAGAATTGTGTTATATGTTATAACAAAATTCTCATGTTTAAATTTAATTTATTTTATTGGTAATTAGCATCGACGGGCTGTCTGACCTGCGCCATCGTCGTCTTTGTACTTTATTAGTTACTAGTTTCCTCCCGCGACTTTATTCGCGTGGATGTCGTAAGACACCACAATATACCTACTAATTAACCGCCACATTTCTTGCCCGCGCTATTACTTCGTTTTCACTTAGCGCTCTTTCTGATTCTTTTTATCTGGGCTCTTAAGCCAAATTATTAATTAGCGGGAAATTAAATAGCTTATAGACTTCCTCAAGAATTGGGCTATCAAATACAAAAATATTTTTTCAAATCGAATTGGTAGTTCCAGAGATTAGCGCGTTCAAACAAACAAACTCTTCAGCTTTATTAACTTCACAACCATAAATAATGATATTTCATTAGTATTAAGATTGCTTAAAAGTGTTTCAACATCCGGACAAACCTATCTGTTTATATTTTGTTTTGTTACTTAACTAACAAACATTTTTTTTTTACTGTAGAAAAATATTCTGTGTACACATTTTTTTATTACTAAGTATTTTTTTTATGAATGGGCCTGCTCTTGACCTCCATCACGCCTGATGGAAAGCGATGGATGATGTCTATGATAGAACAAGCGTGCCCAGAAGATGCCTATTCACAATATAGGATAGACACAGAATCACAAGGAGCAGTGAAGTAGTGCTTCATTTCTAATTACTATTTAATATGAGGTTAAAGGTAAATTGTCGTGGAGTGAGGTCGCCTGACAGGTGTCGCCCGTGATTAGGGTTCCCTCCACTTAACAGCCTCCGAAACACTCGCTTTAATCACTCCTTCTATTAACTAGCTCCCGGACTATAGAGAAAAATTATGTTTTGTAATCGAGCTTCTATTATAATGGAATGAAATACAACTTTTAAATTGTTGATATTTTATTTACAACCACTTCATGAATATTGCAATTTTTGCTATTTTTTTATTGGGCCTACTCTTGACCTTGATCTCGCCTGATGGTAAGCGATGGATGAGGTCTACGATGGAGAGCAGAAGATGCTTATTTACTCTTACTTTGAAGGTAGATAGATGGGTTAAAGGTGGAAGACAACACAGACGCGGTCAGAGAATTCCACACTTTGGTTGCACGCATATAATAAATGTGGAGGACAAGCGCTAAGTACGATTGTTCGAGATATTTGGAAAGAAAATGATGTCAATGTGAATTGTCTATGAATGTCTAGGAGTCAGGGGAACTTATCTTTTTCTTATCGTAGGTATTTACGATTAAACCATTTCTCCATATCACATTCTGAAATCTGAACAATTGCCATAAATAAAAATAGGATAACCGTGTTTAAATAACGTAAGTCGAAAGCAAATTCTGTTAAAACAATCTCAGTAAATGAACATGAAAATGCGGAAATGAACATGTGTGCGAACAATGATTATATCATAACAAGAGACAGACAGACATCCATTATTACGTCAGCTGCTAAACTTCATCATCTGCCTAGCCTTGTCCCAACTATATTGGGGTCGGCTTTCAGTCTAACTGGATGCAGCTGAATACCAGTGTTTTACATGGAGCGACTGCCTATCTGACCTCCACAACCCAGTTACTGCGTAATACGATACCCCTTGGTAAGGCTGCTTGTCAGACTTTTGGGCTTCTGATTACACGTAACGACTGTCAAAGATCCACGAATGACAGCCGGGACCAACGGCTTAGCGTGCTTTCCGAGGCACGGAGGAGCCTTGGTATGTAAAGATGGTTACCCATCCACAGACCATCTTTACATACCACATAGAAATTGCAGGAATGATTGGAGGCCGTAGTAGGTAACCATGTCAAGTCGGTATGCAGACAAACAAACTTATAGTCTGGCTTTACTTTAGCCAATTTCTATCAACTTTGCTTACCGATACCCGTTCACCTTCTAGTTCTATATCTATATTTAACTTAACGTTATAGCTTTTCGTGTCTGTCTATAAAGTCGCGTCGTTTTTCTAAGCTACGCAACGCATTTTGATGTGGTTTTCACCATCATTTAGATTATTTATTCCGGTAGGTTTGTGTTAATACATTAAAATTAAATTTTATATTAAAAAAATCTTGATGTTTTGTTAAATCGTAAAAACCGTGCGAAGCAGAGGCGGCTCGCTAGTTAGTTATGTACACACGGCGACACATCAAGCTATACATTTCCAGTTTTAATTGAACTCGAAGTGTAGATACGATCAAAAGTCAGCTTATACTGGTTATGGATAGCTTGATGTGTAGCCGTGCGTACGAACATTAAAACAACACTATAAATAGCGAGTGTCAACATGCCTAATTTAGATAAATCAACTTATTATCTAAATACAAGACACATTGACACAATAACTGACACAAGATAAAGTGTTAATGAACGCTCCTCCAGACCTTTAGTCTAAATAACTCTAACTAGATTGTCAAATCTAAACTAATATAATAAAGCTGACGAGTTTGTTTGTTTGAACGCCCTAATCTCTAGAACTACCTACCTGTCGGATTTGAAAAATTATTTAAGCATTGATGGCCCAATTTTTGAGGAATGTTACAGGCTGTTTACCATCACACGACGTACCTTAGAAGTCCAGCAAAAATAAAAAAGTCAGGCTAGTATTTAATATTATAAATGTGATAGTTTGTACGTTTGGTACTAAATCACATAAAAACGGCTGAGCTGATTTGCATGAAATTTGGCACACACATAGACCATGACCTGAGTTAGGATATAGGATACTTTTTATTTCGGTAGTACATTCCAGTGGGATAATTTCCGACCTCCGCCGACCGTTTGCCGTGGGCAAAAGCTAGTAGTAAATAATATAATATCAATAACGGAGTGTCGCGAGCGTAGTCCCAAGATATTTCAACCGTACTCTTTGGACATGGTCCAACATGGGTCCGCCATTGTACACGGTGCGTAAAAACCGTCTGGTTAGTTGTGGTATGCCAACACATTTATTTGACTATAAACATCACGCCACCGTAGAAATAGAACTTAATATTCGCTGAAATGAAGCGAAATTTATGTTTGGGTTAATCACAGGATGTGACGAATGTGCTAGGCTTTTTATTGCGTTAACTGAGCCGTTTAGTGTCTTCTTAGTTTATTTCATAATTAAATTTAAACACTGACCTAATTTGTGTCAATAAATTAGATAGGTTTCTTTAGAGATCCAGATAGAATAGTTATACCTAGGGTATCAACGATTTCTCGGTATACAAAATAACTGTTATCCTTATAGTATGAGTAGACTTACGTTAAAACTTTAAGACCAACACTGTACCAATAGCTATTACAAAGAAATAATTATGATAATGATTATTCAAATCTACAAACTCATTCTTTGTCTCTAATCGAAAAAGTATACCAAATCGAAACCAAATAATATATAGAGTAGTTAAACAATTCTAAATGAACCAAATCCACGAGTAAAGATAATAATATGTACTCAAACTATTGTGTAGTTATTGATTGCTAACTTCAATTACGCTTTAAATTATTTACTGCTTGCAAAAGTCGACCTACTTGCTTTAAACCTATTGCTAAAACATAGGACATAGAGTGCTATTGAGGGGTTGAACGTTCTGTCGATTGATTTCTGCAAGAAATGTGAGTATAGGTACAAGGAAAAACAGCGGGGTGAAATTAACACAGTAAGAGTAGCAAAGGTTTCTGACACTTTAACAATATATTCATTGCGTTATTTACGTTATTGAGCAGAATTTTTTTTGAACATGTGAAGTAATGGATTTGCATCCGTCAGAATCATTCAGATTGTGATTGATCGTGTGTTACACAATTTGGATGTTGATTGGTTACGAGTAGAACTTTCATCATTGCACATAAATAGCATGTTTTTAATCAATTGCTACTACTTAGAATGGTTTTATCTATCTACCAATTTCCCTTTAAATTGATCCTACCGTAAAAGAGTCATTATATAATTATTTATTAAACTCTAGCTACCTTTCAGTACTGCAGTAATTAATTAATTATTTATTAAATAATTAATGACTGCAGTGCAATTAAACGTCAGTCTTTGTATGCGTACTTACACATAGACATGGAAGAGGGAGGTCTTCTGTTACAGGTATATACTTAAAAGAATATCTCTAAAATGTATTTATTAAAACCTATTGATTATGAAATAAATAAACTTAAATAAAATTAAACAACATTTCCAAGAAAAATGTGGTCGCTTAGATAACAATTATTTTTTTTTACTTTGGACTCGGTCCAGACAGACAATAAAAAGACATTTTATTGTTGAAAACATTTTAACTAGCTTCGTCAATACCAGTGATATACGTTCATATACAATATTAAATTACATTTGGCACAATGTCGTGTAAGAGAGCGACGCCCGCCGCAGGTTCAAGGCTGCGTCGGCGCATTGTTGTGTGACAGCTAGACGAGAGCGCACAAAGACTCCTGAATGCCACAGACACGAGTTCTTTTTATAAATTAAACTCCTGACAAAAATGTAACTTTATTATATTCTCCGAACTGTCTGTTCCGACTGTGTGTTGCCGACTACGTGGGCAATTTAAAACTTGGAATTATACAGGAGTCTGCATTAATTTTGTTGCAAAAAACCTGTAACTGATATCGACTACTGTTATCTAAATTTATGTTAGAAACTGTAACTCTGCAAAGCCAGTATAATTGCAAGTTTCCTACAAGAGTAATGTGGTTCAATAATATCTGTGGCTTATGTAATGTTCGGTATTAGTGCCCGAGCCGACAGCTGCTGCGGGACAAGGCCGCGCCTGCAGACTGAACGGTGCCTCGCACACTCGGCACCCACATCTATAGAACCTATTACATAAATTGGATAAATAATGAGACTCTGCGATTAGTAGGAAACACCTACATTCCTTTAAGTTAAGACAAAGGTGATAAACAATGATTGCGGACACGAAAATCGTGTCGAACACTTCACTAACAAGAGCATTGAGATGCTATAAAAAAGTTTTTTTTTTTTATTGATGCATGCAGCTATTGCATTTCTTAGAGTAATTCCGTTATTTCCACTTCAACTACTGTCCATTATCTAAACAGTGGCCCGGTGTTGGTTCAGTCAAGTTGACTCATAAATCTAATACCACATTTACGGCAAATAGATCCGTAATAAAGTTGTCTTGGTAAATTGCTGGCTTGGTTTAGAACGACTGGCCAATCAATCATTTTTGAATGTATAAGTGGATGTAAAAAAGTGGGATTACTATGAATAACAACTGGTAACAAATTGATACTACCTCGAGACGGTTATGCGATAATAAACATAAAAATGTTTAAATAAAACCGTCTTCATCCCGGTTCTCTGGAGTCATACATCACTGTAGGTTATTTAAATTCGGATGACCTACGGCCGTATTTTAAATGATTTAACATGTGTTGGTATAATAATATTTTTTGTACAATGGCGACCAATTGATTCATATTTGAAGGTGTGAGGGCGTCTGGCATGATCGAGTACAGCGTGGAAAAGGTGACAAATGCGTCCGGCATACAAAAACGGTACCTAGCTACAATCGAGAAAAAAAAATTAAATAATGATGATAATAATGTGGCCGTCGGGACGCTCGGCAGATGTGAGACGTCGAAAAGACAGAGGGCGAAGAGGGGGCATGACGGTATAAGACAGCCTCATGACGCGGACGTTTGGCATAATCATAAGCTGCCTCTGATCTTAAGTTTCCTAGAAGAGCGACATGCTGCCGTAATGCCTAAATTTAGAGTGTATTTTGACAGCTTAATGTCAAATACTGCTGAAAATTACGGATTTTCACGACGTCCGTTATAAGTATGACGGAAAACTCTTCTAGGAAACCGTAACTTTGCCTCCAAAGCGCGCCAAAGATGTTTCGCATCAAAAAATTGTAAAACGAATGAGACATTGAAATGAAAAACGATAAAAACATACCAGCGTTTATAGGTATTCCTTTGTGTTTACATTCCTCAATTTGAATGATTGCTTTTCGACCGTTTTCTTCGAACACAGTCGTTGCCTCATATCTGTTGACAGTTTTTTCTCGTACCCACACAGCGTGGGCCACGGATCACCACTAATACCGTTTCCACTCATGAATATTCCGCCCAATTGAACAATGTAATAAAATTAAAATTATAACGTCAACAACATCCGCCATTAATTTCTTTTACGACTTTTTGATGGTTCCTTGTCGCATATCTCTAAGTTTTACACCTGTTTGTAAAATACGGAATGGATAGACACAGGTGTGCTGAATAAATGATTTATACATAAAAATAAAAAGACATTTAAGTAATACTTTATGATAAAATATAAATGATTTAAATCTTGTTAAAACTAGTCTAGATTATTTAAATGGTGGTATCACAGTTACATGTTTAGCCTGACTCGTTTTAGTGGTTGCAGAAATGCAATAAAATAAATAATCAAATAATTTAATAGGGTATCGACGTATGCAAATGAGATACAGTAATAATCAAGTAGCACCGTTACCTGTTACACCCATATTTTAATGAATGAGATCCTTAACTTGGCCTGCAAGTCTAGTTTCCTCGATTTTATTACAAGACCTGTTCGAAAAAAAATAAGTTTTTATTTAAGTCGGGACTTTAAATATAATGTTACTATTTAGAGATAAATCTTCAAGAGAATAAAGCCCATATAAATGGCCTGTAACTTGTACAAAAGTATGCTTGTAGCTGGCACGCCATTGTGCCAATCACCAACCAGAAGTTGTTATAGCACATCGGCGTGCAAGCTCTTGCAAACTTTTCTATTAGTTACAAGCACGCGTAATAAGGGCTTATCAATTAACAGAATTGAATCTGATGTCCCAGCTAAATTACATGATATGATGGTAAGTAAAATATTGTCTTCAAAACCACTTAAGATACCTAATAGGATCAACCCACACTAGAAACGTAAGTAAATATTAAGTTAGCTGTGTATTTTCTGCACAAACAAAGTAAAAGGTAAGGACTGCTAATCTAAACGTAAGTTACTCAGAACAGATTACAGAAGCAAAGTACGAACGCACACGAAAGCCCTCACTAAAGTTTAGTACAAATTGCATGGTGCGAGAACTTTATTTCCCCTAATGTTTGTACACCATCCAGTTAATAATAGTGTGAAGAGCAAAGAGTGCGGCAACAACCCGAAATAACGATAAATAAATATGGCGCTCATTAAATGTGAATACACTTACTACTGCTCCCTTGTGGACTATCCGGGCGAGAAATAAAGTAATTTTCATTTTAAAGCTAAGCGCGCACTGCGAAACTGTTTTTTTTATCGCATGTTCATGCGAAATAAAATCGCGAACGATAATATTATTTTTTAAGCGATTATTTAGCGCATCGCGCTTACTCTCTAGTATATTGGTATTGTTCACAGATTGACGATTATTTTCCGCAACGATTATATTGCGTGGTGCGCGCTTAGCCTTACGAAGTACTATAGCGGAACAGTTTTTTGGTTGAGCTATAAAAAAGTTACTTTTATTTCAACATTGGTTTGCTGGCAATTCTTTTTTTTTTTCTACCATATTTTTTTAATGTGACTTAATGGTGACGAGCGTAGTTGTACTATACCTATATGTAGTACATACTAGTTCCAAGGCGTAGGTTTGTTTTCAACAAGCATTTAATCTATGGTCAATTTTAGAATGAAACCTCTTTGAATACGTAAATGCTTTCTAGCAAATACACACATCAAAAGTGTCTAGGGATCAACATATATTTTTGCAATAACTTTTCTCCTGATTGATATTAATTAAAATTTTCTTTAAGGATTCATCAATTAAAGTGTTTTCGTTTGTCACAGTAACGATAAACCAAGTCACCTTTGCATTAATAAAGAAATTTGCCATTTTCCTAATAAAGGGATTTTTGACATTTGAACCACTAACACAAAAGTTCGAAAAAAAGACTGAAATAACAGTTTTCTCTAAAATTTTATTGGGTAACTTAAACAATTAATAATCCGTGTTTCTACCGCGAACACTAACAACACAAGAACATCGGTTTGGCATACTCAAAATGAGTTCATCCAAATCACGCTGTGGAATGGCCGCCCATGTTCGTTGCAACAACAAAAAAAGGTCTTCTTGCGACTGGATACCCTCCATATTCGGCAGAGCTCTTCTCTGTAGCATATCCCATGCATGCTCAATCGGGTTCAAGTCTGGCGACTGAGCAGGCCAGGGCAGGACATTGATGTTAGCTGAGGCGAGAGTCTGTCTTACAACTCTTGCGGTGTGCGGTCGTGCATTATCATGCATTAACTGAAATAAGGGACCGATTTGCACTTGTAGAGGAACGATGACGTCTGATACAATCGTCTCAGCATAAATTTGAGCGTTGAGGTTGCCTCTGATCCAAATCAACTCAGTTCTTCCGCCGATCCAAATACCCGCCCATACCATGATGGTTCCACCACTATAAGGATGGACTTCCTGGCAGGATTTTAATCGCTGTTGGCGTCCAGGGGTTCTCCAGTGTCGTATACGTCTTGTATCCGGTCTCATACCAAAACGAGACTCATCAGAAAAGCACACGAAACGCCATTGTTCTTCTGCCCAATTTCTGTGTTCAAGAGCCCATTGATATCGAATCCTACGATTGTGCATTGCTATAGGTGGTACCCGTAGCGGTCTTCGGGAATGAAGGTTCACTTCATGCAAGCGGTTTCTGACTGTTTGGTCGCTAATTAAGTTCCCTGAAGAGTGATGAAGCCTCACGGCTAACATCATGGCGGTTATTGTTGGAGCTCTTCGAGTTAAGATTTGAATGTATCGGTCTTGTCTCCGTGTGGTGCAGCGATACCGTCCTCCATGGCGCTCAGCCACGGTACCAGTGCTTCGGTAACGTGTCCAAAGTCGACTGATAACACTCTGACTTGTATTCAGAGCTAAAGCCACAGTACGTTGCCGGGAACCAGCTTCTATCATTCCCACGGCTCTGAGCATTTCTTCCCTGCTTAAATGACGTCGCCGCTCCATAATAACGTTGGTTTTAATCAGTAGTAGGGAAACAGTAGCACTAATAATGTCTTCAATGCGTTGTATGTTTTTATAGGGAAAATATTGACAGCTGATTTTCATGTTTTACTCGAATTTGATTCACAGTTCCTGATTCAAATTATGAAATGCACCAAAAAGGATCCATATAAATTTATAAAATCATAAATTTATTACAAAGCCACATCTCAATCTCAAGAAATCCGCATAAAAATGCTTGATCCCTAGACACTTTTGATGTGTGTATAATCATCATAAACAAGACATTTTGGTACTGTAATTTAGTATCACTACTGCTACATCGAGTGGGTAATCAGTAGTTAACTGGTAAGTGGCGTGTGTTAACTCTCTCAGCGGTAGTGGTAAATATCAACACGTCGGTGTTAACCGGTGCAAGCAGGCGTATTTGTGCACTGGAATAATATCTCGTTTCCCACTAATTTTAACTTAGAACAACATTACCGAACGTTGAATAGTAACCGTCAACATTGAAATACTACTAACTCGAGTTTATGTTTCAATATGGAATGTTTAGTGATTTAATTCAGGGGAAACTATGGTCCAGCAATTTTTATATTTTGTAATCGAATTCCACAATGAGAAGCGAGACAAATGTGAGAAAGCAATGAGTAATTAAGGAGAGCACGCACGACAAGCTATGTCATAATATATCTCCTATGAAATGGCCATCTTCATTCATATGCAAACCACGAGCTCAATATTACTGACCTTTCGATAAATATTAACAGCTCACTAAGTTTATTATTATCCGACTTTTTCTATTTTATCATAAGCTTCTTAGATGATCGTAAAAATGTTATGTTTCCAAATAATATACTGCAGCGCCATACTGTAAAAATCTCACCGTGAAAACTAAGGTGAAGCATTCCACCTGACGTTAGGGATTGCCTCCATTGATAGTTCACTTCACGCTCACTTCACTTATGTTATCACGGTGAGATTTTTACAGAATCGATAGGCAGTACAATTGTACATACACAGGCAAAGTTCGAAAACGATTTGATTTTAAAACAAACGGATTAGGTACCTACCTACAGAATAAAAAAAATAAGCTTACAACAAAGAAAATCCTGAGTGAAATGGTCCTGGGAACGAACAATATTATCTAAGTACCAAACTCCCAACGAATAATAATGCAAAATTGTGCAATGTTTAGGTAATCATCATTTTCCTGCCCTTATCCCAATTTAGATACTTGTAGTCGGCGAAACAAGTATTTTTCTTCCATATACTTCTCTATTAATCGTCATCTGCGTAGTCACACCCTTTCTAAACATATCATAACGCTTAAAATTCGTGTTTATTTTTAATCATCATCGGAAAGTCTTTTTAATATTTTTTCGCCACATTTATTTATATATACTTATTATGGAATAAGTAAGGAAAATAATCTTAATTAAGTACATACAAATACTACCTTAATTTATGGAGCAACTCTAGCGTGAACTAGCGTGTCGGCCCCACACACCCCACAGTTTTATCCCTCAGTTATTTTTTTTTTTTTTTTTATAATTCTACATCACAAAGCACTTACCGCGTATTCAAAAATTATCGTAATTCTACTGAGATATCAAAGAAATAAAAGTCAAGGTTAGTAAAATTTGCATAGAAAAAGTATTATATCTTCCTATTATCGGAGCTTGCATGCTTTTCCACTCTTAACGCCATTGCGAAATGGTTATGCGGCATTATCGTAGCACTGCAACACTGAATAAAACTTATTTATAAGTTATTTATCATTTTAAAGGTTATCCCAGGAAATATAAAGGCTATAATCCTGTGCTTGTGGACGGCTATGTCGGCAGTTTAGTGTAATTGACATTGGCTGCCGCGAGGAATATTTAAAATGCAAACGGTTCTATCGTCAATTAAAAGTAATCTTCGTTTAAATACGATTGAAAGGATAAATTATTACATAGCACAAAATTAATGCTATCAATTTAATTCTAATTGCGTATTTATTTCTTAACTGGCAACATGAATATGAATTGTTAAAGAATCACCTATTTCCTATAATATTCATTCCATTTTCAAAACCAAATGACAGCCGTATTCAGAATACAGATTATCCGACCGTGATTTGTTTTAGTTTTAGAATCCCAAGTCCCTGACAATTGTTTTTTTTTCTAATACTGATTTAGAAGGCAAGGGAAAAAAGAAATGTAGTTACGAATAACGAACATGTCCTTTCTTTTCATTCTGCCCAAATTGTATGAGTTTTCTGAGAGCTTTCCTCCACTCAAGTACTCTAGAATAAAACCTTATTCTTACTATTGTTACACTTCTATGGTACCTTTTGTAGAAGTCTAGAAGGATAGTGAAATTTTAGGATTCTGTGGACTTAGGTACTACTAACAAGACAAAGATTAGATTTAGCCTTGCTAGGTAAGAAAGAAAGAAGAAACCATTTTCCACCCTGATTTAATTTTCTTCAGGCGTTGAGGGATAAAAAGTCTTTAGTCTTCTTGATAATTTATTACATGGATCCATAATAGTTTTTTTCATCCTGAGCATCATGAACTAGGAATACTTAATTCCCTCGTTTAAACTTTTAAGTACACATAACGAATCATTGGCAGTTTCTTCAGTCCTCAAAACAGGTACATAGCTAATAACATCAACGTTAATTTAATGGCTAACTTTACGACTAGTTTTAACAGTCGTAACAGTGAACAATAAATTATACCTTTACATGTATGCAAATCGTAATGGCGGTAAGCTTATGGCACATAACACCACGTAAAGCGGTGTGGCGAGTTTGAAATAGCATAGACAATGATAAAGTCTACACTAACACGCGAGGCACTATCTGTTACGGTCCGGAGTTCCTTAGTGAACAAAAAAAAAAGTTGATTTCATAATTTGAAATTTGCCTTGGTTTTGTACAAGTTTTAGATAACTTTCAATCGATTCTCCAAATATTCGAAGTAACTGGCTATGTGAATCTCGAAAACGAACGACCCTTGAGATTTGAGCGTACGTTTTGTCAATACAGAATGCCTGTGGAATAAACTAGGCTCTTTTATAAAGTATATTCCCCTTAGGTAACGTTTGCACTACTGCCTGAAAAAGAAAAGTCGCTTTTTTAGTTTTTTTTTTTTTCTCGAATAATACTCTCTTAACGAATAATGAAAATATTTTCACTTTTCGAATAATTACGACAATTATTATTCAAAACAACATTTGTAATCAAACAACTACCGAGCTTTCGCCTCTATTTACTTTTCATACTATAAACACGTAGAGGCAAATGTTTATGTTTTCACAAATTTCATGTACCTAGTAGGTACGAGTATATGACTGCTGGGCAAACGTAGGTACCTCGGCGGCGCCGGGTGGCTCTAAAATAAGCACGATACGCGATTGTGGTTTCTGCCTCGTGTTGACCACCCCTGGTGTAGTGGCGTGTGTATACCTACTCACGCGGGCACTCTGCAGCAGGCGCACGTTGTGTTGCTAAGTAACTAATACTGATAAATTGTAATTGGTCTGCCTGTGATAAATTATTGACGGCTCAGCATTTTGATTTCGATTCATTTGGCTAATCATAAAACAGTTTGATTTGATGTATCAAATTTAGCTCAGGTACGCACGGGTGCGTTTTTCCAGCGTCGATTTTTTTTGGAGTACTGGATTTTCAACGCAGCAGTGCATTGAAAATCCCGTGCGCAAAAAGCACGGAGAGTTGAAAATTCAACAGTTTGTTTTTTTTTTGACGCGCTGGTAACTTATACGCTCTATTGAATTCTTAATGCTCGGCTCAACATCGAGAGTTGAAAATTCAGTGCGCGATAAAATCCCGCCGCGATATGTCTACGTCCGTGCGAACGTGGGCTAATCTGTACTAGTCACATCATTGTAGGCAAATAGTAGCATTATTAAAGTTTCAGGAAGGAATCCATTGATTCAGCACAACAATCCATAGTTACGGAGGTATCAAAAAACAACATGCGTTTCTTACATCATGCAATTCTTCATTTCCAATACAAAACAGCTGCTGACATGCCACTCCATTCACAAAAACAAATGCACAGCGTACTAAAGTCCTCCAAAATAAGCTCGTATATGGTGGCAGCTGGCCTCGCCCCGTCTACATATACTTTCTCATAACACGCGTCTAGACTCCCTCGATAAGTCTGGCAGTATATTTTGCCAACGATCAGGAAAAGTATGGATGTACTTGGATTATGATATGGAGCCAAGAAAAGTGAATATAGAGGAATCTTAGGAAGTATGTACTGCAGCAATAGAATCCTTATCTAAATTCATAAGAATGTAAAGATGTTTGTTAGTCAAACAAGCAAAAATGACTGCGAGGAATTGGATTGAATTAGGCCCATATATAAACTATGTCCTGGATAAAATACATAATTATGGTACTTTCTGTCTGGGTCGGTCCATGAAGCAGTACTCGGGATGCGAGTAAAATCGGAAGCATCAGCACAACAATTACCAAAAACCAATCCACAACCAATCCAATGAACAATTTCCTGAAGCATCTATAAAGATCACCATCACTAACTAAAGAACTGGCAGCGCTAAATGATCTCCCTAAAAAATAAATGCGATACTTAAAAGCCGAAAACTCGAACAAATCCTAAGCTTCTATCAAATAACTCTTGCACAGTCGTATATTTTTTGTGGCGTTTGGTAACACAACCCAATTCACAAATCACTGAGGGTTACATTCGAACCCGCCAGAAATCGGGATGTAACTGATTGTAAACTATCCCATTTAGAAGCAAAATCTAGGCTATTCTAGCCCAGACTTGGTCAGCTTACAATGAAATAAAATCTACATTTATTTTCGATTGAATAAGCCTTCATTGTAATGGAAATTGTTAATTTAAACCTTAATAGGGAGTAGGACATGTTTATTTTAAGAATATTTAAAACGAGATTTATATTGAAATTCTCGCTTGCAGTGAAGTTAATTCGTTTTTGCCAGCGGGATAATTGCGTAACACACTAACTGACAGTTCAACAACATTCATTGCGTTATTTACGTTGTTGAGCAGGTAAGTACTACGAAGATATGAAGCAATGGATTAGCAATATCCTTCAAAGTGATTCAGATTGTAAGTGATTTATAAGCGACGAAAAGTTTCTACTCTAGGAGGTCTAGAATCATGTACTGAATTCATGGATATTGTTTGCCTGTCTATGTCCCCTGCCACTCTGTGTGCGAATATCATGTACAGTTAACAAAAGAGATAAGTATGCAGGATCGTCGGATATAAGTAGTTGAAGTTTAGTAATTCTCGAATAAAAATTTATTTTATTAATAGAAAACAAACAGCTCATATATCAAATTAAATTTCAGTCTACGACATCTATCGGTTTCCTACTAAGCTTCAACTATATTCGACAATCCTGCATACTTATCTCTTTTGTTGACCGTACTAAGACTAGTACAAGACGGGATCTCTACAAGATAGTACTCCTACCAGCAGTGTGATTCTGTAAGACCTCATTCTAAACTTCGAATCTGTATCCGCTGTGAGTTTCTTGATTGGCATTCTAAAAACTCGGTTGATAATTCGAATTTACACTAGCGCTACCCTTGCGAGCGCGTCAGCGAGTTGAACTAGATTGACCGTGAGATTTTGACAGATAAAGTATGAGATGACGTAAGAATTCGGAGCTTACTTCACTTCGCAAGTGACTAGGTGATGCCTATAGAATGCAAAATCAAGGTCATTTTGAACCTTATGCGAAGTGAGTGTGAATAGCGACGTGAGATGCGAGTTGTTGTCTGAATTTTACAGAATCGACGCACAGTAGATAGATTTCATTACCCCATGTTAAAAGTAACCATTATAATCAGACCCGTGACACCGTCAATTGTCTTCAATCTTAGAGGTCTTCGTAAGCCGGGCCCACCGCCCAAGTCGATTGGTCACATATGTGTCTACATATGTACGAATAGTTATGTCAAACCGTTTGGAAGTGACATTAGCATTTAGGCTTTAGCCTTTTAATCGTAGTTTGGCTGAGGCACTCGAGGCTAATGCCTCGAGTGCCTCAGCCAAACTACGATTATCGCGAATGTTGAGTGTAATTTTAACTAGAATATTATTATTCCTGTATCTAACGGTAGATATTTGTGATTTAATGTTATGTTATTGCTTTATTTGCGTACGTGATGCTAAGATTTTACTCAGTGGGGTTTGAATAATTTAATTAACGATTAATGTACTTGGTAACTAATAATAATAATACCAGCTTATTATCGTCCCACTGCAGGCCAAAGGCCTCTTCTTATACACAGAAGGCACAAGTATTAATCACCTCGCTTGCTCAAGACAGGTTGGCGATTTCAGACTTATCCTACTAATATTATAAATGCGAAAGTTTGTATGTATGGATGTATGGATGTTTGTTACTCTTTCACGCGAAAACTACTGAACGGATTTTGATGAAACTTTACAGTAATATAGCTTATACATCAGAATAACACATAGGATACTTTTTATCCCGATATTCTCACGGGATCAAAACTTACGCGGGTGAAACCGCGGGGCGCAGCTAGTATCCTACTAATCCTACTAATATTATAAACGTGAAAGTTTGTGAGGATGGATGGATGGATGTTTGTTACTCTTTCACGCAAAAACTACTGAACGGATTTCGATGAAACTTTACAGTAATATAGTTTATACATCAGAATAACACATAGGATACTTTTTATCCTGATATTCCCACGGGATCAAAACTTACGCGGGTGAAACCGCGGGGCGCAGCTAGTATTATAAATGCGAAAGTTTGTGAGGATGGATGGATGGATGTTTGTTACTCTTTCACGCAAAAACTACTAAACGGATTTGGATGAAACTTTATAGTAATATAGCTTATACATCAGAATAACACATAGGATACTTTTTATCCCGATATTCCCACGGGATCGACACTTGTGCGGGTGAAACCGCGGGGCGCTGCTAGTTAACTTTAAGTCCAGGTATTCCCACGATGTTTTCATTCACCGATATCAGTAATGTCCAAGATAAACTCCGAAAGTACGTATGAATAGAAATATGTAGGTAGTAGCTATATATATATATACATATACCTACTAGACATAATTAAAATCGCCCTATGTATCGATAAAAGCAATTGATTAAAGATAATGAGTAGGCCACCATTAATATTTCATTAAAAGAAAAGTAAATAATTCCTAATGATTAACAAACTTCAAACGAACGATTCAAAATAGAAAAAAAAAACTGAAAAGCACTTTCCGCGAAATTCCTTTGTAATCGAAGCGTTCTGTTTTCAAAACCGCATTGATTGAGAACCTCGTATAACCATTTTCGCAAATCAACGTCATAAAAATATAAACAAAGAACCCTTAACTTTTATGATTACCAGCTAAACATGCAGCAACCCATTCTTAGACTATATCAACAGACGATCAAGACAATAAAACATCGGAAAACAAAACACGCGAACCTAATAGTACATACACTATAATTTCTTCCATATATTCATAGCATTACAACCTTTATACATAAAGACAGACAGTTGATAATCGTTTGGTCGGTTTGTATGATGGTGTGGTATGGTGTTGCCGTACTGACGATAAGCGATCTCGATACGATCGCATTACATATCGGAAGTAAGGGGTTGGTAGAAACAGGTTTTATCGTAATTTCGTCTGTGACGTCACGGTGACAGACTATCAAGATAGTGGAGTATTTGCTTTGTCGCAAATAATGGTAATGTTACTTTTCGCATTGGACGTGACCTACTATTTTACATAATAGATTGAACAAGAAATTGAGAAAGATATTGATATATTATTAAGAATTTCATAGACTTAATATTTCGTTGTTCAAGTACTGATTTGATATACGACTCAATTAAGTATTCCCATCAGGTTCTCCTCACTATCATATCCATTAGATAGTTACTATGGACAATTGGACACTATAATATCTACCCCCACTATACAAAACCAATAATCTGCCTAGCCTTATCCCAACCCTAAAGGCGTCGGCTTCCAATCTAACCGGATGCAGCTGAATAGCAGTATGTTAGATGAAACGATTGCCTATCTGACCTCCACAACCCAGTTAGATACTGGGTAACACGATACCCCTTGGTAAGACTGGTTGTCAGACTTCTGAGCTTCTAACTACCCGTAACGACCGTAAGATCCGTAAAATGTACGATTGACAGACGAGCATCCGACCAACCGACCAACGGCTTAACATGATTTCCGAAGGAGACAGAAATAACGTAGCGTATACAATCCACAACCACTTTACAGGAATTTTTTACTAATCCTAGTATCAGAATGTTAAATCTTAGAGGAATGCTAAAAGGAACACAAATGACGAAGTATAAGACCAACGCAACAAAAAACATATTATTAAAAGTATAGGTACAGCACATCAAGCTACCCCAATCTGTCAGATTTTCCCAATTGAATATGAACCTTATCCCTTTGTGCTAAAGTTGAAAATCTATCAAAGAAATTTGACAGATTGGGGTAGGTTGACCTGCTGGCGTCTGTACATCATTATAACAAAACACATAATCAGCTTATAATGTTCCCACTACTGGGACACGGACGTCCCCTCGGTGAGAGGAAACGGGCCGTAATCCACCACGCGGACCCAGTGCGGGTTGGTAGATGTCACAATCATGCTTTTGAAATTCTCGGTTCTAGGACATACCGTTTTACTCACGGTGTTTTCCTTTACCGTTTTGAGAACAGGTTGATGAAATAATTTAAACAAAGTAAAGTTTCTGTCTTGGTTCGTACCTACGCTACGACCTACAATTCGTATGTCGGGGCCGATACCACTGAGCCATTACTGCTACAATAATAAGTGATATATAACAAAAACTGTGCCAAATAATAAGCAACATATAAAAACAAAGACAATGCTCTACACAAAACATGCCAAAGCGAACACAGAAACAGGTGTCGAATAACAAAAGTATCGTATGACACTTTAAGCGGCCCTTGTTGCGCAGACGACGACGGGTTAAGTTACGCACGCTACCATTTACAAGTAAATTCTGTGTTTTTGTAAATCAAAATACATAAATCACATAAAAGTAAACGTAATGGGCATTTTTATACGTATCTCTACGTCCACGTCACGGCATCACGATAACACAGGGAACAAAAACATCGAAACTGCACCCTAATTGCGAAACACACTATCGATCTCAATTTGAATCATTTTGAAGCATATTGCTAATCCATTGCTTCATATGTTCGAAAAATTTGTCTGCTCAACAATGTAAAAAACGCAATGAACGTTGTTGATCTGTCAAAATGAAACCCATTGCTAATAGTTTATGCAATTACCCCGCTGATCAGTTTCGATGTTTTTCTTGTAGATGCTGGAGCCCTGAGTGCCCACGGAATCGGCGCCCCTGAATGAAGTTGAAATCTAACCAATTTTAATGAATCATTCTTAAAAATAAAACTTTATCTAAAACAAAGGAATAATTTTTGAGCCAAATAACAATAAAAATACAAAAATCTCAAATTGTATTTCAAAATGCGAATTAATTTACTAATAGTAGTAGTTCCAGTAGCTCGATGCACAAAGTGCAGTGATTAAACAAGTAAGCTTTAATAATATCCAAGATACATTAAGCTTGCGGTTTTCATAGTTAGTCGGGAAAGCTCAATTGCACGATCGATTTGAAACAGGTGAAACTGCCATGAAATGCGCTACTAAAATTAGAAGCAAATAGCTAGGCAATTAAAATGAAGTTAGTAAAGTAGTATTAACCATGGAATTGATAAAAGTAACATAATATATAATAACTATGTAGGTAAGGAATTTCAAAATGGCCAATGATGTAATGTGATTATGCTAAAGTTATGTGTCAGTGCTTTATGTGTTGGGTGAAGGAGTTGTTGGAGCAGACGTATCGTTGGAAGGCCACAAGGTGGACCGATGACCTGGTGAAGGCTGCAGGAATCCACTGGATGCGAGAAGCACAAAACCGGTCGAAGTGGCGGTGCTTCGGGGAGGCCTAAGTCCAGCGGTGGACGTTTTTCGGCTGAAACTATGAAAATATGATGAAAAGAAGTTTATTAAATAAAATAACACAGAAGATATACATACTCACGTTTTTCTGTGTTCATTTCTGGTCAGTGGGTCGTCTTATTAGGGGCGGATTATCTGTAATTATACTCTTTGTTCCTTACATCAAAATTTCTTTGGAGCATGTTGGCTGTACGTTCAAATACGACGTTTTGAAATGTTGCCACTACAAGCGAAAAACGTTTGTTGAAGGATGATATTCTCATAGCATGTATATATATTTCCTTTTTCTTTATATACACCTGTTTAGTATATTCTATCACATTGAAATTAAATTATATTATTTTTCTTTAAGTACGCTGTACCGGTACAGCATCCTAATAAATGTTTGCTGCACCGGATGAGGTCATTACGTCAGCGCCGGCTGTTGCTGAAAACCAGCGCTGGGGCTCTGTCTCGCATAGGGTCGCAGCATAATGCTCAGCTATAGCCGTTTTGCGTGGATGTGACGCATGCTTCCCCCAACCTTTCTTATTTTTTTTTGTGTTTTTGTTCTGTTTGCGTCATATTTACCGCCAATAAACGTATTTTTTTTCTTTCAACTCCCTTTATAGGCATTCAAATCAAAATCATAAACTATTTCAGGCAAAAAATCAGCATTTTTTTACGTAAAAAGCTACAAAAGACAGCCCTCAAAACGCCTACCCTTAACTCCGTCCTTACGCATACTAAGTACTTATGTTAATTTCTACTAATAAGTTCTCATAACTATTTCAAATTATTGTCATTAAAATAACACCTTTACATAAAGATTCGTGTCACACAGCAGCTAAACACATTAAAGACGAGACAAAGAAAAACGAAGCGAGAAAATGTGAAGGAAATGTCGCGCTCAGATATTGAATATCAAGTCCGGGATGAGAAACGTGTTAGCAACGACGTAACAATGTAGGTACGGGCGATGCACAAACGATGCTGTTGCATAGCAACATCACGCGTTGTTGCCCCAAAGGGTTGGGTAGAGGTGTACCTATATTACACCCACATTTCGCCAATTATATTTAAGTCCCATGTAATAGGGGGCGAGCCTATCGCTATCAACCGGGCATAAATACAGACTTTTTGGGATGTATGAAGAAGCCTCCTCGTGTAGCGCAGTTTGTTCCAACAGTTACTCAACTGAACCGAGCGCTCGGCGCATCCTGGACAGTCACACCCAACACCTTATTTGAATGGCCAATTCTTCCCTTACCGGAGTCCGGCGTCAAGCAGCCTGCTGTGTTTCGTCGATGCGTGGGATTCCAGGCATCTTCTCGGCACGCGCGTTCCATCACAGACTTCATCCATCGCTTTCCATCAGGCGTGATCGAGGTCAAGAGCGGGACCATTCAGTAATAAATAAAAGTCTGGGCTGCTTCTGTGAAATTCCAGATAGAAAAACAAAACAATACTTTTCCCGACCTGGAAATCGCACCTAAGACCCCATGCTCAGTTCAGCAGTTGCGTTCTGTTCATAACGTAAAAGATATGCGACACTGTATGGTGTAACGAACGATAGATTCGCGTCCCGAAGCATTTTGCCGTGAATAAAGGAGGAGACGAGAGATTATAATTGGACCCCCATTACCCACTGGAAGCGTCGGAATCCGAATAGCCAGAAGTTATAGTTTCCAATATATTTTAGCATTTTTATTTACGCTAACAAAAAGGCAATTATTAACCTGGATTTTATTACCTAGATAGCATAACATCGCATAATCAGCCTATACTGCACCCTAATTGCGTAACAGACTATTAATCGGAATCTGAATCATTTTGAAGCAAATTGCTAATCCATTGCTTCATAAGTTCGAAAAATTTATCTGCTCAACACGTGAATAACGCAATGAATGTTGATGAACTGTCAAAATGAAACCGATTCCGATTGATAGTGTGTTACGCAATTAGGGTGCTGTTCTCAATGCTGGGACACAGGCATCCTTTCGGTGAGAGAGTGATTTAGATATAAAAACAGATTAAAAATTTTAAGATTTTGATCTTAATATTTGTAGTAAAAATTAAGCGTTTGAAGATTTGCTTATATGTACAGACACCAGCACATAAAGCTACCCGAAACTGTCAAATTTTCGCAATAAATTTTGAGCCTTATGCTTTAGTGATAAAGTTGAAAATCTATCAAATAAATTTGACATATTGTAGTAGCTTGATGTGCTGACGTTTGTACACTTACGAAAAACTTAATTCTTTAGAAAGGGCACGCTACTAGCCGAAATTCTTTATAGAAAGGCCGGTATCGTCTTAAAAAAATATATGAACCATCCATTTAAACAAAAAAACAAAACATTTTTTTTCCTCATAACTCCCACAAATAAACATTACGCTTCTATTAGGCTCCACCGCAGTCAGGTAAAAACGCTCAACCAGGAAATCAGTGTACTCACTCAGTTCAAAAGCAACTTTGTCCAACTTTCCTGTACTGCCGGTCTGAAAGTTGAATATCATAGCAAGGGACGCCACATTCACGGGGTTATTATATACAGGGCTATTTACTTGGAGCTATTTGGACAAGGCTATTTATACACGGGTGTGGAAGGACTTATGAATATTAGATCGGCGTAGGTATATAATGCGCTTTACTAGAGGGTTTTAGAAAAAATAATAATATTAATATGGCTATTTTCGACTTTTTGAATATCATAATGCCAAATATTGATAAGAAAATACCTATATGTGCATTATTAACTGATTTATCAAAAGCGTTTGATTATGTAGACCATGACATACTTTTAAAAAAAATTGAAACATACGGTATACGAGGAAATGTGCTTAATCTTATAAAAACCTATTTAAAAGGACGCAAACAATTTACAGAAATTTCTAGAGTCTGTGTAAAAACAAAAAAAGAAAAAAGTATACTTCTTCTAGAAGAAATATTAAATTTGGTGTCCCACAGGGCAGCATACTCGGCCCCTTATTATTCTTACTGTATGTAAATGATTTGCCAAGCCAGATGCCAAATCCAATTGTCCTTTTTGCTGATGACAGCACTTTGATAATTAAATGTCATAATAAAGATTCCTATGAAGCTAATGTCAATAGTACGCTTGAAAATTTTATAAATTGACTTAATAAAAATAACTTAATTATAAATTTAGAGAAAACAAAAGTAATGCATTTCTATCAAAGAATAATAAATACAAATATGGGTATAAATTATAATGGACAAACAATAGATAAGGTCAATGATGCAAAATTCCTAGGAATTTCAATTGATAGCCAACTGACATGGAAAATTCAAGCAGATGAAATATGCAAAAAACTAAGTTCAGCTGCATATGCATTATATAGTTTATCAAAAAAAGTTAACTTTCAGACAGTATTGATAGCATACCATAGTCTAGTTGTTTCTGTATTGAGGTTTGGTATAATATTCTGGGGAAACTGTAGCGAAAGAGAAAATATCTTTAAGGCGCAAAAACGCTGCATTAGATCTATTTTTAATCTCAAAGTGACCGACAGCTGCATACCTGTTTTAAAAAAAATATAATCTTTTAACTTTTGCATGCCTATATATATTAGAAATAGCCATTTTTGTTAAAACAAATGGGTGACCATTTGTTTATTGCTATTTCTAAAATTATTCCCGACTTTGAAAGATACCAGAAACAGGACTACAAGTTTAAGAACTCAATACGAAGACAAATTATGCATAGGTAATAAATATAAAACTGCATTATTGAGAAAGAGTGTTATGTGCATGGCTCCTCTTATTTATAACAATGTACCAAAAATTATTAAAGAGCAACCTTTAATAAAATTTTAAAAAAATTACTTGTTCAAAAGTGCTATTACACTGTATCAGATTTTTTAAATGACAAAACTATTTAATTTACAGTGCTTAATTCCAAAGTTTTTTATTTTTATTTTTTAAATAAGTAATTATATAGCTTTAAGTAAATAGAATAATTTTAGTACTTATTTAAGTTAAACATTTTTGCATACCATGAGGCAGAATGCATAAGGATGCAAAAATATTTGTAACACCTAACTGTATTACCTACATTCGATGCAAATAAATAAATCTATCTATCTATCTATCTAGACACATTTGCACTGAATTATGTAAATTATTGGGATAATGTTTGAGAAATACCGTTTTTAGTTGGAGTGGTTTCATATTGGGTAACTGGCAGGTTTTGCGTTTGAATACAACAATTCGAAACAGGTTGGATACAATATACAGGATAGCAAGGACATTGTCGCACAACCTTTTACGAGGTAGGTTATTTTTTTTTTAAATTGGTTGTCTGTAAAGTCGGTTTACGGACGATAGTTTTACGTGATAACGTCATAAAGAAACATTGATGAATAAATGTGTCACAAGTCAACGCTTGGGCCGATCGTGCCTCTCTATCGCTTGTTTCGTGCTCTCGGTTGCACGCTCAGGCTCAGACGGAACGTGACACGTAACTTCATGACTATTATTAAAACTAATACCTATTACCATAATCAGCCTATACTTTTCCCACACACACGGGCCTCCTCTCGGTGAGAGGGAGTGGGCCGTAATCCACCACGCGGGCCCAGTGCGGATAGGTAGATCTCATACTCAAACTCAAAGCATTTATTTCAATTAAACCATTTACAGGCACTTTTGAATTGTCAAGATTGTCACATGACACATGTCTTCGATTTTTTGATTCTAGGACATGCCGGTTTCCTCACGATGTTTTCCTTCACCGTTTTGAGAGCAGTGGTGATGAAATAATTTACACAAAGTAATGCGCCTGTCTGGGTTCGAACCTACGACTTTACAAATCGTAAGACGCGGCCATTTCTACAGGGCCACCTCTGCTCCTCAGATAACTAATACTTACTAAAAACTTTATAAGAAATGTTCATTAAATCACTTCAAACATAATTTCCAATTTAAATACCTCTTAGAATTTCTGTCTGAAATTGTACCTTTATTGTAAAACTAATGTATATTGCTGTTATATGAAAATGGATGTCGGCGCCCCAAGAAGATGGCTCGATATTATATTGACAGGCAATCGGGGAAGTGCCCCATAATAGGTTACGTGATGGTTATCGGAACATACATTATATGCACGTATAATTTTAACTGTAGTAGGTAGCGAAGAAAATATACAAAATGTATACGTCATGTAATTCCCGACTGTCATTCGTGGATCTTTGGCAGTCGTTAAGGGATGTCGGAAACCCAAAAATCTGGCAGGAAGCCTTCTTGCCCGTCCTGGCGTGGAGCTGTCAATTTTTTCTGTTCTGTGCTCGTGATTATACAGGATGAAATTGAAAACATGCGATAAACTGAAATGGGAGATTGTACTCATCATTATGAACAACTTTTACTAAGGGACCAAAGCTGCAATCGCGAAGAAAACATCAGCTGTTCCCTAAATTTTGAGGAGTTATGCGTGCATAAATTTAAGGAACGCTGATTTTTTTTTTTCGCGATTTCAGGTTTGGTCCCATAGTAAAAGTTGTTTATAATGATGAGTACAATTTCCCATTTCGCTTTGTCGCATGTTTTCAATTTCACCCCGTATATCTGTTTTGTTTTTTTTTTTTATCATCGAGTGAACTGATATTTTTGTACGTTTTTTTTTAACTTTTTTTTTCTTTGATTTTATATAATTATTTATACTTTTCGCACAAAAAGGGTACAAAGGCGGACTTAATGTCTTAGGCATTCTCTCTTTTCTTCTTTTCATTCTAATATTGTGACATCGTTAGTCTTTCATCTTTTCTTAGTGGTGGCCCACTGGTAATGACCCCGACTTACAAAATGACTGTACGACACGACATAAACGTGTCGTAGATACTACTTTGGAATCGGCAACTTACCTTCTATGGCATTTGAAAAGTACCTGTAAAAGGTTAAATTAAAGAAAATTCCTTATTTTTTTACTTTCTAAAGACATGCAAAGCCATTTTTTTTAAATTAGATTGTGCCCTTGTGTCTAATTAATGTTTGTGGCATGTAAACCAAAATACCAAAAGTTCCACATATTAACGTATGTGTAAATTAAATCAAAGGCTTCTAGAAAATCTCAAGATGGCAAATAAAGACGAAATTCTAAACATTTTTGCGCTCTGTTTGTTACAAGAGAATTAATTAAATTCTCTACGTACAGAGTCAGGAGCAAATTATATTATTTAAATGGAATTCCTGGCCCTTACGTAACACATTTGATTTAGAGATACGTACTTATAGGTACGTATTTTCGACGAACATAATAAGAAATGCAATACATTGTTTTTATTTACTGAAAAACATTCAATCTGCCTTGTCTTGATGATGATGATGATAGAACTCCCTTTTCCGCACTTTCATTCGGTCCGTTGTGCGTGGGGATTCTGGCTAACAGAGCCAGCCTAACTCCGCCCAGAAGCACAGAAGCTTCCTGGGAGCTTCACAGGCTTCGCGGAGTGACCTCACTGTTCCGAGGATTTCTGCGTGTTGAGAAGCCACAGCCTCGCATTCCAGGATGACGTGGGTGGCTGATTCCTCGGCGTCAAGGCAGCCCCTGCAGAGGGGACTGTCTGTGGCGCCTATGTTAAAAAGATGTTTGTTAAGGGGGTTATGGCCCGTGATTGTTCCTATTATTATTCTAAGGTTATCTCTACTCAAGCTGAGAAGTTTTTTGGTTAATCGCGGGTGTAGCATTGGTAAGGCTAATTTTGACTGCCTACAGTCTGTTACCCGTGACCACCTGTTGTTATGGAGTTCGGCCGATCGATCTTTGGCTCTGCCTTGTCTTTTCCCAACCACATTGGGGTCGGCATCAAGTCTACCCGGACGCAGCAGGATACCAGTATTTTACATGGAACAACTGCTCTGACCTCCACAACCCAGTTACTGGGTAATACGATATCCCTTGGTAGAACTGGTTGTCAGACTTTCGGGTTGCTAACTACCCGTAACGACTGTCAAAGATCGACGAATGACAGCCGGGACCAGTGGCTAAACGGCGTGCTTTTCAGGGAGGGGGGAGGCACAGAGGGGTTTCGGTATGAAAAATTGGTCACCCATCCACGGACGGACCGTGGCAAGCGTAGCTTAACCTAATCGATCGACCCGTGCAGCTATTATTACTTAGCCACGAGTCTGAAAAGCACTAGATCTATCATATTAGGTGCATATAAACATATTTTCTTTTCTTTCTTAGGTTAAGGTTTAACAATAGTTCCTCCTATTCTATGCTAGACACTGTTCTTCTTTATAGTAATACCTATTTAGAAAAAACAACTAAGATTATTTATCAACGATTATAAATGATACCTATCAACCAATAAATCGCACACAACATCGTAATAATTCGCACATTTCATTAGACAGTTTCCACACCGTATAGAAGATAGAATGTTACCCTCACGCCAAACGCATAAAATATCGACAGGTAATTTATAAATTGGATTCTCCGAAGGTATATAGGGCATAATAAACCTTCAATGTCAAGTCAGCCGTAAAACTTTTTGACCTTTTTAGTAGGTATAGTACACAGCACGTAGGCAGGGAACAAAATCAAAATAAGCTGGCCTCGTATTCCATTGAAACTTCGGACTATGGTAGGCCAGCTCAAGGTCAGTGTTGCCATCGACGAACGGACTGTACCTACTATGAAAACGATGACAATTAATAATACAATTTTATATCCAAGCGATCGTTATTTAAGCTAAGTACATACCTACCACCGATTTAAGAGGATTATGAAGATTCTTTATAAGACTGTTAAGTGGCGATATTTTAAATAATTTCATTACTTAATGCTATTAAAGGTGAAGACAGACTTTAATCCAGCCACTTTATTCTGGCTTAGAGGAATTAGAGCAACCGTAATGAATTTCGTAAGGCTTTTTGAGATGTTTTATTTATCTCATCTTATAGGTATCTATTTCTGTTAAACCTGGTCGAAAAAAATATTTCTTGATGTTTGTCCATATAATTGAAAATCTCCTGTTAGCTCTATCTATCAAATCAAATCTAATTTATTCGTAAATGTAGGTTTCATTACAATAAGATGGCCAGTTCGCTACATTTTACTCGAGAGCATACAAATAATAGCAAAGTTCAGTGTCGAAACCACAGACACACATTTAAAATAAAATTTAAAACAAAAAATAACTGAATTACTTACATACTAACACACAATTCTTTACGTACTAACACACAACTATCAATGTATATAAGGGCGTATTCCACCACAGGACGTATTCCGTTTATACACAATAAGTCTTATCCTTTTTATTTGGTGGGAAATTATCAAATAACTTCTCCCGCTCTGGCCGAGCGGGAGGGTGTCTAAAACCCACCCGTGTTCCTTCAGTTGTCTGTGCCAGGGGTCACGATATCTCTTTCAATCAACCCGCGACCCTGGCAGGCATTAGCCCTAGCGGACCCCGTCAGTTAGTGCTGACATCTCTTTGAGTCTTATCCTGAGAACAAATTTTGTATGTACAGTTTTTCTATACTATAACTGTTAACTGCTGAGAGTCGCTGCATATTGCTGAGCGGCGTGTTTCCCCCAACCTTTTCTTATTTTTTTTTGTGTTTATGTTCTTTTTTGCGTCATGTTTACCGCAAATAAACGTATATTCTTTTTTTTGTTTATTCTTTAGACGTCAATTTTATTCCACGGATAAAACATATCTGAATTTGGTAAAATCACCCCTAAATAGTATAAAACAAAGCTTCTTGTCGTGTGATTTTGTTTCTATTTTCCCCATAATTTACAAAGTTTCATCCGGAAGGTTTATGTATATGAAAACATCAGGCAATGCAGGTAATACGGGCTGGTGTCCACAATTCCACGGCAATCGCGTATTTTGTGTTAACGAGGGTACAATTGTTAATGAAGGTGTCGCTGATGCCTATAAGATATTAAGTTATTTTAGCTTAGGTATTGGCTGCAACTCTAGCATACAACTCTACTTACCTTAGGCCTATTTTTACTGTAATATGTTATTTAAAGTTTATTTATTTATTTAAATTTTAATTTTTTTTATTTTTAAGTTTATTTAAAATATTTTTTTGTTATTTACGAGAATAAAACATTAAAATTAAACTTACAACAAATAAATCTCGATAATTTAGCAAGCTGTAAAAACCGAGTGAAGCAGAGGCAGGCCGCTAGTTTTATAACCAAAAGACGGTAAAATAACATAAATTCACTAGAAAGCTTCAACATTAAATGCTAAGGGATATCAAAACGTACGTCAAATCAACGAAATACTTAAATTTAAATGAATTCTTAACAAGGAGACATTTCTTTTACATAAAATAAGCTTAAGCAAGTACATAGCGCGTAAAGATACAAAGCAGTTTCGTATCGACTGTGTACCTAAGCATTAATACATAAGTCTTTATTAACACGGAGCGGGGAAAAGCCGAGCCTTATTTACTAGTGTCGAGAATCCCTTATGTAAGCATCGATCGGCTGATGTTAACTACCGCTGAATAAACTTACTGTATTTGTTGTTTGACTGTATTTAGTAACACGATTGTAAAATGTTGGTTTATCAATGAATCCATAATAATTATAAAAGACGTTTAGTTTCGGCGCTATTTTTTTACCAAAGACCCATCGCCATACGTGATAATTCTGCCAGACTTTTGGGCACTTTTTCTGTTGACAGCGATGCGGTCATATTTTTTGATGGCCTGTGTGCGATTCTTTACCCTCTTTTTTTATACACACATACATCCGCCGCGCGCCGCCTAGCCTTGTCCCAACTATGTTGGGCTTCCAGTCTAACCGGATGCAGCTGAATACCAGTATTTTACATGGAGCGACTGCCTATCTGACCTCCACAACCCAGATACTGGGTAATACGATACGGCTTGGTTAGACTGGTTGTCAGACTTTCGGGCTTCTGACTATCCGTAATGACTGTTAAAGATCCACGAATGCCAGCCGGGACAAATGGCCTAACGTAACGTAAAGATCCCCGTCCACAGACCAACCGCGGCAAGCGTAGCTTAACCTGATCAGTCTGTGCGGTGGTTATTATTTTTAAGCACGTTAAGCCGTTGGTCCTGCGCCTGATCTCTCTCTGGTCATGTCAGATTGCCGTCCCATCGGACTATGAGAGTAAGGGAAGAGCGAGTGCACCTGTGTCTGCACGCACACTTGTGCACTATAATATCTCCTCCGTACCTGGCTAATCTACGTTGAGATTAGCCACCGTGACCGAAATCAGTCGGGGAGGCTATTATTATTATTTAGCCACGGGCCCCTTTAAACACACATACATGCACATATAATTAATATTATTTTAAGTCTGTAGGCATTCGTTACTTTTCTACTAATTGAGATTTTTTTAAATAGATATTTAGATATAGCATTGTTTCGTTTATATATTTTAATGTATTAAATTGCGAATCAGAATATTGAAAACACGGATCCAGTATAATAAGTTAGGAGCGCCGATATTAACAAGATCAATATTGACTCCGAAACAAACCGGAAAATATAATACTGAAAAATATATTTCATACCACGACCTCTTCCACCCGACCAACGTTAAAAGCCCTCATCGTGAAATTGAAACAAAAATAATACTCCACAAATCTTCATATCAATATACAGTGCAATAACAATGGCAATGGAACCGTATCCGCTCGTCCATCATCCCCTATAGGCCGTAAAACAAATACAACGTGCCCACTATATCTTGGTAGACGGCGAAATACGGTACTAAAAACTGTAAATGTACTCAAATTGACATAATATTGACATTTCTCTTCACAAACAGCGCCACCAGGAAGTGTCAAATTATACTAGACATCATACACAGTAAATTCAATACGTTCCAATGATTTGAACAGTAATGAAAAATTTGTTTTGTACGCCATCGATCGTAGCGGGCCTACGAGCCGCCGGCTACGCGCTACGGTGCTACGCCATTACTTGTAGCGTAGCAGCGAGACAATAAGGTTTGTGATTCAAATGTAGTTGTGTTGGATTTTTTGTTCTATTTAGGTTCTGTAAGGACAACTGAAATTATAGTCTATATTTTCAGTTGTTAAATAAAGCCATTTTATGTTCAGAAATAATGAGTCAATTACACATACATACGTACTTGTATGTGTAATTAAACCTTTTTCCTCAAAGTAATTTACTAGATACCAATTTGGAATAATTAACTTAATTATAGATTTTCCTTATCATAGCTAGTTGCTACCTAATTACGGATAAAAATATGAAGTAAAATATTTAGAACTTCTTCGCGATTCCTTTATTATTAATTTTTTATCAGAGTTACATGAATACCAACTTGGAAGAAGTTCCAAAACATATTCTGCGTGAAATTAAATAGCAACATTAATTAATCTAGCGTAAGGAGAAATTTATTAATGAAAACCATTTCAACAATAACACCAACCAAGAATAGACCTAATTTATTTAGTAATAAAGTTGTAAATCGCATGGTCAAAATCCCGAAACTCCAATAAAATAATTTGCGCACTCACTGCTTATTTCACAATATAATGACAAGGTACAAGAAACAATCTTAATTCAATCTGTGCAAAAACGTCACAAATAACGTCCCATATAAGGTTCTCACCTGTACCCCAGGTGCCGAGGCCCCGGGCCCCGGAGTACGGGGGTACCCCACGGCCCCACCTTTCTACCAACGGAGCCTTTAATTATACCACTTAAGGTCTCTTAATTAAATCCCTGGGTGACACGTATATTCGTTCACGGGATTTGTTTGCCGTTCCCGCGAAATTGTATGGAGTGACACTTAAGTAGAACGTGCACGAATTGTTGTCGCTTGTGTGTAATTGGCTGTGTTAAGGCTCTTATACACGGTTGTGAAATAATTACCTGGTTGGTAGTGTCAAACTCACCGACTAAATAACAACTAAATACACACATCAAAAGTGTCTAGGGATCAAGCATTTTTATGCGGATTTCTTGAGATTGAGATGTGGCTTTGTAATAAATTTATGATTTTATAAATTTATATGGATCCTTTTTGGTGCATTTCATAATTTGAATCAGGAACTGTGAATCAAATTCGAGTAAAAGATGAAAATCAGCTGTCAATATTTTCCCTATAAAAACATACAACGCATTGAAGACATTATTAGTGCTACTGTTTCCCTACTACTGATTAAAACCAACGTTATTATGGAGCGGCGACGTCATTTAAGCAGGGAAGAAATGCTCAGAGCCGTGGGAATGATAGAAGCTGGTTCCCGGCAACGTACTGTGGCTTTAGCTCTGAATACAAGTCAGAGTGTTATCAGTCGACTTTGGACACGTTACCGAAGCACTGGTACCGTGGCTGAGCGCCATGGAGGACGGTATCGCTGCACCACACGGAGACAAGACCGATACATTCAAATCTTAACTCGAAGAGCTCCAACAATAACCGCCATGATGTTAGCCGTGAGGCTTCATCACTCTTCAGGGAACTTAATTAGCGACCAAACAGTCAGAAACCGCTTGCATGAAGTGAACCTTCATTCCCGAAGACCGCTACGGGTACCACCTATAGCAATGCACAATCGTAGGATTCGATATCAATGGGCTCTTGAACACAGAAATTGGGCAGAAGAACAATGGCGTTTCGTGTGCTTTTCTGATGAGTCTCGTTTTGGTATGAGACCGGATACAAGACGTATACGACACTGGAGAACCCCTGGACGCCAACAGCGATTAAAATCCTGCCAGGAAGTCCATCCTTATAGTGGTGGAACCATCATGGTATGGGCGGGTATTTGGATCGGCGGAAGAACTGAGTTGATTTGGATCAGAGGCAACCTCAACGCTCAAATTTATGCTGAGACGATTGTATCAGACGTCATCGTTCCTCTACAAGTGCAAATCGGTCCCTTATTTCAGTTAATGCATGATAATGCACGACCGCACACCGCAAGAGTTGTAAGACAGACTCTCGCCGCAGCTAACATCAATGTCCTGCCCTGGCCTGCTCAGTCGCCAGACTTGAACCCGATTGAGCATGCATGGGATATGCTACAGAGAAGAGCTCTGCCGAATATGGAGGGTATCCAGTCGCAAGAAGACCTTTTTTTGTTGTTGCAACGAACATGGGCGGCCATTCCACAGCGTGATTTGGATGAACTCATTTTGAGTATGCCAAACCGATGTTCTTGTGTTGTTAGTGTTCGCGGTAGAAACACGGATTATTAATTGTTTAAGTTACCCAATAAAATTTTAGAGAAAACTGTTATTTCAGTCTTTTTTTCGAACTTTTGTGTTAGTGGTTCAAATGTCAAAAATCCCTTTATTAGGAAAATGGCAAATTTCTTTATTAATGCAAAGGTGACTTGGTTTATCGTTACTGTGACAAACGAAAACACTTTATTTGATGAATCCTTAAAAGAAAATTTTAATTAATATCAATCAGGAGAAAAGTTATTGCAAAAATATATGTTGATCCCTAGACACTTTTGATGTGTGTAGTAACCAGACAACTTTTATAGTAACCATAGACTGGTTACTATAAAAGTTGTCTGCATGATCAATAGGTGTAAATCAGAGGAGCAATTCTCGTAATTTTAAGAACGTCCACAGTCTGATCTCAGTCTCAATCTGTCAAAAATACCTCTAATTTCCCAACATTTTGACAAGTTTTTGACTTTGATTGTCGCTGAGATGAGATTGCGACAAGATTTTGAACGTTTTTAATTCTGGGAATTGGCCTTCTGGCGTTTTTTTAAGTAATAACTTGGAATTATTATAAGCCACTATTATTTATTTATTGGTTGCTTGGAAGACATCGCAGAAAGCGATAAGGCCGCACATTGTACATTTTGTAGTGATTGATGTATTTTTTATGTTATTTATTTTTGTGATGTACAGAGGCCAGCACATCAAGCTACCCTGATCTGTCAGATTTTCCCAATTGAATATGAACCTTATTCCTTTGTACTAAAGTTGAAAATCTATCAAAGAGTAATACTTCCAAGTTTCAAGTAGATTTAGAATTGTAATGTACGTTTGACGTGTACAAGAAAAGTACAATTCTGTTACATTTTCTTTGATTTCCATATCCATATTCAAAATGCAATTTTGCATGGAAACTACCTTTATAAAATAATATAATCAGATAGCAGCTGTAGAAGTCATACTTACAGTAATTTAAATAAAATCGCTTGCTCCATAAAACGCTTTACGACATGCAAATCATCACTTACTTCCACTCGTAATTTCACATTACTCAGACTCAGGCAATCTCGTTACTTTGATATTAAGCCCCACGTTCGCAAATTACCTGGAAAAATAAAAAAAATAAATGTTAGAAGATCGGACGCGGTAACTCAATCATCAAGTGCTGACATATGAACACGGCAAGAGGCAGACTGTTTGGCGTGGCGCGCAGGGCATGCCGGCTCAATTCTAAATTGGTCGAGTTATATGCGTTCGCGCCGACGACGACGCCGCATGCGAAATTAGCGTCAGAACACGCCCCGTGTCGTTACCCCGCCGCGCACACATTAAATTATTTCGAGAACGTTTGCACATGTTCCTTTACACGTTATAACTTATAAACTTAACACACGCGACGTGATTGCAGTACAATTAGCGCGAATGTATCAACCAACTTAGTCCGCAGCTTGGTTTACGAGCGCACCGCCGCCGCCGCGCAGCCCGCTCCTATTGACAATGGAACGATAAATTTTAACATCGCTGCGGCTAACTTTCTATAATAAAACGTAACACGACAGTTATTGCTGTCATTTCGCTGGATTTAACATTTACCTCGTCTAATTGAACGATGGACAATATAACCGATGTTTTAATACTCAATACGCCGCGCATGGCAACCAGACTCCGCGGCATGTTCGAACCAAGGCGGAGTTTTTTGAACGTCGGCGTGCAAAAAAGTCAACTAAGCGATACGAGGCACGCAGATTTGTAAAGGAACAACAAGATAGGAACGCGCCGAGCCGAGGAACGGGTTCCGTTCGTGAGAATGCACGCTAATGTATGCGGCATAAGAACAAAATGCGCCCGCCGCGGCCGCACGAGCGCCGCACCCATACCCGCGCACTCAATATGTGCCTCGATATAATACCTAATGCAAGAGAACTTCACAATTAAACACGAATAATAAAATCACCAAGAAAAAGCCGGACAATGCAGTATTGTGGCGAGAAGTGATAACGATTAATACGGCTAAAATGACAGTTGCACGCGCGGCCCTGTCGCATGCAACAAGAGCTCGGTTCGTTAGAGCTACAGATTTAAAATAAAACTCTCCGCGGCGGGAACAAAAAGAAGAACCTGCGGTACGAAGTAGGCGCTTGACCTGCGCGCTGAAATGACATCATCGCGGAACGCGCTGAAGCTAAAACGATGCTTGCCAAATTGTAATAAGAGTTAATTTAGCGCGACGCGGCTTTCGCTTCCAGCTTTTTGCAATTACCCGTTCCGGCTGCACTCACGTTTTATTTCAATTGTCTCTGCGGGTGGATTGCCCTATTTCGAGAGTGCATTCGCGAACAATTTTCACCCAATCAAATCTAGTGCACTTGTGATTACCACAGCCCGGCTACGCGTCGCGAGTACCTAATTGTCAACTGGAAATCATAATTGTTTGAGTGCACAGAACAACTAACATTGTTTCAATTAACATTTTACTGTAGGAGTTAACGATACTTTTTATCAGTTATATCTCGGAGCGGGACAACGGACAAATGTTGCTCAATGCTCAAACGTTCATTAAAAGCTCTTTATCTGTGCTCGCGATCAAGCAGATATAAAATTATAAAACTCCGGTTGGTTTAATGAGCGGTAATCATGTTACAGTCAAGGGCTGTCGTTCGTTGATTGAGTTAAATAAGTTGTGATTGCGGATCGGGTTACGGTCGCCGGTCGCTGCAGACATCCGATTTTCTACTTAGTTGCGTTTTCCTTGCATGGAGCAGACGAGGCGGCGCGGGCGCGCTGCGACCTGACTTATAACACATCGGTATTATGCAAAATAATACCAAAGTACACTCACCGACGGCTGTAGAATCTCAATTTGTGAACTCGACATGTTTTCGTACATGATTTGGAAGAGCGCCCGATACAAATTGAGGTTTTATTAACAGGGAATATATGTAAAAGTACACGAATGTAATCATCCGATGCATTGATAGATGGAGGCGAGCGGTGTTTGTTTGGCAAACAATTGATTTATAAATAAGCAAACGTTGCAGGATGGTAATAATTTACGGCGGCTACAGCCGTACAGCCGGTGGAACACGCTACAAATCTCCGTGTAATCCTGACAAACTCCAGTCAGATAGCGCGTTGTCAGCGTATATCGCGCCGGACGCCACCGGACAACGCCGGACGTGGGTCGGACAAGACACGATCGATATAATTCGCTCCCGCTACTTATTTACCCAACCCGGCCTGTAATTAAAACCAAACAATGGCCAAACTTATCAACGGATTCAGTTTAAAACATACTCATTACGAGTTATAATGAAAAAGTAACATAAAGGCAGTTACTGAACAGACAGAATGACAATGTTATTACTGCTAGTCACGCTCTGCTATTAAAAGGAATTAAACGTAGATTATGACTAAAACTGATTACTGTCTTTGTAAATACAAGTTTTTAAACGATCAAATTCTTTATTTTAAACCATTTTAATGGAAATGGCGAAATATTTGAATGGCATGAATCCCAAAACTTTGTTCGTACCTTAAAATTAATTTGGCTTTTATTTTCAAATGAAACAAAATCGCCTGACAAAGGAATTGGATCCAACAGGGATACAAACGCAAGATTTCAATTTAAAATGAGAATGCTTGCCCTAAAACAGGAAATATTACGATCTCGGCCCTTTAACGAAGATTCTAATTCCATCTTAATATTGCAAAAACCTTTCGTGTCTTATGACACACGAATTTGACTCTTCATACTGTTATCACAAGTGCCATATTCGCCTGTCAAGGTGCCGAGACGTTCAGTTCTTGAATAAAGCTAAACTAATCAACTAACAGCCTGGTAAAGTGACCGGCTGGACATAAAATATTCAATGTCCGTCAGCTATGCACTTTCTGTATTAATGCGAGCGCCAATATGCAAATTATTTGGAAATAGCTTCTATTATAAACTTTGCTTAGTACAGTATATCACGACTTGATATTCTTGGAAGGAATAGGCAGTAAGAACATATTGTTCACTAATTTTAGATGGTAGGTAATGTAGGTATTATCTGTATGAGCTGGCACAGAAGCGTGGTGATTGGAATAACTATAGAAATATTTCTTATATCTATGGGCTATAGACATAAGAAATTAGAGGATATGACCAACAGTAGGTGAAGTCGAGCAATGGATGATGATGAATGAAAGTATTAAGTCCCTTGTAGGTAATTAGGGCACACCTATTGTTATTTTGTCGGCCAAATACCTACTCAACTTCGAGAAAAATATAAATGGTCCAAAAGAAAATCTCATTATCATTTCTCGATCAAAAATCGAAGTCGTCCTTACACTCATAAGCCAAAAAGTGCAAACAACTAAACTCAAGAAACTAAAATCTACATACTTATATAAACTTTTCATGTAAATGATACCTACACATAAAACATGATATCTACCTACTGCATATTGAAATAAATAAATATCAGATATTATAATATTCAGTCGCATCTGGTTCGATTGAAATCCAAAACCAATTTACTTAGAAAAGGGCAAGATGATGTTGATTGGAACATCAAAGTGCCAATTTCACAAATGAAACTGGATGCGTTCAGCACATCTACACCGCGTTCTAAAGCCGTCAGTGTCAATATTCCACAACAATGATGACATTGACAGCTCTAAACCTAGTTTAAAGTGCTGATCGCATTCAGTGTCATTGGTGATATTCGCCTTAAGTAATCGTCTAGAATTTCACCGTCCCGCGTCTTTATACACACGGCTACAAATCAAGCTATACATTTCCAGTTTTAGCTGACCTCGTATTGTATAGGTTTTTCGTATAATTAGAAGTCAGCTTATACTGGTTATGTATTGCTTGATGTGTAGCCGTGCATGCCAACAGCACAAAGTAAAAAATCAAAATATTTTATTTCACATAAACCTGGGCACTTATTAAACGTCAGAAGCTAGGTGCACGGTTCCAATCGGTCATTTCCTATGGATAGGAGCCGGCAAGAAACTCAACGGTTACTCTTTTAAAAATAATTAGATTATACAACGTTTCCAAATTCCAGTGTTATTAGGTACGGGAGGACAGTGACAAGGTGTTGCAAATTCATTAGTGGTCACGTAAAAGCTCTTTTGGCTGCGGAAGCGGTAAATCTCCCTAAAACTTCAAGTGAATCTAGATTTTAACTTCGGAAATTTATACTTGGTTAACTGTTTCTTGAAAACTTAAGGATTTCTCGAGTGCTTTTACAGCTTTCGTTTATGATTTACTTATTAATAGGTACGTAGAGATAAATATTTAAATTTATATTATTATAATTTAAACATTATGAATAAAATGAACGTACTTACATAGTTTCTAATAACTCCGACCAGTAAAACTTAATATCCAGGCTTAAATCATAAAAGCTATTTCAACACAAGATTTATACTTTGTGTTCCTCCCGAGCTTTTCTAAGAACGAACACTTTCGAGTTACTTAGTTCAAAATGAGAAATCTTCGGTCATATTGTTCCTTTTTACAGCTAAGTAATATATAAGTGAGTGTACGAAGGAGTTTTATTATACTACCTAGTAAAATCTAATATCAACTTCATAATATATATCTATGCAATTAAATAAAATTGAAGTATCTGTTTGTAATGTCAAAATAACAGTTTTTTACTTGCATAATAAAGTGTATACGGTAGGTACATAGAAAAACACATTTTTTTGGATTTCTTTTTGCTGTTTCCAGGTAATATCCGAAACGGCAGGACCGATTTTTACGGGACAATCACTGGCTGATAGCTAGCTGATGTTTATAAGAGTAACTTAAGCTACATTTATTTTAGAAAAATAATGAGGGTTCCGCGCAAAACAAATAAAAACATGAAATCCAATTATTGTTTTCTGATATACATGCGAACGAAGTCGCGAGCACAGCTAGTAAATTCTAAACCTATAATAAATTATCATTAGGTACTTAGAGAATTTTACGCTAAACCCTGAAGTAAAAAATCAACTCAATCTCATGTCAGCGAAATACTCGATAAAATAAAACGGTTTTATATCCTCGAAGGTAGACATCGATTTCCAATTAATTATGCTACGTATACGTCTGTGACGTCATTAACCGTCGGCTGACGTCATTAGCCCTCCTTGCGTTACCGTCATTCATATCTGCCTTTGTCTTTTAATGGACGGGAATGAAAGACTTTCGTTAATGGTGGAGAGCCTTTTGTGTTCATTTGTACTTTCGTCTATAGATTTGGATGGTGTAGCAAATTCTGTGGGCATATTCTGGGTGCATTTTTTCTTTTTGAGGTGCTTGTGGTTAAGAAATAACAGCCGCACGTTTCCATCGATCAGGTTAAGTTAAACTTGTCGCAGTTGGGTCGTCTCCGTGGATGGGTGACCATCTATACATACCAAGACCTCTCAGTGCTTAGGAAAGCACGTTAAGCCGTTGGTCCCGGCTGGCATTCGTGGATCTTTGACAGGCGTTACGGGTCGTCAGAAACCCGAAAGTCTGACATCCAGTCTTACCAAGGGGTATTATTAGTATTACCCAATAAATGGGTTGGTGGAGGTCTGATAGGCAGTCGCTCCATGTAAAATACTAGCATTCAGCTACATCTAGTTAGACTGGAAGGGAAGCCCAACATTGTTGGGAAAAGGCTAGGCAAATGATGATGATTTTGGTTGTATAGAAGTGTTATTTGGTAAAATATAATAGAATACTCTTTACTATGTACACCATATAAATAAGCAATTTTTAATATATTATTTTTAAATAAATAGTAATTTTGTAGTTTTAATCAAATTAACAAATACTTGCACAGCTCAGTGGCATAATTTTTAGTTATTTCTCTAATTGATTGCATTCCCTTTATTATCATTACATAAAATATGATAGTTCACGCTCAACACTAAGAATTAAGCGACGAAATATATGTTTTTGAGCTCTGTTTTACGATTTCTTAATCATGATACTATTTTATTTTTATGAAATATTTTTGAATAAGTCTTTTCTTTGAACATTTGACAATACACTATTTTTTCTGGCTTGTAATTTGTACTAATACGTCTGACCGTAAGAAAAAAAATCTGAGCGTTTTACGGAGTCCTACGTTTGGCTTTGGACAACGCCTTAAAAAGCTAGAGTGAGAGCAAGATCAATATTGGATGGAGAGCCTACCTACTCAAAAGAGGAGACTGCTGAATTTATTATTAAACGATAAAAAAAGCCTATTTTAAAGACTACCACTGTTTTCAGCAGTCAGTATGTTGTGTTATATTACAAAACTTTTTTTCTGTACCTACCTATTATTATTGTGTAATTTCAGTTTTAAAGACCAAAACACACTTTCTTGGGAAAATATACTTGGGAGAGAAACGGTGTCCCTATTGCAGCAGAGGTGATTATGACGATGAGGGTAAGACTGCACTCTACCAAACATATATAAGCATAATCAGCTTATAATGTTCTTCTCGGTGAAAATCTATACTCCTACCAAAACAATACACTCGTCAACCATATCTGCACAACTCCTTTATCAAGAGATCAAAGTCCTCTTCCAGTTACGTCTCCAGTTCGCCTAGTCAAAGGAGCGAAATTCGATCGCGGAATGTCCCGTCCGTTGCCGTCAGCAACCGGAACGGATTGAAGGGTGTTGGCTCAACGGCACGACGACGGCGACGGTTCGGCAAGAGCCACGTGGTGCGATAACGCGTCCAGTTCAAACGATGCCAGAGAGTCGAGAATCGTCTGCAATTTTCCTTTAGGAACTTGGAACCAGTTCGTGTAATTTTTATAGCTAATCGTCTGATTTCGTAAGGCTGATCCTTTATTTCATCGATAATTCATCAGCTTAGTGCTAAGTACTATTAGTTATTCTGTGATGCTACTCAGTTCCAAATATAAACAGCCAGTGTGTTAATATAACTAAGTAATGCAGAGCAGAGGACCTTTGTGAACTCCTGAAACAAATATCTACACTGAGGGTTTTATTTATAAACGTTGCTTAAAGTTAAGTAAAAGAAAGAAAATACATTAATTTAGCACAGACTAAAAGGCACACAGCAGTACACCAGAGACATACATCAGATACAATCAAATAAAATAAAAAAGTGTAAAGTCCGATGTAAGAAATGATGTCTGCTTAACCATTACTCGCGTAATTCCCATACCAAAGGGGGGAGACGGAACAGCAGTCGAATCTTTTAGACCGGTGGCGATTCTGTCGACACCAGCGAAGGTGTTTGAGTCTGCCATTCAACGAGATGTCCAGGAGCAAGTAGCATCGCAACTGTCAGACACCCAACATGGCTTCCGACCAGCGCGTAGCACGACCAGCAACCTATTAAATGCCATGACGTACTTAGTCCCTCATGTTGATGCAGGGGTGCAGGTGGACGCCGCCTACTTTGATTTTAAGAAGGCGTTTGACCTGGTGGATAGCAATGTCTTATTATCAAAGTTAGCGAAAGTTGGCTGCACACCTAAATTGCTCAAATTCTTTGCGAGTTATATGAGGGACAGGAAACAGTATGTAGAGTACTGTGGATTCCAGTCGCAGCCTTATTTCACTAGGTCGGGAGTGAGTCAAGGAAGCAATTTAGGGCCATTAGAATTCATAATAATGATCAATGACTTGCCTGACGTAATAAGAGATGCCAGGTGTCTGCTATTTGCAGACGACCTCAAGTTGCTGCTGGCTATCGAAAACGAGGACGACTGTCACCGCCTTCAGCAAGACATTAATCGAGTAGTGGAGTGGAGTCGAAAGAACAAACTGCAATTCAATGTTACGAAATGTTCAGTTCTAACATTCAGTCGGGCAAGAGTACCACTCCACCACAGCTACAAAGTGAACGATGTGCCTATGAAAAGGGAAGAGGCAGTGCGAGACCTTGGTGTTCGTATGGACACTCAATTGAGATTCCGGGAGCATATTATTAATGTCTGTAAAAAGGCATACAAGCGACTAGGGTTTGTGCTTCGCAGAGCGGCAGATTTCACAAATATTAAAGCCATTTCAGCATTGTATGACGCTCTAATAAGGAGTCAGTTGGAGGGTAATGCGGCAGTATGGGCCCCACATGAGACTAAATATAGTCTCATGTTGGAGCGCATACAAAACAAGTTTACGAGATACATATACCTAAGGCGGTATGGAGTATATCCCTTTTACCCCTTGATGTATCCTACCTTGTTTGTGTTGGGCATGCTGGGATACAACAAGTTGGAAACAAGGAGGGATCTAGCACTGGCGTCGTATATCGTTGGAGTGTTCCGGGGTAACATAAATAATCCGGGTGTGCTACAGGGGATAGGCTTGTGTGTGCCGGATGGGTACGTGTATCGCCGACGACGACCCAATTTGTTCGCGGTGCCGCGCGGTCGAACTAAACTGTTGGATAACGTCCCTCTAACGCGAACAATGCGCACACTAAATTTGGTAGCCGACAGAATAGATATTTTCTCATGTTCACTGAGCGAGTTCGCAAAGGTAACGTTACACGTGATATGTTCGTAATTTGTAAATCTTATGTTTGTGTCCATGAACTGTTAATTAACTATACACTATCGAATTGGGAAACTGTAATGGTAGCGTATGTATGTAATGTAATAAATAAATAAATAAATAAATACTTTTTGACGACGTTTCGAAGACAATCACATCACATTTTGTGACGAACACGCGTTACAGACAATTTATTTCATCCATTTAAGAAGCAATTTATTACTCCTCCAATGGATGAAATACGTATCTTAAGTTTTCCTCACAGCTTGGTACAGAATAAACCTTTGCGCTACAAATATAATAATAATAATAATATTTATTGATGAATATGAGACAACCATACAGAGTTACTTAATAATGAAACCAGTATAGACAAAATCGTTTTTTGGCAATAAAATTTAGGTGGGTCAATAGTTGGAGAGTGTGAAATGGTAGAACATAAAAATGGTTTGATTGTCTTTGGACTGATTCGTACGAGGGGTCGTACTAGTATAAAACTGTTTCACAAACTATAACTATCACTATGGCGCTAATCAAACGCCATATGCCATGCTCCACGATGCTAAGCACGCGATGCGCTAAGTGTAATTAAAACCATTCAGCTCAATGCGAACTGATGCTAAAGAGTTCCACCTTACCTGGGAGCTGAAGCTGAATAAGTACTTGTACCGAGAAAAGTAAGAAGGTATGCCATTGACGAAGTCTTAGGCGCACAGATGTTAATAGAACTCGGAATTGTTAGGTGGTTCGTGAAAATGGGTTGAATTGTTAAGTGATTTCAATTAAGGTATTTAAATCACTATACTATTGGAAAATTAGTTCGTAGAAGGCATAGGCAAATGCATAGACACGTATGGTATGATCCTTAATGACAAAGAGTGAGCTGAGTTTTAACCAAAACATACAAAAAACATATATAGGTATGCGTCGGCTTGGGAAACTCCTCCATTTTCGTCGGTTAAAAAGGAGATTCTTTGTTACATCGTCATTATTATTCATTGATCGAGTTTAATAGGTATGAAAAGCAAACGATTTAGAATTATTTATTAAAACAACGTCCCCTCCGCCGCCGTCTGTCTATCTGTCTGAACGCGATTAACTCAAAAACTACTGAACGGATTTTCATACGGTTTTATTAATGGACGGAATGATTTATGAGGAAGGTCTAAGTATATAATCCATTAAGTTTTTATGTAAATTGGCTGAAATATGATGATGATTGTTGAAGATGCCGAAAAAAAAAAACATCGGCACTAGCAACGTGAAACCAATTAGAGTTATATGAAAACAATGGGGATATTTTCCAACATCCACGCAGACGAAGCCGCGGGCAAAAGCTAGTTTGGTAAATATTTATTTTTACTTCATATGTCGTAGTATCCTGACTATTGTTAGACTCTTTACTCTTTCAGGAAGAAAATCCCCAATTAAATACAATTTCACTGAAAAGGAAAATACATTTACAGATAAATACACATTAAACTCAAAACGAATATTAAAACCGATTCCAATAAACCAAACAACAAGGGAACACGAGTTGCCGCATTTAATCTCACCTGCATCAGTAATGAACGTTTAATTAATATGCACGCAACATTCGCATCAAGTATGAATGATAAATATTAATAACGCGACCATTATTCGAGCCAGTACTAATAACAAGCAATAGTACAGGTATGATAATGTAGTATGCTAGGTATAAAGAAAACATGTATAAACATATTTTTATATATTTACTGGTTGACGGTACAAGCATTCATTCTTTATATTATTTTTATATATTTACTGGTTGACGGTACAAGCATTCATTCTTTATATTATTTTTATATATTTACTGGTTGACGGTACAAGCATTCATTCTTTATATTATTTTTATATATTTACTGGTTGACGGTACAAGCATTCATTCTTTATATTATTTTTATATATTTACTGGTTGACGGTACAAGCATTCATTCTTTATATTATTTCCCACATGACTGTACGTCATGTAGGAAGTGGCTACTGTGATAGCAGCATGAAGAATTTCCACGTATGTACCTACGTAACGTTAGTATTAATGATTTTTTTATCGGACATATTCGTTTGATGAATAATATCATTATTTTTCAACTGAAGAAATGAACACGCTTTGTTTCCCTGAAGGGTTCTCACGACTCACATTTCGCCAAATGTTTACGTCACATGTAATAAAGGGCAAGCCTAATGCCATCAGACTCCATACCTGCTACTGAAAAATTCAAGATTGAAAATCCAATAAAACTGCCCGAACAGGGAATCGAACCCAGGACATCATGCTCACCAGTAGCGCTTGTGACCACTAGGTACACTGTGACCGAGGCAGCCAAGGCAAGACATGAACATTTTGCTTACAATTAAATCAAAATGGGACTTAGGACTGTTGTATTTTCGGTTCAAAATTCACTCACATTAACCATACGGTAACGTTAATATTATTAGTGCAGGGCGAATGTTGTCTACAGTACATTGGAAGAAGGAAGTACCAATAAACTGGTATGTAGAAAGTGTACCCTGGCAGCTGGCCAGGGTGATGAGACAAACAAGAAGATCTACGGTGAGTCCCGGGCTGTGGTAATCTGGAGAAAGTTTGTTTTGCTTAAGACAAGTATAAATGTATGTAAAGATTAAACTCGATTGAATTACCTACTACTCGTACTTGTAAAAAGAAGCAGTATGATTATAATAAGTATCGCGCTTTATTAAAGCCTACATAATAATACTGTCACTAAAAAAATGTATTATGCAACCACTTTTGATGAGCCTCATCCAAAAAAAGTTTGCATTAAAAATAAGTCCTAATAAATTAAAACAGGCTGTTTGTCATGTAAAACTAGAAACGAAAATGCCTTATAAAATTAAAAATAAATGTTATTTTTCTTTTCACTTTTAATGTCATGTACTTATTTATTTCAAGAATTTCAACAAAATTGTCTTTTAATAAACGTCAAAAAAGGTTTTTATACTTTTAAATGGCTAGTTCAAGCTAAAGGAGTAGGTCGTAGCGAGAACATTTGGTGGACACCGTTAGTATCTAGGTATTAGTAGTAGTTACTAAATGTACAGAAGGCACGTTATTAAAAGAGTTTTCATTTAAAACATCTGCAGCTGTTAGCCGTATATCCCTAAACACAGATAATGTAAAACTTCAAATAATAAAATCTCGCTCACGAATCCATAATTTCCCCGTAGTGTTCCCAAGACGTTAGCAACGGAAAATATAAGGCAGTTGAAAGCGGGCGAGCGGTGATTTTTCAAACGGTTTCAAGGTGTCTGCGTAATTGCCCTACTTTTACAACGGAAGCAGACATATTAATGTAACCATATTGATAAGTCATTCGGGGACTAATGGATTTTGTTAAAAGGCGTTGAGAATTAAATTACAATGTTCATTGACATTTTAGTGACATTATGACTTATTATGACCTATGACATCATCATCATTTTCTTTTCCTTATCCCAATTTAAGTAGGGTCGGCACAACATGCCTTTTTCTTTCATACCTCTTTATTAGCCATATCATCTTTCACAAAGTCCATCCATCGTTTCTTAGATCTTCCCCTACTCTAATGGCCATCCACATTCATCATGATCAATTTTGTGTAAAGAAATCAGGCAATGTCCAAGATACTTAATGCTTTGATAAAATTAAACTCACACAAATTCGTGAAAAGGAAACATACCTACTGTATCCATTGACGCTTTAGTAGGACTACTGATAAAGTTTGTGCAAACAAATCTGGCAATGGACAAAACCTTTGACAGAATTACTCTCACTCAAATGATTTTATATTACAAAAGGAGAGATAAATGTCGAAAGGACATACTATAGGAGTATGTTCATGGAGGAAAACCAGCCAACACTTAGGAAACATTCATCTCCTTTCGTTATTCTGAAGAAATATTATACCAACAGCGAATGTGTTAATGGCGTAAGTTCGTGTATTAAGAGAATTAATGGCTGCTTTATAGTATTTATATTTGTGGGATATAGTTTGGTATATAAACTTGTAATAGAGAAATAATAGGATATTTTTAATGGAGCTGGAGTTTGTTTCTTGTTTTCTTTTCAAAGATCAAAAGCGACCTTTATTTTTGAAAAGCTTTACTGTCAATATAATCGTCTCTATGGACACCAGCTACAACTACAATAGCAACTATACGACTTACTAAAAACTATTCAATTGTCACTTCTGATAAGTCAAACTAGCTCTGTAGGTACAAAGAACAAAGTAGGTAGGTACCTACCTACATTACATGTTCTATAATAAACTGCAAACAGTTCGGATCAGCAAAACTAATGCTTTCAAATGAAATAGCCGAGCACTGTGAAGTGGTGCATGAACGATATAAGTGGACGATGGGTCGGTCATCGAGAGCTTGTGAACTGCCGAGTAAATGTATGTATACTTGCATAGTCAGTTTTAGAACTTTGCCAAAGTGTGTTGAGAGTGTTCCTACACGGGTTTTAGTCTGTTTTACGTACCATTTATCAAGGATCATTTTACAAGCTTATAGTAATTTATGAACATAACATAGCACCACACCTGTAAACCCCGAAAGGTTAGGCACAAGTGTACTCACACATTTCGCAAGTTACAATTAGCCGTTAGTAATTTATGAGTATATGTTCCCCTTCCCACTGCTGGGGCAGAGGTCTCCTCTCTGTGAGAGGGAGTGGGCCGTAATCCACCACGAGGGTCTAGTGCGGGTTTTTGGATAATTTATGAATGTTTGTAAAAAAAACTGACACATGAAACATTGACAAATAATTATACTTATCTCATTGATATACAGGGTGGAATCGAAGTCATGGGCATTATTTTAACCTAAGGCACTACTCACGATACTGATTGCATTAGGGCTATTAATACGCAAATCAAAAATATTATTAATGCAAGTAAGGAAAACCTTAAAAATGTAGTAAGTCAAATTGCACAAGGCTTATTATTGCAAATAAACACTTAAAGTAATTAAAACAAAATACTTCGTTAACGCCAATAATTGTTGAAATATCAAAATCTTAAAGCGCAGTACAGCGCAAAGCGAAATGTAAACAAACATCACCTGCGCGCGCGCGGGTTTTTCCTTACAAGTAATAATAACAATGGGCTACAAGACATTCCGTCCGGCGGGATTCCCTGAACTCTCTCCGTCCCACTCCCTCACTCGCAAAAATACGAATATCACCCCCGCGCGGGGTATGCTTCCCGCCGCAACACGAAGTCACGAACCCGGAACCAGTGTCATAACGACTGCGCAGGTGCATTGACGCGTAATTGATTTATTGATCCCGTGACGTAATCGCCGTACTCGCCGCTCGCGGCATACGGTGCTTGGATTGCAGTGTATTAAGTGTTAGTGTAGTAGTTGTGTGTTGTGTGTGTGTTTGTGTACACGATGCCTCGACCGCGTAATGTGCAGGCTAGGTACACCAACCAACAATACCCACAAATGGTTGTAATTTACGATCGCGCAAGAAATTTAGTATGAACTCGTGAAATGTTCCATCGGCGCTACCCGAACGACCCTATTCCTTCACGGGGTCTCATTCCACCAGAACCACTCAGAACCTGTTGGATTTTTCGTCTTTTCACGTGCCAGCACATGCACAAGCTCGTGGAAGAGCACCCGTTTACCCTCTGTCATTTTACCGACAAATAAGGTTTTTTCAAAACAATCCACAAGCTAGGTACGTAAATGTTTTTTTTTAATGTATGTTAGTTGACGTAGTTTTGACCGTCCTAAGCCGGCAAAGTACGAAGGGAAAATTGGAATTTATTATGAATCAATTCATTGGCAACTTACGAATGTCACGTGAGTCGGGCGGGGTCAAAGAATTCACGCCCAATGACGCGCGTACGGCGTAGTGTACCTACGCATTTGCTATCGAGAAGCGCAACTAATTTGATACTTTGTATGACTTACTACATTTTAAGGTTTTCCATACTTGCATTAATAATATTTTTGATTTGCGTAATAGTAGCCCTAATGCAATTAGTATCATAAGTAGTACCTTAGGTTAAAATAATGCCCATGATATCAAATGCACCCTGTATATGTACACTAGATTAGCAATTACCGCACCAAGGCGTTGCCACTAGGCTGATGGCTACAGCCATCAGCGTAGCTAACGTCAGTTCAGTGCTCTGTGTGACGCCAACCGAAGTCAACCGAGTGACATGTGACAAAAAATATCGCGAAAGAGTGCGATTCAAGATCACAAAAACATAATAAATTAATCGGAATTACTTTCCACACGTAAATTAATTGTCTCTGTGTTTGTATCAACGTAAAAACGCAATAAAATGTAGAATTTTGTAAATTGGGTTCAGTGTTACCACTAAAATCTTAGTTTTAGTTTCCCACATTAGTGGGAGTTTTTAATTTATGGAATGGTGATTTTAAATATTTTTTAATAATAACAACGTAGCAGGGTGCCTAAAGATGCAGCACGCTGTGAAAAATGGGTGGAAATAATCCGATTCCTGAGAAAAGAGACTGACTGGCTACCTACTAAATCATTCAATTTCATTAATAATAAAGAAAAAATATTCAAAAAGAAAATGTCTTAGTTATTTTCATTATTTATAAACTTCTATTACACATCCATTATGAAATACATAATTCAAATATTTTAAAAATAATTTAACTTAACCTAAAACGCTTTTTATGGCTTAAAATGTTGGGTAAAATTTCGCATGGGTAGGCAACCCCATCCCGTCATTGCATGTTTATATTGTGGTCTTTGTCTAATCTAAGCAACGGTAGTATTCTTACGACGCGTGTAAGTGAGACAGATATATGTTTACTTTTAAATGTTTAGTGTACCTACGCATTTAATCGAAATGGTTTGCAGCTAATAATCTTTTACTTAATGCGAACAAAACGAAATGTCTTAAGTTCTCATTACCAAATGTACCTCAAGTGGGTCTGAATTTAGAGCTTGATGGCAAAAAACTAGATGTTATTACGGAAACTGTATTTCTGGGAATTACTTTAGATTCAAAATTACAATGGGGCGCACACATTAGAGCTCTTTCAGGTAGATTAAGTTCAGCTGCATATGCAGTAAGGAAAATAAGGCAGTTGACAGATATAGCCACAGCTAGGTTAGTATACTTTGCTTATTTCCACAGTATTATGTCTTATGGTGTTCTGCTGTGGGGATCGGCAGCTGACGTAGATTCAATTTTCATTTTACAAAAGAGGGCAATCCGCGCAATTTATAAAATGAGTCCTCGCGAGTCTCTTAGAAACAAATTCAAAGAAATTGATATACTAACTCTGCCTTCTCTTTATATTTTAGAAAGTATTTTGTATGTTCGCAAAAACTTAGGACTTTTTAAAATAAGATGCGATTTCCATAATATAAATACCCGTAGTAAAAATGAAATTGTGATACCTAAATTTAGATTAACAAAAACTAGCAAGTCTTTTCATATAAATAGCATCCGTTTTTATAACAAGTTGCCAAAGCCGGTTACAGAACTTAGCGATGGAAAGTTCAAAACCCTCATCAAACGTGTCCTTATCAAAAAAGCATATTATAAGATTAAAGACTACGTTGAAGACAAGGTGGTTTGGCAATGATTGCTTCTGCACATGTGGCTTCCCTGGCATCTCATTAACGGCATAACTACATAAACGTCTATTAACTGCTCTCAAATTACGATTTTTATTTAATTTTTACATACTTCTTTGACATTTAATCTTTTTACTATTTGACATTATATAGAGACAATTCTAATCCTCCAACTCTTTTTATTGGTTGTAATGGAAATTATGATCACTTGGTTTTAATAGGTTTTTATATTTTATTTATCTTTTTTTGAGTTTTTGATTTTGTAAATGTGAGGACTTTGTAGGCCCTGTAGATTTTAGATCTGTAGATCATTTTTTATTTTATCAAGTACCTGGCGCTTGTTGACAGGCCTACGCTGTTCTCCCATACCTACTGTAATTAGAAAACATTGTAAAAGCCAATTATTTTTAAAAGAGTAACCGTGGAGTTTCTTGCCGGTTCTTCTCCATAGGAAACGACCAATTGGAACCGTGCACCTAGCTTCTGACGTTTCATAAGTGCCCTTGTAGGCTTATGTGAAATAAAAATATTTTGATTTGATTTGAGTGGTTTCAAAGCTACGTCGTCACGTTTATAAAGTGGCTACACTTTTTTGACACATTTTATTGAGGTTTGCTTCTCTAGTTATTATAGCTCAATGACTTATCTTCAGATATTTGTAAAATAAAGTTAAGACTAAAATAGAAATAAAATAATATTGTAAAATAAAAAATATCAGCTTTTAAAAGAGAAAACTTCTTTATTCACAAGAAAACATTGAAATAATACCTCAGTTCCAGGAAACGAGATGCTTTTAGAAGATCCTTTTACAAAAATGTTCCTTTCAGTTTTTTCATCCACGTGGATGAGCAAGCGAGAGAAAAAACGGCACTAAAATAATTTCTTTGAAGTTTATTCATACGTTTCAATCACCGAAATACAAATGTATTTTCATTTATGAATGAGGGTTTTTTATTACTTCTCACTAAACAAATATAAATGTGTGAAAAGAAACGTGATGAATCATGAATTCATGATTGTTATTTTAATACTAGCTTTTGCCAGCGACTTCGTCCGCGTGGAATAATGACTTCCGGAAATTGAGGCACTAACTCTCATAGAGTTTAACCGATGTGCTCTTTCCTCTTCCGATTCGTGAGAACGCGTATTTCTCATTCAACGCGTTTTTCAAGACAATAGCGGGCGGACGCCGGCTTCCGCTTGGGTCTTGAATAACTAAAAATATATAACTACGTCTAATATATAAACTAATATATAATAAAACCTACTTCACTTAAAACTAAATACCTATAACTACTATAATTAATAATACCTATACCTATAATTAATAAAAGTACCTACGCTTTTACCTACTTAATTTAAAAAAAACTGAACATAAATTAACCAAAACTTACCTACTACTAACTAACTACTACTAACCTATTACTACTTCACCTAAAAAGAAATCCTGTTTTCCCAACATTTCCCTTCGCTGCTCTGCTCCTATTGATCGTAGCGTGATGAAAAGTATACTATAACCTGCCCAGGAGTATGAAGAACAATTGTACCAAGTTTCGTTGAAATCCGTCGAGTGGTTTTTGTTTCTATAACGAACATACAGACAGACAGACAGACAGACAGACAGACAAAAATTTTACTGATTGCATTTTTGGCGTCAGTATCGATCACTAATCACCCGCTGATAGTTATTTTGGAAATATATTTCATGTACAGAATTGACCTCTCTACAGATTTATTATAAGTATAGATATAGATTTGTCTAGAACGACTCCGCATATCTAGCCACTTCTCTGATAATATTAAGAAGTTAATAGAATGGTAAGGATTCAAGCAACAAAACATTGCAACTGAAGAATCTGTTTCACATATTCTGAACAGCGAGCTAACATCCTAACAGTAGCAAAAACATTCATTTTGACAATTCATTACGTTATTTATGTTGTTGAGCATACACATTTTTCGAACATATAAAGCAATGTTTTATCAATACCTATCCTTCAAAATGATTCAGATTGTGATTGACATTGTGTTACACAATTAGGATGTAGGATGGATACCTCCAATACCTATGTCTCAAAAAAAATAATACTCCAACCATGGGCTAGGAACTCCATCAAAGAAATACTTAGAAGAATCTCTTAGCGCGTAGCCAAATCGGAACTAACACCGCCGTCCGCCATGTTGTTTTTTCAATACATTTCGTAAAACAATTACACATGTTGTCCAACAGCGTCTCCCTGTCAACGTCATTTAAGCGGCAAAAGATTGTTGTAGCATTGTTCATCTATACCAGTTCTCAATCTTATTTTGCCCTCCGCCCACTGTGAGAATAAGTTTTTTTTTTTTTTTACTTACCATTGTCACGAATCTGAAACAGCTATTGCCACGATTATATTTAAACGGGTTTTTTTTTTTTTATCAGTCGTAAGATAGGATAATATACCTAATTTTATCGGGGTCTTCTATTGCCCCCTGAAAGTATCAAACGCCCAAGATGGGGCGCTATCGCCTACGTTGAGAACCTTATACTATTAAATATATCTATACTAATAATAAATCTATACCAAGAATAAAGCTAAAGAGTGTGTTTGTTTGAACACGCTAATCTCTGAAACTACCAATCGGATTTGAAAAAATATTTTTGTATTTGGCAGCCAAATTCTTGAGGAAAGCCGGCTTCGTACCTAATAGTGCGGTCAGGCTATGCGATACGAAGCTAGTAGAGAGATAACCAAACTCTTCACACAACATAATACAAAAAGGTTGCACCATCGACACGTGCAACTTTTCCCGTGCATGTCATTAATAAGTTGCAAGGAGGCGAACTGATTACCAATGCAGCTCGTTCCGCAGTGAGCTCACTACATCGCTATCACGGCAACAGTGCCAAGGGAAGATGCCTTAGGACAGACACCTGCGCATTAAGGACGTGTCTTTTTGGCACGTGTATGTCTATTTTGCCATTCCCAAATCAATTGAAGGTTACAGGACTTAACACATGGGTTTCTGCTTAAAGCTTACGTATTTTTTTTTTGCACAAATTGGCAGCAGAGATTGTTTTGTTGGCATATTTCGGGAAACTCACTGCTTATTTTATATGAAATGTTATGTTATTGTAAAGTTAGGGAAATTAATTGTTAAGCCAATTGACTACTAACTTAAATTGTCCGTATATTTAAACCATACCTGCCATTTTTGACTGTTGGATGAAATGGCTGTAACACAGCAAATTGACATAGGGTGTCTATTTGCTAAACAATTAATTTCCCTGACTCTTGCAAATGCATTGGTTAGTTTAGCTTGTAATTAACTGTGGATAGCAGATTAAGCGTAGTTCTGCGAAAAGCTCTTTAGTTTGCACAAAATAAATCTTTTAGTTTAGTATCTGTTCAAGTGTAGTCCTTCGGGAAATTAGCGAAGATTATTTCCACAACATAGTTATTAAGAACTAGTAGTAGCTTTTCCTTTAATAAACGTCCTAGTTAAAAAATTCCAGTATTATTTTGATTTGAGTACCTACAAACGCCAGCATATCAAGCTACCCGAAACTGTCAAATTTTCCCAATCAACTCAAATTTGGCAGTAACTTGATGTGCTGGCGTCTGTATTACCTGCCACTTTTCTCTAAGATTGTCTCTTCAAGATTTTCAACAACCTATTTCCACACAGTTTCTAAACCTTAGATAAACTTCAAGTTTATCTAACTAGACTAGATAAGTGGACTAGATAAACTTCTAGTTTATCAAAGTCCTGAATCAAGAATTTGATGTTGATAATTTGTCAAACTCTACTTTAGCATTACTTAAGGTGATCCCATCAATGGTGCCCGCGAAATTCAAAACTTAATTTACATATTATTAAGTTTGAATTTCGCGGGAGTTTACTTTAAGTAGAATTAGTCAAGTTCTTAACTTCAAATTTTTAATTAAAAAACTGGGTAATAAAGGTAATACGCGCTTTTATAATTTCTAACATGACGATATTCTCGTTGACGTCCACGTCAATGTCATTGCCTCGCGAAAACACAGGTAATAACAATGTATAGAAATAGATGAAGACGCGTTTAAATTCCCGTCCACGATAACGTTAATGGCGTGCACATATTTCATATATTTTTTGGTCGTGGACGTCCAAGATGATATCGTCGCGTTAGAAATGAAAAAAAGTGCACAATCTCCTTCGCTTAGTACACAATAACTTATAATTTGTAGCATGTCTACAACATGTCGTCGTTAGCTACATGTCCCACAGAATCTGTAAAAGTGCTCTCAGATATTAAGTAGATCGTCCATCATCGTTATCGTCTTGACACATTTCATAAGTTCTGCGGTACCAACCCATAACCATTCGTTACCATCATCATATAAACTAGTGCTTTTCAATTGCTATGATTAAACACTAGATGTCTTTATTAATTGCAAAAATTAGAACTGTAAATAAAGTTACTTTCATGCCATAGAAAAACGTTGGGGCTCGTGGCTAAGTAATAACAGCCCTACGCTCGGATATGATCGGTCCGTGGATATATGACAAGTCTTACCAAGGGGTATCTTATTATCCATTAACTGGGTTGTGGAGGTCACATAGGCATACGCTCCATGTAAAATACTGACATGCAGCTGCATTCGGTTAGACTGGGAGCCGATCCCAACATAGTTGGGAAAAGGGTAGATGATGATGAGAAAAAAAAAACAATAAGCAAAAGTAAATGTGTAGGTAACCTTCTTTCTATCTATAGATTCTGAAAATGGGAATAAATCTATTATTTTTACGAGTACTGTGTCATAGAATAAAAACATTAATGAAAACAAAAGAAAAAGTACCTTTGTAGGTAGTCTTGCATAGTTTCTGCCTACCGTAATCAAGAAGTCATTTACTACGGATTTAATTAAATCTTATTCCAAAGTGGCAGTTGAACACAGCCGTTAAGAACGAGACCAGCTGTTGCATCCATTCTATTATTACGAGCAGAAAGTTCACAAATAACAATAATATAAATATGAACTCGCTATTATTGTTGACGTCGCCTTATCGGCGAGTATACTCGTCCTACAGACGGTCAATAGCTCTGCCGGCCCCAGTTTGTACTTATATCGTATCTTTATGACTGCAATCTTCGCGGGATAAGCAGAGCGGGGTATTGAGTATTGTATAGTTTAACGTCGCAGTTCACTGTTATTTTAACGAGACCACTTCAGCGCTTTAGTTATCACATCTCCTAACATAGGTATTTGTATAAGTATTCTGTATATTTTACTAAAAATAAGTACCTATTGGCTATTAATGTAAAATTAATTTGCATGCCCTAAACAGGCAAAATATGATATGTATACAAACCACCAACTTTTAACAACTATTTTTTGTCAAAATTGATTATTGTTTTTCTTATTAAAAGATGCTCTGACATGGAACTTGATGTATAGGTAGATCAGAATATAGGTTACTTCGAATTGAGATTGACCACCGCCATGCAATTTGTAATTTGTAGTGACGAAAATGATTTATGCAAAAACACTATTACCGAACGAATAAAAGCTATTCTACATACTTTCAACATCTATCCATTCCCCATAGACCATCTTAGTATAACCGTTTAAATTTTCTCGCCTACATCACTAAACTAATCGCTATAAAAGTCAGATATGCACAGACGCCAGCACATCAAATGCAGCATCTGTCAAATGTCTTTAATAGATTTTCAACTTTATCGCTAAAGCATAAGGTTCAAGGTTGATTGGGAAAATTTAACAGTTTCGGGTAGCTGGCGACTGTACCTAGCCTCGAACCTGAAGAAGGATATAGGCTACTTCTCATTCTGAATATTTGAATTAAAAAAATGACGAAACACAAAATACATTAACACACGCAGACATAGTCGCGGGCAGCAGCTGGCAAGTGACATTAATTTGTCGTAAAGGCGCTGTATTATTATATCCGGCAAGTGTCAGTCATTCTCATTTAATGCCACGGTTTCCTGAAAGCTGTTACGTCATTATATACTTACTTACGAGTACTTAATACAAGGTCGACGATTGTTACTATATCAGTGTTTTTAATCGGAGATTTTTTTATATACATTTGGGTCCTGTCACTTTGACAGTGACATTTCTTTGCTTACAAACAAAGTTGGGATTTTAATATTATGTACACAAGTACGCTACAAACGTATTACAAATAAATTGAATCTCGAACTTCGCAAATTGTTTTTCAAGTGTGTTATCAAATATCTACTTCGTTAAAAAGGAACGAGAAAGGAGGAGGATGTACTTCTAGCAAATAAACATTTGATTTGATTTTATTTGAACAACATCACCTGAGCGAAGTCTTCTGTAGTCTTTTGTTTTAACATAGGTTAGGTAATTTTGAGAAAGATTGGCGTTTATAATTTCTAACGTAACGATTTATTATCGTGGACGTCCACGGTATCACGTTAACACAGGGAAGTAAAATGTATAGAAATATATTATGAAGACGCTTTTAAATTTCTGTCCACAATAACGTTATAACATGCAAGTATTAACATACATTACATTACTTTCCTGCCGTGGACGGTCACAATAATATCTTCGCTTTTCTCTCAATGTGGATTTCTTCTCTCGTAAACGAATCACGATCTATTTACGTACAGTCACGTCCAACCATCCAACGTAGATCCCTAATAAAATAATAAATCGCTAAATAAAAATGAGCTGACATTTAAAAGTGGGTGCATCTCGCGAGTTTGTCACTCTCGGGGAAACGCGGGGAAACTCTCAGCTTTATAAATAAGCGTAAACTTTCTCATTCACAACGTTATTTCGGGCACACGTAACGCGAATGCACGTAATGGACGCCCACTGCTCGCGATGACGATATCTTAGTGCGGGAGCCAAGATCAGCATTGACATGGAAGTTTGAATTGGATCGTCTTATTAAAATATCTTGCTTTGTTTTTCGAAATGCACATTTTTAGATTTTCATCTGTGATTTATATATATTTTTACTTGTATGTGTGGTGAAAATCTTAATATAAGTTGGTTATTAATAAATAAATAAAGGAATTACCTTATTTAGCATTATTTAAGCCATAAAAAAGTCATTATTTCACTGACTAACTACGGACAGTATCCGCTTGATCTAGAAGCATGACATTTTCCTCAAGAATTCATTAAAATATAACGAAGGTATATAGAAATACATTTATTTATTTATTTACATTTATTTATTTTTTTTAAATTTTCTTAGAATAAGTATAAGAAATCCTTAGTTATATAATAATCTATATAAATAAAACGAAGTCGGGTTAGTTACACCATTTAGAACTCAAGGACGGATGGACCGCTTTTTATGATCTTTGATTTATTGGATTTGTCTCCGCTCTGAATAGCAGAATAACTATTAAAGCACGGGAAAAATTCACGAAAAAAAACGATAATTCATTTTTTCATACATTTTATATGGAACGGCTTTTTTGATGATGGTATCTTGAGAACGGATTGTCTGATTTCGATAGATGGCGGTACGAAGTTCGCCGGGTCAGCTAGTATTATATATATACCATATATAATATCATATAACTTCCTAAGGATTTTTGAAAATTCATCGCTTAAAGGGATTAAATAGAGGTTGCAAGTTGGTATGCAAGATTGTCATTTCTGCCAATGGGAAATCCCATAGTGCACAAGGCTTTTTATCAATAAAAGTTCACAATTACATGATAAAGTAAGTATAATAACAACGTTAACGACATAATCCATTAAGTACGACAGTCCAGATTCCGGGTGCAATACTATTAGTGTCCTCCATTTCGGTAATGCTGTCTTTTGTCCGAGTGACGACATTTTCTTCGTTTTTTCTTTGACGCCCATGGAAAGATTTCCATTGAAAGAGGCATTCATTTAAACAGTGCCCTAAGAGAGCGGACAAACTCATGAGATTTTTTACTAAAAACAATAATTTTCCTCAACAAATACAGATCGATAAATTATGATCGATTACCTAATCATGCCTATCCCTTTATCAAACAAACTGAGCGTGTTTATTATTTGCAAATAGGTTTTGGTCCATCTCAAATACAAATATTTATTTAACAATATTTACAACACGGTTTAGGTTCAAATAAGCGGAAAATTAAACAAACAAGATAGTTGCGGACAAAAAAAAATATTAAACAAGCGCCTGATTTTTATATGGAAATTTAAAATTATTTTAGATATTAATTCGGGCCAAAACATCCTTAAAAATATTCCTGCATGATTAAATTACAAACATAAAGTTCTGGAAGCAAGATTGTAAGACTAAGTATGATCAGTCCTACTCTTCATTGCGAAACACACTTTCAATTATAATCTAAATAATTTTGAAGGATATTGCTTAATCCATTGCTTCATATGTTCACTACGTCGTCTGCTCAACAACGTAAATAAAGCAATGAATGTTGTTGAAGTGTCAAAATTAAAGCCTTTGCTACTGATAGTGTATTAAGTAACTATCCCGCAGGACTTAACCATTGCTGGTTGAAGTAACATGAACACTAACTACAAATCTACAATCTATAAAATCTACAGTCATTTTACTGGCCAGTCGCAGTTTTCGAGGCCGCGCCTTCGTAGACACCAGCGAGTCATTTGACGAGTGTCATTATACCGTTCCGCAGCAATTTTTGAGATCAATTCCGAAGGGTTTCTGGTCACACAATTTTAGTTGTGCGACACTGCCGACACTCCTGACGCTCTTGACACAACCCCAGATTGCATTGACACTTGTTAATAATTCGCTACGATATGACACGAAAAAGAATCGGATTTTGTTGAAAGACTTTTCGTAAGCGACTGTACTTCCCGAATAGAATGGCCGTTTGACACAATTAGTTCAATCTTGCTAGCTTTTGTAAAATTGGATCGTTTTTAATAATTGCTATTGTGCACTTATATTCTAGGTACTACCTACTGGCTTCTGCCCGTGACTTCGCCTGCGTATAATTTTTGTTCCCCCAACCCATCACGTCGCCTCGCATCGTCCGCCCGCGAAATTACTTCGTTCTCGTTAAGCGTTTTTTCTGAGTTTCTCTTCATTTTGCTCAGCTCCTAAGAGTCATATCGTGATGTTAAATAGTCTATAGCCATCCTCAACAAGTGGGCTATCAAGTAGGCTACCAAATTGCACTTTTTCAAATCCGACTGGTAATTCCAGAGATTAGCGCGGTCAAACAAACAAACAAATTCTTCAGCTTTATTATTAATATTAACTATACTATACAAAGTCAAGAACGTCAATTAAAACTAATGTCTTGACAATCAATAGAACAATTATCTACAATGACAATCATTCTAGACTATAACAATTTAATCCCTTGACTAATCACATTAAATCTCCTAATAATTGGCTCACATTAATGCAGAAGGAAACCGATTAATCTAACGCTTCGTATTAATTACAAGGAATATGTAGATACCCTTCCTATACACTTCAGACTTTAATCGAAGTTTCTCCTTCACATAGCCATACATACTAGGGTTCTGAGAGATAAGTTCTCGATACAAACTTTAGATCGAGACGCGTCATAATACCGATCATATTATGTATGTTGTTGCATCGAACTAGTGATAACATTTGAATTGAACATTTTATGCTAAATCTTCGGTCAGTTCGTAACACTAACATTAGGAATGGCTTTCGTTTCGACAGTTCCACAACATTCATTGCGATATTTGCGTTGTTGAGCAGACAAATTTTTCGAACGTATGAAGCAATGGATCAGCAATATCCTGCAAAATGATTCAGATAGTGACTGATGGAGTAAGTACTAAAAAAAAAATATTTTCAGGCCAATAAGTAGCATTGCTGCAAACGCATGAGGTTTGCATACATTTGCAAACTGCTTGACTTGGAGGTATAGACGCCATTACGCCAGCACATCAAGCTACCCGAAACTGTAAAATTTTCCCAATCAACTTTGAACCTTATTCTGTAGCGATAAAGTTGAAAATCTATTAAAGAAATTTGACAGATTGTAGTAGCTTGATATGCTGGTGTCTGTACCTACTTGGGTTGTTGGTTCCAATAGGTCATGGGGCTTTCAGAACCGGGACCGTGGTCCCGGATTCCACCTATAGATACAATGATTATTTTTGAGTACGAATAGTATAGGCAGCAATAACCACAGAACAGATAAAAGCTGTTCTGTGGCAATAACCACTTGCATTCATGGCTAGTTAGCCTATTGACTAAAGCTTAGGATTGCTTAGTAGAGCGGTGCCGTCATATTATAACGGCCGTTATGAAAATCTGTCATTTTCACCAGTATTTGACATTTTAAGGTATCATAAAACACTCTGTATTTGGACAGCCGTTATTGTGTGACCTGACTGCCCCGTTGGTCTCGTGGTTGCAAGCGCAACTGCTGAACGTGGGGTCTTGGGTTCGATTCCCGGGTCGGACAAAGTATTGTTGGGTTTTCCATTAGGAATTTCTTAGTAACAGCATAGTTATTCTGTGGTAACAGTACGGAGTTTAGAAGTTTAATACCCCCGTGCCTCGAAAAGCACGTAAAGCCGTTGGTCCAGCACCTGATCTCTCCCCGGTCGTGTTGGATTGCCGTCTCATCGGACTATGAGAGTAAAGGAACAGAGAGTGCACCTGTGTTTACTCACACACTTGTGCACTATAATATCTCCTGCGTACCTGGCTAATCTCCGTTGAGATTGACCACTGTGACCGAAATCGGTCGCGAGGCAATTGATTGTTTGACCATCCACCTACCACCACCACCACAAAGTTTAATCATAGTTAGTCCTATTTGAAGTTAAAACCGTGCAATTTTCAGGTCTTTAGGTTCATTAAAAACTCATAAAAATGTCTTGTTTTACATTGTAGAGCACTTCAAATTCGACACAATATAATGTTGATAAATAATGTAAGTTAAAATATTTACTTATGCCCCACAGATATGATTTGTTGTAATAAGTATATCAGTACATTATTCACACAGTCGGTGCATGTAACTAATTATTGATTATTTTTATTTACTTAGTACAAGTATCATATCTATTAATATTCATTTATTCATCATCTGCCTTTTGATATTAAATGGCATTCCTTTAAGTTCACCTAAATATTAATGTTTATCTTGTATTTCATGCCAAGAACTTTTAGCTGACTCGCGGAGGTTGCATGTAAGCATCAAATAGGCTATATTCTCTACAGTACCTACCGACGTCTAAGATTCAACCCAGTAAGGACCAACATTTTTATGATAAATAAATTAACACATTTTGGTCAAGTAGGTATTGAACTTTTGTATTAAGCAGCTGATTTTTTTTCGTGATTTCAGAGTTGATCCCATAGTGAAAGTTGTTCGGTTCGATGATCTAAAGCACCTTTTAAAGTTCTCTATGATCATAATTAAAAATTAAGTTTGTTTGTATGCTGGCATAATCATGAGTCTTGTTTGACGCAAACAAATAAATTAACAATACTATAAACTAGTTGGAAACATGTAGATAATTGTGTAGAAGGCGTAATTTGTGACAATAAAACAGGCAATTATCTAGGACTTCCAAGTTTATCTAAGCTGGTTCACGGAGACCAACATAACATGAACTTCTGTCAAGATGGCGCTGCTTGCTAAGGTAAATGACAATTAAATGCCATACACAGTACATTTAAAGAAAGAAGATAAGTAGGTTTATTTGTTACAGAAACAAATGCATACAAAAAGATAAGTTGTCTCTTATATACCTAACTAATAAAGAAAATATTTTTTTAAATAGACATACGAGCACAGAGCGGAAAAAGTCGGCAGCTGGACGTAACTATGACAAGAAGGCTTTTACTCGGCATGATGCTATGCTATGGGGGACCCTCATTCTTTCTGATTTTCGTAAACGAGAGTAGAAAATAAAATAAATAGCACTTAGAAACACTTTAGTTCCTCATTTCCCCGCAAGCCAAGACAGATTGGACATATCCTTTACGTAAATTAATAAAAAATGTAATACTAGTGTTGCTAGTTGACATAACATACAACTAAGTAGTAGAATCTAATAAATATTCAAAGAACACAATTTGCTGCCAATGTCTGATTGATATCATCCTCTGGGCGACGCACAAGTAATCGCAATAACTTGATAGGTACATAACATATGCTCTTGTTTTATTAATTAGCACTTTGTTGACCGAAGGCCTAGGTCGACAGTTCACTAGTTACATTTCCTTTAAGTAATGATTTATATTCTGCTACGTCAATAAGCGTGGACCAGCAGTGCTATTCTGTAAAAATCTCACCGTGAAAACTAAGGTGAAGTGAGCTGTCATTCCACCTGATATTAGGGATTGTCCCTATTAATAGCTCACTTCACGCTAACTTCACCTAAGTTATCACGGTGAGATTTTCACAGAATCGATCGGCTCTATCGCCAAACAAGCGTGCTCGCAGGGCTTGAGATTTTTACCCATGATACCTAAATACGAGGTCTTTTAATGCCTCATTGGTCTAGTGGTCACATGAGGTCCTCGGTTCGATTTCCAAGTTGGGCAAAGTGTCACTATGTTTTTCCATCAGGAATTTCGCGAGTCTGGATTTGTGCCAGGTTGATGGCAATAGGCTTGCCCTTGGGCCTTAAACATAACTGGCGAAATGTGGGTGGACTATGTGTATACTTCTGCCTATATCTTCGGGGAACAGGCGTGATGTTTTGTTTATGTAAAAGAGACCCAACAAAACTAAAATAAATTATTTTCACCGTAGATTCTGTATCAAACTCGTCCAAATCTTTTATCATAGACAAGATCAATAACAAATAGCCTCGAGCAGAAAACAAAAAAAAAAATCACCTTTGAATTTGGACCGTCGTAAATCTCTAGGGCCCTTGGCTGTTTGCTGGATTCTATGATAGCACAAATTTCAATTTGTGCAATCCCATTTTTATAACAAAAGCCTGATATTAACTTACTAAGACCGCTCGTAAAAAGAGTATAAAGGCTCTCGCTATCCTTTTAGACATTTTAGGACTTCCTTACACAATGTTTAGGGTATGATTTCACATAAAAAATGGGGCGTAATGGTGGCCAGCCAGGACAGCAGAACTAAACAGGACTCCTTTGCTTTTATTTTTATGTAAAAAAAAATGTTTACCATTATTGTTCTATGCGAATGCTTATTTTGCAAATAGAGAGCCTCAGGCAATGAATATAAAAAGGAGTATTCATTGTGTAGAGGATAGGTACTTTTTGTTTTAAAGTTACGGCCCGTACTATAAATTACTACATTTTATCATTCGCCAGCAGCCATACAGGAAACATTTTTAACCAGCGCCGGGCAGGTATTACACTTTTCTAGTTTTCTATGAAACAGCAGATTTTTAAATAATTACCAAAAATTTCTACGCTGGGGCGTAGAGGGTCTAGAACAGGGATTCCCAAAGTGGTCGATATCGGTTTCCTAGGGGTCGACATAAATGAAAACTGATTTTGGGGGTCGACGGAGTTGATCTTAAAAGTAGGTAATTTGGCCATGGGGGTCTGAGGTAACAGTTAATTTTGGAAAAGGGGTCACTTGTCCAAAATAGTTTGGGGATCCCTGGTCTAGAATAATTTACTGAATTCATGGTTATAGTTTGCGCACTGGTTTAAACTTTTTTCCTGTATACAATGCGATTTTAATATTTACAAGGTAACTCCACCTTAACCTCCTACTAATGGGCTGAACAACAACTGGTTGTTAATTTATCTTTCCGTTATAAATCGATGGTATATTGATAGACAAGCAGTACTTAATTGAAACCTAACAAAACTGTTCATCTGGTTCTCCCCGCTAATTGGCAATCAACGGTGCATCGCCTGCCACCCCAGACATAACTATACTGGAATGGACGGCAAATGCAACTGGCAATCAAATATTTTGTAACTTGTAATTTTTTTTTAAACTTGCCGAAATATCGTCCTTTTATGCAAAGAGAAAAACAGCAATTATCATAACAATGTTTTCTGCGCAATATAATATATAAATATAAATCAGATTTTGTCCACAAATCTTTTTCTTAGTCGTCAATCAGTAGAAGTCACATTGGTCCTGAATTCCTGATGCATGTTCGATTTTAAGTAAGCATCAGTACGTAGCAAGTACTTTCTTCCAGGTTTAAAAAATATCTACTTATGATAGAAACACGACGACAGTCAAACACACGACACGACAGTAAAACGACAGTCAGGGAAATTAAAAATTTTCTATCAAATTCAACTTGACAATACGTCAATTTACAGCTATTTCATACAACTGTCAAATAATGACATTTGTGATTTAAAGGAAGGAATTGATTACCAACATAAATTGCCTGTTTAAGGCAATTTATGTTGGTAATCAATTCCTATAAACAATTTTAAATTCTCTAAGTTTGTTAAGTGGTTATTACCAGGTTGATAAACAGTTTCATTGTAACTAAGTATCCATACTAATATTATAAATGCGAAAATAACTCTGTCTGTCACTTTCCCACGCCTAAACCACTGAACCGATCATTATGTACCTACCTATCTGTCAAGGTAGCCTGGGACCTGGAGAAGGACCATTTATACTAGTTTTGGTATATTTATACTAGGTATATAAGGCACATGAATAACTCCATATTCACCTGTGTTTATAGGTACTTACGTGATGCAACGCTACCTACAGCTGTTAAACATCCCACTGAGGCTCGTGTTTGAGTTGAGGAAAAGTGCTACGAAACTAATTGTTACTTCGCTACCCTTGTATTACAGAATGAGTGTGGGTGGACGAGCGTAGGAAGTTTCCTACCTAGGTGCGCTTTATACAAAGTAACACTCATCAAAAAAGGGTTGCACCACTTGTGAGTTTGCCTTGCTTAACAGAAAGAAAACTAAACGCATTCGTTTCTTGGCTTCTTTGGGACATTTCAATCTTCATTAAAACTCACGACCGTGAGCTATGGAAAAGCCTGGAGCAGGCCTATGCTAAATAGCCAAGCATTGCTGGAGATTTCTGATGATTAGACTTCACCAGCACCTTAATTGCGTAAAAAACTATCAATCACAATAATTTTTAAGAATATTGCTAATCCATTGCTTCATATACGTTAGAAAAATATGTCTGGTCAACAACGTAAATAACGCAATTAATGTTGTTGAACTGTCAAGATGAAACACATTGCTACTGTTATTGTGTTACGCAATTACCCCACTGCACTGGCTTATTTGAAACCTTCCAACTTTCATGAATAAATGTTTATCGGTTCATGAAAATAAAAACTACAACATTAACAAGTGGTGTACTACCTACTCATTAATAACGTAAAATAATAGGAACAGACTACGTCAAACTGAGATTTTAATTTAAGAAAAACAAAACGATAATTAAAACTGATTTTGTTCCAATAGTGGTTAATTATTATAATCAATGCACGATACCACACATTAACAACATGTTTGTTTTAATTAAACGCCCCTAAATAACCTTTAGATATATTGCACACGATGATTACTAGCTAGTAAGTCATTAATTATTTTTAAAAAAATTGTAAAAATAGTGAGCCGAGCCAAGTTCGCTATCAAAATAACGGACATCATTAGCTAGACTAAAAACAATATAATTATTATTATTAGTACATAAGTATTTTCTCATATGTATGCTAATTAATTTGAAATAGGTAAATACCATATATCTGCCTATGTTAAATCCATTTAATTTCATAAAACATTTGTGTGAATGAATGTGGGTTGTGAATTATTATATGTATAAGCAAACAATATTTTAACAAACTTATCTTTCTGCCGTATCTAGAAAATTTACATCTCGGTGTTAGAACACAACTGCGTGTCCTGCGCCTGAGTGCGTACAGAAGTGACCGCTGCAGCTCGCATGCGCAGTGTGGCCTTAGCACACATAATGTCCGCCTGTTTGTCATTACACATCATTTCATTGGCAAATACGCTTATTTCTATGTTTGCGTATAACTTGCCGAGTACATAAATATTACGGTATCATTTACCGTAATATTTATCGGCAAATTTATTATTTATAGGAATTTAATTGGTAAATAATTAATTAATCTGTAGGGATATTCTGCTAAGTTTACAAAAATATGTGTATGAAATCGAGAATGCGTCTTAGTCCTTTGTCCCAAAACTACGTCCTAGTTACTTAAATTGTAAATAATAATATCAACCTCAAGAAGTCTAGACGAATAGTTTAATTTTTAGGGTTCCGTACCTCAAAAGGAAAAAACGGAATACATATAGGAAAACCATATATTTAAGCCTGTGGTCCCTTGAAGCTGTGAAACAATCAAACTTCTAAGTTAACGTAAAAAAGATACGGCCGTTTATGCCGCAAAAAACGTATATTTCGACACTCTCAAGGGAACTAAAATGTATAGGGTATTTGCACGTTGTCTTAATCATGAAATTTGGCAAGAAGCAAGATCATATAGCATAAGTAACATCTACCAACTCGCACTAGGCCCGCGTGGTGGATTACGGCCCATTCCCTTTCACAGAAAGAAGGCCTGTGTCGCAGCAGTGGGAACGTTATAGTCTGATTATGCTCATGTTTAGTTCAGAGACGTTGATTAGATTGAATAAATATTAATCAGACAGTTCCGCTACCTTAATTTGGTATGATTCACTCAAAGAATGTCAAATATTGTGATAAATATCATTACTTATAAGCTAAACATTTTTTGTCTGATTAAAATATTATTCAAATCATTTGACATTTTAGTGTCTAGAGATCTATGAATCACCGGTAAGCCTTCTATTGCAGTACTAATAAAAAGTTCGTTGACGTCTGTTAAGTGAGAACTTAGACATTTCACCTTTTAGCAACAAACGGCTTATTAGTCGATTCGCACTTTTTTTCTTAACTTCATGCGAGTCGCCTATAGAAAAAATAATATTATTTAAAAGTGACGATTCGCTCGTTTTGGACGAATAAATTCGTGCAAATTGACTAATAAGCCAAACAATCACTTCACGTCTTCTCAAATTAAGTAGGTTTGCTCATCTTTCTCGAAAACTCGTTTACATAAACAGCTTCACCGATACACAACTACAAACAGCTTCGGTAGATAATTTCGCCATAATTCGGAATCACGATCGTACGTGTTTGGGCCCCAATTACCGTTCCCGTCATAAATTATCTCGCACGTGTCGTTAATTGCAATTGTTTTGAGAATAACCATCGCTACGGTTCACTTTGATTAATATTATTACTACTTAAATTAGTTTTTTTGAAACTGTGTCATCATATCAGAATGATTGTTTTGTAGACGCTCAGATTCTTTTTATGTTAATCGTGCACATCTTCAAATTGAGGTATTATTATTTTTGTAATCTAAAAGTTAATCTCAGCTGTATAGCTTAGATTAACTTAGATTAAACAACGTACGTTTTTTGTACAAAAACGCACGCTTTTTAACATTTGGAAAACCCGAGCAACTTATTTGCGAACTCTACTTTGTATCCTGCACATGTTAATTAGTTCATTTTAATACTAATTGTTTAATAAAACACAATGATTTGATCAACCCACACCACAAAACGTTTACCTACACACTCATTACTTTAAAAAACAATGACTACCGTATAATGACATAATAAAACTGCTAAAATAGAGCGGTGCATGTGTGGGAGTGTTGTCTGTGGGTCCTATTACGTCAATAAAATAATTACGCGTTCCACGAACAGGCGATACGATCCACATCTCGATGTAATCGGTCACCTTTTCCTGTCACGCTCCCAGTAATCGTCCACAATTAAAATCTAGTTGCACGTTTTTTTTCTATAGGTACCGCTTACAGATTCATATAAATTGATAAAACGTGAATGTCAATGTTAAGCACATTTTTTATGGTGCAGTATTTATTAGGCTGTGGAAATAGAGTGGCAGTTTTTACTGTCAAAAGCAATTTGAAAGATCAAGATTATTATCAAATCAATTGCTAATTGATTGCGTTTATTTTAAGACTGAATCACGATTGTTATTCGAAATCACATAATTTTCTGACAATGCCTTATTCAAGTGTCAGAAATATCGGTCATGAACACACCACACAAGTTTAATTAAATCTGCAGCAATTTTCCTTGTTTTATACCTCAAGATGCTTCGTTAATAAAAATCAAATTACAGTCAAATCTAATTCACACAGATTCGATAAAATGCATAAATCACTTTTATTAACACTTAATTAAAACGTTGATTTGAGCGGGCGGCGCCTGCGCAACAAAAACAAAGTCACAAAAAAATGCGAAAAAAGGCGAGTTCATTAGTTGCATTCGCACGGTGGCCTACAGGTATGCAAAAATATAAAAAAAAAACAAAATGTGGCTAATTTACATAAAATTCCTTTGGGTGAGTTATCTTAATGCTGGGTTCTGCGGCGTGGCTCGAGGTGTCAGATTGTGTATGTTGTGAAATATGCGGTGCGCCTGACAAGGGTTGTTTTAATTTAATTCAAAGGATAAGCCGCCGCCGCCGTTGCTCGAGTATCGTATATATATATCGATCTTAGATAATGACGAGTGATAATTCACGCACGAACTTGGCTCATTCTACCGTTGCCGTCTTCATATTGGGAGCAATCTGTGAGGTAATTATTTTTGCAATCATGGAAGTTGGGATTATCCCCAATATTATGTAGATTTTAGCACTTAAGTAGACTTCAAAAATGATTAGCAATAAAAGTTAGATAATGTTTTGCAATTTTTGAATTGCAATTTAACATTACTTTTAAAATAAATAAAACAGCAGACTATGAGCAATTCATGTAACTTCACACTACATTTTATTACACAACAAGTACCTATTTTACCTACGTAATACACAACAATAAAATTCAAACGAACTACAACATTGGACGCTATAAGACCGTTATAAAATTTAATGGCTCCGTTATTTCATACTCTGAAACATTTAGAAAGAGTTATCAAGGAGGTATGATGACAGACATGAAGCCGGGGTCATTGCCCTCCCGTCCTGCGAGCACGAAAGTGCCCTTCACTTGCCCTAAACAAACCCCACTTACATATTTATGTAGGTAACTAAATCATGTCTGGGTAAGAAATTACCTTTGGCAAATATATGAGAACTGGGTTGTGATTGCGTGAACTTTGTGGGAAATATTAAATATTACATTTATATATTTGAAGAATCCGTACCGAAGGACCAAAAAGTTTCTGCTTACTTGGAAAAAAAGTCTGGTAGAGAAATAATGAGTTATGTAGAGACGTAATATGAGTACCTATATAGGTAGATACCACATAACACCCCACTCACCCCACCCCATAGGTGGATACCATAGGGTATGGCTCCGTTGGTCCTGCGCCTGATCTCTCTCCGTTCGTGTCGGATTGCCGTCCCATCGGACTTTAAGAGTGAAGTAAGAAAGAGTGCACCTGTGTCTGAGCAGACACTTGTGCACACTATATACAGAGATGATTTTTTTCAGCGGATTTATATAAAAAAATCAGCTGTTTCATACAAAAGTTCACTACCTACTTGACTAAATGACTACTTGACAAAATGTATGAAACACCTATTTTTTTTTGTGATTTCCGAGTGGTCCCATAGTGAAAATTGTTCATATTTATGAGTAGAACACCCTGTAAAAATTTGGAACCGGAAAGAAATCATCCTGATTGTGATCATATTATATCATCTACAGGCTGCGATGGCTAGTCTCCGCTGAGATTGGCCGTCATATTCGAAATTCGGTCTGGAAAACGATTACCTATGGTTTAAATGCGTTGACAATGTCAAAAGAATTGCCGGAAAGACCTTGTAAAGAGCACCAAATAGGCCAATTAAAGCAAAGATGTCCCAGTAAATTGAACCAGGAAATTTAAAAAATATGGCAAGAAGCCTAATATGACATTTATTGTACATTATTTTATTAGAGGTACACTCAATCAACAGTAGGTATTAAGTATCATATTAATATGTTTTCGTCAAAAGCTATTACGCCTTTAACTGTTAATTTAATTCAATATTTTATGCCCCGCAACGTAATAAGCTGTGAAATGACACATCTTAACCTTTTATGGGAACTAATAATTATCAGACACTCATAATGATCTTAATTAATAATCTGCCGATTGGTGTTTCCCACCCACCCACTAACTTCCAAGTGGAAAATGATAGTCCAGGTCAAAAGTTAGTCTCATTAAATTCGAAAAACCCAGAAATAATATTAATTTCATCGGCCTCTTAAAAATTTTATCAAAAATAAAATCTTTAGACGTTTTTAATGAAGTTATTAGCATAAAGCGATTGCCAGAATGATCTCAAGGGTTTAATACTTTAATTATTATCACAGTGGGTGCGATGATTAAGGCGAATTACTGAGGCCGATGCACTGGCGTGGGTGGTACCTAATAAGTGCTGATGAGTGCATCTAATATGCATTAAACAGTCTGACAGTCTTTATAAAGATGTCTTGGCTTGTGCAACACTTCGGGTTGATTTGCAATCGAATTCGACGCGGGAGTTGCGTTGATAGGTAATATATATAAATGGAATATAAAATTTCATTGATTCTGTTTTTAAGAGTGTTATGCTTGCCAACAATGATAATATGAATAAAAACATGTAATAATAGGTAACCTACCCAACATTCGATATTCAAAAACGACACAATGTAATGCTATTAGATGACACGTGGAAGTAGGACGGCATGTCGTAATTGTGGAGAGCGAAAAAGAGACAAGACGATACGTAACTAGGCTAATTAGACAAGTCTTAACGTGCCTCTCAAAATTTTGTTGATTGCTTTCGATCTTAAAACGGTCCTATTTTAGGTAGTTGCGTAAAGGATTTAGAATGCCTAGTTAAATACAAAGTCTCTAGTTAAATTAAAGTCCTAGATGTAGGTACTTGAATATTCATAAATTAAGGGACTGAATGTTTATACTGTACCTACTGTGTACTAGATTTAAAGCGTATTCACAGTTTAGATAACTTAAGAGTAAACTAGTCGCGAGCTCGAACTCGCTGGTGGTCATGGCCAAAAAGCACGCTGTCTCGCCTGGCTTCATGTCCGGCAGTGCTGGTATCAGTGATGAGCAGTTAGACGCTAGTCTACATGAACAACGTCTAGTTGTCACGCACAGAAACACCGTTACGAACTGATAGGCGCGTAAAAAGATTTGAAAAGTGCTTCGGAAAATCGAGTTTTATGAATAAACCACCGCATAAATTAATTACAAATAAAGTTTATTGATCTCTTCGATAACTGAGCTTTGTCGGTACGGACATGGTTTTGAAGATTTTATAGTTCTTTTATTACTTATTTACACCCAAAGTTACGTAAAACATAGCAAGAAAAACGGTTATTTGTTGGCTCATAACTTTTTAATGGCTTTTTATTTTACTATTCTGTTTCCGTACAGACACAATTAATAATAAGTCAAAACGATATCATGTTTAACTTTGGATGCACAAAGTCAAACAGTGGAGTAATATTCTCCCTAAATTTGTATAGAAAAAATATCGAAAAGTGGCACCTTAAACGTACCTATTGAAATAGTATTTACTATTCTCATGAAAGAGCTTTAGGTAATTCTAAAAACTTTCGATACGATACTAGCAAACGATACCGAATAGGTACCGATACTACAACAAACATTTTTTTTTTTTAATGTTGCAAGAAAAAACTTTCGGTTGGACAGTAACAAATTTTAGAACCAACAGACTAGACTTATCAGGCCATCTATTTCAGCACAGCTAATGTAGCTTTAAAATCACTGAAATTTATAACCCCTCGACCGCAGTTTCGCAAATCTGTCTCGGAACCTGCAACTATCGTAGTCAAACAGCAATATATCTACAAGATGAAAGCATGACGCGTCACTTCGTTCCCTGCCTGTTGACACTTTAACAACGTGGCCAGGCACAACGACAAGTGTGAGTTATTAACATAAAACCGCTTACAATGTAACCCTTGCTGCTACGTTTATTTTACCATCTTCGCAGCATCCGCTGTAACCTGTAACGTTACACTTACTACGCCCCGCGGTTTCACCCGCATAAGTCTCAATCCCGTGAGAATATCGGATAAAAAGTATACGTGCTAATCCGGATCATAGTCTACCCATGTGCCAAATTTCATTTAAATCCTTTCAGCCATTTTAGCGTGAAAGCGTAACAAAGAAACATACAAAAAATCAAATCTCTTTATAATATTAGTTTAGATGTACCTATGTATATGAATGAATGCTACTATAGGAGTCAGTATTAGATTTGCATCATTTTATAGCAGAGGTAGTTAATTAAACGTGTTTAAGGCTACTATTAGAGTAAACAAGCAAATAGTGTATTTGTAGGTGAACGTATATAACCTATTCATGGCCTAATCAGTAATTTATTATCATCATAAAACGTTAATCGCAAAATCCTAAACAGAAGGGCACCCGCACCGCTTTGAAGAACAAATGGTGGAAAATTGTCATGATCTCAACGCGCAACGCGAAATTGATGATAAAAACATGAGAAAAGAGGGAGCGCATCCCCCGACACCTTTTATAACATTACGAAAAGAAAGAGGGTGACTTATTATTTGCACAGACAGAATTGTTCTAGTAAAATTCATAAAATCACTGTTTTACGAGACGGCCGGAGCATGGTAATGAGAACCGACCCTCTAGCCCTCGCCTCGCCTCGTTGTCCTCGTACCATGTCAGAGGGCGGCACGTAAAATAGCCGACCTTTTAAGACTTCCCTGAAAAGCAATTTATTTAAACTTCAAATGAAGAAAGGTTAGAAAAGAACTTCTTTTATACAAACGGAGTAAATAAACATTAACTTATTTTATTCAAAGTTGTAAATTATCCCCAAGCAAGCCTAGCTTAGATAACGTTTATATATTCGCATAAAATCCGATGGTAAAACTTATTTGTTTAAGATTTATAGTGTAGTTCACTTTAGGATCTCGGTCGCAAAATTATATATCAATATATTGTATGTTCTTTACAATCTCATCATATTTGTCACTCCTTGTAGCATTAAATGAGGTGACTTTAAATACAGTCCGTAGTAAAGTGATGTAACAGCCCAGCAATTGTCGACCGAGGTGGGCCGGCTATCAAACTAACGGCGATACGAAAGGCGATTTAGAAAATAAATATATCATTTTATTATCTTATTATCTCAAATATGACAATGACCACAACAGAATAACAATATATTATTATGTGTAAGATCGCTCAACATGTTTATAAATCGGTAGATTTAGATAGATGGCACGCGTCCCAAATTTTGAATAGTGGGTGTTTTGATAGTGTAAATTCTCTATGTATAGTTTCTTTTAACAATTCACATATATTCGTGAGTGAAGGAGTGCCGATTGCCGCAATAAATATCGCGCGACTATCCAGCTAACAACAATGTTTATTAAGCAACTATTTCCATCCGAGAAATACTAACTGTTAAGTCCAACAATTTTCTCTGGAAAGTGCTAATTGTTAAACAAACTTTCGAAGATTGGAATCTTATATTAGATCGCGACCGTTCCTAGAATTCATGCCTAAGTAGGTAAGATATTTATAACTAGAGTCTCGGATAGTTTGATAAACTGTAAATGGAACACTGAATCCCCAAACATCTATTAGTTTAGTCTTTTTGAAAATTTCCATAGAACGACGAACATTCGAACGCCCCTCTCCGTAAAGACCAAACTAACTATTACCGTCAAACATTCAAGAAACTCAAAATAGCAGGGCAATATAGCCAACAAGGCGTCCTTTGTAATATTGCCAAAGCTTACCTACGGACGGTAAAATAATTGCGCTAGTAAAACTTCATAGCAGTCTGTAGCACTTAAATGACGGGGAGTGCCGACTGCCGACGAACGGAGGACGGTGGAGTGATGGCCACTGAGTCATCGTCACGACCTCACTATTCAAACCATCTGATCATTGGTCGCCGACCCTGTCTAGCGAAATTCGAGATTCATTAGAACATAGACAAGTTTTATTGCAAATTACTATGTTAGACGCAAATAAAAAGATAGAGCATCCGGTTTTTTTCATTAAAAATTACGCGTTCTTGATAGTTTTTTTTTTAAATAGTTCATTGAGCTTTTTCGTAATGCATTACATATATCATAAGCTTACCAAAAAAATGTATTTAAGAGTCGATTTTTCAGCTATTTCTCCTCTAATCACAAATTCACACAGACTATAGTGACAGCAACATTTCAATATATCATCGATTTAATACACGAACAGTTCATATAAATAACACAATTAATAAGACATTATTATAGTGTACGTGAAATACATAAATAACCCTAAAAAGCTGGGACTTGCGTGTCGAATTTCCCGGCCGCTGGCAACACGGTGTGCCGCTACTAACCCATATCGCAAGAAACGGATTTGTGAGTAACTAGCTCTTTCCTGTGCCGCCGCTCGCATTAACTCGTTGAATATGAAGGTATGACGAGGGTGACCTTCCTTCATGCCTATTATGTAACTCAATGGCGCATTATGGGCAGTCATGGTTATCAGATAGCATTTTATGTGACATCAAAATAAAGCCTAATTTGATGCACAAAGGCTTTTTGTTTTCGCTCTTTTAAAAATACTAGGTACTTCCTATAAGACAAAATACCGACAACGTAATTCTGGCACGTCACAGTTTTCCAAAAAAACTGCACATTAAACTCATCTAACCCGGTTCCATGTTCATTAATGTAAAATTTTTACAGCTAAACAGCCATTATTATAGCTTCCGCGATAAAAAGTAATTATAAATGTATATAGCGAGTTATTACGCTGTTCGCTCATAATATCGGCCACAAAGGAATGTGGAAGCATTGTTGCAAACTCGTAAAGCCGTGCAGATAAGTGTTTTTTAATATAAGGTAAACATTCGCAAAAATTAAAGAAGGAATATCTTTCCAACTTGTGCAAAAGCGAGAGCAATTTAAATGGAACTACTTCGCTAGATTACTTTGATAACTCTTCATATTACTAAATCTCGGTACTTTGAACTGCAGTTAAGTGGTTAATAAAAAGTGATTTAAAAAAACTGAGCTTTTCATTCGTTTATTCAGTTAATGCAAACACAATTGCGAAATGTTTAGCCATTGTAGCGAACTAACACTGCGAATGCAGATGAGTTCACAGCGGGTTCAACACTCGCGCTGGTGACATTGGTTGGAAACTTTGAAGTAAGTACAGCTGTGGAACAAAGCAGCAAATTAAATCAATACACCGCTCTATTTTTGTCTATATCACAACTACATAGAAACGGGCAGGACAAACTTATTAAAATCTAAGTATAAAGCATACAAATAAAGCGTTAAAAACTTAAGTCACGCTTTTCTGTGACTAAGCAGTCCATGCTTACTTATAAAAACATAACTTAAGTGCGGATTTAGGTCACACGAGCTATAAAATAGTATACGATACGTGTGAATTAGTAGTATATTAATACAATTTATTTTATTTTATTTTATCATTTATGTACCTACATATATAAACAGACAAGAAAAAAAACAGAACAGAAAAATAGGTACAAAGGTGATGAAAGATGTGTGAGGTGGTGAATAATAGACTACTTCACGTATCATAGAGTACTATTTTTTAAAAGATCCTCACAATAATTGGTTATCTCCTTTTATTAGAGGGATCTTGTAAGTGAACAAGAGTATCTTATATGAAGTATACTGGTTTCCCTAAATCTCGAAAACTCTTTACAAGAAATGAGGTTCGAGGAAAAATCTTATAAGGCGCTGGTCACATTAGGAAATGACTTACTCATCGTTTCGTGTCGGTGGCACGTGTGTAGATGTGTCCTGGCCTTAAATCGCACGGGCCGAGGTAGCGTGTCCACATGATTGGACTATTATCTGTTTGGCGACACGGAAATGCGCAGCTCAGCATCAGCTTGATGATTTTATTATTGTACTTGTAAAGGAATTTCTTTTTCAACGTGACTGAGAAATCTTCCTTTGAATGCCGAAACTAAGACAGCGACTCACTAAGGCGTGTCAGTGCCCTAAATGGAAAAATGGTGTACATTTACAAAAATATAAAGGTATGAATAAAACAAGACCCTAATATATTTTCTATTTGCAAATACAAGATAAAACCCCACATCTTCAAGTTATTTGTAAACTTCACGTAACATACGAGGGAAGGCGCTCCGTTCTTTACAAGCAACTTGCACGTAGAATTCAGAACAAGCAAAATGTCAACGTTTAAGACCCGGGAGCCACAGCGAAGTTACAAAATACATTTGTTAGAGGACAGTTGCAGTCACTGACATCAATTGTGTGTTTGGATGCTGTATGAAAGGTCACTCGGGGAATGCAACACAATACACATTTCGCAACTCGCTGCACGTACAAACTGCCACTAAAATTTATCACAGTACTTACGGAACAGCGAATTGAATAAATAATGCTGATTCCAGCTTGGATAATGACGAACTTATCTGTGCTCTTATCCTATCAAGTTGGGAGTAGGTATCGGCACAGGTATCGGTTAACAGCCACTTGAGGTTGGATTAAGTTAATATTGATTTGTATTGATTAGATAAAGGGCTTACCACTACCCTTTTTTCTCATATTATATCTGCCTAACTTAATGTTCTTAATTCGTCTGTAGGTATGTATTTTTTCTATTACTTAAGAATTTTGGTAAAATACCAAATTTGAAAATATCAAGTTGCCACCCTGCCTTCTTTGGCAAACCCTGACTGATTAATGTCTCTTCTTTCAACATCTAAATAATCATCTCAGACGAGGCGTTAATAAGTAATGATCAAAGTAACTTACCTGTAAGTGAACATCGATCACTATTATAAGCAGTTATTATTATTATTTCTTTATCATGTAAACTATGAGAAACTTAAGTCAATTTATGACTATTCAAAATGTTATTATAATCAATAATAAAATCAGTCACACATACTTACTGCCACGTAATCCTCATTGTTCTAGCTTGTTTGACACGCTTATTATTAATTAAAACATTGTAAGCGCATACAATTCAATGCCAGCCCTACATTGTAGGGTATGTTAACATAGGCATTGTTTCAAAACACGGTGACTAGTCAATGAATACTTACGCTAGCGATAATGAGGATTAGAAGCAACTGTATCGTGTATCAACGGATGACGCACTTCAATAGCGTATCGGATTACACGTCCAATTAGATTAATTTATAACTTCAACACGAGCTTCATAAAGGTACTTTATTAGGTATTTATACAAGGTAGTTTATTTTAAAAACAATAATAACAACAGGTCTATTCTGTAAAAATCTCACCGTCAAAACTTAGTTGAGGTGAACCTGAAGTGAGCAGTCATTCCACGTGTTGCTAGAGATTGACACTATTGACAGCTCACTTCACGTTAGTTTTCACAATGAAATTTTCACAGAATAGATCGGCAGATGTATGAACGTAAACGAGGCAAGAGTATTTATAAATAGTAGCAGGTAGCGTTCTGTAGTTTCTGCTTACCCCCATGGGAGGAAGGTGTGAGTTTATGTACGTAATAAATATTTAGCCCCATCACGTTAAACTATGACCTCAGGGAAAGCTGTCTAAGCCGATTTCTTTCTGAAAATAATGGAGCTCAGTTATAACTACAAAAAATTCAGAGTCATCGAACTAACTACATTTACCAATCAGCGCTTAGGCTCTGTCTCGCATAGGATCGTAGCATTATGCTGAGCGATGACTGTTTTGTGTGGATGTGACGCATACCTAGTTTCCCCCACTTGTTCTTTTTGTGTTCTTTCTCTGCGTGCGGGATGAACTCGACTCTTTCCACAGGGATTGGCGCATAACAGCACTGGATAGGGATAAGTGGAAGGAGGGAAGGGAGGCCTTTGTCCTGCAGTGGGACAGAAACGGCTGATAATAATAAAAGTATTTTCTTTTCTTCTTATTTGCCTTCAGAACAAAGAAAGAAGTTATAGATTACCTATTCACCATGACTGTGACAAAACATTATATAATTATGAAATCAGTGATTACTATTCAGTACATGGTGACTACAATATGTAGTAGGTACATGTTGCTCTACACGTGTTGTAAATGGCGACTAAATAATGTCTACTTCAAACATAATCCTGCTGTCGCCAATCCATTTGCTAAGCCTATAGAAACATAGTCTAAAAAAATATAAATAAAATTATTTTATTTCGGACACCTAAAAAGATCTAAAAAATTGTTAGTTAGGTTTGCACTTACAACACTATTTTTAATAACTTAAACTAAAGAATATATTTTTAGTAATATATACTAAATAATCTATGCAGTACCTACTTGCAGGACTTCTAAAGCACGAGTACCTAAGTCAACATTGACAACATTTTATATAAACACAAAAATTGCGGAATTATTTCCCATGACTATCGATTTTCCGTTCGAAGGACAAGAGGCTGTCCGGTCCAGAGAACCAGTCCTCCTTCCTCGCTATTCTTTTCTCGTCATATTTGTTGACGTCACAGCACTTTTCTATCCGATCTGCTCCAAGTCAATACTCATTGTGCGGAACCCATTGTGTGTCCATTCCTTCCTGATATTTCAGGAAAATTCTCTTGAATAGAATTTTATATGACAAGCAATTTTTGAGCGAAAAGATGACGACATTTATCTTTTACGTTGATCTTTTTGGCGTTTTCGTCTTCACTTTCTTTTAGGTAAGTATATTTGAATGTTTTTAGAAGGAACAATAAATAGATATTACAAACGGTTTCCTGTAGCGACTTCAAAGCATTCAGTCCACTGTACTGTACTGGTATTGGCGAGGTTCCATCACCACGCGACCTATTCTCGCAAAAGGTCAGTGCGACTCAACACTTGAGTGTGACGTGACAAGAGTTCCGGAGTATTAGGGACGAGTTTTTAATGTATGAGTTTTATTTAGATTATTTATTACGACAGGCCTGAATGGAGGACTAAAATAAACTGCGTGTGACTGCAGTTCGTCCTGTATTCTTAAGGTACAAATCCGCAGCCGACTGCAAACGACAGCAGCAGGCGACATGTCGCCGCTACACTACTGGTTTCTATGTAATTATATGAAATACCTTCCGTAGCTAGCGACACGCCGGTTGGCACGTATTTCGTAGAAATACCTTTAGATTTTTTTTTCCAGAACTTCAGTTAAAGACTATAATTTTATGCCAATGAAACTAACAATCGTCGTCAATATGATTCTCTATGTTACCTTAATCACAAAAGTTCCAGTGTTCTGTGTATAAGCAGAAACTTTTTAAGTTTCTGCCTCGTTGTTCTAGTGGTCGCAAACGCTATTGAGCATGGAATCCTGGGTTCGATTCCGAGGTCGGAGAAAGTGTTATTGGGTTTTTTCCATTTAGAATTTCTCACTAGCAGCCCGTAGACCGGATCTGTACGTAACATGGTATGGTTGATGGCAATAGGTCCCAATTTAATGAGACATGGCTGATTTTTCCAACGCCAGATAATTTTATCGAAGGAATAATTTTGAATTTTTGACAATTCTTCCATACAAAAACTGTCAGGCGTCAATTTTAATCTGTGAATAAAAATTATCTGTCGGTTGAGAAAAAACACAAATGTGGAAATGTGGGTGTGCTATAGTTACTTACACCTCTGCGTAGCCTTTCGGGATGTACGGGCGTAATGCTATCTTATGTGTTTTAAGTTTCCACAAGTTGTGGTTATGTTTTTACAAAGAAAGAAAGAAAAAGTATTATTTATTGTGACTTTGTGACCCGCACCCTAATTTCGTAACATACTATTGATCGAAATCTGAATCATTTTGAAAGATATTGCTAGTCCATTGCTTCATATGTTCGCAATATGTGTCTGCTCAACAACGTAAATAACGCAATGAATGTTGTTGAACTGTCAAAATGAAACCCATTGCTACTGATAGTGTGTTACGCAATTACCCCGCTGTACAGGAAGATAACAAAGTAAACTAAACACAATAATAAAATAAAAAAACAAAATTATATAACCAGAAAGTAAAAAAAAAAAAAACAGAAAGTCCTGTACGAGGCCAAAAGACTCCTGATGTCAAAAGACGCATGATGCTGCGACATATAAAAATAGATGTCACGGCGCTGGTGGCTGGTGGTGGCTTTAGCGAACATAATGCTGTCCCTACCAGTCCACATGTTCTTACATCTTAAGAGATGTAATAATAATAATAGCCTCCCCGACCGATTTCAATCACGGTGGCCAATCTCAACGGAGATTAGCCAGGTACGCAGGAGATATTATAGTGCACAACTATGCGCGCAGACACAGGTGCACTCCCTCTCCCCTCACTCTCATATTCCGATGGGACGGCAATCCAACACGACCGGAGAGAGATCAGGCGCAGGACCAACGGCTTAACGTGCTTTCCGAAGCACGGGGGTATTACACCGCCAACTTCCAAACTCCGGGCTGTCACTAAGAAATTCCTAATGGAAAAACTCAATAACCCTTCGCCAGCCCGGGAATCGAACCCAGGACCCCACGCTCAGCAGTCGCGTTTGCGACCATGAGACCAACAAGGCAGTTAACTTAAAAGATGTAAGAACATTTGGACTGGTAGGGATTAAGATCCTGCTTCCGACCCGGACTTCACTTAAATTCGTACCAGCACTTACTGTTGCTCAATTATTTATGACATGATAATTAACCGGCCACTGATTCGATTAAATTATAAATTAGACTATCGCCGATCTGCCGTAATAAAGTTCAAGTTGGATCTAATCGACAAATAGGCGTTACGCTCGATAAAACCAGATATTTCTATTAGAGTGCAAATTGATACATTGAATAACAGTCCAGCAAGATGTCGAAACTGAGAAATTTCGAAACTACCTACACCTTCATATTTTAGTCCTTATCTTTGGGATCGCAAATCACCTAAGGTAGCCCGCGAAATTCAAATTTACTTACGAACACAGTCCTCCTCTCTGTGAGAGGGAGTGGGCCATTATCCACCACGCGGGACCATGGCGGATTGGTGGATGTCACATGTCTCCGAATTTTTGGTTCTAAGACATGCCGATTTCCTCACGATGTTTTCCTTCACATTTTTGAGAGCAGTGGTGATGAAATAATTTACACAAAGTAAAAAGCGCCTGTCTGGGTTCGAACCTACAACCTACGACTAGTAAGTCGCGGCCGTTTCCACTGGACCACCAGTGCACTATTCGCGACGGTAACAAATGTGTATTTCCAGAATTATAATCATTAAAATCATCAATTTAACTCACAAAACATTAATTTCTCGAAATAGTTATTATTATAGGATAATTTCAACTTAGACTTGTGTGATGATTTTAATTATTATACCTAAATCTTTTTTTTTTTTGTGGATGGGAAATCATCAAATGACCCTCCCGCTCTGGGTGGAGCAGAAGGGAGTGTCAGACTCTTACTGACTAAAACCCACCCGTGTTCCTTCCTTAGACCTTTGTGTTCCGGGGTAGCGGTAACCCTTTCGGACAATCCCGCTGCCCCGGCAGGCTTCGGCCCTTACGGGCCCCTTCCTTAAGCTGACATCTCTTTGAGGCGCGCGTGGAACACGTACGCGCCGTCCGGCACGGGAATTATTATAAATCTATAAATACACATTTCTTACGGTCGCGATCAAATTTGATTAACATAATACAAAACGTAAAATTTCCGCAAAGCATCTGTTTGGCATCTTATACATGCAGTGGGTGGCACCAATCACTTTACCACATTATTAGTCGCTTCGCCCACAATTTTCATATAAATAAACATCTTATTAACGCGAACCGAAAGTTGACCTCACTAAACGAAGCCCATACTAAGTAATCTGACCGTAAAAGGCATGCGTAGGCGCATGTCACGTGGGTGTCCGAATGCGGCAACTAAGCCCCGTATCACGGCCACGGTACATCCGACAGATATCGCGTAATCATAAAAATGCTTTCGCGTTTTCCAATCACAAAGACATTGCTGTACGAAAACACAATTTATTGTTGTTACCTACCTGTAGGTAACAGCCAGTGATATCGATGTTCAACCTGCATCCTAATTGCGTAACACACTATCAATCTAAATCATTTTGAAGGATATTGCTAATCCATCCTACTAATATTATAAATGCGAAAGTTTGTATGTATGGATGTATGGATGTTTGTTACTCTTTCACGCGAAAACTACTGAACGGATTTTGATGAAACTTTACAGTAATATAGCTTATACATCAGAATAACACATAGGATACTTTTTATCCCGATATTCCCACGGGATCAAAACTTACGCGGGTGAAACCGCGGGGCGCAGCTAGTTGCTTCATATGTTCGAAAAATTTGTCTGTTAAACAACGTAAATAACGCAATGAATATTGTTCAACTGTCAAAATGAAACCCATTGCTACTGATAGTGTGTTACGCAATTACCCTGCTGTTACCACAGATTCAGCACATTATTCTAAATCAAATTGCGTCGAAATTTTTCTGCAGTTTTAAATAAAATAAGTTAGCTGTTCCAAACATTTTGACCGCTTAGGTTTTCATTTTTCTATGAAACAGCAGATTTGTAGGATTCCGTACCTCAAAAGGAAAAACAAAACCCTTATAAAACCACTCCGTTGTCCGTCTATCAAGACCCTTTTTCTCAGGAACGAGTGGAGTTATCAAGTTGAAATTAATATCAAATACTGCAAACCCTTGAAGCAGTGAAAAAATCAAATTTCTTAGTCAAAGCCATCAAAAGATACGGGTATTTATTTTCCATTTATGCCGCATATTTTGACACTCGCAAGGGAATCAAAACCTATAGGGTACTTCTCGTTGACCTAGAATCATGAAATTCGGCAAGAAGCAATGTCATGTAGTAAAGGAAAAAATCCGAAAACCGTAAATTTTTAGTCATATACCTACGTGCGGAACCCTCGGTGCGCGAGTCCAACTCGCACTTGACCGGTTTTTTTTTTATAACCAACTAAAAATGTCTGTGGGGGCATAGAATCATGGTAACAGCAGACTGCGCGTCAATGTCTTTACCACCCTGTATTTTGTCCGCAACTATACTCGCTTGGATTTCAGTGAGATACGACTTATTAGATTTGCTTGAAGAAAATCTCAAGACTTTTCTTTATTTTATAACATCATAATTATTTTTATACTAAAGCTTACAAACAGACAAAAGTTCTAAGAGACGGGCTTTTATTAATTAATCGATATCAAATCGGAAAATCATATTTTACAGTCAGACACAGCGTTGCTACATAAAGTTAAATTATTCGGCGATAATAAGCAATTGCTCCAAAACTTTAATGTATTCGGGTACTAATTGAGACCGGTGAAGTGGGCGAGCGGAGTGTGCCTAAATAGCAGTCAATACAAGCGAGATAACACAACTGATCAGCTGTCGGATACTCGGATATTACCGATACCATAGCCAGATATTTAATTTTAATTCACCAACAGATTTATACTAACAGAAATGGATATATATTTCCATTTAACTGGTTCATAAATTTATATCAAAACGGCTCAGCGTTAAATAAATTTACGTTAATCTTAATTGTAGTGTTATTCCATTTATTCAAGTCCTACACAGTTTATCAAACAGCTAAATAAATTATTATTTGTCAAACAAAAGAAGCACTTCGGACAGAAAAAGTTTGTAAAAAAAGTTGAAAATCGACTGTGAGCCTTACCTACTGTTGAATTGTTGTTGTTGTTGTCTTTACTCGTTGTATTTTTGTGGTGTACAATAAAGTATATTATAAATAAATAAATTGTTAATTTCTTCAGATCAGAGCTAAAGGTTTCCAATGAACTGCGGGGTAATTGCGTTACACACGATCATCGGCAATAGCTTTTATTTTGACAATTCAACAACATTCATTGTGTTATTTACATTGTTGAGCAGACAATTTTGTCGAACATACTAAGCAATGGATTAGCAATAATCTACATCAAAGAGTCAGATTGAGATTGATAGTCTATTACGCAATTAGGTTTCTGAACTCAACTTGTACCCACAAGCGGCCTTACATAGCAGTAACTCTAAGCGAATCCAGAATAATTGATATTTTATCTGCATCATAAGAAGCAGCACACATTAAAGAACGCTTCACATCGTAAAACTCAACGCACTTACAAATAGTTAATCGTAACTTTAAAACGATCGTTAAAAATGTACATTAATTGTAGTTAGTCAATTCAGTGAATAACTATCGATTTTCGTAACAGAAACATATATTGCTACATTCAGTAACACATAAACTGTTCTCACGTTACATAAGTTTACAAGATCTTCATACTGCAGCTATAAATCAGCTGGACACTGTTGGTTTTGTAAATCAAATTTAGTTTTAAACCTGCTAAGATCATGTTAGATTTATAGAGGAACAATTGACTAAAAGACCATAAAATTGAATTTACAGTCTTAGTTTTACCATTTGGAAAAGTGTGATATCCATCTTCTGCCCACTCCTTCGTTGTGTGTTAAGTTGTTCAACTATTTTTAAGTATATCTTACATTTTGTCAGCTGATTCTTATTGAGATTAGTCATATAAATTACCTGTAAAAGAAAAAAACATCGTTAGTAATAAGTCCAAAGTTTATCAACAAAATAAAAAATGTAATCATGACCTCATTTGCGTAAATTCAAATCTCGTGCGAAAAGTTCGTGAATTTCTAAAACGTAAACAGCCGACTAAAAGGAACTTCTCGTTTGACCTCTAAAGTTTCGCGTTTCAATGAATAATTCAACATTTTTTTTAAGTTTCATGTCTCCATAATTTTTCATGCTGAAAACACTGTTATTTTATGAACAGCATCTCATTTAAAGTAGGGGGATCGTCGGCCAGGGCAAGTTGGGGACTGAATTAGAGAGGGCTTAAGCGAGTACTTAAAGAAAGGAAGATGCCAATCTGATTTAATTAAGAATCCTGCTGCAAATATTCAACTAACTGTTAGACAAATAAACGTAGACGTTGGTTTATTTATTATAATTATATTTATTTATTTGCTAACATGTAAAACATTGATTAGTAGGGCATGCATTCAAATTTCTTGACACAGTATTAGGACATGTACCCTGGTAAGGGCACTGCACATGTTACATGTTAAATTATATAATATATTTACATAATATACATATTATATATTGATTCTAATTATTACAATTTGCATTACGCTAAACATTAATCAATAATTTATTACATTTTATTTTATTGCAAGAAGCTGCAGCTAAAAAAACAACTGACTAACATCGCGGTGTCTTTAAAATATAAAACTCAACTAGTTACTATAGAATCGTTAATCAGTTCGCGATACAAAAACTAAGAAACCCCAATAATAATTAGTAAAGAATTTGATGGCGGACCAAGTTTATCAGCGTAAACACGAGAACAGAACTTTTTAATGGCGAAGTTCTTCCGAAGTTCACTTGTTAAGCCTGAACAATCGCCGAAAGCGGTGCTCCACAACTTTAAACACGGTTGTAAATGAAAAATTGGCTGAGAACCGTGAACTACTTCATATTCCTCTTTTTCGTTCTAGTTTTCAGTTAAAGAAGTCGGGAATCGCTTTGACTTGTTGAGGCAAAGGTTTTATGCATCTTTAAGCAGTTTTTCACAGCCGAGAAACTGAAAATACTGGGTGGGTAATCGACGAAAAATTGCAACGCATGGAGTCTAGAATCATGTGCTGAATTCATTCATGGTTATAGTTTTGCGCGTTGATGTATGCCATCCTATATGTGTATAGGTACTTTTGCAACACAAAGATGAAGCGATGTGGAAAATAAGTTTAGTAATATTACCCACATGTAAAATGTACTCGTAATTCTACTAGAGTCGCTTCATTATTTACGTAGGTAATCCATTAGAAGTATAACTTGAAATTTCGACCAATTGCTCTCTGAGGAAGGATAACGTATGGTAGTAGCCTTTTTTAAGTAGACGGCGTTCTGTAGGTAAGTTTGTATTAGCTTAAAAAATAATCTTACTTTTAAAATAGTGCCTTTTTCATAAATAAATTCTTTAACTATGTCAGCAAAGAGTCCCATTGTTGTCGATTGGGTTTGAAAATAGTTTAAAAATAGGAACTAATGTACACTTCTGTATGTTCGGAGATTACCTATATCCTACAAACATTATTACCTACTTTGGTGGCTTCTGAATAAAGCTTCCTAAGACGATAATATTAACTAAGAGAATTTAACTCTAAGAAATAAATCGAAGATAATTGCGCAAATAATTAAGGATATCCGCACACTATCGATTGAATTACTAACAGTTGTTTGGTCGATGATGTTCATTCGCACATTATCATCCCAAACAAGACCCGCAAATAATCTATCTGCGGGTCTTGTTTTATCAACAAAATGATAATGACTCAAGAAATATTAAATCAATCGTCAGTTTACAGACGTATGTTTTTTTTTTATTGTTTTTTCAATGACTCAAGCATATGTAGTAACATACCACATTCATTACCACATATTAGGTATTTTGTACATGCTTGCCCCATTTATTTGATAATAATAACACGGATCATGTCACAGTATTAAAATTATAATTGAGATGAGATCACTACCAAACGCTTTGACAAAAACCTAATGGAACTTCGCCTGTCCATCTGTGTGCCATTTAAAAGATTAATAAACCATTACTTTATAATGTAAAGTTTTGACATTTGGATGTAATTCGACCGACAATACTCCAGCTGTTAAGTTTTTTGCATGATATCTTGCTTGGCGATCTATTTGGCTACATGCAGAGTTATAATAGAATTCATATTAATGTTTTTTGCTGAATACGCTTATGAGTTTTCGTGAGAATATCTATGTGGTATGTTCGAAAAATGTGTCTGCTCAACAATGTAAATAACGCAATGAATGTTCATAAACCGTTAGCATGAAAGCTGTTAATGTGTTACGCAACTACTTTGTAATTTTGACGTTCGAAAAGTGCTGATTCTCAGCCTGGTTTGAACAAATGATTTTGATTTTACCCCGTAGGCTTTGATGATAAAACATGCTGTAGACAATAAGATACTGAGCTCAAGGCTCCAATCACAGATATTGTAATAGACCTTAACCGACATAATAGAAAGAATTGGAGCATATAGTACAGCATTCTGGATCGATGAATGTTGTAGGTATCTAATTGTTGTCTGTGAACAGAGAAAATCGACTTTAGAAAATCTTGGAGGACAGAGACATCGAACACGTTAACTGCGGATTTATTCTTTAAAAATCACACCGTGGAAACTTAGGTGACGTGAGCTGTCAATATTGCCCTATCATCAGCTCACTTCGAACTCACTCCACCTAAGTATTCACGGTGATATGTTTACAGAATAGATCAACTATAATCGATGCGAAAGGCATGTTGTGACTTGTGACACAACTTACGAAAGACCTATGTCCACTTGTCAATTTCTGGAGTTAACTACGAAAAGCTATTGATTGATTGATAGACGACATTTCCAGAGCAAGTAGTATTCATAGAATTCGCACAACACTGAGAACTACCACATAAAACAAGTGATACGCGTACTGAAAATTACGAAGGCGATTTCAATTTGCTAAGCCCTTAACGATCCCCGCGCCCGTGCATAATTCGCCTCTCGGTGATGAACCAAGTAACAAACATTACCATACATTTAGCATGTTTACTAATATACATAAAAGGGCCCGTGGCTAAATAATAACAGTCGCACAGGTCGATCGATAAGGTTAAACTACGCTTGCCGCAGTTTGTCTGTGGATGGGTGACCATCTTTACATACAGAGACCCCTTCGTGCCTCGGAAAGCACGTTAAGCCATTAGTCCCGGCTGGCATCAGTGAATCTTTGACCAAGGGGTATCGTAACTGGGTTCTGGAGGTCAGATAGGCAGTCGCTCTATTTAAAATACTGGTATTCAGCTGCATCTGGTTAGACTGGAAGTTGACCCCAACATCGTTGGGAAAAGGCTAGGCCGATGATGACTAATGAACATAAAATCTATTATTATCGTCGATTACATACCTACATAAAATCGCGCCTGTATTCCTGAAGGGTTAACACCTTTGAACACGGCACGGCTTCTTTACGGTACGGCTTATAAACCGTGCCGTAAAAAAAAACGTGGCCGTGAACAAACTTCCATAGTGATCCATAGAACACTGACGACCGTGCCTACACGACGAATAAAGCGTAGTTTTTCACGGCAAGAAAAACGTGTGCCTTTATTAGGCGGACGTATACCTATATTACACCTCCATTTCGCTATGTTTAAATCCCATGCAATAGCCATCAGCCGGGCTGCTACTGACAAATTCCTGATGGGAAAATTCAATATCACTTTACCCGACCTGGTACCTAATCGAACCCAGGATCTCATGCTTAACATTAGCGCTAGCAACCACTAGAGCAACGAGGCGGTCGATTATAATATGGAAATAACTATCGAATAAGATGGAATAATCATTCGATCGTGTTAGTTTTTGTGCACTTTGAGATTTGTCAATCAATCAGGCGGATATGGCGGACACCGAACACGGCAACCGTTGATATACACACAAAAAACAGCGTAAATGTATTTACAGATAATTTTGTCGCGTCAATGGCCTGCAAGAAGTTGGTGTGCTCCCAAATACAGGGTCAAATTAAATTACTTAGCGAAACTCTGCAGACGTGATGGGTATCGATATCTAAACACGATAAAATCAAATGTTTTGATGTATTTTTTGTGGGCCACCGACCGCAATGAGTATATAGCTTTGCTTTACAAATAATCTGCGTGTCATTTACACCTAGGATTTTTTGTGTAAGAAAAGTTGCTAATGTTGGTCCAGGATGTGGCTTGTGATTGGTTGATTTGTCTTCTTTTGAACCTGGATGTCAGTGAGGAATAATGGCGGCTATTACATCACGTTGGGTATGACATATTTATATTCATTATTTTTAGGATTACGCCTGTAACGCTACGTATTATGTACATCAATCATCTGTCTAGTCTTATTTTCACAACTATGTTGGGGTCGGCTTCCAGTCTAACCGGATGCAGCTGAATACCAGTACTTTACATGGAGCGACTGCCTTTCTGACCTCCACAACGCATTAAGCTCATATGTTATGTAAAAGAGGCAACGTTTGCACACATTTTCAGAGTAAAATGTTCCTTTTAATAAAACACTAGTCACATTTTCTTTCCAGCATGATACATGGAATAAATTCAGCTGCTTACAACCCAGCACACGTTGCTGGAAAATAGATTATTGCGGAACATTCCTTACTTCCACGAGACCACGAGCGACAGTTTCTAAAGCTAATGCATTATACACGTGCAGTACTATCGCACTTTCAATTGAATGCTAGTACGTAGATCAAGCTTAATTATAATAGTACTAGCTGATCCCGCAAACGTCGTGTTGCAAAAAAAAAAATGTGGTATGAAAAATAGATGTTGGCCGATTCTCAGACCTACCCGATATGCACACAAAATTTCATACAAATCGGTCCAGCCGTTTCGGAGGAGTATGGTAACTAAAACTGTCGAATGTCTAATAGTCGAATGTGTGGAAATTATTACAGAGCTACCTATAGTATATTTTGATTCATGGGAGGCTAGTAGAAACCGCGAGGAAGTCTTTATACTATAACTTTTAGTAGATCCATGATAAAATGCTGGTGCTATCATGCTATGGTTACAGTGTGCATAACATTGAATAATCAGCTTCTAATGTTCGCACTGCTGGGCCTTCTCTCTGAGCGAGAGTGTGGGCCATAATCCACCACGCGGGCCCAGTGCGGGTTGGATGTCTACGAATTTATGGTTCTAGAACATTTTTAACCGACTTCAAAAAAAGAGGTTCTGTATTCGACCCGTGCGTATGTATGTGTGTATGTGCGTGATTTTCACAAAAACTAATGAGCCAGTTTACATAATTCTTCCATTAATGTGATCTACATATTTTCAGGAAGGTTTTAGTATACATATAATACATTTGGTAATTATTCATAAGTACGATGTTATTGCATAAATGTACTGCATCTCCGGCATTTCTATGCGAATTTTGATGTTTCATCTAATCCGTGTCTTAATTCTTCAATGCACTAGTTTTAATTGAATTTGTGTGGGATAGTTAGGTACAACTAAAAAATTAAAAATAATTTACAATAATTTTACAAAAAAAATAACCGACTTAAAAAAAACACTACAATGATAAATAACTTTAATTTCGGAAGTCAGTGTCAAAAAACAAAAATGCGGAACCAACGACAACACTTCCGAAATTAAAGTTATCACTTTGTAGTGTTTTTTTTTAAGTTGGTTGTTTTTTTTTTTGTTACTAAAGTGAAATGCCTGCGGACGCCACCACTGGGCCACCGCTGCCTGTTACAGTGTGGATCTGTGGTAACCATGTGTGGCCAGCCGTTCTTTCACATCATCTGTCTCATTGGTATGGTGTGATGCCTCAGAAGGGAAGGGCAATATAGAGATATACATCGGGGCAATGTCACCTAAATTTCCTGTTTCTCGAAAGCAGCACAGGTAACCCTATCATTTCCATACTATGTGAGTTTCAACGAAACTCAGTCGATTAGATCGGTCTCTTTATTATCGACCGTTATTGGTTAATTTCCAATTCCTATGATACCATCGAAATCAGACTACCAGGCATCGGACGACATTATATGCAAGTGCAATGAAACTAAACAGTGGGAAATGGTACCTAGGCCTCAGCACGAACACGCGACTTAAACATATGGTAAATTTGAACGACTTTTTAATCGAGAATAGAACTAGAGCATTAAATTGTCCTTGCGAAAAGCACAATGATAATATTTATAATCACCCATAGATATGAATATAGTAAGTAAATTTTATTATGCGAAACAAGTATTTTCAATTTTAAAATCGTCCCATCTTACCTACGTTACATTTTGGTACATACTTCGTGCGTTCGTGCCAGGCCCACCTAACTAAAAATTTTCAACACGCATTCTTGAGCACATTTGTGTGCCCACAAAACCCCGAAAAACCACGATAACACCCGAACAAGCGTCGGTAATAACTCGGAACGTGTCATGAATGCCATAAGAAGGCATGTCGCAAGCCCTCCAGTCCGCCCACACAGGCATGCTGTTACTCCAATAGCTTTTAAAAAAATACTTCAAATCGCCCTTATTAGTATTAAATAGGTAATGTCGGGTAATGGTGACAAATTTCTCAGATAAAACGAATGTATCTTGAATATTAATTTATTTTAATGAAAATTCCTTAATCTACGTATTCGGTAATAGGTTCCGAACATTTAGTCGGGTGGTGTAATGGTCATTTTGATGGCGATCATTTTAATTGTAGATGACTTTTTGGTCCATGTTCCTATCGCTTTGGCCCGTTACAGTAATTTGGAATAATTACTGAACTTTATGTTAATTCAATACGTAACGTTCAGAAGTTATCTTGGTGTGAAAATTACTTTAGAAATTGATGTTGTTAAACCATTTGAACTCATGCTGCCAATCTTTAAGGCACGTTACCGGATGACAGCGATGCGGACGAGTACTTCGACGCATAATAGTGTCCTTTTGTTTTTATCTGTATAGTTAGTTAGGGCGAATTTCACCAAAGTTTTATAAGCAGAATAATTCTTATCCTGAAAATTAATTTTGAATTTTTTACAGTTTTTCCGTACCTACTAGAACTGTCAGGCGTCAATTTTATTCCACGGACAAAAGTTATCTGGCTTTGGTAAAATCAGCCCTCAGTCATTTCATTTAGTACCTAGTGTAAATAGTTGTGTTAAGTATTGGAAAAAAAAACATGAAGAAATAAAATAAACGGTACTTATTTGTTGACTCAGTTTCGAATTCTAATCAATTTACCTGATGCTCATTCATCATTCATGATCATTGATCATTTACAGTTGATATGTGGTAAAAAAACTGCAGACAAACATTAGTACGAAACAGGTACATTTTGTAGTTGAGAGCTGACGGACACGATCGAACCAAATACGTCAAAATCAACGCGTGTCAATTTTATAAATGAGCTACGAGTATGTATGTGCCTTTGATCGCGGCCGCGTGGCTCCGACCGGGACCGTGGGACACACTCGCGGCCCACATAGCCTGGCCAAGTGGCCACAACGAGTACTTCGTTGTTGTGTTCGTCGTATTTGTGACAACAAGTATAGTTAACGTGGTAAAATGGGCTCTTATGGCGCTCGTGGGCGGCAGGCGAACAACTTGTACCAACGTAGGTAATTGTGGCGAGCTTTGATCCAAGTTATTGTTTGTTTGAGACGTCGAAGCCGACGGAAGCGAAACGGGTTCTGTTATATCACACTTCTGATCCCTAATTGGTTGAGCTAAGATAATATTTGCTTAAGGTCGCGCAAGCATCAAGTTCCTTGAGTTAAAAATAAACAATGTTTACCAAACAAATCAAATGACCATCACCTTTTCCGGAATAGCATAACTATACTACGCAAAATCTGCCTATAATCTTCCCACAGCTGGGGTACAGGCCTCCTCACTGTGAGAGGGAACGGGCCGTAATCCACCACGCGGGCCCAGTGCGGATTGGTAGATGTCACAAGTCTTCGAATTTTTTAGTTCTAGGACATGCCAGTTTCCTCACGATGTTTTCATTCATCTTTTTGAGAACAGTGGTGATGAAGTAATTTACACTAAGGGACTAAAACAACGATTTTGTATGGAGTCCGTTCAGCTTTCCGCGGCTGAACGGATGCGTACGCATCTCATACAAAATCGTTGTTTTCTATGGACAAACGCTGAACAGAGCTGAATAAGTGTGATTAGTCCCTAAAGCGCCTGTCAGGGTTCGAACCTACGACTCGTATGTCGCGATCATTACCACTCTGCCACCACTGCTCTCCGGAATAGAAATCGGTCTAAACCAATTAAGATTTGACTCCCATAACGGGAGCAGCCCGGAACGTAAAAATACATTCCAATCCGACATTTACATAAAGAGACAAGTCGCAGCGCAACTTAAGAATCAGGACGTGTCACGCAATGTCTAGCGTCACTGGGCTCGTCGACCTTCGTTGACACTGATTGATATTGATAGAGGAAGCTCGACACCACGCCGAAGATTGATACGGTGACCCTACGTTTCCTTGGGCCCTCGCTGAACAAATATTGCGAGACTTTCAATTACGAAAGGCCGGCGGCATTCCTGTCCGTTGCCGTAACTGTATGAAGCTGAAAAGGAAAATGTGGGTTAATTTTCATTGTTGATCTTGACAGCTTTCGTGTTGAGTTATGAAAAGTCTCTTTAGCGTCAAGTGGGTTCCAGACATGATCTCTATTTAGTTCATAAATTCTAATTTCAATGACCAGTCGGGTAAATTGATTGTTCAGCAAATTGACACGGTGATAAGTACTAGGTGGCGCAAAAGTCATCATCCTATCAGAAGATGCTATAATTTTTGCAAATGGCAGCAAATGTCAATTTATTCTACTTTAACATTAATCGCCATACTCCTAAAGAACGCGGAATAATTGTCTCGAGCCGCTTGTCTCGTTTTATCAATCAATCAAATATCAATCGTAAGGAAACAAATCATAAAAACAGAAAAGTTACAAAACTTCTGGTAGGTATAAAAAAATCTCTTCGCACCACTTTATCGACAGTAGGTACAAGGTTGATACGATTAAAACAGCTATAGGTCACACGTGGCGCCTGAATTGATGACTGAAATGCCTGAAACGCCAGAAATGCCTGAAACTTCAATCAATCTCATTTAAAGCCCGCGGCGTCTATAGATAATGGATGTCGTATCGAACAAAATTTTCGAGGTTACGTAAACCGAACGCTGTCTAATGCCTTGTTCAGAGTATACATCGATCAAGTACATTATGTAGGTACCTATGTAGATACATAATGTATGCCAGGCTACCATTGGTAATTTAGACTAATAATAAAGCGTTTATTTCTTTGTTCTAATCTCTGAAACTACCAGTCGGATTTGAAAAAATATATTTAATTAGTATACTGCATTTCATAGCCCAATTCTTGAAGAAGACATTCAACATCACGTATCAAAGAAAAAAAGTAAGAAAGAACGCGAAGCGAAAACGAAGTAGGTAATGGCGCGGGCAGGCGATGCTATGCGAAGGGGTGGGTTGAGGGAACAAGAAATTTCACGCGGGCGAAGTCATGGGCAGTAAGTGTAGACCTATGTTCAGCAGCGGACGTGGTAAGGCTGATATGGCGATAAAACGTGCCAATACAACTTTTTCCAAGCACTATTTAAAAACTTCACTGCACTTTTCACGAAATTGTGACAGAAAAGATCCACAAAACACTTAGATATAGTTAGACCAGCAAGATTACCCGCTTAAATGCTTCACAAAACACTTAGATATAGTTAGACCACCAAGATTTCCCGACAATTTTATATCAAGATTCTACCTCCACACTGAATAGCATAAAAGAAATAATAAGACTTGGTGCACAACGTCGCGTCCGCCTGTTTGTTTTACCGGCCGCGTCGCTTGGGGCGACATCTGTCCGCGGGCAGACGACTCATTAGCATTGTTACCGAGGCTTGCAACACTAGCCACCCAACGATAATTCAGTTTCCACGCCGGCCAACTATTGCGGTGTCACTAAGGGCATATCTTACAAAACTCGAATCTGCATTGCTTAGAATATTGAATAGAAATGTTATGTACCTATACAGTTACCTAAGTACTGGTGCAGGATACTACTGAAGTTCTGAATAGTTAGTTTCAGTTAAATGTTAGTAATAGTCAGATACGAAACGCCAACCTCATCTAGTCTTTAAATAAAAGTGTTCGTACACACGGCTTCACATCAAGCTATACAAAACCAATTTACGCTGGTCTCGCATCGTACGAAAATCCTATACAATGTGAGATCAGCTTATACTGGAAATGTATAGCTTGATGTGTAGCCGTGTGTACAAACCTACGTATGGAATAAAATCATTTATCAATTAATTTTTACAATTTTTTTTTTCCTAATCAACTACTGCAAGCTTAAAAGGTTTTCTACATATTTAAGACTTAGATACCTAGGTACACCTTTTCTTACTTGAAGCTACAAAAAGTGTGTCATTAAATGCAAACATTTCTTGGATCTCATCAGCTATTTTACGTTCCTTGATTACATTCAATATGCGGATAATTACTCAAACATATTTATTTGATTCAGATAAACATCTGTTGCGTTTACATAAAATATGCAGATTATGTTTATAATCTTCATATTTTACGAGCCAGTATTGCAAGATAATTGCGGCAAAATGCTTGATAAACATGTTTATTCTTAGCTAACTAACTTCGGACCCTTCACAATTAAATACAAAATTCATATCCCATTTTTGCAAGACCGATAAAAAATCCCAGTGGGAGCGTGTGTGCATGGCTTTATAGTTAGGTCGTTACGGTTTCAGCGGTGAAGCGGAACTTTTATAGAGCGCCGAATAAGAGCAAAAACTTGTGAACGATGCCGCTTCGGCTTACCGAAAAATGACATGTCGGGCGATAGGGATGTCCAACGAACACTTTTTAAACGGAGCACTTCAAACTTAATACTCAGCAAAAATAAAACGCAAGAGAAACCTAACACGAAACACTTTCGGTATAAAATGTGAGGCCGTGCTTAAAAAGCGTATTTACGTTGAATAATTTACGAACGCTGTTGAATTCGAGCCAAATGGATTTAAATTATTCGATTAGTTGGCAGTTTTAATCGGGTCCACATTACGCAACGCTCGTTCATTGATTTGATGAATATGCTATTTAACGTCGTGATACAAAACACATTAAAACGTGCCTTCTGAATGAAGCAAAATAGCCAGAGGAAGTTCAAAGCACTTGCAACGTGACGAAAGTGGAACACTCGGGGAATATATTACTGCTCCAGCTGGGCGGAGCTCGCCCTTCTGCCAAATATTTGTGAGACTCCGTAAGGTCAAGGTGGCAGGAAGTAGGCCACGGCGAGAGATCCAACCCATAAATCCGGCCCGGGCTGGTGTTGTCACTTCGGTGCTTCAGTCGTAAAAACTTCGACGTATTTGGAATTTATTTCAACTATCCTCATAAATATATATTAGATCGGAGTAGAACTCTTCCTCACATATCAATTACCATAAATTCCGGGAATTATGCAGCGAGTCGTAAGTGCAAATCGAATGTTTCCAAATAGGGCACTCGCTTTGTAATGATGTAAGTCATGTGCATTCAAGCCGCATTTCGTCCCGCGCATGCTGAGCGCGCATACGCGCACATCACTTAACACGCATTTTATTTTATATAACTCCCCTTTTACATACTTAAATAGGGTTTACTCGGACATTCAGAGACCGCGACAACCAAATCTTAGATACTTATAAAAAATTTGGAAAATCCAAAAGTGCACGACTGCTCATTTTCGATCGTATAAAAACCTAAAAATATAGATATTATATTAGTTAGTTTTTTTTTTATTAATCATAATTAAACTGCTTTGAAATAAAGAGCCATTTTCAATAGGGTTGGATCCTATGGGTGAAACGAATCTATAAAAAAAAAAATTAACCAATTAATTGATTTTTTCGCAAGCTACAATGTTTTCAGGTTTCACACTTGACTGACGGGAACATTTTTAGAAATATTTTGATGTTTTTTTGTTTCTACTGCATTAAATAATTTTTTGAATAGTACAGAATTAAAGTATTTCCATTAAATTATCTATACAATAGTATATAAATTAAGAACGTTCTATGTACTAGCAGGAGTATATAACAATAGAAACAGTTGCAGAAAGGAGGCAATTGAAACAAAATTTTCGATCGTAAAGCACTCTCTGATGCTTCGCATTATGAGTCGTGCAATAGTTTGTATTCCACAATTGCAAACCATATCTCTGTGTGCTCAATTTGATTTCCCGCGGGTCCTTCACGTTTTCTCTATTACGTCCGCTTTATCAAATATGTAAAAGAACGTATTACAATACTAGACAAGTATTAAAACGATTTTATTACTTCAGAAGAGCAAGAAAAGTGAGAAATATTTTCAGATCGCAGACATAAAATTGAAATAGTTGTGTAAGAATTTATATTGAAGCAATGTAGTGTACGATGGCTGACTCAGGCTTCCAACCTACCTAAAAATCGAACAAAAGAGGGCTTGAATCGATATCGCTTGGCGTCGCATCGGGAAGTGAATCGGAACGAAGTATTCGAGTTATCGCAATATTATATCGAATGACAATTCGATCGGCGAAGTGGCTTGTCACGCACTGATTTACAAGGCATGTGACCTGTCGTGCTCCATTATGTATGTACATACATAAATGTTATAGCTTCTCATATACCAGCGTAGAGACATGCAATTAACATAGCAGAGGAACTTTGTGTCGCCATTTTCTTTATTTTGAATATTGCAAAACCCAACCAAAAACTGCACAATTTGTATTTCGTTTCGTATGTTAACTTAGAATATTTTTATGCTGTTTTGTGTAACAGTCCCGAATCAACATCTATTATAATCCCAACTTCCTTAACCATTTTTCCTCTTCACATAATTATCTCAGGTACATGCGACTCTTCCAAAGACGGTAATATTCGCACATGTGGTTTTCCGCGCAGTGTGACGCGGCCGGATCTTCTAAATATATATTTATGTTCAAGCGGACGCGAATACAGGAAAACGGTGAGACACGCGAACACACGTACACTCGTGACCGATAGATACGCACTTTCTAATAAAACCATTCAAGGCCACTGAATTTCCCTGATTACTGGATCCTGGGATGAGACGTCAAACGGAATGCAATCGGGAAAAATACATTTACGTATTCATGTAAACTATGCACTACCCACTTGAGTATTTATTATATTTACATTGTAGGATTAAATAACCGACCAATTTTCTTCTTATACTGTTCATGTTTTAATACAACAATCACCGAAAAATAAAATGACTGCCGTTATTTTTTTCAACTGGTCATAATAACCCCCCCAATGTTATAATAACAGTTGTTAAAATGATTATTCACCCTATTATATAAATGGCCTAAGCATCAGCCAGCCATTTCATTAAATGTTGTATTAGACGCATTGGCTGAATATCATTGAGGCCGCTAGTTGGATGGCGCCGTTTAATTAAAAGGCTAGGCAGGTAACTGAATGGCTCATTAAACCAGTTAGCGGCGACATAATATATAAAAGGTGTAACAGAAAAACTTAAGTCCTGAAAGTAGTTTGTTCATAATTGACTACTGAATCGATTTCAGTAACTTTAAATATAGGTATTTTTTAAAAACTATGTATTTTTTAAAATCAAATAAAAATCAATCTTATTTCAAGGCTATAAGGCTCAATTTTAAATCAATAAATTCATGCTAGTGTCAACACGATTTTTTTAATAAAAATAGCGAGCTTTAAAAAAAATAAGTTTAAGCTTTTAACTCAATACACTAATTGGGGTGTATGAGGTCTTGTGTATAAAGTAAAACTAAATTGATTGAATTTAGTTTTAATTTACATATATTTTAAAGTGATTTTATACGACAATTTGAACCCTAATGAACCTCATTGAGTATTGACATTGAGTATTCTTAGTGGGTAAAAACCCGGTGTTACATTTCAATATAATAAGTATGTATATACTATTAATTAAAATTATAAGGTAAAATAAAAAAGATAGGTACCTAAACTTAATACAATTGACCACTCAAATAATTTTGAATAAGTAGGTACATAAATAGAAACAGAATAGATGCATAAATAAATAATATAAATACATTACAATAGTTACATTAGTTTTGCACGTAAAGAGTGATGATTGCGATGTAGATCATCGCGAGGACAACGTTACTAAGAAAGCTGACTAAAACTTAATAGTTTGGACATTTCAGATATATGTGAGTTTTGGTGTTTGTTACTTCATTATGCTTTAACGGTGGATCGGATTTGGATGACATTAGCATGCAGGTAGACTATAAGCGCCTATGGTACTTTTTGCTGGCCACTGCATCGGCAAGGGCTTTGCAGGTAAACTACGCAGGCCGTAAACTGACTGAAGGTTGACTAGAGCGATATTTTAAACTAGCAGGTTAGGTTAACATATACAAGGTGTAACCTCATACACCCCAATTAGAGTAGTAAGTTAGAAGCATAATACAATGACCAATACTTACTTTTTTTAAAGCTTGCTATTTTTAAAAAGAAAATCGTGTTGATACTAGTATTACTGTATGCATTTACATTTGAGTCTTATTGCCTTGAAATAATATTTAATTTTATTTGGCTCAATCGGGGGTTAGTAAAAATAAATAATTTTTGAAAACATACCTATATTAAAAGTTACTGAAATCGATTCAGTAGTCAATATGAACAAACTACTTTCAGGACTTGCGTTTATTCTGTTACATCTTGTATAATTGAATAAGTATCTACCTATAAAAATAAGTATAAAAAATAACCATCATCATAAGCTGCTTAGCTTTTTCCCAACTGTGTTTTAGTCGGCGTCTAAGCTTACCGGATGCAGCTAAGTGCCAGTGTTTTACATGGAGTGACTGCCTATCTGACCTCCACAACCCAATTACTAGGTGATACGATACCCCTTAGTAAGACTGGTTGTCATACTTTCGGGCTTCTGACTATCCGTAACGACTGTCGAAGATCCACGAAAGACAGCCGGGACCAACTTAACGTGCTTTCCGAGGCACATAAGAAGTAACCAATTACTGCATTAAAATATAGGATACTTTTTATTCCTGCACATGTAACGTTTTCCCAAAAATACTGGTGAAACCACGGGCAAGAACAAGTTTCTATGTATTTCAGTATCAATCTATCAAACGTTAGAAAAGACAAATATATAATCTACGATGAACATCTTCAAACTAATAAAGACTGCATATAACGTCGGTATTGGCGCAAGCTCCCTGCACCAACGTTCACGTCCTGAACTTCTAACTAGTTAGAGTACCTCTAATTAATTAGTAAGGTACATGTGAACTCTAAGTTAGTCTGAAACCACATTGAATTCCGATGTCTCTTCTATGCTCCAAGTTAGAGGTGATAAGTTACAGCCATCTGCGGTGGAAAATGATGTTTATTACTGATTCTAGTTTCCACCACACACACACGGACACGTATTTTTTGTTTTTGTAAATCAATGAATATTGACAAAGATAAAACGCATCAAAACTCGGGAGTGGGGGCTCGTGACGTCAGAACGCACTAAAAATTATACCAAGGTGTGACGTATTGAGAATTTAAAAGCGTCGAATCTTCGTCAATTTTGGTTTACGTAACAAAAGAAAAAATACTGGCCAAATATTTTTTGTTAATCTAACTGACGGACTAATTAGATTTTTTCAGTTAACAAGCCTATTGCGTAATACACATAAAATGACAATTGGTCATAATGGGTTTTATTTTGACAGTTCAACAACATTCATTGAACTATTTACATTGTTATGCAGATGCCTTTTAGAAACCTATGAAGCAATGTAGCAAGATCCTTCAAAACTCTCGATTTCCCTCATAAGCGTTTACTACTGAAAAGTCATCATAAACCATTAGATATTTTGATAGATTACGGTGATTACTTACCTTGTTTGTATACTAATCTATTCTAGGTCGAAAATTTCTACCAAAAACGTTCCAAAAAGAAAGACAACGACCTCTGACTATGAGGCTATTGCTACCTCCACTAATAATAGTCCTCGGTACAAAATGCCAGTTTTATAAATAAATTAATAATGGTCCAGTTTGGGCCAAAATTCCAATTTTATAAACAAATGAATAATGCTCCAGTTTGGGCCTCTAAGCAGGCAACTCGAAGGATATCATCACCCTGTATCTGGAAGCAATCAGAAAGATGACTCGGTCGGTAGCGATTTGCCATCGAGATTTGTATGACGCGCCCGCAGTCAGCCACTCAATTTATCGCTTGATTAGATTAATTTATTCCATGACACTGAAATGGTCCTCTTCCTGTACCATCGGAACTTGCCATCAAACCTCGTTAAAGATAAGAATTCGATCGAAAATGAAGGGTCCCAGTTGGATGGACGGCTGGAGTAGGCCCCGGGATTCGAAGCCGTGAGAACGTTATTGAAATTCATTTTTCGTTTAAGATAACCCGGTTACGGAAATCGTGGATGAGAAAGAACCCAAACACGTTGAGGGCCTTTATCTCCGTTTTTTCGCATTCCAAAGAGGTGTGAACAAAAAGCCCTGTTTCATCTCACAGATTCATAAAATGTTTCTTGATTTACCAGAAAAAAAAAACAATAGCGCAACATTAATTAGGATGTAGGTAAGTATTTATGTCTAGTTTATGTCAGATTAGACACGAAATTGCTATTAACTGCGCGTCTTAAAAAAAATTTTCTAAGTAATAAAGATGAAGATATAATAAATCTGTTAAAACTTATACCTACATCACTTACACTATCTTAAGTTCTTAAGTGCAACTAAGTCAACAATTGGGGAACAGCAAAAGTGCTTTTGTCAGTTAATTGTGAAACAAAAATTAGTCACAATTCGCAGGTAAAGAGATTAGTTCAACAGGTACCATAATAACAAAGATGTCAATACTAGGAAGTATTGACGAACATAAGTAGATTAAAAGTTTTTTTTACTAAGGTTAACGAGGTAAATATAATGTTCATAGATCAAGCAAACATTTTGCTGGTAACTAACGGAGAGCCATCGGAAATGGAGCGGACACGAGCGAATTAAAACGAGCTCACACATTACTGTATACAGTGTTTATGACTAACAGGATGAACAGGATCTGGAGTTTGAGTTAAATATAGCTAATTTCATACAAATATGGCTACATAACCATGTTTGTAGCAGTCGTACCAAGTTGTCTAGAAAAGGTGAATGTGGAAGGGTAGACATTGTCCGGTGTGACTGGTGCCCGTTTCAAAGTAATCTTAAAAAAAACACTAACATATCGATTAATCAACAGGCGTGATGGAGGTCAAGAGCGAGGCCGTTCAGCAATAAAAATAAAAAATACTGTAACCTGGACAGGTTCAATCAATCTGTGTGGTTCTTTCGTCAGAAGACCATCACAGAGACCAATCTACATGGTCTTCACACGATCTGACCAAGATTATGTCTGGACTCAAAACAAAAGAGATTGTAACCTCTGAGTTTGTTTCGGCCTTTCTTCTCAAAGTAACCAGATAGGACACGCCGACCTCATCTAGTTTTTAAAATACATATATGATATGTAAAAGTGTTTGTAAAAACCTACTTATAGAAATAAAATCATTTATCATTAAACGAAAATCTAATATAGTAAAAACTGATTTTGAAAAACTGAAAGAAAAAACATATTCCAAAACTCACTCTCGAATATCATTGATCCATCAGACATAAATATCTGATATCAAAAAGGTTCAAAGGATTCTTTTGATGTTTTCATCTACAAAATAAACATGTAGCTACCGGGTAAATGTAGTTATTTTTAGTATCAGGTATAAAAGCCTCATTACTTTATGGTGCACCAGAAGCTTACGATCATCGATTGTGAAGTTTATAGGCTGAGATGTTGCCTGAGGTAGAAGCGCGGTGGGACGGGTGTGGTGACGTGATGCGAGAGCTCAGTGATTCGTCAACTTGTGACAACTATCACCCCTCCCGCACCGCGCAGCTACCTCTGGCAACGTCTCAGTTAAGCGGTCGGCCTATAGGACCCTTAACTTGGTTTTTACTGCTGTTTCACAACTATGTTATTAAAAGATGAATGTAAATAAGTATACACTACGAGAACCCTTTTCCTAATCACTAGGCACTTAGCTCCTTGGCCTTCAACAACGCATGTAGGATCACCATTTAGAAATTTGAACTGACAAAAGGCCTAACATTTTTTGTTTTTTATATCATAAAAAGTCCGGACATTTTAATCACAAAATCTAAACATTACCCACTTAGTTTCGGTGGTATGGTAATAGGCATGGTAGCAGACGTTCGCGAGGGGATCCGGGAAGTTGAGGGGTGAAATGTGTTGAAAAATACAAAAATTAATATCTATACCAGAAACTTGTGTTAAGTTTGATTATTTTACGTAAAATTTTATTTTATTTTGAAGAACATATTCTATGTTTGAACTACACATTGTGTCTTAAATAGTGTTGCCAAATCAGAGGTAAAATAACTGTGAATGAACTGTACATAATGTACAGGTACATCTTCTCTCCCAAAAAGGTTAAGAAATTTTCTCAGTCACATACATTTATTGTATGTAGTTAGATTGTTTGTACAAGATTTATTGTTTGATCTCGTTAAGTTGATTGTTAGAGAAGTATATTTTGTTTTTAGACGAATGAGAAGTTAGGTAATACCTAAATATTAAAGACTTCTTTGGTTTGGTTTTGCTTATAAGTATAAGTTTTATTACTCCTCCATCTAAGCCAAAAAATCCGGACAAATTAAAGAGCCGGACAAAGTCCGGACATGTCCGGCCAAATCCGGATGGATGGTAACCCTATCTATATGGAACCCTGTCATCATCTGTAAACGATGCTTGAGTATTGAAAATCACTTTCTCAAAGTTTCTGGACCCGGCGAACATTCGTTTCTGTTTTCGATTTTTTGAAACATTGAGCTAACGCGTACAATAACAGCGAGATTATAATTAAGTAATATATTATAGAATTCGGGTCCATTAACATTTGAGAGGACAACTGTCGAAAACGGTGAGTAAGTTTCCTTCAAGATCAAAGGTCCAAGGCTTATCGGCATTGCTTATCGGTGTTGCATGAGCACACCAAATGGCATCTGCTAAGGTTCCCCTTTTCGCGATCCATACATTCTAAAAACGATCGGAGCGTTTCTCTTTCTATGTAGGTACGAAGGCTTGCTCAACATTGTCAGTTCCCTTCCTAGTACTAGTAGCTAGTAGAGGAACAGGTGGTCGGGACTCGTCGGCTCGGTCAGATTGTGTGGTGACCCGGACACTATCGGTTTCACATCGGACCGCTCCGGGGCTTCCCGGCTCCGATTACTTCGACCACAATGACTCACAGGGTTAAACTCACAGGACCGATCGATGGGAATTAACCATTGATAACGATGTCCGAAATTATGTTCCACGCAGAAGATAACAGTATTGGTCTCTATAATTAAATTTGGTATTTGTGTTTGTAAGCTCATTAGCATTTAAATAAGCAGTAAAATGGAGGCTTCTAAATATTCTGCGCTATCTCGCAAACATTTCTCCCTACCGTCACAACAAACATGTTTGTCTGGCAGCAAGTACAAATTAACCTTTATTTAATCTAACATCGTACGGTACATACCTATGAGAGAGTATGTCCGCTCTGAACCTTGCCGATAACCCGCGCTTACCCGATACAAACAGTCCGGAGGACCACGCAAATAATTAGCACAACTGTCTTATCGTATTTTAATTAATTATATTGGGTGATTGGGGCTACTCTACTCGATCGACGTACGACCACACAAACGTATCACCGAATTCAATTTAATCCCTAATCTAGATCTATCTAATCGTTAGCACAGTTCACTGATCGGGTTATATAGGGTGACTTAGACATCGACACGCAAACTGTAACTATGAATTAATCACATGATTGTACGGTCTATTCAAATGTATGTTTCCAATTGTTGTTATTTCAATTTCAAGTTAAACAAATATCAACTTAATTTCAGTAGGAATTAAGTTGATTTCAGAGTAACCAGCATTAATTAAAAAGTTATAAAAATGTTTTGAAGTTGTAAACTGAACTTTATTGTGTAGGTATTAAAGTTATTTTTTCAAATACTCATATTTGTTTACATGTTTGGCAAATAAATTGCGAACGGTGATTAGACCCCTAGCGTTGAAATTTATAGTCGGTTATCAAAAAAAAAAAATCTGCTGTTTCATAGAAAAGTGCAATAACCACACGGTCAAAATGTATCGAACAGCTAATCTTTTTTTAATAACCGATGAAAAATTTCAACGCAGGGGGGTTAAGAATCATGTACAGACGTCAGCACATCAAGCTACTACAATATGTCAAATTCTTTAATTGATCTTCCATTTTCAACTTTATGGCTAAGGAATAAGGTTCAAAATGGATTGGGAAAAGTTTCGGGTAGGTTGATGTGCTGGCACATGTGCTGGCGTCTGTACTGAATGGGGTAATAGTTTGAGCCAGTTAGAGCGTCGATGTCCTTGTCACCGCTGTATTAAATTAATTACTTCTATATCAAATTCTCAGTGAATGTATTAAAAATAGACGATAGTGATAATAAAATAATTTTATTGTGAACTAGCTGCACCCCGCGGTTTCACCCGCGTAAGTTTTGATCCCGTGGAAATATCGGGATAAAAAGTATACTATGTGTTATTCTGATGTGTAAACTATATTACTGTAGCTTCATCAAAATCCGTTCAATAGTTTTTGCGTGAAAGAGTAACAAACATCCATCCATCCATCCTCACAAACTTTCGCATTTATAATATTAGTAGGAAGTAGGATAGTAGGAAGTAGGATAGGATTAAGTAGGAAGTAGGAAGTAGGATGATGAGAAATATTTTTCTTCCCTGTTTATGTAAACGTACTTGCCATTCATCCAGACTGTTGCCCAATAAAAAAAGCTGTTAACGCTTTAATTATTCGTAAGCACGCTATTAAATAAGCAAGTTCTTTTAAATGACGGCTGTAAATATCAAAACACATCCACGCTACACCAGAGGAAAGTATATCATGTGTCCCATGAATAACAACCAGACTACCCCCCACCGGAAGCTCTTAGTATAAATGGTTATTAGACGCAACTTCCGTTATAATTCCACCTTCTTGAACACATTACTTCAATTTATTCCGGTTAATGGCCATAATAGCCATCAACCGGAATAAATTGATACAGATACGTTTCGCATCAGAAGCGATTCTGAGAAGACAAAGGTAAACAAGTTTTACAAAGATAGCACACAATAGCCGGGTGCCACCCTTGTTGATAATAACGATAATAACACTTTTTAACGCACAAAAGTTTGTCAAAACGTATAAACAAAAGTTTGGCTGCATCTCAGGGCCGCGGCCGTGGGTGTACCTGCGCTCAGGTAATGGCGGCGCCCACAATAGCATTCCGAGCATCCGAAATGAATCAAAATTCGGCGCAAGAACGATGACTAACGCCTCGGACCCTTCTGATAAATTACAATAATAATGGCCACCTCTATTGTTGTTATTGGGGATGATTTCATTAGGATGCGCCCGCGCACCTGCCCCCCGACCTGACCACGACGGTCCTAAACGTTACCGTTAACTGTCAAACATATGATTAGTGTTTCTAGTTAATTGGATAACAAAAATTACCAGCCGTGACTCTAACTTACAAGGCAGTTAATAGCAGCGGGGTCGGGCAGGGCACCGCCACGGAATTAACAAGTGTATCCCTAAATGTCATTTATGGACAGGTCAGACGTGTTTATTGGAGTGAGCCAACAAGTCGTCCCCACTAAAACGACTGGTTCCATTATTTGTACGCGGCAGCGACCTCCCGCGCCGACGGGAACAATGAAAGTGAGAGAGGGCAGGAATGCAGGCGGGGGTGAGGGCAGGTGCGGCGCGCGGGGGGCGCAGCGTTCCCGGTTCCCAGGCGAGGAATGCCAGCACGAGCAACAAAGCCTACCCGCCGCCATTCACCCCGCGCCGCCCTCCCCGCGCCGCTAGCGGTTCCGTCCCAGACACGTAATTTTTCGTGACTTTCCCCTAAGTACCTAGCATTTACGATGCCGTGAATCGGTACTCGATACTTTCGATATTCAAAAATCGTCGCGTGCCGGGCCCCCATTCGTTAGACCGCAAAAGGTAAATTCGCTTTATTTTTACCGACGTGATCGGCTACTAAATAATGTACGACTTGCGGTCTACGGGTCTACAACTCTACAGCTAAACTGTACGGAATTCATTATGAATCGACGTCGCGTTGGACTCAGATCATGCGACTCGCTGTTATGTAGCGCAAAAATAAAATACATACTGTGTGATTATAATAAGTGTTATTGTTCCATTCATGCAGACCGGTCGAGGTTCAGGGTCGGGTGTCGAATAGCGAACAGCTGACTCTTAATTTATTGCTATTTCAATAATACACACATATAGGAATTCACAGCCATGGACTGTAACAGTAGGTTTACATGAAATATGACGTCATATTTTTTAAACAATGGGCATCAATTTACAGAACGCACACATTATTTAAATTACCACAATTTTTGTACTAATAATTATAATATTAGTTATAAGACAACACTCGATTTCTCAATCCATGAAATTTGAAAAAAAAAAACTCTTTTACGTAAACTCAAGAATGGGCCCTCATTTTTAGGATGCCTACTATGCGCGGGTTGTATAACCACGGAGCAAATTGTAAAACTATGTTTGTCTAATTGAGAGTTCCGCGCCCGTTGCCCCCTCTGTATCCGCGCCAATAAAGGAGTACTTAAATTAAAAACGATAAATGGGCCGGGGCCGTAATTCTCTAAGACACAATGGACGAAATCGCGCAAAATCAACGCGAGATTGGCGGGATTAGCTAAGGAATTGGCGCGGTTTCGTAGTAAAGAATCGTTAAATGGTCACAGTGAATTAGGGCCCTGTTGTAAAAACCCACGAGCAAAGATATTTCAGTGTTTTAATAGAACTAGTAATGACTATAACTTCTTGATCACATGAATTTTTTACTCATGTTATAAAACCACCAACACAAATTAATGTACTTTATGAATTTCCAAGTAGGTATTAGTATTTCTTTTGTTTAGTTTTTGCCAGGTTGTCAGTTTTCATTACAATTACATACAATTTAGTTCCGATATTAATTTTATTATTGTTTAATTCAACGCATTTATGGTGGTCTTCAATTTGTAAGGACAATCGACGATTTTATTTCTACCTCATGCAATACCTAATTCGTGTAATGTCCTCAAACAAAAAGACTTATTTATGTGAATTTTACGAGTCGAGGGACGGTAACGATGTTTTTATCGAGAGCCAGCGATAAAATGACAGGTGGAATGCTATGTTTTAATTATAAAACTTTTTACCTAATTTAATTATCGCGTCGTTGCCACTTGCCACTATGTTTACCGAATGATTGATGCCAATCATTATCTGTCTGAGAATGTTTTAAGTAAGTTTACATAATATGTGTAATTATGTTAACTCTTAATCAAGCGTTATCAGGCGATATATAAATACATTTTAATAGATGCTAGTTGCTGAGGGCTCGTTTGATTCAATATTAAATTCGTCTTCAGAGCCTCCACAAACTATTTTTGCTTTTTCGTTAAGGGACTCAAGGCCCCAATCCAGAACAACATAAGCGGCCATCTCTCATATTCAACCATAAAAGTTGCACTTAAACATGCGAGTATTGATCCCTCTTTGTAGGTATGATCCCTCATGCCGACAGATGGTGTGATTGTCAATGAGTACGTAGTCCTACAACAATCTCTGACTCATCACCGATCATCAGAAGCTTTAATTTAGTTAGCGCAACAATTTAATTCATACTTTTTGGTAATGATCGGTAGAATTTGACAGCAATCAACATCGTCAGCCAGCAAGCCCAATGCAGCGTGGTAACTTTTGACATGAACTACTTTCTTGATCTTCCAAAAAAGGAGGTAAAGCTCCTTGTCTCTGCCTGGCAGTCTGCGATGACACTGATTGGGCAGAATGAAGAGAAATCGACCTCTATAAAATAACTGACAATCAGCGCACAAGTCACAACACAAGACAGAAATGTGTGGTCTTTAGAGGCTGTAGAAATGAGGGTTATAAGTTTTTATGCGAACGAAGCCACAGAGAGGTCTTGCCTTGTCTCAATTTTGCAGGACACAAAATTCAGCAACCATTGTTGTTCCGCCTTTTTTTCTCATCAGCAGAAACCCATGATGGCGAAAAACTATTTATGAGCCTCCTTTTGAAACGTTCAAAATGCGCTAATTTTAGCAATTTTATTGACTGATCACTGATAGTAATCATGATAATCTATAGTAAGTACCAAAATCCGTGTCTTATAGGGGCAACAACGGGGATCAGCTGGCAGAATGGCGCGTGCGACGGCCACCTGACTCCTGTCAGAAGATATTGACATTAGCTATATGAGAGTTGAATGTCGAACTAAGACATTCTAATTAGACTGCGGTTTCCCAAGTTAAGGTACTACTTAAATCGATACTAATTGAAAAAGGGGGCATAGGTAAATCGATTTGGAAGAAAGTGAGGTGTACGTATCATGGCTACCCTAGAAACGAAACACAAAATGACAGGTAGTAGAAATAATTCTACGGTACGAGGCTAACTAGACATACACACGTGCATGTAGGTATAGTGCACACGCAATATTTCTGAAATAGTTGAGCGATAAATAACCTGACGAAGGGGAATCAAAAGAACCGAACAATGACCACCCATTGAAAAAACAGAGAAAAACGCGGCTACAAGCCCAAAAAACTAAAAAGTAGGAAGTTAGATCGGAACTGGTGGAACTTTAGTTTACACTCCGAAAATGACCCTTGTTTTCTGAATAATATCGTTCCACCTAATACTGAAGGTAACTTGGGCAAACCAGGAAATATCTTACTGATTATGATAGCATCCCCTATGGCCCTAAAGTTATAACTTTCAGTTTGAGTTAAGTCTCCCAATATCTTCCTACTGCTACAAGAAATATTTATTTATTTACATACTTAAGCTACCATTACAGTGTACCCAATTCGGTAGTGTAGATAATTAACAATTCATGAAATAGTTTACAACATATTAATATCGAACTATTTGGAAAACTCCTCAAACTCTGACCGAAGAAACAAAACATTGGAATGTTTTAAGTTGAGCATGCCAAGAAGTAAGAAGTTTTACACTTAACCCTAAAACGCCAGTAGTAAAACATAACTTAAACGCGAAAGCCTATGGTTAAGTTAATCGCTCCTGTAATAACTACATGGGCTCTTAAACATCAGTGTATTTCAAAGGAAATAACAGTCGCAAATACCATCGTTAATTTTGCTATTTGCTGTTAGAAACAAGAATTAAAGTACGGCTATTAGGTAGTAAGTACTGAAAGGTACTAGGTACAGTAGGCTGCTCATCGGTACTAACACTTTGGCACTGAGCTGGCCTAGCGCAGTACGGAGTTTCAATAGAATACTAGGTCAGCTTATACTGGCACTCCGCCTGACGTGCAGCCTACTGTACCAAAAGGAAATGTTAAATAAATTGTTCATTGAAAATTGACATCACTATCAAAATACGTTAGTTACGGAATACGCAAAGAGAACCGAAATGTAATCAAAGAGAAAAAGAGCTCTGTAGAGTAAGAGAGAGGGATGAAACTGGATTTTCCGTTGCTTGCAAAACGCAGCCTAACGACCCTATGGGGAGTCGTACCCTAATACCGGCAAACAATGTATAATACATTACGTGCAATATACATATCGTTGCATATAAAGTCATACATTGTACTGTGTAATTCAACCCTACAATCTACTAGTACATTGCACTTATTAATAGTTAATGTAGAGTTAGCTCTACATATCTACAACTACTTTAAGTAACGCTTGGTGACTGTGTTAAGGTCCTATTTATATAAAACTCATAATTTTAGATAGAACCATTTTAATAAAAAGTTATTTAACATTTATGATGGAAAAAATATATTTAGGGCCTTTCATCAAAACTTTTTCACTCAAAACTTATGACTTATGACTGAATAAAAAACTTGGCAGTCTGAAAGCTTTCCATCAATGCCTTCACTCAGAACCCTGAACGGGAAAATGTTTATATAACCGCACCTGGTACATCGTTATCATCAGCTGTTACGTTGTGTCTCAGGAAGAACTCGCCGGATAGGGCGCAGGGCACACCGGCGGCTGCGGACAGCCTGCCACCCGCCACCACCAACAACATCACCACTAAACACCTCATGGTCACCAACACTTAAAAAGACTAAAACAAAGTTCTCAAATAAACTCAGTTCTGTGACACACTCGCGAGCGCGCGTTCGTCTTGTCGACCGGAGAGCGCGGCGCGTGCTCCCTCATCGATGCGCCTTCCCGGACTGACGGCCCACAGCCAATGAGCTCCGCCAACCGCACCGCGCACAACTTTTATTAGAACTCAAATAAAATAAAGCTTTCTGAATTCCGAATCTGGCATTAATTTAGCGATCGGACAATTATCTGGATGACGTCATGATCCGTGTAAAATTTTTAAGATGTAAGTAAAAACTAAAAAGTTGCTAGGATTGTCGGAGCGTTGCGAATTGCCGAATTTTGGTACGAATCATCGAATTAATGATTGTCGGAGCTTTTTATATGTCTGTAAAATGTAGTAAAAAGTGTAGGTATCGTAGTTTTTTTGCGTGTCGGTGTTGTTTGTAGCGTTCTCGTCAGACAGTTGGACGTGTCGTGTCGTGTCTCTGCGGCGATGCGCGCGCACGGCTATCGAGCGTCGTCGCGGCCACTACTCACTCATCCACGGTGAGACACGACGGCTGCTCAACGCTCATATAACGCTATAGTAAATAAATAATCCCACAACAAGTTTTATTGTCTGATTCTGTTAATCGACTACAATGATGAGTTTTGGCGGTAAGCATGTTGGACGTAAGGAATTTCGTTTCAAAATTTCCCTAGCAACACTTAAAAGAATGTTTGGAAGAAACACCCTCATGTTGGAGTTGGCTTCCAGTCTAACCGGATGCAGCTGAATACCAGTATTTTACATGGAGTGACTGCCTATCTGACCTCCACAACTGGGTAATACCCCTTGGTACCCCTTGGTAAGACTGGTTGTCAGACTTTCTGGTTTCTAGCGACCCGTAATGTCTGCCAAAAGGACCCACGCAAACAAAACACACTATTTTTCTTAAATAACAAGTTTACAGATTATCATAGAGAGGTGCTACCATCAAATCAGATAAGAAAAACGCTCTTTGAAAAAAATCAACAAATCGCTCACGGGTCGTCAAGTTTTCCCACAATCAATTCAGAACAATTGACAAATTAACCATGAACTCCGAAAACACAAGCTATACAAAGTAATAAAAATTTATTTCATCATGAAAATAATCAAGTTAACAACTTCTAAATTGTAAAAGCTATGGCTGTATCATAAATAGTTTATCTTCAATCTACATAGCTCACCTAACGTTCTGAGATATGACGAGTATAATGAGGCAGACATGCTTCGAATACCCAACACAATAATTAAACGTTCTAAAAGCCACAATTTCCAATGTCAAGGATACTCGAGCTGCATACGAAACTATAGACTAAACTAAACCAACCAGCCTTCTCCTTTTAACCTTTTTAGGGGTCCGTGATCAAGGCTCCGCTGTTCGTCTGTATGTCACAGAGCCTGTGTGTTTAACCGAAATAAGTAGACACTTGAAATTTTCACATAGCGTGTACTACAATGGCCGCTATAACATTATATAATAAAAATAAAATAAACTCAACTTTTTTTTTTACAAAATTATGAACCCATTGAAGGACACTGTACGAGATAGGTACAATAGATTTTTTATTGTTATTGCGTCAGGGGCGTTTAGTGTTAGACAAATATGCAGTATTAAATACATATTGTACCGTGTTATGAAACCCTTCGTATGCGAGTTCGACTCGCACTTGGCCGCTTTTTTTGTAGTAATAGGCAATGGTAGAGCGTCGAAAATGACCCATTCGGATGATGAATGCGTGGAGATGGCATATTTTTAATTTATCACCGATAGATAGTCCAGGTACGTTCATTGAAGTTCTTTGGTCGCGTCGCCGCACGCCGCGCCGCCATTGTTAGCGCGCGGCCGGTGGACAAGGCATAAGCGACAGCGGGTAATGTTTCTGGAGTTGAAAAAATCTTATAATGTATTTATGTATCTATTATAATTATAGCATATACATATATCTATTATGGCATTTTGTATTGATATATTTGTCATTTGCACTAATGTTAACTCCATTTTATATTGTTCATAGAATCACTATTCCAAGGTTGCCTGGTAGCGGGATTGTCCGAAAGGGTTACCGCTACCCCGGAACACAAAGGGCTAAGGAAGAAACACGGGTGGGTTTTAGTCAGTAAGAGTCTAACACTCCCTTCTGCTCCACCCAGAGCGGGAGAGGTCATTTGATGATTTCCCATCCCCAAAAAAAAAAGGTTGCCTGGTAGAGATCACAGAAAGCGATCAGGCCGCCCATTATATGTTTCATCATCATCTGCCTAGCCTTTTCCCAACTATATTGGGGTCGGCTTCCAGTCTAGCAGGATGCAGCTGAGTACCAGTATTTTACATGGAGCGACTGCCTATCTGACCTCCACAACCCAGTTACTGGGTAATACGATACCCCTTTTAAAGACTGGTTGTTTGACTTTCGGACTACTGACGATCAAAGATCCACGAATGACAACCGGGATCAACGGCTTAACTTGCTTTCAGAGGCACGGAGGGGTGTCTTGGTATGTGAGATGGTCACCCATCCACGGACCAACCGCGGCAAACGTAGCTTAACCTGATCGGTCGACCCGTGCGGCTGTTATTACTTAGCCCATGTTTGGTAGTGTTTAATTTTTTGTTGTTGTGTAGTTTTCTAGTTTACAATAAAGTATATTTATTTAAATTAAAAAATCATTAAAACTACTAAGTATTTATTTAAACAGGTCTCTGTTAAAGTACCTAAACGTAGATCAATATCAGCAGCATAATTAGCCTATAATGTACCCACTGCTGGCCATTCTTTTTTTTTTTTTGAAGGTCGGTGCTCAAAAAAAGCAGCATATGGCGCATGTAAAAGATGCATCAGCAAAAGGGACTAAGAAACTAAAACGATATTCTAGCGAGTTGAAGTCTTAATTAACACGCTTAACGGATTGATTAACACAGTTATCGATCGACACTTCAGCGTGTCTTGTAATAATTAACTTAAGTAAGTTATAAGTATTCTTCTCGAAGGTTACTTAGTGTGGTATTAAGTAATAATCATAATCCCCATACTCTGTAAACGGATTAAAGGAAAATATTTTTGTGCAAAGTAGTGCGGTACACTCGTGCTACCACAGATATAATAGACCTAGATAACGCAAGTATCACAATTTGTATGAAAACCAAGCGTGCCATTTTTTTGACTACCTACTATGACGTCACAAGCGCTCTTTCTCACTCACGCTCACCCAGCCAGCAGTACACAGAACTGAGCGCGAAAGTGGCGGCTTACGATTTTTGAACGTAAGTTGGTGCGATTTTTGGCACGCTCTTGCGTTAATCTAAGTAGTATATCTATATCTGTGGGTGCTACCTATTCTGTTTACAATAATAGTTCAGTGTAGTTACTATAAATCCAATGTTGTAAAATAAAGGTAAGTTTTTGATAAAAGATAAATTATTTAGTACTACACTCCGTTCACAGTAATTTTACCTCAGATTTTATATCACTGTCCAAATCACAGTGACCTTTATTCTCATTCTAATAAGGTTGCTGTTAGGTTGTTCCTGTCAGAGGTAAAATAACTGTGAACAGACTGAGTACACTCCACTCCCCCCCATTCCACTCCTCTTTCTTCTTTTTCTTTACTTTTACTTCTTTTTTTCTTCAATATTTGTTATTTTTCCATTTATGTGTGTTTATTATTAAATAATTTGCGTTTTATTATGTAGGTACCTACTTTATAAAATAAATCTCCCCAAAAACCGCTTGTCCATTGCACCTCACGTCATTATATTTATGTGGTCTCAAAATACAGTCCGCACCGGCCATGACTGTTACCCGTAATAAAAGGGACGTCTCATTTATTATTGACAAATATTTCGCGCTAAAAAAACTACGTATTGTATCCTAACGGAAGGCGCCACATTCTAAACTTTATTGTATTTATTATATGTACAATATACGAGGCACTTTGGCGGTACACTTTTATGGCATAAATAATAAAAGACAGGAAATTATATCAATTCTTCAGTCAGTTGCAACGCAAGGCGCAAACGGAGGCATTTCTGGAGTGCGTTTATGTCTTTTGTATGTAAGAGCGCCGGCGCATCCTTAGATGTATTCTGCATTCTTTGTGAATGACTCCTTGAATACGGTTACTGGGTAATGTATATTATTTATTGAATGGGTGGTAAAGATGTAGGTTTAGATGTGAACTAGATTGAAATGGATTCTCGTCTTAGTTCAATCCTACAGAAAATTAAAAAATAATTTTTCTATCGTAAATGCCTCTTAATTAAAACAAATGAACACTTTAAGTTAGGCTGTATAATTATTCAAATTTGGAGCAAAAGAGCTTCTTTAAACAAAGCCATATTTTTTCACATATCTTTTTTTTTTTTTGTTTTTTATGTTTTCATTCTTCAACCTCTTTTCCAAACACCCCTACAAATTGTAATCAAATTAAACAGTTCCCATATATTAAACATTTGAATCGCGTGAGACGTGTCGCTTCATGTCGACACAAGTCTAAACGATTAGCACTGGCCGGCGCAAACGCATAAAAACTTTTTCAAGTAAAAAATAAATTGAAAAAAAAAGGAACCGAGCACAATGGCCGGTGATACCGTGAAAAATGTTCACAAATAAAACAAGTCTTAGATCACCCGGGAAGACGGTTACACGGTGCTTAATACGTGTGAAACTTGGGGAGACTTAAAGATATAGAAATATTTATCAGCTTAACTATATTCTCCTATAAGGATTTTAGAATTACACGCCTATAACAGATGAAGTAGGGCTATAAATAACATGTCCAAGGAAAGAAAAGGCAAAATAAGGTTATTAATTAACATTTGCACTTTTAAAAAACGTACTGTCCATGCATAATTAATAATTACAATTTAAACAGTTTGCAGAAAGTTCAGAATCAGAATCAGTCAAGTCTATATCGTAAACGCAGAAGTTTGCTATTGCCACTCAGTTTTACAAAAACACCCCAGAAATTGCATGAAAATGTAACAAAACCGGAACCTCCTTCCTTATTCATTCAAATGCACCCTCCCTTTGCCAATCAAATACAGCCAGTTAAGTGCCAAGCTGTGTGGCACCACCACGCATCCGTAAACACGCCGCGTCATCATTCACCTCCGCACAGAAACCCTGATGAGCTCACAATCACCCCACAATGCTAATGGGTTACCCAAAACCTTACCTGATCACTCGCTTACTCGACAACTTCAAACCAATTAATCATTCGAATACGGAGCCTCAATTTTTGACAACTAAAGGAATTTTAATCGAATTCAATACATTGTTAAAACGATTCCGACATTCTAGTGATTCACAATCGAATAGTTACTCGATGAATGGAGTTTTTAAATCTTTTGTGGCGATGTTTGGGCAATTTAGTTGATACACAAATTAAATATACGAATACCTTTATAATTGAATACAACACTCATCAAAAAGTTTTATTTGGTTTACACTTTTAATGCAACCTCCCTGATTAAAAACGTATTAGTTATTTGTCTTACAATAATAAAAACTCAATTTATAGTTCTTAAGTTCTACAAAACATTAGAACACCATCGAGACGATTTCAATACTTTTGAAGAAACACAAAAACAAAAGTGAAGCTTGTTCAACAAAAGCTCCGGCGGCGCGCGCACAAAAAGATATTATTACGGTGAATGTTTCCTTGTAACTGTGTCACTGCACTTAAATGCAACAAAACCAGGATAAAATGCCGGACTGGAGGAAATTAAACGACAATGTTATTGAACCGGCTGGTCTGAAAGAAATAAAACACCTCATATAATTTTTGATCAAGCGCAGATCATTGTGGCGCTATTTGGGGGAGGCCGATGTTCAACAGTGGAAGTGTTTCGGTTGAAATGATGAAGATGATAACTATGATATCATTTTTGGATACTGCAACAGTCAACTACGACCACGTGTCGAGTAGATAAGATTGCAAGGTGGCGGTGCCATCCACACGTAAGCATATACTGCCATATTTATTTGCAACCTCATTAACTTTGTCAGTATTGTTCTCGAGGAACCGCGGAACGTCCTGATTCCTGTGTGTCCATGTGATAAATGATGGCTAAGGGGTTAGGATTAGAGAACGGTAAACAACTCTCATAATTTTCGTTTCAGTGGTACTTTTTCAAATTACTTGGGCCCAGTCGGTGCCCGCGTTAATTGCAGAATCAGTAGCGTCCATTAGGTCTTCAAAAGTAGACTTGTATGGACTCCCATAAGTCATAATGTGCCTATTACAACACATATTACTTTCCCACCTTCCATTATTGTTGTCTCTGAAGAAGGATCACTTCATTAGTAAACCAGACAGACTCCTCAATAGGCCCAGAGCTTTCCTCCTCAGAACAAGCGACTATATTTCACGTCACCAGCTCGCATAGCGACAGTCCAGTTAACTGTTACAAATGTTTTCCTATTGTCAGGTTGCCTGACTCATTAATTTCGCACTGAAGGGTGAAAGAAATTCGGCCGCTAAGGCTTCTGACACACTCGAGATAACTGCGTTTGCGTCTGCTTTGTCGCCAATGAGAGAATAAATTAAATGTTTATTTCTGTAAATAAATCTTCTACGAAACTTTTATAAGTAAGTTTGGTCAATATTTTAAAACTAGATGGCGCTAGCATTTTCTAGCTGACTGATATTAGCGATTAATCGATGAGAGAAATTGAGGTCTGCTTCTTGAAGATTGCATCCTATTGACCTGCTGGACATAAACCTCTTTGCAAAGCGGAAAATCGCTAGTGTAGGCAAGCAAGTTTTAGTTCTGTGCAGAGCCAATACAGGTCTTCGAATTTAAAGACAATGATACCGAACACGTTTCCATGTTTCGAAGAGTGCTACGCCTCATCGAAGCGCCATCGACGTTTTGACATCTACCTACACCTTTTTATAAACTTGCGATCCGGCGCATTCGCCAATCGCAATCGCCGCAGCCAAAAGTATTACGAGCTTCGTCCCTAACTCATGAAGACGTTTTGTTTGAAGCTGCCGAACAAAGAAGCACTTTGTTTAATATATTGTTTCTCTTTTTATTTACTCGCCAGTTTACTGTCCTTTTAGGCAGGAGTTTACTCTTATTTGCTTTCATTGCGGGGAAAATGTATATGTTACAATTCTGCGATTATGAGATTTTGCCACGGGTCGAGTTCTGTTTGTTCGCCCTGATTTATATTCTGATTCCATATTTTAATATTACGCTACAAACATTTATTAGGGAATAAATGTACAAATATTTTTTCAGTGTTTGTAATTAATATTACTTACTTGACCTGGTTTTAAATAATTCATGCTGAACATGTTTAGCATTCATTGATTAATCTGTGCTATACGAGATTTTGTTCCCAGACGTTTTTAATGTTTGAACAAATTTTTTTCATAGCCTGCAGATGTCTAAAAAAGCAACTAGATACCTATCTAATAATGTACCAATATAATAACACTACAATATCACCTATTGAACACTCAATCATAACATACAAGAGTCCCCACACATCCCAAGGTGCCTTGGTTCCACCGGCGGACATTATCACTCTATCATCACACCTCAATTGATGGCCGTCATTTATCAGGTGGTGTCGGCACCACAAATTATTACTCCTTCATCAGATCCCATGCATACATACAGTGTAATACATATATAGTGTGACCGATATAATTTGAGCTGTTTGGAGAAGATGCTTAGCGGCGATAATAGTTGTGTAGATGAATGCATGGTAATATAAATTAACATTTTGAATAGAATCTTCTTTCTATCTTAACAGAATTTTAAAAGACTTCAAATAGACAGGGGAACTAATAGAGTGGGGACAGGGGGACCCAAATCCAATACAGCTGGGAAGTTTGTTGCGCCACTTCATCTTCTCAGTTGAAGGGCGGGCTTTTTAGGGGACTTTTACCTTCGAAAAGTGCTAATTCTCAGCCAAACTTATATAAATTACTTTTGTTTGTTTTTTTTTATCGGTTCGTTAAAAGCAGAATATTCACCTCTAACTTATACCGACTAATTAATTCATACTAATTTTAAATATTCTGCCAGATGAGTTCTTTAAACACCAGAGAGTACTTTATAATTGGCGAACGTAAGATAAACAGGCGTCATGAAATAAGACCTTAATTAATTAAAATGTTGATTGATTTCACGGCGAAACAACAAAAGAAGTTTCTCGGAGGTTGCGCAGCTCGGCCACACCTTCATCTGCCCAGCAAGGAAACTTGGAATCTTGTTGAGAATTCATCAACTTTTACGAACAAATTAGGCGCACGTGGCTACACCTGGCCGCAAGAGTATCTTCACGACACAGCATAGTATGGTAATTAAGTATTTATTTAAAACGCGAGAAATTCATGTAATTTTCAGCAGTTTGAGGTGTGCTTTCTATGGGGTCTGGTTGGTTACTAAAACCTAATATTATTAATATTGAACCTAAAAAGCCTTACGTAAGTTGCGTACCTAAGTACCATTTTTTCTTGTTAACCTATGTTGTCCTACAGCTGGGCAAAAACCTCCCATACTTTTCCAATATTCGCTATGTTGTGCCTTCTCCGGCCAATTGGTCAGGACCGAGTCCAAATCGTCACGCCAGCGTTTCTTAGACCTGCCTCGGTGACGACGCGGTGACACCCGTCTTCAGGCACCAACTGTGTGACGATTCTGAGATTCTGGCTCATCTGTTTTGATGCATCCTATACGTATGACCCTACAAATACCTACAACGAGATTTTGATAACTATCTATTTAAGTTATTTCTGTAACTGCTACTACAGACTGTTTCAATACCTAACTGTCATAAACAATAGAATGTAGAAGCATCAGAGTGTTATGAACTACGTACATAAACTACTTAACTTGCACTCTGAAATTCAAATTATTGTACCAAAAATTTACGTTATATCAGTATACCTACTATTGAAAAACTCATAAGAATATAAGTTATAGCCGTAACCTAAACTTTTACGGCCTTGTTACAAAGCAAAATTTTAGAACTATAAGCCGACAAAGTTAAAGTTTTATTACAAAAACTGACGTTAAACCCGAGTTTAAGTTGTCAATTTTGCATTAAGAACTTTACGTTCATCGGAATTAAGTTTGAAATACAGTAACTGTCTCGCAGGTTTAGACTAGGTCTAAAGTTAGAACTCGTTTTGTAATAAGACGGTATGTTGGCATTAAAGGTAACAGCCAGAACACACATTTGATCACGTATTTAGAAACATAATTGCGAACGCAGATAAGGTTTGATAATTTCAACATTCAACCCATACATTCAACAATTTTCTATCATATTCAGCTGAATTGTCGTATTATCTTACAACAGTTACAACAAATACAACTCAGTTCAGTCTAGCCGCGTTTAGCTCCGTCGTTTATTACTTTGTTAGGTCTAATTTCTATTTAACTACTTTGTCCTAGGCTACTTCGTCCCCTGCTGAGGGTAGGCAAGGATAATTGAGTCAGCCGCGAGTCTCTATATTTTTAAACAGGCTTTCGTGGTAAGTTTTTAAAACGAGTAACTTTTAGGGGCGAAAGTGTTGCTGCAATGATACCTTTTTTATACAAAACGCAACTTTCCATGGGGGTAGGTAGAAACCACAGAACACCACCTGCTACGATCCCTACATACTCCTTTTGAAGCAAAAAAGTACAAAAAAAAGAGTAGGTACCTCAAAGACCATCAGCCTATCGATTCTGTAAAAATCTCATCGTGATAACATAGTTGAAGTGAGCGTGAAGTGAGCTATCAATGGAAGCAATCCTTAACATCAGGTGAAATGACAGCTCACTTCACCTTAGTTTTCACGGTGAGGTTTTTACAGAATAGCACTGCTGGTCTTACACACATGCTGGTTGCGAATACTAAGCACAAAACGCACTATTTCATGTTGGAATTAAAGTGAGCTATATCACCTAACGCGACATCATCAAGCACTAAACTATGTGTATCTATAAAACTTCAAAATTCCAGTATATAAGTTATTCTAGAAGATATAGGTGAACACCTACCTGCCTACCTATGTACCTACCTGCTGCTTAATTACAGGCATGTAGGTACCGTTTATAGATGTTATTTCCCACCTTAAGACTTTGAGAGGTCTCATAAAAGTTTAAGTGTCGGATCAGTCGGCCAGTAAATAATAGCTGATGGAAACTTCTATTTCTGACTCTGCGCACCCTGAAAGTTTCATTACGTAACATTGATTGACTTTCGCCAAGTCTGTGAGGAAAGGTCAAGACGTTTGATTAAGATAGGGTAGGTACATCCTTTCTTATTGTTTTCGGCTTAGCTTAGAATCTATTGTTAAGGTACCCTTGGGTCGCCACCTAAACTAAATCAAAACGACCGGTCGTTTTCAATTTATTTTACCTACCTACATACTTACATCCATACTTATAAAAATAAAGCTCTTCTTGAGGAAGGCTGGGTTGCTTACCATCACGCTAAGAAACTTAGGGGCCGAGCAAACACAAAAAAGTCAGAAAGAACACAGTAATCGTGCGGGCAGGCGATTTGATGCGACGGGGTGGTTCGGAGGCACACAGAACCGATAAAAGAGTTTAACTGTTCTGTGGTCGGGGCAACAAGAAATTTCACGTGGACGATGTCACAGGCAGAAGCTAGTACTTAATTAACTCACGCCTTTTTTTCACAGTGGTAGGCAGAAACTGCAGAACGCCACCTGCTACAATTTTCCAGTGTGAATGATTATAACCTCAACTCAGTTTAAATCTTTTAATATTCCATAAAACTAACTAGTGAACATGATATGGACATTTTCTATACCAATGTTTCTCGGCTTAAGCATTTGTTGGTGAAAAGCTTTTTTACGGAAAAGTAATTTTTTGTGTCATATATTAATCGATCGTGTTATTTTATTTCCTAGTTTATGTTATAGGTATTTTGTACCGACCTTTTTTTTGTTGTCTTTTTTGTTTCGAGTGTTTATCAGTGGAAACTTGTAAATGGCCTTCAAATGCATATTTTTTAAGAACACTGTTTTAAATATTAGCTGTAAGTTTCCCGAATAGAATAAAATAAAATATAAGCATGACCTAAACTTAAATGCATGTTTCAAAGCCTAGCTAGCTAGCTTACTAGCCATACTAAGTAACTAGACGCAACCTCCATAGAAATAACTCATTTTGCTATATACAGAGGCCTCCAAAAGTTAGTTGATATTTTACCAATTCAGCTGTGATGCTACATTATGATTTAAAGTAAAATAAATATCAGATACTCGTTAATGATTACTTGATTATTTTTTATTATAATTAAAGTAGTTAAATTAGTCAATAACAAGTTTATAGCAGTTCAAACATTTGTATCACTAGAATTTTAAATGATAATGTGGTGAAAAAAATTCAACCAACTTTTAGAGGACTTTTTGTAACTTTTAATATACAGTGGCCTATGTATGTACTTACCAAATAAAGTTGAAACCTTCTAATACAAATGAATGTGTTACTAATTCCCTTTAGTCACTCACTAACATTACGTAATAATTTAATCTGAACATGGTTTCTTATACATTTCCATCAGACTATTTTGGAACAGACGATATTGTTACATGCGCATGACCTGAAGGCTAATTCTCGTAATTTAAAACGTTCAAAATCTAGTCGCAGTCTCAACTCGACGACAAACAAATGTCAAAAACTTGTCAAAATGTAGGGAAATTATAGGTATTTTTGACAGATTGAGACTGAGATCAGACTGTGAACGTTCTTAAAATTAGTAGAATTACCCCTCTGAGCTGAAATGCATGTTTCAAAACCTAGCTTACTAGCCTCATTAAGTAACGAGCCTCTACTTCCATGAAATAATGGCCTTAAACCATCATACTATGCAAGTAGCTTGTGGCTAAGTAATAACTGCCGCACGGGTCGATCGATCAGGTTAAGCTACGCTTGCCGCGGTTGGTCAGTGGTTGGGTGACAATCTTTACATACCAAGAACCCTCCGTGGCTCGGAAAGCACGTTAAGCCGTTGGTCCCGGCTGTCATTCGTGCATCTTTGACAGTCGTTACGGGTCGTCAGAAGCACGAAAATCTGACAACCAGTCTTATCAAGGGGTATCCCTCAGTAACTACATTACAGTAACGGCATTACTCAGTAACTGGGTTGTGGATGTCAGATAGGCAGTCGTTCCATGTAAAATACTAGTATTCAGCCGCATCCGGTTAGACTGGATGCCGACCCCAACATAGTTGGGAAAAGGCTAGGCAGATGATGACTATGCAAGTAGCTACACAACAGAAATATTTTCCCAAATTCACACGGCGTCCGAGCTATGAATTACAATATTACAATAAAACCGTCACAATACAATCTAATACAAGTCCGTGGCTGAATGGAGCGGGTTCACGGAAGGGTCCCACAAATCATCGCCGCCTCATACGCGTGTAATTATCCCGAGCCGGACCCGCCCGATAAGATCTCTATAGCCTCTAATCTCTGGAGAATAACGTTGAGAAGTTCCACTCTTGGATGTAGAAAGCCGTGGGATAGGGATCATTAACTTTGAAGTACGTTTTCCCATATTTTCTTTGATGGAGGCCAATCAAATTGACGTTATAGTAAAGGTTTTGCCACCAGACTAGTACTGACACTATTCTGAGTCCTGTAACTTTTTGATAGTCTCCTTTTAGAAAAGAAGAAAAATACAGGACTCTGAATAGGCTCAGCGGAGCTTGAACAGATTACTTGAATTGGAAAGTCATCATAGTTGATATAATTTTCGATGAAAGTTCAGCCATTGATTAGTGATAATAATTAGTATGTGACCTTTCAATTTATGACATCATATAATCCAGTATCCAGAACTTGAGTTGCTCAACAACCATGTCTAGATTATACTTCTCTAGACAAAACTTCTACGAAATCTATGAGTATTGTTGTGTCTTTTTTCCGACCTCCTTGGAATGGAATTGATCTGTATAATCCTCTAATCCGGTATTGCAGTTCAGACCTTCTGTTCCTCATTATTCGGTGCCCCTAATCCAACGGTTGTGTGACTAAGGCGGTAGGAATGTGCGCGGGCGACGCGTTGTCCCCCGGGAACAGCCTGCGCACGTACACACAACAGATAAGTTTGAAGGGACTACTCCGTACCTATAGACAAGTTAAGAATGGCACATGCTTTCCTAGTAAGCCGATATGACAAAATACTTTCCTGGTTGTGTAAAGTGTAAAGAAAGAGATGTCAAAATATCGCGGCGGGATTTTTCGCACACTGGATGTTCAACTCTCGTTTGTTAAGCCGAGCATTGAAAATCCAACAAAGCGGATCCCAGCGTTTCAAAAAAACAAACTCTTGGATTTTAAACCCTCGGCACTAAGCAATGCGTTGAAAATCCAGTGCACAAATAAAATTCGCCGCTGTCCCATTTCCGAATAATGGATGTCGAAACCTTACCGACCGTGGATCTTTGACAGTCGTTACGTGTAATCAGAAGCCCGAAAGTCTGACAACCAGTTTTACCAAGGGGTATCGTATTACCCAGTAACTGGGTTGTGGAGGTCAGATAGGCAGTCGCTCCATGCAAAGCACTGGTATTCAGCTGCATCCGGTTAGACTGGAAGCCGACCCCAACATAGTTGAGAAATGGCCAGGCCAGATGATGATGATGATGGATGTCGAAACCTAATCGAGAGAAATTTTCAACAGCAACCCTAAAAGCCTGAAAATATGATAGATCGCTGAAAATCCTGAAACACTAACTTATGTTTCGATTTACAAAACAGTGGTTCACTTTACTCTTTTCATTCAAAATGACTTCATTATTCATAATTGTTCAATATAATCGCTTAGGCCTTTATCATAAACTTTCTGCACCTTCTTATTAACTTAGCAAGCGGCATGCGCCTGCGCCTCGCGATCGAGATCCGCCGCGCATTCCAGCCAGTCGCGATCCCGCTCTACAGATGAAAGGACGATCCTTTATTTTTAAGAATTTATAAACTTGTCTTAACGCTGGGATAAACGCATTTTTATTCAAATAGCGACTGCTCGTTTTATTTCATTCACGTTTTCTACAATCAAATGAAATTATCTGCAATTCCATTTTATGAGTCAAGTGTTGGTCCATTCTAAAAGTCTTGTGGCCGCAAACGTAGGTTTGTACTTAAGTGACATTAAACCGGAATTTGGTACTAAGCAGACCTCAGAGTTTGTAAGAATTGTCCGAGTTTGAAGGACGTCTGGAAGAGTGTCCGTGGAGTTTCTTGCCGTTCTTCTCCCTTCTCCATACTTAGTTATCTACTACGATTTGGAATGAGCAACTAGCTTCATCTTTCTGACAGACCGACCCCTTGACAATTCAAATGTGCCTGTAATATTGTATTATTTGAAATAAATGCTTTGAGATTTTGAAGGTTGTCATCTAAATTGAGTCCTTTCGCATAAAAAGCGATCTTGAACAAATTTTTATAGCAAAAAAAACCGAATTCATAACCTCCTCCTTTTTTTTTAATCCTAGTCTGTTCGCTTATAAATCAGTCTGTTCCTTTTAATTACTGACTTTCGAATTTCTTTTAAAACAGCATAGCATAGGTACCTACTATCAAAACCAATTGGTTTAATTTTGACAGTTCAACAACATTCATTCTTACGTTGTTGAGCGGACACATTTTTCGAATATGCGAAGCAATGGATTAGCAATAATATCCTTCAAAATGATTCAGATTGAGATTGATAGCGTCTTACGCAATTAGGGTGCAGTATCTAAGCCTGCCTAGTTTTGTAGACTATCTAAACACACAAACCACAATTTCACATCTAACCCAATGACCTACAGACTCAAGTAAATTGTCGCGACACAATAATTGAACATACATTAGCAGCGTTCTCCCTACGCGTCTCATGTTTGCGACAAAGAGCATCCGTAGCAGCGACCGACAAACTCCAGACATAACAAAGCAACTAATACATGTACATTAATGTACTAATGGCGAAACTGTTTAGTGTACAGGGTATTATATTATCTGTGGTACAGGGTACAACGTAACTTGAACAAGATGCAGGCAACTGCACTCGTTCAATTTAAAGGCAAGTAGTTAGTATTAGTAGGTATAGTCGTAGCAGCGGTGCGCCAGTGGCAACGGTCGCGATTTACGAGTTGTATTACAGGTTCGCACCCAGACAAGCACTTTGTGTAAATTATTTCATCACCTTTCACCACTGCTCTCAAAACGGTGAAGGAAAACATCGTGAGGAAACCAAAGATTCGAAGACATGTGACATCTATCAAGCCATGCTGGGCCCGTTAACGTCCCGCTTCTCCTCACCGAGAAGAGGCCTGTGCATAAACAGCTTATTGTGTTCCTAGCATTGGGAGCATAATAGGCTAATTATGTTATTGTGATTATAGTTAATCATAATTTTCAAATCAGTTCGTCAAAACGCTATTCGAAAGAGGGAAATGCGACTACAACAATGCTTTATAGATGGATGGGTTGTCATTTAGATCATTAATTATCATATAACGTATAATCATTAATGCTGATATGCAAACGAACTAAGGTAAGAATGACATAGACCATCAAATCAAACCTTAAACATCAACTACTGAAAGTAGGCCTTCGAACGTCCACCACCAAGAAGAACAGCCCACTGTGAAACGCCACAGTAATCACTTTTGTCCTCCTCTTAGGGTTTTTACAACACGCATGCTACGGTGACATTGTCGCGATAACGCGAACGACACTTCGCGCGCTCTCTGTTGAACAACGAGATGTCGAGCGGTATGCGAAAGAGAGCGCGCGTTGTAGATCACGTTATCGCGACAATGTAGCCGTAGCAGCACAGTCACTGTCTCACAACAGGTGTAAAATTCTGTATATGGCAAAAAAAGTGTTATAAGTTTTCATGGCGGACACTAATCTCTGTTGCCATGTGTACATGCACTGTAAAATATGATCGAGAGAACTTGCAAACAATAGAACTATAAGTCGTCGTAACAGTGACGTTATATCTGTGAAACAATCAAGAAATACGCGCACAATGGACCGATGTAATTACGACTCAGTAATGGGTTTCAACTGTTGTGTTAAAAACTTTAAAACGACTGTCGAAAATAATGGAGGAATTCGTTAAATGGTCAAGACTATGTTCTTTTGCGGCATTTCTTCACTATATATTCATGGCAATTCATTTTTATCTTTATTCATAACGATATGAAAGTCGATATCTGAAACATTTATGTGATTTTTGATCCGAAATATATTATATTTCTTCTAAGTGTATCGATGGCAAAAAGTTCAAACATCTTTGGCCCAAAATTAAGCAGTGGGAACTCCGCTCACTGAATCAGATGAAGATCATGAAGTGCACAGGGGACAGGGCATGCAGAGTAGGATGGAAGGTGGACCATTGTCTGTGGGAAGATGCCGCATACGTACTTGAGATCTGAGTCGTCCCTGATCCTCCATCTGTGGAGAGGCCGACTTGGGTTCGAAATCTACTTAGAGATTCCCAAGTCAGCTACTTAAACAAGTGAGTACCATCAAAGACACAAAAGTTATAACTAAGAAGTTCTCCCAAGTAATTAGGACCCTCTTGATCCTACATAGTGACGTTTCAGTAGATACCTACTTTTTAAAGCGTTATAGCAATTCATTAAATTTCACGAATCGATAAGCTTCCTCAGGAATTTCAGGAAAGTAAGGTTTTCAAGACTCCACTGAAGACATACATATCCACATTATCATATATAGCGTCAAATAAATTAGCTAGCGAAACTCCGCAGACGTGATGGGTGTCGGTATCTTAACATGAATCAAACACATAAAAACAAAACAATAAATTATTTTGATGATTTTTTTGGGATGACCCCAAAAAAAATCATCAAAACAATGGCAGGTAGTATAGGTAGTCACTTGAAAAAAACACGACTTAAGTGACTACACTTCCAGCGGTCATTGACCCCAAAAAGTATCATCAAAGCTTTTGTTTTTTTATTTTGTTGTAGATATCCACATCCATCAAGTCTGTGGAGTTTCGCTAGCTAATTTAATTTGACCCTGAATATCATCCACAAATATCGTCTCTCAAGATCAGTTCAAGCAATCAAAGATTGAACAGATTACTGATCGCATCGATATACCTACCTAATTAATCAGCTCCCTTCCCCCCTCCTATTAATTATCTTTTTGTTTGCACGTGTTTCTGTGACAAATAAACCTATTTTTACCGACTTCACAAAAAGGAGGAGGTACTATGTTCGGATGTTTGTATGTTTTTTTTTGTATGTTTGTTCATAGAATACTCCGCCAATTGTCGACGGATTTTCAAAATTATTTTTTATTTGAAAGGGTATGCTCCCGAGGTGGTCCCATTGTCACCAAATCGGAATCTGATGAGGGAATCCCATGGAAATCGAGGAAAACCCTCAAATTTTGTAGGCACACCTATAGCGATTTGGGTATTTTTCATAGTAACTCGTGCATTTGCTCTCAGAAAGCATCATTCTGTGAAGTGGAACTGATGATGAAGACCACAGATGGCCATCGGAACTACTCAATAATAAATATTTCACGGTTTGCGATTCGATTAGGTACTTTAATGTGGTTGCTAAGCACAATGCGTATCGTGAAGTGGAGCTGATAGTGACTTCTCAATCAGCGCCAGTTCTCCTGGTTCTTACAAGGAGAACTCCTCAACAATTAACGCAATGAACGTCCCTGCATCGGGAACAATATTTTGTAAAAGGTGATGAGCAGTTGACATTAGGCTATTGTAACTTAGATAAGTTACAAACTGGCCCACTAAAAAGCGAAAAATAAATTTTTTTTTACAAAAAAAACTACCGACTTCCAAAAAACACTACAAAGTGAAAAATAACTTTAATTTCGGAAGTCTTTGTCAATAAATGAAAATGTCGAACCAACGACACCGACTTCCGAAATTAAAGTTATTTTTCACTTTGTAGTGTTTTTTGGAAGTCGGTAGTTTTTTTTTTGTAAAAAAGTTTTTTCTTTCTTTCTTTAATACATGAGGTCACCGCTGCCTTGCTTTGAAATAATTCCTTAGTAACAGACATTGATATGGATGAAGTGGAATTATCTGCCAGGATGAGGAAACACTGGCCATATGAAACCAGCAACCTACTTGCGTAACATGCACTATTAATCTAAATCATTTTGAAAGATATTGCTAATCCATTGCCTCGAAAAATATGCCTGCTCAACAACGTAAATAACGCAATGAATATTGTTGAACTGTCAAAACGAAACCCATTGCTACTGACAGTGTATTACGCAATTACCCTGCAGTAGCTACTGTAGACACTGGAAAAACTTTTGTTCTCTCACACATAGGATACATGCTCTCTGTGTTGCTCCCAGGCGGCAATATTTTCCAAGGTCAAGGTTGCCTTCTTATCTACACCCTGATTATGTAAAACGGTTTTGAATTGAAACGCTTTACCTAATAACGTGCGTGTAATTTTATTGTAATCAAATGCTGTATAAGCTAGTAATGGCAAATTGATTTTATGTAAATTGTAGATACATAATGCAATAATATTGATTAGAAAAAACCCTGTAAATTAAACAAAGATTTTAAAAAATAATAATATTGATATTGTTCATGTTACTGAAAAAACGATTGCGCCTCTCCTCCTCTATAAAAAACCCAAGTAAAAAAACTATTTTTACTTGCGTTTTTTATAACTTGCCAACCTAACCTGAAGTAAGCCATTAAAGCAGGGATCTAGGCGGGTAATTATATTCTACCGAATTTCATTAAAACCCGCTGGTCAATAATGTCATTTGAATTTGGTACCTCAACGAAAATTCGTATGAAAACTTTTAGAACAAAAATATGTTCTAAAATCAAATAGCTTTTTTTTTATTAGCTTCACTTGTACTTAATTACTACCTAGTAGCTGTGTAAAGTAGGATATTATTATACTCCTCAGTGATAAAGGTGTATTCGTCTGGAGTGAGCTTGAATCCCGCACTGCTCTCAGTCTTAACTCTCAGGTGCCTCGCTGTTGTTGCACTAAAATCCTTCAATACAATCGGGTTATAGCGTCCGTGACATAAGACACTGCTTTATCCCCTTAATGAATAATCTACTAGTTTCACGTTTCGACCATTGAATTAAACATCGATTTCATTCAATACTTACATGAAAAAGTAACAAACAATAATTGAGTACAGAAATGAGAATAAATTTCCATAGTCTCTCTGGAAGACCCGTGGGAATACACACATTAACTTTCCGATGAATGAATGAATGATATAGCTAGTTATTTGCAAGAATATAGGTAGCTAACATAAGTTCTTTAGAATTTTGGTTATCTATAGATCTAAACTAAAAGGATAATCTTCAATGCGTCAGAACCTATTTCTAAATCATGATAGATTTCCTGTGTTGTTTTACAGCACATTGAATTATCATTATAAGTAGGTACATAATTTCGTTTAACAAAATACTTTTAATGGATTTCTGCAACTTTTTCAAACTCCTCAATTCCCTACAAGTGCCAATAAAAAAAGTTGCCATAACATTTCCCTAAAAGGTAAATGATGAGTTCAAAACACTTTTAGCTATGGCAACACTTTCGTGCCTTTCTCACGGAAGCCAGGTGTAACTCGAGCCGATGAGCCGGAGTAAAAACTTTTTCTTTGCGTCATTAATCATTGCCAAAAGTCCGCTCAACACTCGTTGAAGAAAATGACTGTTTCCCGGTAAAGCAGTTATTTATACTTTTAATTTTCAGCCGCTCTTCTGTAGTTTGTTTGAGTTACTTGAAACTTTAGAAAAAAATGTGCGTTATGGGAATATGACTAACGGAATGGAGTGTACGTAAAAAAAGCCAGTCAAGTGCGAATCGGACTCGCACACGAAGGGTTTCGTACCACAAGGCAAAATACGCTAAAAAAAAACACGTTTCTTGTATGGAGACCCTCTTTTATTTTTATTATTTGTTGTTACAGCGGCAATAGATATACACACTCTGTAAAAATTTCAACTGTCTACCTATTACGGTTCATGAGATACTGCCCACTGTCAGACAGACGGACAGACAACGGACGCTTAGTAACAGGGAGGGTCCCGTTGGCACCCTTTGGGCACAGAACCCTAAAAACTAAGTTAGGTATATGTTCACTCCATTTCAATGACGTACACACATGCACAAGCAGAAAAAAATGGAGCACAGAATTCGCGAATGTGCGATTGCTTTGACGTAGCACTCACTGCAATGTTATTTGAATTAGTTTTTTACTGGCAATAACTACCATGTATGTTATTGCTGACCTACTACTTGTCGCCGTACCTACCTACATAAAATAACCCAGAAAATGTATATTACGAAATGAAGGGCTTTACCTTCAGTAGGTACACGTTCAGTACCTACACGGCTTCCCTAATGAACATTATCTATGTTTCGGTCAACATGAAACCCCAAAAAAGCCGCTTCTGCAGCTGAAACTCAATCTTACGTAGCCCTAAACTAAACATTTTTATGTAATTAATCTCACTATTTCAAGAGTTTAATGGTGAACCGGGGAAGTGTCGAAATGGGAATCAAAGAAAAGTTTCGTGGTAGGGGAGCGGGCAGGCAGGGCCCGTTGCAATACAGAGCGGCGGCCCTGACAGGCCCCGACCAGCCCGCTCCGGTCATAAAACTTTTTAAATTGCTTTCTTTTTACATTTAAATAAATGGTTGTTGTAAATAATTCGCGGATTCCTTTATTTTCCTTCCTTTAGCGGCTCCGTGTGTAAAGTTTATTTTATCAGACGTTATGCTAGTTCTATAAAATACTTTATTCTATAAAATACTTTTAATGTAGATAACATTTTTAGCGCTCGCTTGGGTCTTATCGTAGACCATTGTAGGTTCTACGAGTAGGTAAGTTTATTTCGCAGTCATTTATTGCTCAGTTGGAGCTTTTTCTTAATATTTTTCTAGAGAATAGAGCAGTGGTGACCCTGTGATAACGGCTCCAACTTACGAGTTGTAGGTTGTGGGTTAGAACCCAGGCGGAATATTCCCAATAGTCCCCTCTAGCCCTGTCCTCTGGGGTGACAGCTGGGAATTGTCTTCCCAGTTGTCACCGGGGTACATCTACCAACCCGCATTGGCCCCGAGTGGTAAATTACCCCCGTATCTCAGCAGTGGAAACATTATAGGCTGATTATCATTTCTTAGACTAAGAAGAAACTGCGGATTATTATTTATGATATTGCGCTTTACAAACTAAATACCATTTCAATTTTCATCCAAAGAGCGAAGGCTACATGCCTCCAAACGAAATGATTCATATTTCAAATGTACCGCAGTGAAGTTCGTTTCGAATTCGTCCCTGTTTGCTTCCCGGATTCAGGTGAGGGCGAAACTCTTCACCTTTGAACTTCGCAATCTCTCGGCCCGCACGAAGCCTCTTTTCTTCAAACTTTACGAATATGTAATCTGTTTCGGGCTCATGACCTGATTTCGGGTATCATCGCTAAAACTCTAACGTATTTTTTGCTTCCGGAAAGAACGTCCTCACGAATCGATGTAGTACTTTTCAAGTTAGTGCCTGTGACTCGGAATATAATAAAGGAATTTCTACGTGAAAAGTTTTTAATCGAAATATATTATCAATATTGTACCTAGGTACCTGAAGATTTATGCGAATCACTTTACAATATGCCTTCTACGGAAGTCAGTCAACCATTTTAGTACTAAATTCAACTCCGTTGCTGGAATGACACAATAACTTGAAAAATCCTTCACTGCCTAATACTGTTGTTATTAGTAATAACTTTTTTATTTATTTTACTTCGATGGTCCTAGTTTATCATTTGTGACTTCAAGTCACAGCTCTATGTGAACTGAACCCAGCATTGCATAAATATGTAAGCTGTCACGCCCTTTATACCTGGAGGCTTTTATTTAGGTAGTAAGATTTTGTTTAAAGTTTGTTTTTTTTTTTTGCTTGAGTAGGTAGGTACGTATAGTTTTTATTGTATTTGTTGGTATATTGGCGTGGCAAGCTGACACATGGCAAATAATTTAATTTAAAGTTCTTTGTCCTGGTAACGTCAATTACTTTGCATACAGTATAATTGTATACAATCAAGTAACAAGTTTTCTAACTGAACAGACAGCTGTGCTGCTGGGGAGTTTGTTGCGCCACTTCTTCTCCCCAGCGAAAGCACTAGGAAGTGGTGAAGGGCGGGCTTTTTGGGGGACTGTCTTTTGTAATTTTGACGTTCGAAAAGTGCTGATTCTCAGCCTAGTTTGAATAAATGACTTTTGATTTAGATTTTATACATTTTAAACATACACATCCGAGAGATATATATGCCTTCACTCTATATTTGTTCAAAAGTCGCAACCTTTTCCCCACTTCTGAAACTCCCACAAAAACAAAAGAAATAGAGACGGTATACCTACATGATGAGATAATGTAATGTACAGGTAAGGTACATAGATTATACAGTAGGTATATTAATGTAAGGTAATAAGAATGTCAATAAATAAAAAAATAAATATTAACCCGTAGTAGGTACAAAGAAATAAAAACGTGCTACGAGTCTACGAGCGCGCTACGAACCTGCTACAAATCTCTCCTATTTATATTTGAAAACTTTACCTAGGAACTCAATTTATCCAGCAGTTTGTATACAGTGTGCACATACTTCATTGCACTCAAATACACTTCAAGAGAGATATGAATACCGAACGGGAGGATGAGCTCGCCATACATTCTCAATAATGAATGAACATTCTAAATAGCCATTCACAATGAATTATTTCTTTTAGAATTTAAAAACATCTTTCAAGATATTGATTTAAAATAGGAACGTATTCATGTCCATGTCTTCATAATCATTACGCTTGTTTGCCTCTTGAAAACAATAAGAGCTGATAACTTTATTCGAGGAATAATTTTGAAATTTTTTACAGTTATTTCCATTGATATATATGTTACACTAGATTAGCAATTACCGCACCAAGGCGTTGCCACTAGGCTGATGGCCACAGCCATCAGCGTAGCTAACGTCAGTTCAGTGCTCTTTGTGACGCCAACCGAAGTCAACCGAGTGACATGCGACAAAAAATATCGCGAAAGAGTGCGATTCAAGATCACAAAAACATAATAAATTAACCGGAATTACTTTCCACACGTAAATTAATTGTCTCTGTGTTTATATCAACGTAAAAACGCAATAAAATGTAGAATTTTGTAAATTAGGTTTAGTGTTACCACTAAAAACTTAGATTTAGTCTCCCACATTAGTGGGAGTTTTTAATTTATTTTTTAATAATAACAACGTAGCAGGTTGCTTAAAGATGCAGCACACCGTGAAAAATGGGTGGAAATAATCCGATTGCTGAGAAAAGAGACTGACTGGCTACCTACTAAATCATTCAATTTCATTAATAATAAAGAAAAATTATTCAAAAAGAAAATGTCTTAGTTATTTTCATTATTTATAAACTTCTATTACACATCCAATAAGAAATACATAATTCAAATAATTAAACTTAACCTAAAACGCTTTTTATGGCTTAAAATGTTGGGTAAAATTTAGCATGGGTAGGCAACCCCATCCCGTCATTGCATATTTATAATGCGGTCTTTGTCTAATCTAAGCGACGGTATTATTCTTACGACGTGTGTAAGTGAGACAGATATATGTTTACTTTTAAATGTTTAGTGGTTTCAAAGCTACGTCGTCGCGTTTATAAAGTGGCTACACTTTTTTGACACATTTTATTGAGGTTTGCTTCTCTAGTTATATACCTCAATGGTTATTTCATACAAAAACTGTCAAACGTCAATTTTATTCCTCGAATAAAAATTATCTGGTGATGGAAAAATCAGCCCTAAGATTGAAAAATTTGTCTTAGGTATGATTTAAGAAAATCGGTTCAGCCGTTTAAACAATCAAACACTCTAACGTCAGTCAGAATACGTTTTACTAGGAGAAATCGTCTCCAACATTACTTAAGTAATCGAAAAAAACAGTTAGACAGCGGGGCAATTGCGTATCACATTATCAATTGGAATCGGTTTTATTTTAATAGTTCAACAACATTCATTGCGTTATTTACGGGTTGAGCAGGCAAATTTTTCAAACTTATGAAGCAATGGATTAGCAATTTGCTTCAAAATGATTCAGATTGTGATTAATAGTGTGTTACGCAATTAGGGTGCAGAATGCTGACACGCCAAGAATATCTTCAGGCCTAGATCGTGATCGTGTTTATTCAGCACAATAGCTCCGTAATTAACTAGATTCCATTCATTCATTCGGTCGTGTCAGTAGTGAGTGAATGAATAGTCGTAATGGCACAGCGTAGACAGAGAACGTGGCACAATAATAAAGTATCGTGGCAGACATGACGGGTTACGAGCTGGAGTGAGCACAAAAAAGTTAAAGAAGGTTCACTTTCACTTTAATAAGGTTTTAGAAAAAACGCTTTTATGAGTCGCAATGTGACAGGTCTATACAGGCTGGCATGGACACTGACGCGCAACTTTAACCAAGAATTCAGCACATGATTCTAAGCCCGTAGAAAATTTTTGTCTCATATATACCAAAAAAAATTTGCTCTGGCATAGATACAACTAGCTGCGCCCCGCGGCTTCACCCGCGTAACTTTTGATCCCGTGGGAATATCGGGATAAAAAGTATCCTATGTGTTATTCTGATGTATAAACTATATTACTGTAAAGTTTCATCAAAATCCGTTCAGTAGTTTTTGCGTGAAAGAGTAACAAACATCCATCCATCCATCCTCACAAACATTCGCATTTATAATATTAGTAGGATAGTAGGATTTAAAACATCTGATTTTTTTTAATAACGTGGGTTTTTAAACCGGTTGTGCGACAAGATCCCTGCCACACTATAGAAAAAAAAATCTGCTGTTCCATACAAAAGTGCAATACCTACTAACACGATCAAAATGTATGAATCAGATGATCTTTTATTTTCATAGTTGGTTCATACTCATCATCCAATACTGCCTTTTGTAAAATTTTGTTCTGGTATTTTGTTTGGACTTAATATAGGAAATTCGTGGTCAATATAGCGGCTACAGAAACTACGAAATTTAGGATAGGCTACAGACCTACAGTAAAGCCTATTATCGTCCCAATGAAAGTAGGCCTACTGTTTCTACATTACGGTGTAAAGGACTTTCGTTACGTCTGTCTGGAGGGCGGGCAATGTCGACTTGCAGACGCTTTGAGAACATTAAATTATGATAAGCTACTTTATTATGCGTTTGCACTTACAGCCTAATAAAATGAAATACACCTGTTTGTTGAAAGAAAATTGCAATGTTATTTTTATAAGGATTGCATTAGGCTTGGATTTTAATAAATAACGTTGTAATTAGCAAGTAGGTAGGTACTTAGGTATGAATAAGCGCTGTCGTAAAGATGATTTGTACTTATAAAATTCATTCAAATTAATTTTATTCCAGTTCAAGATTTTTCCAATTTATTGGATAAATCCTTATACCCCTAATCTATTCTTAGAATCTAATCAAACTTACGAGCGGATGAATAAGCGGAACTGGCCCAATCGGTCCTCTGGGACCAATCACAATAATTAGAGACAAAAGTATCTATCATGAGGCCCTCCGTAACGTGAGGTCCGTAGTTAAGATTCGGATATATAATAGATCTATACTCAGGCTGTGACTCAGCTGTTAATGAATAAATAAATTAACCCCATCACAGACGCAGCTTTAATAATATAATATGCACACACGGAGAATTTACATATATAATAGCTACGTCTCCGATGGGCTTTAACAAAAATACACGAACCTAATACCTTCAATTATGTACTCCAAACCGATCATAAGCTTTTTTCATATCAAAACCTTTCTCGTGTATGCATACAGACAACACATTTTACAGCATTAACAAAACGTATAATACGCAAACTTTTGCAATAAAACGCCATCAAAAAGTTAGCGACTGCTGAAAAACAAAATAATACAAGCGAACGCATTGTCGGGACAACTTCGTCACAAATCTCGACGCGGGAGGGCCATACTTACATCTGCGCTGCGCTAAGATATTACTTTCATGAGAAACTTGGGTAAAACAAATTGATTACGCCACTTTCGCCAGTGTACCCATGACCTTACGGTCATACGGTAGCGGAAAAAGGGCAGGATCGCGAAAAAACAACTTTTCCGTTTATGAGGGCAGGTAATTGGTGTAATTTAGTAGGAGTTAGGTGCTAAACGGATATTGCTAGCTATTATTGCATATTACGGAAATGTACTTTTGGCATCAAACCGTTAGTGTTCTAAGCGAAAGTTTGAATAAATACTGAATTTAATAGTATAATGATCATTAATAGGCATCAAAACAGACCTCACTCCTTCCAATTAGGTTCTACAATGAAGAATGTGTTTGATTTCAATTTATTGAAAATCGATTTCAAATGCGTGTAATTCAATTTTATTTAGAAACGAAGACAAAGCAACGATAAATTAGTCATGAAAGAAAACCTCCAAAACTTATGAAACGTATATTATACCAGCCTATTATCGTCCCACTGCGCAAAGGTCTCTTCTCATCAAAGGTACGCGCATTGATCACCACGCTTACTCAAGACGAGTGGTGATTACAGACTTATATTAATGAAACGTCATTTATTAGGAAATAACTTTATTAATGATTAATTAAAAATAATCCGCAGTCAAATAAAATATCACGAATCTTACGCAATACAACAGGCACACTGGAATACTTATAACTAATAAGGTAGAAAGGTACAAAAGAAATCACTGGTGGGTCGACATCTTCTACATGAAGGTGATTTTGGTTCGCACTTGGTTCACTTGCCAAACGTTGAGATTCTCGTACTCCTCGATACAAGCGTCCACCTGATACGGAAACAGGAACTTTCAATAATTGATATCTTTAACACATTCATGTTTATTTTGATGTTAGTTTGACGAGTCTCACAAAGACATCAATGCCGTTTTTCAGTTCCGGAGATCCAGTGTCGGAGAACCCGTCACCTTCACGGTCAGGCCGAATTTATTTTGGGTATTTACTTTGAGTACATCGACGATTATAACAAAGTTGGTATAAAACTTACTTGATCAGGCTTGAATCCCTTGTCGACGCAGCGCTCAATGACATCAGCGATCTTGACGGTCTGGTTGGAGCCCGCCAGGTCACGCACGATCGCGAAGATTCGGTCCGTGGAGCTTATACCCCTAAATAACCAAAATGATGCATTAGTTGAAAGGATTTAGCTAACACACGTTATTTACGTAACTACGAAAAGTGGGTGTTCTCCGAAGGGTTACGCAGGGTTTACCGACACAGTACCGGGGGTCCACTATATAGGTCTAACCCTTCAAGTCTTCAACCCTAGAATGTTATGTTATTCAGCAAAAAATTGCAAAAACAGTCGGGAAGTGGTAGGTTGAGGACAATTTTATATGTTCAAAAGTTGCTATACACTAAGTACACAACTATAATGTTACAGCCTTTTATTTTATGGATGTGAAATCATCAAATGAACCCTCCCGCTCTGGGTGGAGCAGAAGGAAGTGTCAGACTTTTACTGACTAAAACCCACCCATGTTCCTTCCTTAGCCCTTTATGTTCCGGGGTAGCGGTAACCCTTTCGGACAATCCCGCTGCCCCCGCAATGTTACAGCCTGATTCAAACATTCTGACGGCTCTGAAGTGCGCTATTCGCTGCGCAATACCTCACCCCTTCTTCTTCTTCTTAGCGTGTCGATAGCAATCTAAATGGACTCGGCCCAGAATTCGGCTACTTTTTTGGCACGTTACAGGACACGCAGGACACGATATTAAGTGTCCCATCGTTTGTGGAACAGCACCCATCCCCGCTGACAGGTGAATTTGTTACTGCGCAGCGACTCGCCTCATGTTCCAAACCGCCATAGTTTGTGAATCAGGCTGTAAGTATATAGTGTTGTTATATTTATTACCTTTGCACGTTCTCATCAACAGGTGACAGGGACTGTTTCGACATCTCCACCAAGCGGATAGCTTCCGATACGTCCTCTTTCTCCACTACGTCTGACAATCTATAAGCAAAAAGTTTTCTGATTACGAAGATTTATTCTCTCCTGTGCTTCGGCTATAAAACACTGGTCTACTGACGCAAAAAATTATGCTGTAGTAAAGGAATATTATTATTGTCTAATAAAAATTCCTTTTCAATATTCTTGAGTTCCATTTGCTAAATAAAACAAAGTCGGGTTAGTTACAACTCAATGGCTGAACCGATTTTTATGATGTTTGATTTATTGGATTTGTGTCCGCCTCGAATAGCAGAATAACTATTAAAACAAAAATTAACAAAAAAAAAATAATAATCTGAGGCGGTACGAACACGAAGGTCAGCTAGTAATAAATAATATTTTATTACCAAAACGTGTACATTACCTGAGCCTGGCAAGCGCGGTGGACAGTCGAAGTATAGCGAGCAAGTTCCTCGCAGATGTAAACGTGACGTCACGAGCGTTGCGCGCCTCGCGACGTAGTTCTACGTATGAGGCTGGAACAGTGCAGCTTAAGTTAGTTTGGTTGTGAAAGTTGTGAGATCATTGATGATAGAAGTTCTAGGGTCATTCTATTTGTGTTGTTGATTTTGTAAGCCTAGGTTTAAAGGTATAGAAAATGACTGCCAATATAAAATAATACAGTTTGTCTCCAAATTATTCCATAACAAATGGTGGCAGAAATTTTGCGTAACATACTATTAGAATAGAATACTCTTTATTATGTACACCATATAAATTACAGACATAAATATAGAAATTTTACAAAGGGTGACACAATGGGCGGTCTTATCGCTAAAAGCGATATTTTAAAGACAACCTTTGGATGGATTAAAAAGGTAGCAATGGGTTTCACTTTGACAGTTCAACAACATTCATTGCGTTATTTACGTTGTTGAACAAACACATTTTTCGAACATATAGAGAAATAGATTAGCAATAATTATGCTTCAAAATTATTCAAATTAAGAATATTACTGTGTGTTACGCAATTAGTGCTGTTGCTTATGCACATTATAACTTAAGCTAGCACTTCCCTCTGTGTGTTATGTCCGACTATTTTGTCTCCTGGCAGAACTTTAATATGATATCATGTGTTTCTCTGCTTATCCAATCAGTACTAAAGTGGCTGACTAGTATCTAGGGCAAGTATCATCACTTGTCTTGGTTAAAAGTATTTTAGCTCATATACTCACAGACGATATAGTCAGTAAGGTGGGTGGGTACAGCCGGATTCTTCCTCTTGGTGAGCGCCACGTAGCGCCGCACCAGTCGCATGGACAGCGCGCGCACTTCTGTAGGAGGCTGGATAGAGTGCTGGTGCACGTAAGCTATGTGTTTGGCGAGTTCCAAGTCTTTTTCACTGTAGGAAACAAAGTATTTTCTTAGATAAGACACATCTAAATAAGACAGCTGTGATTTACTAAATGCGAAAAATATCAGAATTTTATCGAACATGAATTGAGCAATTCACATTAAGGGGAGGTAATGGCACGTGGCTATGGGCCTAACCAGTGGTTGGTAGCAGCTGGATGAGAGTTCCCGAGAATCGAGTTTAAGGGGCCGGCGAAGCATGCGTAGTTCATACAAACGTAATTTTTAAATCAAACATATTCATTATGGTGATGTTTATTTATTCCGATTGGATTACAGAATATCTAGGTTCCCAAATATATATTTTGAAAGGACACTGATATAAAGACGAGATAATGAGGAATTTAAAATTTCTATAGAAAACTTTCTCATAACTCGTCTTTAAATCAGTGTCCATTCAAAATATACATTTGGGAACCTAGAAATTATATAATTCAATCGGAATAAATACACACTACCTTAAGAATATGTTTGATTTACAAATTATTTCGGTATTACGTTTGTATGAACTACGTAATACTACGCAAGCTTCGCCGGCCCCTTAATGGGGTGCAATTGAAGAGGCCTATGTACAGCAGAGGACTGCTGTAGACTGATGATGATGACGTTGAAATGGGCCTAACGGCCAAATTCTACCAACCATACCACTGCCGCGCTAACGAAGAATGCAATAACTCGATTTTAGACGATTTTGAGTTACTTAGAGAGAGTTACAAATTTCGATTTGCTGATTCTGAATATATATATAGCTCAAAATCGTCCAAAATCGAGTTATTGCGTTCTTCGCTAGCGCGGCAGACCATGTATCAACAAAGATTCGTTTTTCTTGCTATTTTTAACGTAACTTTGGGTGTAAATAAGTTATAAAGAACTGTAAAATCTTCAAAACAAATTCGGTACCGATAAAAGTCAGTTATCGAAGAGTTCAATAAACTTTATTTGTAATAGATTTATGCAGTGATTTTTTTTTTCATAAAATTGGGTTTTCCAAAGCACTTTTCGCATTTTTTTACGCGTCTTTCAGTTCGGAACGGTGTTTCTGTGCGTGACAACTAGACGTTGCGGGTATAGACTAGCGTCTAACTGCTCGTCACAACCTCTGTCGGACACGAAGAGAGCGTGCTTTTTGGCCATGACCATCAGTGAGTTCGAGCTCGCGACTAGTTCCACCTTAAATGTAAACTATCACATACCGATTAGGCTTATCCTGTATGAGCCACAGTAGATCAAAACGCGACAGTAGCGCGGCGGGCAGCTGTATGTTCTGTTCGATGGTCCGCTTGGGATTGTAGCGGCCGTACGCTGGGTTGGCGGCTGCTAAGATCGACACGCGGGCGTTCAGGCATGTCATTATACCCGCCTAGGGACAAAGGATCAGTTATTTGATGGATATTTCTAGACATATTATGATCAATCAACCGAGTTCTGTTAAATAAACCACAAAAATCATTGTACTAAATAACTACCATGTGGAAGCTCCTATCTGGGTGCATTGAAAAAGCCTCTACAAGTTGCGGTACAAAAACCCGTCAGAGGAATTCCCAGCTACCAACTTTATTAATTAACTAATCTTTTTACCAAAACATGAACTACCTTTCATATATCTCAGAGCAACACCAGAAATAGATCTTTTGTCAATGATATGCATAATATGCACATTGAACCCTATGCAGCATCAGATAAAAAAATCGAAAGTCCTCCAGTTACGTTTGCAATTATAAAGCCTTTGACTAGCACTGGACTGCTGAAGGAATAATAATAATAAAATTTATTCAAACTAAAAGGACTAACGTTAAATACAGTTTTTCGTAAATCTATGTCAAGTTCACTCATGATTTGTGCCTGAACTAGGTAATCCTGTGTTTCAGGCGATTGTAAATATAAGTACCTTGGCAATACTGATGGTCTGCTGTTCCATGACCTCGTGTATGGCGGTGCGGTCGTTCTCGGCCATCTTGTCGAACTCGTCGATGCAGCACACTCCTTGATCAGCTAGTACTAGAGCGCCGCCTTCCAACATCATCTCGCCTGTGAACGGGTCCTTTAAGAAAATGTGTATTCAAAAAATTATCATATAGAATTGGGGGGCATTGATTATTAGGAATCTTACGCCTGGTTTCAAAAAGCCTATATATAAATCTAAAGTCAATGTTAACAGTATTGATCGAAAAATCACAACAGCTATCAGAATTCGACAGCAGATTAGATCAGGCTGCCATGGAACCCACTTAAACACAGGAATTAATACCATGGCGTCTTATTGTGATAAAACCTTAGCCAATAACTCCGCATACATGGCCTAAAGCCCTGCAAGCAGTCAATATGTTGAGGGACTCTTATTTCAAACTGTTATGTCCTCAAAAATGTTACCTTCATAACAGCAGCCGTAAGACCGACACCGGAGGAACCTCGTCCGGTGGTGTACTGTGACCGCGGCGCCAGGCGGTCGATGTAGTTCAGAAGCTGAGACTTGGCAACACCGGGGTCACCCATCAGACAGATGTTGATGTTGCCTCGGATCTTCATGCCGTTCGGACGTCTAAACAAATTAAAAATAATATTTATCTTTAATTGTCTGTCATAAATCAGCTTATATGTAGAGTCGGTCGTCTTGAAATCATCACAAGATATCGCCATAGAACAAAACATACTTTCATAAATTGATTGCCATCCTCCTTAGACCAACTTTCTTCGCGTTTTCGTGACCGTATATATCGGGCGCGAGGCTGCGAGTCATGCCCGAGAACAAGTCTATGAAGACATTATTATATTATAGTATAATAACTATGAAGCTATTATACTATAATATAATAAATTACTCACTATCTATAAATTGATTGATGGATGGACAGGGAGAGGAAGGCCAAAGAAAAAATGGATGGATTGTGTGAGGAATGATATGAAAGAGAAGGTAGTGAATAATAGCGTGACAGGGGAGAATGGAGGAAGAAAACGTGTTGCGCCGACCGTAAGTAACATGAAACAAGGGCAAAAAAATGATGATATACTTACTTATCGACTCCTCCAACAAGCAGTAACAGTAGCGCCTTCTTCACGTCCTCGTGGCCGTATATCTCGGGCGCGAGGCTGCGAGCCATGCGCGAGTACAAGTCGTCATCTGCTAACTCTGCTAGTTCCTCTTCAGTTAACGCCTCCGCCAGCTCATTCTCGTCTGCTTGGTTCAGGCAGTTTACAGACTGGAGGATGAGAACATAAACTTATTTATAGCTATAAGTGAACCTGTTTGTATGTATTACGTAATGTAAATGCAGCTCGCATGAATGGACTTCGAAGTTGGTGGCATACGTACTTGTCCGCCATTTTGTTTTTTTTTTCAATATAGCGGCCACGCATGTTATCTATATAAATCGATAGCTGAGATCAATGCAAACAGAATATAGGTATCATGCGTGGCGGCCATTTTGAAAAAAAATCAAGATGGCGCGACAGTAGGTATGCCAGCCTCCATATAAAAATCTTCAATTCGCCTTTACAAGACCATTTGTACTGTGACTATCGCTGCAAGGCTAGTTTGTTTACATTGTGCTAACTGTTTGACCTAGAGATCAAAACAACAAAAAACAACATGATATGTAGGGACAGCTGTATTATTTAGTTGTAACTCACTTTTCTAAGGTACTTTTAATATGAAGTAATCAATACAGTTGTTCCATGATTTTGGGATCGGTTCATTCTCATCCACATACAAACAGTTTCTACTCACATGAGCCTCCAGGTACGTATCAGACAGTAGGCCCTGTATGATCTGTCGGAAGCCAGCAGACAGCAGAGGTAGGAACACACCGGTGACTGCCACGTGGTCGCCGGGCTGTGCGCGACGAGTGGTCTCTCCGCGGCAGTATACTGATAGTTGGCGCGGGATGTGACCCACTGGGACTTGGTCTGACTGTAATAATGTAGTGTGTTAATGTTTGGAATTGTGTACTGTGTTACGGCCTCGCCACGGGACATTCGCCATAGCGATTATTCGCGCAGTGTGGACGGCGAGGCGTCTAACGAGTGAAACAAATGCATAGAAATGTACATAACAAGCCACAAGGCACCGAGAGAACGGCGCGGGCGACTGGCGGCGCGACCAGCGAGTGAAACAAATACATGAATCAATACGGCGCGAGCCACGGCGTCAAGCGGCAGTCGCAGTGATTAGGACAGTGATCAAATGAATTTAGTTGTTTCCGCCGCGAATAATGAACACCGAGAGTTTTATTGCTGAAATACTATCAAGGCCACCTATTTGGAAGTCTGGCCACCCACAGCATAAATATTTAATTTCATGAAACATTAGTATACAGAGTGTCATTTAATTAGCTGACCATATTTTGGACAATGATGGTTACGAAAAAATGTAGTTATGAAAAAAAGTAGTTCTAGAATCTAGATGGATACTATCATTCTCCAATTCTGGTTGAATATTTAAGAGTATATAATCAAAGGTTTCGATACTCATTCTGGTATACTCGAAATTTTTTTCTGGATACATTCTGTATTTCTCGTACTTCTTGTGGAATTCTCCATCTATACCTCGATTCCTATTCAAATCATGTACTCCACAATCTCTTCCAAATATTATGTCTTGAACCAAAAAACTATTACTTTCTAAGCAATAGACATTTTGCTCTCAGACTTCCTTACTGGTCGCGGCGGCGAATGTTACTGCCCGTGGCCTGCAAACGACGCCGCGCGAATAGTCGCCTCGCCCCTCGCATCGTCGGTCGCACCGCCGATCCCCGTGGCCAGGCCGTTAGTGTTTGGAAGTGTATTAGTGTTTAAAATTGTGTTTGGATTTGTGTGTAACTTATTTTAGAATAAGAAATTTCAAGCTTCCAGCAGTCTTTGCAGTTTGTGGTAAATCAAGAGATGTTAGTAGCAGTTACAATCAAATAACATTTTCCTTTAAAAAGTTGTTAAAATCTTGATAATTTTGGGAGAGAAGTGGGATAAAAAGGAATGAAAGTTAGGAAAGGAATGTTACATTTGGAAATTGCTTTAAACTTAGTGTTCCGTTAAAGTAGTCTGAAATTGACCAATTTTTTTCAAAAAAACGAAGTGTAATGGATATTTCATTAAATTAAATCAATAAAAACTTTCACTATGATGAAAGCGTTCGGAACTTGAAATTACTAGTTTATAATCATTCAACACATACATGCTCCTGAATCTTCAACTCCTGGAACTTCAGGAAGCGTGACCCCCTAGTCTGCAGATGCAGCTGGCCGGCGGTCTTGTTGAGGCGGCACTCATCAGCCGTGCACGATGGAGGTGGTGTGAACTGTAGCGATCGTACCGGCTGGTACGTCTCCGCGCCGCAAGCGCTGCACGAGTATGTAGCGACGACTAGTAGGGGCTTCACGTCTGTGCAGCGAGTTACTATGCCTGGGAGGAGCAGTATTATAAGTTAACTAGCAACGCCCCGCGGTTTCACCCGCATAAGTGTCGATCCCGTAGGAACATCGGGATAAAAATTCCCGGGACTCAAACTATATACCAATTTCATCTAAATCGGTTCAGCGGTTTAAGCGTGTGTCTGTCTGTTACCTCAACAGACACACTTTCGAATTTATAATATTAGTATGGATTTATTTTAATTCCAAAAGCAATGTAACATACTCAATAACTTCGAAAAACTTATTCTTTGTTAGATTGGGGATGTGTGAATCAGACATTTGAGTTTTATCTGATGCGAAGAAATGCGAAGTTTTCCTTTTCACACCTTAACGGATTTTAGTTTGGCATACAGTCATAACATATTTACCATATTTATATTTGGTTAGGAGATACGGTACTTTTAACCTGGACCCTAATTGCGTAACACTATCGATCGGAATCTGAATCATTTTGAAGCAAATTGCTAATCCATTGCTTCATAAGTTCGAAAAATTTGTCTGCTCAACAAGTAAATAACGCAATGAATGTTTCTGAATTGTCAAAATGAAACCGATTCCGATTGATATTGTGTTACGCAATTGCCCCGCTGGTAGTATGGGTATTTTTCCATGGGATAATTTCCGACCACCACTCGGGCAAAGCCGCGGCATAATCAGCCTATAATATTCCTACTGAAGGGACACAGGCCTACTTTCGGTGAGAGGGAGTGGGCCATAATCCACCACGCGGGTCCAGTGAGGGTTGGTAGATGTCACATATCTTCAAATTTTTGGTTCTATCTTGGACAGACTGAGGTTTTCTTTCCACGACTCAAACACATTGAAATCACAATATGTAATTAAGTATGCTGCATAATATACTTTACCTCTGAGTGTAACTAGCTTGCCAATGTGCTCAGCCTTGACTTCTCTGATGGGTAAAGACTTTGATGAGGACAAGTCCTTGAAGTACACCTCACTGAAAAAAAATTATATTATAATTATAATATTTTTGTTGCCCTTTAAATCATCCTGTGAGTCTATTAACCGATTTGTTGCGATGCCCTATTTGTCAAACTTATAGCTGGGGCGTTGAACAAAAATAATGTGACACGGCTGCCGTGCCATACCTAACGTCTCATGCAAAAAAGAATGATGCATGGGAGACGTGCCATCCGCAACAAATCGGTTAAGGGTGCAGAAGTACTAAAGAAAACACATGTTGACTGTCAAAAACTGAGCTAATCTATAGCCTTTACTTAACATGACAACATGAACGTCTTCACACCCACAATCATGGTAAGAGGTGAAATTAATGCAAGAACAAAAAATAAAATGCTTGTTGTTATTATTGGACAGGCAGATGCTGCTGGTTCTTGATGTTTTAAGGTAATTGTCTTTTCCCTTTGAATAAAGCGAAAAGACAACTTATATAGTCCGCCATGGTCAAAATACGGTCTGTATTTTGACCATGGCGGCCTATCTCAACGGAGACTAGCCTTCATAGCGGGAGATATAATAGTAAATAAATGTATGCGCTATCATCTACAGACACAGGTACAGTCTCTCTTCCCATATAGTCAGATGATACGGCAATCCAACACAACCGGAGATCAGGCGCAGGACCAATGGCTTAATAGTACGGATAATACGTAGATGGGAAAGGCCTATTCCTTGTCAGACACTACATTAAACACAAACTTCAACAAAAAATTACAAAATGATCCATCATGAATGCTAAACTTACAATCTCCTGATAAGTTCTGGTGGGTATCTGTTGCGAGGGTCTCTCATCTCTCCAGGGATCCTGTGGTTCCTCGCCTCCAGCAAGATCCTGTGCTCTATGTAAACGTCCAAGGCATCTTTGGCAACCACCTACACATAGGGTTTAGTTATTTGTGCTCTAGGTTAATAGGCTTGTCAACTGAAAAAATCGAATTAATCCGTCAGTAAGATTATCAAAAAATATTTGACCTGTATTTTTTCTTTTGTTACGTAAACCAAAATTGACGAAGATACAACACTTTTAAAATTCTCAATACATCACCCCTTGGTATAATTCTTAGTGCGTTCTGACATCACGAGCCGCCACTCCCGGTTTTTGATGCCTTTTCTTTGTCAATCTTCATTGATTTACAAAAACAAAAAATATGTATCCATTATTTTCCTCTCTCATAGAGAGGAGGCCTGTGTCCCAGCAGTGAGAACATTATAGGCTGATTATGTTATGAAATTTTCCAATACTCTAACTGACGGACTAAAAAGATTTTCAATTTATTGACGGTGGAAATTGGCCTATGATGGGTGGTGTTTTAAATGGCCATTTTAAATGTACAAAATAAAGGGTGGCAGGGACATTGACACGCAAACTGAAACCATGAATTCAGTACAGGATTTTAGACTCCCTAGCATAGAAATTTCCGCTCCTCCACTAGTTTCTATACAAAAATTTTAAATGTATATGCAACAAGCCACTGTTCATTTTTAAAATGGTTTATCTCTACTGTGTCTGCTATGTACAAACACCAAAAGAGATAAGTGATCAGGGTCTTCGGATATGTAACACATACACAGTGAAAGTGTTAAATTGGTCCACAGCATCCTTGGCATTTTAAATAGCAGAATCAATTAAGCTTTATGGATCATTGACTACTATGTTGTTTCATTGTTACCTCTCTATGTTTATAATCAGGCAACATTTCATACACAACATCTGACACCATGTTGGTGTACCGCCTCGTGTTCTGTCTCACGGCCTCCGCCAGCTCCTCATTAGACTCATGCAGGTCATCCAGCTCCACAATAAAGGCATTCTGAAATATTTCATTTTAAACAAAGCATGATTATTTGAAACTCCTAGACAGATTGATATTAAAAGACTTTGCAGACCTCCTCCTTAGAGAGTACAAATCTTTGGAGTGGGTAACATCATGTTTTCACAACAAAAAACTCATGCTTGTCTAATGCTTCATTTACATTCAGCCGTAGTGAGCAGGAAAGTGGGCAGGACGAGTGTGTAAACGCGATACTTCTCATGCCACTGCCATTGCCAGTCGCGCTGCCCGGCGAAACTTGAAAGCGAAGTGAGTGGTAGGGCAGTATGTAAACACACACTTCTCTCGATCCTGCTGCGGCAGTATTTAGGGAAGTATCGCTGAATGTAAATGAGGTATTACCTGTTCCCTGTGTGCAACCCTAGTGAGCTGTTCAGCGTATTTGAAGCACTTGTTCCCTTCATCGTCGGTTTTGCAAAAGTCCACAAAGAAGTTCTTTATTGATTCTGAAACATCGGTGCAAGGAATATACTACTCTCTGGATCGGTGTTTGGTTGTTATTTTAGGTTAGCCAACAAACAGAAACAAGTGATAGGCATACAGAAGATTTCATTACCACTATCTGCTGCATAGTCACGCATAGCCATTTTTAGGGAACTTTTCACGATAAACAAGTACACAACAACAGAAAATTTTAAATATTTTCTCAACAAACAAGCCGTCCGGCCAATTTGTTGACAGTTAGATAAAACTGGCGCGAAACCGAAAATAATCGTATATCGACCACAGAACACATATACTCGGGATTACAAAAGGTGTCCAAAAATAGATAGATTTAAGAGTACCATAGATAAAGTATCCGAAATTGGACTATTAATTACATTACTAGTTACAGCAAAATGTTAAGAGTCGGCCATGGCCATGCCATCCCATCCCTATTTTCGTATTGTTTTTAGAAAAAATACCTTTTTCCCGCCAATCCAAACGTCAATCAAAAGTGTTGCTGTCGGCAGTCGAGTTTCGCTGACTTTTTGTAAAAATTAAAAATTGTAAATGTGCGACTGAAATTGTAAACAAAACATGGCAGATTCTTTAGGTAAGTGCAGTGAACGTGAAAGATTGAACCATGTATGCATTTTATACCAAATATTAATATTGTATTGTTCAATGAAACAAGATGTAACCTTTGTTTTCAGCTGGTCAAAGAGCCAAGAGGCAGAAAGTGGATAAACACGGCCGGTTATCGGCTTTCGAGAGGCTGAAACAACTGAAAGGCAAAGGCGTAAAGAACAAATACGATGTGGACGAGATGGAGAATGTTTACGATACGGTGGACGAGAGGGAGTACTCTGAACGGGTGATGCAGCGCCAGGAAGATGACTGGATTGAAGACGATGGTATATACATGATTTCTTAACTCATTTCTTAGTTTTTCCGTCTAACAAGTAAATCACAAGCTTACTGAATGTTTGTTTACTTCTCAGTTGATTATAAGTTTGTTGAGCTGTTGAAAGTAGTTTTCTAAACAAAGCCTCAGTAGTTTATACTTATCTTCTTTTAATTCTATTGCAGGCACTGGCTATGTGGAAGATGGCCGAGAGATATTTGATGATGATGAAATTGATGACACTTATGAAGCATCTAACAGCAAGGAGTCTGGACGAGGACAAAAGAGAAAAGCTAGAGTTGCACCTCCAACATCTGGTAAAGGAAATATCAGGAACCTCCTTGGATCCATGCCAACTAAGAAGAAAGAGGTATTGCCACATTTAATTAAAGTTACATTACACTCCACACTTTATTATTTTGTAACTAAAACATAAGTGCTTAACACCTTCCGTCGTGGTAATGGCTGTAACCATATTGTAAAAGTTCATGGAATGACAATATGGCAACAGCCGTATAATTTGGTGCTTTCTTTACTTCAAACACGGCTACTGCAGTGTAAAATTTATTTGCTTATTGTATAGGCTTTATGCTTAAAACAATAAGGCTGAGATCGTTGACATACTGTAAAAAATAAGTGGTGTACATGCTATCAATGAGTGCCATACCCACACATAAACAGATTTCATCCACAATGCTATATATGGATACGGTTGTAGCCGTCTACCGCCCTAGGTAAATGATATAATTTTCCATGATATTGTTGGTACTGTAGTGACAGTATTGTGATTTTGTATGAAAAATTCTACTGTCTTTCCCTAATAAAGGACCGTGCCAGAAAGTGTTAATTGTTTATTTTGTGCATTTTTTGTATACACAAAAAAGCCCTTGAAGCAATTCTTGTCTAACCGAGTTGTAACAGCTTGGAATAGGGTCCCGGAAAATGTTGTGATGGCTCCCACACTGAACTGCTTCTATACGATACACACGCATCAGGTGATTAGCTGCTAGTGTGTCTAACCAAATAATAATAATAATAATTTTTTTGCCCAGTCTTACTAACTAGCTTTAAACATCTCACATTCAGAGTCCAGTACAACTTCATATTGGCAGTGCAAATGTAGTTGGAAAGTTTAGTAAACTAAAAAGATATTATTATTTCTATTATCTTTCAGGATGTGAAAATTTCAGAAGACAACATTCTGTCAGACATTATGTCTGATTTGGATGGCAGTGCATCAACAGCAGTGAAACCAAAGCCAGTGGTAACTAAAGCTAACATAGTGGAGTCCAGTAAGAGGGACGCACAGAACTACTTCAAAAGTCTGTCATCAGCTGCTAAGAAACCTACTACTACAACCAGCTTGAGTAATAAAGAACAACCAGTTGTTAAAAAAGAAAATGTGAGTTTAAATTATACAGACTTGATTGTCTTATGCCTGGCTATGACAATCAGCAAACTTAAGCTGTGCAGCAGTATTTATTTGCTTTGAACTTAATTTACATAATTAATCTTTTTTGCAGAAAGAAAACCTCGTATCTCCTGATAAACCAGGTGAAAAAAAAGTGACTGTAAGTTCAACATTACCTTTAGATTAGCCCCCTTAATGTATTGTTTCAAACTGCATAAGATCAGCTGTTTACCAAATCTTCTAAAATTACAGATACAAAATGCGGAAACATCCAAATCTGTCACTGAAAAACCAGCTCCAAAGAAACCAGAATGGAAGATAGACAGAGAAATAAAGCAAGAACTAGAAGACTCAGCCACACAGAACATTGAAGAGTTCCAGTCACAAGACCTGGACTTTGATGATGACTTTAGCAATGACATCACTTCTAAACCTGAAGAAGTTAAAAAAGAAATCATTCCGAACACTGCAGAAACTATTGGAGACGTTGCTGAGGAGTTTCTGAATGAAGATTTTGACATATTTCCAGCTAAAAAGGAAACTCCAAAACAATTAAAGCCTTTAACAAGTACCTGGGCTGATCAAATGGGTGAGAACCAAGCTGCAGCTATGGTGCAAATAGATGGACAACTGCCTCTACATACAAACGAGAATGGGGAGAAAGTGTTAAAATTCTACTGGCTCGATGCCTGGGAGGACAGGTTTGTGAAGCCAGGAGTAGTGTATTTGTTTGGGAAAGTATATGCTAACCCATCTAATAAGAAGGCTGGCTGTGTGTCTTGCTGTCTGGTTGTCAAGAATGTTAATAGACAAATGTTTCTGTTACCTAGGGAGTATGTAAGTATGGGCTACTTTTTTAACATATTCTTTTTTTGTTTATTGTCATTGTATTAAACCAGAAATAAAACGTTATAGAGTTTTACAAGAGTGGTTAAAAGGCTGATTATTCTTGCAATATACAAAATGTCATTTTCCTAAATCCTTTTATTTTTTTCCATGTCTGCAGGATGTATTATATGGTAAGGTATACTGCTGATATAGTCATCAGCTAGACATATTTTCCTTACACTTCAAGATACATAAAAATATGATGGTATAACTATATTATTTTGTTGTAGAAATTAGACCCAGTAACATTAGAGGCGACGGATCAAGAAGTGACGATGATGGACATGTATGCAGAGTTCAACAGTGCGGTCGCCAGTGATCTGGGACTGAAAGAGTTTAAGTCGCGGAAGGTGACCAAGAACTACTGCTTCAACCTGCCAGACATACCGGCGCAGTCTGACTACCTGGAAGTTAGATATTCTGTAAGTGTGTGTGTAGTGTGTCTAATAGAATTAGTAGCGTCCATTATAGTGGCGTTTTAAATGCGTACGAATACGCGCTTATACAGGACACACGTAAAAACGTGCGAGAGGACTGAAAATATATTTTTTCTATATTTATTTAGACTTTATAGCACTGTGTGACCTGGACCTGCACTTATATCACGCTTTTCGGTGCCTTAATAGTCCATTTTTACACACGTATCTTAATTTACTATTATTGTACACACTGCTACACATCAAGCTATACATTTCCAGTTTTAGCTGACCTCGCACTGTATAGGATTTTCGTACAATCCGAAGTCAGCTTATACTGGTTATGTATAGCTTGATGTGTAGCCGTGCGTACTACACTGTACCAAGCACCACCAAAAACAACAAAAAGTAGATCAAATGTATCTATCTATTATATTACCTCTTAGTATATTGACTATGCACATGAAACGCCATATTTTCGACAGGGTTTAGTCCATGGTATCACTTTCACATGCCATGGGCTACGATGCATGCATCGGATGGGGGCAATGACTAATGCAGTTATGCCTAACGCGCAATTTGAAAGCATGTAGGTATAACTTGAAGCACAGCCTTTCGAAATACGATTATTTTCGTCAAATTTCTTAAGCAATTGCTTCATCTATAGTGTAACCCTCCTTCTGTCTAGAATACTGTAAACTGTAGTGGAAATTTGTAATTGGCCTTAATTGTACTAAAAACCATTTGTAACCATTCTTTGTAAGGGCTCAAACACATAAACACGTTACGACGACGCAATGTGCCACTGCACGGCAACGTGACGTGGAAGTCCACGTCACGGCGCCGTGACGTAGAAATCGACGTCGAGAAACGTAAATAATCACGTTACGACAACGCAACGTGCCACGTTGCACGGCACGTCGTCGTGACGTAAAATCTCACGGTGCACTCCTGCAGCTGTGCCGCATTTGTTATTTCAAAGATGACAGATGACATTGAAGCTAGTCAAGAACATCAATCCATTTCTCGAAATTAACTGCGGCAATTCTACAATTGCGCCACCGGCGGCTTCAATACGACGTCTTTCAACGTGGCACGTTGCGTTGTCGTGACGTGGATTTTTACGTTGCTCGACGTTGATTTCCACGTCACGGCACCGTGACGTAAACATTCAAGTCACGGTGCTGTGCCGTGGCACGTTACGTCGTCGTAACGTGTTTTTGTGTTTAAGCCCTAACTTTTCCTAGTAAAATAATGATTTCCCGACAGGCCACATTCCCACCGCCCCCAAAAGACAAGAAGTACCTAACATTCTCACACATCTTCGGCGCCACTACCTCATCTCTGGAGACCTTCCTCCTAGAACGTAAGATCAAGGGCCCCTGTTGGCTGGAGGTGAAGCAGCCAGAACAGGTGCTAGCTAAGGTGTCGTGGTGCAAGTTGGAGGCCGCGTGTGATAAGATGGAGCATGTTACTGTTATCAGGGACGGCGCTGATCTGGAACCGCCGCCTATTGTTGTAGCTACTGTGAGTAGACTTTCATTTGTTTTTATTTTAGTTGACTTGTCTTTTTAGCCCCCGCGGCCCGCACTGGGCCCGCGTGGTAGATTACGACCCACTCCCTCTCATAGAGAGGAGGCCTGTGTCCCAGCAGTGGGAACATTATAGGCTGATTATGTTATGTTATGTTGACTTTTTAGCAGTTCATTTGAGCCTGATCATCTGAGTTGTGTTGGGCTAGAACAGGAATGAGATGCCGTATATTTAGTGGCCCTGTGGAATCACAGGTTTGTCATTTAGCAAAAATTACCCTATCTAATGGACTTTCCATTTGAAAGAATATACAACAATAATGAAGCAATTTATAAAACATCTGATAAAGGTGGTTTTAAGTACTTTTTTTTTATAAATTATATAATGTTTATTTTATATGACTCAAAAAAGCAAATAAACTTTTTGTCATTATTATATTATTACAAATGTTTCAGATAAACATGAGAACTACAATGGACCCCAAAACAAGGAAGACAAAGATATTGATGCTCAGTTGTCTATCGCACACTAACTTTCACTTACACAAGCCTCCGCCGAACCCGCCGTTCCAACAACATTTCTGCAGTAAGCAATAAACGCATAACCTTTTGAACTAAAGATATATTAAAATAAAGATTTGTGACCATCTAATTCTGGATTTTATGTTTTTCAGTAATGACAAAGTGCAATGAAATCTGGCCACTGGACCTAAAACAATCCCTACCTCAGTACAAAGCAACAAAACTAACCAAATGCGACACAGAGCGAGAACTGCTCAACTATTTCATGGTACAGTTCTGGAAGATGGACCCAGATCTAGTGGTAGGCCATGACCTACAGGGATTCCAACAAGATCTACTTATTGGGAACATTCTCGATCTTCACATTCCCAACTGGTCTCGATTAGGACGACTCAAGAGATCTAGCGCTCCTCAAAGGAAGTACGCGGCTAAGGATGCGTTCCTCGGTCGCTTGGTCTGTGACATCAAAATATCTGCTATGGAAGTAATACGGTCCAGAAGCTTCGACCTCGACACTCTCTGTGTAAATGTACTGAAAATGAAAGAAGGTGAACGCGTTGAAGTGGCTCTTGAAGACCTGCCCAGATATTATGAGAACAGCAGTAACTTGTTCCAACTTGTGTCGCTAAGTATGCAAGATGCGTCCTACATACTTAAAATGATGTGCGAATTGAACATCATACCATTAGCGTTGCAAATCACACAAATCGCCGGAAATGTCATGTCTAGAACTTTGCTTGGTGGGAGGTCAGAAAGAAACGAGTTTCTATTACTTCATGCCTTCACTGAGAAGAACTATATCGTCCCTGATAAAGTTTATGGCAAAAGAGTCTTAGCAGACGATGATAATGACGAGCAAGAGGAAGGTGCCACCAATGTATCCAAAAAACAAGGGAAGAAAAAAGCGGCTTATTCTGGAGGTCTTGTTTTAGATCCCAAGAAAGGTTTCTATGATAAACTAATCCTTCTCATGGACTTCAATTCCTTGTATCCTAGCATTATTCAGGAGTACAATATTTGCTTTACAACTATTAAAAGGAAAGCGGCCGGATCGTCTGACGAAGACGTCGCTAACCTTATCTTGCCAAAGAGTAATACAGATCTTGGTGTGTTACCAACACAGATCCGTAAACTCGTGGAGAGTAGGCGAGAGGTTAAAAAGCTCATGAAAACTCCAGACCTGTCGCAAGACCAGCACATGCAGTACAACATCAGACAGATGGCTCTGAAACTTACAGCTAACTCCATGTATGGTTGCCTCGGTTTCACTCACTCCAGGTTTTATGCAAAACCTCTTGCAGCCCTAGTCACCATGAAAGGCAGAGAAATTCTCTTGGACACCAAAGATATTGTCCAAAAGTCTAACTACGACGTCGTCTACGGAGATACTGACAGTTTAATGATTAACACTAATTGTTTAGATTATGACAACGTTTTCAAGATTGGTGTGGATCTGAAAAAAGAGATCAACAAGAAGTATAGACAAATAGAGCTTGATATAGATGGGGTATTCAGATATTTGCTTTTACTGAAGAAAAAGAAGTATGCAGCTGTGTTAGTTACCAAAAACAAAAGTGGCGAGTTTGTCTTTACACATGAGCATAAAGGTTTGGATATCGTTCGTCGTGATTGGTCACAACTGGCCGCAGAAGCCGGTAAATTCATATTAAGCCAGATTTTATCAGAACAATCTGCAGACGAGAGGCTTGAGAGCATTCAAACACATCTCAACAAACTCAAGGATGACTTGATGAACGGCAAAATGCCTCTCTCAATGTTAACAATTACGAAACAACTGACCAAGAACCCTAACGAGTACGCTGACAAATACGCGCAGCCACACGTACAGGTCGCTCTAAGACTGAACTGTAAAAACAGCAGGAGGTTTAAGAAAGGAGATGTAGTACCTTATATTATCTGTGAAGACGGCACCGCTAACTCAGCGACACAGAGAGCATACCATATTGAAGAGCTAAAGAATTTAGAACATCTTAAAGTTGACTTCAAATATTACTTAGCGCATCAATTGCACCCCGTAATATCCAGAATTTGTGAGCCCATCGAAGGCATGGATCCGGCCCGAGTTGCGGACTGTCTCGGCCTCGATCCCTCTGGGTATCGACAAATAGTTCGAAGAGATAACTCCAACACAGAAACCTATGAAGTAGAAAACGAACAAGAAAAATACAGACAATGTAAAGACTTCGTGTTTGTGTGTGTCAATGAACACTGCAAAACTGAGAACAAGATCAGAGAAACAGTTGTAAAATTGGATAAAGAGAGTGTAACATTTTTAGATAAATGTCAGAATGATAAGTGTACTTTGAGGCCAGTAGATTACTTGGCGAGTATTCAGAACCAGTTGAGCCTCCAAGTCCGTCAGTACCACGCTCAGTACTACGCGGGTTGGTTGTCGTGTGAGGACCCCGCATGCGGGCACCGTACGGCGCGTCTTCCACAGACCTTCGCCGGCGGATATCCATTGTGCAGGTTATGTGAGAAAGGCGTCATGTTCAGAGAGTACACTGAAAAGGATTTGTACTTGCAAATCAACTTTTTCTTATTTTTGTTTGATCTGAGCAAGAATACTAATTCAAGTAAGTGTGAAATATGTAGTTGTAAAACTCATGAATTTTACAATATGTATAATAATGTGAAAGTATTAATATATATTTAATTTGTTACAGAAACTCGCATGTCGCCTCAAGTCACGAATGCTTTCCAACAGCTAAAGGAGATGGTGGTAGAAGACTGGCTGGCACAGTCCGCGTACTCGATCATAAATCTGTCAAAACTCTTCAGATTCTTTACCATAGACTCGAAAGCAGGCAACAAGGTGAAGTCTGAACCGATCGAAATCGATATTTTACCCGAGACTGAGCAAATAGATGCGCTATTGGAGATGGGCGTCTATTAGCTTTTGTATAATTTTTACTTATAATTAGAATCATGTTTAGTATTATAAGTTGTAAATAATATTAAAATATTCTTGTACTACTACCTATTCATTACTTTTCTTATGTACCTTCACGAACGGAAACATTGAACATAAGAGTTACCTACTAAGTAATTAATTTGTGTGCCATTCTTGATACTTTACAGTGGCCCCGATTCTGTTTTTCAGTGCAACTTTTTTTTTCTATTTCATTATGAAAAGGACAGAAGATAAATATTAGTTTAGTTCTGTCAAATTAGATAATCCATGGACAAGCTTAGACGTGATTAAAAAATTGGCTACTAAAAATACGTCAATTTACGTCAGGCGCTCACTAATTTGACAGGACTAAACTAATATTTATCTTCTGCCCTTTTCTTAATGTAATAGAAAAAAAAAGATGTACTCAGCTTAAATTTAGTTTAGTTTGTGAACAACAGAATCCGGGCCAGTAGCGGTATATTCATGACAAGACTTGGTAAATAAATAGGATTTAATTCATTGCGGAATCTGGACTTGTGCTTGCCTACTACCCTAATGGGAATAGGCTCGCTTCCTCCTGCATGAAACTACAGCGCCGAAGCTGGTGTCCTATACAAGTATACACCTCTGCCTGTCCCTTCCAAGCTTAGACCATTTATTTAGCTTATGTACTTGTTACGCACTTAATTCTATGAACAAAAGTGTCTCTGTTGGTGGGGGACGAGGTAGATAATGCTGCCAACTTACTCAAAAACAAGAAGCATCGATATAGGCAAGAAGAGGAAATTCATAAACGTATCAAAGTGCACTCGTTTATAAATCTCGGCTCGGTCCAGTCTAACCGGATACAGCTGTAATACAATATTTTACATAATCTATCTATACTATAATAATTCTGTAGAGAGGTCAATTCTGTACACGAAATATATTTCGAAAATAACTATCAGCGGGTGATTAGTGATCGATACTGACGCCAAAAATGCAATCAGTAAAATTTTTGTCTGTCTGTCTGTCTGTCTGTATGTTCGTTATAGAAACAAAAACCACTCGACGGATTTCAACGAAACTTGGTACAATTGTTCTTCATACTCCTGGGCAGGTTGTAGTATACTTTTCATCACGCTACGATCAATAGGAGCAGAGCAGTGAAGGGAAATGTTGGGGAAACAGGAGAACTTACTCCATTTTTTAAGCTTTCGTCGCGTGTGCAGCCTTAATGGTTAAAGCTACACAGAAATCATGTATGACGGAAATGTTCTTCTTAAAATTATATAAAAAATATTCCACGACAGCAAATGTCTATCTTTTATGGTTGACTCACAATAACACGTGTAACTCCCGATAGCTTAGCAGTTCGGAGCTTTCTGATTATATTTATCTACCCTTACGTTTATAACACTCTCACTCATCCCTAATTAAAAAATGATAACATTAGTACATTTACATAAGTAATAAAAAAAGAATCATAGAAATTGGTACAGAAACACCAAAGTTATACATGAAATACGCTAATAAGCCATCGCGCGTGAATACTGAATCATGCTATAAGGATTATTTTTGTGTAACGGTCGCCGCGCCCGCTATTGTCTTGAAAAACGCGTTGAATGAGAAATACGCGTTCTCAAGAATCGGCAGAGGAAAGAGCACATCGGTTAAACTCTATGAGAGTTAGTGCCTCACAATTTCCGGAAGTCATTATTCCACGCGGACGAAGTCGCTGGCAAAAGCTAGTAGAAAATATTTCTGAAACTCGTACCCAACCATGTGAGGTTTCTTTTACTGATTATTTGGTACTCGATTGCTGAATCGGTAAAGTTCTCGATGCATTATTCTGATGATATTTTAAATTGTTTGAATCCTACAGTTACTTGTCGCGCTCTCCATTGTACAGCAAGAAGTCGAGCGGTGTGCGAGAGACGGCACGCGAAGTATAGTTCACCGAATCGCGACAGTGGCTTCGATTCTGTTATTCACAAACTAAACTAAATTTAAGTTCAGTGCATCTTTTTCTTTCTATTTCATTATGAAAAGGACAGAAGATAAATATTAGTTTAGTCCTATCAATCAAATTAGATAATCCATAGACAAGTTTAGACGTGATTAAAAAATTGGCTACTAAAAATACGTCAATTTACGTCAGGACCAGTCAGGACTCAGGCGTTGACTAATTTGACAACTCACCTCCAAACACACCAAGTTTCGCCTTTATAATATTAGTGTGGCGTCAATATCCTTTTAGCAGGAGTTTGCAATCCTCGTCCGTTCCAATTTGTGCGACTAGCTTAACAGGTAGGCGGTATATAGCAGGCATTTGGCAACATGACCAGGAACAGAGTCGGCCCCAGCACGGATCCCCGACTTACGCCCGAGCGTGTATTTAGGCTTAAGATTCGAAGCAACCATGTCTTACAAACTGCCTGCGATCGCGCAGATAGTCAGAACCCTAGTCAGACTGGACAAGAAACCGATGGCCCCCAGCTTTGTCAAAAGCACATCGTTGTCAACTCTGTCGAATGCTTTCCGGAAATCGAAATACAGACCGTAAACCTGCCCACCGATGTCTAAATTACGGGATATGTAGCTTAAGTGGATCAGTAAATTCTAATGTCTACACCGGGTTATAGCAGAGTATTGGGATATATATAGAAGAAAGAAACAAACAAGTCCAATAAAAGTATTTATTGACACAAAATCTTATCACATACAATTAAAATACATTGAGGTTCTTATACAAACTCACAAATACGTGAAAATACATTAATCTATATAATAAAATCTAATTGCATGAGCAATGGTAATGTTAATGAAATGATACTTCATATACTCACAAGTAACTAAAACAGTTCGCGGCCGCAAATATTTCACGTCGTTTAGAAAATCGGGTTTGTAGAGCGTTTTGTGCTGTCACTCATTCCGGTGTCATGTGAACGACCGGGTACCGAAAAAAAATTTAATAGTACCCTCGGCCACGACCCCTATTGGGCCCGCCGAAGTTTCCCCTGCCGCCCCCGCGACCCCTGAAATTGTTTTGATTATTATCGTAGTTATTGTTACCGAACTGTTGGTTCATCTGAGGCCGCGTATCATATTTATCTTGGCCCCTACCGTTCATGAAGTTATTTCTAGGACCCTGGTTGTATGGAGCATTGGGTCTGAAGTTATCAGGGGCGGGTGCCCTCATGAGTGGACCTCGGTTTTCCATAGGGCGTGGATGCCACTGTCCTTGGTTGAAATGATCATTGGGCTTGTTCCTGTCGTTAAAATGTTGTTGTTGTTGTTGTTGTTGCTGATGCTGAGGCGGTTGATATTGTTGTTGATGCTGCGGGGGTTGGTACGGCTGCTGTTGTTGTGGCGGCTGGTTACGTTGCTGGTGTGGTGGTAGCATTTGGTTATGCTGCGGTCCTTGTTTATGTTGCTGGTGTTGTGGTGTAGGCTGATAATTCTGCTGTTGCCCCTGATTATAAAGCGGCTGTTGTTGGTTCTGCTGAGGTGGTTGATAACTTTGTTGTTGGTTCTGCTGAGGTGGTTGATAACTTTGTTGTTGGTTCTGCTGAGGTGGTTGATAATTTTGTTGTTGGTTTACCTGAGGTGGTTGATAATTTTGTTGTTTGTTCTGCAGAGGTGGTTGATAATTTTGCTGTTGCTGCGGTGTCGATTGATAATTCTGCTGATTCTGTTGAGGCGATTGATAATTCTGCTGATTCTGTGGTGGAGCTTGATAGTTTTGCTGTTGTTGCTGATGCTGCTGTTGTTGCGGACGCTGCTGCTGCTGTTGTTGCTGTGGCGGCTGAAAGCGTACCGGAGGGCGTAACAAACCTTGCAGACTTTGAAACGGAGTCTGTCCTGATCCTGACCCCTGAGCTTGATTATTGAGTGGATTTTTCTGCGGCGCGGGTGTAACTGGCGCACTTAGTAGTGGTTTCAACAGTTCTTGGGTTACCGTTGGCTCAGGCAGGTCTCCGAAGGACCTCGGTTGAGTGTTACTGATCACGACGTTAGGTGAATGCGACAGTGGCGCCGGCGTGGCGGCCGACGTAGACTTGATGCTCGCTTGCACCAGCGCGAACAGGTCAGTTGCAGAGCTAGTAGACAAACTCTTTGTAATATCCGCGAGAGAATTCTCAAGTTTTGCCGGCTCGAGTATCGTCTCTGCTTTCGTCTCTTCCAAAGATTTCTTTACAATTTCCATTTCTTGACGTATTTGATCTTCCTTTACTTTCTGCGTTGCTGATTGGAACACCTGGAAATAAGCAATATTTTTACATACTGGCCGGTAATACGATAGTAACCGTCACTGGTAGTGAATCAATAACCAAATTGCGTACAATTATAAACACACTGCGTGTGTGCGCAAATGCAATGGAGGTGCACTTAATTTTAAATTAGATTCAACATCTGCCTAGCCTTTTCTCAACTAACTTTGGGTCGGCTTCCAGTCTAACCAGATGCACCTGATTTACCAGTTTTTTTTAATGGAACTACAACCTACCGTCCCGACCCAGTACCTGGGTAACACGCCGTAACTGCGCAGTTTTGCGCAACTAACCCCTTTGCAAGTTGTCAGACTTTCGGGTTTCTGATGACCCGTAATAACTGAGAATTTACTGATTATAAGTTGGTTATTTAAAAAAAATGCTGTTTCATACATTTTGGACGCGTAGTTATTGCATTTTTCTATGAACCATCATAATTTTTTTTGATAACAGACTATAAATGTCTATGCTAGGGGTCTAGAATCATACTGAATTCATGGTTCCAGTTAGCGCGTCGATGTCCCAAGTAACGATGGATGGGCTGTGTGAAAGATGATATGGGTAGAAAAGAAGTGACTACTGAGACAACAACTGATAGAGAAGTATGGAAGAAAAGACATGTTTTGCTGACCCCAAATAAATTGGAAAAAGGACAGGAAATGATGATACCTATATTAAAATGGATTCTGTATGTTTGTACTCTTGTGTCAGTAACCAAGATTTAGTTTTAATTTTAGCTTGTCTTATTGTACAGAGGATTAATATTGAAAGCACTGTTTGTTTTATGATATTTATGTGACTTGTATACAAAGTGTTAAAAAATTAACCCAACAAATTTTAAGAGGTGCCTTAGACCATCAAAGTGAACAACTTTTACTATGGGACTAACTCTGAAATCACGAGTAAAAATCTGCTGTTTCATACATTTTGATCAAGTAGGTATTGAACTTTTGTATTAAACACCTGTTTTGTTTTTTTGTTCTCGTGATTTCAGAGTTAGTTCCATAGTGAAAGTTGTTCAATTCGATGGGCTAAAGCACCTCTTAAAGTTTTTCGTGTAAATTTTTTAACACCTTATATACAAATGTTTCATTCTAACAGCTGCGGTGTCATATTATGGATATATATAGATAGGGAAACGTTCCTATGACACGCTTACTTAAAAGTACAGCAAGACATTGCATTAACAGATCAACTAACCTCTTCAACAGTATAGTCATCGTCATCACTCTCAACGACCACGGTCTTCACAGGTTCCTCTTCGGGCTCCGTGTTCTCAGGCATCGGTTCCTTGGGCGCGGTGGAGGCCGCCTCACTGACGTACTGTCGCAGCCTCTCGACACGCTCCGGCTCTTTAGCTTCCAACTTCTTTAAGTAAGCTATAAGGCTGTGCTGTTCTTCAGCTGATAACTCGTTGAAGTTCTTTAGTAGGGTTTCGAGGTCTGAATCTGATAGGCCGTCCATGGCGTCAGGCGCGTTGCTTTGCGGTTGCCCGGTTGTCCTGAATGGACAAAAAGGATAGATCGTTAATTTGGGTGTTACTACAAATTCAATTATTAATATCAATTATCTTACATTATCTACTCAGAGTGGAATATCAAAGAAACAGGGAATCACAGCAAGTAAGCCAACAATTTGAAGCGAGAAAATAAATAATTATATAATTTATTGGACTAGGATTAAATTGGTGCTTTGTAACGAAGTAATTAATTCTAACAACTTACTTCTTATCATTCTCGTCGTACGCCGACTGCAGCATTTGCAGCGCAGACGCGGTACCACTTTGTTTCGGAGGCGGTGGTTTGATCACCGGCTTCTCTACGGGCGGTGGCACGACCACCTTTTTCGTGTGCTCGGCGCGTTTCTTAGCCTCTGCCATACCCACGACAGCGTCTACCAGCACTGCTAAGTCTTCAGAAGACACGTCCGTCTTGCCCTGAGCTATTAATGCTTCTGCCATTTGTTGGGCTATTTGCGCACGGTCCACTTCACCCACGCCTGCTACTGCTACTGGTACTGGTACAGCTGTCGTTTTGCTAGGGCCCGTAGCTTGCTGGAAGGTGGAGAGCTATTTAGTATTTTGTTTTTTATATGTAGGTAAATATACAGCTAAATCGTGTACTGAAAATGAGAATTTTTATTATTTAAAGCAAAATACCCATTATTTAATGTAGTATTGTGAAATATAATAAACAATCAATCCTCTTTATTATGAGGAGGGTTTCTCGACGAGATGCAAATGTCCATGTATCTTTTGCACATTTGGACTTCGCAGCGTTAAAATGATGTACAGTTCGCGAGCGAGCTGAGCGTTGCATTTGTGTGAGTGCGCCTCAGGCCGATTGCCAAAAAGCAGTATATACCGGTTTGAACCAAGCAAAGGACGCGTCGCGCTCTAGGCCGACGTCACACCTACACTATCTATGTGCACACTCACACAAATGCAAAGCTCAGCCGATTGATTCTGTAAAAATCTCAGTGTGATAACTTAGGTGAAGTGAGCTATCCATAGGGGCAATCCCTAACATCAGATGGAATGACAGCTCACTTCACCTTAGTTTTCACGGTGAGATTTTTACAGAATAGCACTGCAGCTTAGGCCTCGCGGACTGTACTTATCGCTGTAATGTGCAAGGGCAGCACCTGCGGCAGGCGCGCGCGCTTGTCGGCCTCGTGCAGCGTGGCGGCGGCGCGCACCACGGCGGCGCGCAGCGCGTGCGCGGCGGCGGCGCCCACCAGCCCCGCCTGCAGCGCGCCCTTCAGCTTCTCCTTCGCCGTCTCCATCAGCACCACTGCGCTCTCTCGCACTAGGAGCTCCTCGGATGAGTTCGGTTTTTCCTGTTCAGAGTACAAATACGAAAAGGTTAAGTTACATTTTCAAAGTATAATCTACAGCGTGTGTCAGTAATGTATGATCTTATTTAAGGGTGCTGCACAACTTTACCGTGAGACCAACATCGTAATCGCAAAAAAATAACCAGCCGTCCCATACATTAGCATGGTCGAGCAGGTATTAAAGTTGTGTACTAAATATTACCACGTAATACTGAGACCATGATACACGATGTTTAAGTCGCTTTTCCGTCTGTCTGTTGGACTGGTTTGGTCTTCTATATTACACAACGGATTTCGAAAGGGTTTTTACCATAATTTAGAGAATTTATTCCGGAAGATTTATATGTTTAATACAATTATATTAAACACATTCACATCATTACGAAATCTCCATGTTCTTTCAAGTCGTAAAAAACATGCAAAATAGGGGCGGATCGCTAGTATATATAAAATGGCAGACAACTTGAGCATGCACAAAAGTCGATGTTAAGGTGTCATTTCACGAACATAGGGAGCGTGAGGGTTTTCACACTGCAGTCAAAGGGGGAACCTGCGCAGTTTTATTATGTTACTCCAGAAACACAAGTCATACCTTCTCCATCTTCAATGCATCACCTAGCAGATCAACAATTTTCGGTCCCAAGCTTCCAAGATAATCTTCTAACGCGACCAGTTGTCTCAGCGTGGCGACCACGTCGTCGGCCGCGCCGTCCACCACCTGTCCGGCGCCGTGCCCGCCGGACATGGACCGTCGTCGCCGGACCTTGGAGCCGCGTGACACCATGCTGCCGGCCCGCGACCGGTCCGTGCGGGTTTCCGGCTCAGAAACCACGGACTCGATGTCGTTGTCCGAGTTCCATGGCGAGAGGCCGTCGTCACTGTAGTTGAGGAAACTGTATTATAAAATTTGAAACTCAGTACTGAATACAATTTTATTTAATTACATATAAAAGCCGAAACAAGTTTATTATCATGCCACACAATATTAAATAGCGTGCTCATTGGCCACATTTCATTTCGTGGAGCCAAATTTCGGCAATTGGCCAATGATCACGCCAAGTATATTTGTGTGCCCTTATCGTGTCCTATACCTTTATTCAGAACTCTTATTATTTTTATGTACTGCCCCACACAACAATATTTAAGCGTTATGTGGTTTTATTTGATTTTTAAGTACCCATTTGTGAAATGGACCTTTCATACAATTTGGTTGCGATAGTATATTTGAGTTTGTGGTTCCAAAACTTAATTGAGTGTTACAAAGATCTCTTGGCGCCTGAATGATATTGACAGGGTGGCGTTGTTGGTAAACATTTCGCTGCTTCAATTCAAAAGTACCACAAAGTTCATAATTTTATTTTGAAACTAGTTAAAACATTATTAATGCTGCTTAAATACGCTTCTAACGATGTATAATATGCGTATAATTGATATAAAATAAGAAAACATTAGACACAAATAGTTTTTTTTTTTCTTTGATTAGCTCTTCTGTAAAAAAATGTAATCTTGGTTTGTGGTAGTTTTGAATTGAAGCAGCGATTTGTGAAATTTTCACAGGAATTATATTGACAAAACCACAATCTAAGATTCTGAATTCAAGTACAATCTGTCTAGTAATAATAACTCACGGTTTGAGCTCGTCGTCGGAGATAAGCACGGTCTGCATGGAAGGTGCCACTTGTCTGGGGGCGTGGTCGGGGCTGCGGTTGCGCTGCTGTTCGCGCTGCGACAGTGGGCTGCGACTACTGCGCCGAATCGACTCCAGCGCAATGTGCGTGCGCGCAGGACTGCGTCTGTGTAAGTACTCATCGTTACTGTATTTCTCGCGTCAGCAAATCTGTTCCAAAAGTATTTGATGAAAGTGTCAACAACCCTGTTCAGGTTAAATTCTTACGGAATCACTCAGTCGAGGAAATCAGTGACACTTAACTTTCGTCAAATGAAAAACATCTTTTATTGCATACATAAACTTGCGCTTTTTTCCATGGGGGTAGGCAGTCGCGGACTTTTTTTTTAATCTTTTAAGGGGGAACAATTCCGTCATACATTATTTTTGCGTAACTTTAACCGTTTACACAGCGCACGCAACAGAAGCTCTCAAAAGGAATGTTTCCCGTTTTTGCAACATTTTTCATTGCTGCGACGCTCCTATTGGTCGTAGCGTGATGTTATATAACCTATAGCGTTCCCCGATAAAAGGACTATCTAACATAAAGAATTTCTTAAATCGGTCCAGTAGTTTCGGAGCCTATTCATTACAAACAAACAAATCTTTCCTCTTTTTAATATTAGTGTAGAAGTGTAGATGATAAATTGACTATAGAGTGGTTGTGTTCTGAAGGGAAGCCGGTAGGAATTGGCTTGTATGCCTATGCCTTCGCCACTGACACAGGCCCTGTCGCAGCCCGAGATTTTGGGGAATGCCGAGGAATATTTTAAAGGTATAGGTAGACAGACGAGGAGATGTCTCTTCGTTTGTCAAGTGGTCGCAAGCCTTACTGCTGAGCATGAGGTCCTGGTTCGATTCCCAGGTAGGATAAAGTGTTATTAGGTTTTTCCATCAGAAATTTCTCAGAAGCAGTTTGGAGTCCTGGTTTGTGCCCGGTTGGTGAAGTAGGCTCGCCCCCTATAACATGGGACTTAAACATAACTGGCGAAATGTGGGTGTAAGGTACTATATGAGGTCCTGGCCTCGACGGCTCTCGGGCCCCGACTAGAGGCGCTCTTAAGCGCATGCATGGAGAGGGGCCAGTTTCCACTCCGCTGGAAGACGGGGAAGCTGGTCCTCATACAGAAGCCAGGGCGCCCTGCGGACTCTCCGTCCGCATTCCAGCCCATCGTGCTGCTCGACGAGGTCGGCAAGCTCTTTGAGAGAGTGATTGCGGGCCGCCTCGTCGGGCACCTGGTGAGGACGGGGCCGGATCTTGCGGACAGCCAGTTCGGCTTCCGCAAGGGGCGCTCCACGGTGGATGCCATCATGCGCGTGAGCCCCCTCACGACGGGGGACGCGGTGTCCCGAGGTGGGGTGGTCGTGGCGGTGTCACTCGACATCGCCAACGCTTTTAACACCCTGCCCTGGAGTTGCATTGGGGAGGCACTCCGGTATCACCGGGTGCCGACCTACCTCCGTCGAGTAGTCGGGGCGTATCTGACGGACAGAGCCGTCATCTACCCCGGTCGCAACGGGGAATGGAACCGGCGAGAGATGTCGTGCGGTATCCCACAGGGATCGGTTCTGGGGCCGCTCCTGTGGGACATCGGTTACGACTGGGTGCTGCGGGCCGATCTCCCTGATGGAGTCAGCGTGGTTTGCTACGCTGACGACACGCTAGTCCTGGCGCAGGGGAGGTCGCATCAGGCGGCGGCCGACGCGATGACACGCGGGGTTGCGATAGTCGTGGAGAGGATCCGGCAGTTGGGTCTCGAGGTGGCATTGCACAAGTCCGAGGCCATGTCTTTTCATGGGCCTCGGAACGGGCCGCCTTCGGGATCCCAACTAACGGTAGGAGGGGTTCACATCGGCGTCGAGACAACGATGAGGTACCTGGGTCTCGTCCTCGACAGCCGGTGGAACTTCGTCGAGCACTTCCGACGTTTGGCTCCCAAGCTGGAACGGGCCGGGGCCGCCTTCAAGCGGCTCTTGCCCAACCTGAGGGGGCCAAACGCCTCCTGCCGGAGGCTTTACGCGGGGGTCGTGCGGTCCATGGCCCTGTACGGGGCCCCGGTGTGGGCGCGTTCACTGCGGCGGCGAGCCGCCCACTATATGAACGCGCCCCAGAAGGTGGTAGCCGTAAGGCTGATCCGAGGGTACCGCACGATCTCGGGCGAGGCGGCAAGCCTCCTTGCCGGACTGCCGCCATGGGATCTGGAGGCGATAGTCCTCGCGCGCCTGTACGAGTGGCGCGCGGAGGCACTACGCCGGGGGGAAACTCCGCTGCCGCGGCAAATCGCGGCGGAGCGGACCGACCTCCGGCGCGATCTCATGGCGGCATGGAAAGAGCGACTGTCGCAACCCAGGGCACGCCGCGATAGCGGCGGTAAGACCCCTCTTTGAGGAGTGGCTAGAGAGGCGCCACGGCGCCCTCACCTACCGCCTGACGCAGGTCCTCACCGGACACGGGTGTTTCGGGAGGTTCCTGCACACCATCGGGAGGGAGGAAACGCCCGGGTGTCACCACTGCGAGGGTCGCCCGGAGGACACGGTGGAGCATACGGTGGCGGAATGCCCCAATTGGGCGGAGCACCGCCGTGTTCTCGCAGAGGCGATCGGCAGCGGCGGCGACCTCTCGCGCCCGGCCCTGGTTCAAGCCATGGTCCGGGGCGAGAGGGAGTGGGAGGCAGTCACCTCCTTCTGCGAAGCAGTCATGCAAGCGAAGGAGGTGGCGGGACGGCTGAGGGAGAGGGCCTCACGTCCCAGCCGCCGCGGGAGACGCCCCGGGCGTCGGGAGCCGCGAGACGACTCCCGGCCACCGTAGGCGCGGGCCTGCGGGCGGAGAGTAATGGCTAACTCTCCGTCCGATCAGGACCAGGCCCGTGCCGGACGGCGCGTACGTGTTCCACGCGCGCCTCAAAGAGATGTCAGCATAAGGAAGGGGCCCGAAAGGGCCGAAGCCTGCCGGGGCAGCGGGATTGTCCGAAGGGGTTACCGCTACCCCGGAACACAAAGGGCTAAGGAAGGAACACGGGTGGGTTTTAGTCAGTAAGAGTCTGACACTCCCTTCTGCTCCACCCAGAGCGGGAGGGGTCATTGGATGATTTCCCATCCACAAAAAAAAAAAAAAAGGTACTATATGAAGGTACACCCCTGCCTAACCCTCCGGGGATTAGAGGCGTGTTGTTAAGGTTCATGTGCATCTCCAGCTCCACATTACTTAGGGACGCAGCTTTTACATTTTGGAGAGTGGGGTGTTATTTAATAATGCTGGCAAATTCGTCGTATGTATTAGAACGGCAGAATCTATACTAATATTATAAAGAGGAAAGATTTGTATGTAAGTATGTTTGTAACGAATTGGCTCAAAAAGTACAGGACCGATTTTAAAAATTCTTTCACCATTTGAATGCTACATTATCACTGATTAATATAGGCTTTTTTAATTGCAAGAAAAAAAAATAATCTATACTAATATTATAAAGAGGAAAGACTTGTATGTAGGTATGTTTGTAACGAATTGGCTCAAAAAGTACTGGACCGATTTTAAAAATTCTTTCATCATTTGAATGCTAAATTAACACTGATTAATATAGGCTTTTTTGAATGCAAGAAAAAAATAAAATGTCAAAAAAATATTTGTCCACCCGTGCGAAGCCGGGACGGGCCGCTAGTATTTTACAAGGTGGGAAGAGCGAGCGAAGCGAGCTCGAAAATTAACAACCCGCTCCGGTTTGGTTAGGTTTTGTTTTATATTTTCAAGCAGAAATAAGAGTTATATTGTCGATTTATGCAGGCAACCCCAAGCAACTATATGATACTGTAGAATGCAAGAGCGAGCGAAGCGAGCTCGAAATTATTGCACACTCGGATAGGTTCGATTACAACAGTTTAGGTTTTGTAATCTGGCCTTAACCTTAACAAGTAGAATAATCGTCGATACGGATTTTTTTTTTTATTATTAAAACGAATAAGAAAATGAAAGTGTCAATTTAAGCGCGGGCCCGATAAGCAATCTATTCATCACAGAGAGTTCACAACATGATATGATACGCTCTAAATTTTCTTTATTTATTTATTGTTCACAAAATCCACAGCTCTTTGAAATTTTGTCTTAGAATATATAAACTAGTCTTACAGCCAATTACGGATTTACAATTTAATAGCTATACAATTGCAGCAGAAACATTTAAAACACGTTGAATTAGATGTTTTAATTTGGCAACCTTATTCAATTGGATGATTATTGGGCGGTCATGACCCCCCGCCCTCTCGGGCCGTGAGACATAAAGTTGAAACCTAAACACAGATGAATGTGTAATTCGGTATGTAAAGAAAAAAAATCCTACGCTGATTCCCAAACCATTTCGAGATTTAAGGTTTCTTAACTTAATTTTTCTATTTTTAGCGCTTAAAATTATAAGATGGAGTTTATTTTAACATAAACACTTAATACCACTTGACTTTCATTTGACCTCCAAATGACGTCACAAGTAAGCAGATTGAGAATACTTTCAGTGCCTCCTCTCATCATATGATAAAAAGTTAAAGTCATTTTTGTCAACTATAGGGATGACCATAATAATATATGTAATGCAGTCGTGCGAAAATTTCGGCCTTTGAATCGATTCAAATCAAACATTGAAAATCTATTCACACAAAAAATCTAAATCCCGAATTCTGAATTATTGTTAATCGATCATTATAATGATAGCTTAAATAAAATGCATTCCCTTTAAATAATAATATTAAGTATAAAATCATTCGAACTATTTTGTAACCACAAATGGTGTTGGAAACTTGCAAATATAACTAGGTACTGTAGCTGCTTGTTATTGGTTTGATTTTGATAATGACATATTAATAATACCTATTATTTAATTTAATTATTAGTCATTTCTGTCCTACTGCAGGGCAAAGGCCTCCCTTCCCTCCTTCCACTTATACCTATACAAAATTAATAACTGTATTAAATAAATGTTCAATCGATTATGTCGATCATTCCCACCTCTAAAACTGTCTAGTGTCATGCTTGAAGTTTCTGATGTCAAGCAAAAACCGTCAAATTTAGGATTTTTGTTATTGTGTTATACGTGGCATAGATATTGAACTCTTTCAGCCTACTTTTGAAGCAGAATTTAGAAAATTTATTTAAAATTAATGGCTGCTTAGAAAACCAAAATTTTGAAATTAGTTGCATAAAATAACTAAATCTATAAATTAAAAATATAAAAAAAATACCTGAAAAAAACTTTACATACCCAATTCCCTTTAGTAGGCGATTGCGTCTGAATTTAACCTGAACAGGGTTTGTTTACACATTCATCACATACTTTTGGAACTGATCATACAGTCGGATCTTTTCCTGAATCTCCATTTGCTATATGTACGGTCGGATTCTGTGCTGTCTCGAAGTGGTTGCTAATAGTTACCTGTGCAGTGGGCTCCTAGAGCGCGTACGCTTGTGGTGCGGCGGCGGCGGCGGCGAGCGCCGGCGCTCGGGCGAGCGGCGGCGCGCGGGCGAGCGGCGCGGCGACCTGCACACGGCGACACGGTCACATGGCCGTAGGGCTAACAGTATGCAGCTCGGGCCTAATCTCTAACGCTAACGAGACCTATGTCACTGAATACCCTACTGAATAAGGACTAAAAGAGCTGGTTCACATTAGGTCGGACCGACAGTTTACCGTTGACCGACTGTCGCTTGTTGCTGTTCACACTAGACGCTGCCGACCCGACCTAATGTGAGGTAGACGGTACGGTCGTTTTACTGCCCGGATCGTCGCGAGTGCCGAGAGCGGGGAATGAGCGGGTGGGAGGGTGGCGGGCGGGTGGCTCCGCCGCTTCGCGTCGACAAATGTGAACGGCGCTATACTTGCCAGTACGCCAATATTGGGCCGACCCGACAGAAATCGTGGCTGAACGCCCGGTAGTGTCGGCTCCGTTAGTTTTGTCGGGTCGCCCATATGTGAACGGCGCTATTGAAATACATATGCCAACATGGATCCGACACTTTTGTCGGCCCGGTAAAACTGTCGGTCCGACCTAATGTGAACCCGCTCTAACTTTCACAAAGACACCCATAAAAAACTGAAAGATAAGTGATATCTAAATAATAATGATTGTGTTTAATTGTGACTGAATTTTATATATTAGATAACCCAAGCAGCCTAATTTATTTTAACATTTATGTGTTGATCCCACGAGTGTCACTGACTATAAGAATTTTTAGAAACTTGGTTTTTGTCTTTTCTTTAAACCAACTCTACATTAGCTTATTACACAACATGATTACATATGATTTCGAACACTATATCGTACAAACATTAGAACCAAATACTGTAAAATCATTCATGAAACATTTTATCTCACCTACGATCCCGCCTAAAGTCCAGAGGCGAGCGCCGTCTCGGGAAAGGCTCCCGAGGTCGATGGTCAGACCGATCAAATCGATCGAGTCTTTCGGGGCGGTCGGGTCTGTCGAAGCGGTCGGGTCTGTCGGGGCGGTCGGGTCGGCGGCGATCGGGTGAGCGGCGGCGCAGGTCAGGCGACCGACGACGGGGCTCGGGCGACTTTCGGCGAAGTTCGGGAGATTTCCGCCGCGATTCGGTTGCGCGGGATTTTTCAACTGACTGGCGAGGTTCTGAAGACCGCTTGCTCATGTCGGGAGGAGATAAGCACAAACGGCGGTAGATCTCGTTCACTTGGATACGTAACTCCACTTCGTGTAGTTCTTTCATGCGCGCCGTCCAGAACACGATCCATTCTGGTTTGAAATCGTGCTTCGATGGGTCTTTGCCCTCTGAAATAACATTCATGATTACTGCCAATGTGAGCGAAATTGGAGGTTAGACATTCAATTGTTTACTTATTGAAGTAAAACCCAACGTTTTCCAGTATTCTTAGATTATAATGTGATTTAAAAATGATCGAACTTTTAAATAGGGCTAAAGAAGCCTGGTTGGCAGATATTGGCCCCGAATTTCTTGTTGACAAACTAAATTAAATTTAAGTTCAGTGCATCTTTTTCTTTCTATTTCATTATGAAAAGGACAGAAGATAAATATTAGTTTAGTCCTGTCAAATTATATAATCCATAGACAAGTTTAGACGTGATTAAAAAATTGGCTACTAATTAAGTCAATCTAAGTCAGGTGCCGACTAATTTGACAGGACTAAACTAATATTTATCTACTGTTCTTTTCTTAGTGAAATAGAAAGAAAAAGATGCACTGAACTTAAATTTAGTTTAATTTGTGAACAACAGAATCGGGGACATTGAATAGCGTACGCAACACCCATATCCATAGAAAATATTGACTCTCAACTTACCGGCTTGTATCTCTTTGTACCGCCTATTCCAGAACTTCTTCCACTCTTCGGGGTACAGCGGGTGCTTCTCCGGGTTCTTCTCGTGGTAGGCGAGCGTCTTCTTCAGCGAGTCTTCAGCCGACAGGCGCTTCTCTTCAGCCAGCTTTATCTTGTACTCGTAGTTAGGAGGCCTTTGTTGCTGTGGGTTAAGATACTTCATTACGATAGGGTTAGGCTCATTTTATTGGATTTATTTTTACTAAGATTTTTTGTTTTGTAGATGCCGGCCGGACTTTTCATTTACATATTGCAAATAAGTACGCTCGGCTGCTTAAATATGCAAGGTCTTGTCACAGTCAAAATATGTTCGTCACCTTAAGGGCTGTTTTGTGTCTGCTCTTGCGCGAAATAATTTGCTTATTCTCCAGCATTATAAATGGCGTCGTAACGTAATGTTGAAACGTATGATGTATGTATTGTTATGTTTAAGTCCCGTGTAATAGAGCTCGCCCTATTGCCATCGACCGGGCACAAATTGAGACTAGACTGCTACCAAGAAATTCCTTATAGAAAAACCCAATAACACTTCGTCCAATCTGGGATTTGAACCCAGGACTTCATCAGCAGTAGCCCTTGAAATGACAGACTGCCTCGTTCAGAGATGTGAAAAAATAATCGAATATTATTTTTATAACATAAAAATCGATATTTTTGCTATAAAAATCGATTTTTATGGGAAAAAAATAGATTTTTTGTATAATCGATTATTTTTTCACATCCCTCTTGTTGGTATAATGACCAACGATGGAGTCAAGCATCACTTGCTTATACATTTGACCAATAATAACATTTTCTATGTATATACAACGCATATAAGTAAGTTAAGTATCTACCTTCTCCTGAGACTTGGTGGGCGGCGCGCGCGCCAAGTGTCGGTTGCGGAAAGGCGAGGGGCCGCGTCGCTTGTCGTATGGTTCGAAGCGGCCTTTATTCAGAGAATCGTGCCTATCCCTGGAATAATAGATTATTCAAACAAATGTCCAAGGAAGCCGCGAAATTCAAATTTTCTTATATGTTTTTTTGCAATTTGCAGGTCAGTGTCAGTTCAATAGGGTAATTTGAACTTAAAGTTGTATTAATGATACTAATGATTATAATTCTGTAAATTCATATTCTTGTTACGGTTGCGAATCATATTTTGATCAACATACAACCTGAGGGGCAATTCTGGTAATGTTTAAGAACGTTCACAGTCTGATCTCAGTCTCAATCTGTCAAAAAAACCTGTAATTTCCTTACATTTTGACAAGTTTTTGACATTTGTTTGTCGCCGAGATGAGACTGCGACTAGATTTTGAACGTTTTAAATTACGAGAATTAGCCTTCTGATATTGACCTAATCATTGTAAAAAAATGTAAGAAAATTCGAATTTCGCAGGCTGCATGAGCGCCTTATGTCCGTAAGGTACACTTGTAGAAAATGTCTGAAGTGTTATTACGTCCGCCTCTGTGCAATTATTACTTGTACTCTCAGACCACTCAACATAAGCACTTGTAACGCGCTTACGTCTACGAACAAACTCTTATAAGATACTTCGATCTAAGCGTCTGATATTGGCTTCAAGAACGGATATTAAATTTTATTTAGAGCGTCTGAAATTATACAGTACAATTTTTTTTATAACCGACGAAAAATATTTACGCTACGGGGTCTAGAGTTCTAGACAGGGGTCATGTACTGAATCCATGGTAACAGATTGCACGTCGACGTCTCTGCCAGCCTTTATATTTGTACTGGTTTATTGAGATACCCTGTAACTGATGTATTTCACACTCTAGCATCCAAGACAAATATTGGAGTAAACTCACCACTAAACAGACTCAGTAAAGAGATGAATTCTTTGATAAAATTTGTACTAGTTGTCGATCTATACCATGATTCTATAAATCTTTAAAGCCAAAGTACTGAAGTTCCGAAAAACACAATCTGATAATTTGTTATGTTAGTATAATTTAAGAATCCTTCACCTTTTTTAAATTTGTTTCTAGAAGTTATACTTTACATTATTATCTCGTTTCCATTTATATTATTTAGTCTTAGTCTTAAGTAAGTGGGCAAAATAAGTATAAGAAGTATTTTGGCATAATTCTTAAGTTCTAGCCTTTAGTTCTGTTATTATTATGTGTGACCACTTATTTCTTAGATTGCTGGTAAACCTATAATTGGCGACTGTGTAAGACCGACACTATGGTGATTTATAGTACTTAAGATAAAATTATATATAGAAGCTGTTGGTATACAGAGGCCAGCACATCAAGCTACCCCAATCTGTCAAATTTTCCCAATTGAATGTGAACCTTATTCCCTTGAACTAAAGTTGAAAATCTATCAAAGAAATTAGACAGATTAGGGTAGGTTGACCTGCTGGCGTCTGTACCTTAGTAAATTGAATTTTTTGTTAAAAAGTTATTACTGAATAGTATTGGTTGTTATTACCTTGAGACTCTCTTGTCCTTGGCGGGCTCCCGGCGGTGCTCGGGGTCCACCTCGTCGCTGATGTCGGACAGCGACGCCACCGAGCCCGCGCGCCGCTCCTGCCGACCCGCCGGCCGCTATAATCACACTCATTATGTAGTTACGCTCGAAGGACCAAAGTTTTTTAGGACCGGTCTCATAGCGGATCAAATCATATTTCTGTTTCGCTTAATTATTTAGTTTATCAGACTTAAAAATCAGAAGAATGTGTCCTGCCTTTTGTCAAAATATCACATGTTAGTTTATTCAAGCTTCTTTATTTAGAATGAACATTTCAAAGTGAACAGCGACAATGAACACCTCTTTACGCACTTTTAATGAGATTCAGGTATTTAATGAAGCTAATTGATGATTTATTGATAAATTGAAGATAGTTGAAAATGATGTAGTTCTGTCTCAGTGCCAAGCCGTATACATAGCTTTGTTTGCCTTTCTAACACCATACATTTAATTCCAGTTGGATTTTTAATGTCCAATGTCCGAACCGAGCCACCCGCTATCTACAAGTTCTGAATGTTCTGATATTCGAAATCACTAGTTGCTCGACCTTGACAGCGTCATTCCCTATTACTATACTATTACAACTTTATAGGCATGTTTATTTTGTTCGTTTCGAAAAACATGTTTTTATGCTAATTCTTGACTTTTGATTCAGCCAAGAGTTGTCTCGCTTTTTCTAATGAAGTAACTACTACTACACATCTGTGTAACCCGTCAAGGAACACGGGCGTGATTTTATGTTATACTAGCTGACCTGAAAAAAAAAATAGTAGCCGATTCTCAGACCTACTGAATACGCACACAAAATTTCATACAAATCGGTCCAGCCGTTTCGGAGGAGTATGGTAACTAACACTGTGACACGAGAACTTTATATATGTATTAGAAGATATAAACTTTACAAAACGCCCTTACATCTGCGACTGATTTCGAATAAATCGGTGGTAGCGGAGCCTCGTCCGTGGAAATCGTGGCAGATGGTCCCAGCATGGCCGGGGGGGGCCGGCCGACAGGGGCCAGGGCGCCGCTACTACAGCTGGGGTTCAGCTTCACGGACACTGTACCGTCCGCGCTCTTCTTCGACACTGAGGGAGACCCTTCGACAGATTCAGAAAGAACCGACGATTTTGGCGCATTATTTGCGGCGGTAACCGTGATAGATGTTCCGGGCAGTGTGACCGCGAGAGTGTTGAGTCGCAGGTGCTTGGGCAAGCGTCTACGGCGGATGCCGCGGGTCCGGACACGCTTCCTGATCTTCTTCCCCGCGGCCTCTGGGGTGGACGCCTCCAAATCCGCTTGTTCGACGGCGTCCGGATCCTACGACAACGAGTATCCCTATCTATAGTCTGTTCAGAAAAGGATGGGTTGTAAGACACATGCTAAATGCATTCGCAATTCAAAGCTGGTATGTCGATAATCGATGGTTTCTCACAATTATTTTTATCGATTTGATTTAACAAGGTCAGTTTAAGAATGAATCAACCGTTAATTTTGCGTCTCGCACACCATCATAGAATGAACAGACTATGTATGCAACTTGTGTTGTATAAATCGCTGAACTGTATCTGAACACCGCACGTTACATCTTATCGTAGATTTGCATGCGCGTTTCCAATTAAAATATTTGAAGACTAGCTTCTGCCCGCGACTTCGTACGCGGATCCTGTTGATTATGCCAGCGACAACGGGGTCGTCAAAATCGAAGATCTGAAACGTCTGATGTCGAATTCTAAGAGCCCGGGGACGGGAAAACGGGATGCGCGAGACGATTCGAGACGTTCCAGATCTTTAATTTTTGTAAGTCAACAGAAAATTCCCATCAGATTAAACAACTTTTGCTAAGACGTCATTCCTATATATGTTGTAGTGTCGCTGGGCTTTGGAGTTCCACAACAGGTGTTCCAGATCTTCAGATTTATTCTCACAGCAGAAAATGCTCTTCACGTGGAATAATTTTTGCTATGGCACCATTTTTATATATATTTTTATAGATTCTAAGGCAGATTTAAAACTGTGTACGTAGGGATTTACTTCATGCAACATATTTTGAAGCAGTGAAATCAGACTATTTGTTCAAGTGCGGAAAGTTTTGGTTTCTATTATTTGCCTGATCTTGATAATTGGATACGAAATATATTTGGAGAAACTTGGGGTAATTTTCAGACAATAATGAACCAATAAGGTGGTAAACTTGGCCTTGCACTTTGAATGTTGGCATATATGGGCCTCCTGAAATCTGTTTCGCACCAAAAGATGTCATTTGAAAGGCATTGTATACGGATGTTGTCCAAGAAATGTTTTGACTGTGGATGGTCACCAATTAGCAGTGATCTTAATATTTCTGGAGGATTTTGTAATATTTCAATATGTACTTTTCCACCTGAGCAACACATACCGTTTGTTTCTTTTGCCATTTAACAGCTTCACAAAAAGTACAATTTTGAACCATACCTCCGATGGCAGAATACGTAGCGTAGTCAATCAAGTCATTCATAAGAGTATACGTAAATGCACTCCGTTCCTTATCAACCCAAGGAAGGTTGCCACGTCTTACGGCTATACAACGTGTAACGAAAAGGCTATATATATAGAGAAGGCCCGGCTTCTTTGGATGATATCAAACGACATAGGAAGGGTTTTTTAATCCTACCGCTACATGTTCGGAAGTTATGAGATTTTTTAATACATTGATACCAGAAACCGAACTTTTCAAATTGAAATAAACACATCACTAGCACTAAAACAGCTGATCGGTGTCACCGACCTATTTGTAAGTAAAGATAAACCTCCTACTCCTGGTATTTCTGAATAAACGGTTCCGCATGTTTATTTTTTATTCACAAAATATTATTAAGTACTGACTTTTCCTAAACTTTGATTATGTTTGTGAACTAGCTACCTACAATACAATTAATTGGTCTAGGTATCAAAAGTTAACGAAATATTTAGATACCTGCTTGAATTGTCACGTATCATTTACACACTTGTTGGTTTTTTACGTAGTTGTCCTTTTGTAGAAGATTACTTTGTAGATAATTATTATCTACCTCGTAGTAATCTTCCACCCGCCACCCACCTTTCCATCATACCTACAACATAGTAAATACCTAATTCAAAAACAATATTCCTGTAAATTTCCTAACATTATTTCTAACCTTTTATTTTGGTGGCCATAAAGATGAACGATTTTTTGCTTTAAATCGATTTTTCATTCGATTCACAGATCGAATCTCGTGCTCTTCTTACATCGATCTTCTAAAAATTCATTCAAAAATCGTAATTAAAAAATTTTAAACAACATTTAACCACCTCTATTTTTTGACATATTTACAGTTGCCAGTCAGGTAGGTACGTCAATAATATTTGATAACCTTTCCGGCGTAATTCAATGACTTTAATTCAGATGGATGATTAATATGTTTCAATCTTCGGACAAGTTAAAAAGTGTCGGCATACTTATGTAATTGATCTTGTTTGAAATAGATAAACCTACCTATTCGCTGTTTATGATTGTCAGCACAATGCTTTGGGAAAATATGAACTTGAACTATTAAGAGCCTTTATTTACACATACGATCCAAGAGATTCGATTCACGTTACTATTGAATCGATTTGCTTGAAGATCGCATTAAAACGATTTTTTCGAAAAATCGACAGCTTGTACAACCATTGAATTGATCATAAAAATCGAATCCTTACGTGCATCCTACCGGGAATTAATTGCTTAAATAAACATTATTATTTGCCATTAGTACTTAGAATAGGAAAAGGATTTAGAAACCATTTTTTTGTCCAACTGAACCCAAAACATCATTTCAATTCACCTCTTCGCAACTTATTCTTCTCCTAGTACAAATAAAATCACAGTGGGTTCCGTTCATAATTTTTAAAATAAGGTTATTTTTTTACTAAATAAGACGTAAACTATTAGCAACAAGTTAATCGTTTTTTTTTATTACAAAATAATACCACGCACGCATAATTTTTGTGTGTAGGACTAACCGAAAGAATTATCGGAGTTCACGGTCTGTCGGTGCTGTTTGAGTGGTACATAGGTTTTATTAGTTTGAGCACGTTTAGTCTTTGTTATTATAATTCAAATAAAAAAATGTCGCAAAATTGCATGTAACTGTCGAAAGAAATTAATAAAAGTACTAGAAGCGCATGAGTAACAGGAATTGTTATTTCCGAATTGAATATCGTTTGCTCACAGAACCCTGATTACGTCGCTACACACACAATGTAACATCGATGTGTGTGTAAACCTAATGACTTAGGGTTTTAAGGTACGTGAACCAATTGCAGTCCGTGTAGTTTCAATTACTCCTGGTAAATACAATTTTTATTTCAGACTTATAACGAGATAACGCGAACCCATATTATGATCTTTAATGGATTGAAATGAATGATTTTCCTGAGTTTTGGGAATTTCTGGGATTGCGGGAATATTCTAACGAGATAACCTGGAATGCAAGGGCAACTGAAGGAACAGGGTGGTATTTAGTCAGTAAGAGTCTAACACTTCCTTCAGCTTTCCGCCCCACCCAGGGCGGCAGATAAGTCATTGATGATTTTCCCACCGAAAAAAAATGAATGAATGATTTTTCAATTTTGAATTCGTAATTAGTTTGCTCGGTTGTGTTAGATTTACTTAAAAGTTTAATGGAGTTTAGTTGAAATTATTATTAGTATGTAAAATAATCTTGAAATCTTGAATAATATTTTTAACAGTAGTGGACACTAATAGGGACAGCTACTACCTATTTGGTATCAAATTTAACGAAATAATATTTAGGTACCAGGATAGCAGGGAATAGGAGTTTCATTTTGGGCATTATTGTTATTGCTTTGCTCGTCGCCGTCAGTCGACGTCTGTCCTGCGTCTAGTACACTCGTTTTTATCCCTATGATAATTATGCGCATCAGTAATTTGCGAGCTGCCCGAGAACTGTACCGTCGCCGTTTTTCGTCAGCATGTTTTAGTTTGATCTCGGATGGTACATCGGCTTGGTGCCTCTAACCATAGGTAATCAGGTACCTATGGCGAGCGCTGCGCAACGACGGTCAGCACCCATGTGCGTGTGTAGTGTACGCAGTGCAGTGTGATATAAATTAAAGTGCGGATTGAGGCCGCTTTCAGGACAATAACACCAGACATGCTACGTAATGTGTGTCCATGAACAAGTGAGCGGCCTTGTGCATACAATACCAAGGTCACCACATCGAACCCCATCTTTAAAAATGTAAGTCAATTTACTAAATTAAGCAAAGCTTTAAGATTTTACTGTTTACTCGGTATAAAGTAATAATAAGGGATGAAACTAGTTAACCTAGGTACCTACCTAAACTTTGTTTCGATTGTTTACGTAAGTTTTGTTATTCCAGTTTTTACGTGCAATTTCTAGCTTAATAACGAGTAAACTGTAAATCAATAATTAGAATTACACATTAATTTTTACATCACGGTAAAGTAGGTATGGCTTATTGCGCGCGCGCGCGGCGGCGGCGGCGGAATATTCCGTCAGTTGGCGCCGACAAAGAACACCGCCTCGCGCCTGCGCAGTAGGCTACGGTACTAGGCGCGCAGAGTTACGGAAGAGATTTATCGTGATATTAGCAAGTAACTTAAAAAGTTATTGACCTACGTAGTGCGGTGACACGTTTGTTATGATTTGAATTTAAGAAACCAATGAAACCGAAAATTTGGTATCAATTCTTAGAGTATTTTATTTTGAGTTGAAACTATGTATAGTGACTCTATACCAGCTGTTATGTTTAATGCTTAGCGATAACTACAGGGTATAAATTACACCCTGTATATCGACATTCTGTTCAGAGAATGTCGAAGTCGATCAGAATTCAAACGTTCGTTGCGCTATTCTTCTGTCTCTTCATGCCGTACTCCAGCAATTCTTTCTCTCTCACTTTCTAAATGATTATGAATATTTTGTTGTGTGCGTGTTCGGGACAATGTATGATAATCTCGATCACCAGTTACTCGCGCATCACGTTCATCACTCGTTTCAAAAGACCTGTTAGTAGATGTGCGAATACGCTGAGAACGCAGGCGTGCTTCGCGATCCGAAGAGGTTTCCACGGAGCGAGTTGCAGCCTGATGTTTTCGAACAGCATCAAGTCTCTCCTGACGCTCTTTGGTAGATTCTTGGGATCTTATGATCCTCAATCTTTCAGCTCCTTTGGAACATTGGGAAAGATTTGACCTCTTTCTAGGCATGGTTATAGTTTTATTGTGAATATACCTGATCAATTAAAATCTAAGTGACTGCTCCCCTGCGTTACCGGGTAGGCTACCGTGTCACGAAGATAAATGGCAAAGGAAATTAAATACTCAAATAACATAAGCCCGAAGGCATATTTATTGATAAAGTAAAAAAATAAATGGGAGTTTTGACCAGTAGAGTCAACTTTTCAATGATATACCATCGTCACCGAAAATCAGTCCTAAACTGTTACCGCCTTCACCGCGTTGAGGTACTCCCAGCTTATGTTATTTTATAATTATACAGTGAAATTAGTGATAGCTTTGATTTCCACATCAGATGTTTCTGATCTTCGATTTTTATAAGTAAACAGGAAATGCCCATCAGATCGAACAACTTTTGCTAAGACGTCATTCCTATATGTGTTTTGGTGTAGCTGGGCTCTCGGAGTTCCACAACAGGTGTTCCAGATCTTCGATTTGTATAAGTCAACAGAGAGTGCTCATCAGATTGAACAACTTTTGCTAAAACGTCATTCCTATATATGTTATAGTGTAGCTGGGCTCTTGGAGTTCCACATTAGGTGTTCCAGATCTTCGATTTTTATAAGTCAACAGAGAGTTCTCATCAGATTGAACAACTTTTGCTAAAACGTCATTCCTATAAATGTGTTATGGTGTAGCTGGGCTCTTGGAGTTCCACAACAGGCGTTCTAGATCTTCGATTTTTATAAATCAACAGAGAGTTCTCATCATATTGAACAACTTTTGCTAAAACGTCATTCCTATATGTGTTATGGTGTAGCTGGGCTCTTGGAGTTCCACAACAGGTGTTCCAGATCTTCGATTTTTATAAGTCAACAGAGAGTGCTCATCAGATTGAACAACTTTTGCTAAATGGTCATTCCTATATATGTTATGGTGTAGCTGGGCTCTTGGAGTTCCACATCAGGTGTTCCAGATCTTCAAATTTATTCTCTCAGCAGAAAATGCTCATCACGTGGAACAATTTTTGCTATAGTACCATTATTGTATCTCTTATACGTTAGCTGGTCTGTTGCGGTTCTGCATCAGGTGTTCCATTTTCCAAAATAAATTATAGCCTATATGTTGCCTAGACTTAATACCTATACAACAAAAAAAAAATCATTCAAATCCGTCCAGTAGTTCCGAAGATTAGCGTGTACAAACAAACAGACAAACAGACAAACAGACACATTTTTTTTTTTTATTCGTGCTCTATTACTGTTTCTAAACCCCCCTCAAGTATTTTTTTTTTAATATATTCAATGTACAGACACAGTTTTTTTACTGTTTTATTATATGTATAGAAGTCATGTTCGTTTAATACCCGTGTTTTTTTTTTTCAAAATTATGTGAAATAACAATAACAGAAACGCTACGAAAATAGCCAGTAAAATCGATAAGAATCGTAGAAATAATAACCGACGACGAATAAATATCAGTATGTTGATCGCCGCACAATATAATCGCTGGTTTATCGATTAACGTAATCCGGCACCACACTAGATGGATCTGAACGGTCGATATCATCATCATAAACTCATCATAAACCCTCTTAAATAGTCTCTAAATAGATTGAGTCCTACCCAATGCTTTCAATTCTTTACGATCGTTCGAACGAAACTAGCAAAACTATTTCAAACTTTTAAACAAAACTATATCTTAGAAATATGTTTGTAAAATGGCATGGCACTGTGAGACAAGAATTGTTTTTTTTTTTATAAAAAGGTCATGTCCTATAACCACAGTTTAACCGTTATCTTGTCGCCGCCTAAAAGTTTTGCATAGAAATTGGGAGCGCATTCATCGAGCGCATATCCGACCTGCGCAACAGGCGGACCAGCACTGGCTGTGGCTGCAGTGAGACTATGAAAGATAGAAAGAAAAGAAAAAAAAAATTATTTGGACACATTTCGTGAAACACAAAAACTAAATAAAAATAAAGTTGCAAACTACAATTGTGTGACGGCACGTCACACAATTGTTGCGCACTTGCGCACGGCTGCGCCAAAAAGGTTCATTATGACGACAACCTCGATGCCAAAAAAACGTCAAATGTCAATACGATTGATTTATCTATACCCTGTCCATTAGGTAAACCGTTTTTTGACAGATGGAACTAGTGATTTCAGCAACGTAACATTTCGATTATTTACATTTTAATTTGTTTGTAGTATCTATTTTTGCTGTCGAATAAAAAATGGTGCGGTTTCTTTATTTTTTAAAGTCTGTATTTATAATAATTAAACACAGACATAAAAAATAAAGAACCTGGTATTAAACAAAAAATAATAATATGTAATAATAAAAAATAAATAAATAAAATAACCTAGCCTTTTCTCAACTATGTTGGGGTCGGATTCCAGTCTAACCAGATGCAGCTGAATACCAGTATTTTACATGTAGCGACTGTCTATCCAACCTCCACAACCCAGTTACTGGGTAACATGATACCTCTTTGGTAAGACTGTTTGTCAGGCTTGGGCTCCCCCCCCGATCGGTGGGTTCTCGCATTGCCGAGGCGGGGGGGGCTCAGTAGCCGTGGCTTGGTCACCCACGGTGAAGGGAAGAGGAACCCGAGGGGCCGCTTGTCAGGGCTTTCGCCGGTAAGCCGACGACGTAGCGGTCAACAAGTAGGTTGCGGTGCGGCTTGGGCGACATCGCAACTGAGGCGTGCCGCGATGTCGTATGGGAGGCATCGCAGCTGAGGGTTGGAGGCCCCGGCGGGAGACGAGTGCCGCGGTGCGCCGCTCTCCCTACCTTCCGATTGCGGACGCGGTGGGGCCGCAGGGGAGGAGGAGTGTCGGTATGACGTTGGCCGCTCTCCCTATCCTCTGCGGCCCAAAAATTGGCAGGCGGCGGGGCCAATGACCTGACCCGTCGCAAGGGAACCAAGGGTGCCCAGACACGGGGTCGTCTGGCGTCCATGTGCTGGTTTTGTCCCTGCGGTGATCACGGCGTGCTATGTGTTCTGGTGCGCCGGTGACGGACAGCCGTGGCGGGTTCACGGATGAGTGCTAACGCGTGCCCGTGTTCCCACCGTAAGTGGCAGAGGACAGACACCGTGGAGTTTTAGTGGGTAAGAGTCCCACATAACTGCACTATCTCCCCGTGGTAGTGCAGAATGCGTGAGCATTTCTCCACGATAATAAAAAAAAAGGCTTGGGCTTCAGACTAGTAACAGCTGTCAAAGATCTACGAATGACAGCCAGGACCAACGGCTTAACGTGCTTTTACTTGTCTCGAAATGTACTGGATGGTCACCCATCCGCGAACTGACCGCGGTAAGCATAGCTTCTTAACATCAATCGGGCCGTGCGGCTGTTTTAATTAAACCGCCGTTCTCACCGTAAGGTACCAAAGCCTAAAAGATCAAAATAATGATAAGCCAAAGAAAAAGTTCTCATGCAGTTTTGGATCAGACAAACTGGCGATCATTTTGTAATCATTGTTCAAAATTTCAATTAATGACCATTTAAAAAGTCATAACCCTTTGTACAAAACAAAGTAGGGTGGCTCGATTTAGGAGTCCGGGGTGTATTAGGCAAATCAGGTTATCATAATGTGTCATTTTCGATACGATAGCGTGTCGAACGATTGTGTATAGCTATGCGGAATCACTTTTACAAGTAACTAGCTGACCCCGCAAACGTCGTTTTGCAAAAAAAATTGATAGTAGCCGATTCTCAGACCGATATGCACACAACATTTCATACAAATCGGTCCAGCCGTTTCGGAGGAGTATGGTAACTAACACTGTGACACGAGAATTTTATATATTAGATATTGATATTAATATTAAAATTAACATAAGCTAGATGGAGTCGACATATCCTATCTGATAACTCCTGAGAAGAAATGTTGAAACAAACAAATGATAGCGTTCTTACCGAGAAATTGTTAAACAGAGGTCTCGACGGCGCGGCTACTATGGGCGGAGACGGTTCTCTCTTGTCTCTGGAAAATAATACACAGTTTTATTACATTTAAAATATTATAATCATGTTTGCCTAGTTAATAGACAAAATAGAGTAACTCATTAAACAATTAACGTAAAAGAATCTTACTTTGCCATTGTCTTCGCTTTACATTCTTCACCTAAAACAAATACGAAAAGAAATTAGTCAAAAGAAATTATTCAAAGATTTCTATTTCTATTTCTACACGTGCAGCCTGTGGGTCAACTTCACTCAGAAGCACTACTTCATACAGCGATCTACGCGTTTATTATAATAACACACACTTCGTGTGTGTTAGTTATATTGTATTGTATGTGTTTATGTGGGCCTTGATGCCCGAATTAAATGGATAAATAAATAATAATGCACTGAGAGTACTGCTGGCTGCGGCTGCCGCGACGTTGTAGTGCATCAGGGATGTTTGCGGATAATAATATCAATGGTTTTGCCGCCATTATTAGGAATATATGTGCATCCCTGATGACGCGTGTTCGCGGCAGCACCAATAGTATTCTCAGTGTGTTGAGGTGGATGCAGCTCCACGTTGAATTTGGATTGTATAATATCTGTGTCTGTAACTTACTGACACTAGAAGTTAGGTAAAATCGTTACTAACCCTATGGACTCCTGTCTGAAATAAAAGTTTTCTATTCTATAAGAGGAAGTCTGAAAATATGATGTGATATGGAGGAATGTGGAAAATGTCGTGAGGAAAGTTTTGAGTACGAATGGCGATAGCTATAAGACTAGGGGAAGACCAAAGGAACGATGGAGGAACTGTGTGAATGATGATACGGTTAGAAAAGTTACTACCGAGATGACGACTAAATAGAGAAGTATGAAAGAAAAAGACATGTTGCGCCGACCCCAAAATAAATTGCGTTAAGGGCAGGATAGTGCTGGTGATGATCAATTTAGTAATAACTTACTGGATTTCAGCAGAGAGTCAATCAGTCCAATGTCAACCACTTCCGTGAAGGTCGCTCCATCCTTCTCAGAAAAGTGATGACTTCGGAACACCCACTCGTGGATTTGTACCCTGGAACAATTTATTCGCTTTGTTACTCATGTAAGTAATAAATGAGCGTGAAACCATAAGGAAGAATCACCAGGGTAGCCCGCGAAATTCAATTATCTTACGTTTTTTTGCAATTTGCAAGCAACCGTAACAAGTATGTATTTACAGAAATAAAATCATTCAAATCATGCATACAACCCTCTAACATATAACTCAAATGAATGAAATTCATAAAATAATAATTATAATTCTTAAATTCAATTCTGTATTTATAAAACAGTATAACTACATAACTAATAATAAAATTCATCACATTAAACACCCAGTGTCCTCCTCTCTCTTGATCTATGCCGTGCCCGATAGAGTCCATAATTGTGACTAATATAATTAATTCCATTCCTACTATATACATTATGGTACGCAATAAAGAATTGAGAATTGTAGTTCGCATGTGGCGATGTAGATACCGCCACAGTTCAATTTTTGTTCACTTTTGCCTTTCATTCGGCATCTTTCACTTGAAGTGAAAAATCTGAACACAGAATGAACAAAAGTAAAAAATGAATTAATTAGCAAACAGATTCAACGGCGTTGGATGTTGCCACTCGGCATCTTTCACTCGCCTACCGAATGATCGAGAAATGAAGCAGATGAAGATAGAACGAAATAAAGATGAACCTTCACTCGAGTGAATCATTCACTCGCGTGAAGCGTCTCATATCGGCATGAGCAACTCAACTTTTGTACTATTATAGTGCTACGACACTCACTTGTCTTTCTCATATTCCTCCTTGTCGATGTTGACGGGTCGCTTGCGGCCGTACTTGTCCTCGATGCGTTGCGAGAGGCGGTTCATAATGACGCCGACGCCCTCGCGGTACTTCGGCTGTGCGCGGTACGGCGTCAGCAGGCCGCAAGCCTGCGGGAAGTGACGCACCTGGGACGAGAACACAGTAATTGTTTTAGCAGAATTTTCGGTTTTATCTTTGACATCAATGACATCGGCAAAGGAAAAACATCGTAAGGAAACTAGGACTTACTTATACAGGTTTATTTGTAAAACACCAGCAACCTCTTAAGAGGTCATTGTACTCATCATTATGAACAACTTTTACTATGGGACCAAACCTGAAATCGCGAAAAAAAAATCAGTTGTTCCCTACATTTTATGTTCGTGTAACTCGTCAAAATGTAAGGAACAGCTGATTTTTTTTCGCGATTTCAGGTATGTTCCCATAGTAAAAGTTGTTCATAACGATGAGTACAATGACCTCTTAAGATGTTGCTGGTGTTTTACAAATAACCCTGTATAAAACGAAATGCTGTTCGTTGCTAATGCTACGGTTTCCTAGAAGAGCGGCCACCATATAGTGCCCGCTATTTACGGCGAGTGACGTTATTGAAACGTTACTTATGAAAATAAGTTGGTGTGTAGAGAGCAGTTTTTGACACAGTAAAGTCAACTCTGCTGCCATCATCTTCATTGCCGCCGTCACAGCGGCCGTTATAGCGTGGCCGTCCATCGCTCTTCTAGGGAACCATAACTTTAGCGCATCACTTAAGAACGGCTGGAAAGATTTGTTTTCTTTTTGTTTTTAAAAATCTGCTCAGGAAATTTAAAAAATTCTTTGAAATGCTTGTTTTTAGTTTTTGTACCAACTTATGAATTTTTAAATTGGGACAGGATAACGACGTCTGTCAGGTCAATTATTGAATAAATGAAAAATCACCATAAGGCTAGAGTATACTCACCAGGTAGTTATACCGATGCCAGAAGCAGGTCATGTGGTTGATGATGGTGCGCGGGTGGCCCTGCTTGGTACACAGCGTGCATATGTACGTGGGCTCGTAGTGCGCCTCCTCCGGCGGGTGCTCGATCAGGTACTCCACGCCGATCAGCGGAGCCCTGGCGATGAAACATGCGTTAATAACAAACAATAAAGAAAGAAATTACATTTATTTGCGCTAAATATGACGCAAAGAAAAACACAAATACAAAAAAATATAAGTTGGTAGAAAATATGTGTTGCATCCACGTAAAACATCTATCGCTCAACATAATGCTGTGAATATGCGAGACAGAGCCACACCGCTTTTTTTATTTATCAGGTAGATATTGCCCATCCGGACACTGAAAAACATATAAGAAAGTAAAAACTGTAAAGGAGTCTAGCCATAAATACCGTAAATTTATATTTACGTTAGGACTCTCGCTATCTCACTCTCACATGTCATTGCGTGCTTCGTGTTTTGGCCAGAGATGTTTTGTATTTTCAGCTTTTAATGGCTATAAAATATATTAGGATGTATTTAATAGCACTTTAAATTAGATGAAAACAGCAATAAAAAACAGCATCAGCACTATAAAGTAATAATTTTTAAATTTAATAAAATAATAAAATAAAACAAACTCCGATGGCGGGTCTAAGTTGGTTTACAACCAATAATAATAAGACGTAGGTAGTCGACGGAGCCCCGCTTCGCGGGGCCAATATTTCTGTCTACAGGGTTTAAAGGAATCTAACACGAACGAGGTGATCATATCCTTCGAACCTAACCTGTCCGAGTCGGGGCGCCCCATGTCCCGAGCTCGCCTAGCTCGCTCTTGCACCCTAAGTTCTCCTAGTAACAGTAGTAACATTGCCTTTTGTACACAGATACGATCAGTGCACTTAATTAACTTTATTTTGATAGTTTATTAAAGAAACCATTATTTTTATAGTTCACTCAATTAATTTTAAAGCTAAACATTTTAAAGTGTGAAACATTATTTTTAAAGTGTTTATTGTATATTCCCCAAATATATTTGTCCATGCGACACGCCCCTGATTCGCACTATTTTTACGACTTCACAAAACATGGAGATTTCTTTATTATACGTAAGTTTTAATATCAATGAATTTATGTATTTATTATAAATATAAACCTTCTGTAATAAATTCTAAAAATAAATTATGGTAAACCTCAACAAAATTCGTTGCATAGTTTAGACGAACAACACAGTCACATAGACAGACACAAAAAGCGACTTATAATAATATTATAAGTACATATATTACATACATGATATTATGTATATTACTTACTTGACGGCATCCAGAGAGTCCTGGATGTGACAGTTAATAGTCCTGTACTTGTTGTACTTTTTGTCCAGGTCTGATGGGTTCCTGTTGTGAAGGTCCACCTCTTCCGCCATCTTCTGAAGAACTCTCTCGGTGGCTATAAGATGATAATAAAATTAGAAATGGTTATATATTTTTGATATAATTAAGCCTGAAAATTTGTTTGTTGATAACTCTTGAAAGGAACAATTTTTAAGTAAAGACTAGATCGAATTTTACAAACAGCGGTTATAATTGGTTTGAATGAATAGTCCTTATAGTATTTTGTAAAGTATGCACTTACCAACAGTCTTGATAGCATTCTGGTTGAACGGATGATCGTCAAAAATGCTCTTGGGCCAGATGTTTCGCATCGTCAGCTTGATCTTGTGTTTTTTCCCCGATATATGAGTCTGAAAACAATAAACACCATTTAGAAAAAAGGTGCCATACGCACCTGTAGCACCGCCGGCAATCAACGAGAAGCGAGTAGAGCTAGAAACTAAAAACTAGCGCAGCGAGTGCGCGACGGCGACGACCGATTACACGCTGGTATGCGTATGTACCAAGCGTGAGTCTCTTAGCATTACTCGCCGGCGATGTGAACAGTTACAAGCACAATTTATAATAGGATCTAGATCAGCAATGATGATTATGATACATAAATCACGCCTGTACAACAATGCGCTGTTCCGAGGCCTCACTCACCTGCAGGATGCTCTCGCCGCTGCAGACGGCGGCGCACGGGTAACACAGGTAGATCCACTTGCCCGAGATGTCGCGGCCGCGCCGCTCCACCATGCATCGCGTCTCACCATCTTCCAGCCGGATCTTCAAACTGTTCAAATGCTCCTGGAACTCGTGCTCCGCCTACAAAACAACAACCACAACCATCACTATCATACAACTCACACTTCACAAGTACAAGCCAGTACAATAACTGACCAAGTCATAAATTCGTCACCCAGCAGATTATCGAATTATGATTCAAATCGATCCGCCCTAATAATATTCGTCAAGACGTGGGATAATTCAAAACAAATAAAACAGTTTACAGTGTTATTTTCATTCATTTATTGAACGTATTTAAGTTATTTTTCACTATGTTATACTTACCTGGGTACCGCGGCACGGAGTAATAAATGTAAACGTTATCACACTTTTTTGTGTGATTAGTGTGATAACTCAATGAGAAGTCAACGTAGGTAACGTAACACATCGCGAAAAAGTTATGATAAGCACAAATTAAATTTAATTTCCCATTTTCCAGTGCACACTGATCGTATGGGCAGAGGTCTCATATGAGCGGCGTTTTGTGTATCAGTAGAGGTCTTAAGTCCCATGTGGATACGAAAAATAAACGACCAGATAATCTAGTGATAGCTGCTCCACTCACTTGATGTTGAGCACTGTTGAGGACGCGACTTAGGGGGTAGTAGTCAGTACTGAGAAGGTCAGTACCTATACATATTATAAACACCTGACGAGCTGTGGTACAGACTCGATCGAAATAAGAAATATACCACATACAAAATGTTGTCATAATTAAATTTAATTACTAGCACATATCATTGCCAGAAGTCGTAGAAAAGTATTTTCTAATAAGATAATGCTTTCCTGAATCAAATTGAAAAAGCACAGCAACAAATAACATAATAATAAAAAATTTATCTATATTTATAGAAAAATATAAGTTTTTTAAGAGAGCTAGAACTCTCTTAATATTTCTGCAGATTCACTTGCATTAACAGCACTCATTATTTATTTATAAAAAAACCTATAAAAAGGTTGAATGTATATCCTTCACCCAATAATTAGCTAAGCACGTTTTACTAAAATTCGGTAGGTACCACTTATGAATTTTCTTCTGAAACACTTATCATCCATGAAAAAAAAAATAAGGAGCAAGGGAGGACTTGCGCCTGAGAGTTCTGAGGTGTTATAAAGCTTTATATTTCTTCCTTAAATATATCATGAGCACACTGTATCGCTATCTTCCATCTAAACATAAGAACCACTAATCTGCTTTATTTATTTCATTCCTATACATATATGATGTGCATATGCAAAAAGCTCATTCTACTTTACTTACCACAAAACTTAGCACTATTGACAGACTGATTTTAATTATTTTGTTAGTTACTTAAACTGTGTACCCATAAAGAAAACTAAAACTAAGCATTTCACACAAAAACTAAGTAAACCGGACTAACACAACATCAAAAACATATGTTGTTGTGGTAATATGAGTTCTTCTTTGCTCATATTAAACTGCTTAAGTAATTCTAGTTCAAGGGAGTATGGTGGGCAAAACAGTTGTATTGTAAAGGCACTTTCATAGACAATGGAAAAAATATTTGAAGACACTGAAACCATAATCTGTCTTTGTACTCATTCTTTGTATTTTTCAACCAAAATATTAATCCATAGTCCACATTGAAAGCTAAATTATTACATAATATAGTTCAAGTATATTTTTAAGAATGAGTACATGAGCTAATAATATATGCATGTAGTGTGAACATTTAAGTACATAATATAGTATTGTTCACAATCAAGTATTTTCTAACTGAACAGACAGCTGTGCTGCTGGGGAGTTTGTTGCGCTGCTTCTTCTTCCCAGCGAAAGCACTAGGAAGTGGTGAAGGGCGCGCGTTTTGCGGGACTGTCTTTTGTAATTTTGACGTTCGAAAAGTGCTGATTCTCCGCCTAATTTGAATAAATTACTTTTTATTTTGATTTTTGATTTTTAAGGGCCAGGTTAAGTGACTGACGTACGCTTGCAAGGCGCGAGCCTAGAGAACTTTTTATCAGCTATACAATGAGTTTGCGCGAACGCGCGTTGACACACGCTTTTTAAATTAGACAATGTTCGTATTCCATGCACTCTCTTTCGTATTAGGTCTATAAATTATGAAATTAGTATTTACATGTTTGAATAGAAAGACTGTGTCCAGGTAATTTCATGAAGTTTTGAATTATATTATAGCTGTTGGTTTAAATAGTAATAAATGGTATTTGAGAGCTTCCCAGATTGTTTCATTTGTTCAGAACTATATAATTGCTTTATGCAGTCATTCATTTATTAAATAGCTTAGGATTAATAGGAGAAATAGGAATAATGTTGTTCAAATTAAGCTCTCTTAACTGTAGCAAGAGATGCTCTTTAGTGTCTGAATTGAGGATAATAAACAGTTGACATTAAAATTAAGATTTATTTGAGACTAATTACTTCAGTATTGTATTTATCTAATCTAATAAGTTATAAAAATAATATTTACCTTGGTACAGGAGGACTCTTCTACTTCAGGTTTCTTAGGTACTTCGGTAACTGAATCCTGATACCCCTCTGCTCCTGGAGGGCAATCTGGAAGGTCCATCTTGAAGCACTACACTTGGTAGTTTATGACCAGAAAACGGTCATAAACTTTTGTCACTATTCTTAAGAAATTCTTCTTTCTTCTTGTCTTGAGTCACGCACAACTGTAACCCAAATCATTTGACATCAAACTAAGTATCCATTTTTAGTTAATTAAAAATCTTAGATATAAATAAATAGATACTTACAACAATCCAATATAATGCATACTTACATGTGACGAGGTTGTTTGCAAGCACTCTGCTAATAGACAGCACACGTCAAATGTGCATGGTTGTGACTGATATGATATAATTTACAAAATCACACAAATCTGTTATTTTATAGTTACATTATCATATCTTTCTAATAAAAAAAATACTCATTGATTATGGAATAAAGTGGCCTGTCATATTTCTCTAAGTTTATGCAGTTTCAGATACTGTAATGCTATGTCATAGTCAAAACAAGCACACATATTGATGGAAATCATAACTCGGCAAACAGCATTATCTGACACTATTTTAACATTTTTCATTAGACAATGAAATTCAGGTTTTTTACTGTACATAAATTCTACAGTAGAAGTCATATTCATCACCTGTTATATAATTAATATAAGTACATAACTGTATATTTCGAAATAGTAATGATTACATTATTGATAAAACAAATCATAGCATACAAAGGTAACTATCAATCAATTTAAGACTCAAAAAAGGACTAGGTAATGGCTTGTTTTAAAGAAAGTTCTGATTCTGAATTGTTTAAGGATCTTTGCTATAAGCAATACTACAAATAATATAGTTGCACTTACCAGTCACTACTAAAATGTTTTAATGAGGAATCACTATTTAATTAGTATGTAAATTATAAAATGTAACTAATATTTTGCTAGAATGTTATTGAAACTTAGCTTCATCAAAACGAGAAAGCAAATTTATCAAAGCACATACTTTTTAGTATTTATTTCACCAGTTGTAAATTACCTAATATCTTTTCTTTCTCTCTACGTTGGTTTCAAGGCGCCGCTTACACTCGAAGTCGTTTAATGGACTAACAGATAGGTAAAGTAAAGATTTTGCTAAAATTTGTATTGAATGATAATTTCGAAAAAAGTTGCATGTTTCGCATAGTTAAATCAAATAAAATAGTACTATATTTATTATCAAATTATTGTGTACTGACCTTTTGAAGCAGATGAAACGACGAATTCCGTCAATCAATTGTTTAAAGACTCAAATCTGTTTTTGCATTACCAAAATTGAATACATCGATGATAGCTGTTGGCTAACCTGTAACCTTCTCAATAGAGTAACGTGTAACAATCATCGCAGACGGCCTACAAGATTATCAAAACTATTGATTTCATACACGCTCCTTTTTGCAGCAACCAACTATTTCGGTAAAAGTCCCAATTTGGAAAGCCTCTTTTAATTGAAAAAAAAGAGTCAGCAGTATGATTATGCCGTCTTGAAAGTTGAAACAAAATATGATTAACAGTCACATAAATAGCCATCCAATTTAGTCGCGTAATAGTACAACTTGGCAACACCATAGACAAGGGTAGGAAAATCATAGAGTAAATGGTCTATGGCAAAATCAAGAAGTCATAAGGTGAATGCGAAGTAGTAGACCGCGAAATTCAAATTTTCTTAGGTTTTCTGCAATTTGCAGGTCAATGTCAGGTTGTATCTTGATCAAAATTTGATTCGCGACTATAACAGGTACGTATTTACAGAATTATGTTCAGGGCTAATTAACGTTAACAATTAACAAAATAATTACCGTTAAGTAACGTTAATTTCATGTGATACCTTACCTGTTCAAATTACCAGTAAATGAACGTTAATTAACATAACGCAAAATACATTAGTAACGTTAATTTTACCGTTAATTTAACTATGTTGCCGTTCCGCCACGCGCCAAACGCGTCGCCCGTACTGTTGCCACCGCGCTCAATCGTGTGTAATACCTACATTGAGTTTATTATTTATTTATTTATTTATTAGTTTTAAGAAGGCTTACAGACTAATTACAAATAGTAGGTACAGTCTGTCAAGAAAGTCATGAAAAGAATGTTTTGGGAACTACTGCTGTTCCTAATACTGGCAACACTGAAGAATTGCCGATCTGAGTACCTCAACTGTCAAATCGTAGCTTTGTGATTGATATTTTAGAATACTTTTGTGTTATTTCGAATGTTTTTAATTGTCTGACCGTATAAAGGCAAAAAATGAATCGGAATGTTTATAAGAGCGGTGCGAGGCAAATTATATTTAAAGTTTTTCAAGAGTGTTTGGCAGAATTTCAAGCTGGGACAAGCAAAGCCGATGTTTACGGTCGAACAGCAAAATTAACCGGTACGTAATTATATGTTAATGTTAAACACAGTAAAAGAAATATATACTCTTGAAAATCTTCTGTTTTTAAGTATAATTACCCGATTTTTATCATTGTTTATATTTCGTTGAGGTTATAAAATTACCTACGATTTATTATACTACCACTCAACGGTTTTGATCTTTTTGTGTTAATTATTTAGATGTGATTAAGGTATTTGTTATTTAACATGTCTATTGATTTCAGGTGTTTCCGAAAGCACAATTCGGCGGATAGTGGACGAAGGCATGAAGAATGGAGGTAATTTTGTAACGCCTGGAAAACACAGGAAAGGGCGACCTATAAAACACATCGATGATTTCGATCTATGTGCCATTCGTCAGAAAGTTCAGTTTTTCTATACAGTGCAGAATGAAGTTCCAACATTAAGAAAACTATTGGCAGTGGTGAAGGAAGATTTAAATTTTGATGGCAGCTATGAACTCCTTCGAAAAGTTTTAATTTCAATTGGCTTTAAATATAAGAAATGCCAATCAAATAGACTAGCTCTCATAGAAAAACCAGCAATTGCTTCAAAACGTGAGTATTATTTAAGGCACATCCTTGAAAACAGAAGACTGCCTGCAGAGCTTCAAAAAAACATTATTTATTTAGATGAGAGCTACATACACGAGTCTTACAAAGTAACTAAATGTTGGCAGTCTACTAATATTGCTGGTGTCCAACAAAATGTTTCTAAAGGGAAAAGGTGGATAATTGTACATGCTGGAAGTGAGAAAGGTTTTGTGCCTAATGCACTTTTAATATTTTCTGGTAAAAACAAGCAAGAAGATTACCATTCCGAAATGAATGCTCAAAATTTTATAAAATGGGTAACTGAAAAGTTAGTACCCAATATATGTGAACCATCAATAATTGTGATGGATAACGCACCATATCACTCCATTATAACAAACAAGGTATAGTAATTTTTCTTTTATTACGTTATTATTACCCATCCTTTTTTAATTTGAAATTGAAATTAAACTACTAAATTTAGTTTATTTTTTTGCCCAGGCTCCTACATCTGCATCCAGAGTTGATGAAATCAAATTGTGGCTTCTTGAAAATAACATTCCATTTGATGAAACATTGCGGAAACCATCCTTATTGATGCTTGTAAAAAAGCACAAACCTGAACCGATATACTACATTGATGAACTTTTAGGTGCACATGGTCATACAGTGGTAAGACTGCCTCCTTACCATTGTGATTTAAACCCAATTGAATTGGTTTGGGCAATAGTAAAAAGGCGAATTGCACAAAAGAATGTTTGTGGTCAAAATGTTGAAAAGTTGGCTGAAGAAGCATTCCAGTCAGTGACTCCACAAGAATGGAAAAACTGTGTTGACCATGTCATCAAAATTGAAAAAGAATATTTTGCCCGTGGAGGAACTCTCTATGATGATATAGACAGATTTGTCATCTCAGTGAGCGATGATAGTTCTAGTGAGTCAGAAGAGTCGGAAGTGGATGAATTTAATCATGCAGGTGTTTCAGGCAACATTTCAGGAGTCGAATATCTCGACTCTGATTATTTGAACTCGGATTAATAAAGAAATATTTAATAAACTCTTATTTTTTTTTTTTGCAATTGCTCTGATATCAATATTCATTTATTTATTTATTTATCACAAAATTCCATCAGCGTCATGTTGAGACGAACTTTGCATTTTGTGGTAGATAAATGTTAGTAAATGAAAGCACGAAAACAAGGGTTGGGCAAAACAAATATTCATAATACACACACATCTATTATTTTCTAATTTACATGTATATATAAAATCAGGTAATTAACATCACAAACAAACTACAGAATACATAAATATTAGGCACCAGTTAAAATTTAATGTCATTTGAATGGAAAGTAGTAGGATGAGGAATGTTGTTCACCACTAACAATGAAAGTCAAAACTCTTTTTTTACACTCTGAGTGTCAGATAGTTAGACGAGTGTCAGATATCTGGCAGGTTACCTACTTGACAGTAAAGAGACCATAATAATAAATGAGTAATTAAGTACTATTTCATAAAAAGAAAAGTATCAAAAACTTTCGGTCAAAATTTATAGGGATACCATACAATTGATAGTGGTGCCCTCCCTTTTTTTCATGACTTTCTTGACAGACTGTAACAACAACATATTATCAAGTTGCTAATAACAAGCCTCCACAGATATATAACATATCGATTACCTAAAGTCGAGCAATTAAAGTGCATTGTATACATAAGTAAATATTTAGGTTAGTTTTATTTATTTAAGTTGCTACATATGAGTTTAAGAACCACTAGGCGGCGCATCATTCACAAAAAAAATGAATTGGCTTTTTTTTTTTTTTTTTTTTTTTGTGGATGGGAAATCATCCAATGACCCCTCCCGCTCTGGGTGGAGCAGAAGGGAGTGTCAGACTCTTACTGACTAAAACCCACCCGTGTTCCTTCCTTAGCCCTTTGTGTTCCGGGGTAGCGGTAACCCTTTCGGACAATCCCGCTGCCCCGGCAGGCTTCGGCCCTTTCGGGCCCCTTCCTTGCTGCTGACATCTCTTTGAGGCGCGCGTGGAACACGTACGCGCCGTCCGGCACGGGCCTGGTCCTGATCGGACGGAGAGTTACCCATTACTCTCCGCCCGCAGGCCCGCGCCTACGGTGGCCGGGAGTCGTCTCGCGGCTCCCGACGCCCGGGGCGTCTCCCGCGGCGGCTGGGACGTGAGGCCCTCTCCCTCAGCCGTCCCGCCACCTCCTTCGCTAGCATGACTGCTTCGCAGAAGGAGGTGACTGCCTCCCACTCCCTCTCGCCCCGGACCATGGCTTGAACCAGGGCCGGGCGCGAGAGGTCGCCGCCGCCGCCGATCGCCTCTGCGAGAACACGGCGGTGCTCCGCCCAATTGGGGCATACCGCCACCGTATGCTCCACCGTGTCCTCCGGGCGACCCTCGCAGTGGTGACACCCGGGCGTATCCTCCCGCCCGATAATGTGCAGGTACCTCCCGAAACACCCGTGTCCGGTGAGGACCTGCGTCAGGCGGTAGGTGAGGGCGCCGTGGCGCCTCTCTAGCCACTCCTCAAAGAGGGGTCTTACCGCCGCTATCGCGGCGTGCCCTGCGCTGGGTTGCGACAGTCGCTCTTTCCATGCCGCCATGAGATCGCGCCGGAGGTCGGTCCGCTCCGCTGCGATTTGCCGCGGAAGCGGAGTTTCCCCCCGGCGTAGTGCCTCCGCGCGCCACTCGTACAGGCGCGCGAGGACTATCGCCTCCAGATCCCACGGCGGCAGTCCGGCAAGGAGGCTTGCCGCCTCGCCCGAGATCGTGCGGTATCCCCGGATCAGCCTTACGGCTACCACCTTCTGGGGCGCGTTCAAATAGTGGGCGGCTCGCCGCCGCAGTGAACGCGCCCACACCGGGGCCCCGTACAGGGCCATGGACCGCACGACCCCCGCGTAAAGCCTCCGGCAGGAGGCGTTTGGCCCCCTCAGGTTGGGCAAGAGCCGCTTGAAGGCGGCCCCGGCCCGTTCCAGCTTGGGAGCCAAACGTCGGAAGTGCTCGACGAAGTTCCACCGGCTGTCGAGGACGAGACCCAGGTATCTCATCGTTGTCTCGACGCCGATGTGAACCCCTCCTGCCGTTATTTGGGATCCCGAAGGCGGCCCGTTCCGAGGCCCATGAAAAGACATGGCCTCGGACTTGTGCAAAGCCACCTCGAGACCCAACTGCCGGATCCTCTCCACGACTATCGCAACCCCGCGTGTCATCGCGTCGGCCGCCGCCTGATGCGACCTCCCCTGCGCCAGGACTAGCGTGTCGTCAGCGTAGCAAACCACGCTGACTCCATCAGGGAGATCGGCCCGCAGCACCCAGTCGTAACCGATGTCCCACAGGAGCGGCCCCAGAACCGATCCCTGTGGGACACCGCACGACATCTCTCGCCGGTTCCATTCCCCGTTGCGACCGGGGTAGATGACGGCTCTGTCCGTCAGATACGCCCCGACTACTCGACGGAGGTAGGTCGGCACCCGGTGATACCGGAGTGCCTCCCCAATGCAACTCCAGGGCAGGGTGTTAAACGCGTTGGCGATGTCGAGTGACACCGCCACGACCACCCCACCCCGGGACACCGCGTCCCCCGTCGTGAGGGCCCTCACGCGCATGATGGCGTCCACCGTCGAGCGCCCCTTGCGGAAGCCGAACTGGCTGTCCGCAAGATCCGGCCCCGTCCTCACCAGGTGCCCGACGAGGCGGCCCGCAATCACTCTCTCAAAGAGCTTGCCGACCTCGTCGAGCAGCACGATGGGCCGGAATGCGGACGGAGAGTCCGCAGGGCGCCCTGGCTTCTGTATGAGGACCAGCTTCCCCGTCTTCCAGCGGAGTGGAAACTGGCCCCTCTCCATGCATGCGCTCAAGAGCGCCTCTAGTCGGGGCCCGAGAGCCCCTGAGGCCAGGACCCAGGCCTTACCCGGCAAGCCGTCGGGTCCTGGGGCGGCATTTTTGGCCTTCAGCCTATCTACCGCCACTCTCAGATCTACCCCGGTCACCTCAGGGATGTCGTCGTCGTCCGCGTGGTCCGCTTCAGGCACCGCAAGTGGCGGAGCCATGGGCGGGGGAGTATGCTCCGCCCGTGAAGGGAACAGAGCGCTCACCACCTCCTCCACCAGCTGGGGGCGGAGACTCTGCGTCAGCGGGGGGGCCCAGGTGCGGAGTTTATTCCGCACCATTTTATAAGGGCGCCCCCATGGATCTCTGTTCAGAGTCTCCACCATCTCCTCGCGGGCCATATCCTTGGCCCGCTGGACAGCCTCGCGGAGGGCGGTCTTCGCCGCTCTGTACCCCTCGTACAGCTCCGCCTCCGTGGCTTCCGCATCCGGAGGGCGGATGCGGAGCCTGCGGTGCCTGGTGTACAGGTGTCGCGCGTCGACGCAAGCCTTGCGTAGCGACTCCACCTCCCGCGACCACCAGTACACCTGACGTCGGGCGCGTCCTGGCCGGACTCGGGGCATTGCCACGTCGCATATCTCCGACATGGCCTCCCGGAACCACTCCGCCTCATCGTCGATATCGGCAGGCCTGTCCGGTGATGACACCCAGGCCTGCACGATCGAGGCTTCCAGGAGGAGCTCCCGGTCCAGCTGCTTCAGCGCCCACCGCGGACCACTCGGGGCCTGTTGGACCGGCGCGCTGGAGGTCTGGGTGGAGACGTCGAACCGGATATACCGGTGATCGGAGTAGGTCTCCACCTCCTCCATGACACGCCAGTCAATAACACTCCGTGCCAGAGCGGGGCTGGCGAACGAAATGTCCACCACGGACTCGCCCCGCATCCGCACACACGTGGGAACAGAACCCCGATTTAGGACGACCAGGCCTGTTTCCAGAGCCCAGTCCTCCACCATCCTGCCCCGCACGTCCGTGCAACGGGAACCCCAGGCCAGATTCTTGGCGTTGAAGTCCCCGAGCACTAGTACGGGGAAGCGATGGTTTCCGGCGACGACGACACTCAACTCTGTTAAAGAGTTCTGGAACTCGGCGAGAGTTCGGCTCGGAGAGAAGTACACTCCCACTACTACTATCTCTCCGAACCGTGCTGCTACGCACCCCTGTCCCTTCGTGACTCCTTCGAGGGACGGGGTGCCGGCGGCGGCCGACGAAATTAGGGCCACTGAGCCGCTCAGGTCCTCCACCCAGTCATCCCTGGGCGGGACAAAGTACGGCTCAGCGACCACGGCGATGTTGATCGACCACTGCGCCATGCTCTGGAGCAACAGGTCCTGGGCGCAGGCGCAGTGGTTGATGTTCGCCTGGAGGAGGCGTAATGGAGCCATCACTCCTCCATTTCAGCCCCCTCCTGGGCCCCTTGCGAGGGCCCCTCCACGGTGGCGGCGGCGATGGTAGCGGCAGCGGCGGTGACGGCGGTGGCGTCGGCGGCGGCGGTGGCGGCGGTGGCGGCAGCAGAGGCGGCAGCGACGGTGGTGGTGGCGGCGGTGGTGGCGGAGGGCCTCCCTTTCCTCTTGGCTCCGTCGGGTGGAACGCAGCACTTGCTCCCTGCCCGGTGCTCGGCCGGCTTGCCGGCAGCCGCACATGCGATTGGCTAAGAGCGTCCTCATTGTGCTTATCTTAGTGCAAAAAAAGTTTACATCATGTTCAGAAGATACGTCATTGAAGCTTCGAGCGCTTCTTATAAGAAAAGCATTATGCCTAGAAGCGGCCTTTTACGTAATCCGATATTGTTAGTAAAAGTCAACTTTGCTAATAGTTCAGGGCAGTCAATCGAGCTATTCGCTATTTTAATCAAAAAACACACATCATTAATGAGTCACCTACGATCCAATGGCAGAAAATGGTACCTCTTGCAACGGTGACTGTAATCTATGGATATTTGGTGTGCTTTGTAATCAAGATATCTCAGAAACTTCTTCTAGATGCCCTCAATGCGAGAATTGTAGATCCCATATTGAGGGTTCCAGACTTGCGATGCATATTCCAAGTGACTGCGCACGAACGAACAATACAAAACCTTGATCGGCTTCAGAGAACGGAAGCAGGCTGAGGCTCTGATAACAAATCCTAGTGCTTTCGAGGCCCTGCCCACGATACTGTCAATGTGTTGATCAAATAGTAATTTACTATCCTGTATAACACCTAAATCCCTAATGCTGTCAACCTTGCTCAAAGTTAGTCGATTGAGACTATAGATTGATTTTACTATAGACTTCTGGCGCGAGAAGGTCATTTGAAAACATTTAGAGACATTCAATTGTAGCAAATTATGTTTGCAATATTCCTCAAACCTATCAAGATCAGCTTGCAACTGGTTGGCATCAGAGATATCACGTATAATCTTATGAATCTTCATGTCATCAGCGTATAACAGCACATAAGAGTGCTTGAAGCAGTTTACAACATCAGATATAAATATAGTGAAAAGCAAGCGAGTTAACAACCTTTTTTGTCTTGTATCATTTTTGATTATCCGACTTCTTTTTTATAGTTTTAGTTATGGACGTTGATTTAATGTTGTTAATTTGAAATATTATTAATGAGTAAATTATAAATATGGCTTAAATTGTGACATTTATTATTTTTGATAGTGAGTTTAGCTCGTTATTGGGTTTACGTACAAATATTGAAAACACGACTGATTTTACTTAGTTTTAGTAGTACTACTATTGTTTTTTATTGTTTATTTAATTGTAATTATTAATTTTATATCTTTTGAATAGCAAGGTACGGTGAAATCAACTTAGCTTAAGGCAGTAATTACCGCGAAATTCAATTTTTCTTACGTTTTTAGCAATTAGCTGGTCAGTGTCAGGTTGTATCTTGATGAAAAGAAGAAATCTTTTAGGGAAAAGTGTTTATGGTACAAATCTCACTTATAAAGATGTATGAATGTTTCTTATGATTATGACGTTCGAGACGTTCTGTAAATACGTACCTGTTATAGTCGCGAATCAAATTTTGATCAAGATACAAGCTGACACTGACCTGAAAATTGCAAAAAACGTAAGAAAATTTGAATTTCGCGGTCTACCACTTCCCATTCACCTTAACTATAAAGCAGGTTTTATGTTTTTTGATTTTTTTTAATAACCATTATTTTCGCCGTAAAACGCAAATACCTAAACTATTGGCTCTGCCTGCCGCCAAGCACCGCACTCTGTCTCGCTCTCACTCAGTCCGCAAGCAGTATAGTGTGAGCGAGATAAAGAGTGAATTTTAGCTGAGGTAGTATAGGCTCTTAAGAATTATAGGCCCATCTCACTTCTGAGCAATGTGTACAAACTGTTTTCAAGAGTCATCACGAACCGTCTCGCGCGCATGTTTGACGACTTCTAGCCTCCCGAAAAAGCCAAATTTCGTAAAGGCTTTAGCACCGTAGACCACATGCATACGCTGCGATAGGTTATACAGAAGACCGAAGAGTATAATCTGCCTCTCTGCTTAGCGTTTGTCGACTACGAGAAAGCCTTTGGAGACATGGGCTGTTGTACTGCAGTCTCTTCAACGGTGCCAGATCGGCTATCGGTACATCGAGATGCTGAAATGTCTGTACGAAAACGCCACTATGTCAGTCCGACTGCAGGATCAGGCCTCGAAACCTATCCTTCTGCAGCGAGATGTGAAACGGGGAGACGTTATCTCTCCGAAACTGTTCACCGCTGCACTGGAGGATGTCTTCAAGGTTCTGGGCTGGAAAGGGGCTGGCATTAACATCAATGGCGAGTTCATAACTCACCTTCGGTTTGCCGACGATATCGTAATTCAAAATATTAAATAATAAATGTTTATTTGAATCTCTTGATTCTCTTCTTCTTCTTCTTGATTTTCTCTTGATTCGTGATTCGTGTTTTTACATTCATCTAGACATAATTCTCATCTTGATGTTGGATAAATTATCAGTTATCAACTTATCACACTTAGCACTTCTCACGCGTAAGAATCGGGAAATGTTTTGATCGGCACGGCATCAGAGCGCGGGGCTACGGCGGGCGGCCCGCCGCCGAGCGCCTCGTTCCCATATACTTCAACATCACCAGATTAACCGTTCTAAAAGTAACGTTAAAATTATCGAAAATTAGAAAAAAACGTTAATAATGATTTCCGGTAAAAAGTAGCAAAAATAACGTTAAATCTATTACCATTATTTGAATATTAACGGTAACGAAGGTAACGTTATGAAAATTTTTAGCGGTATCAGCGGTATTTCAGGTGCCACTTTTCGATATTTTTCTATACAAATTTCGGGAGAATATTACTCCACTGTTTGACAATGTGCATCCAAAGTTATACATGATATCGTTTTGACTTATTATTAATTGTGTTTGTACGGAAACATAATAGTAAAATAAAAAGCCATTAAAAAGTTATGAGCCAACAAAGATTCGTTTTTCTTGCTATTTTTAAAGTAACTTTGGGTGTCATTATGTAATAAAAGAAATATAAAATCTTCAAAACCAAGTCCGTACCGACAAAGCTCAGTTATCGAAGAGAACAATAAACTTTATTTGTAATTGATTTATGCAGTGGTTTTTTCATAAAACTCGATTTTCCGAAGTACTTTTCAAATCTTTTTACGCGAACGGTGTTTCTGTGCGTGAGAACTAGACGTTGTTCGTGTAGACTAGCGTCTAACTGCTCATCACTGATATTAGCGCTGTCGGACACGAAGCCAGGCGAGACAGCGTGCTTTTTGACCATGACCACCAGCGAGTTCGAGCTCGCGACTAGTTTACTCTTAAAGCCCTGGTGCTGGGCCAACGTGTAGAGGGTTACTTGGCGCTTGTTCGGTAGTTGGCGCCAGCGCTGGCCGGCGAACCGTATTGTGTCGGTTTTTCGTACACACATCAAAGGATTTTGGCGAGCTCCGCAAACAGTGTTCACTGTTCACACATTGGCGTCTTATTCAGTTCTGTTCTGAGTTCTTTGTTATTTGTCAGCAAAGACAGTAGTGCCTGAGCGATATTTACGTTCCCGATTTTCGATGACAATGACGGGCGATATGGACAAGCAATGAGATATTACAATTTATAGAAATGTACAGGGGCCAGCACATCAAGCTACCCCAATCTGTCAGATATTCCCGATTGAAGATGAACCTTATTCCTTTGTGCTAAAGTTGAAAATCTATCAAAGAAATTTGACAGATTCGGGTAGGTTGACCTGCCGGCATCTGTACATTTCTATATAATAAGGAATTAACCTATAATAAGGAATTCAAAACATATGTAACAAGTAACAACATAGGAATAAAAAATAATTGAAAAATTAAAATAAAATAAATCTATACTAATATTATAAAGCTGAAGAGTTTGTTTGTTTGTTTGTTTGAACGCGCTAATCTCAGGAACAGGAAGGTCCGATTTGAAAAACTCTTTCAGTGTTAGCCCATTCATCGAGGAAGGCTATAGGCTATATATCATCACGCTAAATCCTATAGGAGCGGAGCACCAATGAAGAATGTTTCAAAATCGGGGTATTTTTTTCCTATTGAGAGCTTCCGCTGCGTGCGCTGCGTAAACGGTTAAAGTTTCGCAAAAATCATATATGACAGAATTGTTCCCCTTTAAAAGCTTTAAAAAAAAGTCCGCGACAGCATATGTCTATCTTTTAAGGTTAGCTCACTATAACCTCTTTTATGCTAACCAAATTTGTTCTAAAATAATGCATTATTTGCGAAGGTGTTTTTATAAACATGGTATTAATCCTTATCCAAATAAATACGTTATTCATCACATGTATTTAATTTTGAACAAAATTGCCTCTGACATCATTTGATTTCAATGTATATCTTAGGAGATATCATAGTTTTAAAATAATACTAATAATAAAGCTGAAGAGTTTGTTTGTTTGAAACACGGTTTGAAAGCTCTAAATCTCTGGAAGTATTGGTCGCTTAAATAAAAATATTTTTGCATTTGATAGCCCAGTTCTTGAGGAAGGCTATATTCTATTAAACTTGACGCTAGGACCCTTAAAACGAAGTAATAGCGCAGGCCGGCGACACGTTGCGACGGGGTGGGTCGGGGAAACAAAAAAAAATTACGCGGACGAAGTCGCGGGCAGAAGCTAGTACTTATATAATATTTTTAGGAACCAGAAGTGGATATTATCAAAAAAAGAAATAACAGCTACGAACTATTTTAAACAATCGAAAAAGATTAATAATTAGAACACAAAAATAATTATAACGAAACTAATGCTATTCCGAATTTCCGACCATGACCATTGAACATGCAGCTTCCCTCATCATTCATCTACGTACTTATCCTTTTCACAACTATTTCGGGTTAGGCTTCCAATCTAACCGGATGCAAGTGAGTACGACAATTTTTTTTCACACGGTGCGACTTTAACTCTCTTCTTGACAAAATGATACAGTGGCCCCGATTCTGTTGTTCACAAACTAAACTAAATTTAAGTTCAGTGCATCTTTTTCTTTCTATTTCATTACGAAAAGGACAAAAGATAAATATTAGTTTAGTCCTTTCAAATTAGTCAGCGCCTGACGTAAATTGACGTATTTTTAGTAGCCAATTTTTTAATCACGTCTAAACTTGTCTATGGATTATCTAATTTGACAGGACTAAACTAATTTTTATCTCGCGATCGGCAGCGGCGGCGACCTCTCGCGCCCGGCCCTGGTTCAAGCCATGGTCCGGGGCGAGAGGGAGTGGGAGGCAGTCACCTCCTTCTGCGAAGCAGTCATGCTAGCGAAGGAGGTGGCGGGACGGTTGAGGGAGAGGGCCTCACGTCCCAGCCGCCGCGGGAGACGCCCCGGGCGTCGGGAGCCGCGAGACGACTCCCGGCCACCGTAGGCGCGGGCCTGCGGGCGGAGAGTAATGGGTAACTCTCCGTCCGATCAGGACCAGGCCCGTGCCGGACGGCGCGTACGTGTTCCACGCGCGCCTCAAAGAGATGTCAGCATTAGGAAGGGGCCCGAAAGGGCCGAAGCCTGCTGGGGCAGCGGGATTGTCCGAAAGGGTTACCGCTACCCCGGTACACAAAGGGCTAAGGAAGGAACACGGGTGGGTTTTAGTCAGGAAGAGTCTGACACTCCCTTCTGCTCCACCCAGAGCGGGAGGGGTCATTGGATGATTTCCCATCCACAAAAAAAAAAAAAAAAAAGCCCCAATTAAAGGTACTTACTTACAATATATATTGGTCTATGCTTACTTATATCTTGTGTTTCTGGTAGAGTCCACAAAATCTTTTTGTCTCGATTTCTTCATTCGCCGATTTTATAAAATGTAACTTTCTCTAATTTATTTTACGATAGGTGTTTAGGTATTTCCAGTAACACTACAAATTTAAGTTGGCACCAATCTTGATCAAGTTTAAGCATTATAAATGATGGGTCAAAAGTTGCACTGCGACCGTAATGTCTTGCTCTCGGCTATAGCTTACACCGTTAAAAGAATATCACCACGGCTTGCGGCAAGTAAAACCGGTTTTTATAGTGAACATGTGAAGCGGTTAATTATATAAACAGTGTTCCGTATCTAAGTATATTAATATAATAAAGCTGAAGACTTTGTTTTTTTTGTTTGAACGAGCTAATCTCTGGAACGGATTTGATTTTTTTCATAGCCCAAATCTTGAGGTAGGTTATAGGCTGTTTTAAAACTGCATCACGCTAGGACTTGCTTAGCAAATAAAAAAGAACTTTTTTACAAAAAAAAACACAACAAAGTGAAAAATAACTTTATTTTCGGAAGTCGATGTCGTTGGTTCCGCATTTTCGTTTTTGTAGGGTTTTTCTTTGGAAGTCGGTTGTTTTTTTTTTTGTAAAAAGTTTTTATTTTTCAGTTTTTATTGTACAGACGCCAGCACATCAAGCTACCCGAAACCACAGATTACTGAATAGTTACTACGTAACAGATACTTCACTCAGTAGAAAATTTCCAATACCTATTACGATAATTGCCTACTCCCTCGCGTCAACAACCACTGTATGCTAAAATGCGCCTAAATGCTCAAGCGTACAGCAGCGATTGCTTCGCACCGCGCGATTCCACAGTAATCGCAGGGCTGCCTCTTCGATAAAATTAAAATAACATAACTTTTTATCTATGTTATTGAGAACTGTGAATATGTTCTGACTTTTATGTGGCAGTTAAAAATTTTATCATTTATAAAATATTTAACCAACTTAAAAAAAAGGAGGTGATCAGACATACAGGCAAAACTGAGATGTTTGACTTGTATGGTTTGTAGGTATGTATGTTTGTGCGCGATAATCTCGCTTTTGGCTAAACCGATATCGATGCGGTTTTCAGAAAAGGATTTGTTACATTTAGGAGAACGTTTTAAAATAAGTATACTTCTTAGTTTGATGATGATCTTCGGAGATGTTCACTAGAAATGAAAAAAAAAGCCTTAAAAGCAGTTTATATTCGAATGTTTTCTTTCGAAGAGTGCATCTTCTGTACCTTATACTATTAATTATTCTGTGGTATAACGTTTCTATGTAACAAAATTATGTAAATCTGTGTCTGAAAGGCAAGCTAATGCTTAGTATATACCTATTAAACTGTCAAATTCTAAGTGGATACCGGTGTCCGCACACCTACTGTCTTTTAATTATGTCTCTAATGACGGTATGTGAATGGAAAAAAATGTAAACGACAAAAACTAGTAATAATTTATCACTTACCTTTCTTCATTGACAGGTAAATGGAAAAATGTTAGGTGTTTATCCCTTCTTTTGCTTGATTTACACCCATCTACAGCACATAAGGCACCACACGGCATCGTAATACGCGTACGAACGAACAGCACTATTAAAATTGAACGGCGTGCGCGCGCTTCGCTTGCGAAAACCGCACTGAATTTGATCCGCCGGCGGACCGAGACCGCTCGGCTGGGCGGTAGGCACTCATAGCGCGCAAGTACATGGAGTGACGGAGGCCTGCCGAAACTGTCAAATTTTCCCAATCAACTTTGAACCTGACACTTCACTACATCACTACATAGTATAAAACAAAGTCACTTTCTCTGTCCCTTTGAACGCTTAAATCTTTAAAACTACGCAACGGATTTTGATGCGGTTTTTTTAGTAGATAAAGTGATTCAAGAGGAAGGTTTTTAAGTATAATACATCATCAGTACATAGTATAAAATAAAGTCGCTTTCTCTGTCCCTATATCCCTATGTATGCTTAAATCTTTAAAACTGCGCAACGGATTTTGATGCGATTTTTTTAATAGATAGAGCGATTGAAGAGGAAGGTTTATATGTATAATAACATCCATTAAATAGTGGAGAAATACTGTTATTTTTGAGGTTTCTAATGTGATGTCGTAAATAATTACATTTTTTCCGCTTACATTGCAAACGCAGGCTGAACCCTACGAGATTTATCAAAATAATGTACTACAGTATTGTACACCTTAAAAAGGTCTACAAAAAAGTCCGCGATGTTATACGTCTAGCTCTTAGGGATAACCGACAATAACCATTTTTTATCCTTTAGTTTTTACGAGAAATAATGGCTTATTTACGAAGCTATTTTACGCAATACAGCACTAATCCTTATCCAATTAAGTACCTTAAATACATTGTGCATTTAATATAGATCAATATGGCCCTTTACAGCATGTAATTTAAGTAAATATTTTCGAAGATATTACAGATTTAGAATGTAGGGACATAGGGGTACACGCGCCGTCGGCGCAGGGAGGCCGGCGGCGCACAGTGTTCGCAATCATTAAATTACGAGCTACTTTGATTTTAATACGAAATTTTTAATTTAAATGTAGGTAGGTACATGGTTGTGGACTTATACAAGAAAAACACATATATTACTAAGTATATGTTGTATTCATATAGTGCTTACATATTTTTATATCTTTCTTTATTATAGTCTACAAATAAAATAAAATAAAAATACGTTTACTTTAAGAATTTTTTAAATAAGCGGCCCTGAAAAAGGCCTTGATCCAATGTGAGTGACTGAGCACGATGATCCAATGTCTACTCGCCGTTTGCCTCTTCATCCGATGAGTGTGTTCTTTCAGGTGCTTCAGGAGCTTTCAATAACTGCAATACTTCTGGCGCCAAAGTAAATAACGGTAGCCATATTGCGTTTACCAGTTTTTGTGAAAGTTGTTTGATATAGGCAAGCTCATCCGGAGAATAGCCCGCCACCAACCTCTTCCTCCGCTTTTTCTTTGCTGATGCACTTAGCCCAACGAAATCCATCCTTCGAGCTACAGCAGATCGAGCAGGTGAACATTCAGGTTGACCAGGTGGTACAGGTTGTCCAACATCTTGATTTTGTACTGACCAAAGCTCTCCTTGCAGCCAGTCGTTGCATTTTAAAACAAACTTCTCTTTGTTCCTAATAGCATTCCATTTCTTAGTTAGCACAGCAGAAAACACCTTTATTTTATTTTTAATAACTTCTACTGGAAGTCCTGGAATTTCTGAACCATCCGAGCAATAGAGGATCCCTTATTTGCTTGATTTACCAGTTTATCACGACATAAAAGCTCGAAAAGGTAAAGGCGTGTTATTCCTCTGTTAACACCTGTTGAACGAAAAAATCACATCACTCAAAAGTCGAGGTGAGTCGAATATTGAGACTAGATTCATTCGAAAGCTAGATAAATACTCGAGTTGCATAAAAAAATATGGACGGCTGGAATTGGCTGGGAAAAAGTTGGACTCTATTTACGTTTACTCTTTTTTGCAAATTTGGTTATTTTTTTCAATTCATATTTTATTTATTTTCTCATAATTCGAATACAAATATGATTAACAAATTGGTGTATATCTTACCTGTGGATGTGGATCCCATGATGAACCAAAAATTTTATAATAAAACTCAAAAATACTTGTAAGAACAGAGCGTCAACATGTACGATCATTAGCGGCTAACAAAAGCGACTGACCGGTATTGTTATCGCGTGGGGTTAGTGCAGTGCTGAGCGGTGAAGATGTCCCGGAATCGGGCAATTAGGCGTAGGAACGAGTTGTACAACTAATAATGTACTCTAATCACATGCAAATTTCAATTTATATTGCCATGATATTTATACCTAAAGTAGCTCGTAATGTAATAATTACGAACACTGTGCGGCGGCGCGTTTAAAAATTAAATTAAGGGCCTATACTACCTCAAATGGCTTAGCATGATCCTCCGTTATGTCGAAAATACTGCAGCATTAATTTTGAAATAAATATATGGTAAAGTTGAGGATTAATGTTAGGTCTTATGTTAGACGAAAACACGATTTCATAAAATTTTCTCGATAGTAAAAAATTCCAAAGTTACCTCCAAACCGAACAATAAACCGCTGGTATTCAAAAAATACTTCTAATTAGATCATGAGACTTTGTATACTAAAAGAACTAACTATAAAGCAGGTCTTATGTTATTTACTTTTTTTTATTTACCATTATTTTCACCGTAAAAAGCAAATACATAAGCTATTAGCTCTGCCTGCCGCCTAGCACCGCACTCTGTCTCGCTCTCACTCAGTCCGCGAGCAGTATAGTGCGAGCGAGATAAAGAGTGAATTTTAACTGAGGTAGTGTAGGCTCTTAAACTTATTTAATTACATTTATTAAATGCACCCGTGCGAAGCTGGGGCGGGTCGCTAGTATTATATAAAACAAAGTCGCTTTCTCTGTCCCTATATCCCTATGTATGCTTAAATCTTTAAAACTACGCAACGGATTTTGATGCGGTTTTTTTTAATAGATAGAGTGATTGAAGAGGAAGGTATAAATGTATAATTTAGTATCAGCATTGCACCCGTGCGAAGCCGGAGCGGGTCGCTAGTTAGATATAAAGTTGAAAATCTTTTAAATAAAGACAGATTGTAGTAGCTTGATGTGCTGGCGTCTCTACCTACCCCACACAAATTTATTTAACACCACTTGCTATGTAAACGTCAGTGATAGAAAGTTATTATAATAAACATCATCAATATAAACTGAGTGGAAAAAATATCGTATTATTGGAGCAAACTCGAAAATTATCCAAGCAAAGTTAATAAAATTTATATGGGACATATAAATTGTGGCATACTTTATCCATTAAAAAAAGAATTTTGCAAATCCGTCTTTAATATGCAGGAGTTATGCCCGAACAAACATTTAAAAAAAATATATCAAACATCCGAATTGAGAACCTCCTCCTTTGAAGTCGATTAAAAAGTCAGAAATAACGCTAAGCGATGATTAAGGAATAGCACAGAATACTTAATAGAAATAGCGGGGGCGGATAATGTGACTATTACTTTTAGTAGGTATATTGTGGAGTCCTACGACACAAAACACAGAGAGTACAGAAGGCAATCTACATACAAAGTGCGCTCGAGCAACGCACACATAGGCACCGCTCATGGACACGATATCTCGGACTGGTTGGGACTAGCGCGAGCACGAGTGCCATCCGCTTGAGAGACGCGTCTGTAAAGTGCAAAAATGGAGCAACAAAAAAAATGTTACTCGTATTATAACTGTTTAGACGGTTGTATAAATTCAACATTAAACGGTGAATTGTCGTTTTTTAAGCTACCAGTTGTTTCAGAGAGGTAAGTAGGTACCTATTTGCTTGTGTTTCGAGGGTTTGTTTTAACGTAACACAGTAGTTAGGTAGGTAGGTAAGTGTCCCGGCCTCCGGCCCCGCGCCTTAGAGCATTAAACCAACCGGAGACGCAACGAGCACTAATATCTAAGCGAATAAGTCTGTCACTTTCATGGCGGGGGACGAGGCAACGCACACAAATAGTGATAACACACTAATGCATTTTCGATCGCGTTGTTACTCACGCACACGAAAAAATTATCGAACACAAGCATAAACTATACGCACACATGTACTAACTCACACAGAGACGCCCTGTCAGGATACGGGTTGACGTCATTTTTGTGTAAGCGATGAAAGTGCTTGACACTATCGATATTTTGCTGTCGATGAGTTCAGCCAATAGTTGTGATAAAAAAGGCTCTTCTTTAATTAATTGTTTTTTCATATTTACTTATCAAATTGATCTTCAATGCAGATCAATTCTTTTTAAATAGGTAACATAGGATTTAGATTTTAAAGTTAGTCTATAAGGATTCATTGCCACGGTACAAGAACTGCCGGTCGATTCTGTAAAAATCTCACCATGAAACCTTAGGTGAAGTGAGTTTGTTTTATCTAGGAATTGACACTATTGACAGCTCACTCCACGCTCACTTCACCTGAGTTTTCACGGTAAGATTTTCACAGAATATCATCGCTGCCTCGATGGTCTAGTGTTCGCAAGGATGAATGCTGAACACGACGTTCTGAGTTCAATACCCGGGTCGGGCAGTGTTATTGGTTTTCTTATTAGGAATTTCTCAGTAGCAGCACGGAGTCTCTTGATATTAGATTGTATTCTAGAACATGAAGCTTCAAAATGCTGTGAGTAAATTGTACTAGTACGTTTAGGAGTCCACGAAACATGATTTGCTCAAGGCCAAATCCAAACATCCCGAGTCATTGCATCTTTTGGAAATCTGAAAAATTAATAGAATAACACAGGGACTGAATTACCCAAAAATAAAGGTACCTTTAAATTTGGGTATGACGTCATACCGTTAAATAACGATAACCGAAATATAACGATATCGTTATTTTTTAAAGTAACCGTATTTTAAGGTACGAAATTCATACCGGTATATTTCAGTAGAAGTAACATAACCTTTTTAATAATATCAGTACCAATACCTTAACCTTTTAAAATAAGGATATCTGACCAAGATTATGTCTGGACTTTAAAAGAGACTGTGACCTCTGAGTTTGTTTCGGCCTTTCTTCTCAGAGTAGTCAGTTAGGAAACGACGACCTCATCTCGTTTTAAAAAAATATGATTGACGTGTAAAAGTGTTTGTACAAACCTACTTACAGAAATAAAATCATTTATCATTCATTCAAGGGTTTCTTTGACACACCGGCTCGCCACTCTGTCTGTTTCTGTCATTAGCGATTGTTAAATCACTCCATGTCCTTCACGCGCTAACTGCCTACCACTAGTACAACAAACATAAGGTCAAGTTGCAGCAAGTTGTTGTAGACACCCCCGTGCACCTGCGCCGCGCCGTCACCATGTTTTTCGGTACCGAAATCGTATAGCGGTTAAATAACAATTTATCCTAACCTTTATTTATATGGGTACCGGTATAGCTCAACATCTATTTTGAATCGGTACCGTTATATTTTTGAGGTATCTTAACCTTTAACCGTAACCGCTTTCAGTCCCTGGAATAACATACTCATAAAGTCGATATCGATATTTGTTTCTATGCTGTCACAGCCCTCATTTTGCTACAGTGTGGCCTGATTTTAAATATAAAAATTGCGTATTTTCCGGATAACTTGACTCGTAAATATTTTATAGTAATGAAGAATAACGATATGAGAAAATTGTAAGAGATTTGTGGAATATAAGTTTGATATCATTAATCAATTATTTGATAATAAATAGCAATTTTTTAAAGGCTTTAGTAAAAAAATCTTATAAAGTAACAAAATAAGTTGTAAACAGTAATAAGAATAACAAATGCGAAATAGAAGTTTGAAATAATTGTCAATATTTATAAATTACAACTTTAAAAATTACACTAAATTAGGTCTTGTAAAATTTAGTGGCAGCACTCATTGACCGACAATATTTTTTGGTTTTTTGCAAATTTATTGCATTTTATGTTATTATTAGGACAAAATAATACTTATAGATGGAAAGTAAGGTTATCCTTTTGTTTACTAGATGTTTCCGATCTATTTTTTCACGAAAAAACACTGCAATTCGGCATTTTTCTCTTACGTTCGTTCCACGCTAGTGTGATTTGCTGAATGACGTGGAACGCGCGGCAACTAGTTTTATATGACTGATATGACCGGCGGTCTCGTACCTTTGGCAGCGGGGAACGCCTGACAATGGCGTCTCCGGTTGGTTTATTGCTCTAAGCCCCGCGCCGTAAAAGCGAACATGACTTTGTGAAAAATTTGTAATACTTAACAATAACATTAAAATTAAAATATTGGTGCCGATTCTCTTGTACACCAAACTAAACTAACTAAACTATCACTAAAATTCCTTACTTTTGGCTATGAGAATCTTAAAGCTATTCTTCAAAACATATCTCTAAAAAAATAATTTTACACAAACAAATCGAATTTGACAATCGCGACTCCACGTGGTAAGTAGATACTTATTTGCCCTACTCCGTGTTTTTTTTTTAACCGAAGATGCGCAGTAGGGCAGCCACGACGTCTTTTATATGGAATTTTTCACTTTTGTATGGAAAATATGAAACATTATTACCAACGTGTTGAGTTTTAGGGGTTAACGGGTTTCCTAAAGGGGGTCGAAATTTTCATTATTTTTGCGATAGGACACACCGTTTTCGAGATATATAAGCAAAACAAAAGAAAATAAAGGAAACAGGACTTTTTTTTGCACCTGAAGTCGAGGTGTTGGTGTGAGTTTTAGTTCATGCCAACTAATTTTATTCCACACCTTTTTAGTCGCGATTAAAAATAGTCAGATTTAGTTAGAAAAGCTAAATTTTAGGTGAAAAACGTCAAATTTCTATTTTAAGTAAACTAATATCTCAGTGCCATCTTAGTGCTGTCAAACTAAAATATAGTTAAGTTTTTTCAGAATGGGAAATCGTCGTTTGACAGGAATAAACTAAATTTTGGTGATTTTTAGTCTAGTTTAGACGCATTTGTGACAAGAGAATCGGCACCATTTTAGTTATTATTGGTTTATATTTCCTTTCTTCCTGTTTCATTCTCAACAATAAATCAAACAACTAGATACGAGTTTTTTTGTTCATAAACCAAAGTTCACAACCCTAGCGCGACCGCCGAGCGTAGGTATGAAAAGTGAAGTACAGAGGCCGCTACCCCAGATTTTCCCAATTGAATATGAACCTTATTCCTTTGTGCTAAAGTTGAAAATCTATCAAAGAAATTTGACAGATTGGGGTAGGTTGACCTGCTGGCGTCTGTACATACATGTGATTGCCTTCTGTAGGTACTCTCTGTGTTTTGTGCCTACGACTTCCACGCGAAGTCGCGGTGGTCGCGGACAAAGGTAGTTATTAAATAAATTTTGTTGTTATTTTTTCGTGAGTGGATTCTTCACAGTTATGCCCAGAGGGTATTTTCTGGGCATAATATTACGCGGGGTAAACATGCCTATTATTGGCAATTATCAGTTCCAATAATAACGTTGTCACGTACTTAAGTATATTCTTATTATAGTTATACCATTGCAGAGTAGGTATAGGTACTACAAATTACCTAGCACCAACCTATGTCCCTAGGTACCTAAAAAAAAAAACGCCAAAACATGCTGGATCTTACTCTGAAAGAGGATCGGTAGGTACCTATCTTTAAACGCCTTTTGGTACGTTAATGAACTAATGAAGACACCAATTAGGTCAACCTGTTTTGAAGAGATGTTCGGTATTCAGTCAAGAATCTCATTAAGTACCTAAGTATAGCATGTACCTACTTGAGTACGTTGTACGGACAACAATGCAACATATAAAACAATTCGCACAAATTCGCCGAGGGCATTCACCGAAAAGTTCGGGGTCTCAATGCTAATTAGCCACAAAGATTAACCCAAGCGCCTCGGTGGACCCGTAGCCGTAGCCCGTGGTCAGCGGAGCGCGTTCACAACCGCGAACAACATGCGTGCAAACGGACGCGTGCCAAGTTTTCATTTAGCGAGCGCGATCTTGCGCGCCGCTTCCATTTACGCGTGTATCATAGTTACTGCATCTTCAGAGTACGGTGTTCCAATAGAAATAAAATTATGGGATACTGGAAGAACGCCTTTAGCTCATATGGTGGATGTAACGAACGAGTTTGGTTTGAAAGTGCTGGCAGAACATAACTTTTTAAATGATAACAACATAGCGTTCTCGCCGTACGGACTGATGGGAATCATGGTGGCTCTGTATGAAGGAGTGGATGGGGAGGCCTCGTACCAGATCCAGCGGGGGATGCAGCTGCCGTGGAACAGGAATGTCATGAGGATAGGCTTTAGGGATATACATCGCACGTTAAAAGTAAGTCATAAAATAAGAAATATTTTACAATTCTCTATTTGCTAGTGAGGAATTAAGTGGTGTTTCTGCAGGCGTAAAATTTTTCAGTACCTAGTCTAATATATTATTTATTTCAGCAGAAATTGAGGTAGGTTTTCTGTTTGCATTCTCTGTTTGTATACTTATAGATTACAGTTGTAAAAGCTCGTTGAAATAGAGTAACCTGCCAAATAAAAAAATCGTTAGAAACTCTCACCGGTGGTGCTATTGTTTTGTTATGATCTGTGACTAAAATGTAACAGTTTGTAACTTTAGGAAGTACGGCCAGCATTTAGAATTGTTGCGATCACATAATATCCCTTTCGTTTTCAGGCCGTGAACCTAAACATGATGGACAAAATGTTTCATTATTTAGGTAGGTAGGTACTGTCATTTCATCACTTTCGTTTGTAACTCCTAAATAGAGCTAGAGCTAAATATTAAATTAAAATCGGAACAGAAGTAAAATTCAAAGAACATGAACTCTGCGGATATGAAATAATGTCCTATCGAATTAATTTCTGCCAATATAGTTGATGAGCAAAAGAAGCAGTGTTAGTAGACTTTACATATAGGTACAAATCGTAGTCTTCTGCTCACGGCTTCGCCCGCGTGGATACCGGAAATTACGTTACCCCACGGAAACTGGCTCCCGGGACAAAAAGCCTATGTTACTCCTTACAACATCAGCTATCTGCCAGTGAAATTCCCGTCAGAATCGGTTCCACCGTTTCGGAGATTAGACAAACAGACAGACAGACAATTTTTTTTTGTTTTTTTTTTATAAGTTTTTACCGTATATACTTTCACCTAGCTGCTATTTTGACATTCCAAACAGACACTTCAATTTAAATAGATTATTTCGAGCTTGTCGAATAATGTTTGTAGGTAGGTAATGATTTTGGCTATAGGTACGATATCTCTAAATTGCCAACTGCCAATCCTATATATCTACGTACCTACATGACAGTAATTTTAACCATTTCAGACTTATTTCGTACCGGAAGAAGGATTTCTGGCGGGGTTAGCTTTGAACAATGAAAATGTCACTTTTAACGAGCCATACAAGAAGATTCTACGGTTTTATGGTTTCGATTTAGAAAATGATCAGTTACCGACTCTTGCACCTGATACTAACAGTACTTCAAATGACACAAATCCAGCAACTACAACAATGAGTCCTGCAGGGTCCAGTGACGTTACGAAAACGACTGTGGCGATAACGACTGAAAGTAAACCAGCTCGAGAAGATGCTAGTACTACTCCCCCGACTAGAGAAGAGACTACAAGTACAACCAATCCAAATGCGGAGACAATAAACACGATAGATATAAGAGGAGCAACATCGACCACTGCAATGCCGTCCGCTGCGCCAAACGCAGAGAGCACGTCCATGAGCACTGTCACCACAACAGAAAGAATTACCACTACCACTGAAAGAATTACAGAAACGACAACACCACTAACGACTACATCGCAGGTGTTGGAGACCACCACACAGGCCCCAATCTCTGACACAGAATCGACCACCACTACTGTAGCCCCAAGCACAGCGGCTGAAACGGAACCAGTTTCGATGAGTTCGCAAGTCACAAACGCTTTAACAAATGAACCGACCACCAACAACGAAGTGGATACGTCTTCAACTCTTGAAACAAGCACAGTCCCAGCCACTACTCTTGATGGAACATCCGCTACAGCAGAATCTAGCACGCTTGATGCAAGCTCAGTACAAACTACTCTGACGCAAACACCATCATCAACTGTGGATAGTTCTACAATAATATCAACGTTAACAGATAACACCCCAACCGAGAGTGTGATGACTACAGTGGCTGAAACACAGCAAACCGAAAAAATGTCTACAATGACTATGGAGGACATGACGACCACATTAAATTCCGTGACACCAGCTAATGACTCTACGTTAGAGACTCTTGAACGTAAGAAGAAGTCGATAGTAGATTTTATATTCACAAATCCTCCGTATATAGATGACTATTTGTATTCCTACAGATCTTATGATATTGGTTCGGATGCGTCTAATCCGAGCTTTGACGACAAAATGTTCTTAGCGAACGGTTTGAGAAGTGTTCAGGTGAGTCCTCAAACTGATACTTTGCATATCTAGCTGACACAGCCAAGTTCGAGTCTTGTTAGGACTATTTAGAAGCACACCATAAACTTTTTATAAACTCATTCTATTACCAGGCCACAATAAAGCTCTCTGATTTAGCTAAATTATCTAATAGCATTCGGTACGCTCTTGCGCCATATCATTAAAATCGCTTGTACGTGAATCGCGCATCCTAGCGACATTGTACATACCCTTGTTATAATGTTAGCGTAACAACACAATTTGCATTATCAATTCGCCACAGAATTGCTTTTCATCATTCAAATTGATGATGGGTCAATTATTTTCAACAGGTCACGTATATGCGATACGATACAGTGCTGGAGCACGCCTATCTGCCACATTTGGAGGCGTCGGCCTTAAAATTGCCTTTGGACAGTGATCGTTACTATTTGCTGGTCGTGCTGCCCACTCGGGGCGGCTCGCCAGAGCTTGGGCGGCTGCTGTCCCGAATGGCGCGAGAGTCAGACTTGTCGGACATCTACTCGGTGCTGCGCCCGCGCCGTGTGAAGGGAATCGTGCCGAGCTTCACTGTTAAAGGTCATGTGACCTTAACTACGGATTTACAGAAGGTAACTAATTTTATCTTGGAATCGTAAGTTCGAAACAATTGAATTTGTGGTATTTTTAGAAGTGTTAGTTGGACATTTTAATTCAGTGCCTACCGGCTGTTACTTTTTTGTAGTTTGTATAGTGCAATTTACAACGACCTAATATCGAAAAGGCACACAACACAACACGATTAGTTTTGACCTAGTTTCGGTCACTGTGTAACAAAAAGCAGAGATTATGGCGCTATTAACATAATAATTAGTTTTGTGTGCTAGTAGGTACCTAATACCTGACGATGACACGATGGGTGACACAGAAAGTTGTCCATACAATAGTAACTAAAATGAAAAGCTGCGCGTTAATAAGATTGTTAGGTTTATAAATTTTCACAGTGTTTATGCATTTAGTACAATTTGATAAGATCACTTATTACATAATTCGTTTTTGGCCTCCCAGCCACTCAGCCACCTACAGATTTCTTTGACAAAAGACTTGATAACTAATGAATGATGAATATCTAATGATGAATGATGAATATCTAATTACAGCTTGGCATTAGAGACGTGTTCGAACCTCGACAGCGCGACTTCACGCTCATGACGAGGCAACCGGGTGTATACGTGAGAAGCATTGAACAGGCAGTGTCCGTCGCTATACGCAAGTACCGGCCCGACGACCAGAAGAAAAATAGTAAGTTTCCAACAGCAAACAAAGGAACTTTAAGTACCTAAACCCCTCGATACATCTCTGTATAAATAAAATATGCTTGATTATAAGTTTAAACGGAGGCGTGGTAACGAGGCCCGGGTCCTACCAACGCCGTTCCGGCTTGATCCATTTAATTGGCTAGTCTGTTGGATATGCCGTGGCCATGTGTGCGTGCGTGGTCACCCGCAAGACTGGGGTCACTCGTCGCCGTCACGGACCAACGCGCCGTGACACGCCCGCAGCCGGAAAATCCTTGAGTGACATTGATGTGCTCCGAAAATCTACTAAATTGATTTTCCGCAATTAATTGAATTGGCAACCGTATAGAACACACATTCGCATCATCGTATTGTGAGAAAAACTAAGCTCTAACGAATCCCACCAACAGCAGCACAGCACTCAGCAGGGCCACTTGTGTACGGTTACGAAACCGTTGCATTATTATAATCACAATCGGTGCTCTATATCATTCTTAAATGCTAACAACGCGCGAAGACTGATTTCGTGTCCTCGTTTTCCGGCGCAGGGGCTGAGATAATTGTTACCAAAAGAGTGCGAAGCTGAGGTGTCAAGTGGCGAGAGCAGGCCGGCCACAACCATTGTCTCGCGGTGGTGGCGCAACGCGGCGACACGCGCATTTGCGTCCATTGATGCGCGCGCGCACTGCTCTCCGTGCACCATCGACAATTAGGGAAATCACCCGCTGCAACATCAATGCGACCTCAATGCTTAATCGCGAGATGAAAATGATGATTTGCAGATAGTCCGTCATTTCAATTACATAAATGAGTTTAACTGAAAAAAATCACTAGATGATTGTTTCCGGTGGCTACAGTTGGCTTATTCTGTTTCGATTGTTATGATAAGAGCCCCGTATTTGCATTGCAAGGACGTTCATTATGAAACATAGACTTTAGACAAAATTATTTTAGCCAAGCCGCGTCATGCTCATGCCGCCTGGTGAACGCTGGCCTTTATAATAGAAAACGAATAGCCAGTAGAAACATCGGCCAGCTGAAAAGTTGGGGTTATTAAATCGTAGGTATACGTTTAAAAAAAAAGTTAACGAATTTTTAAAAATCGGAATGCGTTAAATTAAAATACCTAACGAAAAAATGGTTTTTGTCTAACTTTATGACATGTAAAAGAATGTAACAATGTCAATCCACTTCGTTGCTGACCGTAGGCACAAAACTCTCTCTAACCACCACCATGAGGATCAGCCTGTGGACCGTCCAGGCGCCAGTCTGTCGCCTGATCTGCCATCCTCTTATATTATAATGTACTCTGTGCTGCCACCCGACACCATGCCATGCATGCATGGAAATTATCGTCTTTCGATTTTCGAAGTGTCGACACTTTAGTTGTATGTACAGAGGCCAGCACATCAAGCTACCCCAATCTGTCAGATTTTCCCAAGTGAATATGAACCTTATTCCTTTGTGCTAAAGTTGAAAATCTATCAAAGAAATTTGACAGATTGGGGTAGGTTGACCTGCTGGCGTCTGTACACACGAACTATACGTTTCCAGTTTTAGCTAACCGCGCATGTATAAGCTGTTCGTACAATGCGAAGTCAGCTTATACTGGAAATGTATAGCTTGATATGTCGTCGTAGGTACGTACAGTAGTAAGAGTGAGCGGAGAGCTTACCCATAGGTACCTATAGGTATTAGTTGGACTCAGTCTGTGGTTGGGCTAACCTTTACGTTTAGGGATCCACCGACAGGGTGGGCCCAAAGGTATAAAATAAACCATGTACGCATCTATGGTAACAGTTTGACATCTCCTTGTTTTTCGTAGTTCGTACTGTACGTAGATTCCTGCTGACTGTACATAGGCCAGCACATCAAGCTACCCCAATCTGTCAGATTTTCCCAATTGAATATGAACCTTATTCCTTTGTGCTAAAGTTGAAAATCTATCAAAGAAATTTGACAGATTGGGGTAGGTTGACCTGCTGGCGTCTTTACAATAGGTACCCCAATTCCAATAAAATTAAATTGGAATCCTCACCTCGCGTATTGCTATTGTTTCAGGGTACGTATCAAGTCGTGATCCAGTAGTATTCTCGGCCACCTACCCGTTCCTGTACTTCGTGATGGACGCCAACATCCACGTCGCGCTCATGGCCGGCAAGATGGTTGACCCGCTCAATTCTAGGATATTATAGTCATGCTCAAAATCTTTAGCCGTTTTATTTCTGAACCTAGCAAACCATTAAGATTTTAAGTGAAATGCACATGCGCAGCAGGAAGACGTACGGAAACTTAATACTGCCGAGGCTTGCTATCTCGCATCTACACGCGGCGACAAGTCGTGATCAAAGCTTGTAACAGCCGGATTCAAACTATGGCGGCTCTAAAGTGCTCTTCTCGCTGCGCAGTACCTCACCCGTAGGTACTGTCTCCGTCAGGATGAACGGTCACCAGGCGTATTTCACGTCGAATTTGTGCCCAAGAATTGCTTCCCTATTGCTTCTATTTGCTTCCCATTCTCAAACAATTGCTTCCATCGAATTCTATAAGAAAAAAAACATTTTAAGGGTGACCGTTCATTCTGATGTCAGGACGGCCGGTCATCGAGTCGTAGTGTCCTTGTTAAATAGAATTATTGAAATTCACGGTGGCCATTAATTACTTCCCGTTTGCTTCTCTCAATGTTTTTCAACGATAATACTGTAACCATCACTGCAATAAAGTTATCGACAAAAGTGTTGTATAATAATATTTTTAGTGCCTGACAAAAAAATAAAGGCAAAACTCTTATTTAACATTGCAGTTATGCTTGAGTAGGCGATAAATCTATGGTATTGTATCGGTGGCCTAAAGCTAAGTATTACGTTATTAAAAAGAAGTGCCTATCGTATTTAGTGACAAAATTCATACAAATGTAAACAACCAAACATATTTCAAAAACGTTCAAAGAGGAGATGTCACTGAATTAGATTATGAATGCAATTTCCTAAGTATATATTTTTGATAAAATTGTGATTGTCTTTACAGTGCGGATGAAAAAATAGCATGTACTAACTATAACATAATACTTAGCTTTAGGCCACCGATACAATACCATAGATTTATCGCCTACTCAAGCAGAACTGCAATGTTAAATGAGTTTTGCCTTTATTTTTTTGACAGGCACTAAAAATATTATTATACAACACTTTTGTCGATAAACTTTTATTGTCGTGATGGTTACAGTATTACCGTTGAAAAACATTGAGAGAAGCAAACGGGAAGTAATTAATGGCCACTGTGAATTTCAATAATTCTATTTAACAAGGACACTACGACTCGATGACCGGCCGTCCTGACATCAGAAATTCAGAATGAACGGTCAACCTTAAAACTTTTTAACAAAAAACAAAACCGACTTCCATAAAAAAAACACTACAAAGTGAAAAATAACTTTAATTTCGGAAGTCGGTGTCTTTGGATCTGTATTTTAGTTTATTGCCACCGACTTCCGAAATTAAAGTTATTTTTCACTTTGTAGTGTTTTTTTTATGGAAGTAGGTTTTGTTTTTTGTTAAAAAGTTTTTATTTCTCGCTTTTTAGTGGGACTGTTTATAATGCATCAAAGTTACAATAGCCTAATGTCAACTTGCTCATCGCCTTTTACAAAAAATATTACTTTTCCCGATACAGGGACGTTAATTGTTGAGGAGTTCTCCTGGTACTCCCCCATCAGCTCCATTTCACCATTCGCATTGTGACGAGCATAAATTGCTTAGCAACCATATTAAAGTAATCAAATCGCCACCTGTGAAATACTTATTATTGAGTAGTCCCGGTGGCCATCTGTGGTCTTCATCATCAGTTTTACTTCACTAAATTTTGCTTTCCGAAAGCAAATGCACGAGTTACTATAAATAATACCCGAATCGCTATAGGTGTGCCTATAATATTTGAAGAGTTCCTTCGATTTCTCCAGGATCCCGCTGATAATCCTGGCTGCAGCATCAGGTCATGACTTGATGATCATTTATTTATTTAGGTTAGCCAACAATTGTTTACACATACATATCTAACTTAATTACTAGGGTAACATTTAAAAGTGCAACAATTAATTAAAGGTTAACACCACATGCACGAAGAATAAAAACGGCTCATGAGACCAAATGTGGCAAATGCCCTATCAAACATCAAAACAATTTACTAAAACTGTACTTGCCTGTTCGAGTAACTTCTTACTGTTAAGGAGTTGTACCTTCCATCATCAGTCCAGCAACCTGAGGTGGTGACAATCATACGCAAATACACAAGATACTTCATAAAATATACGAAAAACAATAAGTGAGCCTATAAAATTTCAGGGTTGCCCTCGATTTCTCCAGGATCCAATCATCAGATCCTGACTTAGTGACTATGGGACCACTTCAGAAGTATCTCCTTTCGAACAAAAAAATAATTTTGAAAATAGGTCCACAATTGGCGGAGTAATCGCGTAACAAACACACAAAAAAAAAAAAAACATACCGTCGAATTGATAACCTCCTCCTTTTGGAAGTCGGTTAAATTTTTTTTTTTTTTTCTTATAGAATTCGATGGAAGCAATTGTTTGAGAATGGGAAGCAAATAGAAGCATTGGAAAGCAATTCTTGGGCACAAATTCGACGTGAAATACGCCTGCAGGGTAATTGCGTAACACAATATCAGTAGCAATCGGTTTCATTTTGACAGTTCAACAACATTCATTGCGTTATTTACGTTGTTGAGTAGACACACTTTTCGAACGTGTAAGGAGCAATGGATTAGCAATAAGCTTCAAAATGATTCAAATTGAGAGTAATAGTGTGTTACGCAATTAGGGTGCTGGTGACAGTTCATCCTGACGGAGACTAGGTACTGACCTCTATTAAACAAGTACGCTGGAGGCTGGACTAAAACTAAACTATAAGAAATGACAGTTGTTTTTTGTGCCGATTCAAAAACTAATGTCGCCAGAAATTTCTGCAAAATAAATAGAAATTTATTATACATAGGTAATGTTTACTTGTATCCGAATTATACAACTACCATCGAAATAAAACTTGCCATCTACAATGTACTGTATAGGTACTATAGCATTTTTATTTTAATGAAAAACTTAATTTCAGATTTCCCACAGACTCAACTAAGCAGTTTTGGCTTAACCACAGAAGTTTTTAGGCTAAATTTTAAGCCTGTCATCATATTTAAAGCAAAGCTCACTAATCTGACCGTCATGCATGCGCTATACCTAACTTTACTAGGACACTATCCACTAGTTTATAGCATGCGATCTGACCGCGCGAATGAATTATAATCAGTTAAACTTTGCAGCAATTAAAATAAAATAACTGGAAGTGATTTGTTTTTTTTTTTACTCTTATGCAATAAATTATTCTCAGTGGTTATAACGGTCAAAGACAAAGACATAAGACATTTATTCGTAGGATATGGTAGGTCATAAAGTTCATAAAACTATTTTTCTTTCAACTACGTAGTAATGTTATCAATCATTAATCACTACAAAACCGATCACAAAGGACGTATTTTTTGCTCAGAACCAAAACAGTGCAATAAATTATGAAATCTCATTGTTGCACAGTTTTTCATGAATGCAGTCTTTTATTATTTAGATCAGACAGCAATATAGATTTAACTCCAGAAAGTATAAAAACAGCTGCAAATGAAATTGTTATTAACCTTTTGCCGCAAATGTTGCGGGATGCTTTGTTTTCATTATTTTGAATTGGTATATTTTATCACGTTAGGTAGATTGGATTTGCGCGCGAAAAATACATTGTTGCATCGCGCGGCGCGATGCAACAATGTATTTTTATCGAAGTCCCATCTCTAATATTAGTTCCACGGACCCTCACGTTGCTACCAGCGCCAAAATGGCGAAAATCAAATGTCTTCATTTTGTTATCGATAGTATGAAGTCCAGCATACTTGTATAATAATACAGGTCAGTGACCTCACCCACACTGAAAGGTGAATTTGTAACAGCGCAGCGACTCTCAAGTTCAGCCGAGCGATTCTGTAAATAATATCACTGTGAGAACTTAAGTGAAGTGAAGAACAGATAGGCAGAGCCGCAATAAAGTTTGACTCGGGCTATATCTATATAAGGACAAGCAGGCAGACACTCCATGACAACCATGTTATTTGTACCAATGTCCTGCAGAGGAAGGGATAAGTTATGAATGTCACAGGCTGTTTGTTACCTTTATGTGTAGGTGTACCCCGTGGGTGTACCTATGCTATGTTTGCATATATGCATTAATTTGATAACTATGCTGTCACTGTTTTTTGTATAAATGATGGGGGGCTAGGCAACTATGAAAGAAAAGAGAAAAATATTTTTTTACATTTATTTCTACATCACACTTCTCACTTCGCCCTCTTGGATTTGATCTTTCTTAAGTAGAACTCAAGCTCCTTGCCTTCCAGGATGTAGCCGTCAGCACGGCCACACTGGCCCGGCCGACTGGCCACACATGCTGCAAATAATACAGACATCTTATTAAGAATGCTCTAGTTAAGAACAAGAGGTTTATTAATCACATAGAATTCTCAGAGTAACTATGACAGAATAGATCATTACAACTGCTAGACTGTTCCCAAAACGGTACCAGTCCATGATGCAGTCTCAAAACTTCTCGATCACATCATTGAGGAGGGCAACATAGTTATTTACCAATTTAAAAGTTTAAGAAACTTAAAAATGTAATTTTTCAAATTGTTTAATTTTAACAAATCTACTAAAGATATTTTTCTAATTTGTAAATATTAGGATTATATTTATATTTACTTTAGGTTCTATTTAACTTGAATTTCTAATGTTAGCTTGGAGAAAAGACCATGTTTACGAAACTAATATTTTAATGAATCTTACCTAACAAACGTCCAGTGTGGAACTGCTCCTCCAAACCACCCTCAACCTTTGAGAGGCGTTGCCTCGCCAGGTATTTCTTGGCGGTCTTCTGGCTGCGTTTCTTATTGATGATGGCATCTTCTGCCTCGGTCTATGGCCATACAATAACATGATTAGTTTCAAATATGGCAAAATTATTTCTAGTTGTTCATAAAAATGATGGTGCACTTCAGTTTTTGCAAAAATCACTGTTCACTCATCTGACACGCAAACTATCATCATTTGGCTGTGCAAAATAGATATTATTTTAGTGTCAACTACCCCAACATGCACAAAACAAACTGTATAGAATTGAACAATAGCAATATTTTTTTTTTGTCAGATAATTATCAGTAGTGTCTAATGGTGAGGCAAGTGGTTATCTTATGACACCTCTTTAGAGGTCATACAAATTTTACACTAGCGAAGTTACAGTGCAATGACAAAATACTTACTCATTTTTTTTTTCTGTATTGTTATATTGGTGTACAAAAATGTTAGAACTTCACCAAATTATACTTTTTGAATGCAAATGCTTGACATGTTGATGAAAATACCAAAATTGCTATATGTATGCCTACAATATTTGAGGAGTTCCCTCAATTCCTCATGGATCCCATCATCAGAACTGGATTTTGACAAAAATGGGACCAATCTGGAAGCATAGCCTTTCAAATAAAATAAAAAAAAATTCCAAATCGGTTCATAAATGACGGCGTACTGAGGTAACAAACATTAAAAAAAAAAAATACAACCGAATTGATAACCTCCTCCTTTTTGAAGTTGGTTAAAAAGGACAGGTGATGGATTCAAGAGACTTGTAAACTACTTTCACACTCATATCTTTGATTGACACAAAACAGTATTTCTACTTTACAGACATTTTCTATTTGAATTGACAATAACCAGCCAGAGATTGGAAAAAAGGGGCCTATCATAGCAATTAATGTATATCTGTCCCCCCTATTAAGTCAATTTTACATGAAAAGATGGCCTTATCCACTGTCTAACATAAAATGTGAATTATAAACAGCAGAAGAACCAAGCAAACTAAATCTTATTAAAATAATAGCATCCATTAAACAAATCCAAAGAGAGGTTTATTTAGTTGACCTGTCTTAACCATTATATCAGTTTAGGATAGAAGTAGAGAATTAATCTTGTGCTCACCAGTTTGGCACCCTTCTTCCTTCCAAGTGGCAGCAGGTAGTGGGACTCATACCACTGCCTGAAAGGTGTAGCATCCACCACAACAATGGCATTCTTCACCAGTGTCTTGGTACGCACCAACTCGTTGTTGGAAGCGTTGTACACCACATCAATGATACGGGACTTGCGAGTGGAGCCTGCAAATAACATATTAACACATTAGGTCAAGATAATTACTTATCGTTATTTGTTATATAGTAGAACTGTGAGATTGTGAACTACAAGATCCTATAAATCACGCTTTCACTAATAACACATGATAGAATATACTCACATTCTGATCCCCATGAGAAATTTCCAGTGTCTAAACGCAGCGCACGATATTTCGTGTTGCCACCGCGGGAGCGCACCGAGTGAATGCGCTGGGGGCCAAGCTGCAAAACAATAAAATTAAACTGTATAACCTCAAACTCGAAAAGAAACATTCATTTGCTACTTTTATATAATTTAGGAACTTTGATAGTGAACAACATCCAACACACGGTTGAAATAAATAACAAAACTTGTCAAAATAGGTTATGTTTCGAGCTGCTCACCTTTGTATTGGCAGCCGGGCGACCCAACTCATACTTCCTCTTCTTACGGATGGGCGCACGCTTGCCGCCCGTAGCTCTCCGTTTATGCCAATGATCACGACTGATACCTGTACCACACAAACATCATCATTTCCAACATACCAGCACTTCACCGACATCCCATTTTAATCACAATCTTGCGACTTCACAGTATATAACACAAAATAAAAACAAAACTTTGGTCACTGAATAATTCACAATAGCTTTAGCGATACGATTAATATAAAAAGGAAGACTTAATGTGGATATTTTCAGATATATTTTATTATCACTAGAACTAAAGTTACTCACCCATCTTGGCTGGGTCGGATCGGAAAAGAAAAGATTTGTTTGACAGACGGAACTTCTAAACCTCTACTACTCTGTAGTCTATGGTTGGGAGTCTATACGCGATCGCAAGAATCGCTTTCAAACAGGCTTTTTAGTACACTCCGATATTATATTACAAAGACGAAAGAGATTAATATTATGTTTTCTTCGAAAGTTCTTATAGTAAATTGTTACGAAGAAATAATCTTTCGAAGACATTAAATTATTCTTTTCGAGTCCGAATCTAAAGGACCGCGTCCACAAGGCGCCCCTTTGAAATAAGTATATACTTATAGCAAAATCTCAGCTTAGTTATTAACGCAAAACATTATAATACTAATATCTAGAGTTATTTTACTTATATTATTCCACAAAATACAACAGACACAGTTCGCAGACGTTCAGTCACAACAAAAAACAAATGCAATTCATAAGAATTCTAATGTCAGCAATTTGAACTAAGAACAGAGTAGGTTATCTGTTTTTAACAAGCTTTTAATAGTTTCACCTCTGTGTTTGTTTGTTTGTATGTATGTAACTAGTGATGTGCCGCTGGAAATATTGAAAATTTACGGGAACTTTCCCATTGTAAATTTACACAATATTCCCAATATTCCCGTATTCCCAGTTTCCAAATAGGTATTTAATACATTTTTCGTATATACTGTATAATTACACATGTGCAACTAACATTACGCGATATTTATACTCCTATTACCACAGCTAAACATGTCGTTACATGTTTGTACCTGCACTAGCTTGCGCCAGGGCATACTAACGATCGCCCCCACCCCTTGTAAAACAAGCTTCAGTTAATATACAAAGTTTCATGATCTAATTTAAAGTATATTTTGAATACCAGCGGTTTATTGTTCGGTCCAAACCGAACAATACTAATAACTTTGGATTTTTCTATCGAGAAAATTTTATGGAATCGTGTTTTCGTCAAACATAAGACCTAACATTAATCCTCAACTTTACCATATATTTATTTCAAAATTAATGCTGCAGTATTTTCGACATAACGGAGGATCATGCTAAGCCATTTGAGGTAGTATTGGCCCTTAAGGTGCCACTTTTCGATATTTTTTCTATACGAATTTCGGGAGAATATTACTCCACTGTTTGACATTGTGCATCCAAAGTTAAACATGATATCGTTTTGACTTATTAATAATTGTATCTGTAAGGAAACAGAATAGTAAAATAAAAAGCCAAAATAAAAAGTTATGAGCCAACAAAGATTCGTTTTTCTTGCTATTTTTAACGTAACTTTGGGTGTCAATAAGTAATAAAAGAACTGTAAAATCTTCAAAACCAAGTCCGTACCGACAAAGATCAGTTATCGAAGAGATCAATAAACTTTATTTGTAATTGATTTATGCAGTGGTTTTTTCATAAAACTCGATTTTCCGAAGGACTTTTCAAATCTTTTTACGCGTCTATCAGTTTGGCACGGTGTTTCTGTGCGTGAAAACTAGACGTTGTTCGTGTAGACTAGCGTCTAACTGCTCATCACTGATATTAGCGCTGTCGGACACGAAGCCAGGCGAGACAGCGTGCTTTTTGACCATGACCACCAGCGAGTTCGAGCTCGCGACTAGTTTACTCTTAAGTCATAAAAATGGAAACGTAGCAAACGCTTTTTTATTAGAAACCAGCCCTGTCGTGATGAAAAGGGAGGACAGTTTATTTGAAACATCAGTAGTTTAACTAAAAAAATGGTCCAAATACTTATTTCTCTAAATTTAGGTAGTATAAAGATCGTAAGCAATAATTTTAGTAATAGGGAAGGTGGAGAGGGTGTTAAATTTATTTGAGGAAAGTACGAAACCCACGCGGACAAAGTCGCGGGCAAAAGCTAGTACGAGTATATTTAGTCTTTAGAGACAGATACTTGTTAATTTTAAACAAATATAAAAGTGTGTTGATTCCGTGGTTTATTAAAATTGTTAACTTTATTAAAAAGTTAACAACTCTCAGAATCTGATTGTAAAATTGTGTTAATAAACCAATGTGATTAAAAATGTTTTATGTTTTAATAAAACATAATTTCTGATGCTTTGTGATTTTTTTACTACGGGAATATTTACGGGAAAATTGTAAATTTACAGGGAATATTCCCGTAAATATTGGAAACTTTGGAAATTTTCAACTTATATGTATAATCAACTATCGACGTAACCACGATAGTACGCAAATTTACCTAATTAATTGGCTAGCATATAATAAAAAAACACTAAAGTACATTATCATCAATATTCCCCTAAATTTCCAGTTTTGGGAATATTGCCGGGCACGTTTACGGGAATATTCCCAAAGTTTCCAAAATTCCCGGGAACGGCACATCACTATATGTAACTAACTCGTTTGGGTTCGATTTTGCCCAATTTTAAGCGATCAGATTTACTTTTAACGTAGTAGACTTATCAACGACCGACGCCAATACAATATTTTGATAAGCTTATCTCATTATCCTGATTAGGATGTTGATCATGCAGTCATTTATTTAGGCTCACGGAGAAATTATTCCTTTTTGAGAGCTTCCGTTGCGTGCGCTGCGTAAACGGTTAAATTTACGCAAAAATAATGGATGACTGAATTGGTCCTCCAATTAAAAGTTCTTCAATATTTATCTTCTGTCCTTTTCATAATGAAAAAGAAAGAAAAAGAGGCACTGAACTTAAATTTAATTTAGTTTGTGAACAACAGAATTGGGGCCACTGACCTGCTAATTGAAAAAAACGTAAGAAAATTTGAATTTCGCGGTAATCACTGCGCAATCACCTTATGATGTATAGCTTGGCGTGTAGCCGTCAGCGTTGCCAAATCGTTCCTTTTGGAACATTTTGCGTTCTATTCTATGGTCATGCGTTCTCTTTGCATTCCCATCCGTTGTGCGTTCTTTTCGTTCCTTTTTGTATAACTGGTACTAAGTCTAAGTACTACTTCACCTCTTGCGACGTCGCCATGCCGCCGCCGCCGTCACCATAGAACAGAGTTTCAAGTATCTGTAGTCTTTACTGAAGACTAGGCTTACAAGCTTATAACCCAAATATTGATTGTAATATGTCTGTGCTTTCAGTGCTTTGGCCTGTGGTTTTGGCCACAGATTAGGCTTTGGCTGGCGGCGTAGATAGAGATTCTTTAACTACGGCTGGCGGGCAAGCCAACTTTGTTTGTGATTGATTAAAAGAACGCTACCGGATAGCAGAGATTTCAAAATTAAACAAAAATATTAAATTTTTTCTGGTGCTCACAGAACATATAAACTAGCGGAGCTAGGCCTGCCTTTTTCAAACGCTTCTGTAGAGCGTGTCTTCAGCAAACATGAATTAACTAAAACGGAAATCCGAAATAAGACACTTAAGCACGCCAGTGACAGCATAAATCTTTAAAATATGAGCCTACAAAAAATCTTCTACCAAAGCTTTCTTATAAAAATAGAAATATGCAGGAAGCTGTAGTAAAAGTACAGTTAAAGGGAAAGATGTTTTTTTATACATTTAAATATGATTGAGACTGCCATCAAGCTATTTTTTTTTTTTTAAAGAAACTTGTACAGAAGCCAGCACATCAAGCTACCCCAATCTGTCACATTTTTCCAATTGAATATAAACGTTATTCTTTTGTTACTACAAAAGAATAAGGTTTATATTCAATTACATAAATAAGTAGGTACAGAGGCCAGCACATCAAGCTACCCCAATATGTCAGATTTCTTTCATAGACTTTCAACTTAGTAAAGTTGAAAATCTATGAAAGAAATCTGACAGATTGGGATTTCTTTCATAGACTTTCAACTTAGTAAAGTTGAAAATCTATGAAAGAAATCTGACAGATTGGGGTAGCTTGATGTGCTGGCCTCTGTACCTACTTATTTATGTTAGTACTTTGTGAGCGATAATGATGAATGATCTGCAAATATTATATTGTATGATGTGATGTTTGCCTCCTGCATGATACTGACAAACTAAAAACGAATGTTTAAAAAAAAAAAAACTAACACACTAACTTGCTATAAAAATTGTAGATTTTTTTTACATATTTTTCATTTTCGTTCCTTCGCCGCTAATGCAGCCCCTGTCAACTCTATAAGGAAGGAACGAAATATACCTACAAGGGCAAATTTTCCACCTTGCCAATCAAAAAATAATAAAATGATTTTGTGTATTAACAACTAACACCGGGTAACACGTAACTTCCGGCAATAGATACTTAGACACCAACAACACCAAGTTAACAATGGCGTCGGCAAAATGGCGTCGTTTGTTTTGTTTCTAGTTGTTTTGTTTACTCTGCGATAGTTTCATGGTGTTTTCGGATTTTGTATATATTTGAAGATCCTGATTTACCCAACGTCGAGTCGAGCTAATGCTCCTCCGTTCCAGCCAAGACTTGATTTGAATGAGAAATTGACTCTAATGAGAAAGTGACTCTTGTGTTTAAGTGAAAAAGTTTATGTTAGTCTTTTAATTTAGTTTCTAGTGTAAATAGTTAGGTTAGTTACATATAAAAAACATGATATATTAATTGAACAAAGTATTAATTTGTGACAAGTGACAATGGAAAACAAAAGAAAATGTTTTAAGTGCGGCTGCTCACCTGTTAAAGACGGCGTGAAGTTATTTCGGTTTCCCAGACCTGGAGTAACTAATCTGATCCGGTAGGTAACACTACGTATCTACTTCTAATTTTTTATAGTCTTAATAAAAAACGTAATTTAGACTTAACATTGGAACCCTAGCTAGTCGGGGGTTTGGCGATGGTAAAAACTATGAAGAGGAAAAAAAACCTACAATTTGAAAAGCTAAGAAGCTCCACTATACTAAAAGATCATTTGTAACCTATATTTATAAAACGAAAAATGTCATGTCCTCTAAGTGCTTAAATCCAAAGAAATACAGATAGTACTTAGAATTTCTTGACATCAAATATGATAAGGTTAGGCAAAATTATAGGAAGGATGCGCAAGGCATTTTTCAAACTGTCAAAACACCAATTTTTAAGCATTATTATATCCTGTGCAAGGGATTATATATGGATAATTATAATAAGTAATAATAATTGATTATAAGGGATATTGCCCTTTGTTAAGAAAATTGTTTTGTTTTTGATTTCAGCTGCTTACTATGGGCAAAGTATATTTTCCCTGAAACGGAAAATGCATCATTAAATATTCTAAAACAACTGTATAGCGAGCACAGAATGTTGTGTCAGCGACATTTTAAGAATGCAGATTTTGCAGATGATTCAAAGACAAAGCTACTAAGAACTGCTGTCCCAAATGATGTAAGTAAAAAATACTAAAACAATCTAAATCCTTGGATGCTTTATCTTACTGTAATAATTAAATATCTGACATTTCACACTAGTCCCAATCTAGGCAGAACTAGTAATATGAGTACTCGAGACCATGCATACATAGTACATACCATACGTAGCCAAGTATTAAACATGTCCTGACCAGGTATCAAACCTGCAACCTTGGGCTCTGAAGACAGAACTACTATCCACTGAGCTAGTATTAGGCTTCGGCCAACATAATATCATATTATACTTATGAAAATATTATTTATTTTCATTTCAGGGAGAATGTGATTCACATGTCTATTCCTCTGTGGGACATTCGCAACAGATGCCCTTTTGCGACATTTCAAATTTGCAGAATATTAAGACTGCACCACAAGAGAAGGCAAAAGATAATGAGCCACTGGCTAGACTATCAACAGCTGTGTCCTATGATGTTCATCAAGCAAAAGAAAAGCCAGTGTCTGGACCATCAACTGCTTCACTCAATGAAGCGCAACAGACAGACAACATACTACTAAGAAAATGTCGCAAATATATGCAAAAGGTTTGCCAGCTGCGGAACCAATTAAAAAATGCCAAAAAGAAGGAGATAATAAGTGCCATCAATGAATATACAGCAGTAAAAAAGTTATCAGACAAAATTACACCTGCATTTGCCCTGCTTTTACAAGGACAAATAAGAAACTTTAAAAAGAAAGTTACTGGCCGGAGATGGAGAAAAGAGGAAAAAATTACAGCCTTGAGAATTTATAAGCGCTCTCCAACGTGTTATCGACTTTTACGACGGTTGTTCCCATTGCCATCAACCAGCACATTAAAAAATCTCTTGAGAAAATTGCCATTTGGAGTTGGAATAAATAAACCAATGTTTACAGTGCTGAAACAATTTGCAGTGACACAAGCACCAAGAGATAATTATTACACACTAATGTTTGATGAAATGTCTATAAAAAAACATTTCCAGTACAACCCCAAGGATGACCTTATAGAAGGGTATGAGGACCACGAAACCCATGGAAGGTCCCCAGCTACAGCTGCTTACGCTCTGGTTTTTATGATCTCAGGCATAAGAAAAAGATTTAAGCAACCAATTGCCCATTATTTCTCAAGTGGATTTTCAACTGCAGACAGGCTTGCAGTGCTTATAAAAGAAGTAAGTATTTTTTTATTTGTGATGATAAAAAGTTCTACCCGTATAGCTTCGCTAAAATGACAACCCTATATTGGTCTGTCCTTATAAGCTGACTGCTTAACTGAGACCTTGCCTGGGGTAGCTGCGCGGTGTGGGAGGGGTGTTAGGTGTCACATGTTGACGAATCACTGAGCTCTCGCAACACGTCACCACACCCCTCCCGCTCCGAGCGGCTACCTCAGGCAACATCTCAGTTAAGCAGTCGGCCTATAGCTATTAATTTATTATTTTCCCGCTCCGTTTTACCCCCTCTGGCTAATCAATCAGTTTCACCAATGGGACCGAAAGTGGCAACATTCTCCATCCCATTAGCTAAATGAATTAAATTTAAAATCTCTAGGTTTAGGCTGTGCATTGTTGTTAGTCAGTATGTCTCAGTTCTATTATATGTATGTTTAGATGTTGATACTTGATATTTATCACCCCATGCTTTAAACGGATTTATTTTAATTTCAGGTTTTATATCAATGCTTTGAAGCAGGCATAAATATTGTGGCTATTGTCTGTGATATGGACGGAGTCAATAGACGAGCATTTACAATTCTGGGTTCAACTGTACAGCATCCATATATAAATCTAAATGATAAAGAAATAGTTACATTTTTCGATCCACCACACCTACTTAAGTGCTTCCGGAATTTGTTCATTAAATATAACATTGAGATTACTACACACATTTCTTCTGATGGTTTAGTCGGAAAAGGTAAGATATATAAAAAAAAAATTATTTCTGTCTGAAATATTTTCTTTTTTCAGACTTTTAAATCACTTATATTTTCCCATAGTCAGGTTACTGTTTTTAGGGTTCCGTACACGAAGAATGCCAAACGAAACCCTATTATTAAGCTTCCACTGTCCGTCCGTCCATCTGTATGTCAGCGGACCTGTATCTCATAAACTGTAATAGGTTAATAGTTGAAATTTTCACAGATTGTGTATGTACAGAGGCCAGCACATCAAGCTACCCCAATCTGTCAAATTTTCCCAATTGAATATGAACCTTATCCCTTTGAGCTAAAGTTGAAAATCTATCAAAGAAATTTGACAGATTGGGGTAGGTTAACCTGCTGGCGTCTGTACATTGCCGCTGTAACAACAAATAATAAAAATAAAATAAAGTTAAAAATTAAAAGGGGGCCCCCATACAATAAACTTTTGACTCAATTTAATCATACCATCAATTTAATCATACCATCAATTTAATCATCTCAAATATATCAATTTTTTGAGGTTAGAAATTTGCGTGTCAAGTCCACCTTATTAAAAGGGAGAATTTATATAGATAGCCTATGGGCCCTATGTCATCCAGACCATTACTAAGAATCTATTGATATCTTATTCATCAAAATTTGTCCAGTAGTTTAGGTGCTATGGTGGAACACACATAGATACAAACATACATGCATATGTAGTTAAACTGCTAAAATCATAACCCTTCCTTGGCTTTGCCGTAGTCCGGTAATAAGTATTAAAAACATAGTTAGAATTTATTTGTAGTGTTATAATAATAATTTAAAAAATGCTTTTCTACAGGTATTGCAAAATGGTCCCATATAAAGGAATTTTTCAAAGTGGACAGCACTAATCCTAATTTTGTATATGCACCAGTGCTGAAAAAAGACCATCTAGACCCAACGTCAAAACAGAAAATGAAAGTGAACCTAGCTGCACAAGTGCTGAGCCACTCTGTAGCAGGAGGAATGTTGGCGAGAATATCGAATGGTAAACATGGAATGTTAAAATACAAAATTAATTCTATCATAAGCTTTATAGGTCATTCCAGTGGTAATATTATAATTATTATATTGTAGTTGTATAATTCATGGAAAGCTAGTAAATACCCATGTTCTGTAACCTCACACCTCATTAGTATTTTTTTATTAACCACAACAAAATGTTTTATTTTCAGGTTCAATTGGTACTGAAGCTGCTGTAACAGCCAGTCTGGTATCAGACATGGACAAGCTATTTGATTTAGTTAACGCTGATACCCCAAACTTAAGACGAGGAAAACCTCATTCAACAAATTGGTCCTTGACGAGCCCACACACAGAATTCTTTGAAAAAATGAAAGTTTTTTTTCAAACAATGAAATTCATTGGTAGCCCTCGAAGGCCGCCATCACAAGATGGATGGCTCATAACCTTAAATGCATTTTTAAGGTTACGTAAAAATTTGGAGGCTGCTAATATTACCAGGCTGGCTACCAGAAGGCTGCAGCAGGACCCGATTGAAAATCTGTTTGGTTGCATTCGGGGCAACTGTGGGTCCAATACAAACCCCACGTGTGGCCAATTTGTGGCAGGATTAAAAACGGCTGTTCTCAGTAATTTGTCCTACGTTGGCACATCAGGAAATTGCGAGAGTGATAATAATACGATTATTAATAACTTTAATACATTTTTATCAGTCTCGCAATCGCAGCCCACAAATACAAGCACAGAAACTGAATTTATTATTGTGGACATGCCTGAAGTAATCGAAGAAAATATTGAAGAAGAGAATGCAGAAATTCAGGCCTGTGCTTATGTGTGTGGGTTTATTGTAAAAAAAAATAAAAATTTATGCAAAGCCTGCCACAATATATTTTTGACGCAGACAGTGGAGCCACAACATTTATTTGTAGAGTGCCAGGAGTATAATGAACTGAAAAAAAGTTTAAATTACGTAACAAAGCCAATGATAGCTTGCGTTGAGTGCTGTGCAACACTTATAAACAAAATCTTAAAAGAAAATGGCCACATAACCGCATTAAAAAAAATAATTAAACAAAATATAAAATCAAAAATTAACTTTGAATTCCTTAATGAATGTGTAGAACACAAAGAATCGAATATTGAACACATTATAAACAGTGTTTTTATAATATGTACCAAACGTTTTTGCATCCTTAAAAACAGATCTTTTTCCCAAGAAGCATCAGCAGCTGCGCTCAATCGGAAGATGAAAATCATTCTTCACAAATAATATTTTTATTGGTGAACACTGAAAAGATGCTCTTTAACCGACTTCAAAAAAGGAGGAGGTTCTCAATTCGGATATATATATATTTTTTTTTGAAAAATGTAGTTTTAATTTGCGAATTAATAAATGATATTAATTTAATAGGTAATTATTAAAAACGCATTTATATTGTATAATAAACTCAGCCCAGTAAGTATTATGATCTGTTTTTGTGATGACTGATGAGTTACATAAATGCAAAAACGATTTTCATTTTGCGATTGAGCGCAGCTACTGATGTTTCCTGGGAAAACGATCTGTTTAAAAATGAGTTTCTGTGTGAGCGAGAGATGTGACAAAATGTGACATCCCTCTTAAGCTCTAACATCATAAAACTATTATGGAGTTACTATATTATGCCCTTGATTGTTTATGCTAATTTTTTTTTTTTTTTTTTATAATCTGCTGAATATTAGATTTTTGTGTTTTACACTATTGTATGAATATTGATAATTATCTCATTCGTTGCTAAGAAATGAGGTTAAGGATATAGAAACAAATGTACAGAAAAATACAAAAACATATTACATTTATAATTATGCATGTAACATTTTTAAAAACATGTTTCCAAAAGATAAACTAAGGCCGCTTGTTCACGCTAAGAAATTTCACCGCCTCTGCTGCAGATAGCACTAATTCATCAAGTACACGTAAGAATCGTTCGTTTGTCAGGCCTAGGCACGAAAATTTATCGCGTCTGCTGCAGACAAGACGAATGGGAACGTGTAAACGATAAGACTTTTTTCGTGCAGTCGTGCGTAGAGCACGGTAGTCTACACAAGTCTGTTATTTTCGTTTGTGAAGAAAATAATGATAACTACGAGGCAAAAAAAAATGATAATTGCATATGCATAAAAGAATGAAAAAGGAAACAAAATACAAAAGACCGTCCGCCCTACCGCACCGCAGAAATTTCGCGCTTTGGGTCTAGCGCAGACAAGATTTTTTTCTTGGTCAGCGCCGAAGCAGTGCACACAGTTCGTGTGAAGAAACGACACGAATTCTTGCATAGGCCCGGCGACTTTTCTTAGCGTGTACAAGCAGCCTTAATGTTAAAAATAGGTACAAATGTATCATAGAAGACTTGTTATTTATGTTATGTCTTAGATACTTGTCCAAACTATGTGTTATGTACACATCATAAACTTTAAGGAGATACTATATTAAGCCCTTGATTGTTATTGTATAATTATGATAAAAAATACACTGTTCTCTGTTTATAATATGCAAAAAATTCGATTTTTGCGTTTTACATTATTGAATGAATGTTGATATCTCATTCATTGTTAAGAAATAGATATTGGCCCCGATTCTGTTGTTCACAAACTAATCTAAATTTAAGTTCAAAGCATATTTTTTTTTCTATTTCATTACGAAAAGGACAAGATAAAAATGAAATAGAAAGAAAAAGATGCACTGAACTTAAATTTAATTTAGTTTGTGAACAACAGAATCGGGGACATTATGGATATAGAATAGTTATGCACTTCTGTAAACAAATTAATGTTAAAAATAGGTAATTGTGTATTCTTTAATTTGTCTTATTTTTCTTGTCACATATCTACTTCATCATAAACTCCATGGAGTTACTATATTATGCCCTTGACTGTAAAAACGTATAGGTAGGATGGTTTTCACCTGATTGTTGGTATTTGATGTGCTATTTAGTTAGAATTTAACCATACATAACTCAATTTGTGTGTTGGTCATCTGTCTTATAGAAAAATATATAATTATAACATATGTTATTATTGTTGTTTTATTTTTTCATTTTTCTAAATCTCTGGGCACTCTCGCTTGTAAGAAAACTCGAATCGCTATAGCGATTCGAGTTTTCTTACAAGCGAGAGTGCCTGACTGCCCAAAAAAAAAAGGGGCACCTGCGTTTTAAATTTCGCGGTGCATGGTTAGTTTAAAGGGAAAACTCTAGATGTCGCTAGCAGCTACTTCCGTTTTATCTTTTTTGTTTGAAGTTGACGTTCTTCTCCGATAGGAGTAATAGTGTTCTGTGCGCTAATGTCGTTCCTTTTCAGACATCCCTGCGTTCTAAATCTTCAATCAGTACTGGCAACACTGGTAGCCGTGCGTACGAAAACCAATGTTATTTGTTACGACTTCCAGGGGCAATTCTAGTAATTTTATGATGGTTAGCAGTCTGATCTGTCTCAATCTGTCAGAAATACGAATTTTCCTTTATTTTTGACAAGATTTTGACATTGATATTCGCTGAGATGAGATTGCGACTACATTTGAACGTTTTTAATTACGGGAATTGGTCTTCTGTATAAAACTTTATACTCTATACTTGTTCGTTAGATGTTTCAAATAAACTTTGTTGGGTTCACAGGTTCACCTTTTTTTTTTGTAAATTAAAAAAAAAACGGAAACGCAACGAAACAAGCTGGAACGTTTAAGCCAAGTCACTTGGCATAAAGGTTTTTTTATGGGCTTTTTTAGAGGCTTAAAAATTTTATTCTAAATAGAGAGGACTCTATTTAGAATAAAATACAAAAAATCACATCACTATCGAAAGACTCGACGAATCACTCATTATCGAATGGCATCGCCGGTCGTTTGTCTACAGTTTAGCCAAGGGTTTAGCTATAGCCCGCTGTACACACGGGCCAATGCGCTCGGCCAACGGCTGGGCCAAGAAATCGGACCGCCAGCGGTCGCGGTTTACACATTGGCTTAAGACTGTGCCGACCCTACAGTGGCGCCCTCATCGTTTGTTTGGTTATTTCATACAATTTAGAATGAAAATGCAGAAAATAAGCACGTTAAGTTGTGCTTCACAAGATTATACGTTAATATTATTAGAAGCGGTAGTTTTATATTGTTTAGTTTCATTATAATCCTTAAAACGGATAAAAGTGGCCACTATATTCCGTTTTAAGGATTATGATAAAACTAAACAATATAAAACTACCGCTTCTACTAATATTAACGTATAATCTTGTGAAGCACAACTTAACGTGCTTGTTTTCTGCATTTTCATTCTAAATTGTATGAAATAACCAAACAAACGATGAGGGCGCCACTGTAGGGTCGGCACTAGAGATGGGCGGGTGGGTAAAAATTGGGAAGGTAAAAATTGGAAGGAAAGGTAAAAAAGGGTAAAAAAAGGTAAAAATTAAAAAATACCCTTTTTTACCCGGTATTTATTATTAATACCGGGTAAAAAAGGGTATTTTTTAATTTTTACCTTTTTAAAAAATGATTACTATCTATAAATTATTTAAATGGCTTCGTCATCAATACTACGATTTACCATGTTAATATTGACCTTAAGCATTGAAGATAAAACATTGATTTTAAATAAAACGAAGTTAAATATCTTTTAAATCTTTAATCAACATATATTTTCAAATAAACTGTTTAGAATTCATCTCATCTGCCTAGTCTTTTCCCAAATATGTTGGGGCTGGCTTCCAGTCTAACTGGATGCAGCTGAATACCAGTATTTTACATAGAGCGACTGCCTATCTGATCTCCACAATCGTGATGGTAATTGAAATAATGGTTGCAGATCTTTAAAAAAGTCTATCCACAATATATGTTCCACTAGGCTCCGAGAACTTCTCCACAATCGTCGGTTTCAGGTCCATTTTCTCTCGAAAACAAGTCGTTGGAGAGCACAGAAAAACGGCCTACCTCAAGGCACCGCTTCTTTTTAATATCTACACCAACGACCAACCGTCTAACCCTAACACGTCCCGCTTTCTCTATACAGACAACCTTGCTCTCACGTCACAAGCCACCACCTTTGAGGAGGTTGAGGCCCACTTCTCAGACGCTCTTGGTAACTAAGACACATATTACTTCGCTAACTCATTCAAGCCCAATCCAAGCAAAACCCAGTCTTGCATATTTTATCTCCGCAATAGAGAGGCGGGCCGTAAACTTAACATCGTTTGGGGTAGGGTGTCCATCGGGCACAGGCACTTCTCTAAATATCTTGGTGTTACCCTAGACAGGTCTCTAACATTCAGCAAAAACTGCAAGATTATCAAGCAGAAGGTGCAAACTTGCAACAGTCTTCTTCGTCGACTGGTCTCATCGAAGTGGGGTGCTTCGCCTGACGTTATACGGAATACTGGTCTAGCGCTATCTTTTCTGCGGAAGAATTCGCGTGCCCCGTGTGGAGTCGTTCTGGTCATGCAAAGCTGGTGAATACAGCTAAAACCGACCCCGGTACAAATGCTGTTTCCACTAGCAGGAATCCACTACTGGTGGCGCAGTAGTTCGCAGAGCGGTGGCAAGCTCAAGCGAAAGAGCCAAAATGGTCTACGTCACACGACACCCTTTGCGTGACAACTTCCTTGTGCGACAAAGGCTGAAAAGCCGAAACAGTTTTTTAAAGTGTGTCGTCCCACTCACTGAGGAACCATCACAAGAAAGACTGAAGTTGTGGCGAGACAGTGCTTCCTTACCCAAACCGTTCGTTCCACCCGCTGAATACCTCCCACCTGGACATGAGTTACCTTGGGTAACCTAGAATTCTTTAAACAAACACCGGACCTAGGTTTGCCGAAGCTAGGAACACCTGTTCAGGTGGAGTTTCATAGACGACTCCGCCTTGGAGTGTAAATGTGGTGCTGTTCCACAAACGATGGGACACTTAATATCGTGTCCTGCGTGTCCTGTCAGCTGTACGTTACAGGAATTGGTGGACGTTGGTGATGGCGCCAAATAAGTAGCTGAATTCTGGACCTAGTCCATTTAGATTGCTATCGACACGCTAAGAAGAAGACCAGGCTCAAAGCTGATCCAGAAATGAATACTGCCTTTGCTAATTTTACTGTCAGCCTTTCGATTTCTTCCTCTTATTGCCTTTTGTGATGACGACGATGGCTGATTCAGATTGTGATTATTCTGTATCCAGCGAACCAACCTGGGGCGCTGGGTGCGAGGATGTCATTGTTAAAATAGGAGCGTTAGTAGTATTGGTGATATTTACGTCAGTTTGATTCTTCAGGTAATTTTAGCAACAGAGATATTTTTTTAGACACTAATTATTACATTTAACTAAATGACCTCCCATTTTGTTGACATTTGCTAATTTATATTTATGATCACAATACTTGCAAATTACTGATTTATCAGGACCCACACTATAGTGTTTCCAAATTTCATCTCGTTTATTTCTGCGTTTTCCCATTATCTAAAAAAAAACAGTGAATTTAATGAAGTTAATAATAAGTGCAAAACACATTTAACATATTATATTTAGCTTTTGACATAGTATTTCTTGACGGTTGTTAGTTCGATCTCGAATACCGATGTAAAAAAAATCAAACTCAAATAAAAAAGACGTTAGAAAATAACACGTGGGCCAAGTTCTTCTAGACTTATAAGTCCAAAATTGATTATAATTAGTATTTAAAGAACCAACTTTAGCGATATTGAAAATCTATTACAGAAATTTGACACATTGTAGTAGCTTGATGTGCTGGCGCGTCTGTACTATGAATTAAAATTGACATACCTTCTTTTATAGTGTTCTAAGAACAAGACTTCACACAATTCCGTTGAAAAAAACTGAATATAAATCGTATCTATTAAAAAATACAATAATTAGTTTCAGTTAAACTGATTTTAATTTTTACCCGGTATAAATTAAAAATGGGAAGGTAAAAATGGGTATAAATGGGTAAATACCCATTTATACCCATTTTTACCGGGTATATTCCCATCTCTAGTCGGCACAGTCTTAAGATCATTCTGCATTGGCCATAGAGTATAGTAATAGGTTGGGCATGTGTGCACGAAAAACCGACACAATGGGGCCGACTACTGTCAAAGTGGCGCTAGCAGCGCACAGACCAATAAAAAAGCAGTTTTTGTATGAAATTAGTATTGAATTCATAAATAAAGACAATTATTGAGGAAATGCCTAGATGTTGTTTACCAAATTGTAAATAAACTGGAGGCCACCAGTTTCCTCAAGATGAGAAACATAAAAAAAATTGGTTCAGAGCGTTATGGCGAGTAAAGTTTGAGCCTAAAAGCGGGGCGAGACTGTGTAATAAACATTTCAAGGAAAGTGACTATTAAAAGATTGGTAAATACTCAGGTATGTATTAAAAATGATTACTTTCAGTTTAACTAAATCATCAAAAACTATTTGCTCCTATTTGTATTTACGTAACTGTAAGATAATGCGATATAATAAACGTTAAGAAAGCAGACTGCCCATAATACATAAATTATTTGTTTGGGATCTTAAACCAGCGCAAAATGTTGAAAAAGTCTGCGATCTCTTCAATGTACGTGGAATATAAATCCAGCCTCTACATTGAGAGCAGAACGCCTGAAAACACGTAATTATAGAAAAAAACACGTAATTATAGAAAAAGCTTGTTTCAAGGAAAGAACTCAACTACTCAGAGCTTCAGTAATATCCAGCCACTTGAAGTTTATCACAGAGTAGAATAATAAACTTTTTTATCTTTTAATGACAACTAAAATGACATTGACAAAGGTTCGTATAGTGGTGGCGCCATCTGAGATCAGCTTTCACTTGCCAACCCCATTCGGTTCGCTGGCAAGCGCTGGCGCCAACTACCGGACAAGCGTCAAGTAGCCCTCTACACGTTGGCCCCGCGCACTCGCCCAGCGCGTTGGCCCAATGTGTAATAGTATTCTGTGGTTTAAAGGCTCGTACACACAGGCGCGACGCGACAGTGCGACGCGATTCTGCGATATATATCCGTAGAACAATTTCTATGGAAACGCGCGCGACACTTCACACAGGAGCGACCTGTCGCGCCGCGACACGGTCGCGGCGCGACGTGTAGCGCGACACAAGAGGAACATTTTGTATGGCGTCGCGGCCGCCGCCGCGATATCGCCGCGATATCGCCGCGACACCATACTAAATGTTCATTTTGTATGGTGTCGCGGCGATATCGCGGCGGCGGCCGCGACGCGACACGGAGAGTATAAATTCCAGAGCAATCCAAGCTGAGCTCAGTAGTAGACGATCTTCGTCAGGAGACGAAGGCAGGTCTGTGCGTGTTTGCCCAGCGTGGGGCCCTAGGTTCGATTCCCCGGTCAGCCGAAATAACCCAACCTAACCTAAGTACAGTTGTTCTATGTATCTCACGAAGGCGGGTTGGTCTTAGTAGCGTCAGTATCGCCCAAACTGGAACTGCCGCTCGGGCTACTAGGCTCTGTTTCGCGCCAAAATTTTGCGTCCCGTACCATCAACATATCGTCGACCGTAGGTTCAATTGAGGTAAGGGACAAGATACCCAATGTCCCTTACCTCAATTGAACCTACGGTCGACGATATTAAGTAAACAGAGAAAAGCTGTTCACAGTGAGGTCAGTAAACAATGTTTAAATATTTAATTGTAACATTTAATACCTACGTGATTCTAATGATGCATTGTTTGTTTTAGTCATCAAATGCTATACAGAACATAATGGGGGTTCTTAAAGCTATGTTGTTTTAAGAAACCAACGAAATATGACAAATACAGAAAAGCTTATTCCAGAAAGTTTTCAAAAAACACAACTAGCGAAACCTGGCGTAATAATACCTACATGCAATTAGTGTGATTGATAAAGAAGCTGAATATATTAAACACTGTATTATGTACCGAATTTGTATCTTAATTTTAGTTGTAAATACTGATATCTAAATAAATTTATATCCCAAAATATATTTTTATTTCATCACTAAACGAAACATAAATCTAAATAGGTACCTACCTACTTAAATTATTTTGTTCAATAACGATGAACTTGCTAATGCTACATGCAGTTCTTTACACACACAAGAGCGCGTGTCTGTACTATACACAACACAAACACGTGCACATGCTCACCCTCCTTCGTGAGATACAACAACTGTACTGAACTGCCTATCGATTCTGTAAAAATCTCACCGTGATAACATAGGTGAAGTGAGCGTGAACTGATCTATCAATGGAGGCAATCCCTAACATTAGGTGCAATGACAGCTCACTTCACCTTAGTTTTCACGGTGAGATTTTTACAGAATATCATTGCTGTAGTGCGATTCTGTAACCATCTCACCGTGAAAACTAAGGTGAAGTGAGCTGTCATTCCACCTGATTTTAGGGTTTGCCTTCATTGATAGTTCACTTCACACTCACTTCACCTATGTTATCAAGGTGAGATTTTTACAGAATCGATAGGCTGTACCCAAGCTTGACCACACAAGTACGCACAAGGAAACTAGCGAATTCGGACGTGCTTTTACGATAAATATTCATAAAAAAACCAAGGTTTTTTTTATTACTATGTAGTTGCAATTAACTTTAATCCAAACCACCTACCATTGCAAACTAAAAAGTCCTTGCAAATGTCAATCATTCTAATTTATACCTTATTGGAATGAGAGAACAGTTACATTGTTAAGTATGTATTACTAGTGGATTTGGCGGCGCGCGGCGCGGTCAAATGAGTAACTACCTACCACAGAACATAAATACCCTAACGGGTACCTACATTTTTGAAGCTGCCGCAAGCCAGCCGCTCGTGCGCCGCGCCACGCGCACCAAGTCACTGCAATAGGTGCCTATATTATACGCGGATTTTGACTCAAAATTCGAATCTTTGTATTTTTATTTCGATTTCACATGAAAACTTTATTTTTACAAACAAGCTGCACATCTCCAATAAAAGTGCTAAGTTTGCCAGTCTGTGGAATGCTCGTCCCCTCCCTTAACCAGCCTGCTACTAGCTACCTATAATAGGTAGTGTAGGTAGTGTACCTACGTACTAGGTACATTCTTCAATTTTCTCGATGTTTGGAGTGACGTCACATCACGTACCTACCTAAATAAATTAAAATTTCCAGCGGCCTTTTGCGGTATTTTTTTCTATTTCTTTCAAATAAATTTGAATTGAAACGTGCCCTCATAAAAACTATGTATTTTAAGAAAATGAGATATCCAACCGATTGTCTTTATAAATTAAGCAATTTACTCTCAGTAAGAAAACTATACATAGTTCAAACTACACTAAAGAAACACAAGACCCTACCTTACGATGCATCTAAACTAGCAAAGCGAAGAAAACATGCTGTTGCAGAAGTCCCCCAAACAAAAACTTTAATTGCCTCCATGCAATTTAATACACGATCTGCACGGTTATATAATAGAATAAATAAAGAAATATATATATATAAAAACCAATATTATGAATGCAAAAAAAATATACTGAAATGGATCAAACCACTTACTTATAACGAAACGGAAATGCTCTTGAAACCCACGATATAACCTATACTCTCACACAGGCACACAAACACACAACACACACACATACTCGCACACATGCACGCTCAAATTCACACACATTCACTCAGACACACAAACTATGCTTAGTCTTATGCCAATCTTCTCTTCTTACCTATGTTAAATAATTATGTTATTAGTATTTTATTACTTTTGTTATGGAAGAGCGGAGTCTTCTAATACAGGCATTGTTTGCTTAAAGGAAGGCTCCAATCACTAACTAATTGTTGTAATCTTGTGGAAGAAATAAACAATTTTGAATTTTGAATTTTTTGAATTGCACGTATACAACGTGGCGCTACAATGGCGACATTAATTTAACACACGGGTAGAGCTAGTGCCTATTAATCATATAAATTTTGATAGGTTAAAATAATTCGTAAATTGAAAAAAAAATGTTTTCAAACAAACTAAATAATAAAAAAGTAACTAAAATTGGGATCACCCTTGCAAAAATTCATTCATGAAATCACTTACCTATACTCCATTTACAATAAGATTAGAAATTTAAACAAACCTTTTTTACCGTCGGTTCAATCGATTTTGACTTCTATTTCGTAGGCATAAGGATGGCATTAAAAGCAGCAAACAGTTGTTATTGTAAGCACTTTTTTTGCTTTTAATGCCATCCTTATTCCTACGGAATAGAAGTCAAAATCGGTTGAATAAGCTGTAAAAAAGGTGTATAGCTGCTGGCTTACGTTAACTCGGAGCGGCAACGCGTCGTTTCGCGCGCTAACAATCGCGCAACGCGTCTTGTATGTACCTACTCCGTAGTAGTGATCGGTCCGATTCTTTGACGGCTTATCAAAGAAACCGAGCGACGCAAGTGGTACCTACAGCGGAGGTGCTTAGTGTCTAACGGAGTATGCACTTTTCTAAATTTGAATGGGTGCCACTTTTCGCGCTTTAATATCCTATGGACGGCTCTGTGATGGACTTGAAAATTAGGATCATGTCCGCATATTCAGCTGCTGTGTAGTTCGGATGTGTATTTGCCATCACGATCACAAGTTTACACAAGCATTAATAAAATAACACAAATAAAAGCGTCCGTATCGCAAGAGATGTAAACGTACCTACTAGATTAGAAAACGAAAACAAAGCAAATCGTCTTTATCACAGTATCTAATTACACAAAAATAAATAAATAAAGCAAAAAATATTAGACACCGTAGTGTGAAGAAGTGTATCAAGGACACGGGTTCGGCTATCACTAGAAATGCAAAAAAAGAATTCGAGTTCGGTGCGGCGGCGGGTGGAAGGGAGGGCGCGCGTCGCCTGCGCCGCTCGCCGACAAAGGGCTATCTCTTTCCTTCAATTGGGTACTCTTTGCATTTGTTTCATCCTAATAGTATTGCTTATTCGTTCTAATTTCATTGATGCGATGTTATGATCCGTGACCCCGGCAAATGACCGCTGCGCGACAGTTCTTTAAATACAGGTTGCTCTAAGATGCCATTTTCTAAAATTTAAAATAAATCCGTAAATAATAACGTTTAATAGAAATATAATTTCTAAATGAAACGAAAATGTGAAAACGTATATGTTTGTTAAATTAATGTCACCATTGTGGCGCCACGTTGTATAGGTTGGTAGACACATGATTCTACATACAGACACTCAAGAAACATGAACCTCTTTTTGGGACAGTCGGGTAAAGAAATAGAACGGTTGGTTCTGGTAAACTGACATTGGCTCCGATTCTGTTATTCCCAAACTAAATTAAATTTAAGTTCAGTGCATCTTTTTCTTTCTATTTCATTATGAAAAGGACAGAAGATAAATATAAGTTTAGTCCTGTTTAGTTTAGTTTGTGAACAACAGAATCGGGGCCACTATCTACTCCCCTAAGCCCCAGAATATGAGATAGATTTTTCAGTTTACGGTACCAATGTCAGATTTTGATCATAGTAGGTAATAATAATAATAATAATAAAGATTTATTTCTCTCAAAAAGGTACAGACATTGGTTCGTGACATATTATTTCAATCAAATTTGTAACCTTTGTGAGAGCTGGAGTCTGTAGTGGGTTCGGGACCTGTATGACAGATCTCCAGGCTCACACCCTCATAAAACAATACTATTAATAAGCACTAATTTGTAAACATCAAAAGCCTTCACGTACAGAGAGGAATATTTAAAAACTATCATAGGAAAATGTTAAAACTAAAGATGGTCTGTCTGTAGATGTGTAGTGTATGGTGCGCGTTGCGTGTGTGTTGCGTGTTGTGTGTGTGTGTGTGTGTGAAAGTATATTTGTTAGGGTGAGTGTAGGTGTGTGTATTAAAATGTAGTCTACACTATCTAATTTATTTTATAACAGTAATCTAAGGAAGTAAGTACTTATACTTACCTTGTTGATTGCAATTCCGTTGCAATTTGCCTCCATAGCCTGTCTTTTAGTCTTTTGTCTTTCTAGGAAGCATACCTCACATCATAAAGTACAGGCCTCGCCTGTAGGTACTAAAGAAATTAACAATTCTAAGTTCATATTTAGCTCATTATTGGTCTGACGACGGCTCATGCACATACCTTTGCCTTAGACTTATATGTACCTACTTAATCGTTATTATTTCACGTTAGTAAAGGCCATAATTTTGTGAACCATCAAACAACGCTTTTTTCGGTTTTTTTTTTTCTTTGGTTTGACGGTAGTTAGCGTAATTTTTAAGTGAACGTGAAATAACCTGCCCTAGTGAGGTACGAGTAATTCAGCTCGGAAGCGTAACCAACCAACGTAAGAGTCCGAGGTTGTTTCGATTTCTCGAGAAATTGTGTTTATTTCAGATCGTTTAATCAAAATTGAACTTGATTTTGTTAACGGATTTAAAAAAAGGAGGTAACGTAACATTGTATATTATCAGTAAAACTTGTTGAATTATTTTGTTTCAAATCGAAGAGTATGGGGTGGGTCGATTTTTTTGCACGCAAGTGTAATTTCCAATTTTTAATACAGCAGAAATAATTAAATGAAAATAAAAACTTCCTATTGCTTTCGCTGGGAAGAAGTGGCTCAACAAACTCCCCAGCAGCACAGCTGTCTGTTCAGTTAGGAAATACTTGCTTGTACACAATAGGTAGTAGATATGAAAAGTAATTACGAGAACCTAAGTAGTTACCTACTTAGGTTAGGTTGGGTTGTGTCGGCTGACCGGGGAATCGAACCTAGGACCCCCGCTGGGCAAACACGCACAGACCTGCCTTCGTCTTCTGACGAAGATCGTCTACTACTGAGCTCAGCTTGGATTGCTCTGGAATTTATACTCTCCGTGTCGCGTCGCGGCCGCCGCCGCGATATCGCCGCGACACCATACTAAATGTTCATTTTGTATGGTGTCGCGGCGATATCGCGGCCGCGGCCGCGATTCGCGTCGCGCTAGTGTGAAAGGTGTTGCGTCGCGATAATATCGCAGAATCGCTACGCGACACGTCGCGCGACAAGTCGCGCCAGTGTGTACGAGCCTTAAGGCTCGTACACACAGGCGCGACGCGACAGTGCGACGCGATTCTGCGATATATATCCGTAGAACATTTTCTATGGAAACGCGCGCGACACTTCACACAGGAGCGACCTGTCGCGCCGCGACACGGTCGCGGCGCGACGTGTAGCGCGACACAAGAGGAACATTTTGTATGGAGTCGCGGCCGCCGCCGCGATATCGCCGCGATATCGCCGCGACACCATATAAAATGAACATTTAGTATGGTGTCGCGGCGATATCGCGGCGATATCGCGGCGGCGGCCGCGACGCGACACGGAGAGTATAAATTCCAGAGCAATCCAAGCTGAGCTCAGTAGTAGACGATCTTCGTCAGAGGACGAAGGCAGGTCTGTGCGTGTTAGCCCAGCGTGGGGCCCTAGGTTCGATTCCCCGGTCGGCCGACATAACCTAACCTAAGTAGATACAGTTGTTCTATGTATCTCACGAAGGCGGGTTGGTCTTAATAGTGTCAGTATCACCCGAACGAACTGCCGGTCGGGCTAGTAGGTGCTAAGTGCTCTGTTTCGCGCCAAAATTTTGCGTCCCGTATCGTCAACATAGTAAGTAAACAGAGAAAAGCTGTTCACAGTGAGGTCAGTAAACAATGTTTAATATTTAATTGTAACATTTAATACCTACGTGATTCTAATGATGCATTGTTTGTTTTAGAGTCGTCAAATGATATAGAGAACATAATGGGGGTTCTTAAAGCTATGTTGTTTTAAGAAACCAACGAAATAGACAAAAACAGAAAAGCATTCCAGAAAGTTTTGAAAATACAACTAGCGAAACCTGGCGTATTAATACATGCAATTAGTGTGATTAATAAAGAAGCTGAATATATTAAACATTGTATTATGTACCGAATTTGAATGTAAGTATCTTAATTTTATTTGTAAATACTGATATCTAAATAAACATAGATCACAAAAAATATTTTTATTTCATCACTAAACGAAACATAAATCTAAATAGGTACCTACCTACTTATATTATTTTGTTCAATAACGATGAAATTGCTACATGCAGTTCTTTACGCACACAAGAGCGCGTGTCTGTACTATACACAACACAAATAAAACTACAAGTATTGCTCACCCTCCTTCGTGAGATACAACAACTGTACTGAACTGCCTATCGATTCTGTAAAAATCTCACCGTGATAACTTAGATGAAGTAAGCGTGAAGTGATCTATCAATGGAGGCAATAACATTAGGTGGAATGACAGCTCACTTCACCTTAGTTTTCACGGTGAGATTTTTACAGAATATCACTGCTGTACCCAAGCTTGACCACACAAGCACGCACAAGGAAACTAGCGAATTCGGACGTGCTTTTACGATAAAAATATTCATAAGAAAATCAAGGTTTTTTTATTACTATGTAGTTGAAATTAACTTTAATCCAAACCACCTGCCATTGCAAACTAAAAAGTCCTTGCAAATGTCAATCATTCTAATTTATACCTTATTGGAATGAGAGATGAGTTACATTGCAAAGTATGTATTACTAGTGGATTTGGCGGCGCGCGGCGCGGTCAAATGAGTAAGTACCTACCACAGAACATAAATACCCTAACGGGTACCCACATTTTTGAAGCTGCCGCAAGCCAGCCGCTCGTGCGCCACGCCACGCGCACCAAGTCACTGCGATAGGTACCTAAGTATATTATACGCGGATTTTGACTCAAAATTCGAATCTTTGTATTTTTATTTCGATTTCACATGAAAACTTTATTTTTACAAACAAGCTGCACGTCTCCAATAAAAGCGCTAAGTTTGCCGGTCTGTGGAATGCTCGTCCCCTCCCTTAACCGGCCTGCTACTAGCTACCTAACCTATAATAGGTAGTATAGGTAGGTACATACCTACTAGGTACGTTCTTGAATTTTCTCGATATTTGGAGTGACGTCACATCACATCGTCGATCTACGAATGACAGCCAACTGCACTTTTCGAGGGGAGTGGTCTCGGTATGATAAGGAAGGTTACCCATCCACGGACTGACCTCGGTAAACGTTGCTTAATCTTGAAAATCGACCCGTACGGTTGTAATTACTCAACCACGAGCCTCTTTACGGTTATGTATACCCACATAAGCTACGTATACCTACCTAAATAAATTAAAATTTCCAGCGGCCTTTGCGGTATTTTTTTCTATTTCTTTCAAATAAATTGCAACGTATATAGGTTGGTAGATACATGATTCTACATACAGACACTCAAGAAACATGAACCTCTTTTTGGGACAGACGAGTAAAGAAATAGAACGGTTGGTTCTGGTAAACTGAGACTACCTACTCCCCTAAGCCCCAGAATATGAGATAGATTTTTCAATTTACGATACCAATGTCAGATTTTGATCATGGTAGGTAATCTTAAGAAATAAGTACTTACTTACCTTGTTGATTGCAATTCCGTTGCAATTTGCCTCCATAGCCTGTCTTTTAGTCTTTTGTCTTTGTAGGAAGCATACCTCACATCATAAAGTACAGGCCTCGCCTGTAGGTACTGAAGAAATTAACAATTCTATGTTCATATATTTAGCTCATTATTGGTCTGACGACGGCTCATGCACATACCTTATGTGTACTTAATCGTTATTATTTGACGTAAGTAAAGGCCATTTTGTGAACTAACAAACAACGCTTTTTTTGTTTTTTTTATTTTTTTTATTTTGTCTTTGGTTTGACGGTAGTTAGCGTAATTTTTAGTGAACGTGAAATAACCCGCCCTAGTTAGGTAGTTCAGCTCGGAAGCCGTTGGCCACGCTCGGCCGACGGCTTCCGAGCACCAACGTACGAGTCCGAGGTTGTTTAGATTACTCGAGAAATTGTGTTTATTTCAGATTGTTTAATCAAAATTGAACTTGATTTTGTTAACGGATTAAAAAAAAGAGGTAATGTAACATTGTATATTATTAGTAAAACTTGTTGAATTATTTTGTTTCAAATCGAAGAGTATGGGGTGGGTCGATTTTTTTGCACGCAAGTCTAATTTCCAATTTTTAATACAGCAGAGATAATGAAATGGAAATAAAAACTTCCTATTGCTTTCGCTAGGAAGAAGTGGCTCAACAAACTCCCCAGCAGCACAGCTGTCTGTTCAGTTAGGAAATACTTGCTTGTATACAATAGGTAGTAGATATGTAAAGTAATTAACATTACGAGAACCTAAGTAGGTACCTACTTAGGTTAGGTTGGGTTGTATCGGCCGACCGGGGAATCGAACCTAGGACCCCCGCTGGGCAAACACGCACAGACCTGCCTTCGTCCTCTGACGGAGATCGTCTACTACTGAGCTCAGCTTGGATTGCTCTGGAATTTATACTCTCCGTGTCGCGTCGCGGCCGCCGCCGCGATATCGCCGCGATATCGCCGCGACACCATACTAAATGTTCATTTTGTATGGTGTCGCGGCGATATCGCAGCCGCGGCCGCGATTCGCGTCGCGCTAGTGTGAAAGGTGTTGCGTCGCGATAATATCGCAGAATCGCCACGCGACACGTCGCGCGACAAGTCGCGCCAGTGTGTACGAGCCTTTTAACGGGCTTTAGATGTTAACGTCATTCATTCATTCATTCCTTCAATGAAAGCAAAGCATTTTGCCGGATTTGATCAGAATTTTCTCTTTGCTTGATTGCTTTTTGTGCAACTGTACAGTTGGCGTGGTGATAATTTGAATTAATGAAAGTGGTTGCATTTAAGATTTATTTTCAATAATGTCTTCAGATTTTTATATTCGATATTATGTTGGTCATAAGGGAAAATTTGGCCATGAATTTTTAGAATTCGAATTCCGCCCTGATGGCAAACTCCGGTATGCAAATAATTCTAACTACAAAAACGATACAATGATTCGTAAAGAAGCCTACGTACATCCTTGTGTAATGGAAGAGCTGAAAAGAATCATTGTTGATTCTGAAATAATGCACGAAGACGACCGTTTGTGGCCACAACCAGACAGAGTGGGAAGACAGGTACCTTTTACAACATTTTAGATAAAACAAACCTATTCCTAACCTCCTATTTGAGTAAAACAAACCTCTACTTCTACTAAGTGCTTGCAAAAAATAATAATATCGAAAGATATAATACAGGCAAACATGTTTTCCCTGAAACCAACAAAAACAAGCCAGAAACATTTTAGAAAATTAGGTTATGATTTTTGTTCAGTTTTATTATCATTCAAGTCTGAAAGCTTTACTTGAAGCAGTGAATAGAACAAACATTTACAAGCAAAATCTAAAATTTCCTTATAATCTAAGTATTTTCCTAAAAGAGTGATGTTGATTATTTGTGTTTGTTTTATCCTGCAGGAATTGGAGATAGTTATAGGTGAGGAACATATTTCCTTCACTACATCTAAAACTGGATCACTAGTGGATGTGAATCAGTCTCGTGATCCGGAAGGACTCCGGGGTTTCTACTATTTGGTACAAGATCTCAAATGCCTGGTATTCTCCCTAATCGGTCTCCACTTTAAGATCAAACCAATATAAGCAGTGTATAATTTTAAGTGAAATAAAAATTTACTATATTTATGCCTCTTATTTTACACACTGGAAAAATTATAAAACACTAGCTACTGCCCACGGCCTCGCTTGCGTTGTTGTCGGAAATGTCCCATGAGAACTTGCTACACAGACACAAAGTAGCCTATGAGCCTAAGTTCCTAAAGTGAGCTCACGAGGTGTATGTTACCCCAGCAAGAAAGTGTCTCCTAGAGTTATATGAGTAGAATGTATAATTGGTGACTTATCTGCTATAAATGTGCTCCCACATAAAAAATGTGTGCCGTGCCCCTGTCATTTTGGAAAAAACTTCTTGCTGGGGTAACGTTTTTCTAGCAGGAAAATTCTAAAGGAATGATCGGAGATAGAAAAATTGTGCACGGCCAGAGAGCTTATAAGTGTGCCAAAATGTGCCCCCAATAATAAAATCTGTGCCCCTTCAGGTTTTCGAGATATTGCTTAACCTGCTGGAGTAACGTTTTGATGAATCGTATATCTCTAAAACCATTGCATGTGCCCCTCTAGAATAAACACACGAGTAGCTCTTAATGTGTGCCCCAATTAGATTTATGAAAATATTTATAGTTTTCAAGTTATCGCGGTTTTATGAAAACCCGAAAAAACATCGCAACGCTTAAATGAGACAAGGTATAAGTTCGCTGAAAACTGTATTCGGTCCTTCTTGACGCTAATAATAACCATACAAAATTTCAAAACTGTTCATGCATTCGTTTTTGAATAATCTTGCTAAAAGTCAAAATTTGGTCGGATAACCATCCGTTGCTTATATATTTTGGTTTTTTGTTAATATTTATTTAATGCGAAACATTCCAAGCTGAATATTTTCACCATATATTTTTGAATAAAGGCACAAGGTTTTGGTTTACACCTACACATCTGGGATTGAGCTGGTTCCTTGTATTTTGCCGGCAAAGTTATTACACCATCGTTTTGACTTTTACCAAGATTATTCAAAAACGCATGCATGAACAGTTGTGAAACTTTGTATGGTTATTATTAGCGTCAAGAAGGACCTAATACAGTTTTCAGCGAACTTATGCCTTGTCTCATTTAGGCGCTGCGATAGTGCGATGTTTTTTCGGGTTTTCATAAAACCGCGATAACTTGAAAACTACCTATAAATATTTTCTTAAATGTAATTGGGACACTAAGGGGCACAATAATTAATTGAACCAATGTTACAATATTTCCTTAAAATTAACTTAACGTCGGTCTGTAACAGTTGGCGATTGTCATATGTTTAGAACTATGCGGCGGTTCCCAAACTAGGCAGCGCCTGTATCTTGGGGACCAGAGTTGTGATACATAATGCTATTTACCAATTGAGTTTACGTAGGAAATTAGGAATAGATAAGTAATTGCAAACGATTATCTAAAGCTAAATTGAATATTGAGAGTAAATAATTATTAAAACAGAAACAAAGCTAAAATTGTCCTGAACAAAGCTTAAAACTAAAAATATTAAACAATTACAATGAAAATGAAATGTCAAACAATCAAAAATAAAATAAAACACTAAACAATGAAAAATAAAATGATAGATAATCAAGATTAAGGTGTGGGTGTGTCAGTGTGAGCGCGTGTGGTGTAAAGGTGTATTAGTGTGTGCGCATGTGGTGTGTAGGTGTCAGTGTGTGTGGTGGGCGTAGGATTCCGAGTGTGAGTTGGGTGATATGAGAATGTTTTCCGATTCATCGTATGAAAGACCTAATAGCCATTGTTTGACAACATTTTTGCATGTGAAGAGGGAAAGTTCTTTTGGGTCATATGGCAAGCTGCTGGTGACCTTGTTATATACAAAAGTGTGTAGATAGGCAGGGCAGCGTCTTGTTAGGAGAGATGTGGTTCGTTGTAGCGGGATGTGAAAGACACGTTTGGAAGTCAATGAGTGGTAGTCAGGTCGGATTTTTAGGGTTTTGTGTATGCGTAGGTACGCATTGAGAATAAATAGTTGGCGGACACGTAGAACTTGAAAGTCTTTGTACAGGGAGTCAGTGGGATAGAAAAATGGTTTTTTTAGGAGGACTTTTATAATAGCTCTCTGGGCTCTTTCAAGCTCAATCATTGTAGTTTTCCCAGCTCCACCCCAAATAGATACGCCATATTGTATAATGGACTGGCATATTGCGAAATAAACCATTCGGAGGATGTCTTTTGGGGTGCGGTCTCTTAGTTTCTTTATTATATGTATAAGTTTCCTTACTCGGCCAGAAAGAAATTGAATGTGGGCTTTAAATGATAGATTTTCGTCAATGAGTAGACCTAAGTAACGAATAGATTGTGTCCGTTTAATACAATCGCATGAGCAGTCTTCGCGTGGTGTGTTCAAATAATTCTGACATGTGTGAAATTTCAAAGTTAGGTTGGGGGGAGGGCTAGATAAATGTGTTTTGGAAAATGTTATAAACTTGGTTTTCTTTATATTGAGTGTAAGTAAGTTATGGTCCAGTGTTTGCGCTACTGTTGCTAATCCTTCTTCTGCGAGGCGGTAGACCTGTTCCCAGGTGAGTGCGTGGAATGTGATAACCGTGTCGTCTGCGTAAGATATTAGTTCCGCGTTTGAAAGAGTGAGGTTTAGTATATCGTTCATGTAGATTATAAAGAGTGTTGGGCCTAGTAAGCTGCCCTGTGGAACTCCAAAATTGATAGGGAGTGTACAACTTGAGTGTTCACCAGATTTCACATATTGTCGACGATTGTTGAGGCAGCTGTGAAACCATTGAAGTGGTATTCCCTTTATCCCTGCTGTATCTAGTTTTTTAAGGAGTAGATCTGTTGAAATTGTGTCGAACGCTTTGGCTAGGTCTAGGAAGACCGCCATGCAGCGCTCTCCATTTTCTATAGTTGTTGATATGGAGTTTGTTAGCAGCGAAGCCGCGTCTTCAGTTGATTTCCCTTTTCTAAAACCAAATTGTCGCTCTGAAATCAGATGATATTTTTCAAGAAAATTAACTAGACGGGTATTATCCACCTTTTCCAGGATTTTAGTTAATATGTTAGTTTCGGGTTTATCCTTAGAACCGCTTTTATGTATTGGGCTTACTGCTGCAACTTTCCACTGTTCGGGAAATACTCCTGTTTCCAGGCTGAGGTTAATAAGATGGGTTAGGGGTATTATAATTAAGTTTTGTATTTTCTTTAAGAGTCCACTGATTTTGTCGGGACCTGGGGAACTATCGTCTTTTAATTGATTAATGAAGTTTGTAATTTCTGTTTCGTCAGTGGGGTGTAGGAAGAAGGAGAAAGGTGACGTGTTAGGTGATAAGTACTTGCTAGTGAGGGATTTTTGAGTTTCTGATAGTCTTGTCAGTATGGTAGTAGCCAAATTTTTGCCTACTGATGTGAAGTATGACTTGCATTTATTGAGGGACTAAGTATGTTTGAAAAGTCCTTGCCTGAACAACGAATTGAACCAACAAAAAAAAAATTTTTCGAGACATCGCGAAGCGATTGGTCGACTCTTCACGTGACCAGAGGGCTGGCCTATTTTTTGTCCAAAGAATCAGCATTGCCATCCAATGTGGCAATGCTGCCAGCCTTTTGGGCACGTTTCCTGTTGACAGCGATGCGGACGATTTTTTGATGCCCTTTGATTTTTTCCCCATCTTTTTATATAAGTACCTACTTGTGTACATATTATTATTATTTTAAGTGTGTTATATAAAAATACCTGTTAATAAATACGATCAATAATGTGAAGACTGTATAGCCCACCACAGAACATAATACTCTGTAACGAGAGTAGCCTACTCTATGCCTCTATATGGTCATTGATTAACGTGACGTTGCCAAGCAACGTTACGTTATTCTTGATTTAATTATAGTGGATTGCTCATGTCACATTTCTTCGTCTTGCATTTTATGTATTTCTATAATTAATTATTCTACTAAATAATACACAGTTCGGCTCTAATACATTGGTTTATTCTTGACAGTGTATACATGGCAATACAAATTTCCACTGCACACCGCTGTACACAAGTTTCGAGTTACCACTCTAAAACTTAATAAATGAATACATGAATATCACAAAAAAACCTGTACTTTCATGGCGCCAGTTGTTAAAAATCTCTCATTACATCCTACTATCCTACTAATATTATAAATGCGAAAGTTTGTGAGGATGGATGTTTTACTCTTTCACGCAAAAACTACTGAACGGATTTTGATGAAACTTTACAGTGATATAGTTTATACATCAGAATAACACTTAAGATACTTTTTATCCCGATATTCCCACGGGATCAAAACTTACGCGGGTGAAACTGCGGTTCGCAGCTAGTTGCTTCATAAGCTCAATGCGTCAATGCTAAAAAATTCAGCGCGTTACACGAGTGAATACGTTTATATGAATACGCTAAGGTAGCCAGTGAAATTCAAATTTTCCTATGTTTTCGCAAAGAGTACTTTGTATGAACTGCGTTTTCATAATTCGCGACCGTAACAAATATGTACAGAGGCCAGCACATCAAGCTACCCCAATCTATCAAATGTTCCCAATTGGATAAGAACCTTATTCCCATGCAATAAACTTGAAAATCTATCAAAGAAATTTGACAGATTAGGGTAGCTTGATGTGCTGGCCTCTATAAGGCGCATCACCCACTGCACCGCTTCACGCGGCGGGACGCAGATAACGCGCCACTGCGCGTGATTTTTTACATACAAATTAAATTAAACGCGCTGCTGCGCGGGGAATTTGGCTCCGTTTTCCGCGCTCCGTCGCGTGAAACGTTGCAGTGGGTGATCCGCCTAAATAAATAATTTCGTAGAATCATCAGTACAACCACAGAGTACACTTTAATACACTGAAAAGTACAACTTTAGCAAACACCAAAACAAGTCGCGCCAGTCTGCAGGAGCCTTAAGGCGGAGGTTACACGTTGACGTTCAGTTTGGCATCAGACGGTCGATTCTGTAAAAAATCTCACCGTAATAACTTAGGTGATGTGAGCTATCAATAGGGGTAATCTCTAACATCAGGTGGAGTGACAGCTCACTTCACCTAAGTTTCTGATTGGGTTGATAATTATTCAGTGGCTAGTCTCAAAAAATAAGAGGCCGAATTTATTACGTATGTCTTATCGCGCTAATTCCCGCGTAACGACGCAGGTGTGGCAGAAGCATTAAACGGAGGAAGATCTTAAAGTGTAACTAATAACGAAAACAATCTACAAAATTGTTCTAATTGCTATTTGTAAAGGCGTCTCTTGGCCTATTGAATATAGGGTTTAATATAGAGATATTTCGAATGGTTTCTATGAATGGTAGTTTTTTTTCGCATTCGTGTCGCCACCGCGGTCGTTATCAGAATGAGGCCACAGTAAGTTAGAGTTTGATTTAATTTATAATAGAAAGTAGTTTACAAGTAGGTATGTAGGTATCTGTTGAGTACAATAAAATTATTCCCTGCATGGTGTGTTTTAATTTGAGATATTATATTTTTTGTTTGGTTGCCGCACGCGGCACACTCAGTCACCGGTAGAGCCAACTTGCGGACGCCAGAAGTTGTGAGTAGAAAGAACGACATGGTTGGTACCGACCACAGATATAGATAGACCTAGATAACGCAGGTATCACGATCTGCATGAAAACCAAGCGTGCCATTCTTCTGACTATCTACTGTGACATCACAAGCGCTCTTTCTCACTCACGCTCATCCTGCCGGCTGGATGGACACAACCTGTCGACTCTGTAAAAATCTCACCGTAATTACATAGGTGCAGTGAGCGAGAAGTGAACTATCAATGGAGGCAATCCCCATCAGGTGGAATGACAGCTCACTTCACATTAGTTCTATGTTCTATGTTATGGGTTTGGTTTCCGCACTTAGTCCTTCAAATGGACCATTGTGCGTGGGCCACATTAGTTTTCACGGTGAGATTTTTACGGAATAGCACTGCAGGACTGAGCGCGAAAGAGGTGGCCTAAGAATTTTGAACGTAAGTTTCTGTGATTTTTGGCACGCGAAGTAGTTGCTCTTGCTTGCGTTATCTACGAGTATCTATATCTGTGGTACCGACTCAAATTGGAAGAGACAATGTCTCCACGTCTGAGCAAGTTGCTATGGAATGCAGAGTGCTCGCTATTCATAGCCCGCATGGACATTAACAGTTGGTTATCACTAAGATTGCCCTAACCATGACGAATACTAGGATGTAATGTGGATACATCTAGAGCCATAATCACTAGTGGCTAAACATGGATACGTCTAGCTAAGCCACAACTTGTAATGACTACGACCGGTGGTGGCATTTAGCCATTAGTCGACGCCATTGGCTGCATCTAGCAGTGGTTCGGTGTGTAAAGTCCACTGGTAATCGTCGCCACCTGTGGAACCTGCCTTTGGGTCACCGGCAGCAACAATTACTACATATTGTGATATACAGCAGGTACACATTAGTGTATTTCTCACATTTTGTTCTGTTTCATGAAAAACATATTATTTTTTTTTGGTATGTAGGTAGTAGGTAGTACACACAGCTACACCTACACATCATTTCCAGTTTTAGCTGACCTCGCATTGTATAGGTTTTCGTACAATCAGAAGTCAGCTTATAGCGGTTATGTATTGCTTGATATGTAACCGTGCGTCATCATCTGCCTAGCCTTTTCCCAAACTATGTTGGGGTCGGCTTCCAGTCTAACTGGATGTGGCTGAGTACTAGTATTTTACATGGAGCGACTGCCTATCTGACCTCCACAACCCAGTTACTGGGTAATACGAAACCCCTTAGTAAGACTAGTTGTAAGACTTTTGGGCTTCTGACGACCCGTACCGACTGTCACAGATCCACAAACAACAACTGGGACCAACGGCCTAACGCGCTTTCCGAGGCACGGAGGAGTCTTGATATTTAATGATGGTAACCCATCCACGGAGCAACCGCGGCAAGCGTAGCTTAATCTGGTCGATCGTCCCGTGCGGCTGTTATTACTTAGCCCCAAGCGCGTAAGCGTAGCATGTGTAGCCGTGCGTACCATTCAAATATCCAGCATAGCTATTCACAATCATCCGACAAGCTATCGTATCGAAAATGACACATTTCGATAACTTGATTTCAGATTGGCTCTGCCCCCGACAGCAAACAGCTGTCGGAAGAATAGCGGTCGTCTATTTGTTTTTAAACTGACAAAATTTTCAGGTTTAGGACTTGTGAACAGCGTTTGAGGACTCCTACGATGACATTGATTGATGTTGGATAGGTCCGGTACGGAAACGTATCGAGTAGTTGTGAATATCTAAGCAGAATCCCAAAAAAAAAATTACGCTGGCAATACGTAAACACGGCAAAAAATAACAACTGAACTGAAAGTTGAAATGTTTACTTTCTGTGGATTATTTGACAACTAAATTGCGTTTCTTTTTACATAACAATGTGCTTAGCAAATACAAATTACGAAAAATATATAAAAAAATCAAAAAGCAAGAATACAGTATTCTAAGAATATCGTTTTTTAGTTTTTTAGATAATACATACATGCCTATTGTGGTCTTTATATGCTTTCTTGTTACATAACAGAATTAACACTTCTATATTTGGTCAAAAAAATCATATTCTAGATTATTCTGAATGCTTAGTCATTTTCTTCAAAACACTTGACTGGTTGTTAAAATCCTACGTAAATTGACATAATATTATTTTTTTTATTTAATTAAATACTTGTAGAGGAACGCAACTGGCATTATGTATTTATGTTTATAGTATAGTTTTGCGCGTTGCGCGCGCATCGCATCTGCCCGACCGACCGATTATGGCGGACAGGCAGTGAAGAATGTTTGTCGTCTTTTCTAAATCAGAAAGTATCGACAGCAGCCAATGGCATAAACCGGGTTTTTTGTAAAAATTGTACATTGTAAATAGTTCTGTGTACATATAGTAATTATATTTGTGCTCGTTTTGTTTAGAAATTCTGTGAATAGTGTATTATTTTGAGTGTTTATTCACTTCAGTTTTCGACGCCGACTTATAGCTATATCCTAACGTTAGTACATTAGTAAAACCCATATATCTTCTCAATTCGTCAATCTAGTAATTTTGTATCCTAGAAATCATTGATTTCACTTCTTGTCTTTGTTTCGATCCGTCAAGGAGACCGTTGCAGTAGGTGCAATATTTTGGTTTCCCTTAGCGGCTGTCATCGTGCTTTGATAAAACTACTGTCATTACAAAGACAAAAAGACAGATTTAGTCGCCAAATGTATTCAATATTGAGATCTGGTTGCTGTATGTAGTCTATTTGATCATGTAAATCGGTTTAATTACACATCTGGCTGTATTATTATTGGAAGTAGCGATATAATATCTGTAAAGAGTAGATCGCGAGACATTTTGTGTTTACGGTTACGAAGGATCGAAGTGTTGTGAAACTGAATGCTCGAACCCCACGGTAGCCCAATGAAGTGGCCGGTAACGGGAGCGGAAGAAGAGCCGGGCGAAGCTGCTTTACAGAGCACGCGCGCTTCCCAGGCTCGGAGCCAGGACGATGCTACTGTGCATTACGTGTTCCAGCGAGAACCACAGGAGGGCGAGCTGCCCTCCCTAGCACCCAAACAGCGTTGGGCCGTTGGAGACGATACTATTGTTGAGGTTCGTTGACATCTGATAATATGATTATTATTCTGATGTACTCTGAGACATTATAACCTAAAATTACCAATTATGTATGTGTAAATGCTTTTCATAATCTCAGAACTTGTTGAATTGTCAATATTTTTATGTTAATGTAAGTGAAATGTATTCAATGTTTATTTACTATCATTTCAGAACCAAGATAAATGGAAGAATACCAATCCTATGGCCATGAACAATATGCACCAGCAAGCTCAAGTGCAACTTAAAAACTCACAAGCGAATCAACAGCAGTACATTAACCAAGCTATAGCTTCATCAGTTGGAACATTAGCTATGAACCCCTCAGTAATTGGGAGTCACCCAGCTCATATGACCACCAACATGGTACATACCCAGTTGGCCCCATTGCAAAATCCAACACTTGGAAACAATTTAATTCAGAATAGTGCAGTGATGCTGCCACAGTTGCAAGGCATGCAAAACGCTCCACAGTTGGGCCAACAAGGATTGTATGACATTCACCAGCATCATGGCAATATGCAAGCTATCAATGGTATTGGAAAGAATACTGAACACCTCATGTATTTGAGCCAAGCTGGTATGCTGGCTCCTGGCACCAATCAGTATCTTCAACAAGGACAAAACCAACTTGGTCTGACACCAGTTGCTACCATCAGGAACCAGGTAAGAAGTGCATTGTTATTGTTTACTTGTCAGTCAGCATGTGTTCTTGCATGAAGGTATGTTCAGTATACCTATATATAGTTCACTGTAAGAATTTGCAGGAAAAAGTGTATTGCCTACCTTACATATAATTTTGATATGGCAGAAATTTATTATTGAGGTATGAACTTAAAAAACTTAGTCATCATGTTACATTCAACTGGCTATTGTAGACTGGCGTCTGTAGGGTTTGTAGAACGTAGTAAACACAAGACCAGTACTTAGTAACATTCAATGATTTCTTGTGTAAAGTGTAATGTAATGCAATTAGTTGAATGGTTAGAATGTCATAATATTTTGCACAAAGCATGGAAAGATGCCGGTGGATGCATTTGATAAAAATGTTATAACCAAGTGACTTTTTTCACACAAATGTACATACAAAGTGCTTATTTATGACTGACAACAAGCTAAGATTACCGAGTTGTTTACATTAAGACTTTTGAATTTGTAAAATTGCCTTGGGCACAGTTAGAATGTGAATTATGGACAACATTGCAGCACAGACCTGTTTCACATTAATTTGGAAAATATTTGTTATTATGCTCAGTTCATGTCCTGGACACAGCATTTTGCATTTTAAAGATCTAGTCATGTAGGTATACATAATGCTATTTCACATAATATTAAATTATTGCTGGTTATGCTAGCTGAATTCTTCATAAGTCCAACTTCAGCCTGCTAGTAGACTCTATATTCCTAGTCTGACTGCTTAACTAAGATGTTGCCTGAAGTAGTTGCACGATGTGGGAGGGGTGATAGTCGTCACAAATTGACGAATCACTGAACTCTTGCTTCACGTCACCAAACCCTCCCGCACCATGCTGCTACGTCAGGCAAAGTCTCAGTTAAGTGGTCAGCCTATAGACAGGATGTACCTATTCATCCTAGGATAGGCCATATTATTTTGCCATACCTTTCTTTTAATTACCTTTCTACTAATAGTTACTAGTTATGAAAATGCATGATTCTGAGATGTTTCAAAATCATTGTGTTATGTATTGCAGTAGCACATTGATATTACCGGTATTTTGATTGTTATAATGCTAGTAGTCATATAGTATCAGTAGAAAGTGCTATATTTTGCTTGAATGTTTTGTGGTCAGGTATAACAGTCTAGAACTCTAGAATGTGATCTGTGTCCCCACTTCTCAAGTTAAGGTCAATGCTCTTTACAGTGGCTTTGATTCTTTTGCAGCCCAAATTAATTCATAATATCACAATAATAAGTGAGAGCCATCAAATTATGAATAAAACTTTCATACAAAGATTGAGACATTGCCTAAAAACACAAGCTATAACTAGTTGAATTCTTTTATGATCAACAGAATCTGAACCAATATTTAAAATGTCATGGAAGAATGTTGCTGTCTTGCTATAGTTTTGTGGTTGTTCATGAATCACCAGATGTATTGTCCTAAATCTCCATAACAACTTCACAGTATTTAATAAAAATAACATTGTTTGATTTCCATTCTATATCCAGTCTATTAGAAAATAACTCATTTTATAACACACAACATAGTGTTATAAGAAATAGAACCAGAATCATTGTATAATAAATGAATAGGCTGAGTTAATCTATATTTATAAAAGGAGAAACTGACTGACATATCAACGCACAGCCAAAACTGCAAGGACTAGGAACGTAAAATTTTGCATATGGCTTCCTTTTATTGTGTAGGGGAGCACTAAGAAGGGGTTTTTGGAAATTCGACCTTTAAGGGGGTGAAAAGGGGGGATTTTGTTTTTATGAAAAATCTTATTGCTTGAGTTAATAAACTTGAAATTTGGCACGAATACACGCAGACGAAGTCGCGGGCGAAGTGCTAGTTTTAAATGTAATAATGGCCCCGATTCTGTTGTTCACAAACTAAACCAAATTTAAGTTCAGTGCATCTTATTCTTTCTATTTCATTACGAAAAGGACAGAAGATAAAATACTAGTTTAGTCCTGTCAAATTAGATAATCCATAGACAAATTAGACGAGATTAAAAAATTGGCTACTAAAAATACGTCAATTTACTTCAGGCGCTCACTAATTTGACAGGACTAAACTAACATTTATCTTCTGTCCTTTTCATAATGAAATAGAAAGAAAAAGATGCACTGAACTTAAATTTAGTTTAGTTTGTGACCAACAGAATCGTGACCAAAATGTAGATTTTGGTAACAATATTCCAGTTATAAAATATTTTTTAAGATTACTAGTAATGTTAGTTTTCCATCAGTATTTCTGTACACCCCTCCATCTAAGTTGTCATTATTCGGCTCCATTTATGTAATTACATACATAATAATAATGTAAGTAATCAATTTGCCCTGCCCATGTAAACAAAACAGGACAAGAAATAAACAAACTACTGAGGCCGAAAGTTTGAGTTGAGACAATGGCCCCGATTCTGTTGTTCACAAACTAAACTAAATTTAAGTTCAGTGCATCTTTTTCTTTCTATTTCATTAAGAAAAGGACAGAAGATAAAATATTAGTTTATTCCTGTCGAATTTTTAAAAGGATATTCAGGGCGAATAAAACTTATTCTGTGCAATAGCGTTACATGTCCTGATAGTGAATATATAAATATATGACGATTGATGGAGCCTTTTGGAAAATATGACGAAATTTCATTGATTCACAAAAGTACCCAAAAGTGGCTATGATTTTGCATTTACCTCTAAGGCCGCTGCCTGGAATTTTGTGGGCAGCGGGGCGGCAGCGGCGGCGGCGCGGGCTGTCGCCGATTGCCTTGAGTGCACCGCTCGTTGCCCGCTCCCGCGCCGCTGTTTTCGAGAACCGGTCCATTTAAATGTACGCTTAAGATCCTGCCGCTCCCGCGCCGCCGCCGCTGCCGCCCCGCTGCCCGCAAAATTCCAGGCAGCGGCATTAAACAACTTTGATTGCTATTTGCATTTGAAGCTAACCCTTTTGTGAAGATTCGTCGGTATTCAGAAGTTGGAAAATATCAAACACTTAATTGTAACGATTAAAAGTGAAGCAAAATTAAAATATCGTCGGAGTATACCATAGACAAAGTTGATTATTTAAAAAAATTACTAAGTATTTAAGCAAACTAATTAAGTGAAAATCGTCCTCTTCATATAGGCTCTCCAACGAGCTATCAACATTTAAAAAAATATTGGGAGATGCCCATCAATTGTTTGATAAAGCTCGCAAAGATGGAAAGTCATACAACGAACACATTAAACTAATGACTTGTTTACGTTGTAACACTTCTATAGCTGTTGGCCCTACTATTACGCCACCGTCGAAATCAAAATTCAATTTTTTATTTTTAAAGTCTACATTGGACTTATCCCATAGAATTTATAATGAAGTAGTCCATATCAATATCTTCTTTGTTGGTACTTATTTTTTAAAACTTCCATCAAAGTAAACAAAAGACTAAAAAAAAAAAACGAAACTTGCGAGCGTGTGCCCTTCATTGTGACGCATAAACAACTGAGCGGTGCCGCTCCGACGTCGCAACACATTCAACCCTGCAGGGTAATTGCGTAACACAGTATCAGTAGCAATGGGTTTCATTTTGACAGTTCAACTACATTCATTGCGTTATTTAAGTTGTTGAGCAGACACACTTTTCGAACATATGGAGCAATGGATTAGAAATATGTTTCAAAATTATTCAAATTGTGAGTAATAGTGCGTTACGCAATTAGGGTGCTGGCCCTTTTTTGAAATCTGAAAGTGGACTTCTGACCAAGGGGCTCCGGTATCTGAAACTTTTTAAATTTATTTTCGGTGTTCTCTCCCCATGCCACACCGAGTAGCTATCAACTTTTCGCCCTGAATATAATGAATATTATGCTTGCTCAATTGCTTAAAAACCCTCTGACCTCCTCTGCTTAAGGTGACCCTTTTTTTTTCCCGCTCTGGGTGGAGCAGAAGGGAGTGTCAGACTCTTACTGACTATAACCCACCCGTGTTCCTTCCTTAGCCCTTTGTGTTCCGGGGTAGCGGTAACCCTTTCGGACAATCCTGCTGCCCCGGCAGGCTTCGGCCCTTACGGGCCCCTTCCTTAATGCTGACATCTCTTTGAGGCGCGCGTGGAACACGTACGCGCCGTCCGGCACGGGCCTGGTCCTGATCGGACGGAGAGTTACCCATTACTCTCCGCCCGCAGGCCCGCGCCTACGGTGGCCGGGAGTCGTCACGCGGCTCCCGACGCCCGGAGCGTCTCCCGCGGCGGCTGGGACGTGAGGCTCTCCCTCAGCCGTCCCGCCACCTCCTTTGCTAGCATGACTGCTTCGCAGAAGGAGGTGACTGCCTCCCACTCCCTCTCGCCCCGGACCATGGCTTGAACCAGGGCCGGACGCAAGAGGTCGCCGCCGCTGCCGATCGCCTCTACGAGAACACGGCGGTGCTCCGCCCAAGTGGGGCAGACCTTCACCGTATGCTCCACCGTGTCCTCTGGGCGATCCTCGCAGTGGTGACACCCGGGCGTTTCCTCCCTCCCGATGGTGTGCAGGAACCTCCCGAAACACCCGTGTCCGGTGAGGACCTGCGTCAGGCGGTAGGTGAGGGCGCCGTGGCGCCTCTCTAGCCACTCCTCAAAGAGGGGTCTTATCGGCCACTATCGTGGCGTGCCCTAAGGAGACACTGCGGATCACTTTCCTTGGAATACGACAGCAGTTGCTGATTATAAAAGGAATAAATAAATATATTTCTGCTTTCCTATTCTATCGTGTCGTGACGTGCCGTGCTACGGTAAATTATAAAAGCACCAATTCTTTTAGATACCATCGCACTGAAATGTGTATATGCCGCAAGGCTTATTACATTATCAGTCTCGATACAAAAACCCGAGAGCCGAGAACTGAAGGCCGAAATCACACACCTGTAGGCCAATTCTACTAATTTAAAACGTTCAAAATCTAGTCGCAGTCTCATCTCGGCGACAAACAAATGTCAAAAACTTGTCAAAATGTAGGGAAATTTGAAGTATTTTTGACAGATTGAGACTGAGATCAGACTGCGAACGTTCTTGCAAATTAGTAGAATAGCCCCTCTGTTGTAAAGCAGCGTTGCTTCTGATACCTCTCAAAAAATCTTTGTTTGTGTCTTCACACTGCGTTTAGTTCGTTGAACTTCACGTGAAGCGCACGCTCACGCCATAAACCTGCACATGCGCTTCGCCTTCACGTTCATGTTAAGCAAGAGCACGCAAGAGCTTCGTTTGTGTGGGCCAGCTATAACTTGGATTTATTGTTTTGTCTATTATTCCGTAAATAATAAATACAATTTTAATGATATTATATGTTTACGGTTAGATGTCAAACCTGTATTTAGTAGTACTACAGTAGCAGTAATGTAACGCCGCCTGGCCGCCTGGCGTCAGTAATAGATATAGTGGTAGCTACATACCTAATAATGCCGCCAAGCAGCGTTTCTGTGTTCTGGTTTGAAGCGCATGGTGTAATTACAGGCACATGAAACATTTTAGCTTTCTCAGGGCTGAAAACGCATCTGAAATTACTCTGGTATTGCATATTTCCATTGGCGGCGTTGACCAATAAACGTCAGATGGACCGTCAGCTTATTTGCCAAGCAATAATATTCAATAATTATGATGATTTTCTGCTGCATACTGCTACTTACTCCTTCTTTCTGTAAAACAGAAATAAATCTTAATGTTTTTCGGGAAGCCGGAGTTAAGTGTCTGTTTCGGAACTTGTTCCAGCAATAAACAGCTTACATTATCGTGACTATTCGTGACAAATTACTTTTCAGAAGACATTTAACCAAGTCTCGTACTTGTGCCCATCCATCATAATTATTGTCACAAACGGAATTTCTTCCTCTCTCCTTCCATACAGTAAAATTTAATTATTTATATTCACCACTCTTTTATCACAGGCCTTTTATCCCTCTTCATCACATTCCCATAACAAAACAAACGATTCCCTTACAACTTTTCTGTAACTCTCGCCAATGCATACAATAGTAAAATAAGTACTTGTCTCCTTCGATTTTTTTAAAACATATTAAGTAAACATAACATGTGATTTGGAAGAAGCAGAAGAATGTGACAAGTGTTAAGAATGGATGAGAATGTAAAAAAAGAGGCAGACCAAAGAAAAGGTGGGATGGATTCTGTGAAATATGATATGACTAAGTTAATTCTGAGCTGGCGGCTATTAGATGTACAGCTTGGCCAAAAAGTCGTGAAAATAATGGTGGCGCCACTATCGTGCATGTTGTAACCCTATATAGTACGACGAAAACGTTTTTGATACTTACGTTTATTTTTGACAATAATTAATGTGAATATTGTCGGGTTTTATGAAAAAAAGAAAAGCTCTGGAACGCTTATTCGGCCACTGCCTAGAACGATAACATTTGCAGTTATTTATTTTAATGAATTTAAAATAAAATTATTAGGTATTTCAAAATACTTTGATGTCAACTAATCCCACATTATGTGAGACAATTTTATGTTTTACAAGACCCGAGACCAATTCAAAAGGTTTATACTACAGTGACAACTTGGAAGCTTTACTACTGTATGACTGTGTCCCATAAATCCAAGTTCTCCTCTAACCACAGGCAAAATCTTCCATAGTTGGTGTTCTAAATAAAAACTAAAAAAATAATCAGCATCAACAATTTTAATTTTAATCAGGAATCAAAAATGGTTTCCTCTAAATATTGCACGCCTAAAAAGTATTCATCCATGTCTTGGTGTGAGCTTTCACCAAAACTCTGCTCGCTATCTTCAGATGTGTCACTACTGCTGCTTTCATCTTGTAGGTTTATGATATTTTTTTCAATGTCATTATACAAAGTTTGCCCCCTTCGAAAATAACCTTTTTCTATTTTCATGACATGTTGACATGAATTTTTCCAGTCGTCAACTGAAATGCTCTGAAACGCTTGCTCAGCCACTGCCTAGAACAATAAAATAAAAACAACTAAACATTTGCAATTACTTATTTTAATGAATTAAAAATGAAATAATTATAACAAAATACCTCGATGTCAATTGATCCTACATTATGTGAGGCAATTTTATGTTTTACTAGACCCCAGATCAATTCAATGGGGTTAAGATCGCAGTGATAAGGTGGGAGCCTTACCACCGTGTGACCATGCTCATTTAGGAGTTCATCTATTTCATAGATGGGCATGGGTCGTTTAACAAGCATAAGCAGGTTCGGCTTGGCTCGGATTTTTGTTCAGTGATTTATGCAATATTAACAAAAAGTATCAAAATTATACGAACGCGCTGCATTCCGAATGTGTTTTGTAAACATAACCTCAAATTCGTGAATGTACATTTCAATAATTGTATGAAAGGTTTAAAATACTAGATATTGCACCTTGAAATTCACACATTGCATCTGATTGCATGTATAAAATATAATTTTACCTGTCATTTCAGCGGTTCATACAGACACATCGTTGAGATCGGATAAAGATAAAATTTGTCCGGCCTCGAGTTCCGCCAAACAGCTCACGTACGAATAACAGATCTGTTCATTATGAACACAATAGGTCACCAGTATCACCACAATAACGCAAATAAATAAAAATAAACACGAGAAACCGTCACCAATTACAAGAAATGACAGAATATATACCTTACTCGACGAGGCAGAGCGAGTGTTGCCAATGATTAAATATTTTAGTTCCGTTTCAGGACTTTCTTGCCAAACTTTATGAAAGAAAAATACGCGAATGCACTGGTAACGGCGACTTACCGATTTGTAGGTCATGAGATCGATCCCAGACAGGCGCTTTACTTTGTGTAAATAATTTCATCACCACTGCTCTCAAAACGGTGAATCGTGAGAAAACTGGCATGTCCTACAACCTACGAATAATAAAAGCCAAGAAATGTAACTCAAGCTCATAAATGGCACCATGCAAATGTTTACCGCGTTGAGTGTTGTCGAAAAGGCCACCACGCACCAGAACCAATCATGGCGCTTGCCGGAATACAACGCTTTACGCGAGCGCATCTGGTTGACTTATTTGCATGTGTTCTTTCGTTGGAATACTCGAGGTATTTTGTCAATGTAGTGAAGTTTGGAGCCGAATTTCTCGTTGATTTTGTTCATAGTTAGGTTTTCTGACTTTTTATTATTCGTAGCCTACAACCAAAAATTCGAAGACATGGGACATTACTAACCCGCATTGGGCATGTTTCTCGGTAGTGGGGAAATTATAGGCTGATTATAAAACAAAAAGATGTGCTGCGCGGATGCCAAATAAATAAAATTGGGATAAAGGCAGGAGGATGATGTGATGAGGCCTGTATTCGCAAAAGTGTATTACACACACATGTATATCATCATGTATTTACGATGTAACATGTGGCGATGGCGAGCCTATTACAATAACGGGGCACAAATCCAGACACTGGGCTGCTACTGAGAATTTGTTGAATAAATCCTATTTCGCTTGATTGTACTTACCACAGTAGCGCTTGCGACCACTCTGCCAACGTCTCAACTAGGCAGTCAAAAAAAAAATTAAGGCATCGCACTACCGTAAAAATATTATTAGACGTAGAACGTGCTTAGACCGTGTCCGCAATTCCGCCTATAGACTGCCTACGGGCCTATGCTAAACCTAAACATACCAGAGGCAGAGGGGCAATTCTCGTAATTTTAAGAACGTTCAGTCTGATCTCAGTCTCAATCTGTCAAAAAATGCTTATAATTTACCTACATTTTGACAAGTTTTTGACATTGGTTTGTCGCTGAGATGATACAGCGACTAGATTTTGAACGTTTTAAATACGAGAATTGACCTTCTGATGATATGTAACTGCAGATATCTTATTCTCCAAGAATTTATTGTCGAGAGAGTGTGCACCAACGTCTGGGGCAACGTCTGAGCGTGTGAAAAGAGGTACAGAGCGCGCCCCGATACGTTCCTCAAATGACACAACGTCATCGTATCGTTTTTCGCGAATCATCAAGTTATTTGCCAACAACAGTACTGCTATTAACGTGTATACCATGGAAGCTCGAGTTCGAGAGCCTAATCTTATTCTGTTATTACAATAAATTGCCCAGTGCTCAGTAGGGCTAATGCTACGGTTTTCTAAAAGAGCTATAGCTGTCACATAACGGCCGCAGTGATGCCTGTCTTGAAAATGATGGCCTCGGGTTTAAAATTACGGTGTCAAAAAACGCTCTCTAGGAAAACGCCAACCAACTTACTTTCATGAATAGCATTTCTGTGACGTCATTCGCCGGTAAATTGCAGACTCCATGTGGCGGCCACCACTCTTCTAGAAAACCGTAGCTTTAGCGAATATGCCTCCCCATTCACAAAAGATCCGAGAAAGCAGTAGAACCCCGCTAAAAGTCTCACCGATGAAGCTCGACCTGAACCAATCTGGAGGCAAGGTCGTTAAAAGATGCCCATCCATAGATAATAATTACCCATCTCTCCACTAGTCCAATGCTTACTCTAGGATGCATATCCGGTAGGCTCTTAAATCCTTCTCTATCCTACGAGCACGTCCTCCCTACCAATTACCGCGCCCCCCGGTCTATTCCTTGATATGCAATGGTCGCTGTAACACCATGAACATGAGGCTACAGGAGCTAGTGCGAATCTTGGGGTTCATTCGATTAATCGAGTCTGGTTTAACCACGCTGGGATCGGTGCAATTCATTCATTCATTCATTCATTCATTCATTCGGGGTTTAAAATTACGGTGTCAAAAAACGCTCTAAGAAAACGCCAACCAACTTACTTTCATGAATAACATTTCTGTGACGTCATTCGCCGGTAAATTGCAGACTCCATGTGGCGGCCACCACTCTTCTAGAAAACCGTAGCTTTAGCGAATATGCCTCCCCATTCTCCTTTATAAGTTACTTGGGGTTGGCGCAATATTGTTTTTCTTTAATTTTCCCCTTCAGTCGTCAGCTCATCATTCCCTCCCTTGTCATGCATATCGACCGTATTTTCTTTAGTCTTCCTCTCTCGCTGCGAACCTCAAATAAGTTATACTCGAGGGGCAGTTCCTTAAAAAATAATAAAATTAGTTTCAGTTCATATGTAACTACCCAAGGTACCAACAATTTGTTTGTTTTTATCGTCTAATATATAACATTCTCGTGTCACAGGGTTAGTTACCATACTCCTCCGAAACGGCTGGGCCGATTTGTATGAAATTTTGTGTGCGTATCGGGTAGGTCTGAGAATCGGCTACTGTCTGTTTTTTTTGCAAAACGACGTTTGCGGGTCAGCTAGTAAATATCTAAGGTTTTTGTTTTTAACGTATTGTGATACCAACAAAATTATTACTTTAACTAGCTTCTGCCCGCGACTTCGTCCGCGTAAATTTTTTTTGTTTCCCCGATCCACCCCGCCGCAACGTGTCGCCGGCCTGCGTTATTACTTCGTTTTCGCTTGGCGAAAACTTCAGACTTTTTTTCTTTTTGCTCAACTCCTAAGGGTCCTAGCGTCAAGTTTAATAGAATATAGCCTTCCTCAAGAACTGGGCTATCAAACGCAAAAATATTTTTATATATGTGACCAATACTTCCAGAGATTTAGAGCTTTCAAACCGTGTTTCAAACAAACAAACTCTTCAGCTTTATTATTAGTATTATTTTAAAACTATGATATCTCCTAAGATATACATTGAAATCAAATGATGTCAGAGGCAATTTTGTTCAAAATTAAATACATGTGATGAATAACGTATTTATTTGGATAAGGATTAACACCATGTTTATAAAAACACCTTCGCAAATAATGTATTATTTTAGAACAAATTTGGTTAGCATAAAAGAGGTTATAGTGAGCTAACCTTAAAAGATAGACATATGCTGTCGCGGACTTTTTTTTAAAGCTTTTAAAGGGGAACAATTCTGTCATATATGATTTTTGCGAAACTTTAACCGTTTACGCAGCGCACGCAGCGGAAGCTCTCAATAGGAAAAAAATTCCCCGATTTTGAAACATTCTTCATTGGTGCTCCGCTCCTTTTGGTTTTAGCGTGATGATATATAGCCTATAGCCTTCCTCAATGAATGGGCTATCTAACACTGAAAGAGTTTTTCAAATCGGACCAGTAGTTCCTGAGATTAGCGCGTTCAAACAAACAAACAAACAAACAAACTCTTCAGCTTTATAATATTAGTATAGATTTATATTTCGTATAAACCGCTAGTAAGGTGTTCAAAATCACTACCGAGTACCGATACCGCAATGAGAAGGAATAACATTTTAGCTTTACGATGAGAGCACTTCCGGTACTCCGGCCAAAGACAAAATCATTCCTCAAAGAACGCGCCTCCAGAAGTTTAGGTACTATGGTTACCCAGTTTTGGTTTGCACGCCATCTATCAAACGTGAACACTAAACTTTGCTCCGTACGACGCTCCCTCGTATGGGGAATTTTAACGCAAGCGCTGTGGTCGGCGTACGTCCTTTGTTCGAAACAAGTCAACATTGTATTATTTGAGTTTGGATCTTTCTAGTGTTATTTCGCAGCTTGTGAACATTTTAGTGTAAGAAATGTGCTTTTTAATTGTTGTGATTAGTGTATATGTTTAGAACTAGTGTTTCACGTAAAAAGTGTTATTTTCTCACGTTAAGCTTTCGTTGTAGTACATGACTGAGCTTTAGGCGGATTGTACGCATGAAACCCTTGAGCGACTTTTTTTTCGAATCTGATGTTAAGGATATGGGCCCCGACATGGTGAGTTTTATACTTTTATTTAGTAGATTAGACAAGTTGGTTCCAGTTTTAAGTCATGAAGTTACTGAATTCCTGGGTTTTTCGCGCAACAGGTCCGTTTTTGTTTTGTTTACTTGTCACCGGCGTCCGCCATTTCTGTTTCAGAATTTGTTCACCGGGTTTAGATACTTTGTTTTTAGGGATGAAGCGTGGGAAGTCGAACTTCTATGAAGTATTGCGTGGATGTTATCATAATGTTTATTCCCATTCATTGATTTTGTTAAAATGTTCGTTTAATTTCACAAGTTATTGATTCGACAGTGGTGTTACCAATTAATTACCCATGTAGTATGTACTGCTCTTATAGTCCTAACTAGTTAAAATTACTAAATATCATAGGAATTCAATTTTGTTCATGAATGCTTTGTTCACATTGTAAATAACTACTTCCAGGTTTTCAATAACAATAGAAAATTTTGTGAAACTTTGATTAACTTAGCATTGAACTTTTCATAATAAACAATGAAAATGTTTGATTTTTAACTTATCAAATTTTCGGTCAATGGGCCGTCTTTAAAATACCTACAATGTATGTATTGAAGTGGATTATGTTAGAACTGACCACTTACTGAACTATAAATGTACATGTATCTAACAATTTTCTCAATGAAATAATTGTAAACCATGTCTGGTTCCTACTTCAACATTGTGTTCCTTTTCAACCAATAATAATAAAATTAGATGATAAAAAATTAACAAATTCTAATCTATTTGGCAGAATGCATGAATGAAGCTGCAATAGATAGTTTTGTGACTAAACCAATTTACAACTATTATATGATTGGGTACATATTTGTTGAGATTTTCTTCAATTTCACCTCATCTAAGTCTCATCACCACACACTCATCTAAGTTACAAATTGATGAAAACATAACTGATAATAGTTATGTTGTTCAATGTTCCAATATGTGTTGTCTTGCATTTGGTTCCGCATTCGCATGTTCATGTCATGTCTGCAAATGTAGTCTCTCAATAGTATCGTTTTTGAAAGTTTGATCTTGTTTGTGGTTTAACCTCAATCAACATTAAATACCTAATACCTTGATTTTTTTTTTTTTTTTTTTCTATTTGTTCCTTGCGGAACAGGCTAAGGTCCGGGACCATGCTGCCTAGTCATCAGTTAATTTGTATTTTTTTGGAAAATTCAGTTTATTCATCAGTGTATTTTTTTCCAAGATAGGGTAGATCCAGTTAAATTCATTAGTTAGTTAATTCATTAGTATGTAAATCCAAGTTAAGTCATCGGTTTCTTCTAATTCATAAGTAAAGTAAATCCGTGTTAGGTCATCAGTGTTATATATTTTATTTCACTCTAATCCATGTATAAGACTTTTAATTCTACAAAATCTTAGGTAAAATCCAAGTTAAAAATCAATCATATTATTATGTTTATTTTTGTAAGAGCCATGTGTCAAGTCCTAGTATTTTTTTTTTTTAACCCCAACTGACGGGATTTTGAATGTCAATGTTCAATGTTCAAATATTGAGGTTATCATATTATCTCCTAATCTTATCACTAACTTTTTTTTTACAATAGAAAACGAATTAAGTATTACGAAATTCAAAGGATAACTATTTATATTAATAAAAGTATACAATATATACAGAAAACAGATTCAGATATCTACACAAGAAATTCAGATAAAAACACGAGAAATTAAATTTGTCCAACGGTATTAATAATGAAATTAAACAAATGTAAATACGTCGAAGTATTTACAAGGAGAGCCTGGATGGAGCGCGGTACCAAATCAGAACTGCTATATATTTCAATAAGCTCATCCATTAGCACAAGGCGCTGGATGCCAAAAGATGAGCAATCAAAGAAAATGTGTGCTAAAGATTGTTCAACTTGGGAATTACAATAATCGCAGAGAGGACTATGCACAATTTTCAGACGAAACAAGTGATAATTTAGACGACAGTGACCAAAACGAAGCCTGAGTATGGTGGAGTAAAACTTTCTGTTCATATAAGTATTGATTTTACAGAACCAAGGCATGTTTCCTATGGGAACATTAAATACGGCATACCATAAACCTTTATTTTCAATTTGGACTGAGTGATTCCAATGCCTTTTCCATAAACCAATGGACCTTTTTTTCAATAGAGGGACTATGTCTGTGCATGGAACAGATATGTTGAGGAAACTACTAGAGTCAGGGACATCATCAGAATGTGTTAAAGTTCTGGCTAAAAAGTCAGCCCTTTCATTTCCCAATACACCAACATGTGAAGGGACCCACATGAATAAAACCTTAATATTAAGAGAAGACAAATGCAACCAAGACTCTTTTATTATTGAAATTAGATAGTTTGTATTAGCACTCAGCCTATTATTTTTGAGATTTTCAAGGACACTCATGCTGTCACTTACTATTATCCATTCACAACATCCATCATTTTTATGTTTAATATCTTTTAAGGCAGCAAGAATAGCCACAGCCTCGGCTGTGAATATACTTGTATTTGAGTTTATTTTATAACCAATACCAGTATTCAATAGGCCATCGTAAATAGAAAATGAGACTGCAGACTCAGTTTTGGACCCATCAGTATACAAAAATCTATAATCAGTAAACTCAAGTAGTTTGCTGTTTACATCTTCCTTGGTGGATAAATTGTGGTCAATGATGATGTCAATTGCAGGAAATTTGCTGTTAAAATCCCCCTGATAGCACGGAAGAAGAGATGACTTATGTATTTGCAGAGTTTCAAGAAAATTTACATATTGAGAAAAACCCTGAAGTATATAAAGAGAGTTACAAATAGATGGTGTACTATGTTGTTTGAAATTTGAAAACAGCTGATTATTATTTTTACTATACAGTTTTAATAAAAACCTTTCTTTTAGGTAAGTGAATCTTATACTTAATGGAGGAAGTTTACATTCAACTTGCATTGCGTTGATTGGAGTGCTTTTAAATGCTCCAGTAATAAGTCTCAAGCTTTTATTTTGTATTTTATCAAAGATATCTACTATCCTTCTATCACCAGCAAAACAGAGAAAACCATATTCAAAATGACTACGGATCAGAGATTTGTACAAAAGCAACAATATTTTTGGATCAGCACCCCAGGAGGTTCTACACAAAGATTTCAAGACATTAAAAACTCTATTAGCTCTTGAACTAACCAATTCAACATATTTTTTCCAAGAAAGATTATGAGTAAAAGTGACACCTAAAAACTTAGCTTCATGAAAAATAGGAATAGAAACTTGATTATAATACACAGAAGGACTGAAATTGCTAGCTTTACCAAAGACTACTACTTTAGACTTAAGTGCATCCTAATACCTTGATTGAAATAATACCTTCACAATCACAACTTCGTTTATTTATAATGTTAATTCATGGAAATGTATTTAGTGCCTATCCTTCTTGTATGTTTCATTTCTTCACTACATGTTATGATAATAAAGTGACAACACATGCATAAATGAATGCTGAAGCCTATCCATACATACCTATGCTATGTAATAGTCAGGTCAGGTTACATCTTGATAGTGTCACTGCATCATATTATTATAACTTGCTTCTCTCTGACTTAAACTTTTAACTAATAATAATAATAATATCCATTACAACACATATATGTGTGCCATGCATAAAATGATTAAAAAATAAGAATGAAGTACTGTGTTAATTATTATAATTGGTTGTTAACTGAAAAATATGTCAATATAAACATGAAAAGTCATTCTTTAAATTGGCTCAGGTGAATATTGAATTCTGGGAACTATGGTTAAGCAGGGTTTAGACTAAACATGAAAACATTCTTAACTTCTATGCCATAAATGAGAAATAGTAAGTATTTCATAGAGTTGATCAAAACTTGAACTACTATTTTCCAATAAGTGGCAGAGTGCAGCCATGATCCATTTTTAGGCTTATCAATTGATTGTATAACAAGATTTCAATAACAAAGGTTAGTGATCAAACAGCGGTTATATTGCGCATGGTTGATTAGTATAATCATCCAGGCTGTAAAGCTCTGCTTTGTTGCAATTTCCTTTCTGCATTTAATATTGGTATTTTTTTCTGGGTTTTTTAAAAGTATTTCACTAATGGCTGATTTTTCAATCAACCGATAATATTTATTTGTAGGATAAAATTAACATCTGAAAGTTTTTGTATGGAAGAACTGTCAAAAATTTTAAATTATTCCTCCAAATAAGTTATCTGGCTGTGGAAAAATCAGTCCTAACATCACAACACAAAGTATTCAAGTTTACAAATAACTTTTGGAGAATCATAAATGAAGCCCCAGGACACTTGACACGAACTTACACTTTACACAGGAACTTTCATAGGTTGGTGTCATGTCAAGAATGCATTAACAATTTCTGTCATAATTTAAAAACAAAAATAAATATATATTTTATTAGCATTCAAAATGTTTATACATGTGCTTAGCTTTTTTGCATACCTAACAAATAACATTCCCAAGCTTTTAAACTCTGATAAATAAAACAGGAAAAAAAAATAAAGGGTTTGAATGAAACCACATTTCAATAAATACTGAAAAATAAGTTCTAAACAAAACAGTATTAAGTAAATTTGATGTAACATTGTCAATCAATATTGGTTTTACATTTATGTACCATGTAAGCAATAAGGCAACCAACAGTTTTGTGAAGTTATGGAATGAAAAACATATAACCACTATTACACATACCTCTAACTTGCTCAGTAGTATGCAAGTAGTCATAACAAATTCGGATTATCCCGCACTTATAAATGTTGCTTAAACTTAAATTAGTTAGTTGCATTTAAACATCAAACAACTATTGATAAACAGTTGCTGATCAATACTTCACTTTAAGTCATGTTTATAAATAAACCCCTGAATGTCATGCGGCCGCCACACTATGCTCCTTGCGCTGCTCATCGCATTGCTCTTGCCCTCTCTGCCCACACACTGCTCTACTCGCGCAATTAATCGCAACGCTCCTCACTTGTCATTCGCCTTTGCAACGGACGATGAAGCTGTGGCAGCGTGCGCGCTATGCATTTTTAGCTAATTAAAATTTGGAAAATTCATAAGTGCACGCCTCACACGCGTATTGTATTACAAATTGAAATGAATTTACTAGAAGAGAAACTTGAAAAAATTGTTTTTGAAAATGAATGTTAAAAATCCCAGTAAATTCCGTTGAATTTCATTAATATCTTTAAAACGGTTATCAGTTCAATCATAATAAGAAATAGGGTTCATCCTCAGTATAAGTGGAGATTCAAAAGGATTTATTACAATTAATTGCGTATATTTTTCTAAAACGTGCAGAAAAACAAGTGCACAGACCAACGGACAGCAGTACTAATAATTTTTAACTATATTTTGTTATATGTATATACCTACTAAAAACATAAATGAAAAAACGCTGACTTTATTATTTAATATATCTAGTTTTCAAAACACCCCTTTTTTATTAATGTCTAGCTTGGGAGTTATGACTTATGAGCGATTTTTAAATTATAAAATCGCCACATAGCGGCCTATCGAGAGTAAAGCACTCCCATAAGCTTACGCGTTGTGAGGCGTGCAATATCAATGTCGTAAAAAGAAATATACATCGTCGTCTTCATCCTCGCCGAAGGAGATGGTGGATCACATCTATTCACCACACATATTCAAATGCCAAATGCAAAAATTGCGACCGCGCGATTATGTGGCCAGCCACTCGTGCTCGTATTGCCGGTCCTTTGACTCGCGCGCAAAAAACCGACAAAATAGGGAGCGGTGGGCACGACGAGGAGCATGACGTGCGGCATGACGAGTGATGTTGCCACACTACGTCTCTGCCTCCTTTCCTCGCTACTTCCCATGCCACTCGTCGAGTGTGTGGCATGCCCATCACAAGTGGCATGCAAGCTGCTTGCATCCTTTTCGTAGAAGTTACAGTCATGTTTATTCACGCCTTAAGGCCCTATACTACTTCATATGGCTTAGCATGATCCTCCGTTATGTCGAAAATACTGCAGCATTAATTTTGAAATAAATATATGGTAAAGTTGAGGATTAATGCTAGGTCTTATGTTAGACGAAAACACGATTTCATAAAATTTTCTCGATAGAAAAAAATTCCAAAGTTATCTCCAAACCCAACAATAAACCGCTGGTATTCAAAAAATACTTCAAATTAGATCATGAAACTTTGTATACTAACCGAACTAATTATAAAGCAGGTCTTATGTTATTTACTTTTTTTTAATTACCATTATTTTCACCGTAAAAAGTAAATACCTAAACTATTGGCGCTGCCTGCCGCCTAGCATCGCACTCTGTCTCGCTCTCACTCAGTCCGCGAGCAGTATCGTGCGAGCGAGATAAAGAGCGAATTTTAGCTGAGGTAGTGTAGGCTCTTAAGTCCATAATGCACATGCTTGTAACTTATACAAAAAATTGCAAGTAGCTTGCACAACTATAACTATGTGCCATATCAACTTCTGATTGATGAATGGCACATTGGTGTGCAAGCTACTTGCATACTTTTGTACAAGTTACTGGCATGTGTATTAAGGGCTTTCATTGTTGAGTTTCTTATCTACATCTTTATACTGAGGGAGCTTAGTAAGCCATTAACAAAACAATATTGAGTGGAGGCACTTTAGATGGTGTAAAAGTGTGTGGTATGCTTTGTCAATGGTAGTGTGTCATTGAGCCTATGCTATCCTAGTGCCCTTCACAGATGGTCTATAACAAGTATTACATTAGATTGCCTACTTGTAAAAATAGATATTTGGATATGTGTAAGTGCATGTCTTTAGTATTTCTAATGCCTCATAAGCAATTAATTAAGTAGATTTATTTTTCAATTTTCATTGTTATTATTAAGTATCTTACTTTAATTGAAAGGTACGATTACACTTGGTCATTCACCTGAATTTGGATGGATGCCTATGGATTTTGGACTAAGGCGGATCACCCACTGCACTGCTTCACGCGGCGGGACGCAGATAACGTACCACCGCGCGTGATTTTTTACATACAAATTCAAAAACGCGCTTCCGCGCGGGGAATTTGGCTCTGTTTCCCGCGCTCCGTCGCGTGAAACGTTGCAGTGGGTGATCCGCCTAACAAGTAACAACCATGAGTGTAAACGAGAAGAAAGTCTTACGAAATACCAATTGCTACATAATTGCTACTGCTGAATCATTTGTGTTTTTAAAAAGTTAATTCAAAAAATCCTGAGCTAGTTTTAAGTAGCTTATAGCTGATGCATGCTAAACTAACGTAAATATACTTCTAATTATTTTACAATATATCATCCCTAAATATTTATTGTATTTTCAGTAATTTATTTTCAATTGTATTTTCATTAAGGCAATACTTACTCTGTTTTCATTGGTCCAATTTATGATTTTTTAGAAACTGTGTTATCGTTTTTAGATAGCACCTGCTGCAAAAAAACTATGGGACAAAGGCCCCGGCGCTGGCGGCGACAGCAAGGGCCCTCCCCACCTGCCGCCGCTACAGTTAAACCCCGAGCAGATGTGGCGTGATCCGACCTGGTCCGCACAAGGTTCGTTCCTCTTCCACGCTAATGTTACATCATTGGAAGCTATGACGGTCTTTTATGATACTGAAAATCCTACTTCCTACTAATATTATAAATGCGAAAGTTTGTGAGGATGGATGGATGGATGTTTGTTACTCTTTCACGCAAAAACTACTTAACGGATTTGGATGAAACTTTACAGTAATATAGCTTATACATCAGAATAACACATAAGATACTTTTTATTCCGATATTCCCACGGGATCGACACTTATGCGGGTGAAACCGCGGTGCGCTGCTAGTAATTAATATATTTGTTATTTTTTGTATTTGAGAACTTTAAAATTGGTTTGAAACCAGTTATTTTTGCAGTATACTTTCTTTTTCGTTTCCGATGGTACAGTCAACAGCTAAAGTAGATGATGAAAATCAGAAATTCAATACTAATGAACGGAGTTCGCGTCAGAACTGTGTGGCGTCGAAGTGAATTCAAAAGTATGTGATTGTAAATTATACCAAACATTTACTACTTCGACGTCACACAGTTCTGCCGCGAACTCCGTTCATTAGTATTGAATATCTGATTTTCATCATCTACTTTTGCTGTTGACTGTACATCTGTGTCATGTATAACCTTTGGGCCCAGTATGTGGAGTATCAGTATCCTAGGAAGCCAATACCTACTCAAATAATAAATTACTTTCGTGAGATGTATCTTTTTTCTAAATTGGTCTAGAGATCTACTACTCTTTATTTGTTGATCAAAATTGGTATTATTATAGCTGTGGAACACAATGTGGGCGTGCCGATGATGGGCACGCGACGCGGTGTCGCGTTCCCCGGCGGCGATGCCGGCAGCATTCTATCACCTCGTGACACAGCTGGACTCGGCGTCAAAATGGTCGAATATGTACTTGGTGGATCTCCTACAGGTATGATCTACGCCAAAGCTTATTTTTCTTTGAAAATCACGCCAGACCCCCCAGGTTCCCTTACATTCATATGATTTTACAGAATAAGGGTGTGTAAAAAAAAATCAATCATAATATTATTTAAATATATTCTTGGTAAAATGTTAAGACATAATTCTTAGTCACTTCCATATAAAATACATGTTCGCGAACTTAGTTGAAATATTACATACTACGAAGATAATAATGTCCATCGTATACCACTTTGTTGCAGTTTCATCAAGAATTAATTATTCACATCTCGTAGAAGCAGGTGGCGTAGCTACTGGCGGTGAAAAGGTACCCGGAGTGGTCACTGGATTACGAGGCATGGTCCTTGAGGAGCGTCCTGAGGACAAATCAGCGTCTCCATTCGAAAAGGACTTGCACGAAATGCATGAACATGGATCTCTACCTAATGGACTACATAATGGACAAGAAGATGACAAAGCTTTCAAGTAAGTATTTCATTGTGATTGGATGAATTTATTCCTTCTGTTTGTGTTATAATTTTAGGCTTAAATATGTAAACACAACTTATTTTACTCCGTAAAGAAACGCAAAATTATCAGTACTTTTTCCGTTTTTGACTCATGTTTTATTTACATATTATTAACCTAAAATCGGTAAAGTATCTGTTAAAGCTATTTAAATTAATATATTAGAAAATATTAGAAACACATTGTAAAGGAAGTTCTGAACTGCAATAAAAACTTATTTCATTGTAGGAGTCTTCTTGTTCGTATTGTATGGCAGGCAAACTAATCATAATATACAAGTTTTTATAATAAAACCAGTAGTTTTAAAATGAAAAGAACATGTCTGTCATTTACTTGTCTTATGCAATTCGCCATTTATCAATTAGTATGCAAAACAGGTAATTAAGTTATGATTAAAGTTGAGATGTAGAAGTCGGTTCGTAACACGCCACCAAACAACGCAAACTAAGTGAATTTTGTTTTGTCTGCAATCAAATTAAGATGATATAATGTACTTAATTCACAAACAATAACCGATAAAGAAATCGCTGTCCGAATGATAAATCTAATATTTATCAATACTCGAATTACTACGAGCCGTGGATACGTCAGATCGTCGCGAAGGCCATCGAGTGTCGAGTGCGAAACCGTTCGGCGTAGTGCCGGAGGTACTGAGGTAGCGACAGAGCGGGCGTGCGTGCGGCGGGCGGCTCTGGCGGGCAATAACCGCGCGTGGATCATGGCCTCTGTCAATGCCACTCGCCGCACGCCGCACAACCTGCGCACCCGCACGATCGGGACACTCCTAATGTTTTATCGAGCGTCGAGCGCCCGCGACCTATGATTCACACGGTAAACAGATTTCCTCTGATAAAGCTGCGGCGTTTATGTAGCGATCGGTCTACTATCTTAAAGGTTTATCTGGTACCTAAATTCAGACGCTAGTTGTATTTGCTCAATAAATAATAAATGCTGTAGGGGTTTCTTAATCTTGATCATAATGTACAAGTCCGTTAAATTCAATGAAATTAGGTTGAATACACATAGCGTTTTTAATAATTAGCCCTCACCAAAGGCGAATAAGTTTTCATGGAGGTTAGAAATACAATTAAATAATGAAAGACCAGCTCATCGATCATGAGCTTGTTTGAAGTCATAAACTCGTAACGTAATCAGCATTTCTATAATATTTCTACTACCGTTATTTACCACGCAGGCCAGGGTGGGTCGGTGGACAAAATACTGTTCATCTAGTTTAGTATTTTGCTGCTTTCATTTTTGTCATACTGATATAGGGGTCCCCTTTTTGTTACACCATTGTCTTTTTTTCTTCTAAAAATGCTGAATGAATTTATTGTAGTTTCGGAATGATGCTTACAATATATTTGACTGCCTCGTTAGACTAGTGCAAGCGCTACTGCTGAGCATCCTGGGTTCGATTCCCAGATCGGGCAGTGTTACTTACTGGATTATCCCATCTGAAATTTTTCAGTAGCATCCTGAAGTCGGATTTGTGCCCTGTTGGGACTTAATCATAACTGGCGAAATGTGGGTGTAATAGATAATATCTCTGCCTAACCCTTCAGGGAAAACTGGCGCGATGTTATGTTATGTGTAATGAAATCGTGGTTACTGGTCATGTGGTATATTATAGTGAGGTGGTCTGGTTCCCCTGCAGCCGCACGCCGGGCTCGCGCCAGCCGTCGCCGGCCGAGGAGGACGCGGGCGCGCCGCGCAACGGCGACGCGCCCCCCTTCCCGCTGCTGCCGCCGCACGCCATGCCGCAGCCGCAGCCGCAGCAGCTGCATCACATGCCGCATCTCTCGCATCCACAGGTAACGAGCTGCGCCTCACTTTAAGTCTTGCTTGCACCACAAATCACTAAATGCGTTTAAAGCTAAAACAAAATAAAAGCAAAGACACCAAAAAAAAAATTAAACATCTCACCCTTTTATCATCTTCAAACGTTTGACAGAAACAGAACAGAAGTTATTCTATAAATTTATTTTGGATTAAGTATACTAAGGCCCGTATTACAGAACGTCACTCAATACTCAAGCATTGCTTAAAACTAGATTCAAGCCATTTGATTGATTGAAACTAGTTTTAAGTAACGCTTGAATTTTGAGTGACGTTCTGTAATACGGGACTAAGAGTTAAGAAAAAGTTGGGTCATCTTATTTGCCATAAAACTATGAATCCGCAAGGTGTAAATATAAACAACAAATGTAATAATTGGTAAAACTAATAGAACAAAAAAGGTAGTAGTAATTATCAAAAGACGAAATTATAACTTTACCTCTTTGTAACTCTTTGTTTTCGTTTTTTCTCGACATGACTAGTTTACAGCACTCTAATTTCGAAATGTTTCATTTTGAAGAGCGAATATTCAAAATGAAAGTTAGTACAATAACGAATGTGTTAACGAAATAAGAGTGCTGCAAGTCCGATGTCTAGTGGATATACTGAGTGAATCTGAGTGATTGTGTATTATTTGGACACGTTATTTATCTAAGCTATTATATCTGTTTCAGCACCATCCAGGGATGTTAGGTGTGGCCCCTCTGCAGGGTCTGCCGCATCCACAACACCAACAAATCCACCCTGGTTAGTAAAAAATCAATAAGAAGTATATTATTTGCATGAAGACTATGATTAGCACAATAAAATACCATAATTAATTGATTTCAGGCATGACATTGAACGACTCTATGAATCAGCACATTGAACTCGTTTTACAAATGGAGCAGCATCCACAATTCGACAACAACAGTTTTGCAAGCACACAGCAGGTTTGTTTTAACCTATTTCTAATATACAAGTAAAAATATGTTGGTCAAGACCTGTAGGTTGCAGTACATGCTTGAAGAAAAACGAAATTTTCTTACTAATAAATTGATAAACAGGCAGCACTTAGCTGTATACAGCATGGAAACCACTTCTAGGCAATAAATTATACCACATTCATCATAATTATTTGAAAAATCAGCTGTTCCCGCTTTGACGAGTTATGCGAACATAAATGTAGGAAACAGCAGTTTTTTTTCCGCGAAAGATTTCGTTCTTTATTTGTATATCGTCAGAAAAGGCGACAATGTGGAATAATTTATTGCATACTAGCTACGCCCCGCGGTATCACCCGCATAAGTTTCGATCCCGTGGGAAGATAGGTATAAAAAGTAGCCTATATGTTAATAAAGGGTGTCAGCTACCTCCATACAAAATTTGATCAAAATTGGTCCCGTGGTTTGAGCGTGAAAAAGACAAACATACACACACACTCACAAACTTTCGCCTTTATAATATTAGTGTGATATGTGGTTTCTACACATAATTGTATCCCTTTACAAATCACACCTAATGTAAATAATGATACTTTGCCCGTGAGGGAGCTACTGACTGGCAGAAATTTTCAGTAGCTCCTTCACGGTGGAATTTGGATGTGAATTTGCGCAACTTTTTTCCATACACCGATCCCTCTGCTCAATCCAAACTTAAAAGTATTTGCGTACGTCGGAAGCGTTGTGCCTCAATGATGCCGCTTGTATGTCGGCATCAAGTTGCCGACATACAAGCAGCTTGAAAAAAAAAAAAAATTCTTATGTGGAAGTCAGTTAGGCGCCTTAAACTATTGGGTCGTCCTTACCGGTTTTGATATTATGATATATAAAAATAATTTATTCAAACATTATTTATGTACAAACTTTTTGAAAATCAAAATTACGTAAGACAGCCCCCCTAAAAGACCACCCTTCACCACTTCCAAGAGCTTAAATTGGGAAGAAGTGGCACAACAAACCCCAGCAACACAGCTGTCTGTTAAGTTAGAACTTGATTCCTTATTTGTAATTATATGCAAAGTAATTAACATTATGTAACATAAAACGTTAAATCACATTATTTGCCATAATATGGCAGCTAGCACACGCCAATATACCAACAAAAACATTGAAAACTACTCAAAAAGAAATAAAACTAAACTTAATACACACTTACCTACGTGTCCAATGATTATTATATTTTTAAAGCTTTAACTCGAAGTCACAAATGAAAAACTATACTAGGGCACACGGATTGGCGTGGTCGAGGCTTTTGAGATTTGCAGTCTCCGGGAATATGTCTAATCAAATATGGAGACCGACTGTTGCTCTCTAAGGAGAACTGGTGCAAGTCAGTAGTGTTCGATACTAACGATTGCAAGGAAGTATGGCCGACCAAGGAGCTACATGGATGCTTCTATCGGGCTCTACATGGAATCCATGTTGACACGTTGGCTACGTTTTAGGGACCTTTTCGAAAATCCAAAATTTTATGTGTAATTATGTATGAAGTTAACCATCATCTGCCTTGCCTTTCCCCAAGTACGCTGGATTCGGCTGCCAATCCAACCAGGTGCAGCTGAATAACCACTACTTTATGAAATTAAGTTATGATAATGGAAATTACGGAATTGGAAATTACGCCAAAGTCAGGGAAATCTGTCCAGCACACTATGATCACCAGTTGCTCCCGTTATGTTCACAGAGATTACTTACACTGGCATAACTTGGTAGCCAGGATATACGTCAGCAACTACACACATCAAAAGTGTCTAGGGATCAAGCATTTTTATGCGGATTTCTTGAGATTGAGATGTGGCTTTGTAATAAATTTATGATTTTATAAATTTATATGGATCCTTTTTGGTGCATTTCATAATTTGAATCAGGAACTGTGAATCAAATTCGAGTAAAAGATGAAAATCAGCTGTCAATATTTTCCCTATAAAAACATACAACGCATTGAAGACATTATTAGTGCTACTGTTTCCCTACTACTGATTAAAACCAACGTTATTATGGAGCGGCGACGTCATTTAAGCAGGGAAGAAATGCTCAGAGCCGTGGGAATGATAGAAGCTGGTTCCCGGCAACGTACTGTGGCTTTAGCTCTGAATACAAGTCAGAGTGTTATCAGTCGACTTTGGACACGTTACCGAAGCACTGGTACCGTGGCTGAGCGCCATGGAGGACGGTATCGCTGCACCACACGGAGACAAGACCGATACATTCAAATCTTAACTCGAAGAGCTCCAACAATAACCGCCATGATGTTAGCCGTGAGGCTTCATCACTCTTCAGGGAACTTAATTAGCGACCAAACAGTCAGAAACCGCTTGCATGAAGTGAACCTTCATTCCCGAAGACCGCTACGGGTACCACCTATAGCAATGCACAATCGTAGGATTCGATATCAATGGGCTCTTGAACACAGAAATTGGGCAGAAGAACAATGGCGTTTCGTGTGCTTTTCTGATGAGTCTCGTTTTGGTATGAGACCGGATACAAGACGTATACGACACTGGAGAACCCCTGGACGCCAACAGCGATTAAAATCCTGCCAGGAAGTCCATCCTTATAGTGGTGGAACCATCATGGTATGGGCGGGTATTTGGATCGGCGGAAGAACTGAGTTGATTTGGATCAGAGGCAACCTCAACGCTCAAATTTATGCTGAGACGATTGTATCAGACGTCATCGTTCCTCTACAAGTGCAAATCGGTCCCTTATTTCAGTTAATGCATGATAATGCACGACCGCACACCGCAAGAGTTGTAAGACAGACTCTCCCCGCAGCTAACATCAATGTCCTGCCCTGGCCTGCTCAGTCGCCAGACTTGAACCCGATTGAGCATGCATGGGATATGCTACAGAGAAGAGCTCTGCCGAATATGGAGGGTATCCAGTCGCAAGAAGACCTTTTTTTGTTGTTGCAACGAACATGGGCGGCCATTCCACAGCGTGATTTGGATGAACTCATTTTGAGTATGCCAAACCGATGTTCTTGTGTTGTTAGTGTTCGCGAGTATTAATTGTTTAAGTTACCCAATAAAATTTTAGAGAAAACTGTTGTTTCAGTCTTTTTTTCGAACTTTTGTGTTAGTGGTTCAAATGTCAAAAATCCCTTTATTAGGAAAATGGCAAATTTCTTTATCAATGCAAAGGTGACTTGGTTTATCGTTACTGTGACAAACGAAAACACTTTATTTGATGAATCCTTAAAGAAAATTTTAATTAATATCAATCAGGAGAAAAGTTATTGCAAAAATATATGTTGATCCCTAGACACTTTTGATGTGTGTAGCTCTAAAATACAATCTTGTGGAAGTAGTTGCAATACGTGTATGAAACACGTTCAGAGTCAGTTCTAATCATCTGTCACATTTTTGCCAAACAACGACCGTCAGCAGCCACTGCCACCTTAAGATTAGTGAGTTACCTAGCCAGCAGTGTTGAAATATGCCCTAAATGCTGAGATTCACGAGCACTTCACTTCCAGTTATGTCGCGTCTATGTGACAGCTAAAACATGTAATACGGGTAATCGCGTCATTCCAGTCATCGAAAATATCGGGTTGGTGCATAAGTTCTTGGACACTCAAACACGTTTGTTAAAAATAATTTTATTTATTATTAAAGAAATATTAATCCGCAATATAATGACCGTCATGTTCAACGACATATAACCATCTCTCGGGCAAAGACATTATGCCGTGTTCCCAAAAAGCAGGAGGCTGGTGGTCAAAAAACTCTGCGATATCGTCTTGGAGTTGTTCATAGTTTTCAAACTTCTTCTTTTTTAGGTGTAACTTTAGAACCCGAAACAGACAATAGTCCGACGGCGCAATATCAGGACTGTATGGCGAGTGAGGTACCACTGTCCAGTTCAGCTTTTACAGAATGTGGTAGACAGACTTCGCAGTATGTGGTCGAACGTTGTCCTGAAGGAGTGATACAGACAGCCTTTTTGGACGCTTAGTCGCTATTTCTGAGGCTAGCTTTTGCAGTTGCTCTCCATAAATAGTAGCGTTTTTAGTCTGCTTCTCGTCCAACAGTTCCCAAATAGAGAATGCCTTGCCAATCCTAGAAAACTGATAACATTATCTTTTGTCCATGACGATCTGGCTTCGGTTCCGTTTGGCGCCCTTTCTCCGCGTGGAACCCAATAGGCCTGCCGCGTTTTATTGTTGTAGTGAACCCAGGATTCGTCGACAGTGACAATGGACCTGAGAAAGTCTCGTCTGTGTGGTTGCAGGAGGAGACTTTCGCATATGGTCACGCGTGCTGCGCGCTCGCTGTCTGTCAAAGCGTGGGGTGTCCACAGACTCATTATTTTGTGGTAGCCCATTGCATGCAGGTGCCGAATTATAGTGGAATGGTCGTACCCAAGTTCCTTCTCCAAGTCCCTGGTAGTCGCATCCGGATGTCTTTCCAAATGTGAGCGTAGAAGGTCTTCGTCGAAGACAACTGGCCGACCGGAGCGAGGTTTGTCTTCACAACTCGTATCCCCCTTATCGAAAGACTTAAACCAATAACTCACTGTGGAATGAGCAATAGTGCCTTGTTCAAAGGCAGTGTTAATTTTCTGGGCCGTTTGCCTCGCACTCGTTCCTAGATTATGCTCGTAAAGCATGATCGCTCGTAGTTGACGCGGTTCCATTTTGAACTAAACTGAACAACTCGGAACGCGCGCGCCCTTTTATACCCCTTGGCGTAAAGCTCCTAGTACATTCTGTAGAATAATAGATTATTCTAGCGTGTAACCGAATTGAAACCTAAAAAAATTTGTATGAAATCCAAGTGTCCAAGGATTTATGCACCAACTCAGTAATACAGCCTAGGGTATTTGAAGTGTTAAAAGTTCTTTTTATTACTCTTCTGCCATGAAATATCCGAACGCGTGAACGGTTTAATGCACGCGCGTACGCGTAGATACCCGTTCATCTGGGGGGCTCTGTGGCCATGTGGTGTTCTAGAGAATAAAAGCAGAAATGGCAGAGCTCGATAGACTTAGACCCAAATCCAAATATCTCAAGCTTACGACTTTTTAATCTAATGTATGGAACCCTGAGGGATAATCGATCAATTAACTCGGCCTTACACCGTCCACAGCTGACTCATATGATTCTCCGCCTTCTGCACCTAGTCTGCCAAAGGCAGTTTTTTGTGGTCGTCTGTGCATCTGACTATTTACGTCATTCTTTTCTCATTTGGCAGAAGACACTTGCGCGGTGTTTCCATGTAAATTATAGTAACTTAGCTTGGAGTAGTTTTTAAATTCACTTTAATAATAGGTTTTTCATCCAGTTCATATATTATGTTGTTAGCTTCACATGGTAAGTAATGTTACATGAGTTTTGTGTGAGATACTACAATGAACGAGTGGAAAATGAAACTTTTTAGAAAAAAATCGAAAAAGCGTAATGATTATAATTATCTAGTAGGTATGCAATATTGTCTGATAAGTATAAGCTAGCTATAAATTACCGTTGCTACTTGTTTAGTCTAGTCATAGCTTGTAACATTGTGCAATACATAAATGAATCAAAAATAAATCATTTTCGAATGTAAAACTTCCTCCTTTTTTGTATTCAGTTAAAAATAATGTTAATTTCGTAAGTACTTTTGACTTAAAACTTCATTTTAATCTGTTTTATTTTGTTTTAATAATTATATTTTTATTTAACATGTGTGTATTCTGTTAATATACCTATATTATCAAAAAATACAAAAAAAAAAAGAACTTAGAATGAAAAAACTAGAATAGATATGCAACACAAAATCCAAATATTTTATTTTTCACATAAACCAACATGGGCATTGGGAATTTATGAAACGTCAGAAGCTAGCTAGGTGCACGGTTACAATTAGGTTGTTTTCTATGGAGAAGAGCCGGCAAGAAACTCCATGGTTACTCTTTTAAAAATAATTGACTTTTACAAGGTCTATACCTGTTAACCTACCTGTGAGGACAGTGTATGACTGTTAAGAAGTACCAGGTACTTAACAAAATATAAAACAGTCGGTAAATCTACAGTAGCACAGTCTACAAGGCTTAAAACGTTCTCACATTCACAAAGTATAAAAGAATCTATCAAAAAGATAAATACATTTAAAAACCTATTAAAACCAAATGACGCTTGCCATTACAACAAAAAAGAAATCGAATATAAAACAGCCAATATCGCATGCCTTAGAGTCCCTAGACACAGCCATATAAGACAGTCGCGGCGCAACATAAGTGCTCGTATGTGTAAAATGCACTGGAAATGGAAAATCTCTCTAATTCACGTCGCACCTGTTATTAAGGATACCCATTTCAAATTCAATAAAGTCGTAGCAAGTTGTGTCGTTGTATGAATAAGATAGTTGTGTTTACTTCGGTGTAACTAACATGCGTACCGCGCGGTGCAGTACGGAGGCGGCGTCGGCGGCGTGGGTGGGGTGGGCGGCGGCGCGAGCGGCGGCGTGGGAGGCGTCGGCGGCGTGGGCGGCGTGGCGGGTCAGGGCGCCAGCCTCGTCAACGGAGCCTCCGTTGTGCAGCAAGCACCCGACTCCTCACAGCATCACCAACCCTTCGATGTACAGGTCAGTGTCTTATTGCTAATTCACAGTCAATGCACGTCCTTGGTAAAAACTTGACTTTGACGAGGGCCGTTTTCGTAATTCAATTCTTGTTTTACCAGGGATGTGCGGGTTGCCGTCCCCGGGTATTAATTTAGCTCATTAAGGTAAAGATAGCGACTGTCACAGCTATCGGAGACATTATTCTACAAAGCCTTACTACACTGCGGTTAATTTGCAAATCAATTGATGATCGACGATCAAAGACAAATATCGCGTTATCAAAGTTTCTATTGGTTTTAAATTCCGCCCTAACTATGATAAACAAAGAATGAAAGCTCTTTTTTACCGTTTTTATTTTCTGGTTGTTTCGGTCCAATCTTTTTGGTTAAAACCAGGCAGCTTAAAGCGCACTAAATAAGTTTCTTTCATCTGGGAGCCCAAAATTATGTTCGATATGTTTTCTACGAAACCAGCCCTAGAACATCCGTTTCATACATTTCCATTAGGCCGAAATTACCTTCGCTATTGGTTTTGGTATGATATGATTCTCCTCGATACGTTGTTGCTAACTACACCAACGCTGTATTCTATACAATACAAAAATTAATCTGTAAACTGGCTTATATTATTTTGCATAAAAGTATAAGTTGGATATCTAGCAAAAACAACATTATTACTAAAGATAACCTCTTAAAAAAAAAAGTTTTTTGTGACCTCTTTACTCTTTTAATAAAGTTTTTTTTGTCCTGAAGTTCCACCGCAAAAATTATAATTAAAATTGGCTAAATCTCACCAAAGTTCCATCTAGTAGTAGTAGTAGTTCGTCTGCCAAGACGTGGAGTGGATCTCGTTGATGTCTTTTATATTTGCATCTTTTCTCTAATTTGCTTTTCTCTTCGTTGACCCTAGCCCCTAGTTCTGATAAAACTAAACTTTTTGTACTAAGTCTAACAGCTGAATTCGGTGCGTGTTTGCGTGCGATTTATGTGAGCGGTTTCTAGTTTTTAAAGCGTGTTTTACGGTTAGGAAATTCTAACTTTCTCTCTTTTTAATAAAACTGGCTTTAAGCTTAGTTATGAAGTCGGTTAAAAATGTATACGTGTCGATAACAAATTAACCTATTGATGCGTGTATTAATCGAACCTTTTACATCCCTAGCTTTGGTGCGCATTACTATGTTAAGCCTACGTGTATTTTGACTGGTTCTACCGATGTACAGACGCCAGCACAAGCTACTACAATTTGTCAAATTTCTTTAAATAGATTTTCAACTTTATCGCTAAAGCATAAGGTTCAAAGTTGATTGGGGGTTTCGAGTAGCTTGATGTGCTGGCGTCTGTACATGTACCTTAGTTAGGGCCAGACAAAATAGTTCGTCCTGCTTGCTCGTACTTGAGCTAGTTCAGAGAATTAATTCGGAACAGCAAATCAATCGTCAAGCTTCTATGGGCGTACTAATATAGCGCAGCACTTGCTCTTGCTTGACGCATCTACTTACGCATCCACGTATATTTTGGAGCCAAAATTCTTATAGAGATTGATTTATAAAAAACAGACAGACTGAGGCGCACCATAAGGTTCCTTTTTACTATTTTGGTACGGAAACCTAAATCGGAATTTCCAAACATTTACAACATAATAGCGATGAGATGCACATAATCGGTTTCTTTTTGATTCGCTGTAAAAATCCTTGTCATCGCTAATCAGTGACAGGTTTCAAGCAAGTTCAAATCAGTTTTCTGGGACATGCGGCTTAGTATTCTCCGGCGTATTTAGTTAGATCCTGCCTGACAGGAGTAGCAGTACATAGGGTGGTAGTATCGCGCGCTTGTCCCATTACAACGTCTAGTACGCTTTCTAACCAGTATACCTACCAAATATATATGTGACGCCATAGTTTAGGTAAATATATTCTTGTGCAACTTCGAGGGCCATTCCTTAGTCGTAGACCGGTTTTGGTACGGCATGTGCATTAAACTAGACCTTGGCCATATCCAAGCGCATGACGAAACCGATACGTCCGTCGAGAGAATAGATTAAATTATCCTTGCAATATAAATTTTCCTTATAACGCTGTTAGACGAGTGTTTTGAGTTGTAATAAAACTGTTACAAATTATCATAACTTTACGGTCTATTCAATAAATATCATACTTTAAGATCTATTCAAATGTATGTTTCCAATTGTTGTTACTTCAAGTTACACAATAAAGTTCAGTTTACCCTACTACTTCAAGCATTAAAGTTATTTTTCCGAATACTCATATTTGTTTACATGTTTGGCAAATAAATCGCGAACGGTGATTACGTATGTGATTATAATAAATAATATACGGCCCACTTCTATGGTGTACTGACAGGCTACTCAAGATGGAAATATGATTGACAAAATATACGGGGTGGCAGGCACAAGACGCGTAACCATGAATTCATCATATGATTCTAGACTAGCGTAGATTTTTTTTAATAACCGAAGAAAAATTAGGGAAGGGAAGTGAGAAACCATAAGTTGTTCTAGGTTGCGCAATGGGGGGTGTATTTACAAAGATGATAATTATCTGCGTTTCATACTTCGACTTACATAGTTTAGGAATTACTTTGTTTGTTAGTCAATCACAGAACTGATCTAAGTATATGTATAGAATAGAAATGATTTAAAGTTTGTTTTTAAACATAATATAAAAATAATTAGGTGAATTATTAGTTACTGCGGCCAGTTGCACGAGTTGTAATTTTCTCACATTCATTTTAATTTTTTCTCATTAACACTTCTCATTTACTTGGTAACCTATTCGCTCCTGTGACTGGTTGTAGCGGTCACAAGTAGATTAACTCTGTAACTACTTCGGTGTTGCACTTAAAGCATCCCGAGTTTGCTTCAAAGGAGCGGTGGCAGTCCCTAAAGGAAGATTTTGCAGCGCTGTTATTATATTACTATCACTCTGAACATTTCCTAAAATTTTAGTAACTGGTTCAAAAATTGCAATTCCTGTGTGAGAGGTCTCCAATATAAAAGGAAAATTCGCAGAGTACTTGGCAATATTACACATCAGTATAAAAAAAAAAACAGTGTATCTCAGGTCATGTCGAGTCGTGCCGTGAGAGTAAGCTGACAATTGTAAGCAACGCGTCGACGTGTTTTTATAGACGCGCCTTATTCATAGAAACTATGGGAAATCTTTGATAATATTTATGAATGTGATAGAAAAATATCTGAGTCCCAATATTGGATACAAAACAACGTAAACGCTAATAAAAATCTGTTCTAAATAACCATGTATTAAGGCTTGCATGCTTGTTAACCACGTTTTAACAAACGCGTAGAAGTCTTTCACTTAACCGGAGCCAAGACCACTACTTACAGCGAATTAGACTTGTATCTTGTGTTTTTCCTACGAATAAATTTTGGATTTTTGATAGTTCTTCCGTACAAAAACTGCAACGTCAATTCTATTCCTCGGATAAATATGAAATAGGCTGGTAAAATCAGTTCTTAATTTTATAATAAAAAGTATTATGACACGTATTAGCAGGATCGTAAGAGGCAGTCTCATCATAAAACCTTTTGTCTTGTACTTGGGAAATTGTAATGGCGTGTTTCAGCACCTGCGCATAAGTTCCGCAAATATGTATCCGGACACCGTGAAACAAACACTAAGAATGATCAAATTATACAATGTACTTATATTAAAATTATTGCAGGTATTGGCAGTGTCGACAATTGCGGAAAGTCCTCGCTTACTATTTACATGGCGATTTCTAGTCTAATGGGAATAAGCCATAATTGGCTAGTTGACTAGTTTCATCTCCTTCATTATCTTGCATAAAAATGTGTTGCTTTCACATAAAATACGAAATATACGTAGGTACTTTTGTTTCTGTCGTTATATATATCTGAAAATCTAATAATTTGAAACTGCTTTGTGTCTGTTCTGTCATACTATCATGCACGAAATGCATAGAAGTACTTAATCAATAAAAATGCATGAAAATAAAACATGAATCATAAAATTTAGTATTAGATAAATATTTTCTGACAAATGAATTTATATTGTATCTAATATCAATATAAATTAATTTGTATCAATGTAAATTAAAAGTGAAACTAAGTTGTCGATTTCTTATAAAGTTCTTGTGTTATGGATACTCAACAGTCATTAGTTGAAACAAGCACACGTGTATCGTCAAATATTTAGAAAATTACCATTGCAAATACGTGAAATCGCCCGCTTCTCAAGTCAACGGATGCCAACAGAATAAACGGTATTCTTGGGGTTATTGCCTCATCCATCAAGCACTTATTGTATGTCAAATAATCGTCGTTTTTACATTAATATAAGGTTTTTTCTGAGTGTTTACATGTTATAGATATTTATAGATCTGTATAGTTTTATACAGGGTGGGCAAAAAATCGTGGATCAAACGAAACGGGGCGACAGTTGGGATCATTTGCAGTAAAAAAATTCTCTGTAGCAGAGCCCTAACTTGATCTCCTTAAAAGTTATGACAATTTGAGTGTTTACAGTAAGGTTTTAAAGTTACAAATAATTTCTCGTGAGACTTAAAAGATGTTGAAAAAAGTGCCAATACTGATAAATCATGGTACCCACAGTCATAAAAGCACTTTTGTTGTGATACTTTTTTAGAAATATTTTTAGAATTTTCTTTTTTTGCATTTTTTTTTTATTTTTTTTTTACTGCAAATAACCCCAACTATCGTTATGTTTCGTTTGATCCACGATTTTTTACCCACCCTGTATATTAAATAATTGAGTTTGCACAGAAGTTTCTTTCGCGTTTGACATAAACCAACAGTGGCATGTCAGCAACATAAAATGCGTATTTACTCCCACAACAGTATTGACGTCGTTAGAAATAATTGTCCACGCAATTATTATTCATGGTGGACTGCAGTTGTTGTATTACCATAACAGGTGTGTAAGGCAGCGTGTTATTACGCTACGTTTGCTGCATTGCATTGTCGCATACGCGCTTGGCAATGTAACCGTGTGTAGATAGGTGGCGCGGTTACCGTTAGTCCGTGGAGCGTCGCGACGCGTGCCCCGCTAACGAGCGCCTATCTCCGGCCCTGTTCCCACGCCGCTAGACGACGAGGAAGTAATAAACCTACACCTTAACTGCACAAACCATTACCGATTGTAACGGCCTCACATGTGTGATAGAATCTTCACGATCACACTGTGCCATCGACTGACAATGCGATGTATCAATAATGTCTTATCGAATTGGCGTGCCGTCACGCGGCTGGGGAGTCCTATCATAACCGCCTAGTGGTTATGGCGTGCTACAAATTTTTAGATCTATTGGTATTGAATGGGCCTGCTTGAAAAAGTTCGTGTTATATATCCAAACAAATAAGTGTAGTGCTAGCTTGTCCAATAAAAATCCAATATAATTTTTTTTTATAACTTTATCTCATTATATTGGACCTTACGGCTATCTATCTACACTGGAAATTTTAGTACAACAAATTAATCTGAACCGTCTAGTTGGTCCCATACAAATAAAGTGAAGACGATCACCCTCTCAGGCAGAAGCATAAAGGACGTGTTCTATTGATGCCACGAGCTAATGTGCAAATCACCCCCGCCGGCTTGATTTGAATAGTTTTATTTAGAAAATGTTAAAGAGGTTTGAACATAAATATTTTTTTATCTATTATAATAGCAATTTAGAAAGGTTTATACGGTCTCAATTTTAACTTTTATCTTACCCAAGTGCTACTGTGATAGTTTGATGAGCTAATAATGTCGTGAACCATTCAATTTCATGGATTACAACGAAACTGTTTCAAATGAATTCGATCGTAAAGATTTATTTGCAAACTTTTTAGAATTTTAAATTGCTTTGTAAACGACACAATTACGCTTCTAAACAAGACTGCAGGTTCATTGAACTGCTAGCGACAATTCAGCTAGCTACCTGTATTGTTCCAAGCTTGCAATCCGTGTGAAAACTGCAATGTAGGTTATAGCACGACTATATGAGACAATATGGCGTGCCAGTGTTCATAGACATACCGAACTAATGTCACTTTCAAGTCTAGAAGCAGACCTATTTTATACAATCTTGATTGTTTTTTTTAATAATTTTGTTCACTGTGGTTGAAGATGTGGATAATATCTTAAAATTTCAGTACAGATATACGTACATAATTAACGGACGTTCACTTGACTATTCATTACTGGCAATTAATTCCCGCGGGTTGCGCTCCGCGGCGCTGAGATCGACCTCGTGGGAAATTAAACTGTGCACGGGCCGTCTTCTGCCGCCCGCCGCCGCCGCCTCTTGCCCGGCCTTGCCGCCCCTACTCCACATATGAACACTTTCTCTTGCTGATTTCCCGATTTTTCCACGTGCATTTAACGTCGGTGGAAGCAAACGCTTTCAACATAATGAACTAACTAATTGACGAAGTCATTACATTTTCCATTGTCTTAGAACCTACGATATAATTTTTATTCTTCACCGTCTTAGATTACTACAATTTTTCAGTGAATAACCATGTAGGCCATCAAATATGTAGACACCTATTGAAATTAGTTAGCAGGCTCGTTGCTAGTTGCGAGCCCATGTGAGTGGCTCATTAAATATGGAGCTGTAATCAGTGTGGTGCTCGTAGAGTCCTCTCGTACCTCGCACCTCTCGGGCTCACAACCGCACGTTCATTGTACTGTTTTGATACATACCCCCCATTTTCTAACCAGCACTGGTGCTGCGCGTATACACGGGGAATTTCAAATGTGTGTGGAAGTCTAAATCCGAAACTACAAGAAATTACGAAAAATACTCACGAGAGTCACGGGCCTATTTTGATTTAAAAAAAAATTGGTCTTTTCTATGGACAACTCGCACTTGACCAATAAATTAAGTATGCTAAAATTGTTTTCATGAAAAAAGACCTGGTTCCTAATACAGTAGTAACTCCTATGGATATGGAATTCCCAATTCTGTCTCGTAAAAAAAACTCCGTATGCGTACACTGTACCTGTACATACTCTAGCAATTATTAATTATACATGCAAAAGTGTTTGTTAACTTAATTACTCTAACTAGAATCCATAACTTTGCACATGAATAGACCCATGTTTCTGATTAACACAATTTTCGTCCTGTAAAATAAAACAGTTCCTAAAGAAATCTAAGGTGACAGACTAATTGAAACAAAATAGGTGATATTAATAATATGAGACTGCATTTTTGTTAATAAGCGTTGCAATTGAAATCGTGTTTTATTGAGTGTTATCGTGACGACGCTTTCATTTGCCTTGTGTTGTCGGAAGGGGCACGCAGTTGAATGTTGCAACGAGGTAAACTGCCGCCGCGAATCGGATCGGAATCGCTCAGCCGCGCCCGATTGCGCCGCCACGCATCACCAACCGCGGAGAAATTGAAGTATACGGACCGCTAGAATAACCCACCTCGGCTAGCAACCACTTGCGAAACTTCTCGCCGCTTAATTGTCCCGCACTTGCTAAGCCAAAATTGCGGGAATTCATCGTAACATTAACTTCGATGCGCACGAATACTCGTCGAGTGGAGAGCGACCGAATAATTACATAATTTTAAAAGTTAATAAGTAATGGAGCTTTGTTATATGTAGTCGACGCGAACGCGGTGGTGTTTATACAAAGAACGATCTCAGTAAGCCTGAGGGCGCTCGGCATAAGCTGGCCGTGTCGTCCGGGCCGCGGTTATGAGATTATTCTCGCTTTGACGGCCTGCCTCGTCCGCACTTCGCATGTACCGCGTTGCGCTTTTAGGTTGTGCTCATCTAGCTTACATTTAAAAACCTAATTAGCTATTTTATGACTTGATGTTTACGCTTCTTTGCATTTTCTTGTTATGCACAGAAAAACAAATTCTTAATAGTTTCATCGTTTTTCTAAATGTGTACCTAAAACCAAGTCGTAATAAATGATACGAAAAATAACAATAAACCTTAAACACCTGATGAGCGCTAATGATTTTAATAACAGTTAAATACATAATTATTATAAATCGTGAATAAAATCATTTTTTAGTTTAATAAGTCCTCTCACGTCTTTATTGACATAAGCAATGGCGCCTAATTGAGGCAACTAATAAACAACAAAACTAAACGATTAGTGATGGGATAGAAGCGAGAGCGATAATTTGTTCAGCTCCGCCACACCGGAGATAACAGTCGCCTTATTGCCGGCGCCGCGCCTCCGCCCGCTAACTAACGCTTATTAAACTTCAACAACGCTCCCGCTGATCACTTCACCTTCTTGTTTACTCTCTAAACTTAGATTAATCGTTCGCCTGGCCTCGCTCGTACAGCTATTTATCTTCGCGAATAAAAAGTAGCTACTCTTTTTTCCACCTTGCTTTAAATTTAGTTAATATTCTAAAACATCGAACCGCTTAATAAATATAGACTTCAATAAAACAGATCTATTGACTTAATGCTAACGCAGTGAATATACATACAGCACGTAATGTCGTATTACGTACACATTTCGGCTTTATGTGCAAGGAGCGAATGGTGAAATAGATTAACATATAAACAGCTAACTCATTGGAAATTTGCGATCGAATCGTGTTCCGTGAATGTCAATTCAAATGCAAGATTTTCTAAAATCAGTAACACTAGTGTAAAAAGAATGATAATAAAAAAAAACGAAGCAAAAGGTCCGTTAATTGACCCCTCAGGGGCCCAGTCCACATGTGTGGGTTAGCAATGAGTAAATTAGTTCAATCCAAAACAACATATAGAAAGTTAGAGATGATCAGAAAGATTGGAACTCCCTCTCTGAATTCGGGGTTTTCCCGATAGCTATAACATAACCTAGTCTTAGGCGTATTACAGAACCTCAAGACTCAAGCATTACTCAAAACTAAGCCGTTTGATTGTTTGAATTAAACAAGTTTTAAGTAATATCATGAGTGACGATCTGTAATACGGGCATTAGAATGAGTTGGTTACTTCCATATGCCCGAAAGTCTGAAAACCAGTCTTACCAAGAGGTATCGTATTGTATTGTACTGGGTAATACGATACCCCTTGGTAAGACTAGAGAGAGCGGTGGTGGGTGGTGGCCCAGTGTTAACGGCCGCGACTTACGAGTTGTAGGTCGTAGGTTCGAACCCCGTCAGGCGCTTTACTTTGTGTAAATTATTTCATCACCATTGCTCATAAAACGGTGAAAGAAAACATCGTGAGGAAACCGGCATGTTCTAGAACCAAAAATTCGAAGACATGTAATCTTCCAACCCGCACTGGGCCTGCGTGGTGGATTACGGCCCACTCCTTCTCATAGAGAGGAGGCCTGTGTCCCAGCAGTGGGAACATTATAGGCTGATTATGTTATGTAATGTATGGTAAGACTGGTTGTCAGACTTTCGGGCTTCTGGCTACCCGTGACGACGGTCAAAGATCCACGAATGACAGCCGAGACCAACGGCTTAACGTGCTTTCCGAGGCACGGAGGGATCTCGGTATGTAAAGATGGTCACTCATCCACAGACCAATCGCGGCAAGCGTAGCTTAACCTGATCCATCGACCTGTGCGGCTGTTATTATTTAGCTACGGGCCCCTCGCTAGCCCCTAGCTTATACTGGTTATTAATAGCTTGTGTAGTCGTGCGTACTAAGTAATAATCTTAAAGTAGTGAAATATATTTTAGTAGTTTAGTAGGTTTTTTTCTCAAATTAACGCAGGTGAAACCGCGATTCATTGCTAGTTAATTATAAACAACTAGCGACCCGCCCCGGCTTCGCACGGGTGCAATACTGATACTAAGTACAGGTATTTCAAGAATGCCAGCACGCGCCGCCGCGGCTGGTACCGCAGCAACCGCTATGTCCCTGCATTTTAAATCTGTAATATCTTCGAAAATATTCATTTAAATTACATGCTGTAAAGGGCCATATTTATCTATATTAAATGCACAATGTATTTAAGGTACTTAATTGGATAAGGATTAATGCTGTATTGCTTAAAATCGCTTCGTAAATAAGCCATTATTTCTCGTAAAAAGTAAAGGATAAAAAATGATTATTGTGGGTTATCCCTAAGAGATAGACATATACCATCGCGGACTTTTTTGTAGACCTTTTTAAGGTGTACAATACTGTAGTACATTATTTTGACCTATCTCGTAGGGCAGCCAGCGTTTGAAAAGTAAGCCCAAAAAAATGTGTTTATTTACGACATCACATGCATGCATGTATTATATATATAAACCTTCCTCTTGAATCACTCTATCTATTAAAAAAAACCGCATCAAAATCCGTTGCGTAGTTTTAAAGATTTAAGCGTTCAAAGGGACAGAGAAAGCGACTTTGTTTTATACTATGTTAGTGATTAGTGACTAGCGACCCGCGCTGCACGGGTGCAACGCCGACATGTCTAAGGTCGCGGTTTCTGTGCTATCACAAACCTTCTGGATTAAATGCTCTAAATCATGGTGAAAAAACCACATTTAAATCCATTAGATAGTTTAGATTTAGAGGTCACATAGACGGCGCCGCTTAGCTACATGGTCCTCACACGATCTGACCAAGATTATGCCTTAACTTAAAAGAGACTTTTACCCCTTAGTTGCTTTCGCCATTTCTTTTCAGTGGGTGGGTAATCGACTCCATCTAGCTTTTTTCTCTCTTAATATTATCATGTGTAAATGTGTAAAAGTTGATTCCGATAACCTATTTACGGAATAAACAATTTTATTTCAGGCAGACACGACTTTATAATATGCATTTAAATACTAATATTATAAATGTGAAAGTAATTCTGTCTGTCTGTCACCTTTTCGCGGCTGAACGAAGCAAGCGGCAAAGCTGATAGACCACGAGGTGGGGTAGTTAGGTCATAGAATACGTTTTATCCTGGTAGAATAACATTCCCGTGGGTTGATTTCGACCTCCACGTGGGTTAAGTCGCGGGCAGAAACTTGTTGATTATAAAAAAACCGGTCAAGTGCGAGTCGGACTCGCGCACAGAGGGTTCCGTACAAAGTAACTACAAATTTACGGTTTTCGGATTTTTCCCTTTACTTGTGCTACATGACCTTGCTTCTTGCCAAATTTCATGATTCTAAGTCAACGGGAAGTACCCTATACATTTTGATTCCCTTGAGAGTGTCGAAATATACGTTTTGTGCGGCATAAACGGCCGTATCTTTTTTTTACGTTAACTTGGAAGTTTGATTTTTTCACAGCTTTAAGGGACCACAGACCTGAATATATGGTTTTAATTTCAACTCGATACCTCCACGCGTTCCCGAGATAAAAAAAATTAAAATTCAAAAGGGTTCCGTTTTTTCCTTTTGAGGTACAAAACCCAAAAAACTGATCGGCTAGCCCATTATTTTGATTTGTACGAGTCCCAACATCATATTTAATCCCTTTTTTTTCGCTATTTATGTTCTTTTACAGAATCTTGATAGAACCATTTTGCACAACTTGACCAACTGCAGTTTTTGCTTTAACAACCGATCAAAACTTATGTAATCTATCCATGAGCGATTGATTACAATCAACAATCACTTGACTGGAACGCAAAGAAAAATTGAGATATTCTTTTTTATTTCATTAATTCAAACGCGGAAGTAGGTATCATGTTTCATTGGCTTAATCTAATGCGACGCCTATTATTTCAATACTGAAATTTAGACTGATAAACTAACAAACATTCTGAAACAGCAATCCGCAATATGTTAAAAGGATAAATCGATATGTAAAGCTACTTAGCCCTTCATTTTAACCGACTTAAAAAAGGGAGGTTATCAATTCGGTTGTTTTTTATGTTTGTTACCTCAGAACTCCGTTATTTATAAGCTGATGATTTGGAAAAATATTTTTTTGTTTGAAAAGATATACTTTCAGATTGGTCCCATAGTTTTATCAAAATCAGTTCACTAGTTTGATTTTTAAACCAAAATTATTGAAAATGAGGTTATCAATTCGACACGTATGTATGTAATGTTATTGGAACTGCAATATATTCACATGTGACAATCTACTAAGGCTTCCAAACAAATATATAACATCTTATAGATGTATGTATGTATGTTTGATTGTTTGTCCACGCATTCGCATCCGCAACTATTAATCGTATTGTGACCATTTTTTTTATTGGCTTACGTTTACTGCAAGTTATGGAACAGTGCAAGTTTCATCAAAATCGGCTCAGTGGCTTTCAAGATAATTATGGACTAGTACTTTGTAAGTGTGACAGCCTGGCTTATTGATACGAGCTTACCGTGTGGTGTCAAAGGGAAAACATCTCAAAACCTTGGTCAAATTCTAGTGCAATATTTACAACAAAATTATTACCTATTTATTACAAACAAAATTCCAGTTTTTAGGTACTTAAAATTAAAAATTACGAAATAAAAAGTAATTTAAAAAAAAATCGACTTCACTAAGAAAGTATAACTCAAAATCATGAAATAATTACTAATTTCTTAAGTCGGTAGCAAAAAAATAAAACTAAAAAAATACAGATCCCAAGACACCGACTTCCGAAATTAAAGTTATTTCATCATTTCGAGTTAATTTCTTTTGGAAGACGATTTTTTTTATTACGTTTTTGTAAGTACGTTACGCGATGTCTCCAGCAATAGTAATTCGATTTAAAAAAAAATGTAATGTGTAGGGTATGCCTCAGGGGTGGTCCCATATAAATGTTTATTAACTTTGCTTGGGTAGTTTTTGAGTTAAGCTTCAATAATACGCATTTTTGCCAGTTACTTTTTATTGATGATGTTATAATAGCTTCCTGTCACTGATATTAACATAGCAAGTAGTGTTATACGAATTTGTATGGGGCAAGGAGAATAATTTATAAGTGAAAAAAAAAAAAGTTTTTACAACAAAAAAAAAAAAACCGACTTCCAAAAAAGACATTAATTTCGAAAGTAGGTGGCAAATAACGAAAATGCGAACCCAACGACGCCGACTTCCAAAATTAGTTATTTTTGACTTTGCAGTCTTTTTAAAGCTGGTTGTTTTTTTTTATAAAAAAAAATTGTCACAGGCAATTTCGGCGCACATATTTAAGGCTAGCTGCTTCTTTCCGCGACTTCGTAGTCGTGGTCGTGACATTTCTTGTTGCCCCGATCCACCCAGTCGCATCGAATCACTTGCCAGCGCTATTACTTGGTATTCGTTTAGCGTTCTTTCTGACTTTTTGCTCTGGTCCTCAGGGTCATAGCGTGATGTTAAATAGAAATATCCTTCTTCAAGAATTGGGCTATCAAACGCAAAAATAATTATTCAAATCCGACTGGTAGTTTCGGAGATTACCCTGTTCATACAAACTTACAAACAAAAAAAAATATAATATTAGTATAATAGAAGAATAAAAAGTTACGTTACTACTGTGGTGACTCTTTTGCTCATCTGCAGTCCTATTCTGTTACAATCTCACCGTGACAACTTACGTGAAGTGAGCTGTTACTCCACCTGATGTTAGGGATTGCCCCTATTGATAGCTCACTTCACCTAAGTTATCACGGTGAGATTTTTACAGAATCGACCGGCTGATGTTGTGTTCTATTTTCATAGTACACAGCCAGTCATAGTCATCATCCAAAAAAATATGATAACGGCATCTATCATTAAATTGTGACGCGCGGAGTAGTATCGTCCATTAGGTTTTATGGTATAAGTGATTTTTTTCGCACCAGGTAAATTGCCACTTTACAAAAGTTGTGATTTATGTTCGGCTTTGAAAGTGTACTATGCGAGCTATGTGAAGAAACAAAGGAAGTCATTTAAACCCCCCGCGAGACAGTCACGCGACCGACGACGTGCACAGTGCGGTCTCCACTATCTATTGTTTTATTTCATGTTACTACCCCTTTTGATAATTCACTTGGTTGATATTTTGACTTTCGATCTTATGCTCTGCTAGAGTTAGTGCGGTTTGTCCCTGACAAAAACAGCGTAATTCATTTCAGCCTGGTAGTAAAATATAATTATAATTAATAACGAGGCGGTCTTCAGCACGGGCTGTTGACTCAGGGGTGAGTCGCAAACTCCGGTGAAACATTGGCTCTACCGTCAAGGTAGCAACACGCACAATGGCCACTATGTTTGCTCGCCTCGGCTGTTGTGCTGTTGTGCCGTTTTGCTATAGCCATGAGCGATCGCCACCTAGTGTTGTGGCCAGAAACGTGATTAAATTTTCAACGACATCAATATTTTATGCGTGTTTACTGAGCCGTTGCTATTTATGCTAACTCATATTCTTAACTACATCTGTTAACAAATGTTTAATTTCATCGCTTAATTTATCAACATTGTCTCTTTTCTCGCGAAGAGAGAAAGAGCAGCAGATCGATGTTTTTGTACTGCGGGAAAAGAAAAATGTATTCATAACCTTACTCCTGTTACCAAGGAATCGACTAAACCAAGTCTTAAAGGAATCTCCTAATTATTTATTACATCAAAAATAAAATATCATCGCTATGACTAATCTATACTAATATTATAAAGAGGAAAGGTTTGTATGTATGTTTGTAACGAATTGTCTCAAAAAGTACTGGACCGATTTTAAAAATTCTTTCACCATTTGAATACTACATTATCACTGTTTATTATAGGCTATTTTTAATCTTTTTTTTTCCACCCGTGCGAAGCCGGGACGGACCGCTAGTAATTAATAAATGATTTTACTACAATTGTATTTACAATAGTAGTAAAGTCCTGTTATAATTTATTAATTATTTAAAAAGACACTACAAAGTTGTGGTTTTTTTTTATTGAAAAGCCCACGGTTCCAGAACTATTATACATGATTGACTTTATTGTAATAGAAAAGCACATCGATTTCGTTTTCACCAAATGAAATGCAATGCAACGTGCTAACAAGAAATTAGTTTTTCATGTGATCCGATTAAAATGCAGGTAAACTTTTCAGTTCAGTTTTGTAAAGTTTTTGCAATGTAACGATTAGTTAAAGTTTTACAATAAATCGTTTTAGTGTGCATTGTCTGTTACGAATCGATAACTAGAACGAAAATAGCGGTGCAAGCAGATAGTCAAGTGTGGCGTGCTGCGCGACCATTAACGCAGCGTGACGAATCGTCCGGCAGAGAGCGGCGCGGGGCCCAGGGTTGCCGTAAAAACTATGTCAAACTTCTAAATCTGGACTTGTCTAAATTTCAGCAAATTCAGAGGATCTTATTTTGTTTGAGGAGGGTGATGGCCTATGCTTGTTGGGGGCAAATCACTATACTGTCAATGTATGTTGTGTCAAACATACATTTGCAGTTATCTATACAGTGGCTGCAGTCTAGACATTCATAGCGATCGCTTTACGACCGAATTTGGTCGCAAAGTCCTATCGACGCGGATGTAGTGATATTCGGTAGTCTCGACACTCAAAGATATCGATTGTCATCGGTATTTTACCGAACTTTGTCGCAAACTTTACGATTTTCTTGATGTTTACGAATATATGTATTTTGTCTGCATTTTTGACAGCCCGCAAAGTGATTCGTTAGCATCGTAAACTATAATTTATGGGTGTTTGCAAGTAATTTTATTATAATCAAAAATTATGCGAAATGGGCGTATTCGAAGGGGTTTGTGCGTTTGTATCGATGAGGCTTTTAAGTCCACCTATGTGTAGTTTCCGGCACTACTACTTCAGGCGCGGTCGGGGGGGGGGGGGGTGACATGGGGGTCGTGACCACCGCCCCAATATCATTTAAGCTGTCGAGAGCCTGAATGATTTACTTGTCTTGCTGACTTCAAACTGAACATGAGCCAGGGGTTCGCACGCAGGACGTCAGCGGTAACGCTTGCGACCACGAGACCAACAAGGAGATGCTTCGCCTACTGTAATAACCATCGACATTCATACTTAAAACTCTCCTATCGACATTTTCCTCATTCCTCCGTATCATATGCCCATACCATGACAACCGACTTCCACACACCTCCCTAAAAATATTAACTCTTAGTGACCCCCCAAAATCTTAGGCTGCGACCGCTCCTGTACTACTTGCGAAAGAGCGTCGCCGAGAATCACCGCATTAGATCGCCAAGGGAGCGAATCGTCCGATATTCGTATATGTATAAATAAATAATTCACAACCGCAAATCATTTTTTAACTTTATTAAATATCCATTAAGTATCACGATCATCTCCTAAGTATACACATTCTTTTATTCTAGACACTGTTTACACGAAACTTGTTGCATATCTTATAAATAAATAATTCACAAACGCAAATCATTTTTTAACTTTATTAAATCTCCATTAAGTATCACAATCATCTCCTAAGTACAGATTTTTTTATAATCTAGACCAGGGATTCCCAAAGTGGACGATATCGACCCCAAGCCACTTTTGGGTCGACATAAACGAAAACTGATTTTGGGGGTCGACAGGGTTGATCTTCAAAATAGGTAATTTGGCCATGGGGGTCTGAGGTAACAGTTCATTTTGGAAAAGGGGTCACTTGTCCAAAATAGTTTGGGGATCCCTGATCTAGACATTAGTTTTTGTAATTTGTTTAAATGTACAAAAATTGCAGGTTAATTAAATTGGGTAGAATGTACATGGATTCCTCACAAGTCACAACTGTAACAACTGCTTTCAATATGTACAGACGCCAGCACATCAAGCTACTACGATCTGTCAAATTTCTTTAATAGATTTTCAACTTTATCGCTAAAGTAAGGTTCAAAGTTGATGAATTTTTGACAGTTTCGGGTAGCTTGACGTGCTGGCGTCTGTACATTCTTTGCAATTAAATATATCTATTCTTTTCTATAGAAAAATTCTAAAATAAACAGAATTATCTAAGTTAACACATTCTTATAATATAAAACTGTTTACATTGTACAAATCTTTATATAAAGAAAATAACCTTTCACTATGCTCCTAATTCACATTGTTTTCTTCGTCTTCTTCTACATCGTTCCCTCACTACAGGAGATAGACCACAAATGACGCATCTCCAAGCTATGTGGCCTTCCAAAGTGTGGACCGCCAGCCCTCCGACAGCCTTGATATGGCTATGAGACGGCAAATCTCACGAAAGTGAAAATCTCTTGGACTTGTTCATATCTGTACCTTTGCAGAATAACAGGACACGTGTTTACTGAGCTCCTCGATAAACGTTAGTCTTTTCTTCAAATACAACAGCCTTACGGACTTTCTGTAGACTCCCAAGTTTTATTACGCAAACATAACTTTAATGAAAACTATTATGCAGTGGGGTCGCCGCTTGAGCCAGAAATGAGTTAGCCGAGTAGGTAATAATATGCTGTAACCCTGGCTATCAATGAAATATGATAAGGAAATACCACTGAAAATACACAAGTTTCCAATGACAATAAATAAAAAAGACCATAATGATTTGACTCTTAACATGTTTGACATTAGGTGAATAATCAAGGAGGTAGATTTGAATGTCCACACATGGTTATTGGTACATATTAATTTCTATGTGTTTCCAAGATATGGTTTACATGTTCACTATACAATTTTTAAGAAAAGCAATTATTTTTACTAAATCATGTTCTCCAATTTTCAAAATATTATAAGCGTTATAATGATCATCATTTAACGCTTATAATATTTTGAAACTTTGTCTCTGCCAATATATTAATGAACTCGACTGTACAAGGAGATTTATTTAACCCGAACTATGAATACGCTTTTCGCTAGCGTACCGACATCGATACATCCAGTTACTTTACGTTTTTGTTGGGTATCTCCGATTTAGAGACTTGCGTTTGTCGAAAGCATCGTTACGGCAAGCGAATATTTTCGGTATTATTTAGCGATCGGTAATTTGCGACAGCGTCGCTATCTATGACGAGACTGCAGGCCCAGGCCTATCCAGACTGATATCCAGATAATTACAGTCTTAAGGTTCTCTACAGATTCGACTTCTTACTAAAAGAATATTCAATATTGTTAAAAGCAATAATGCGAGCTATCTTCGAGCTCTTTGATATTTATTAGGCAACCCTGTTTGTAGGGCGGCGCGCTAGAGCGTACCCGCGTGCCCGCCTCTCACGCGATCTTATCGCGCCTTCCGCGAACATCGCATCGCACTGCCCGCTTGTGTCTGTTCCGTGACTACCTTGCCCTAGCCAAGTTTTCTTTTGCCATAAATAAAATTTATCTCTAAAACTTTTAAAATAACTTTAATTTCGGGCCGTCAACTCTTTATAAAACGCAGTTAGTTAAAAGCACAGAGACAGTTTCAGGTTGACCGGGATGTTGGCAACGCGCGTAATGAGCGGCGAATCCTTTGACCGGCTGCACGGGAGTCGCGCAAACGCTCAGCTAATTAGGCGGCGCAGATCTGAAGCCTCGACTGAATTAGTGCGATTGTATTCCCTGGCTTAACGGTCTGTGTGAGCCTTTAACCAAACCTAACAAGTGCGCATTTTGCAGTTGGAAAAAATGTTCATTGTTAACGCTAATGATATACAAACAGCCAAATAAATCGGTACACAAAAGAAGCCCGTCGACGCCTTCGTCATGGATCGTCGAGGGGCTCTTCAAACCCCATTGCAAATATCAGTGTGAACTTTAAATGTCACAATCAGTGGTTCGTGTCGCCTAACTACGCAAAACGATATGCCTTGAAGGGCAACAAAACAACACAACGGACACAGTCGGTGATGAGTGAAGATACCCTAAAATACCGTGGCAGTTTATCACAAAAATAAAATCACTGTCGTCTAAGGGCGTTCGCCCACGGCGAAAGTCTTGCTGCTTCGCCTTTGATGTTGATGCCACAATATTCATTGGAACGGGAGCCGCATATAATGCTTAGTTGTGCTTTAATAGACATAAATCTACTTTGCATTACCTACTACTAACAGTCGAGTGTCGAAAACGACGTTATACGAAATAAAGTCACATAAATCATTTAGGATTTCATTTCACAATTTGGGAAAAGATTATGTATAAAATTGAAACACATGCATAGAGCAAAAGCATTGGCAAGAAAAACGGTTTTGAATAAATACGTAATACAAAGTATAAAATTTGTAGTCGTGGTAGGATGACACACGGTCCAGTTAAAATATTAAAACCTTGACCCTTAGGCACTATGTTTAAATCTCATTTAAAAAACACGTTTAGTAATATGAAAGAGTTCTAGGACAGAGCAAATCGGAGAAACCAACACAATAACAGCCTCAATTAAAAACTAACAACTTACTTTAATTATTGATTTGAAAAAAAAAAAAACAAAATTCGAACACAAAGAATCGAAACATTGTAAAATAATAGGATTTCTGGAGTTTTAACGAAAGTCATTGGATTCCTTCTGATGAAGAAAACGAAAACTAATCTATGATTTAAAAAACTAGCCTGTAACTGCTAAGTTATTTGTAAAACGAACTCTAAAGATGTATAAGTAAATAGTTACTTTTGTCCTGTAGTTATTTACAAAAGAAGCGTATCGATATTTATTTAATGGCGACTTTGTTCTGATAGGTAAGTTAAACTGCCGATAAAGGGAGGGATATCGAAGAAAACCTACCCTAAATAATTCGATCCCTCAATCCAGTTTAATACAACACGTGAAATTGGAAACGTGTTAAATTTGTACGTGCCTATTGAAAACTTCCGTCCCCAATTCTATTAACAACTAACTTGTTCACAAATGGTCATGTATAGAAAAACAGCAACTTGAACACGCAACTTACGTGCAAATAACTTGGACAGTACGGCTTCTCTCTGACTATACGTGGCTGCGTTGAAAATACTACTCGATATCTAGAATAATCATTTCACTCAGTCACGCGATGTATTATAATGATTTTCAATAAAATAGGGTAAGGCGGAAATTATGCAATAGTTAGTCGTTTAAAATTTAGTCACGAGTAGATGTATGCGTTTTGTTTGCCTTCGTCAAACAAAACGCACAGTCATTCATAAAATGTAAGTCGAAAGTCAGGCACAGGGTAGCGGGCATAGCAGGGCTCATCTCATTAATCTGGGTTTCTACATTAAGCCGGGATGTGCCAATGGTGACAACGGAAATCCTCGCTGTGGCCGCGGGTTGGCGGCAACAAATCCTTTTGTGAAATCTGCTACAAATATAAAGAGGTTTCTAGCCGATCTTAGTCGTGTTAGAAGCCGACTCGTTTTTTATTGATGACGAGTATAATTTTGTAGTTTTTAGATATTTGTAAATTGTAAGGTGTTCTCGCGCAGTTTCGTTACGAAACTATTCTCCGGGGTCAAAACGTTGTCGCCGTGAATATAAAAATGTGACTATTTTTTTTTTTACGTTTCTAATTGGTATCAGTTTCAAAAATTCCTGCCGCAATTAAAATTTTAGGGTATCCTTTGTCAATCATATAACCAAATGTTGAACAATAAAACGTTATCTGATTCTACTACAACTTGTCAGTATACCGCCACATATTTAATGGAAGTATAATTATCTATATAATACCATGTTAATAATAGGAAAATTAGTTTATAACTTGAAATGAAACTCAATAGCGAAGCCAAGTCCCCGACGGACGTAAAGATACTATCTTGAAATCGCTGAAATGAAACCGTCCAAATAGAACTTTAATAAGCTGAAATCATGCAGTTGAAGTGTAGAGTTAAAGTTTGCATTACTTATCATTTTTCAGTGTTATTGAGAAATAAATATATCCACATGTGGTTTGCTGTTGTAACTTAATATGTGGGCGTAAACAGGCCGGCAGATGGTCGCCGACCGTACAACAGGCATAATGGCACTGATTAAACTTAATTAACTGAAGCCATTTACACGCGGTGGGGATAGGGCGCGTCGTGCTCCCACCGTCACACGTCATACCGTGCGTGTCACCACGCCGCCGCGCGACGCTTGCGTTACCGCCGCCCAGCGCAACGCAATGTAAGGCATCGGTCACTGACATCTCTTACAGACTGTTCCTCACGTAATTGTAATGTAACGACACTAATGCAGCACTGCCGCTAGCGATAATTATAATGTCAAACCAATTAATATGTTTGTCGACCTATATATTTATAATGTCAATATGCAAACAGCTATATATAGGTACTGGTTTTATTTTTATTAAAAAAAAAAAAAATGTTTAGTTCATTACAAATGTATCCAGGTCGGACTCACCTAGGGAGTTGGAAAGTTAGGGGGTCGGGCAGCGTTAGTGATGGGATCGTCGTCGGTGGGGCTTCTGCAGCGGCCGCGGGCCGACACGGAGCGGGAGCGTCGCGGGCCGTTCGACGCCGCCCGCGAGATTTATCGCGCGGCCGCACGCAGCTGGCGCATTGCCCATCGCCCTCGCGCCCTTTTATCACCGAGTAAAACACGCCCGTCGCGTTAATTTGTTTGTTCTGACGCGGTCGAGCTAATGAATCGCCCCGAGCTGGACCCGTGTCCACTCGCGACCCGCTCTGAATTAAACGTTTACACCCTTAAATTGGTACGGACCTGCAAATAAATCGTTAATCACGTTATTTGATATTCATTGCTAAGATTTTATTAATGTCCTAACGAACTTTCGTTTTTATTTCTAACTAGCAGCGCCCCGCGGTTTCATCCGCGTTAGTTTCGATCCCGTGGGAATATCGGGATAAAAAGTATCCTATGTGGTAATTCTGGTTATAAACTTTGTGCTAAATTTCATCCAAATCCGTTTAGCCGTTTGTGCGTGATTGAGTAACAAACATCTTCAAAAACTTTCACATTTATAATATTAGTAGGATTTATAACAACTCATGTCAAGGTTTGGGATTGATATATTGAATATACAGGGTGTTTGGAAGCTGAGCGCAAAACTTTATGGGAGTGATAGTTGACATCATTTACAGCAGTTTGAGCGATACATGTCTTAGACGAAGTATATTGAAATATATGGCTCAAATGTTCTAAATTGTGTCAACTATCACCCCCTTAAGGCTTTGCATCCAGCTTCCAAACACCCTATATTGTATTGATAGATTGGCTGTTGCTGTTCTCTCGAAGAGAGACCTGATAATACGTAAGGCTCAGCAAGTCAGCAGTGGGTGAAGTTGGGCTGTGGATTACGATGAAGTCAAAATACTACTATATCTATTATGGCTAGAATTTCAATTTTCGAACATTCTAGTTGAAACATTACGTATCTAAATAGTTATGTGGAAGAAGAGAAGTAAGATTTGTGGTAGAGTTAATTTACAGTACATTATTTACGAGGTACTCCCAGAGCCATGTATTGTAAATTAACTGTAGAGTGATGGATGTATCATGAAAGCAATTCAGCCTCTGTATTTCGACAGACAAACTCGGTTTAAATATGGCATCAAAAGTAGGTGATGTCTAATAAATATGTTGAGCGCACTGATTTAGCGCGAGTGAATCAGCATCGCTCAGGTGAGGTCGCATTCCGGCGCGCGCCGCCCTACCTGCGCGCCAGAAATACTCCCGCGCACCGCCCGCCCGAATCTACACTGCTACTCATTTTATTTTCGGCAGACACTCGCTATTTGCACAAGCATTCCTGGATTTGATCGCTTTTGTTATTGCGGAAACCATGTATAACATTACATGACATCGTTCATTCGTTTTGAATATTATTATATATTTCAAAACGTATCGCTCTTCCTCAGCGTCATAATTACTATTTCTTATTCATTAAAAGCATTAGTCCTTGGCGCACAACAAGAAGTAAATAAAAAATCAGACATACGTATGTGCGCAAAAAGTATAAGTATTATATGCTTAAAGCTTTAATTGTATTACCTAGCCTGCTAGATTACGTACCTACATGAAATACCAAATACTATTTACTTATATCATGTTAAGCAATTTTCCTTCTCGTGCGCAGTTTCCATGGTTTTTGAAATTTTGGGGCGTTCATTTGCATTTTTGACATTATTTTATTGGTAAATTTTAAATTATGAGTTCCATCTGAAAATAGGTACATATTTAATTCTTTAGCCTATTACAGCTGCTTATTTCATTGTAAACATTTATTTCGTCTTGCCGGGTTCACCACTTAATTAGGTGCTGCTCGTAAAACTGTCTTCCTCATCTTATATTTACCGCGTTTGCCCTTTTTATTATCCGATTACATGGGCGGCGCAGTTTGCAAAGCGTTTTCCTACGCGAGGGGAGCAGTTTCATTTGTTTCTTCAGAAATTACTTCAGACCGTCTCGCACAGAGCGAAACGCGTCCCTTTGTAGAAAGTGAAACGACTCACTTCAAACAACACGTTAACGTTATAATTAGCTAAGATTATTGTCGCACTCGCTGCTAGTGTCAAATCAGGTAATTAATGTTCACACCGATATGATTGCGGTTGGTCAGGGGCTTATCAGGACGCCCATTGGGAGATGCTCATGCCGCAGTATACAGATAATGGAACTTCGCTTATTCATTTCATTGCAGACGTGTATGTATGTGGTGTGGTTAATAAATAAAGCGTTCGCAGTTTAATGTTTGTAATGTAAATGCGCAAATATGAATGTACCTACATACATATTTCCTATACATAATATTTGATGATCGGCTGAAGCGATGCGGATGGTGTCGGTCGAGGAATAGCGTGGCGTTGCAATTAGCAGGGCACTCGACGCGTTCCCCGCAAACCATGGCACGGAGTCCACTCATGTGTCGTCGCGCAAATTAAAACGCGACACTCGACCCGATCGCGTCCTCAAACTGCAATTCGTTCATCGAATGAATCGTTTATACAACTAAGTAAAAAACAACTCGTTTGTAGTAAAAGGTATCGAATTTCATGGATTCAGTCCATGTTTCAGTCCAAGTCACAAGATTCAAATTAGTCTTTAAGCTTCAAGAGTACGTATCTTAACTTACTATTGTGATACTTTCTAATGTCATTCGTGGAAATTCGGCAGTCGTCATTCCCGGTAGTCAGAAGCCCGAAACTCTGACAAACAGTCTTGCCAAGGGTATCGTGTTACCCAATGAGTTGTAGAGGCCAGATAGACAGTCGTACCATGTAAAATACTGGTATACAGCTGCATGAGCTGAAATCCGGTTGGGTTAGCAGCCAACCCCGATAAAAGTGCCTCCTATGTGCCTATTTGAAATAAATTATTTGACAAAAAGGCAAGACAGATCATGATCATTGTGATATTTTTTAGTTCACTTCATTGATGGCCTATGCTAAAACCAACAGCCAAACGATTCTTCTTTCTAAATGATATTAAATTAACATTTTCCGGGACACCGAACGCAGACGTGATAAGGATAACCATTAAACTTCTATAAATGTTTAACCGTGGTCTCACAATAATTCCGTCATAAAAATCTGTGAACAAGTTCAAAAGCTCATAACAATATTATGTTTAAATTGATCCAAATTGGTAGATAAATAAGCTTCGTTGTCCTTCTTGTATAATTGGTTTCGACAAACTAAATACATAATTAAACAAGAGCACTATCTTTTCGAACGGGGCTGTATATAGCAACTTGTTGGGTTGGGCGTAAGACAGTAAGACTAAGAGATTTGTGGTTGGGCCCGGTCGGTTCGGAGGTGTTCCCACGGGCGCGCCTCTTCGTAATTGAGAGCGCCCGCGGGCCGATAATTGTGCTCGCGCGAACCGACCGCGCCTGAACCTTCTCGATGCCGCGTAAATCATGCCCGTTACTCTCCATTACCTCATAATATCAAATTGACTTGCGAGGATTTTTGCCTCATCCTCTGGCTTTTGTTTCTCTGCGAAGTTGTATTTATTTTTAAGATATTGCTTGCAGTAGAATAATTCCCCAAGGAAGTTTAAGAAATGTTGGAAGCTTAATAAACTTCAATTGAAATCAGATAGACTAGTTTGTTTTCTTTCAACTAGAATTCCATTTCGTTCTGAAAACCATTGATTTCAACAAAATTCGCTAATTCAAATACCTATACATATTAGGGGTTCCGATTTTCTCTCTTGAGGTAAGGAACCCTATATGGTATGGTTAAGTATCTACTACATGCAACAATTATAATAATATGAAGTTATGGTGTTAAATTGCCAATGCTAGTTTACGGGGCTTTTTAAAAGCCTTGTTTTGTTCATATTAGGATGTTGAGGGTTACACCACTTGTCACGACAAGGACGTCAATGTAGTAAAGACATGCAAGGTTTTTAAACAAACTTTATCCGTCTATAAAACAGAAAGAAGGTGTGCGATAAAACGATCGCGTGACTTAGCCTCGTGCCGGAGCGCCTGTGAATGCCTTGATTAGACGAGACAGCAAAATCTAAAAACAACAGTTAAAACTGATGTCTTTTTTCGATTGACTGAAGCATATTGACTTGATTATAGATGTTTTAAGGACGTAATCTGTAAGCTGCATTGAAGTCGTGAATCGTAAGTGTGCCAGAGCAGGTGGTACCAAGTGGTTAGCTGGCACTATGAGCTTATCGGCGTGACGTCAGTCCACGGGCGGTGCCGACGTAGAGCCATGTAGATCGCGAAATTGATTGCATGTTATCTGATGGGGCACGGGTTCTTCGCTAGCGTTTAATACGGGCGTCCGCTGCTAGGCACGCGATCCTTTTGACAGGAGAGCGTCCGTGCCCCAACCCCTTCGAGCGTGGTAATTACCGCCCCACAACCGTGTGCAGCGGCGATGTCGCGCGCGCTCCTGGATAATTACCGCGTACGATCTAACCATATTCGCACTACGTTCTTGACTTATTAGCTCAAAGCACCATATTTAATGCATTAAATTCCCGGGTCGAGCAGTGAATTCAGTTTTTCCACTCGGAAATTTCTTCAACACAAGAGTATTTCTGGTTTTGTGCCCAGTAAGAAATAGGCTCGCCTTATGTTATTCCTCAGCCCCATGTGATCATATGGCTTACACACAACATACCTACTTATCTGGCATTTTTTGGTTTACTATACAACTGCCATTACAACCAGAAACTGGCATTTTAACCTTTTTATCTACAAAACAACCATACCTACTAGACAAAAAACATACAGAGACGATCTAGACTGTAGTACCTACCAGGTCATCTTTACCAAAATCTGTATTGTCATTCAATTGCCGAGAGGATGTTGTATTGTAACTAAAAAAGTGAGACTAAGTAAATAGATGCCAAAGAACAGCCCTGTTTTTGCTGTCGCATAGTCGGGTAAAAATAGGAATTTATCGGGAACAGCGTCTTTGGGAGATAGGCCGTGTCGTATCAGATTCCTAAAATATGCCCCAAGACAGAGGAAGTCTTAAGGTTGGGCTAGCAATCAGAGTCTCGAAGACACAATTCATTGCAAACTGCAACAAGTATTCCAATATCTCTAGTGCATATTTACGTACCCGTAACCCGATAGCCACTAAAAAATTGTGGCTGCTGCTTCAGAAAAAAAAAATACTTTTTAACGAACCCTTAAAATTAGAAACATATTCTCCGAACAAAAATAAATGATATTTTTTGGTTTTCCTTTTGATCATTAGTTGGAGTGTCGATGTTGCGACACGAATTTAAAGGTTTGTTAAGTTTGGGAGGATGAGTGCGGTTCTCTCGCAATTTGATTGGCGGTAGCGAGCGCGGGCGGGCCGAGCGGGAGACTCGTGGCGCGCGTCCGAGTTGCGCTAATTGCCCCGCGCAATATAGAAACAATGACAAAACTTAGGAGCGCTTCGGCCGTCGCCGACCCTCGACGTCTCGCTCTTTTATTTAAAATTCACTTACCCGCCTCGCAGATTGTTATTCAGCCAAGTTGCGTCAGACGTTATGAAAACAAGAATAAACTTAATTACATTCCTATTTTAAGTATAACTACACAATTATTAACACAATGCTCCGCTAAAATGGTTTTTTCTTGAAATGAAGCTTTCGATAGGCTAGTACTTACTTAATAAAGTCAAAACACAGAACAGTCTACCTTAGTAAACATCCACATTGAGAGGCGGGGTGGGTAGTCGCGGTAATTGATTGTGACATTTGATGGACATACACCAACCGAATACTGAGCCACTAGGGACTACATTTAACTAACATCGACTCCGCATGCACGTTATGTAGGTGCGAAGCTAATATAGATGTGGACTGTCTAATTATTATGCTAGTACCAAAATAAAGGTTACAGCAACGTTTTTGCAGTAAAAATAGATACTAAAACAATATAAAATAAAAAGCACTGTTATTTGTTTAGTAATTGGGAAAAATTTAACAATAATGAAAAATGTTTATTCACTTACATCAATAAATAATTAAATAAGAACTTCTGATTTTGTGATGATTGGGTCGTACTTGGTCAGTGTTGTTGACATGGCCACAAAACAAACTCACCTAGCTTTACCTCAAGCTTACCTTACCTCTGTAAACTAAGGCCGCCCTAAACTTTTAAGGTACGTCTAATAACGCAAGCAATTTGTGGGTCTCCCCTTGTTTGCAGTCTTCCTTTACCTACTAAGGTGATTTGATGATTTTGACTTATTCAACTTGCTGGAATTGTGTTGACCCTAGTGGAACAGTCGACTCCGCTTTCAAGAATTATTAATGATTTACATCCAGATTTGTAACATTTGCACAGCTTCTTTCTTGCAATTTTAATGTAACCTTTGTGCGGCCTATCTTACTGCAAAATATTTAAGTATATGTATTATGTTTACAATTTCAAGAGTCGCATATAAAAAGTAAATTAATGAGTATAAACGGGCAGCGGCACATCGTGGCTATATTAAAGCTCGGTTTCACTGCCATCGAGTGAAACTAAGAACATTTCTCTCGCGAAAGCCACGTTACCAGTCTGCTATGTAATCTCAGCCACTTATAGCATATATGACTAAAGCTATTTGACTATAGATTAAGTACCTAAAATAACACCTGCAGTCGCGGCCTTGTTTATAAGGTCATTGTTCAAAAAGACGCAGTGGTGTTGCTTTTTTGTATTGGTAAAATATTTAGGTGCACCTAATTTTTTGCCGATAATAATAATAAACTTAATGACGTAAAGGACAGAGCTGTCCAAAATATTAGTCATCGACGAGAAGATGATCAAAATGATTGCCAGTTAATTAGAACACTGTGGTTGTAAACACTAGATATTAATATTGTTCCCTAATCGGTGTCTTAATTATCCATATTATAAAAGTAAGGCAGTGGTCCAATAAGCCAAAAGCCTTAAAGAACCCAATAAAAATGAATGAGCGAAGATGAATTTCTGATGAAGTAGTAGCAGTCGTAATTTTAGTAGCGGCGTATAAAGATAATGGTCACATATGAGAGGTCGCAGTTATTGCTAAGTGATATTGATTGCCAGTGGTGAGGTCGCGCGTTCGCTCTCTGGAAGAGCACGCGAGGTGAGAGAGATGTTTTTATTCGTCCGACACGTCCACGGCCGCTCGTCTCGACGATGTGTCGTCCTCCCACGGGACACTGGCCTTACTTCCGAACGGAGATATTTATAGCCGCCCCAGAAGCCGCTGTTACCTAATGTAACGTTTTATGGTGGCCCTTATTACGGTTACCAGGCCTGTCTATATCTTGCATTCGTACTTCCACTCTCAAATTTTATTTATTCAATCGAACCGGGTAAATATTGAGTTTTGTTTTCCTACTAAATAAGAAGTATTAGTGCTACATAGCCTTACTCCAAATAGCAAGCAGCGGTCACTAGCGGCTCGCAAAAATGCCATGTCGAAGATATTCTTTGCAGCAATCGTAAATTGGGCAGGTCCCCGGGGTACGCCACGGCCGCCTCCAGTGCCGCATACGCTAATCGTAGGCGGCCACCCGCCGCGCCGCCGCCGCCTGTGCTCGCGCCTCGCTTTCCTCTGTGTGCCGCGTCGTAATGGCCGCGAGAAAGCCTCTTTTGTTACGCTAGCGATTTGTTATATCTCGCCGCGCTTTTCCGAGATATACCTGCTTTGACTCGCGTAATTGTTCTTTCGAATCGGTGGTTTTGTTGTGTATAAAATGCTTTGTCACATAAATCTGTTAAGTTGCCCTTTATAGTCGGTATATACTTGGTTTCATTGTTAATAATCCACATTCATTAGCATGCCGTTGAATCGATTTAGACGTGAGTCATCTTGTTTTCCTTTTAAGAAAATAAATTAACTAAGTTAAAATGATTTAAAAAATAAGATTTCTATTTGTACAGACAAATTAATAAAGTCAGTAGTTGGTTGTCATGACAGCTTGAGGTAGCTCAAGTATATTATGTGTTAGGTGCGAAGCCGTACTTGCCACGCTCGGCTGCGTCCCCGGCCGTTCAACTTGCTGTTGTGCTCGGTTTGCAGTTTGCTGCTCGAGAACCATCACTTCCTACATTCCGCTAACAACACATGTTGCTACTCATAACAGTATTCCAAGATAATTTTAATTTCTCTCAAGTATAGGTAAAAGAGAAATCTTGCATTAATATTACGGCCACATTAATGAACTTGCTTCGTGCGTACAAACGTATAATTTATTAATTAGTTAAAAATAAACCGGTTTTTTATACCACCATTACCATGCTTGCATCGTTGTATTAAAAGGCATTGTTGTCTTGTTGGCGACGTGATTACAGGCAGCTTTGTCCTAAATGGCGGACGGCAACGCACTCCCGAAAGTCAAAGTTGCCTGCATATGTATAAGTGGCGGTATCCACTTTATATAAGAAAGATGATTTTTATTTGATAAAGATTAATACTAGGCCTACATGCTCAAAATGCTCCGTATGTATACTTTTAACAGTTGGAGGAATAACAGTTTCAGAAGAAAAAAGGTCGTGAGGAGAAGAAAACACCGAAATTGGATTCATTCAATTTGTGTAAGTACATTGCAAGGTGAACCTTACAATGTACTAAAAAGTATAGTTTAAATTGAATTTTATAACTATATTCGTTTATAACATAGCTTAAACAAGGAGTAGGTAATGAGGACTGATTTCGCGTCTGTAAAAGTCAATGAACTGAAAATATTCTCTCTTTACCATGCAGTTATAAGTTAAGCGTTATTTTGTCGTAATGTGGGGGACTAGAGAGGACACTGCTAAAATAATTATTCGCAAATATTCCAATAGAACAAACACATTTTAAAGAGATTTATTCAATATTTACCATTGATTCTTTTCGCAAATTCGTTCACTACCCCATCATTATAAGTTGAAGTATGTTAACATTAGTTTGCTTTGAACTGTCAAATCCACTGGACCAAAACTAGTAAAAGAAAAACTTAATTATAAGAAAGGTCTTTCAAATGATACGTAATTTAGATTTACTCAAACTTTTATTTTCTTAGGATCCTGCTAACTTTCTAAATAAATCAAAAAAATATTTGCATAGATCTAGAGAAAAGCGTCAGGGAAAGATGGACAGAAGGTGATCTTATTTTAATACAAGAAACACGGTAAATTTCTTAGAGAATTCGCACCTAGCCAAATAATGATATAGCCCCGTGACATACTTTGCTGTGTGACAATTTTCGCCGTAAGGGGTTGTTCTCTACCTTACGATGACTCGGCGACCGCTCGTTACTGTCTCACCTGTCCTACACGAACCATCCCCCTACAAAGGCTTGATGTTTCCACTAATGATCTCGTGTCAACACATATTTTTAATAAACCTAGCCTTGGTAAATATTTGTTTTTTCTACTTAGCAATCTAATCCTGAAACGCAATGCATAGTGACTAATTACTTAGCCGCCTCTGTATGCACGCAACAACACAGTATCTGCAGCTTTTTTTTACATTGTGGTAGCAAATATGCATATGATGTAAATAGACTTTTTACTTCGGCGCCACTATTCATCCCAGTTCATTGTTCTTCGAAATTGCTTTCGCTGAGAATAGTGCTTTTGGGTCTAGCTGTTAGTTGCCTTTTTTCACCGACAATGTGTGTGCCTAAACAATCTAAAGATATTTTCACTACGTGGCTTTTAATAAACTTCGTGAGATATAGAGTTACTCTATTTCTAATACATGCACATGTGTGAGAAAATACCACAGAGATAATTTTTCGTAACTCCCATAAAATGATGTATTTTTCCTACTAAAAGGGTAGGGAGAAAGTACAGAACAACTCGTGCCAAATCATTATTACATAATCTTGCTCTTTCCACATTGATACATCTGAGGATGCTGATTCATTGTAATCATTTCCTTCACCCGTTATAGTTTCATAGACTTGTCGTCGAGCTACGCCAAATAAGTTCACTAGCTTATGCCCGTGACTTCGTCCGCGTGAAATTTCACACTCCCCCATTCACCCTCTTAGGGGTGGAATTTTGAAAAACCCTTAGTGGATACCTACTCTTACAAAGAACACACCCTTCAAATTTCATGTCTCTAGAACCAGCGGTTTAGGCTGTGCGTTGATATACCAGGATTAGGTCAGGATTTTGAATTTATATAATACTAGCGACCCGCCCCGGCTTCGCACGGGTGAAATGCTGATACTAAATACACTACATATAAACCTTCCTCTTCAATCACTCTATCTATAAAAAAAACCGCATGTAGTGATGTATTATATATCTTCTTAATACATATAAATTACGTGTCACGTTGTTTGTCCGCAATGGACTCCCAAACTACTGATCCGATTTTAATTTTGCACACTGTGTGCAGTTTCGTCCAACTTGAAAGATAGGATAGTTTATATCTCAATTTGCAATCAATAATTAATTAATTTATAATAACGTAAATAAGCCACAGCAACGCGTGGCCGAGTCTGCTAGTAGATTATAATTTTTATTTAAAATATTATCCCAAATGTACAGAGGCGGACTTAAAGGCTATAGGCATTTTCTACCAGTTAACCTTTGGGTGATGCAGAGACAAACAGTGGTAGGTGCTATTGTGAAAAATTGAGGAAAACATTTAATTGGTTTTTGCGTGAAGAAAAAAACAAACTCTTCAGCTTTATAATATTACTAGCACTTCGCCCGCGACTTCGTCTGCGTGTATTCGTGCCAAATTTCTAGTTTATTTCATAGAAACAAAATTCCCCCTTTTCACCCCCTTAAAGGTCGAATTTCCAAAAACCCCTTCTTAGTGCTCCCCTACATAATAAAAGGAAGCCGTATGCAAAATTTCTAGTCCTTGCAGTTTCGGCTGTGCGTTGATATGTCAGTCAGTCAGTTTCTCCTTTTAGATAAAGCTGAAGAGTTTGTTTGTTTCTTAGGTTGAACGCGCGTTAATTTCGGGAACTACTGGTTCGAATTGAAAAATTATTTTTGTGTTTGTGTTCCCATTTATCGAGGAAGGCTATAGGCTATATTATAATGTCACACTACGACCAATATGAGAGGAGCATCAATGAAAAAGGACGTGAAATATTATTTCTTTTGAGAGCTTCCGTTGCGTGCGCTGCGTAAACGGTAAAAGTTACGCAAAAATAATGTATGACGGAATTGTTCCCCCTTAAAAGTTCTTTAAAACAGTCCGCGACAGAATGTCTATATTTTAAAACCTTTTTTATATTTTAAACAAATTTGTTCTAAAATAATGCATTATTTGCGAAGGTATTTTTATAAACATGATATTAATCCTTATCCAAATAAATACGTTATTCATCAGAAGTATTTAATTTTGAACAAAATTGCACTTGATATTATTTGATTTCAATGAAACTTAGAAGATAATTATCATAGTTTTAAAATAAATCCGCACGTCCGCCGCGCGCCGGTAGATCTGCGAGGATTACTATAGTTCCATTCTTACTGATCATAGCGTGATGCCTAAAATAGCTTCTTAAAGTAACGTACTAAGTAATAATCTTAAAGTAATGAAATTATTTTAGTAGTTTAGTAGGTTTTTTTCTCATATTGACGCGAGTGAAACCGCGGGGCACAGCTAGTATAATTATATATACCTAATTATATATAAATATAAGTACTCATAAATATATATGTATAAATACACGAATATACTAAAAACAAATAAGACAAACAAGGAGAAAACATTAATGTTGTGAATGATACTGCCAGCTTTTTGCGAATGTGCCGCAACTTTATTGATAATACCATTGTATATTATGCGCATGAGTTCAAATGCCATAATTCCGAAACATTGAAAAAGAGTTAAATAATGGTGAAAAGAGAATATTGAAGAATCACACTTTTAGTAAACTTCGGTAGGTACCAAGCTTACTAAAAAGTAAATTCTTTCATTTTCTCGCTTATTCGATACTAGCTTCTGTCCGCGACTTCGTCCGCGTAATTTTTTTTTTGTTTCCCCGACCCACCCCGTCGCAACGTCTTGCCGGCCTGCGCTATTACTTCGTTTTCGCTTGGCGAAAACTTCAGACTTTTTTTCTTTTTGCTCAACTCCTAAGGGTCCTAGCGTCAAGTTTAATATAATATAGCCTTCCTCAAGAACTGGGCTATCAAACGCAAAAATATTTTTATATATGCGACCAATACTTCCAGAGATTTAGAGCTTTCAAACCGTGTTTCAAACAAACAAACTCTTCAGCTTTATTATTAGTATTATTTTAAAACTATGATATCTCCTAAGATATACATTGAAATCAAATGATGTCAGAGGCAATTTTGTTCAAAATTAAATACATGTGATGAATAACGTATTTATTTGGATAAGGATTAACACCATGTTTATAAAAACACCTTCGCAAATAATGTATTATTTTAGAACAAATTTGGTTAGCATAAAAGAGGTTATAGTGAGCTAACCTTAAAAGATAGACATATGCTGTCGCGGACTTTTTTTTAAAGCTTTTAAAGGGGAACAATTCTGTCATATATGATTTTTGCGAAACTTTAACCGTTTACGCAGCGCACGCAGCGGAAGCTCTCAATAGGAAAAAAATCCCCCGATTTTGAAACATTCTTCATTGGTGCTCCGCTCCTATTGGTTTTAGCGTGATGATATATAGCCTATAGCCTTCCTCGATGAATGGGCTATCTAACACTGAAAGAGTTTTTCAAATCGGACCAGTAGTTCCTGAGATTAGCGCGTTCAAACAAACAAACAAACTCTTCAGCTTTATAATATTAGTATAGACTAGCTTCTGTCCGCGACTTCGTCCGCGTAAATTTTTTTTGTTTCCCCGACCCACCCCGTCGCAACGTGTCGCCGGCCTGCGCTATTACTTCGTTTTCGCTTGACGAAAACTTCAGACTTTTTTTCTTTTTGCTCAACTCCTAAGGGTCCTAGCGTCAAGTTTAATAGAATATAGCCTTCCTCAAGAACTGGGCTATCAAACGCAAAAATATTTTTATATATGCGACCAATACTTCCAGAGATTTAGAGCTTTCAAACCGTGTTTCAAACAAACAAACTCTTCAGCTTTATTATTAGTATTATTTTAAAACTATGATATCTCCTAAGATATACATTGAAATCAAATGATGTCAGAGGCAATTTTTTTCAAAATTAAATACATGTGATGAATAACGTATTTATTTGGATAAGGATTAATACCATGTTTATAAAAACACCTTCGCAAATAATGCATTATTTTAGAACAAATTTGGTTAGCATAAAAGAGGTTATAGTGAGCTAACCTTAAAAGATAGACATATGCTGTCCCGGACTTTTTTTTAAAGCTTTTAAAGGGGAACAATTCTGTCATACATGATTTTTACGAAACTTTAACCGTTTACGCAGCGCACGCAGCGGAAGCTCTCAATAGGAAAAAAATCCCCCGATTTTGAAACATTCTTCATTGGTGCTCCGCTCCTATTGGATTTAGCGTGATGATATATAGCCTATAGCCTTCCTCGATGAATGGGCTATCTAACACTGAAAGAGTTTTTCAAATCGGACCAGTAGTTCCTGAGATTAGCGCGTTCAAACAAACAAACAAACAAACAAACTCTTCAGCTTTATAATATATATTAGTATAGATTTGCTCACGTCAGTGTGTCAGTGTTATCTAGGTGTAACGGGAGCTGAAATCCCCTGAAATTTTGTTGGCATACCTATAGCGATTTGGGTATTTCTTATAGTAACTCGTGCACTTGCTCTCAGAAAGCACCATTTGGTGAAGTGGAACTGATGATGAAGACCACAGATGGCCATCGGAACTACTCAATAATAAATATTTCACGTTTGCGATTCGATTAGGTACTTTAATGTAGTTGATAAGCACAATGCGTATCGTGAAGTGGAGCTGATGCTGACTTCTCAATCAGATCCAGTTCTCCTGGTTCTTACAAGGAGAACTCCTCAACAATTAACGTCCCTGCATCGGGAAAAGCAATATTTTGTAAAAGGTGATCAGCAGTTGACATTAGGCTATTGTAACTTAGATAAGTTACAAACTGGCCCACTAAAAAGTGTAAAAAAAACTACCGACTTCCAGAAAACACTATAAAGTGAAAAATAACTTTAATTTCGGAAGTCGGTGTCAATAAAAGAAAATGCGGAACCAACGACACCGACTTCCGAAATTAAAGTTATTTTTCACTTTGTAGTGTTTTTTGGAAGTCGGTAGTTTTTTTTTGTAAAAAAGTATTTTTTCACTCGATAGTGATATTTTTGAAATCGGGGTTTGGATAAAGATTTTTCGCATTGCTTATTTTATTTTATCACAGAGGCATAAAAGCAAAGGTATATAAGCATGAAAGGTTTTCTTTTAAATACAGGCTACAGCAAACTTTCACGATGCACAAACGCAGAAGTAAATATTATATTGAAGAATACGTTTTCAGTGTTGGTTTTACATGTTATAAAGTGCATATTTTGCGATCAGCAGTTTTATCTGCATTCGCAAATAGATAGCCGATAGAATGATAAAGTGTGTTTAGCTGTATCTAGTTGTTTACTCGACAGCGGTAAAAGGTTTGCGAGTCCCTCGCGGCGCGGGGCCGCTTGTTTTCATTTCGTTATTTACTTTTAATTTGGCAGCAAGCGGATGATGCGGTGGGTTGGGGGCGTGTCGTGTGAATAATTGAGCCGACACAGAGTCGAGTGTCGGACCGACCGTGCACTCAGCGGAGGTGGCCTGGTAGCAGTCAAAAGTCATTGTAAACATGACACAAATCGACAACATTTCATTCAGTCTTTACGAGCAGACAATAATGTGTCGCCTTTTTATACAGTTTAGCTGACCCGGCGAACTTCAGAATCAATAAGGAATGTATGGGAAAATTAATTATCTTAATTGTTTTCGTGAAATTTTCCCATGTTTTAATAATTATTCTGCTATTCGGTTCGGAGACAAATCCAACAAGTCAAAAATCATAAAAATCGGTCCACCCGTTCTTGAGTTGTAAATGGTGTAACTAACCCAACTTTGTTTTATTTATACAGGGTTATAAAAATCAGCTGTTCCCTACATTTATCTTCGTCTATCTCGTCAAAATGTAGGGAACAGCTGATTTTTTTTTCGTGATTTCAGGTTTGGTCCAATAGTGAAAGTTGTTCATAATGATGAGTACAATGACCTCCTAAGAGGTTGCTGGTGTTTTTCAAATAACCTTGTATATATAAATGAAATCACATTTTAAAAATAACACGTATTCTTAATTACACTGGCCTGCAAAACTAAGTACTGCATTTTGAAAATTTAAATTTTTTCTAAACTGTAGAAGAGATATTTAAAATATAAAACACATTTTAGCCAATTTTATCAGCTTTTTTTAAAACTAGTAAACTATACAGTAGTAACATTTTTAACTTTAAAAAAAGATAAAACAATAAAAATAGTCATTTTTAGCTTAGTGTCAAAAAACTCAATTAACATTTTTATGTATATTTTACATGTTATTTAATTTTTAATAACTGGTATGGCCTCCTCGGGCTCTGACTACAGCTTCGAGCCGGTTTGGCATACTGAACACGACGTTTCGGAGCCGATGTTGGGGAATATTCTTCCGTTCTTTAATAAGGTGCTGTTTTAGTGCCCTGAGGGGTGGTAGGTGATGGTCTTCGGCTTCTGATTAGCCTCCCTAGCTCATCCCAGGCGTGCTCAATCGGGTTGAGATCAGGACTTCTTGATGGCCAAGCCATCACGCTGATACCAACCTCCTGAATATACTCTTGCACGACCTGAGTCGTGTGTGGCCGGGCATTATCATGCATCAGCATCGATCCATCACCCATATTTGCTAAATACGGTCCTGCATACTAGTTGAGAATCTCTCGTGCATATCTTTCCCCAGTCAGAGTGCCATTTTCTATGGCCACTAATTTTGTGCGACTATGATGAAGATATGCCAGCCCATACATGTACACGGCCTCCACCGTAGTTACTGGACTCTTTCCGAGAAGCAGTCTTGAAGGTATCGCTCACCAGGCTTCCTGTAGACACTTCGCCTTCCATCAGAAGTGTAAAGTGAGAATCGAGACTCATTTGTGAACAAAATCTTGAATATTCTTCATCCCACTGTATGTGTTCACGGGCGTATCGCAGTCTCGATACACGATGCTCTCTCTCTAGTTTGGGGCCACTTGCTGGTCTTCGGAGTTTCAGATTTGCTTCAGCAAGTCTTCTTCTCACTGTACTCTCACTAATGTAGTCCCTTCGGGTCTGAAGAAGCTGTTGCTGTTTTCAACTGCATTAAGGTGGCGATTTCACAACTCAAAAAGACTCAACGATCAAGAAAAAAATTTAAAATAAAAACAAAAAAATGAATCGTAACATTGTAATTCGAAAAGGATTATTTTTGGAAAAAACTCATTCTCGACTATGAAGTTTTTATATACAAAACTAGCTGACCCCGCAAACATCGTTTTGCAAAAAAAAAAAAATAGATAGTAGCCGATTCTCAGACCTACCCGATATGCACACAAAATTTCATACAAATTAGAGTCCTTTTTATTTCGAAAGTATAATTATCTTATCTACTTAATTAAAAAGTTATTCCAATTTTAAAAGTGTGATACTTAGTTTTGCATTTCCAAAAAAAAAGTGCTTGAAAAGAACATCTTAAAAATTCGTTCAATACTAAACTGACTTAAACGCCTTAATATATAAAACTGTACATTTGCCGTAAGTCATTCCGATGACATAAAGGCATGTGTTATGAAGTGAGTCAATAACTGTGAAAGGGCTTTCGCAGTTATTTTACCTCTGACAGCAGCGACTCATCGGCAAACTTATTCCAACAAAAACAAACATCACTGTGATTTTGACAGCAAAATCGGAGGTAAAATAACTGTGAAAGGACTGTAAATTGTTATGACATCAACCCTCTTTTTTGTTTTACTTCTTCAAAAATAAGCAGTAAAAAAAGTATATACGGTAACTGGTAATTAGTGACCGATACTTAAACACGTGCTTGTACTCATGATAACAAACAACTTTTACTATGGGACCAAACCTGAAATCGCGAAAAAAAATCAGCTGTTCCCTACATTTATGTTCGTCTATCTCGTCAAAATGTAGGGAACAGCTGATTCTTTTTTCGCGATTTCAGGTTTGGTCCCATAGTAAAAGTTGTTTGTTATCATGAGTACAATCACGTGTTTAGGTATCGGTCACTAATTACCAGTCACCCTATATATATATATATGAACTCAGGATGGAAAAATCAAGTTTTTTTTTTTCAGACTTATATAATTTAGAATTGTTTAGTGTAGAAAGAAATAACCCTCAATTCAAATTTAAAAAATTGTGTTATAAAACTAAGTTTTAAACAAATAATTTTAATTACGATTTGTTATTCAGTGTCAACGGGTATACTAAATTTCAAAATGACAGCAGTAAACGTCGAAGAATTCTCCCGTTCAACCCGGTTACAGCATCAGGTCAACAGCTATACCAAATAAAATTTTTATCATTGTAACGTTACATCTATGGGCAAAGTTTTAATTTGAGAAACCAAGAGGGAACTTTCCCAAAAAGCTCGCAGGATTCACATCATAAAAACAACTACTAAAAGGCTATAGGAAATTAAAAAACACAATTGTTAATAATATTTAATTAATATCTTTCTTTTTTTAACGTTTTACGTTAGTGTATCGCATTGCATTTCCAATTGTTGGGACCAAAGAATTACAAAGTTCATTTAAAATGCTTCATTTGAAAACGCCGAGGAAAACAAAAAGTTAATTACGTTCGCTAGAATGACAGTCGCTGTCCGGATGGACTACTTTCTAAAATCCTTTGAATTGTGAAATAATTGATGATGCAGATTTCTTCCATTTAATTTTGTGTTTGTGCTTATTTACTACTTGTGGTTGTTCATTATATGTATTACAATTTATTAAGAATATAAAAAAATCAATAACATTAAAGTCACAAGTAGGTACTTAAATATTTTACTTTCCCAACCAATCCACAAGTTGGAATCACTACAGTTTCTGTCTATTTTTTCAGTGTATATTATAACAACAGACTATACTACTATAACAAGTTTAAAATTATACAAAATATTTTTTTTTTTCGCGGAAAGGATTGTAAGTAGTGGACATTAAAACATTTCGGAAAGGCTCAAGTATTCATTAGGATCCAAACCTCAACAAATCGTATCGTGTAACAAAGAAAAATTTTTCCACACATATTTTGCTGATTTGTAACATCATCTTGTTTATAAGCGTTGTATGTAAATGAAAACCGCGTTTTCGAGGTCGGGGGTGCGACGACGACGTGGCTCGCGTGCTGTAAAACATTAGGTCGCTGACTAGGAGTTCACGGGGGGCTGGCTTATTGTCTCGCGTCTATTAATACCAGTGTTTATGGTAAATTAATTTCTGTGGCATACACATTCTACTTCTTAGATATGCCGCTACCTGAACTATTAAAAGAGGTTATTGCGATTCCTTTTCAGCTAACTTTATTTATGTCTTTCTTTTCAATTTCATCCTTTTGTATTATTCTTTGGGTAAAACAACATTTTCAAGTGTAACACTTTACTGAACGGAGGCATAGGGTAGGACCGACTGGTAGAATCGAAATATTTTTCCAAGTTTTATCATTGCTTCGAAATATCTCTAGGGAACAGTCTTATAAATTGGATTCAACTTTGAATCACGCACTTCGATGACATTTTCTTGTGCCGAGTTTTGTTTTGGAAAAAGTTATTTAAAGAAATATCCTAATTATTGCTAAGGTTTGTTCCTGCGAGTTCAAACCAAGTTGCCTATGGGCCATTAATTATTGAGAGTTCGTTAATTGTTTGGAAGTCGGTGTTGTTTAGAGACGGAATGTTTGAATTATTGAAAGAAGGAGGGGCTTTAGAATATTGGTCACGTGGCGAATAGAACGACGCCTCGTGCATCACAAACTCGCTTGAACTAATTTTCAGGACCTTATTCAATGGTCCCTATTGTCTGGCGTTAATTGCTTACGATTTAACGACTGTTTTCTTCACAACGAGCATTTCAAAAGAATGCTCGTTTTTATTGGTATCGTCTATACCTACTCAAGTAATCCATTCCAATGTATGAGGTACATTGGAATAGACTTACTTGTATATTTGTAAATATATTGTTGTGGGAACTGGATCCGGTTGTCACTATATTTGAGAGTTGGAAAAGTGGGACGAAAGTAGTCTGCAAAGCTTTGTGGATGCAGGGCGACCGCTGCAGCAACGGTGGTTTGTTGACGAGTCTGTAGGCGGCGCGAGAGGGGCGCGGGTGACGCGGCCCGCGGCAGGTGCGCGCCGCGCCAGTTCCGCGACTCTCGCCGCTCGGATGCCACGTACCTCGCGAGAGACATGTAGCTCCGACCCGAGCTTGCCGGCTGTGAAGTGACTTCAGTGTTGTGTTTTGAAACTTGAAGTGACGATACTATTAGTACTATGGTGGTCTTAGAGGGCGGCGGGGCCCTGCTGGAGCCGGCGCTCGCGCTGGACGGTGCGGCTGCCGCATGCCTAGAACGCGCTTATGCACAGGCGGATGTTTCGCTAAAACTTTTACCAAAACGTTATATCAATTTACACCAGTGGTTGTCACCAGTGACGACGTCTGTCACAGCCGCCGCTGCTGCTGGAAAAGATCTTAAGCTGCAAATTGTAAGAGCTTTTTATTTAAGTTATTAATGTATCATTGTTTATTTACTAGAACGATGACATTGTTTATTTACTATCTCAGAGGAGTTTGTTAATTTCGTCTCCTAAAAATAGGTTGTTAATAACGAATCGGTTCTCAATCTTCCAACTATTTTTGCAATATGACCTTTAACATTCAAAAAGTGTGGAGCTTTAATTGCAAAAAATTTATCCGTTTTGGGTTGGCTTTTTCCACCTATAGGTACTTACGTACGTTTATATGAATTTCACAAAACATACCTAGATATTTTTCAAGCCTTAGTTTGTTTACTTTTTGTCTATAGATGCTACTTATCATAATCATGTAAACATAACTTAGTCCTGACTTGCTTGAGTGTATCACTCGCGGAGCATCTTTTAATTTACCCAATTAATTCGTATATGAAGTGATATCGAAAAAAATATCATGGGGAGCCCAACCAAGCGCCGCTTTACTCGCAAGTTTGTCTGAGATAGGTTTGTTTGTAAACAAAGTTAATCATCGTAATAAGGTGTAAATATGGGTAACATGAACATAGGTATATTATTGAATAATTTATCTTGTGCTCATATACTAGAAATTAATTATCTAAATACTAGCGGCCTATAATTATTATTAATATTTAGGCTTTTTGCATACATAAAGTTATCCTCACCTTTTTGAAGTCGATTACAAAAATGAAGATTTTCGAAGCCTTAATATTTCCAAAAAAAAATGCAATTGATTACTCTAATGACTGTCTATAAGTAAATCGCTCGACTTTTTTTGCACTAATTTACCTGTAAAATACCAGGGGCGCCTTTTACAAAACTTTTATACCTAGAGTAAGTATTTTAAGTATTATACTGAGAATAAATTTTGAATTTTTGACAGTTTTTCCACACTAGAACTGTCAGACGTCAATTTTATTCCACGTATTAAATATATCTGATTTAAGAAAAAACAGCCCTAAGTAACATAATATTTTATACCTAGTCCGTACCTATAAATAGCCAAATTACAGCACTTTTGTAATACAGTTATCATCGTTAAGCCTGCCGAATAGTTATTTACGTAACGTGTCCTATTGCAGTCACGAGCAATAAAAATAATAATAATAATATTCATTTTCAAAAAAATCTCGTCGACACTGATTCTCACATATTAATTGATCGATGACCGAAATTTGGCAGTGCAACTAGTTCAGTCTTTGCATTTACTGTAGAAAAATAACATTTTCCAGCAGTTTAATTACACTTCAACCAAAAGATTTTTTGTTATTGTCAGTCGCTGCAATCACCTGATTCAACAATGTATCAGTTAAAAAAATAACGCTCTAAAAAGTATGAAAAAAAAAAGTTTATAAACCAAAACCCGACTACTGAAAATGATGAAACAAGAAAGTACCTTCCCGTGGTCGCAAGCTTCAATGGCTTATAAGTATGTTGGTACAGTGGCATGCAACCACGGGAAAATACTTTCTTGTTTCATTCTTTTCAGTAGTCGGGTTTTAGTTTTTAACCTTATTGTTTATGATTAAAAAGCTCTATGTATCATGAGTGATACATAGAGCTTTTGTGAAAACATCAACTCTGTCATAAGTAGCTATATCTGATTCTGTTGTTATTAAATTGATTTAGCCCAGTAGGTGGCCACTCTAATTGCATATTCAGTAGGCCAGTAGCCTGGTTGAGGTCCACTACGATGCAGCTGTATTTTATTGCTATTGATAGCTTATTCGTAAATATTTGCCTAGCATGCTCCTTTGCCTTAAAACTAAATTTAACAAAACATAATTGTAAATCGATTTCAAAAATTCTTTATTTAATGGATAGGGTATGCCTCAGGGGTGGTCCCATATTAATTTTATTAACTTTGCTTGGGTAGTTTTTGAGTTAGCTTCAATAATACGTATTTTTGCCACTTAGTTTATATTGATGATGTTATAATGACTTCCTGTCACTGATATTTACATAGCAGGTAGTGTTTATACTAATTTGAGTGGGGTAAGTACAACTTAAAAGTGAAAAAAAAAACAGCCGACTTCCAAAAACGACTACAAAGTGAAAAATAACTTTAATCCGGAAGTCGGTGGCAAGCAATGAAAATGCGAACCTAACGTCACCGACTTCCTAAATTTATTTTTCACTGTAGTGTCTTTTTTGGAAGACGGGTTTTTTTTTGGAAAAGTTTTCCAAAAAAAAAACCGTCTTCCAAACTTCTAAACGTGCCGATGCCAATTTTTTTTTTTAAATTTTGTTCGCGTACAATTCAGTGATGCGAATACAGTTAGCGGCTGGACTCCCGCACTAAGAAACAATTGGAGGCTTTTAAGCGTCTGTGACACAGGGATATAGTTGTGCATTGAGTGACATGGGTTATCCTGTAGCTTCGCCTTCTCAATGCGGCTTGCTATTACAGTCCTATTAATTTCTGGATACAACATTTAAATCAGGGTCGATTTTATGTAATCCGTATCTATATATATAAAAATGAATTGCTGTTCGTTAGTCTCGCTAAAACTCGAGAACGGCTGAACGGATTTATCTTATCATGGTCTTGAAATGTTCGTGGAGGTCTAGGGAAGGTTTAAAAGGTGAGAAAAATCTAATAATTCCCGAGAAAACCCTAAAAACAGCGCTTTTCTATTTCCCATACAAATGTTTTCTAAATAAAATGTAGAGTCAATTGTCTTTTATTTATCGATTGAGGCAGTACGAAGTCTGCCGGGTCAGCTAGTTAATATATAATAATCGCTGTACCCACTAATTTAAGCATTGAGAGATTGGCCCCATACTGGACAGACATATTCACCAGCGGAAAGACAAAGCTCTATTCCGGGCCTCAAAAACTCACAATGGAAAGTCCATTGCAACGTTTGTAAATTAGTAGACTTGACTCCCAAAATCTTTCTGCAGTTAATGACGTATCCTATAACTTAACTGTTTTTCCGACAGTGTCGGATCAGAATAGATTCAGTTCCAGTGCATACATATGGCTGTTGGCATCGCGACCATGTTTGCGCCATCATGGGATTCCAGTGTAAGACAGAGTTAAGAACGGCTGACCATGTATTGTGAATTTATTTAATTATGACATAAATGGTAACACATTATAAACAATAATACTGATGACATACTGAACTTACGCTGACCGCAGTGTGTATAGAGTGAACTCAATTAGCACAGGAGGAAAAGTGTCACTTGTAAAAAGCTTCACTACTTCAAAGATTGCAATCTTGTTGAATATTAAGATTATGACACGTGATGATAACATTTTGGAGTTATAATATTAAATTACTTTCGTAAAATCGATGCCCGTGAAAGAGTTTCTGGAAACTCATTACGTAACTCTACTCAGGACGCAAAGATTTATTGCTCTTAATTAAAAAAAAAAAAAACATATGTAGTATTTGGGGATTATTTATTAATTCATTTATTTATTATGACATGGTTATGTGACATGTATAGATAAGTAATAAAATGAGATACATAGTACCCAGTGTAGCCAACTAGACACGGTTGATGTAGCCGCGATTCGCGCGCGTCCAACGCAGACGCGGTGGGCCGCCCGCCGCCGGCCATATCGCAACGCCCGATCTCTCCGTATTCATCGCTGCGCCCGGAAATCGCTAAATGTAGAGATACTCCGACCAACCGCCTTACCTTCTAGCTTTTTGAGAGTTCACATTTACCGTCGAAAACTTACATTACACAAATTGGATAGTCTTTGTATTTCAATGTTATTCATAGCGGATCCCTTGTAAGAACACCGGTGAAGTAAAATTCGACTAATAGATAACTCGAGAGATGTTAGATAGAAATTAAACCATGAAGCGCATTCGAGAAAATCAAATGTGTTCGGTGTAGCTTGTCTACGATTCTACTGCTACGGCGTAGGCAGGGTGTGCGTACAAGTTGGTTCTCCGCAGCGCTCGTTTATTTGCGACTTCCTAGCTCTTTTGTTATGCTCTGTCGCCTGTGTCTGCTTTGAAAAATTGTAATGCAGCGGCATTGTAGACGCGAGCTGCTGCGATTGTGCACGTAAGCGACGACCTATCTACTTATACCACACCAAAAATTTATGTTTTCGAGAGTTACTGTGATCTAAATTTCACACGATAGGTATAATGCCATTGGCTTCGTGTGAACGCAGTGGGCTTTGTAAAAGTAATTATTTGTTATTCGAATTGAAATTGATAATTTAATAAGTATTTATGTGTAGGTAATAAATATTTATATTAGTTGGGGCTTAATATTATTTAATTAGAATTACATACTCACTACATAATCAAAGTCCATGTCATTTATTTCTATCAGACCTTTAATAAGTATTTTTGAAAGTCAAAAATGTGTACAAAGTAAAGAATAAGAATTGTTCATTCAAAAATGTTTCATAAGGAGCAGAAACGGCAGAAGAAACTCTTTAGATAAATACCTTTAAGTAATTATTAACAAAATGTATAACAAATTGTCAACATAGTCACAACGTCCGGGTAGGACATCTATATAAAGTATATATAAAATTCAAAGTCCTGACTGACCGATATATCAACGCATAGCCTAAACCGCTGGTCTTAGAAACATGAAATTTGGAGGGTATGTTCTTTGTGAAGAGTATGTATCCATTAGGAAAGGATTTTTAGAAATTCCACCCCTAAGACGTTGAATGGGGGGAGGGTCAAATTTCACTCGGACGAAGTCGCGGGCAGAAGCTAGTCGGATATAGATTTGCAAAAAAACGATATTTGTGACCTTTGACTTTGACTATCTTAAGACGCTGACACAATATTTTACGAGACTTGAGACAACTTTTCAGCCAAAATAAAGGATTAAACCAGTTTATTATATCTAATTCCGCGGTTAACCCTCTTTTTTGCTAAAGTAACTGTACTCAAAATAAATAGTAAATATGCGTATCAAGTATCAATTAAAAAACTTCTATTTGCTTGATAAACTCGTTAGACTAGAAATAAATAAGATTAAATATCAATAAAAGTCATTTATCTGTACACAGTATTAACCCACTAAACACATATTTGACATGGTTATAGATACAAAGCTACATCATTTTATTATTTAACGTGTAAAAAATTTGATAGCGTTAATTTGCATTAGGCCGTGTGTAGCGTGTGTACATTCAGGCGCTACGAAGTACACAAAGACGGTGTAGCGAAGGCGAGGGCGGGCGGAGCACGAGCTGCGGAATACATTAGCCGCCACCAGCGGTGTCGGCGGCGTCCGTACGCCATAATATATTTCACTAGCGGTCATTTTCGACAATTAACCACATAAAATAAGTGAAATTATGCATGCGGCCGACGACGGCGTATATCACGTCCAGTTACGGGCCACGATACCTAACTACATTCATTATTCAAAGAAATGTTTCGCTCGACCAGGTCGCGTCCGGAAGCGCCGGCTCTGTTCGTGTGATTGATGGAGACCTCTTTATTTTTACAGTCTTTTTGTGTTTAATGCAGTGTTTGTTCATAAACAATGAAGTTGCTTGCTTGTTTCATCTTTTGACAGCAGGACATTGCAGGCGTTTTTGTGTACCAAAAGCTATTGTTGGACAACGTGAACATCCATTACATTATAAAATTAAATTTTAACATAGATTTGAGAATAGGTAGGTACTCCTTCATTCGTTTAGTGTCAGCAAAATGAACAGTCATGTAGGAACTTTCATTCCCTGCATGCGAGAGTCCTAAATACCTTTTCATATAAGCCTTTACTTCAACCGGACCTCTCAAACCGTCGGATTCATTTTCTCTTGCAATTTCCTACAATTTCCGGGCAGCGTTTGGTACGTTGATGTGCTGGAAAATTATTATCATGTAAATCTTGCTTGTGCCTATACTCGGCACATGATAAAGGTACACAAGGTGAGGATCACTTTGAGTTTTTACAGATGTTAATAAAAAATAACATAAAATATTACAGAAAGACGTGTTATTTTTTTTACTTAAATTATAAAATGTGAACGGTGTTTCAAGTTCAAGCACGAGATCAACGTCCTGTTGTGAGTCGGCGTCGCGGCCCGGTTGCGTAACGCAACTAGGCCGCGCTCGACGCGCATGCATGCCTCGTGCGTGAGCCTCCGTCGCTTCTCGCTGTTTGATTTGCTATCGAACAAACTTGTTCACTCATTTACATTAGATTGATCGGTTTTACATACTAGATTCGCCACCAGTGGAAGATGCTTTAAGTTGGTACATTCTTTATATTCATATTAGGTGTAGTAATTTCGTTTTACGAATTCATAATTTTATAGCTCTCAAAACCTTGAATAAGAAATATTATAAAACAAAAATAAAATCACTGATGTATTTTTAATATCATTGACACATGATTCCTGTGAGCCAGAATGGCCTGCACAATAGCCCACATATGATTGGCGCTCCCGCAAGCATCACCTTGAGGTGTGCGTGAGTCAGCAGACGGCACGATCGCACCGGTGTGACGGCAGCAGGTCGAGAATAGCGTGCGGTCTATTTAGGACTCCTCTCTGTTTGTTTGCCAGCGAAATGTGTCATTGTTAACTAATTTAAGTAACAACCACTGCCAGCTGTTACGACACCGATGTGTAGATGCGGTTCACAGCCGAACTTCGACATGCTTATTAATCACCTTGCGATTCTGAGACTAATCATGTGCTTATTATTACACAGGCGACCAATATTAGAAACAAAACATCTACATCCATTAACACCTAACATTTAAGTTCATTCGAGTCTAATGATTCACGAGTCTTGGTAACGGTAAACTTTTCGACTGGTTTTATTGCTTCCTCATGCTCACCAAAAAATGTATTTCATACGTAGCCATTCGTAACAATTTGCGTATTTAAGTGTCCCATACATATTAAACTTATGAGCAATAAATGTGAGTCTATTTCTTTGATTAAAGTTTTCTTACTTTTCCTCATTTAAATAAGCAATCTATATGCACAGAACGTTAGTACCCTTAACGAGCTCAATAATGAAACTCTTTAATTTTTTAGTGAGGTAGGCCAAGCTAATAATTTATTAATTAATATGAGTACCGTCCGCGCTGTCATTTCGATAACCAGGGACATTATCGCTGGAGAGTTACGTAAACATCAGAATGTAAAACACGATACCGTTTAGCCAGTTAATTAATTGCCGTGACCGGGACTCTGGAGCGGAGAGCGAGCGGCGGTCGTCGCGAGCTTGTTATGGAAATAATGAGTGCGACCGCTGCGCAGCCAGCCACCCGCCTCTGCACAAGTTGCTCCGCGCTTCCGAGCCTACCTCCACTTTTATTGTTACCATCGGATCCTAGATGTTTTACGAGTTCCTCCGACTACGCGGAATTATTACCCGTGTTTACCACAACAGCATTTTTATCGGTGGGTTTATTTTATATTGGTGATTTTTCACGTAATTAACGTTGATTTAAATTGGCAATAATATTTTTTGAGATGGAACTTCAGGCCGAGAGCTGAACAGAACTTCAGCTAAGTGGTAAATCCCTTGGATCACTTAGCTCTGCCTGATTTTCGTGAAAACTAAAATAACAGTTTCAGTTTTTAGGGTTACGTGGTCCGACTGAGTCCGACACGCACTTGGCCGGTTTTTAGAAAAGCGTTTAATATCAACCCGTGTTATTGCACCGAGTGATAACTTTGCTGATGAGACTCAAATACTACAAAAATACTCAAATACTCGAATCTGTCAAAAATACCTCAAATTTCCCTACATTTTGACAAGTTTTTGACATTTGTTTGTCGCCGAGATGAGACTGCTGAGATGTTCTTGCTTTTCACACAGTTCAAAACAAATCAAAAGCTTTGCCTGTTGTTGCTAAAATCTAAAAATCTGTCTGAGAAAATGAGACATGAAACGTTACTATATGGCGAGCCGTGGGGATGCATACCCGAGGGCTTATTAAGTTATGCTTATAGTGCTTGCATTGCATACGTTTACGTATCACCCATTTACATACACGTAGAGTATCGTAGAGCAATGCATACACCGGATTTTTGTCTTGTTTCCTGAAAGCGTTGTATAAATAACTTTCGCGGACTGCGTTCAGAATATCTGAATAAATATTTTCTATCAACTATCTTACCAAGTCCAGCAATATTTCTTAATTAAATTCTGGCATGCGAATGAAATACAAGACATGAATTTCTCAAGCAGTCAAGCGCCTTCGAAGCCCATTTCTTCCATGGTTAATATGACATGATATAAAACATTTCCGTTTGGCACATGGGTTTATTGGGGTCGTGTGATTGAGGTAACCTGCGACGAGACGTGTCACTTGATTTAATTAAGAGCCGCTTTACCGCCCGTTCCTCCAAGCTAAAGCTTTATACGGCGCCCCGGTTAATTTCGAACAGAGTCATTCTGCTAGAGATTTATTTCAATATTGAACACGTCTTACCGTTGCTGGTATCCACATGCCACTTTTTACGTCCTCGTCTTAAATATATTATTAATAGAAGTTTTTCTGTAGTACTTTTAACAAGGTTAGTAATTTATTATCTTTTTCTTGTAACGGATAACAGGAAAAAGGGTAAAATGACTAACGAAAGGTGGAATCTCTTAAATCCGCTAGTGATTGCATCGTTTAGTCCAAATAGTCCTCGTATTTCAACGCAGAATCTCTGACTTACAATTTAATAAATGGACTCCATTTGTTAGCTGTGGACCCCGTGTTTTCACCTCTATCTCTTTTCTGTTATGGCATCTTTTTGGTATCTATGTTATCTTTCAAATAGATAATTAGTTATTATCATAGGCTGGTTAATACTAATTGTAATAACTGAATTGCGAACTTTTGTTTCCAGTATTCCTATGAATATACAGGTTGTTAAATGCAACTTTTACTATGCGACTAACCTTAAAATATGAAAGAAAATTTAATGCGAAACGTACACCAAATCCATCATCTATCGAAATATCGTACGTCGTCGGCCGAACTCAGCCGATCGAACCAAACATATGCATGTAAAAAAAATGCAAGAGCGTACTTCAACCGGCATCGTCCGATAAGTAGGTGTACCTTACACACTCACTTTCTTTTACATAAATGGTTATTTCGATCGGCTGAATTCGGACGATGACGGATAAGTGTATCCGAACCGTAACACCCTGTAGTCCAGTATTCAAATCAATCCTTACCACTTTCTCTTTGGAAACAGCGTTAGGTATCGATTTTCTGTTGCTATTCACAATTTGGTTTTACTTTAATTTGTTGTTTTTATGGTTGTGGTGAAATTGACACTTTTTGGTTCTTATTTGCATCAGGTACTTATTATAACGCTGTCTTAAGTAGAAAGTTGGTTGAGCTGTTTTATTTAAAATAAAAAAAAGTTATTAGGGTTCCGTTTTTGTTCCTTTGTGGGGTACTTAATGATTGAACGAAATACGTTTGCATACATACGTACATTTTATAATATACAATGTATGTGAAATAGAGTACATCCGTTTTATTTTATTTATAGCTAGACGTTTTTCCTAGATACCTAAATTGTGTTGTGTGATGTATAGTTACAGAATCTTAAATCTTGAAGGAACACTAATATAACAAGTAACCATTTTTAACTGACTTCAAAAAAAGGAGGAGGTTATCAATTCGTCGCGTGTATATACAGGGTTATTTGTAAAACTCCAGCAACCTCTTTAAGAGGTCATTGTACTCATCATTATGAACAACTTTTACTATGGGACCAAACCTTAAATCGCGAAAAAAAAATCAGCTGTTCCCTACATTTATCTTCGTCTATCTCGTCAAAATGTAGGGAACAGCTGATTTTTTTTTTCGCGATTTAAGGTTTGGTGGTAAATATATATTGTATGTATAGGTACCGATTACTCCGTCAACTGTGGACTGATTTTGTAAATTTATTTTTTCGTTTGAAAGGGTCTCGAAGTGGTCCCATTGTCACCAATCTGATTAGGGAATCCCATGGAAATCGAGGGAAACCCTCAAATGTTATAGACACACCTATAGCAATTTGGGTATTTTTTTATAGTAATTCGTGCATTCGCTCTCAGAAAGCACCATTAGATGAAGTGGCACTGATGATGAAGACCACAGATGGCCATCGGAACTTCTTAATAATAAGTATTTCACGGGTTGCGACTCGATTAGGTACTTTTATGTGGTTGCTAAGTAATTTATGCTCGTCACAATGCGTATGGTGAAGTGGAGCTGATGGTGACTTCTCAATCAGCTCCAGTTCTCCTGGTTCTTCTAGGAAAACTCCTCAACAATTAACGTCCCTGCATGGGAAAAAACAATACATAATTTGTAAAAGGTGATGAGCAGTTGACATTAAGCTATAGTAACTTAGATAAATTACAAACTGACCCACAAAAAAGTGAAAAATAAAAAAAAGCAACTGACTTAAAAAAAAAATCACTCCAAAGTGAAAAATAACTTTAATTTCGGAAGTCTGTGTCAATAAACGAAAATGCGGAACCAACGACACCGACTTCCGAAATTAAAGTAATTTTTCACATTGGAGCGTTTTTTTTTTTAAGTCTGTCGTTCTTTTTTGTAAACTGTTAAAATAAGATGATTACTTTACCTATAGCTTGTTTCCACTTCCAGGAGTCTTATATTTTGTAGTAAGTCATCCAAATTCGGAAATAGATTTCTAATTGTTGATACTACATACATACGGAGCTTTTGCGCGTGCGACTGACTCGCACTTGACCAATTTTTATATTTTGTGAACAGAAAAAGTATAAAACAACATGTAATTAGCTTGAATTTTGCAAATTTCCTCTGTTGGCATCTAATGCGCTACTCGTGTTGGCCGTCATCACGCGTCGCGGGAGAAGTTCGTTATTAATTCACCGCCTTTCAACTCGGACAGTTTTACTCGCTTAAGGCTTTACTTTTCACGGGTGATAGGCTCCAACAGAAACTTGAGCGTGTGTCGCGTCAAGTCGCATGCTATCAAATGTGATCGTGCTTCTCGCCAAAATTGTATTATTTTGTATAAATGCAGAGGTCTCTATTATTATATACCTACTTCGTTTGCAATTTTGCATAGTTTCGTAACAGGTCTTAACCTTTTCAAATTATAGATACTTCGACACTTGACAGTAATAAAAATGTAAAATGTTTGTATTATTGAATCGACCGCGTCTCTTGATAATTGCAACGGGCTCTATTGACGACGTTAAAATTAAAATGCATACGTTCTTGGTGATTATGGCGTTCCACAATCGGCAATCACATGGTGACCAAAAAGCGGCCACGCGGTGTTGATTGTGACATTGTCTGATGCGGGTGGGGCGCCGTACCGCCCGCGCCGTACGGGCCAGCGGCGCAGGGCGCGCGGCGGCGTGGCGCATCGCGACTACCACCCGCATTTGTGATGCAAATTGTTGCGCCCGCCGCAGCGCCTCTGTACTTCGCACCTTACCTGCTGCAACCACCGTAATTATTGTGAAAAATATTCATTTGTCGCTTTTTAGACCCTCATTATCATAATGCCGCTTTTTGTTAACACGTCTTAAACCGCTTTTCGCTATTTGCCTACCTATTCTCATATCTATACCGTTCTATCCGTATTATTTCTTTTGTAAACTGATACCTGTGTCTGCCGTGGAGCCCGTTAGCTATAATCGCGGGAATTCAATAGCTAACTGAACTGCCTGCAAGAACTTCGTGTGAAGTTTCGTGAGAACCTAGAGCAGCTCGGCAATCGACAGAACGTTATCATATTTCAAACGGTTTCGCAAAACGAATAAATAAGAACGGAGGCAAGAAGCGTGCGGTGAAACTGAGTCAAAGCGTGGGTATTAGAAACGCTCCGATTACCACGCTGAGACAAGACGCTGCCGCAGCCGCCACGTCCCTCCATGAGGTCGGGCCTGCCTAGCATCTTACATTGTTATACCAAATACATAGGTACTTGTGCTTTGGATTCACTAGTCCAAAATAAATCCCAAATTTTTATTTGTTAGATCTCTCGGAGGAAGTCTTCGTTTAGTTTATGACACGTACATTTTTTTCTAACATAATTATTCTCATCATAGACCCTGTCGATTGATGCTATTAAATAACACCCTAATGTTTCTGGCATTTCTGCGACTTCGATTCACGGCTGAAGCATCCAAGTATTCAAAAGGCTTTGAAAGCAGTCATAATTGAAAATTATGGAATGTGCTTCCTGGGATTAATATTTCCTGTCATCAATATTTAACCAACCACTAAGGCAAAAAGAGGTGCTAATGTGCTAAAAGTTTAAATAAAGCCTTTATTTTTACTTCGAAAATCGATTTCATTGTGGTTATTTTTGTTTGCAGGATTTGCGATGATACCTACTAAATATTTGACGATAATCACTTTACCTAGATAGCGATTTTCATTTTCACACACGCTGCATGCATGCGTACCCTTCAAATGTATAAAAGCTTTCAAATGTACCGGCAAATTTCACCTGGTTTGCCCATAAATTCGCTGCCGGGTAACCAGCAGCCTCAACGTGTTAAGAGTACTAAGTGTAGAAAACTTAGCCGATGGCGTAAAGGTACCCACCATGACGGATCGCCCTTATAACAAACAATTAAATAATATTTTATAACATTAATGACTACCAATCTACACATTTTTCGTCTTATCATAGTTGCATGGTACTTACATTATTAGCTAAAGCCTGAATGCACAATAACAATTTAAGCGTAAGTGATTCTCTAATAATCAATGTAGGTTATAGCTGAATGAAAGGTGACGAGGTGGCAGTGTCCGACACGGGTACCGCTGCTGGCTTGACCGCGTTCCACTAACGGTACTCACTCCGGAGTATTTCTCGGCGCGTGGCACACTTCATGCGTACATTCACCTCGCCCATCTCGCTGTCTCCGCATCGCCTGCGTAACGGCACACTATCCTTGACTCCTTCATTAGTCACAATTCGCTAATTATGTTTATATTGATTAAATAATATGAGACATTTTTGGGTTGATATAACTGGCTTCGAATAAGTATACAACTTAACTATTACATTTAAAAAATCTATTGAATTCAACCGTTACTTAAAATATAATATAATCTGACGAATTATTTATAATTCGTGCTTATGTATCCGTAACAAAGAGGTTTTTCTAGCGTAAAGGCTATACTAATGAATTCGTATCTAAATACCGTTAGAGGTTGACGAACTACACACATCAAAAGTGTCTAGGGATCAAGCATTTTTATGCGGATTTCTTGAGATTGAGATGTGGCTTTGTAATAAATTTATGATTTTATAAATTTATATGGATCCTTTTTGGTGCATTTCATAATTTGAATCAGGAACTGTGAATCAAATTCGAGTAAAAGATGAAAATCAGCTGTCAATATTTTCCCTATAAAAACATACAACGCATTGAAGACATTATTAGTGCTACTGTTTCCCTACTACTGATTAAAACCAACGTTATTATGGAGCGGCGACGTCATTTAAGCAGGGAAGAAATGCTCAGAGCCGTGGGAATGATAGAAGCTGGTTCCCGGCAACGTACTGTGGCTTTAGCTCTGAATACAAGTCAGAGTGATATCAGTCGACTTTGGACACGTTACCGAATCACTGGTACCGTGGCTGAGCGCCATGGAGGACGGTATCGCTGCACCACACGGAGACAAGACCGATACATTCAAATCTTAACTCGAAGAGCTCCAACAATAACCGCCATGATGTTAGCCGTGAGGCTTCATCACTCTTCAGGGAACTTAATTAGCGACCAAACAGTCAGAAACCGCTTGCATGAAGTGAACCTTCATTCCCGAAGACCGCTACGGGTACCACCTATAGCAATGCACAATCGTAGGATTCGATATCAATGGGCTCTTGAACACAGAAATTGGGCAGAAGAACAATGGCGTTTCGTGTGCTTTTCTGATGAGTCTCGTTTTGGTATGAGACCGGATACAATACGTATACGACACTGGAGAACCCCTGGACGCCAACAGCGATTAAAATCCTGCCAGGAAGTCCATCCTTATAGTGGTGGAACCATCATGGTATGTGCGGGTATTTGGATCGGCGGAAGAACTGAGTTGATTTGGATCAGAGGCAACCTCAACGCTCAAATTTATGCTGAGACGATTGTATCAGACGTCATCGTTCCTTTACAAGTGCAAATCGGTCCCTTATTTCAGTTAATGCATGATAATGCACGACCGCACACCGCAAGAGTTGTAAGACAGACTCTCGCCGCAGCTAACATCAATGTCCTGCCCTGGCCTGCTCAGTCGCCAGACTTGAACCCGATTGAGCATGCATGGGATATGCTACAGAGAAGAGCTCTGCCGAATATGGAGGGTGTCCAGTCGCAAGAAGACCTTTTTTTGTTGTTGCAACGAACATGGGCGGCCATTCCACAGCGTGATTTGGATGAACTCATTTTGAGTATGCCAAACCGATGTTCTTGTGTTGTTAGTGTTCGCGGTAGAAACACGGATTATTAATTGTTTAAGTTACCCAATAAAATTTTAGAGAAAACTGTTATTTCAGTCTTTTTTTCGAACTTTTGTGTTAGTGGTTCAAATGTCAAAAATCCCTTTATTAGGAAAATGGCAAATTTCTTTATTAATGCAAAGGTGACTTGGTTTATCGTTACTGTGACAAACGAAAACACTTTATTTGATGAATCCTTAAAGAAAATTTTAATTAATATCAATCAGGAGAAAAGTTATTGCAAAAATATATGTTGATCCCTAGACACTTTTGATGTGTGTATATGCGCTGATGAATAAATACATACCTACCTACTGAGAGTACTAAAAAAGTTGTATCATCTTAAGTTAATAATCTTGCTCTGACACTGACTACTTTATGCACTTTACTTCTTTACGTGTCGATTTGACTCAAAGGAGATGGCTAAACAGAAGTATGGACGACTACTCCAGCAAAGAATAAACATGAAATCTTGCAATATGTAATGCTGAATAGCTGAATATTAGTATTTCTTATGAAAAAAGTTTCAGGAACTTTTCATATCTTTACAATCCTGAAAATATATTCATGTAACTCCTACATCAATAGTTATAAAAAACTGCAAACAAATGACATATTGCTATGAACTTTTACCTAGGCGTTTGGATATTTCTGCAACGATTTACGGTATTTTTGATTAGCGACACACCTCGGTTTCGCACGGTGGTACTTGAGTATATATCTACAAAGAGGTAATTACGGGCTTTCTACAATCCGCGCAAAAATCACTCCCGGCCGCGTGTCTAAATAATAATGTATCCTACCTAGCAGAATTGTTTTCCCTTTTTTCAAATACGTTCATCATTTCAACCACCTATTTTTAAATTGTCTGTGAAAACTGTCTTTATTTCAACTCATTATATGCCATAACCAGTATGCCTAAACAGTAAACCTTCCGAAAGAACCAATCAATCTACTAGTGACAACCCCACCAAAATCTGTTTGTTGTTATATCCGTAGGCAGACAGGCTGACAGACAAACGCGCCAGGGGCCTTAGAGCTAGTTCAGACACGGCGGGAACCGCGCGATTTCAGAATCGCATGGAAATCGCGCGAGTCATATTTGTATGAGTTATTAAGTAATCGTTTAGACATAATAGCCTCCCCGACCGATTTCGGTCACGGTGGCCAATCTCAACGGAGATTAGCCAGGTACGCAGGAGATATTATAGTGCACAAGTGTGTGCGCAGACACAGGTGCACTCTCTGTTCCTTTACTCTCATAGTCCGATGGGACGGCAATCCGACACGACCGGAGAGAGATCGAGCGCAGGACCAACGGCTTTACGTGCTTTCCGAAGCACGGGGGTATTAAACCGCGCGATTCGTGAACGCGCGGTTCCCGCATGTCTGAACTAGCGCTTAGTAAGTAGGTATGTGGTTATTAATAAATCGTGCTTATACTACGTTATCTAGTTTAGGCACTGACAAGGACTTCTAATATATTGAAATAAAACAACAAAAATACGATTTATTTATTTATTCTGTGATTCTTACAAGAACATGATTTAAAAATGAAGCCGGAGCTGATAATGTGTTCTGGGTGTCTCGCCCGATATGCCGCCGCAGTCTGCGTGGCCACACCGCAGTTTATGCATCGCATGATGATTTGATTTCAAGTCCGTGTTGAGTAGCGAGAGGTCAGTAGATAGGCGAGCACACACAATAAGTCCAATAAACAAGCGAGGGTCAATGAAAATCCAAAATAAAATAGCACAACGAACAAGAAAACGGCAGAGCGTAGCGGCGTCTATTGTCTGACAGTCTGACATGCATAACATCTGACCATAGATAAGTCGTAACATCTGACCATAGATAATAAACTAGCATCTGACGTTTGTTTTTTTCATAGAGAAGAGATTGAACTTCAAGTTTATCCGAATCATCAGAATAATCGAGTAGGTTGAAAGAAAAAAAAATAATATTAATAAGTTTTATCGGCCACTATTCAGTTTTTATTTTTCGACACAAAATAGGTATGTAATAAGATTAAACGAACAAGCACAGTCTGAAGCTTTCAGTTATTTTTATTTGTTTGATTCTGATTATATTAGATTGGAATTGAGTAAAATCGATTGTCACTTTAAAAACAGCCCCATTTTCCGAATTAAAACCCTGTGAAAACATAATAACAAACAACTAAAGGACACCGAGTTAAACGCCTTAGTTTCGGAAAATAAATTGTTATGATACCTGTTCTCAAAAATCGATATAAGTACAGTTTCATTTGACATTCTGGAAAAGCGATGACCCCTCCCTAGCTTGCCGTAGTGTTATTTCCCCTTGAACTTGACATGTTAATCAAAAAAACAATTAATATACTTTTTTATGTTTAACAGTTTACGAAAGTTCTAGGAAATTATTAGACACTAAATAATTCATGAATTATTTTTTAAATATTACGAGTTAATGTGAGATTTCTATTCATGCTTGGGGCAGTCATTTAGCCATCTCCTTTTGTGCGACCCGAATGTAGGCACCTGGACTTACCTTTAGTTTTAACATTGTTTCGTTTAAGTCTTGGAAGGTGCAGGTGGTTGTGCAAGTTGGGCAGGAAAGGAGGTGAGACATCTGTGAAGGGGCTTCATACTGGTTCTGTGTTTGGGATGGGAAAAGGATACCCCGTTTGGCTACATTATTTCTATAGCGGCCAACTTGGACCCACAATCAACTGCTGTAGTTCTGATAAAATGTAATGTTTAAAAATAGTGTTTCGTATGTGTTCTGGTTGTACCTACTGTAAATCCGAATAAGCAACTCATCCTCCAGTTGGTCAGAAGACCGGTGAGAAGTTATATAAAAAAAATGTTTACCATTTATTGGGACTCTACCTACTTGTACTATTAACGTTATAAATTAATAATAAATGTTTCCTAGTTTTCGAAGAAAGTCATACTACGCCAACATTCACAAGGCCCTTTTTAAAATAAAGTTGTCTAACTGTGATAACAGGAGAATTAGGAAGCTATTTCGCTGTCCCTCTACCACGTCAAGCGGCATAATTAGATTGACTTTGCTCATTCTCCTTTCGTTTATTTTCTGAAAATGAGCTTTCTATTTTAATATCTTAGGAAAATTATTTTTTGCTTATCCGAGAAACAAATTTTAAAATATGACAATAGCCGTTTAAGCAAAGTAATCAGTACAACGTCATTTTATGCAAAGTATACAGTATTTAATAGTCAAATATAAATTAATATATCCTAAATTCCTTACCCGAATTAGTTTAGAGCCATATCCGTAGTTTGCTAAGCAAGTGGGTAGCAGTAAAAGCCCGGAGGTCGTTGCGTTAAGGGTTCAGTTAGCGCGAAATTGGAGTGAAGGTGCGACCCAGGTCCTAACGTGCCACTTCATTATGTGGCCTCGTTGCCCGCCTATGTCCATACCATCACTCCGTGATATGCCTAGCGATATACCGTAGTCTAATAAACACTTACCGCTTACCCTACATCAGATACCTATTATCACATACCATATTGATGTGTACTACTTGAGCTAAACAATTACAAATATTCTAAGTCGTACACCACATCTTAAAAGCTTCCTAGTACGCACTGTACGCAGACGGCTATTAAATTAAGGATATTCACTACGTTTTATTATTGCTCGCGTAGAAACATATTTTTCTTATAGGTATGAATGGCTCAAAATTAAAGTGTATGAAGGTGAATTATTGGTTTTAGGAGTATTATTCCAGTACAGTTATAAAACGCCGCCCGTTTCTTGCGTGCGTGTGATTACATTGCCGTGTAATATATTCACATTTTCACCACCTTCGCATCCTTAATGTTTCGTTTCCTTCTTTGTTTACTGTGTTCCATTGCGCTGCTGCTACTTAATTTCTTTGTGTGTAGTGAACAGTTGTGCGGTAAACACGTATTGATAAAATAGTAGTCTAAACTTGACTAAAAGAACATAGTACTGTATCTCGAGACTTAGGTTTTCTTGGCGTAAGATAACCGATGTACAGTTTCCGGAACTCCACGGTACGGCCTATGAGCTGGCGAAACGACTCAGCTAGTTTACTCGTCTGCCAAATCGCCCCTATCGTGTGTCATTTACCAACAGATTTCTTTGGGACTCTGCCAGCGAATTGCAAACATAAATTACCTCTAGCAACCTAATTATTACGTGTTTATTTACAAATCAAGATTAACTCTATCAACGTTTGTTATTTTCCACCCACCGTCTTCGTGTTGTATTTCTGAAGTGATTTGTCAGGAAACTAAGAGCAACATTGACAAATATCATTTGAATTCCACCTAAACGGGGTTTCTTATATGAGTAAATATAAGTCAGTCGATGTGAAATGCTGTGCATACAGATTACGCTGTAATCAACGCTTGTAGTGCAAGCCTTACCTCGGCCGCATGACCAACTTTCTGTATCACACGTGCATTTCGGTCATTGATTTAGGACCATTACCATTCAGATCATCTAGTAGCTATTGTTCACCTGAAATTAGGATCAAGCTGCTATTACGAAATCTGTTCACTACTGTAATAAACTTTCAAAACATCGCGAGCGGTTTCCTTTGAGCAAACAAAAATATTAAAATAGTTGTAGAAGGTATCTTTTTGTTTATCAAAACTAAACTGTCCTGATTTCTTTACAGTCCCGAGAATATTGCTGATAAAAGAGAAAGTCAACCGCGAACCAGTCGCGCATACTCGAGAAACGAAAGCAAAATCCCTGTAACCCTTTTCGGTTGCTACTTATAAGCAGATCTCAATTCAGCTTTCTTTAATAGTGTCGATGTGCTAAGAATAAGTTACATATTTATGCGGTTTGTGTCAAGCTTATTTACTCACACTCGTAGTCTGGTGACTTAACCGAGCTCAGCCCCAAGGACGTGTCTGACTGAAGACAAGCGGTTACTTTAACTGTGGCCAACAGATCCCTTTAAGTCGTCATGCTGTTATTCGTCTTGAAATCTGCCTTATAACAATTCTGCAAAAACTTTTGTCATCTTCTAAAAGCTGGGTTGCTTCTCTTATCCCTTAAATGGCGGGTCTGGCTTTAAATGGGGTAGAAATGTTACTTTTTTGTAACCTAAATATAAATGTGTGTTACAGATAATAACTTGTAGGTATAGGGTGAGTTGTTAGGGAGCGACAGCTAGGTGTGGCTCCGTAGCCGTCGTCGATGCGATGCCGGTGATGGTGTTTTTACGATTGGGGTGCGCCGTGGCGCGGGCGCGCCTGCTAATTTTGATAAAAGCTCCGTTCGACCGCACCCGGCTACCGTCGTCACCACTGCGACCAATAAATACCCGACCATAACCACAAACGTACACTTATAGACATACGGTGCTGATACTAAAGTTTGTCATTTCATTGATCTGATCTTTCATAAATATAAATGTACATATTTATAATTTAAAAAAAAACAATGATCTCATAACAAGTTTTAGCAGCTCACATCTTAAACACAACATAATATTACTTATGTTACGGGCCCTTATTAACATAACAGAGAACTTTTAAATTTGAATATTCCGAAGTAGATATTGGTATTGGTGGTTAGATATTTTTTTTGTTAACAGATGGACTAGTGATTAGTGTTGCGTGGTGGTAATAGCTGATAATCAGACAGATAGTGTGAATAGCAGTGAACAATAACATTCACCAGGACAGCTAAAGCGTCGTGGTCAAAATGAGTTAATAAAAATATAAAACGATGTTTTTATCTACTGTTCATTTATAATCGCCCCAGCTGACCTCTACAATTTTTTTTAATGGTCGTAGGTTTGGTAAAGTTTCCTACCAACTAGTTACTCTTTAACAGGCTTTTGGTTGAACTCTGGGATTAACAAATCACGGGATTTTCCGTGGGTTCCAGTTCTGCAGAGTTTAGACGCGCTCGATTTTATAATATACGAACTTCTGTCCGCTGCTTTGCTCGCGTGGATGTCGGAAATTATTCCACGGAAACGTGCTACCGGGACAAAAAGTAGCCAATGTCCTTCCCCAGTATGCGAATACGGATTTCGATAAAATTTGGCAAGTTGGTAGTATCCGTTCAGTAGTTTAAGCGTGAAAAGGTAACACACAAACAGAATTACTTTATAATATTAGTACGGACTAGCGACACGCTTGTTAGTTAGTAGTTAGGAAGAACAACGCGGTTACACAGACAGGCTCGAAAAACGACTTCAATTTATAATGTGCCTAGATATAAAAGCAAGGGCACGGTGTCTTGCAGTGCTTAGTGCTGTGGCACTGAACGACTCCATGCTTCGTTCCAGAGCTGCGACGGTGATGCTTGTTCGCACGACTTAATTTCCTTCTGCATTGTCTATGACTCTTAAGACCCATGTCTTGTACCAGTTGCCCTTGGTATCTTTACTAATGGAAAATAACTGTGGTCTTCCGATTTGACGAATTTTTAACAGACATGTTAATAAAAACTTAGTAAGTAATGGATCTATATAATAAACTAGCACTTCGCCCGCGACTTCGTCTGCGTGTATTCGTGTCAAATTTCAAGTTTATTAACTCAAGCAATAAGATTTTTCATACAAACATAATTCCCCCTTTTCACCCCCTTAAAGGTCGAATTTCCAAAAACCCCTTCTTACTGCTCCCCTACATAATAAAAGGAAGCCGTATGCAAAATTTCACGTTCCTAGTCCTTGCAGTTTCGACTGTGCGTTGATATGTCAGTCAGTCACTCTCACTCAGTCAGTTTCTCCTTTTTTAGATATAGATAAAATTAAAATGCTGTTCGTTGGTAAGCTGGATCGATTTCGCTAATTTTGGTTTAAAATGGCAAATTAGCCAGAGCCTGACGTAAATTGACCTATTTTTAGTAGCAAACTTTTTAATCACGTTTAAACTTGTTTATGGATTATCTTACTTGACAGGACTAAACTAATATTTTTATCTTCTATTCTTTTCCTAATGAAATAGAAAGAAAAAGATGCATTGAGCTTAAATTTAGTTTAGTTTGTGAACAACAGAATCGGCGCCATTTTTAGTCATAGTTCGAATTAGGTTCTTACTGAAAGTAAAAGTGCAAAAATTTTCCCTGAAAATTTTCTAATTCGGAAAAAACTGAAAGTACTTTTTTATGGGAATTCAAATATTATATTTAATACAGATTCATTCAGCGACTTTCAGAAAATATCCTCAATTCTCATGTTATAAAATAAGTAATAGTTTTTATTTTTAGGTACAGTATAACAAACTGATAGGCGGTCACTGGCAGTGTGAGTGCTGAAAAAAAAATACCCCTGCCAGTAATGAGTTAAATTGGATTATATTTACAACCCTGTCATTACAGCATGTTCCCTTGGTTGCTGTTTTAAATTATCGTTGACTTATTCAAATGATGTTATGTCCGATGTCCCAGATTAGACAAAATTAATTAATGCGTTTACTTTAGAATCAAGCACGTTTTTTCTTTTATTCAAAAGAAGTCGTAATCACTCAGTGTTGCAAAACACTTTGAGCATTGCGGGTTAGTGTTGTAAAGTTGGTGAAATTCATTGTTAAGCAATATTTACTGCCAACTTAAATTTAACATATTTTTAAATCACAGCTGTCATTCTTTGTCAGTTGTATGAAATGGCTATAACACGGCCAATTGACGTAGGGTGTCAATTTGCTTAACAATTAACGTCCTAGACTGTAGCTTAGCCAAAACGGAACTTTATCGTGCTCTCAATCGATGCACGTTTTTGGAAACTACCAAGCTTCCTCAATCCGCTCGTTCATAACGGTTGTTTTACTTACCCTCCTTTTTTAACCAAGTTGAATGTGCTACTAAGATTTCAAAAAGGTTCTTTAATAATATTTATCGTATTGTTCTTTCTTTCTTTTATATTTTAGTGGAGCGTTTTTGTATTGTATCTAATAGATGGAGAAACAATGTTGTTGGTAGGAACTAGTTCGTGGTGACAGGTTAACATCAGCATTTAATACTCTACAAACTAACGATCACTTTTTTGTAATTACCTATTAGATTACAATACAATGCTTTCTTTGAGCGTCTTGACGATAGAGCATTATAGAGATCTGAAATTCATGGAAGATAGGATGCCCGAGCTAGTGATAGCGTTACGCAGCCTTTTACAAACGGTAGGTTGCTCTGAAGAAAGGCCTACGTGGAGAAAGTTTCAACGTGAAAGAAAAGATCTACGTGAAACGCCTGATTTATAGTGACATACTATATTGGTTTCAACTTGCAAGAACATAATTATTATCAAGTGACAAGTACTTATTATTATTTTCTAATATATAAAATTCTCGTGTCACAGTGTTAGTTACCATACTCCTCCGAAATGGCTGGACCGATTTGTATGAAATTTTATGTGCATATCGGGTAGGTCTGAGAATCAGCTACTATCTATTTTTTTTTTTGCAAAACGACGTTTACGGGGTCAGCTAGTAATATACACTACAAGTTAAGTTCTGTTTAGCTATATAAACCACTAGTAGACGCTGACTTCTATTCGTACCAGTTTAGCTATCTCTGTATTGTTTTTTGTTAATTATGTTTCATAAGAAAATAATTACAATTTAATATGATATCAATAAAAAAATACCAAGGAGAAATTTGGGTAGGGCGGCGACGATGTGGGCGTGTCTATGCTCCGCCCAGTCGAGCCACGCCCTCGCCCTTTGCCACCTTTTCGCTGAAATCTGAAAGCGCTGTTTCGTGTAGGTATTCAATCAACTAAGTAATCAGGATTAAAATGGGACCTTTGTTTTTGGCAAACACTCACTCGTACAAACCGCAAACGTCCGATGTAGGTACTGACTTGAATTCAACATTAAAAAACAACAAAATAAAAAATGACTCTCTATTTAAAAAAAATACAATGTAAAATACTGGCGCTTGAATGATGCACTTTTTTTAGTGCATCATTCAAGCGCCAGTATTTTCCGGTTGAAAATGTTGTTGTGTATATTCAAATATCGTCCTTCTTAATAGAAACAGCAATCCATGTTAGGCATTGCGGCATTTCCATACCTATTTGAGAATTCATTACCTATAATAGCTATGCCATCGCTACTTTCTTATTCTCAGTCGTTCCAAAAAAATGATGGCTGTGCGATGAAAATTGATTACATTCGGCGGCTGATAAGAAAAGAAATGAACGTTGTCGGGGTCGCAGCCCGCGGGGCAGATAAACTCGTTACAGCAAGATACGCCACTGACGGCATTACAGCGCGGCGGTGGCAGCGCACGCTAGGACCCACGATATCCCTGTAATCTTGTTGTACACTCCAGAGCCCGGCGTTTCCGATTCCTTCCCGAATTACCTTTTCTTCTTTCTTCATCGACAATCTAATTCGTTACAACATAAAACGCTTTTCCCTCAATTTAAGATGCTCTTAGCTATTTGGAAAACAACGGTAAACATTAAACTGGGAGGTGTTGGGTTTGCATGAAGCACGTAGCACCACGTCGACGCCGCTAAAAGCTTCTTGTTGACGTAGCATTCGATTCAAGAGGCATGAACTACGTCTTGTCCTTGTAATTGATTGCTTTGTCGCGTAATTTGTTTGTCGACGCTGCCGGGCGGAGCGTGCGATTCTCGCGGGAGCACTGAGGCGCTCGTCCTCTCGTCATCTTCCTCGTAAATAATAAATAGCATCCGACGGTGGCGACCGCCCGCCGCGTGCCTATCGCCTGAGAGCCTCCGCGCCACCGCTCGCGTGCCCACTCCGTGACTCAGCACCCACATGTCTGTACCGTTGATGAATCGCTACACTTACAGCTGACCCGTACTACACATGTTGACGTAATAATATCATTATTCAAAATAAACTAATTTAAATTAAGTCGTTGCATTGGATTGCAATTTTTATTATTCTGCTCCGAGAAAAAAAAGAGTCATGCGGTACGTTACAGTGGTAGTTTTGTAAAAATCAAATAGCGTATCGCAACGTTGTGGCGGGCTGAGCCGCACTGGCGTCCGGGTTGAGCTGAGCACGATCGCGCGTTCCCTCACTAATAACCCCGTAATTGGTATCGAAGCTCGCCGCAGCCGGATTACTGAACGTCTAATTGAATGCGAGACGCTTACTCGCCGCCCGCGCCGCCTCCTCCAGTGCCACCAGTGCCACCTTGCAGTGTCACAGTAGTTGGAGCGAGCGACTTCATTTTGTTGCGGTCAAGTTAGTCTGTTTTGCGCACGTGTACAGGCCGCGCTTATCGTCTCGCCCACCGTTCAATTACAGCGTCTCAATGAATTAAATTGCCGTGGAATCGGGACGAAGCCGCATCAGGAGATCAAACGTTACTCCCCCCGACGAATAAGACTTTAGATCTACCCGTGACGGCAACGCAAACTTTACGACATTAGATAATCATTTCACGTCAATTAGCTAATGAAAAATAAAATAGGCTTGGTTAATGTACTAGCACCGTAATTAAAATTATGATGACTCGTTGGCATCTGTTTTAAGTCTTTAGTACGGTATCGACATTAATTAAAATTATTTCATTAGAACGTACAGCGAGCGCGGTATACCTGAAGGCCAATTCTCGTAATATAATACGTTCAAAATCCAGTCGCAGTCTCATCTTGGCGACAAACTAATGTCAAAAAATGGTCAAAATGTAGGGAAATTAGAAGTTTTTTTTTTTTGACAGATTGAGACTGAGATCAGAACTTGTATGATCTTAAAATTACGAGAATTGCCCCTCTGATCTATCAATGAATAACTGAGGAATAAAGACGGTTTTTACTTTACATACTTATTAATCAAACTCAACGAAATATTGTGAGCTTTAAAGAAATGTTCAATTTTTTTTAGACTGTTCTGTAACTAATTGGGGATTTTTTTTTTTATATACGTCTGCTTTACCATTCATTTTATGACGTTTAAGGGGGCCGTGCACGAAATTGGCTGATTTTGATCAATTTTGTTCATTCGTTGTGGAAAAGGGAAAGAAAATTTAAACAAAATTATTTGTGAATTGAAGAGTTTAGTTCTTTGTCTTGCATGTGGCTGAAATGGATTTTTCAAAAAAATTAAGTATTCATGGAAAATCACTAAATTTCGTAACAAGTTTTCCGAAAAATGACGCGAGACTGACGTTTGATTATCCGTCTACAAGAAACTACCTTTGATTTTGAACATTAAAAAATATCATCAGCATCATTATATGGTCTACTTGCACGTGGCTGAACCACTTTTTTCAACTTCAGTACAAAATATAGCAAGAAAAAATGTTGAAATAACATAATTTTTGGAAAAGTTCTAGACAAATAAGTATTTTTTTCTATACCTTAGAAATACTTTTAAGAAATTTTAAAAATTATCTATTAATCTTCAGCTAACCATTTAATAGAATCTAAATTTTATTTTATAAATAAACAACAACTTCATTTCGTAAATAAAAGGCAAAATTAGCTATATTATCGACCGCGCAAAATCGATCCCGTCAGTAGCGACCGGGCCTTCCCAGCGTGAGGACGCGTCAGTTTGTATCGCAGGCGCGTGCGTTCTACGTAAACATAATTTTCAGAAATTGTACGCCGACTACCATATTTTGATCCTGTAAGTATTAATTTTATTTTAAGTAAGTACTTTGTATATTTATGAAGAACATTAAATCTTTTGATATAAATATAAAATACTGGTGTGCGCGTGTTGTGTCACTTGGATGGTTCTTAGCTATATAGTTGGACTCGGCTGGCGCTGTTGTCATTTTTATAGTTTTTGAGGTTGCTAAAGTCGATAGCCGGTGAGGTCAAAATGTAAATCCAAGATGGTGGCTGCGAAAATTTTCAAAATTTTCGTCATGGGTGTCATTTTCATAGTTTTCGAGGGTGCTAAAGTCAGTAGTGAGGTCAACATATGAATGCAAAATGGCGGTTGCGAAAAAATTCTAATGTTTAGTCATTGATGTGGTTTTCATGATTTTCGAGGGTTTTAAAGCCGATAGTGACGTTAAAATGTAAATCCAAGATGGCGGCTGCGAAAATTTTCAAATTTTTCATCATGGGTATCATTTTTATAGTTTTCGAGGGTGCTAAAGTTGATAGTGAGGTGAAACTGAAAATCCAACATGGTGACTGCGCAAATTTTCTAATTTTTTGTCATCAGTGTCGTTTTTATGGTTTTCGAGGGTTTTAAAGCAGATAGTGACGTTGTAAATCCAAAATGGCGGCTGCGAAAATTCTCAAATTTTTCATCATGGGTATCATTTTCATAGTTTTCGAGGGTGTTATAGTCGATGTGAGGCCAAAATGTAAATCCAAAATGGCGGCTGTGAAATTTTTGTTTTTGTTTTAAATCATACGTGAGAAGGAAGAACGTGGGAAGGGGATCAAAAGTTATCTTTCGGAGAGAGTACAATGCGTAGAAATTACAAAAACTTGTCAAAATGAAAAAATAACCTATAGGTCGGACTATAAACAAAATAACTATGGCACGCCACAAGGAGTATCCCCACTACTCTTTCTAGTTTACATCAACGACATTCCAGAGGCGATAGGCAAAGAGTGCATACTATTCGCTGATGACACTACAATAATGATTAAGAGTGACAATGACAAACATTTAGAAAATGAAATCGTCCAAGCTCTGGATAATGCAATCGACTGGCTAGAAAAAAATAACTTAAAAATAAATATGACTAAAACAAACATAATACAATTTCAGACATACAACGCAAACATAAATAAACTAGACATTCAATATAAAGATTCTCACTTGACCACTGTTGATAATTGTGTATTCTTAGGTATAACGGTCGATAAACATTGCAACTGGAAAACGCACATTGATAAAATTCTGGCAAAAATAGATCGCTTTATATATGCCTTGAAAAGAATCAGAGAAACAGTAAACTGTGATACTGCAATGCTGGCTTACCATGGTTATGTAGCATCTATACTTAGATACGGCATTGTAATATGGGGTAACTCAGTAGATCTTGACAGAGTCTTTAAAGCTCAAAAAAAATGTATCCGAGCAATTTGTGGTGCTCACTTTTTAGACAGCTGTAAGCCACTTTTTCAAAAACTTAACATTCTACCTTTGCCCTGTTTATATATCTTTGAAATATGTATTTTTGTTAAGAGGAACTACAATTTATTTGAAACGAGTACGGACAGGCCAAATAGCCGAACACGGCATAAATATAGACTTCGGCTGCCACCAATAAAACTAAAATTATTTTAAAAAAATGTATATTGCATGTCGATTATTATCTACAATCATTTACCAAATGGTTTGCAAGACTTACCACTGACAATGTTTAAAAAAATACTTTTCAAACTATTGCTATTTAAAAGATATTATACCATTAAGGACTACTTAGAAGACAATTCAATAGAACCTGCAATTTGTAAGATAGATTAATTGACATCGCTGATTGTGAATACATTTGCACGCCATGTCATGGCAGGATATGCTGAAACAAATTCACTATAACACCCTATGTACCGTATTCTAGCAAATAAATATTTTGATTTGATTTTGATTTGATTTGAAGGAGCCTTGTTCCTGACGGAGGTCCCCCGACCACACACATATTTTTTTGAATGGTTCTTTAATGCTTTGGTTTGACTAATCAATCGATGGAGTGTTTTAGTTATTGAGCCCAACACTGCCTATAAGTTTACTGGTAAACAGAAATTTGTTTTAGATAATAGGTCGAAAGAAAGAATCGCATCACCAAAAAAAAAAACTACGGCTTCGTCTCAAGAACTTGTAAACTTTTACTTTTGAACAGCGCTAGAAGTGCATAGAAGTATTTACGAGTACATTGAAAATCGATGACAATGCAATTTCTGAAAAGACAGTAATTACTGGTGATATGTTGTTTACTGTTGAATAAAGTTTTTTTTTTTTATTAAATCTACTAATAAAAAAATACAACATGTTTTTTTATTGACTCTTCCTATTTAATTCATAACGAACTTCATTTTTTTTTATTAAAAACTAGCTGCGCCCCGCGGTTTCACCCGCGTAAGTTTTGATCCCCTGGGAATATCGGGATAAAAAGTATCCTATGTGTTATTTTGATGTATAAACTATATTACTGTAAAGTTTCATCAAAATCCGTTCAGTAGTTTTTGCGTGAAAGAGTAACAAACATCCATCCATCCATCCTTACAAACTTTCGCATTTATAATATTAGTAAGAAGTAGGATATTAGTAGGATATAATATTTACCTATACAATCACAAGACTAGAAATAAACTCAAGCAGGTTGATGAAATTAAAATACTGTAGGCGGGCAGCCCTATCGCGTGTTTACGTACCGCGCGGCTGTAAGTAATTATTTCTAGAACAGGACCGAGTCACAACACTGTAATAATATGACCGTGCCTCAATGTTATTGAATGTCTAAAATATGTAGGTACCTAAATGCATATAACACCAAATTGTACAATTTTTATGTAGATTGTGGTAATTAAACTACACGAATACTGTAACTAGACAAACATTCCAACTTTTATTTCTTAACCATACATATATGAATAAAAAAATATCATTATAGTATCAAAACTGTATAAGCGATCACTACGCTCGATCTTTAGGCGTGTGTGCGTGAACGGTGCACACAAACATGAATTTACCTAAACTCTAGCGAGGGAATTTTGTGCACGGACTCTTAAGCGTCTCTTAATTTTAAGCAACGTTTATAAACCCCATTATTTAAAAAAAATATTAAGTATTTAAAAAGTTCATCGGTACCTCAGCCCGTATTTAATGACTTAAATAGAATTCTCCGCCCCTCTTTAATCTCATGTCACCAAAAATTATGATCATCACGTCCCTTTACAGTGTCTTGTGTAGTTTATAAACATTTTTATACATAGTGATATTTGATTTTGTTCTGTATGTACTGCGATCACGTGAATATAATTTATGAAACTTAATAACTAATAAAGTTTCTTTACACTGGAACTACAAAAGTTATGTTGTATACTGAAAGCGTTACAAATCAGCGGCTGCACGGGTGCGTGCGAACGCGGCGCGCTCAGCGCAGTGTTTACACTGATCACGCTCAGTCAGAAAGGCCTGGAACAGCGCCAACTAATCTCCCCTCAACAGGTAGATAAAGTCCGCGCGTTCCTAATGACATCACACTCTAGATCTATTTCACTCTGATTCACTTCATTCAAAATATTACGACTACATTACCCAAATACCTATATTTAAATAGCAGCAATGCATAGCAGTGCAGCATGTCTAAATGCGTTTTCTATATGTACTTACAATATTATTTATCGTCAAAATTCCATCTCAATTTACTTATTTCCTTCATTTTAAGCCTAACATTCATAGTTATACAAAACATCAAAATAAATCTGTAATTTTCTCGACTTTTTAATGACTCTCTCAAAATGAACAAAAAACATAAGACAGTCTGTAAGCTGCTGAGGTTGTTTTTTATACATTTAGTAGCTTCTGGTGAAAACTTGACCTTAGAGAAATTCGCTAGTCTCCAGTTGGCCCCGTGATCGGCCGCTATTTTCATTTAATGTTAATTTTGTGCTTGAAGATCGTAACATTACCTACTCAAAATGTGTATGCATAATTATTATTTAATAACTGGATTAGATTAAGAATGCCATCAGGCCCAGCAGCCACGTGCATTGGACAGCACACAGCCTGTTATTAACTTTTTAAACGATTGTGTTAATTAGCGCACTTCACGAGAGTCGCCCTCGAGCGCTGCACCGCATTGTGCCGAGCAAAAAACAATAAACGATACGTTCCGCTATTAATTAAACCGCTATACGATGCACGATTGCTTCACCAATAACCGTGCGGGATAGGCAAATGCAATTAAAATATTTGTTTTGAGTCCCTACCCCTACGCTAATTGAAGTTTATCTGTAACTGTTGTCAACGTAAATATGTTGTCAAATGGGAAAGTCGTATCAGTTAACAGACAGCGAAAATTTTAATAATATCATGACTAGTTAGTTGTTGATAAAATGTTATGAAATTAAAAAAAAATATATCGAAAATGTATAAATCTGTTTTATACTGGTATCTCTCAATTTTACCCTTGATTGACTCTTAGTTCCTCGATGTAAAACCAGAAATAATATTCAATTAAAGTTTAAATACATAGTGCAAAGTGCTCTCTTTTTAGGTTTCCGTAGCCAAATAGAAAAAAACTGAACCTTTATAAAGTCGTCCTGTCCGTTATATCAGTCAGCCATTTTACTCGGAGACACCATATCGATGGGATTTGGTGTGTTCTATGATCCGCTAAACAATGGTGTAGTGAAATTAAGAAAAATATTGGAGCGGCACTCTTCCAAAGTACATTAAAAGAGGGGATGAAAAAAAAATGTTTTTTTCTTTATTTTTTCGCCCCCGCTTCGCACGGTTTTTACGACTTGAACTTGAGATTTCTGTACTTTTACTATTAGAAAATTTAGTTCAATATTAATCTATACTAATATAATAAACCTGAAGAGTTTGTTTGTTACTTTGTTTGAACACGCTTATCTCTGGAACGGAGTCTTATTGGTTTTTTTTTTTATTTCTATATCCCAATTCTTGAGGAAAAAAGAAAAAAGTCAGAAAGGACGCTAAGTGAAAACTAAGTATAGGCTCACAACACCAAAACTATAACTATACTATCACTATAACAAAAAAATTCACGCGGATAAGTCTCGGGCAGAAGTTAGTGTACTTATTAAACATCTTCCGGAATTAATTCTCTAAATGATAATGAAAACCGCATCAAAATTCGTAGTTAAAAGAACAACGCGGTGGCACAAGACAGACACAAAATGCGACTTATAAGAAAAAAAAAAAATAGAATCTAAATTGCCAAATTTCATTAGGTATTCTAGATCAACGGGAAGTACCTTATTATAGGTTTTGGTTCCGGAACGTAAACGCCCGTATCTTTTGATTGCGTCGACTTAGCAGTTTGATTTTTACACTGCTGCAGGGGATAACATCTTGATAACTTCACGCGTTCCTGAGAAAAAGGGTCTTGACCGACGGACAGACAGACGGACAACGAAGTGATCTTATAAAGGGTTTCGTTTTTCCAGTTAGAGGTATGGAACCCTAAAAATGATCGATTAGAATTTATTTTAAAAAACTAGTAAAAAAAATTACTTGAAGGGTCGCCTCGAGCCTATTTATTTACAAATATTACCTACAGCGATTTTTAAACGTAATAAATGCTTACACGCCGGTCTGCGTGAGCATCCTTTTTCGTTATGCTGGCCCTTAATTTACCACGAGTATGCAGGAATCATAAACGACCAACATGCTAAATTAAACTTTTAAGTTGGTTACTTATGTTAATACCAGTTATATCGATAATTGTCTATTAATTATTCTTACCGTAAATTATAAAAATATAGTTTAAAAAAACTAAAAAAACGCGCTTTAATAGCAAATCGAGCTAAAAATCAGAAAATAACTTTTATATTTATGTTTTATTCAACTGTTATAAAAAGTATACTAACTCAATATGATTAAATAATTTTCAAAAATTCTAAAATATAAATAAAGTTATAAAAAGAAAATTAATTTCTTTGTAAAAAAGCGTGGGGTGCTCGATATTGATTGTTGTAAATATATAATTATAGTAGTTATTTGTAAACATAGATTTAATATAGAAATATGATATAAAAAGCACCCCACGCTTTTTTACAATGAAATTAATTTTCTTTTCATAACTTTATTTATATTTTAGAATTTTTGAAAATTATTGAATCATATTGAGTTAGTATACTTTTTATAACAGTTGAATAAAACATAAATATAAAAGTTATTTTCTGATTTTTAGTTCGATTTGCTATTAAAGCGTGTTTTTTTAGTTTTTTTAAATTATATTTTATTTTTCACTTTTTAGTTCTATTTGCTATAAAACCTTTTTTAGTATGTACAGATGTGTTAACAAGTTGCATCTCGATAGAAAACATATTCAAGGATTTCTATGTTGCCAACATAAACAGCGAGACATAGTGGTGTAACTTTATTTGCGAACTAGCATTGCCCCGCGGTTTCACCCGCGTTAAGTTGAGGAATTTCTTTCTCAGTCAAGTCAAGTTGAAAAAGAAACCTACTACTTAGACTACTAAAATATATTCCACTACTTTAAGATTATTACTTAGTCCCTACGCACGACTACTCATCAAGCTATTACCCAGTAAAAGCTAGGGGCTAGCGAGGGGCCCGTGGCTAAATAATAGAGCCGCACAGGTCGATCGATTAGGTTAAGCTACGCCTGCCGCGGTTGGTCTGTGGATGGGTGACCATCTATACATACCGAGACCCCTCAGTGCCTCGGAAGGCTCGTTAAGCCGTTGGTCCCGGCTGTCATTCGTGGATCTTTGACAGTCGTTACGGGTAGTGAGAAGCCCGAAAGTCTGACAACCAGTCTTACCAAGTGGTATCGTATTACCCGGTAACTGGGTTGTGGAGGTCAGATAGGCAGTCGCTCCATGTAAAACACTGATAATCAGCTGCATCCGGTTAGACTGGAAGCCGACCCCAACATAGTTGGGAAAAGGCTAGGCAGATGATGATAAGCTGACTTCTGATTGTACGAAAAACCTATACAGTGCGAGGTCAGCTAAAACTGGAAATATATAGCTTGATGTGTATAGCACAAGCAAGCTACCCGAAACTGTCAAATTTTCCGAATCAACTTTGAACCTTATGCTTTAGCAATAAAGTTGAAAAAAAAAAAGAAATTTGACAAATTGTGGTAGCTTGATGTGCTGGCGTCGGTACATTACTCTAAGCAGCTATTTTAGGTAGGTACATCACGCTATGATCAGTAAGAGTGGAACTATAGTAGCTACGCCTCGCACAGCTAACGGCACACGGCGGCCTTGCGGATTTATTTTAAAACTATGATATCTCCTACAATATTTATTGAAATCAAAAGATGTCAAGGGCAATTTTGTTCAAAATTAAATACTTGTGATGAATAACGTATTTATTTTTACAAGGATTAATATCATGTTTATAAAACACCTTTGCAAGTAATGCATTATTTTAGAACAAATTTGATTAAGTATCATTAAAACGGTTATAATGAGTCAACCTTAAAAGATAGATATATGCTGTCGCGGACTTTTTTTTAGAACTTTAAAGGAGGACCAATTCCGTCATACATTATTTTTGCGTAACTTTAATCTTTTACGCAGCGCACGCAACGGAAGCTCTCAAAAGGAATAATTTCTCCGTGAGCATAAATAAATGACTGCTTGATCAACATCCTAATCAGGATAATGAGATAAGCTTATCAGAATATTGTATTGTCGTCGGTCGTTGATAAGTCTATAACGTTTAAAGTAAATCTGATCGCTTAAAATTGGACAAAATCGAGCCCAAACGAGTCAGTTACATACATACAAACAAGCAAACATACAGGTGAAACTAATAAAAGCGTGTTAAAAAGGGATTATGCACAAACCGTTCAAAGAAACGGGTTAATTTTAGGCAATCATGAAAAAGTCGTAACCACTTTCTTATAATGCATTCTTTTTGTTACAGCAATTGTTCCGGTCCCAACAAGCTGCGGCAGCAGGCGGCCAGGCGGCGGCGGCGCAGCTGCAGCTCCTGCAACAACAACAGCAGCAACAGTTCCAACTGCAACAACAGTTAGCCGCCCAGCAGGCCTTTACACAAGCGCCGTACGTTATCAACGCGGGGCAGGAGGGAGCGCCGTATGTGAGCGCACTAATAGCGGGCGTACCGCCGTACTACGGTGTCGCCGCGCCGTGGGGCGTGTACCCCGGGCTCGTGGCCCAGCCCGCGCAGCAGCAAGCACAGCAGCCGCGCCGGCCGCTCACTCCGCAGCAAGGAGAGCAGCAAGTGAACGGTCAGGGACAGTATGTGATCCCGTACTACGACCCCGGCTCGCTAGTGATGGGCGGGCGCAACGGCACGCCGCTACGGCTCGTGTCGCCGGGCGGCGTGCTGGCGCCCCGCCAGTACCAGCCTGCGCCCGCGCACCCCGCTGCCTCCGCCGCGCCACCGCAGGCCGCGCAGCCGCAGCAGCAGCAGCCTGGTAAGCATTCCAAAGCCAGCACGCCTAACTTACTTGGACACTCACTTTATACTCACTGTTGCAGCTTTTTATTATGTCAGTTTTTAATCAATATTCATTTTTCTTTATATCGCCTAGGATTAAATGTACGCCTAATATTATTACCTGAACCGAAGCGAATACTGACTGACGGATAACTGTTGGCAAATAACAAAAAGAGGTGCAAAAGTGTTCTTTAGTCTTTTCCTATTATTAAATACTTCTTCAGACGTCTTTTCATATTGTTGAACAATGCTCGCGTTGTTAGTCTGCTTGCTCAAGTGAGCAGACACGTGTGGTCTGATCAGTTGCTCATTGTTGCTCATCTCGCTGTGAGCACACAGTTTGCTTGAAAAAAAAAAAAAAAACAAAATACGAAAAAACTAAATACACGAAACTACAAAATTGCCTGAAGAATGGCCAAGTAGGCCATAAACCTAAAAATAAACGCGTTTTTAAGTTTTTAAGCGTGTTCGAGGTGGTTCACAAAAATGAGAAAATACATTTTATTACAATAAAATGCTGCGTAAAGCGTAAACTACAAGTAATTACTTCGTCTGAAATTATTAATGTATGCTACTCTTGATTGCGGCCATAGTTGGCAATCATTAGGACGAAATTCTATCCACGTGCCTATAGCTCGTCAACCTCAATGTCAAAGTGAGCATATTAATATACGGATTCGCCATGCTTTAACTGTCGCCTTTCTAATCTCTATTCTGTGATATGCACTCTCAAAGATCAATAGACTTTAAACTCAGTCTGTTATGTAAAATGCCAATTTACATATTATCTAAAATTGGATTGGGATTTATTATTAATTTCGGGTGAAAATATGTCAGTTAACTTAAGAATTTGGCGCATTTGAATATCTTACAATGATTCGCATTGATCGCATTGTTTAAATAAGTTGTATAAAAAACTGAAACAGTGAGTTGGCCAAGAAGATATTTGTCTAACAATGTACATAAACTCATATTTCCATTCAATAACAACGTAATACTAAAACATTGCGCATGGCGTGATACGATACATTCCCTGTAGACCATTAGAACATTTATAATTAAGTAATTACATACAAAGAATTATTAACATTTTGTAGAACCGGCAGAAATTAATTCATTCTAATAATTATTTTACTTTCAGTAATTGTAGTTTGTTTTAATAGTTGCTACTGAATCAAGAAAGTATTAATGTAGATAAATACTGACATCTTAGCATAATATATCTATTTTGGAATACAATGTCACTTGCTTTATGAAGTTTTGCCTGCTAAACTTGTAACATCATAGTTTTTGTCTATTGTATTTAATTAATAAGCTAATTTTCGTAACTCGCATTGTCTATTAACTGTATATATATTATATACATACTTTATCTGTTTAAGACGTATATTTTGTGTATAGATAATTATTTACTTCATATTCGTGGTAAATGTATTTACTTACTGTTTGAATGCTTCATGGTAGAGGTTTAAATTATAATACGCGATAATAATTTGCCATATCTTTTCCTTATTTTGGAATTGTGGTGTGACTTGAGCACACAATTATAAATTGCAAATGACAGGCAACAACGTCTCCGTATCGATAAAGACAGAGTGGATATGTCTGGCTACTTAAAGCAAGTAAAATGACGTTCTGATACAGAGAAATGACTTCATGAGATTGACATGAGAGACAATAAGTAAAACAGCTTTTTCAGTTTATTTATAAAAAGGTATGTGGTTTGTCCCAGAATCGAACCCAATTTTACGAATTGTTATTTTTTTACCAATTTTTCTCGCAGAAGTTGTAAAATAAGTATAATTCCGTAACTTTTTTTTTGTATCAAACTGGAAATGGAAACTCCGAACTGGAATACTTAATGTATCTACTTAAAAAATGTTGTATTTTCTAACACGATTTTACTAAGGTTTGTTGTAAATATGTTTACCATGTTATTTTTTAATTTGAACTGGTTATCATTTAAAACTTCGATCATTTTACTATTATATTGCGTCATCTACACTGTGTAGGTGTAGGAGGCTATACTGGATAAAAGGTGGTTGTTATTTAACTGAAAACAGGTTTTATCACATGCGTGACGGGGTCGTCGTTCATATCATACACACCATATTATGTCATCTTGTATATAAGTACATCGGATCGAAACCCCTACATGCGTGTAGGGCGCGCCGCGCCTCGGCACACGCGGTAGTCCCGGACACTGGAGCGCGGAGGTATGTCCTGTTGCAGGCGGCGCCACGCAGGCTCGGCGCGACTCGCTGGAGTTCGGCGGCGGCGGGCCGGCCGCGGCGCTGCAGGAGTACGCGGCGCGCAAGTGGGGCCCCTCGCCGCTGTCGCCGCCGCTGGGCGCCGCGCTGGGGCCCGTGGGGCTGCGGCCCGTGTCGGCCGCGCCGGGCGCTGAGACCGCCAAGTACAGGTGCTGTGAGGGAGCCTCCGCTGATGCGTCGCGCACCCCTTCCCGTCGCACCACGACTTCGTCTTGTACGAAAGGCGTGTCGGTCTCACATATTCGAGCTGAAATCGGTGATCTGTTGTTGCGTTTTGCCGTATGCGTGTGCGCTCTTCAACATGAGTTTAAATGATTGCTTCGAGAGCACAAGATTACGCGTCATGTAGATGTGTCTGCAGAACTATCTTATCGCCGATGAATAATACTTGATGGAGTAAAATCCAATACGTTCTAGAACGCGATACGCTCATGCATTCACGAACACTAAAAAGATGTTAGTCAAACTGTGATTACGATGCAGCCGAAACGAGAATAGAAGCGACGCGATCGGGTGCACGGTGACTCTTTGAGTGGGACACTTGTATATTGTAAATACTTGTATGCCATCGTTGTTTATATGACACCGCAGTCTTTAATTTTGTACAGATCTGCCGATGGCGGCATTTTGAGCATGTTCGTTTATTTACTTAAAACTCGCGCCCTTTGAGAGTGGCTGTTTCCTTGAATAGCGATATGTTTTTCTTTCAGAGCTGTGAGCAGTTTAGCGCAAGGTCTGACGTCAAATGGAATGTTCGGATCGTCATCATCACTCCTCAGCAAACTCAGCGGAGTAGGAACTATATCAGGTCTGTACCACGCACCATCATCATTCACAAACCCTTGTACATTTTGTAAATAGTTTGTATTTTTATGTATAATACACTGGTCATCAAAAAAATCGGCCCACCTGCGTTTTTACCGCACATCAGGTTTTTCTTAGGCAAAACCAAACAAAATGTTCTAATACTGAAATGTTTTATTTAACTTGTTTATTTACACAAATTTAATCACAATTTAAAGTTCAAAATGCTTTTTTTTATTTTTATTTGATTCAAAAATCAAAATTCTTAATTTCACACCATTTTTTGATTAATTTTAAAAACGCTCTAGTTTTTTTGCCTTATGTGGTATGTACACAATTGTTTCCAATTAATATTGCATATTCCCTCCTCTTGCTCGAGCGACGGCCTGCATTCGCCGTTTTAATGACCTTGGCAAGATTTTGATAGTCTCTTGAGGCATTCGGGTCCACTCTTCCGTAATGGCTGTTTCCAGGTCTCATAATGTTGTAGGGGCTGGATTACGGGCTCTAACCTTTTGCTTTAGGGTGTCCCACATATTCTCTATCGGGTTGAGATCAAAGCTTCTTGCTGGCCACGACATAACCCGAATGCCGACCTCTTCAAGGTAATCGGTGGTGATACGCGCTACGTGTGGTCGTGCATTATCATGCATTAATTCAAAGTTCTCACCAATATAGCCGGCATATGGCACCACATGGTCTTCTAAGATCTCTGTGATGTAGCGTGCTGCAGTTAAAGCACCTCTTCGTATGAAAACCTGCTCCGTGTGTCCTGTCAAAGATATCCCAGCCCAAAACATTACAGATCCCCCACCATAACAGACAGTTTCTCTTATGCACCACTGAGTATAACGTCCACCTGGCCGTCGCATCACATTACGGTGTCCAACAGAGCCGTATAAAGTCATTCGACCCTCATCACTAAAAAGAACTGACTCCCATTGACCTATAGTCCAGTTGTTATGATTACGGGCAAATTGCAGTCTGGCTTGTCGATGAGCTGTGGTCAATTGTGGTCCTGTTGAAGGCTTGTGTGGTCTTAAATTTTGCTCACGAAGTCTTCTTCTTACAGTAATATCACTTATAGCCACACCCCGAACTTCACGTTAGCGTCGCTGGAGATCAACACCCGACTGATGTCGATTTCGTAGAGTTGATACCACTATAAAGCGATCATCCCTTTGAGATGTCACCTATATCTTCCAGATCCAGATCTTCTTCGATACTGCCCAGTTTCCAGGAATCTTTGGGAAACTCGCCGCACTGCAGAACGGCTCAGTTGTAACCTCCTGGCTACGACACGTTGACTTAAGCCTTGTTGGAGCAAAGCCACCACTTGGGCCGCCTCAGCTTCAGTAGTGTCCATTATTTTTAGACAAAGTAATCAAAACTACAGCCTCGGTAAATAAAATTAACGTTATTAACAAGAAATCCCTACAAAAGTCTGTTTCGGACTGAAAAAACGGTTCGAATTTGTTCCGACGTAAAACCATCAAATCAGCGCTAGACAGTATTTCTGCATAAAAATTGTTAAGTACCTTCAAGTGCAATAAGATTTACGACAAACAAGATGTCAAACATCATATCCGACCCTCAAAATATAAAAGAAACGTGTGAAACGGCTTATCTGTGAAACAATTGATAAATATTGAACAAAAAATGGGTGGGTCGATTTTTTTGATGACCAGTGTATAATAATACTACATGTTTAACACTTACATTGACGGCGGTGTTCCAATTCTGACGTGGGTTAAATAAATAAGATGATGTTCAACGGTTGGTTCTGAGTCTGCGTTATTTTAAAGCACGAGTTACCTATTTCTCTAGTTGAATACCAACATAATACAAATCTACTTTTCGTTATTTTAAAAGTTCCAGCTATTATCGCCAGTAAAACATTAACAGTTTATTTACTTTTGTAAAGCAGCATTTAACACGTAAATTATGGCGATTTATTATAACCCTAATAGACACCCATAGGAATTAGTGTAATTTCGGGATAAGTTAACCAACTGTGTGTATGTTTGCAGAACTAGTGGGCGGTGGCGTAGGTGGCGTGAGCGTGGGCGTGGGAGGCGTGGGCGGAGTGGGCGTGGGCGCGCTGGTGGGTGACAAACCGCCCGCCGGCCGCTCGCGCCTGCTGGAGGACTTCCGCAACAACCGCTTCCCCAACCTGCAGTTGAGAGAACTCGCCAACCACATTGTAGAATTTTCACAGGATCAGCACGGCTCTAGGTAACACATTTTCCTAGTAACACATACCTCAACAACATTTTTAAATTGCCTTTAAACGACGTCCTTCAAGATGATCTCTACCCCTAATCTGGATATCGTCAACCATAGAATGTGGTTTGTTATATTCCATGAAAAAAAAAATACAGAAAAAGACTTTCCAATAAAATTCATATTATAGTTCTGGTGGAGTAGACCACGACTTGATCAATCTCACCCATGCACCTACCAACTATTACTATCCCACACTTGTTGCGTAGTATTAGTAATTGTTTTTGATATTTTTCCAGATTTATTCAACAGAAATTAGAGAGGGCTACAGTTCAAGAGAAGCAAATGGTGTTTAATGAAATAATCGGCGCTGCTTATAGTCTAATGACAGATGTTTTCGGAAACTATGTTATACAAAAATTCTTTGAGTTTGGAACCACAGAACAGAAAACCACATTGGCACAAAAGGTAAAGACTATTCATTCACTCACAGCAGTCACAGCTAAGACCAAAACGTTGACTATTGAATACTATATTACAAGTATTTAATAGTATGATTACTCATATTAGTCACAATCGTAATCAATAATCAACTAACTCATAATGGATTAGTCGATTATTGATTACGATTGTGACTAAAATGATCTATTAACCTATCCCTAAACTTATATAATTATTTGCGCCACTGAGATTAGTGGATGGTAATCATTACTCCAGTCCTTTCTTAGTTATTTTACCTCTTGATTTTGTATCACTGTCAAAATCACAATGATCTTTATTTTCGTTACAATAAGGTTGCTATTAGTTTGCTGCTGTCTGGGGTAAAACTGGTAACTCTGGTAAAACTGTAAAAAGACTACAAATATAAAGCAGTTGATTATGATTATCTTCGTGATTATTATGTATATTGTGTGATGTTACTTGCAGGTGCGCGGGCACGTGCTGAACCTAGCGCTGCAGATGTATGGCTGCCGCGTTATCCAGAAGGCGCTGGAGTCCATCCCGCCCGAGCAGCAGCAAGAGGTGGTGCGCGAGCTGGACGGACACGTGCTCAAGTGCGTCAAGGACCAGAACGGGAACCACGTCGTTAGTATTTAAATTACAATAATACCAGCCTGTTATTATCTCACTGCAGAGCAAAGGCCTCTTCTCATACATAGGAAGCACTAAACTACTGAGCACAAAACTGGTTGGCGATTTCAGAATTATATACTTCCTGGTATCTTGACGATGTTAGAATACTAGCGTTTTATTCACTGCTGATAGCCCGCTTGTGGCGCTCTTTAAAAACGCGAAGCGTGTGAAGCACACTCGCAAGGGATTCTGCTATTTCATTCATGTTGCTAAATTTTTATTACAGTTCTATATCACTCGACATGCTTCGGTAATTCTGATAACACTTAAAGTAATGAAGAACAGTGTTGCAATTGCAATGTACTTAGGCATATTTTTTAAAGCCAGCAGTTACGTTTTCCCACCACCTTATTTATTTTTTTTATCTTCTATCATTTCAAAAATAGGTTACATTTGGTTTACCAAAAATATACAACACAAACCATCGCAGTATAAAATTCTTGCGAGCTTTGGGCGTAACTAACTATTTGAACCGATAGTACTTTTATCGAATATTACGGCACCCGATTCATTAAAATATGCAAATTAGTAACTAGTCGTCCTTACAGAATCTAGTAAAATGTGAATATAATTTCCAGGTGCAAAAATGTATCGAATGCGTGGAGCCAGCGGCTCTGCAATTCATAATCAGCGCGTTCGCGGGACAAGTGTACGCGCTGTCGACTCACCCGTACGGTTGCCGCGTCATCCAGCGCATCCTCGAGCACTGCACGCCCGAGCAGACCGCGCCCGTGCTCAGCGAGCTGCACGCGCACACCGACCAGCTCATACAGGTACGAAACACTCGATCAGGGGGAAATGTAAAGGTGCGAGGTCGGGAATACATGCTGGATCATTAACACTACCCAACCGAGTTCTCTGGTCTGGCGTTATCGGAATGAGGTGTCGTCTTTCATTCCGATAACACATTGTGCGCATTCGTGTTGTTTGAAAAAGAAAATCTTATCCCGCAAAGAAGCCAGACATGAGATTGTTTACGATTCCCAGGACCAGTACGGCAACTACGTGGTGCAGCACGTGCTAGAACACGGCGCGGCCGAGGACCGCTCGCGCCTGGTCGCGGGCGTGCGCGGCAAGGTGCTGCAGCTGTCGCAGCACAAGTTCGCGTCCAACGTCGTGGAGAAGTGCGTGTCGCACGCCACGCGCAACGAGCGCGCGCTGCTCATCGACGAGCTGTGTGGCTTCAACGACAAGTACGTTCCCCCCACGTCTGTATACTGATTTATTAGATCCTTTACGCGTCTCGTTAGCTGCTAGTTCTATAATATGGCGTGTTTAAATTCACAGTGCTCTCCACGTGATGATGAAGGATCAGTACGCAAACTACGTGGTACAGAAGATGATCGACGTGGCAGAGCCGACGCAGCGCAAGGTTCTGATGCACAAGATCCGACCGCACATCGGCTCGCTCCGCAAGTACACGTACGGCAAGCACATAATTGCGAAGCTCGAGAAGTTCTTCATGAAGGCGCCGGAGCTGGGCCCCATCGGGCCGCCCCCTCCCAGCGCCGTGCTGTAGTCTGTGTAAAGTATTAAACGTCCGCGGGTGTAGGCTGATGCGACGGCGCGGGTATCGCCCGCCTATTATAAATTTTGTGAATATTTGCGATTGTACATTTGTAACTATAGAGCTCGCCGCTCCGGCTGGCGGGCGCGGCCCCTGTACATACGTAGCGGCAGACTGATGTACAGAACGATACGATTTACTGTATACTGTAACAATAGTTGTACAGCGTCGACGCCGACTCCGGTGCTCGGCCGTCGCGTCACCGCGGCGTAGCGTTTATTGCGTTTCTAGCTCTTAAGTGTTCTAGTATTATTCGTTGTTCGTATGAATCTATGTATAAATATTTGAACGTCTCTCATTCTCGTGTAATTTATGAATCGAAGGAAAGCGGTGGTTTAACGGACCCCGGCGTTTCCATAATTTTAGCTCGTTGTAGATTTACTATTAGCTGGGCTAGGGGACCTTGAATCTTCTAAAGCGATAAAGAGATGCCGCAGGCAGTTCTGGACAATCGGCACTATAGTCGTGATTATTATATTATTATTTTGTACTATTCTTCAAGTCAAGCTCTCGTTTAAGTTATAAACCGGCTTTAAAATCGTACATAGCTTATCTCGTTTAGTGCCGGAGTGTATAGTTCGTCGATTATAATTTTGTGAAAATGATATTTTTGTATATTTTTATGTAATTAATTTAAGTTATTTAGTTAATGAGTCTCCGAAAATGATCGGAGCGAGCGCTTACGAGTGGACGATGCTTATGTTAGTGTGTAGGCGCAGCAGTGTCCCGCGCTGCGCATAGGTTATAGTGATGATTGTAAAGTCCTGTACTGATAGTTGTAGTCCCGAGGTCTACCTTGCCGGTTGCACGTCACAAGCGTAGCTACTCCTCATTCCCCCTGTGTAATTAATTTTTATAGGAAGCGTAGTTTCCTACGACACCTCAAGATTTTTTACGTTTAGATGTAATTGAAAATAAAATTATTGTATATGGCTGTACAAAAATGTTAACAAAATGATTTGTAAAACCTGTATGTGATGGAATAAGGCGAGGCGTCGAGAGTGGCGACGTGTGACTGATCGCGGCTCTGTACGTCGCGTCTTGTAGGTTGTACTAGATAACATTTATATGATGATCCATCTATTTAGACATTAATTATAATAAAGCATTTCTGTAATAATATTACAAAGAATCTGTTGTTTTAATTATTACTATAACTATACCTACACAACCAATCATTCTACATATTCAATGAGTTTCTATAATAATATACAGTTATACTAGCTGACCCCGCAAACGTCGTTTTACAAAAAAAAAAAAAAAATTGGGGTATAAAAATTAGTTATAAACCTATTCTCACACCTACTGAATATAGGCCGCTATCCCACTGGCGTTTTACGAGCATTGACGTCAACGTCGCGTCTGCCCAGCGTCGACGCCGCGCAGACGCGATGTTGACGTCGAGTCTGCCCGTGACAAGCATTAACGTCCGCTGAACGCGACGTTAACGTCGCGCACATGATACTGTTGCCAACAACGCGACGTTGACGTTGCGTTCAGCGGACGTTAATGCTTGTCACGTGTGCGTACGCGCAGCGGAATGTTGTTGAATTTAAAGATTTTAATTATGCAGATATTTAGTGTATGACGTCGTATAATTGTGTATGGTAAAAAAAAATTTGTGCACGCAACCATTGTGGAGAAATTCACCAAAAACTGATTCCGCTGGGCGAACGTTGTCCTGGCGGAACTTTTTTTAATCCATAGACTTTAGAAGAAAAGAGATGTGTCGCTGGAGTGCACCGCTCGTTGCCCGCTCCCGCGCCGCTGTTTTCGAGAACCGGTCCATTATAGTGTACGCAAGATCCTGCCGCTCCCGCGCCGCCGCCGCCGCCGCCCCGCTGCCCTCAAGATTCGAGGCAGAGGCCTTACTGCAACGCACACTAATCGGAATCGTAACATAATCGCCTCGCCTCGGGACAAGCTCATGAACCGCGGTGCGAGACTGTTTATTCTGTGGCGCGAGGCCGTTCAGACCGCGCTATCTTTTTAACCGAACTCTTAAAAAGGAGGTTCTTAAGTGGTAAAAATTTAAATATTCTATTCACTGTTAAGTCTTATGAGAGCCTGCAGAGAAATTCTAGCTGAGCTAGCTGTAACCATGATGGAATTTTGCAAGTTCAGATGGATAATAAGTATTCTTTTTTTCTTTTTACACTCTGTAGTTGGAAGGATATAAGTCACTAATACCTTCTCGAATTACTGATTCTCTCAAAGTTACGTATTGTCATTTTAATAATTTAGGAGATAGCAGTAATAAGTACCTACAAGCGACTAGGGGAGTAAGGCTCAACTCACACTGGCGCAGAGTCGAACCGACGCGACTACGGTTGCAAAATTACGTAATTTTACCGAAAACGCTGGTAAAATACGGTAATTTTACCGTAATTTACATATATTACGGTAAAATTACCGGTGGCATAACATTCTAAATTTTAATTTATTTCTTAACACGCGCGCGTGGGGTTACAAAATCAAAATGCGACGTTGCTGACAAATGCGCTCCGTCAAGTTGTACGGCAAAATGCGATATACACACATCAAAAGTGTCTAGGGATCAAGCATTTTTATGCGGATTTCTTGAGATTGAGATGTGGCTTTGTAATAAATTTATGATTTTATAAATTTATATGGATCCTTTTTGGTGCATTTCATAATTTGAATCAGGAACTGTGAATCAAATTCGAGTAAAAGATGAAAATCAGCTGTCAATATTTTCCCTATAAAAACATACAACGCATTGAAGACATTATTAGTGCTACTGTTTCCCTACTACTGATTAAAACCAACGTTATTATGGAGCGGCGACGTCATTTAAGCAGGGAAGAAATGCTCAGAGCCGTGGGAATGATAGAAGCTGGTTCCCGGCAACGTACTGTGGCTTTAGCTCTGAATACAAGTCAGAGTGTTATCAGTCGACTTTGGACACGTTACCGAAGCACTGATACCGTGGCTGAGCGCCATGGAGGACGGTATCGCTGCACCACACGGAGACAAGACCGATACATTCAAATCTTAACTCGAAGAGCTCCAACAATAACCGCCATGATGTTAGCCGTGAGGCTTCATCACTCTTCAGGGAACTTAATTAGCGACCAAACAGTCAGAAACCGCTTGCATGAAGTGAACCTTCATTCCCGAAGACCGCTACGGGTACCACCTATAGCAATGCACAATCGTAGGATTCGATATCAATGGGCTCTTGAACACAGAAATTGGGCAGAAGAACAATGGCGTTTCGTGTGCTTTTCTGATGAGTCTCGTTTTGGTATGAGACCGGATACAAGACGTATACGACACTGGAGAACCCCTGGACGCCAACAGCGATTAAAATCCTGCCAGGAAGTCCATCCTTATAGTGGTGGAACCATCATGGTATGGGCGGGTATTTGGATCGGCGGAAGAACTGAGTTGATTTGGATCAGAGGCAACCTCAACGCTCAAATTTATGCTGAGACGATTGTATCAGACGTCATCGTTCCTCTACAAGTGCAAATCGGTCCCTTATTTCAGTTAATGCATGATAATGCACGACCGCACACCGCAAGAGTTGTAAGACAGACTCTCGCCGCAGCTAACATCAATGTCCTGCCCTGGCCTGCTCAGTCGCCAGACTTGAACCCGATTGAGCATGCATGGGATATGCTACAGAGAAGAGCTCTGCCGAATATGGAGGGTATCCAGTCGCAAGAAGACCTTTTTTTGTTGTTGCAACGAACATGGGCGGCCATTCCACAGCGTGATTTGGATGAACTCATTTTGAGTATGCCAAACCGATGTTCTTGTGTTGTTAGTGTTCGCGGTAGAAACACGGATTATTAATTGTTTAAGTTACCCAATAAAATTTTAGAGAAAACTGTTATTTCAGTCTTTTTTTCGAACTTTTGTGTTAGTGGTTCAAATGTCAAAAATCCCTTTATTAGGAAAATGGCAAATTTCTTTATTAATGCAAAGGTGACTTGGTTTATCGTTACTGTGACAAACGAAAACACTTTATTTGATGAATCCTTAAAGAAAATTTTAATTAATATCAATCAGGAGAAAAGTTATTGCAAAAATATATGTTGATCCCTAGACACTTTTGATGTGTGTATTATAGATTTATTTAATTTTTCTGTTTTAGTTTTTTGTATTGTCATTTGTTTAATTTTATTATTTAAATTGTTGATTCTGAGAACTGTAGTTTGTTTAATACTAAATACAAGTAATTTTCCAAAAACTAAAATTTTTATTTTTACTGGCCCTTGCACGTAACATAGATATATTATTAAATCGATGACGTGGTATAATTCACATATTCAATTTTTTATTATTTTTCTTTTTATTATTATAACTTTACAATTCTCGGGACCATGGGATCCCGGTCCTTTGGAAGGCGTACGAGGGGCCGAAGCCAACTCGCAGAGGCCCCTTAGAAAAATTTAATGAAATGCGGCACCAACCGACGATTATCCCTGTATGCACTATGAAAGTACACCCAAGGATAACCCTCGGCTGGTGTAGGACTATTGCAGGATATGGAAAAATAAAAAATTGGACTATGGGTTTGGGTGGCTAAGGTGGACTGTTTACCAAGAACTATGGAAGAACTATGACCCCTGCCTGATCAATGTTTTTTAAATACGCGGATGAAATGACAGGGGGTGACTTGCACACTCAATAATGGGCCCCGGAAACGGTCGCTAGCACATAGTGACGTAGCGACAAGGGGGCAATATGTCCTGAGGTGCTTATGAGGAGTGGAAAAGTATTCCACGGCTATCAGGACAATCCCGGAAGTACGGTCAAGATCCCTACCAGCATCTTACTGGAATACATCCTTCCTCCTAAATTCTATTAAATCGAAAGAACGAAAAGACATCGTCGGGCTGTCTGTTGAACACACCATTGAATTGTCCTGTGTTGAGCTTGATAAGCATGTTATAGTATGCGTATACAGACCTCCCAGTTACCAGAATCTATCTGTATTTGATTCTGTAATGGAAGATGTGTTAAAGAAACTTAGTACTAGTAGTAAATCAATAATCGTATGTGGAGATTTTAATATTAATTTATTGGAAAATAACTTGAATACTGTCAGATTGTTAAGCCTTTTTAGGTCATTTGATTTGTCAAATGTTTTTATTGAACCAACCCGAGTGAGAGCTTCCTCTGCCACTTGTATAGATAATATTTTTTGTAATTGTGATTACTTACACAAACAAATTGTAAATAAGTTGCCGTCTGATCACAGTGGACAAACAATTACATTTAGCTCCTACATGCCGTTACAAAAAATTCAAATAAGGTTTAGGACAATTACATGTAAAAATTTGGAAAAATTAAATAATTCTTTGGCCAGTAAATTATGTGACCAGAATTTTAATAATATAGGTGACCCAAATGAGTTCTATGCCGAGTTCTTTTCACTGTTAAACGACCAGTTTAATAACACTTTTCCACTAAAAACTAAAAGCATTTACACAAAGTTTTTATTTAGTGACTGGGCGACTCCAGGTATTCGTAAAAGCAGGGAAAAACTTTTTGAACTTTATGGCTTAAAGCAACATTTGAAAAATGAAAACTTTCATCGGTATGTTGCAAAATATTCAAAAACTTTTAAAAGTGTGTGCCAAATAGCTAAAGCTCTTTATATTAGCAACAAAATAAAATCAGCTGATGATAAAATAAAGACTACCTGGCAAATAATAAATAATGAAACAGGTAGGAAAAAACAGCGTAATACTGAATTTAATTTAGAGACTGCACATGGCCCCATCAACTCAGATGTAGAAATAGCTCAGGAATTTGAAAATTTTTTTGCGAATATTCCCTTTAAAACTACTGAAGCTTTAAATTCATCCCCCACACTTTCTGCTGCCTTGCTTAAAAAGAATGTAAAGCCATGCCCTTTGGAGTTTAGGTTTCAGCATACAAATCCCCAGGCTGTTATAAAAGCTTTTAAAGATCTTAAAATTAAATCAACAGAAGATCTCTGGGGAATGTCTGTAAAAGTATGTAGATCTCTCATAGAAACCATTGCGCCTTATTTAGCTTTCATATTTAACACCAGTGTTGATCAAGGAGTTTTTCCGGATCTTATGAAACATAGTAAAGTAGTTCCATTATTCAAATCCGGTGACAGTAAAGAACCCAACAATTATAGGCCTGTGTCGATTCTGCCAGTTCTCAGTAAGGTGTTTGAAAAGCTTATGCTCAATCAAATGTTACGTCACTTTAATAAAAATTCCATCTTTCATGAACACCAGTACGGTTTCACCAAAGGTCGTTGTACTACTGACGCCGGTGTTACCCTAATAAAGAACATTTTTAACGCCTGGGAAGAAGCACAAGATGCCATTGGAATCTTTTGCGACCTCTCTAAGGCGTTCGATTGCGTAAACCATGAGACACTTCTGATGAAACTGGAGCACTATGGGATTAGAAAAAAAGCACTTGATTTGCTAAGATCGTACCTGAAAGATAGAAAGGTTAAAGTTCAAGTAAACGGCATAAACTCATTAGGGTCTGAAATGACAATGGGCGTTCCTCAAGGTTCGATATTGGGTCCATTCCTCTTTTTAGTTTATATTAACGATTTACCCCAATTACTTCAAAATCAACCAAAGATGGTGTTATTTGCAGATGATACATCATTGATCTTTAAAATAGACCGACGGTCACAAAATCTTGACGACGTGAATAACTCTATTCTTCAGGTCCAAGATTGGTTTACGGTAAATAATTTAGTACTTAATGAAAAAAAAACCAAATGCATTAAATTTAAATTGCCTAATGTTAGAAGCAGCGAATGTGACATCATATTGAATGGCCAAAAACTAGAGTTTATTGATCAGACAGTTTTCCTAGGAACCACGCTAGACGAGAAATTACAATGGGGGCCTCATATAACATCTATTGCGGGGCGGCTAAGCTCGGCCGCTTATGCTGTTAGAAAGATAAGACAGTTAACAGATGTAGAAACCGCGCGTTTGGTCTATTTTAGTTACTTCCACAGTATTATGTCATATGGCATTTTACTGTGGGGTCGGGCTGCTGATATTGAATCCATTTTTATTTTGCAAAAGAGAGCTGTCAGAGCCATTTACAATCTACGTCGTCGCGAATCTCTTAGGGAACTATTTAAAAAGGTTAATATTATGACGGTACCTTGCCAATACATTTATGAAAATATTATGTATGTAAGAAAAAATCAACATCTTTTTAATAAAATAAGTGATAGACATAATTTTAATACTAGAAATAAAGATAAATTAGATCAACCTTTTTTCAGATTATCTAAAGTGCAAACATCTTTTATGGGGTACTGTGTTAAATGCTACAACAAAATACCTTTTGATATATTACAATTAAATGAAAGAAAATTTAAAACTCATATAAAAAGTACACTTTGTAAACAAGGATATTACAAATTGGAGGATTATATCCAAGATAACAATGTTTGGAAACATGCTGGTCCTGCTCCATAGGACAATCTAGAGTCTAGACAAAATCAAACTGGTTGCTAATTTAATTTATACATACACATTTTTTTTTAATACATTGTTTTTTACATTCTTTGACAAATGTAACTCACACACTTTTTAAAATACTAGTAAAATTTTTCAATCTTTGTAAATATGTGGACACCATGTATCTATCACATAATTGATTTACCAGTCTGTTATATTTTTAATTCTTTTACCATTTTTGGTAGACTAAATTTTATTTTAGGTGCATCGTCTTCACATATAATTATATAAACAATGTATACAAAAACTTGTAAAACATTTTAAAAGAGTAACGGTGGAGTTTCTTGCCCATTCTTCTCCACACGAAAACTACATTTTGGAATGGGCGACTAGAATCAATTCTATTTTTTCATTTTAAATTTTGACGTTCAAAAGTGCCTTTTAAGTGCCTATTTGAAATAAATGATTTGACTTTGACTTTGACCTCCAAGCACGTTTGCTCTTGCGAATCTCCACTCAAGCCGGCCAATAAAGGCAAGAATGAGGTGGGAGCTCTGTTCCTCGTCATTGTTCACTCCAGCCAGTCTTGTTCCTCATCTCTGGCTTGCCTTTATTGGCTAACAAAGGCAAGCCAGAGATGAGGAACAAGACTTCTCCCGGGAGATAGGGTCCGTGGGGTCGCTACTGCCCAACAGCTCGCCACATGCTGCCCTGCGGGTTTCTGTATCTCTCTTGGTCTAGCTCCTCACCTTAGACCTGTTCCGGCAAAGTAAACTCTTCCGGCACAGGCCTAGAGTTCGGAGCGCGCAAGCCCCACCACGACGTCAACGTGGAGATACGACGTTATTATTATTATTATGTATTCATATTTGAATTGAATAATTCATATTCATATAAGTACATAGTGAAAGAGTAAGATACATACAAACACACTCATTCATTACCGTATTTATGTTTGTAGAACGTAAAACTACGATTTTTACGTTTTTTACCGTATATTACCGAAATTTACGGTAAAAAACGTTTTTACCGTATTTTACCGTGGTAATTTTACTGCTTTACATCCCTAGACGCGACGCGTCATATTTTTCCGCCTATGGGTCGGTCCGCATCTGACGGAAAATACGTCGCGTAATTATCGGTCGCGTAACGCCAGAACAGACAATTATATGATAAAACATTCAACCTTTCACACTCAACAGATAATGCGTTAGTGCAAATAGACGCAATCGATGATGCGCTCGACCTTAGAGCATTAAACCAACCGGAGACGCCATTGTCAGGCGTTCCCCGCTGCCAAAGGTACGAGACCGCCGGTCATATCAGTCATATAAAACTAGTTGCCGCGCGTTCCACGTCATTCAGCAAATCACACTAGCACTGAACGAACGTAAGAGAAAAATGCCGAATTGCAGTGTTTTTTCGTGTAAAAATAGATCGGAAACATTTCGTACCTTACCTTTCGGACCTTACCATTTCGTACCTTAAAATACGGCTACTTTAAAAAATAACGATATCGTTATATTTCGGTCATCATTATTTAACGGTATGACGTCATACCCAAATTTAAAGGTACCTTTATTTTTGGGTAATTCAGTCCCTGTGTTATTCTATTAATTTTCAGATTTCCAAAAGATGCAATGACTCGGGATGTTTGGATTTGGGCTTGAGCAAATCATGTTTCGTGGACTCCTAAACGTACTAGTACAATTTGCTCACAGCATTATGAAGCTTCATGTTCTAGAATACAATCTAATATCAAGAGACTCCGTGCTGCTACTGAGAAATTCCTAATAAGAAAACCAATAACACTGCCCGACCCGGGTATTGAACTCAGAACGTCGTGTTCAGCATTCATCCTTGCGAACACTAGACCATCGAGGCAGCGATGATATTCTGTGAAAATCTTACCGTGAAAACTCAGGTGAAGTGAGCGTGGAGTGAGCTGTCAATAGTGTCAATTCCTAGATAAAACAAACTCACTTCACCTAAGTTTTCATGGTGAGATTTTTACAGAATCGACCGGCAGTTCTTGTACCGTGGCAATGAATCCATAAAGACTAACTTTAAAATCTAAATCCTATGTTACCTATTTAAAAAGAATTGATCTGCATTGAAGATCAATTTGATAAGTAAATATGAAAAAAACAATTAAATAAAGAAGAGCCTTTTTTATCACAACTATTGGCTGAACTCATCGACAGCAAAATATCATGTACGTTTGCCCCGCTCGGCCCCGCTGAATTTGCGATTTAGGTGTGCACCAATGCAATGTACTCGCCTCTAGGAGTATATGTACCGGTTTCTTTTTCAATGTACCTCTGTACTTTTGAAGAAATATGCATAAAAAGGGGGCCGTGCCAGCCAAACGTTTTCAGCACGGCCCCCGTGTAACTTGAAAAATATAAAGCCTATTAAAAAGGTTCCTAAACTCAAGGAATGTACTCTATTAACACGTTATATGTACCGTAACAGATATTGTGAATTCATAATAATAAATAATATATAGATGTGGAAAGGGGGCCGTGCTGGAAAAAAAATATATAAGAAAATATCTAAAAAAGACAAAATAACCTTAGCCAAAAACTATTAAAATATAATTGATGTTTGGCAAGTAACATATGTACCGCATTGGTTTCTCATACAACTTGCAAAATTTAAAAAATAAACCAATTTTAGTTTATTCAGCACGGCCCTCTATAGTTGCCTATATCTTTTTAAATATGACATGTTTGTTTACAAAATTCGACTTCCTAAATTATGTATAGGAGTACATTCGTTCCCAATAAATTGCGATTCTGCTGTATTAGTACTTTAAGAGATAAATTGGATCAAAAATATCATATAATACAACTGATAGGGTGACCATGGTTCCATATATTCTAAGTCCGCCCATTGTATGTTTTGTAGTAATAAGTGTTTTTTTTGTTATGTATTTTCTGGTGTACAAGTATATATATATAAATAAATAATAATAAATAATTAAATTATGTGACTACATTGAAATAAACATTCTTTTTTTACAATTTGTTTTTTTTTCTTGAAAATTAATATTAGCGATGACATCTTTTAAGGGAATTAAATCAGTTAAAACTTGTCCTGTGCGGTCGCTATTAGTTCACTGACGCTACCGTGATTTTTGAAGTGGCGCTGGTGTCGCGGTTACTTCATGTTGCGCAGTTGCGCTCGAGTGATTATTGATCAGTCACATCTTTACGCGCACAATATACCTACAGCAGTAAATGTAAACATTGCTCCATTAATTTCAGTATTCACGTGTTTTCTACGTGTCGTTGAGCAGTGAATTCTATTTCAAGCACGGAAATGGAATGTTAATAAACAGGTAGTTGAAAGTAATCATATAATTTATTTGTACTTAAGAAACGGATTTGATATGTACTAAAATCAATTTACTTAAGTACTAGGTTTATTTAATGAAATTTAAAAATATCAAAATGTATGAAGCACCCGCTCACGGCACAGTGAAGTGTAAGCGAGAGTGTGCTAAGTCTTACACCCGTATACAATAGAAGTAATTGCTTGTTGCGTAATCATTTCTTGATTAAGTCTAAGGTTAGAATTCTTAAATCACAAAACCTAACTTTATAGGCGTATACCTACCATAGGTAGGTAGGTGAGTATGACGTTACTTATGGGTATTTGCTTCAGTGTAGCCCGCGAAATACAAATTTTCATACGATTTTTTGCAATTGCAGGTCAGCGTCAGGTTGTATGTTAATCTAAATATGATTCGCGAGTGATCTTTGATGTTTTATAATTATGTAAAAATAATAACAATATTCTAATTATTACAGTTGCTTGAAACACTACTGTGATTATGTAGGTTGAATTAGTTGCCTGTGATTATTCCAAATAATATTAATGTGATTAATGTAAGTAATATTATTGTAATATAGGTACTTCAATCGATGTGAATTGTTGGAAACGTATCTGTCATTTTTCAAAGCCTTTTAAGCTCTGTAGTGTTAGTGACACATAGTTATAGTTTTCTGTGATTATTCTATAGGTAAACGTAACTAATCTGTGAAATGTAATGAGTCTGTAATTTTATTGTAATGTACGGTTCAATCCGTGTGATTTATTGGAAATATATCTGTGATTTATTTATATATACTTTATTGTACACCAGAAAATACATAACAAAAGAAACACTTATTACTACAAAACATACAATGGGCGGCCTTAGAATATATGTACCTAATATATGGAACCATGGTCACCCTATCAGTTGTATTATATGATATTTTTGATCCAATTTATCTCTTAAAGTACTAATACAGCAGAATCGCAATTTATTGGGAACGAATGTACTCCTATACATAATTTAGGAAGTCGAATTTTGTAAACAAACATGTCATATTTAAAAAGATATAGGCAACTATAGAGGGCCGTGCTGAATAAACTAAAATTGGTTTATTTTTTAAATTTTGCAAGTTGTATGAGAAACCAATGCGGTACATATGTTACTTGCCAAACATCAATTATATTTTAATAGTTTTTGGCTAAGGATATTTTGTCTTTTTTAGATATTTTCTTATATATTTTTTTTCCAGCACGGCCCCCTTTCCACATCTATATATTATTTGTTATTACGAATTCACAATATCTGTTACGGTACATATAACGTGTTAATAGAGTACATTCCTTGAGTTTAGGAACCTTTTTAATAGGCTTTATATTTTTCAAGTTACACGGGGGCCGTGCTGAAAACGTTTGGCTGGCACGGCCCCCTTTTTATTCATATTTCTTCAAAAGTACAGAGGTACATTGAAAAAGAAACCGGTACATATACTCCTAGAGGCGAGTACATTGCATTGGTGCACACCTAAATCGCAAATTCAGCGGGGCCGTGCGGGGCAAACGTACATAAAATATCGATAGTGTCAAGCACTTTCATCGCTTACACAAAAATGACGTCATCCCGTATCCTGACAGGGCGTCTCTGTGTGAGTTAGTACATGTGTGCGTATAGTTTATGCTTGTGTTCGATAATTTTTTCGTGTGCGTGAGTAACAACGCGATCGAAAATGCATTAGTGTGCTATCACTATTTGTGTGCGTTGCCTCGTCCCCCGCGATGAAAGTGACAGACTTATTCGCATAGATATTAGTGCTCGTTGCGTCTCCGGTTGGTTTAATGCTCTAAGATAATAATAGTCGAAATCGATCACTCACAGTCAGTTCGCACTATTACGCTATCTGGCCAGGTTTTGGTCATATCATTGGAGAAATAAAATCTAACACATGAAACGTTTATAGTATGCTTATATTTTATTGAACATCGTTACAGCAAAGTTCAATGCTATAAAACCGGAAAATAAATTTATAAATCATTGTTTACGTCTATTTATCTACATCTTTCTCCTTATCCTTGGTCTTAGGTTTGACACTACGTTCTCGCTCGCGCTCTCGGGAGCGGTCCCGCTCTCGTTCCCGAGGAGAGCGCTCCCGCTCCCGCGAGCGCTCACGCTGGCGCGGGGAACGTGACCTCGATTTGTGACGACGAGACCTCGAACGCGATCGCTCGCGTCTGTATGATCTATAAAATAAAGAAAAGTCATGAGTAATAAAATATTCTGTTATTGTAAGCTAAAAATAAAACTAAATGTAAGAAGTCGCCTTTACCGACTTACTGCGACTTCTACAAAAAGTTACATTGAGCGTGACTGTGGTTATTCATTATTGTACTTACTTTTCTCTTATCCTGTCAGGTTTGATAGAGCGAGATCGATCTCGTTCCCTATCTCTATCTCTTTCCTCCTGTGAACCGAAAAATACAAAATTACTTAATCAACTTGTAAAGTCGTACTAAACAAACAGAATCAAGACATGTACACTACTGACCTCATCCCTTCTATCGCGGTCTCGTCTATCGCGGTCGTCTCTCTCCCGCATGCGGTCTCTGTCGCGGTCTCGCTCTCGGTCGCGCTCCCGCTCGTGCATGTGCGGCGGCGGGTGCGGGCGGTAGGGCGACACGAAGGGCGGCGCCGGCATCATGTGTGGCGGCGCCGACATGTGCGGCGGGCCCAGCGGCGCGCCCATGCTCATGGGGGGCCCGACGGGGGGGCCCATCGGGCCTGGGGTCAGCTCCTTTATTTCACTCGGCGCCCAGCCACTCTGTTCAGGATGACCTGCAAAAATAAATTAAATATTTTTAAAAAACCTCGTCGCGAAGTCCGCCTTTGTACCTTTTTGTGCGTAAAGTTTAAATAAATAGAAAACACGCCGTTTTAGCGTGAAATCATATCAAACAAAAACCGAACTACTTGAACTTCTTCCATGGGACCAACATCGTAATCGCAAAAAAAAATATCAACTGTCCCATAGAAAAGTTCAATACTTACTGGACCCAAATGTATGGGACGGCTGTTTATTTTTTCACGATTGCGATATTGGTCTCATGGAAACAGTTGTCCAGTTTAATGGTATGTACCACTCGCTTAAATATGACCACACCTTTCTGATACATGCTGTTTAATGTGTAAGTTTTTGACTTTAGTTGGTCTGAATAAATAGAACAAAATCCTGCCCGGCTGATGCGGTGCAGATTATTTTCTTTCAAGAAGCCATCTCCGCCGTTTATTATTTTTTAACCTACCCCAAGGTTCCTCGTACGGAGCATGTGGAGGTGGCGGGTAGTAGTGGTCACCGGGCGGGGGGCCGAAGTAATCAGGCGCGCCCATCTCTCGCTGGTGACCGCTGCGGCCGTACTCGCGACGTTCAGCTGTCATCACCTTGGATTGCACATTAACACAAAGATCATTGGGCACCATTGTATGGAAACTATCCCCCGCTGTACAGAAATAAAATAGAGTGGAATAGACAATTAATGTCTCCAGTTTACGATAGTATGTGTTGCATTCGTGTGGGTACTGTCTGTTAGGCCAAAAAAATTAAAGTGTATTGTCTACAGGTTTAAATTGAAAACATGCGACAAACCGAAATGGGAGATTGTACTCATCATTATGAACAACTTTTACTAAGGGACCAAAGCAGCAATAGCGAAAAAAAATCAGCTGTTCCCTACATTTTGACGAGTTATGTGAACATAAATGTAGGGAACAGCTGATTTTTATTTCGTGATTTCAGGTTCAGTTATATTTATTGGGACCAAACCCAATAAATATAACTTAACAAGTTAAATCTAGTTTGGTTTTTGTACGCAAGTTTTCACAAACCGGGTCAGATTACGCCCAATAACTTTTGTATGTTAATTGACATTATTGTTTATAGTTTTTTGTGGTAATAGCACTGACTGAAGTATTTTTTAATGCTGAATAGTACTTATTCGAAAAACAACATACCTGTATAGTATTTTCTCTAGATTGGTAATTATTTAACATTGCTGGTGGCATCATCATTTCATCATTTCTTGGACCTAAATAAATAAAAACACCTCATTTTAGTAAAGTCTTATTCTGTGAATGGATTTATGACGTCTGATAGTCTCTCACAGAGAAGAAGCCAGAGTCCCCGCAATGGAAACATTAGAGATAGGGTTTTTTATACAAATTTTTGTTGGGTAAGTGTTCACATGTGGGTGGGCAAGTGACGCCAACGTATAGAATAATTGGTTACCGGGCGGTCTCCTGAGGTCGGGTGGCGGGGGCCGGGGTGGAGCGCCGGCGTGCAGGCCCACACCGGCCTCGTTGACGCGCATGCGCCGCTGTCGCTCGCAGTACGCGCTCCACGTCACTTCGTTGAAACCATAGTTAAAATAATCTGAAAATATTTGTGTTATGTACCGTCTTTGCCCGAATAAAACACCAGATCTTCTAGACTTATTTGTGTTTAAAAGATTGTCAACCCATTTATTAAGTGTGGAGACTTATCAAGTTAACAGTTCAGACCACACACCAGTAATAGCCGCAATACGTACGACCATAATTGAAAGACAAGTAAAAGAGCACCAAAAAAGAGATTGGGATGCATTCAGGGACTACTTAGACGAAAACCTCGACTTGAAAGTGAAGAAAAGAAGACATCGAAAACTGTGCAATAACTTTAACAAACCACGTGGAACACCGGTTACAACATAATTATAGACAAGGTAGTAGGAACATACCCAAGGATATAAAAACAAAGATCCTGGAAAAGAGACAACTAAGGAAAGTGTGGACATTCCCAAGACAAAAGGGCGATTAATAAAGTAGCCACTGACCCAAAATAGTACCTCAATGACATCGAACAGGAAACCCTACAGAATAAATAAGTAAACTTGAATCCCACAGTTAAAAACGAGTATTCACTCTGGAACAGGGTAAAAGCAGTAAGGTGGCCCCTTAAGGTTGCACAAAATCTCATCAAAAACAGTAGCAACGCTTGGGTTAGAACTGACAAAGAACGGCGTTTGAACAATTCCTGAAAGAAGTCTTTACTACGAATGGCGGTGATGTAGAAACCGAAAAATAAATAGAAGACTATCTAGAAACTAATCTGCAACTGTGTCTCAAAAAAGCATAAATAAAGGGTCTCGAGAAAAGGCACTACTGCTCTTGTGTCTTTCTCGACGTACAACAAGCATTCAATAAAGTTTAGCACTTAGGTCTGCTTTTCAAAATGAAGAACCAACTTCCACATAACTTTAACCTGCTCTTAAAATCGTATTTGAAAGATAGAATATTAAGAGTTAAATAAAATCGATGATGTACTCCGCCTTTCAATATACAAAAGCTAGGGTACCGCAAGGTTCCATTTTGAACCCTACCATATCTTATGTACACTGCAGATATACCCACAACGGATAATATCCTTTCTGCCTCATTCGATGATGTGTCATTAAATGACCCCTCCCGCTCAGGGTGGAGTAGAAGGGAGTGTCAGACTCTTACTGACTAAAACCCACCCGTGTTCCTTCCTTAGCCCTTTATGTTCCGGGGTAGCAGTAACCCTTTCGGACAATCCCGCTGCCAGCTTCCTCACTGGATGAACCATTCTCTCTTGTCAATAAACTCTGACAAAAAATCTGTTAAGAGCTCGTCAAGCCGATCGCAAGATGTTTAATAATAATAAAGTAAATGTACTGTCTTTGCAAACAAGGCTATTAGAAGCACAACCAATAGATTGGCAAGAGCCACAAGACAGTCACTTGCTAAGGCGATTTTATTTTTAGCTAGGTGGCATCCTCTAGAATCTTAGAAAATGGGAGAAAGTCATAGATGGGATATCGAAATGAGAATTCTTTTATTGAAACTAGACTAATTAGCACTTTTAAAATAACAAAATTCCGTGAGACAATCCCCAAAACATCTGCACTTCACCACTTTAGTTGGGAAGCAGCCCCGGATCTAAGGGGGGACAACTGGGAGCACTTGCCCCGGGTGGCAGTTTCATGGGGGCGCCAAATCCTTGAGACAAGAATTCGAAATATCGAAAAAGTGAAGTCTCTTTTCCTCTTGCTCATAGGTTTTTATCAAGTAAACGAATCTTAATACGTTATTTTTTTTTATAATATGTTTGAAAAACAAACTTTCGTATTTACATACGCCCAGTTAGTTTTTGAACACTTACTAAGTGAGTTATTAACGCATCTTAACAGATCAAGTAATTTTTTTTGAACGCGTGCGTAGTGTGCGTGAACTCTCTGCCAGCGGAATCCCCGTCGCATATTCAGTGACAAACGCTGTTTGTTTATGATCCCAGCCATTGAAAACAAAACTGCCTATGCGACGGACTTTGAGGAGGTAACAGATTCTTTCGCAGAAAAGAAAGCACGCCGTGTAAAGTTGTAGTTTTTCCTGGTTTTATTATGGGTGTATTAAAGGATTATTTTTACACAAATGGTCACAAAAAATGCTACCCATTTGTAATTTTTAAGTTTTTCTCAAACAGTTCGCCACTATCAAGTTTTTGCCCCGGTTCGAAAAAATCATAGATCCGGGGCTGCTGGGAAGAAGAATTGGCACAACCAACTCCCCAGAAGAATACAAAGAGTGTCACTATTTTTATTCATTACATTTTAGTATTCAGAATATTGTTGCTAAATAAAAGCCCTCATGACCCTAAATAGGCAGCTTACATAAAGCTATGACTTATGACAAAAATGTGATAATTACCAGATATGTCAGCCCCAGGCTTGTTCCATGGCTTATCTTCAATGGTATCAATGTTAAACTCAAGTGCAGGCACTCCATTGATGCTGCCCGGTCCATCCAAGTCTTCTAATGTAACTTTCCCACCAGCAGTGCTGCCACTGCGAGGTTTATCTGCAGCACCAGCGGCTACTATACCTACACCACGCTGAAAAGAGTAGGTATGGAATATCACACACTATTAGTATCTCGAGAGTAGTGGTGGCCCAGTAATGGTATGTCATGGGTTCGAACCCAGACAGGTGCTCTCGTCCTCGACAGCCGGTGGAACTTCGTCGAGCATTTCCGACGTTTGGCTCCCAAACTGGAACGGGCCGGGGCCGCCTTCAAGCGGCTCTTGCCCAACCTGAAGGGGCCAAACACCTCCTGCCGGAGGCTTTACGCGGGGGTCGTGCGGTCCATGGCCCTGTATGGGGCCCCGGTGTGGACGCGTCCACTGCGGCGGCGAGCCGCCCACTATTTGAATGCGCTCCAGAAGGTGGTAGCCGTAAGGCTGATCCTATGGTACCGCATGACCTCGGGCGAGGCGGCAAGCCTACTTGCCGGACTGCCGCCATGGGATCTGGAGGCGATAGTCCTCGCGCGCCTATACGACTGGCGCGTCTGTACGAGTGGCGCGCGGAGGCGCTACGCCGGGGGGAAACTCCGCTGCCGCGGCAAATCGCAGCGGAGCGGGCCGACCTCCGGTGCAATCTCATGGCGGCATGGAAAGAGCGACTGTCGCAACCCAGCGCAGGGCACGCCACGATATTGGCGATAAGACCCCTCTGAGGAGTAGCGAAGGAGGTGGCGGGACGGCTGAGGGAGAGAGCCCATGCCGGACGGCGCGTACGTGTTCCACGCGCGCCTCAAAGAGATGTCAGCATTAACCCTTTGACCGCCACGGTCGTGTATAGCAGACAAATGAAAACGTGCCCAACACGCCACCGTCGGCAAATGCCGACAAGAAAACACCATGTTTTAAGTACAAAATAAATAAATTCAGTTTTCTGTGTTTATACTTAAAACATGGTGTTTTCTTGTCGGCATTGGCGTGTTGGGCACGTTTTCATTTGTCGTCTATACACGACCGTGCCGGTCAAAGGGTTAAGGAAGGGGCCCACAAGGGCCGAAGCCTGCCGGGGCAGTGAGATTGTCTGAAAGGGTAACCGCTACCCCGGAACACCTTTGTGTTCCGTGTTCCTTTCTTAGCCCTTTGGCTAAAGAAGGAACACGGGTGGGTTTTAGTCAGTAAGAGTCTGACACTCCCTTCTGCTCCACCCAGAGCGGGAGGGGTCATTTGATGATTTCCCATTCTCAAAAAAAAGACAGGTGCTTTTATTTATGTAAATAATTTCACTATCACTGCTCTCAATACATTGGCAAGCATTGATTTTGAGCCTCTTCATACACAACAAGGAACACAAAATTAATTTTTATAAGTCATCCCAACTGTACTTTCACAAGATTTGATGTTAGCGTCTTCTGAGGGACTTCAGTATTATTTATTAATATGGTTACCACAGTGTATTACCAATATTCAAGCAAATAAATGATTTGATTTGAAAATTAATTTGGAAAACTTCTACCTGCAGACATCTGCAAAACCTGATGTTGTAGGTATGTTGACCTTCTTAGAGATAACTCTTTTCAATTTCTGTTAGCTTAGCGAGAAGACCATTGATTAGCCTACTTACTTTTATAGCTAGACTAGCATAAGATTGAGGTCCAGATTTGATTTCCCCGATAGTGACTTTAATATCATCGCTGTCATCCGAATCAGAGTCTCCGTTGTTCTGGCTGTCTGCGTCTCCATTTCGGTCATCGCCATCGCGCCCAACGTCCGCGAAATGCTCGTCGCTAAAATGAGGGTCATCATTATTCGCTTCGTTATCCTCCTGATCTTTTTCTTCGCCTTCCTGTAAATAATAAGTTTGTAAATAATTTCTGCAATACATACAATAACAAAAATTCAGACTCAAATACAGTAGATTAATTAATATTATATAATTATGTGCCTTATTTAAATGCAGTTAAAAAGAATGAAACAGTCGCAATCCACATTCAATTATACACGTAAACTTTCGATCAAACATTGTTATAGGTTATGTCTACTTACTGTTGCGGCGTCGGCTACATCAGCCTGTTGATGTTCTTTTTCTGTACCTTCTGTAGGTTTATCTGATGCCTGATCGGGATTTGATTCACCGTACAACCAACTATCGTCATTTTCATCTCCAGGCGCCGTTTCTACAGCAGCGTCTGCCATTTTTATTTTGTTAAATTTTGTTTGACAATTGACAGGCAGACTGAGACGCTTGCTTGCAGTGTGACCATCGTATAAATGGCGAATCTGCCACAGACTGGGCAAAAAATCTGCCAAAATCTGCCACACTTGGCGCCAAAAGCCTTACAAAATACACAACGAATTCGATGAAAGGAGACGTTTCATTTTTGTATGGGACTCCGGCCATAACATGTACACTTTAGAAAACCAGCACCCTAATTGCTCCTTATACGTTCGAAAAGTGTGTCTACTCAACAACGTAAATAACGCAATGAATGTTGTTGAACTGTCAAAATGAAACCGATTGCTACTGATAGTGTGTTACGCAATTACCCTGCTGGAAAACGAACCCCTGAATACAATAAATAATGTTTTTTTTCATAATAATATTCTTTAGGCACTAAATCAAAACTAAAAATGTTTGACTTTTGTTAAATAACAGTTTAGTCCTGTCAAATAACCTGACGTAAACTGACGTATTTTTAATAGCCAATTTTTTAATCTCGTCTAACTTGTCTATGGATTATCTAATTTGACAGGACTAAACTAATATTTTATCTTCCGTCCTTTTCGTAATGAAATAGAAAGAAAAAGATGCACTGAACTTAAATTTAGTTTAGTTTGTGAACAACAGAATCGGGGCCATTGTTAAACGAATTGCGTAAGGAAATTTCTACCGAAACAGTATCTAAAAATGCCATAAAAAATATCCTGCGTAAGCATTATTTGGGTTTGTGTCCCTAGCGCTTGAACCTAAATTGTTAAGATGTCGCTTCGCTTGACGTATTTGTCAGGACTTCAGGAGATTCGCGTTACTTGCTCTATGGAAAATATAGCCTAGTACTATCGAAATAAAGTTCATTTTTAGCGACTGGGTTGGGCAAGAGTCAGTGCGGGTACGTCGGGTGAAGTGTACAGAGGCCGGCACATCAAGCCCCCACTGTCTTTCTCAATTGAATATGAACCTTATTCCTTTGCAGTAAAGTTGAAAACCTATCAAAGAAATTTGACAGATTGGGGTAGCTTGATGTGCTGGCCTCTGTAGATAATTTTATGTACCTAACGTAAGAATGGGTCGGCCAAGCTAGCATGCGTGCGCAACGTGCTGCTGGCGGTCGGGCGGCCGCAGGGTGGGGACTCTACATACATATTGACAGCGAAGTAAAGAAAGAGTTGCCATCTAGATGTTGGCCCAAGTACTATTTACGTCTACCAGGTACGTTAAATTATCAGCAGATGACGCTATATCATCATTATTTTTTTTTACTTAAAATAAGATTACTAATGTAATATTAATTGGAGATAAGTATGAGAAAAAAATTAAACTCTTCTTAAAAATTTAAATACTCATAAATGAAATACAATTTTTTAAAGCACAAATATCAACTTCATATAAAAAGACCTGGTGCCAGATTCTACAAAGTGACAATTCTTGAACTGAAAATAAACAATCCCATTATGGCGGTTTGCTGCATTCTGCGCATAGAGTAAAGTAATATTCTGCGTAAGGTGACGCGAAATTCAAACTTTCTTACGTTTTTTGTAATTTGCAGGTCAGTGTCAGGTCGTATCTTAATCAAAATTTGATTCGCGACCACAGATACGTATTTACAGAATTATAATAATAGGAAACATTCATACATCTTTATAAGTGAGATTTGTACCATAAACACTTTTCTATAGGAGATTTCTTCTTGTGGTACAAATCTAACTTAGGAAGATGTATTAATGATTCTAATGACTATAATTCTGTGAATAAGTACCTGTTATTGACGCGAATCATATTTTGACCAAGATACAACCTGACACTGATTTGCAAATTGCAAAAACGTAAGAAAATTTGAATTTCGCGGTAATCACTGCGCAATCACCGTAAGCGCATTCTGTAGTTCCCGATCGTTATTGTGGTATTTCGTTGTAATTACCATAAGTGCGTCGAGTTGAGCCTTGTGTTCCTCCCCTTACTATCGGGACCTTACGCCGAAATTGTTGCACTTTTCTGTGCGTTAAAAGACGCTTTTTGTAATAAATAATAATTCTTTGTTTTCTTTCTACCTTTTACTATTTTCATTCCATTGGGACTATTTACACTGCCGACAAACTGTCCTGCAGTTTGGCAGAAGATTTGTTAAATACTCATCTATGTAGGTACCCATTGATATATCTTACACTAGATTAGTAATTACCGCACCAAGGCGTTGTCACTAAACTGATGGCCACAGCCATCAGCGTAGCTAACGTCAGTTCAGTGCTCTGTGTGACGCCAGCCGTTACACACGTCGCAAGAATAATACCGTCGCTTAGATTAGACAAAGACCGCAATATAAACATGCAATGGCGAGATGGGGTTGCCTACCCATGCGAAATTTTACCCAACTTTATAAGCCATAAAAAAAGTTAAACGTTAAGTTAAATAATTTAAAAAATAATTGAATTATGCATTTCTTATTGGATGTGTAATAGAAGTTTATAAATAATGAAAATAACTAAGACATTTTCTTTTTGAATATTTTTTCTTTATTATTAATGAAATTGAATGATTTAGTAGGTAGCCAGTCAGTCTCTTTTCTCAGCAATCGGATTATTTCCACCCATTTTTCACGGCGTGCTGCATCTTTAGCCACCCTGCTACGTTGTTACTATCAAAAAATATATATATACACACATCAAAAGTGTCTAGGGATCAACATATATTTTTGCAATAACTTTTCTCCTGATTGATATTAATTAAAATTTTCTTTAAGGATTCATCAAATAAAGTGTTTTCGTTTGTCACAGTAACGATAAACCAAGTCACCTTTGCATTAATAAAGAAATTTGCCATTTTCCTAATAAAGGGATTTTTGACATTTGAACCACTAACACAAAAGTTCGAAAAAAAGACTGAAATAACAGTTTTCTCTAAAATTTTATTGGGTAACTTAAACAATTAATAATCCGTGTTTCTACCGCGAACACTAACAACACAAGAACATCGGTTTGGCATACTCAAAATGAGTTCATCCAAATCACGCTGTGGAATGGCCGCCCATGTTCGTTGCAACAACAAAAAAAGGTCTTCTTGCGACTGGATACCCTCCATATTCGGCAGAGCTCTTCTCTGTAGCATATCCCATGCATGCTCAATCGGGTTCAAGTCTGGCGACTGAGCAGGCCAGGGCAGGACATTGATGTTAGCTGCGGCGAGAGTCTGTCTTACAACTCTTGCGGTGTGCGGTCGTGCATTATCATGCATTAACTGAAATAAGGGACCGATTTGCACTTGTAGAGGAACGATGACGTCTGATACAATCGTCTCAGCATAAATTTGAGCGTTGAGGTTGCCTCTGATCCAAATCAACTCAGTTCTTCCGCCGATCCAAATACCCGCCCATACCATGATGGTTCCACCACTATAAGGATGGACTTCCTGGCAGGATTTTAATCGCTGTTGGCGTCCAGGGGTTCTCCAGTGTCGTATACGTCTTGTATCCGGTCTCATACCAAAACGAGACTCATCAGAAAAGCACACGAAACGCAACGCCATTGTTCTTCTGCCCAATTTCTGTGTTCAAGAGCCCATTGATATCGAATCCTACGATTGTGCATTGCTATAGGTGGTACCCGTAGCGGTCTTCGGGAATGAAGGTTCACTTCATGCAAGCGGTTTCTGACTGTTTGGTCGCTAATTAAGTTCCCTGAAGAGTGATGAAGCCTCACGGCTAACATCATGGCGGTTATTGTTGGAGCTCTTCGAGTTAAGATTTGAATGTATCGGTCTTGTCTCCGTGTGGTGCAGCGATACCGTCCTCCATGGCGCTCAGCCACGGTACCAGTGCTTCGGTAACGTGTCCAAAGTCGACTGATAACACTCTGACTTGTATTCAGAGCTAAAGCCACAGTACGTTGCCGGGAACCAGCTTCTATCATTCCCACGGCTCTGAGCATTTCTTCCCTGCTTAAATGACGTCGCCGCTCCATAATAACGTTGGTTTTAATCAGTAGTAGGGAAACAGTAGCACTAATAATGTCTTCAATGCGTTGTATGTTTTTATAGGGAAAATATTGACAGCTGATTTTCATCTTTTACTCGAATTTGATTCACAGTTCCTGATTCAAATTATGAAATGCACCAAAAAAGATCCATATAAATTTATAAAATCATAAATTTATTACAAAGCCACATCTCAATCTCAAGAAATCCGCATAAAAATGCTTGATCCCTAGACACTTTTGATGTGTGTATAACTTATTCCATAAATTAAAAACTCCCACAAATGTGGGAAACTAAAACTAAGTTTTTAGTGGTAACACTGAACTTAATTTACAAAATTCTACATTTTATTGCGTTTTTACGTTGATATAAACACAGAGACCATTAATTTACGCGTGGAAAGTAATTCCGGTTAATTTATTATGAAAATATATATTGTTGATTTGTGACAAGTAATGTCTTACGAATATATTTAGCGCAGTTCATTCTATAGATTCTGTTTTAATGACTCCTTATTCATACCTAAAGTATCCACATCTATAATATGGTAGCAGAGCGTGAAAACTAATTCGTGGTTTTATTGAATAAGGACAGAAGTTTCATTCTGGGAAAGATTTTTTTTTTCTCATTCAATTGTTTCGAGAGAAGAAAATTTTCATACCGTGAAATCTGATACCAGCTATCAACCGCTATGGATAGGGCGATTGTTGAAGCATCAAGGGTGCAGATAGGACACCTAGATTCAAAGAACTTCAAGTCATGGAGATACAGAATAATGGTTGTAATGAAAGCCATCCCTGGAGCCTGTCTAAGGCTCCAGGGATGGCTTTCATTACAACCGACAAGTGTTTACTGAAAGTAGGTGGAACTATTAAGTTAATAGGAACAAGGCAGAGAAATGGCGGACTTTGCAAGCTGAAACTTAATTGCCTGTCGCCAAAACTTGAAGTCAATATGGCATTGACTAATCCTCTACAAGTTTATCACGAGAGGCTCGCTCATCAAAATAAGAGACACGTGAAACAGATCATAGAGAAAGAGTTCGGATTAAAAGTGGAAGGCACTCAAACAGATCTGTGTGAAGGCTGTGTTTATGGAAAAGCCCATAGGCAAAAGTTTGGTACACACGGCTACACATCAAGCTATACATTTCCAGTATAAGCTGATCTCACATTGTATAGGATTTTCGTACGATGCGAGACCAGCGTAAATTGGTTTTGTATAGCTTGATGTGTAGCCGTGTGTACAAGGATAAGAGCAACTCAACCAGGTGAGCTAATCCATACCGACATATGTGGACCTTTTGCATATTCTATACAAAAGTTTAGGTATTTCTTAATGTTCAAGGATGACTTTACTCGCTATCGTTAAATATATTTCCTGAAACAGAAGTCTGAAGCATGGATAAAGCTCAAACAAATGCTAGCTGAAGTCAAAAAAACAGGTCACAATGTAAAAGAAATCTTAAGCGATAACGGAGGAGAATTTGTCAATGAACAATTTCGGAAGATCCTGTATGAACATGGCATTAAACAGAGACTGACGATGCCCCACACTCACGAACAAGCTGGCTGCGTTGAAAGAGAGAATCGGACAGTAGTAGAAGCAGCACGAGCAATGATGCATTCTCATGAAGAGATACCTCAAGGACTTTGGGCAGAACTCATTAACACTGCAGCGTACGTCCTAAATCGGACTGGCTCGACAAGTGTACAAGGAAAATCTCCCTATGAGCTATGGTATGGAAAGAAACCGGGTATCAAACACCTGAGAATCATTGGTTGCAAATGCTACGCCCACATTCCTAAATCAAATCGCAAAAAGCTAGACAAGAAAGCCCAAAAAGGAATATTAATTGGCTATGATGGAGATGAAGGTTACAGGATTTGGGATAAAATCAATCACAAACTGATTAGATCAAGAGATGCGACGTTTGAAGAAATACCGTTACTTGAATTCTCTGGCAAGAAAGACGGCCCGAATGATCCTCAACCTTCAACCTCAACCAACAGAATATATCAATACGGGCTACCAGATCTTCAACTAGAGAGAATACAGGAAATCATGGTACAGAATGATGCTCAAAACAGCCTACCATATACAAGTGATTCAACTTCGACATCACACTATAATGGTATTAATGAGCAGGAAGTTCATGTAGATCGAGACGCACAAGAAGAATATGATGTTCCAGCAGAGGAAAATCTGATCGACATAGAAGACTCTGAACAGTTTCATGACACTGTAGAATCCGAAGGTGACGAAGTAGAAAATAATGAAGACCTCTCTCAGGTTGAAATTGAACGCGAAGGTCAAATGACTCTTAGAGACCGGACTAATCTCAGAACTCCAAGTCGATACAAAGATTATATCTGCAACATGACATCTTCGAGTGTACCTGCTGATGAACCTACAACTTATAAAGAGGCTACGTCCAGAGCAGATCGTGACAAATGGCAAGAGGCCATTAACAATGAAATTGCTTCGTTAAAGGAGAATAATACCTGGGAACTGGTTGAATTACAAAAAAGCAGAAAGCCTATTCCTTCCCTCAAGACTAACCCTGACGGTACTCTAGACAAGTATAAGGCCAGATTAGTGATCAAAGGATATTCTCAAAAGGAAGGATTAGACTTTTTCGAGACTTTTAGCCCTGTAGCAAAGAGCAGTACTATAAAAGCAGTTTAAGTGTTGCTGCTAAGGAAAATATGTCTCTGGCCCAATTTGATGTATCAACAGCCTTCCTATATGGAAACTTAGACGAGGACATTTATATGAAACTTCCAGAAGGCTAAACAGGTGCAACTGATCCAAAACTCGTTCTTAAACTGAAAAAGAGTCTTTATGGATTGAAACAGGCACCACGCTGTTGGAATCGCTGTATTACAGACTACATCATCGAAATTGGTTTCAAGCAGAGCAAAGCAGACCCTTGTTTGTTTATAAGAAAAAGAGGCAAAAGTAAAATTATTTTAGTTCTTTATGTCGACGATGGACTTTTTGCTTCGACAAGTGCTAAGGACACGAAAACCTTCTTGGAAGAGCTGAAAAAGCGGTTTAAAATAACCGTTAAATCAGCTAGCTATTATTTGGGAATGGAAATAGAGAAAAAGTCAGATGGTTCTATTTTTATTCATCAGAAAGCGTACACCAAACGCATTCTTGAAAGATTCGGCATGGAAAATTGTAAAGCTGTTGCAACACCGATCCTTAAGACTGTGCCGACCCTACAGTGGCGCCCTCATCGTTTGTTTGGTTATTTCATACAATTTAGAATGAAAATGCAGAAAATAAGCACGGTAAGTTGTGCTTCACAAGATTATACGTTAATATTATTATAAAAGGTAGTTTTATATTGTTTAGTTTCATTATAATCCTTAAAACGGATAAAAGTGGCCACTATATTCCGTTTTAAGGATTATGATAAAACTAAACAATATAAAACTACCGCTTCTAATAATATTAACGTATAATCTTGTGAAGCACAACTTAACGTGCTTGTTTTCTGCATTTTCATTCTAAATTGTATGAAATAACCAAACAAACGATGAGGGCGCCACTGTAGGGTCGGCACAGTCTTAAGTCGAATGCTAGTAAAGAAGAAGAAGAGAGCTCTACGGCTTTCCCTTATCGTCAAGTAGTGGGAGCATTAGCTTACCTCATGACTGGGACAAGACCAGATATAGCTTACGCTATAAGTGTCGTGTCACGTAATCTTGATAATCCTACAAAGGAGGATATCATAACTGTGAAGCGAATCTTACGTTATCTGAAAGGCACAGTAGACAAAGGAATAGTTTATACAAACGATAAAACTCTTGGTTTAGAGTGCTACAGCGATGCCGATCATGGTGGTGATCAAAAAACAGGGCGCTCCACTACTGAAATGCTATGTTTGTATGCAGGAGGACCAATTTCATGGCAGAGCAAACGACAATCTACCGTTGCTATTTCATCGACCGAAGCAGAGATAGTCGCTGCCAGTGAAACTGCACGAGAGATCATATGGCTAAAGAGGATCTTGAAAGACATCACAGATGAGGATTGTCCAACAAGCCTATGCATCGACAATGAGTCTGCAATCAGGCTAGCCAAGAATCCACCGCATGAATATCATCAGCGGACAAAGCACATACGTATAAGAGCGTTCTTTATACGAGAATGTGTTACAGATGGCATATTAGAAGTATGCAAAGTCCCCGCGACTCGGCAACTTGCTGACATGCTAACGAAGCCCCTTTATGGACCCAGGATTCTGGAACTCTGCAAGATGGCAGGCATTCAAAACAGAGCCGGATGTTATGGCATTATAGCCTTCTTGTTAATATCTATGCTTGTCATAGATACCGGTTACGGTGTATGAAAAATATATATTGTTGATTTGTGACAAGTAATGTCTTACGAATATATTTAGCGCAGTTCATTCTATAGATTCTGTTTTAATGACTCCTTATTCATACCTAAAGTATCCACATCTTTAATATTTTTGTGATCTTGAATCGCACTGTTTCTCGATATTTTTTGTCGCATGTCACTCAGTTGACTTCGGTTAGCGTCACACAGAGCACTGACTGAACTGACGTTAGCTACGCTGATGGCTATGGCCATCAGTCTAGTGGCAACGCCTTGGTGCGATAATTTTACTAATCTAGTCTATACATATAATAAAATTGTAGAAAAGTGGTGTCTGTACAATGGAAATAAAAAAAAAAAAGTAGCAGGGGTTGATAATATATCGATGCCGAACCCGGAATTGTAATAAAAATTTTTTTGTCTGTTGTCTGTGTGTTTGTGCACGCTAATCTTCGGAACTACTAGACGGATTTAAATGTTTTTTTTTGTTGTATAGTTATTAAGTCTAGGCAACATATAGGTTTTAATTTATGTTGGAAAATGGAACACCTGATGCAGAACCACAACAGACCAGCTAAAGTATAAGAGATAGAAAAATGGTACCATAGCAAAAATTGTTCCACGTGATGAGCATTTTCTGCTGAGAGAATAAATTTGAAGATCTGGAACACTTGATGTGGAACTCCAAGAGCCCAGCTACACTATAACATACCTATATAGGAATGACGTTTTAGCAAAAGTTGTTCAATCTGATGAGCACTCTCTGTTGACTTATAAAAATCGAAGATCTGGAACACCTGTTGTGGAACTCCAGGAGCCCAGCTACACCATAACACATATAGGAATGACGTCTTAGGAAAAGCTGTTCGGTCTGATGGGCATTTCCTGTTGACTTATAAAAATCGAAGATCAGAAACATCTGATGTGGAAATCAAAGCTGTCGAGTACTTCCACGCGGTGAAGGCGGTAACAGTTTAGGACTGATTTTCGATGACGATGGTATATCATAGATTTGACTCTACTGGCCAAAACTCCCATTTATTTTTTTATTTTATCGAATTAATATGCATTCGGGCTTATGTTATTTGAGTGTTTAATTTTCTTTGCCATTTATCTTCGTGACACGGTAGCCTACCCGGTAACACAGGGGAGCAGTCACTTAGATTTTATTGATCAGGTATCTTCACAATAAAACTGTAACCATGGCTAGAAAGAGGTCAAATCTTTCCCAATGTTCCAAAGGAACTAAAATATTGAGGATCATAAGATCCCAAGAATCTACCGAAGAGCGTCAGGAGAGACTTGATGCTGTTCGAGAACATCAGGCTGCAACTCGCTCCGTGGAAACCTCTTCGGATCGCGAAGCACGCCTGCGTTCTCAGCGTATCTACGCATCGACTTCTAGGTCTCTAGAGACAAGTGGGGAACGTGAAGCGCGACTGACCGCTGATCGTGAACGTCACGCATTGTCTTGCGAGTCGGAGACGTTCACGGATAGAGAATTGCGCTTGAGTTCTCAGCGTATCTACGCATCTGCTTCGAGGTCTCTACAGACAAGTGCGGAACGTGATGCGCGACTGTCCGCTGATCGTGAGCGACATGCATTGTCTCGCGAATCGGAAACGTTTACCGATACAGAATCACGCTTGAGTTCTCAGCGTATTCGCACATCTACTAACAGGTCTTTTGAAACGAGTGATGAACGTGATGCGCGACTAACTGGTGATCGAGATTATCATACATTGTCCCGAACACGCACACAACAAAATATTCATAATCAGTTAGAAAGTGAGAGAGAAAGAATTGCGAGAGTACGGCATGAAGAGACAGAAGAAGAGCGCAACGAACGTTTGAATTCTGATCGACTTCGACATTCTCTGAACAGAATGTCGATATCATCTGAAGAATCGGATGTGTCTCAAGATACAACCGTAGGGCGTGGCGACCTTCCTTGGGTTAGTGCATTTACGTATACTCCTATGATTGACTACGCCACATATTCCGCCATCGGAGGTTTGGTTCAAAATTGTACTTTTTGTGAAGCTGTTAAATGGCAAAAAGAAACAAACGGTATGTGTTGCTCAGGTGGAAAAGTACATATTGAAATATTACAAAATCCTCCAGAAATATTAAGATCACTGCTAATTGGTGACCATCCACAGTCAAAACATTTCTTGGACAACATCCATTCGTACAATAATGCCTTTCAAATGACATCTTTTGGTGCGAAACAGGTTTCAGAAGGCCCATTTATGCCAACATTCAAAGTACAAGGTCAAGTTTACCACCTTATTGGTTCATTATTGTCTGAAAATTACCCCAAGTTTCTCCAAATATATTTCGTATCCATCAAGATCAGGTAAATATTAGAAACCAAAACTTTCCGCTATTGAACAAATAGTCTGATTTCACTGCTTCAAAATATATTGCATGAAGTAAATCCCTACGTACACAGTTTTAAATCTGCCTTAGAATCTATAAAAATATATATATAAAAATGGTGCCATAGCAAAAATTATTCCACGTGAAGAGCATTTTCTGCTGTGAGAATAAATTTGAAGATCTGGAACACCTGTTGAGGAACTCCAAAGCCCAGCGACACTATAACATATATAGGAATGACGTCTTAGCAAAAAAGTTGTTTAGTCTGCTGGGAATTTTCTGTTGACTTGCAAAAATGAAACATCTGGAACGTCTCGAATCGTCTCGCGCATCCCGTTGTTTTCCCGTCCCCGGGCTCTTAGTATTCGACATCAGACGTTTCAGATCATCGATTTTGACGACCCCGTTGTCGCTGGCATAAGCAACAGGATCCGCGTACGAAGTCGCGGGCAGAAGCTAGTATAACATATATATCAATGCCATGGAGGCACAACTATGATCGCGCTGTGCCAGTACGCCCGTGATCCTAGCATCGTTAATACGCAATATGAACAAAAATACATAAAAAAACAATACTTTTTAATTTTAGCAAGTTTGAATAAATAAATGATTTAAATATAAAATTATCAATAAGCAACATAGATGTAAGTATCACAAATCAATAATTTTCCGTAGACAGTTACAGAATTATTAGTCAAGTCCGTTCCTTCTTCGTGGGAACAGTTTTTGTTCAGCTTGTTCCACTTTCTGAGCAACGTTGGCCAACTGTTCAGATGCGTCCGAAGCGGCCACGCCGCACGTTTCTGCCAGTTCCTGGACACCTTGAGATACCTGCAGATTTGAAAATGATTATGTTAAAATTTTATTGAAGAATCTTTGATATAAGTATAAAAGAGAAATCTAAACTAATATTATATAGAAGTAAATTGTTTATAAAAGGTAATCTCTGAAAAATTATTTCACTGATGGAAAGCTACGCTGTTGTCGAGTGCCACTAGGTAATTATAGTATAAGTGCGCAGTGCTGCACACCCCTACCCTATTTCAAGTTAAACAATATATTTATTTCAATGATAATTAAGTTAGTTTTCAGAGTGACTAGCACTATTGAAAAATTTATAAAAATGTTTGAAGTTGTAGTGTGAACTAAACTTTATTGTGTAGGAATTAAAGTTATTTTTTCATGAATTCATATTTGTTTACATTTTTGGCAAATAAATCGCGAACGCAGATTATGTTTTCTGTCAAATAACGTCGTCGATATTTAGAATGGGCCGTCATCGTCATCTAGGCGACTGGAGACAACTAGACTGTATGCTGGGTGATTGGTAATTTGGTGCATTCCTTGAAATGGATGATACTAGAGCAAATTTAAAATGGAGATATACTTGTCGCTCGTGTATTGGAGTACTACGTCCGATACGCGTTGACGGCTGTCGCCGACACGCAACGACGCCTTGGAGTTGCTTCTGTTGACTAAGTTTTTTGGAAAGGACATCATTCATTTCGTACCCAAAAAATAGAGTGTCGACCAGGAAAAAAAAAGTACTGTTTTCATGTGGGAAATAACATCTTCAGCATCTTTAACTATTACAGCAAAAGTCTACAATATTATCCCCCTGGCTGCTATTTGATATTGAAAATGCCAAATATCATATTTTTATACCAAGTGTCATAAGCATAACAAAAAAAAATCACGTTAATTTTTTTCGATCTACCCCAGCTCCTCAAGGAAGGCCAGCAACGCCTTGATGTTACTGACCGTCTCACGTAGGGTACCACAAACTGCTATTGTGAGATAACTTTTCCTTATCTTTGTAAAATTTCTATATGTCTGTAATTTATATGGTGTACGCACGGCTACACATCAAGCTATACACAACCAGTATAAGCTCACTTCTGATTGTATGAAAAACTATACAAGTCAGCTGAAACTGGAAATGTATAGCTTGATGTATAGCCGTGTGTACATTACTTTATGAAGCTATTTTAGGTGCATCACGCTATGATCACTAAGGCCCGTATTACAGAACGTCACTCAATACTCAAGCATGGGCAGCGATGGATCGGTCGTGGTGGGCCTGTTCAGTGGCCTGCTAGGTCACCGGACCTAACTCCATTAGACTTTTTTTTGTGGGGCCGTGTAAAAGATCTAGTTTATGACGATGGGAATGGACCAACAAACATTAGTGACCTAAGAAATAAAATTGTTTCGGCATTTGAAGTAGTGAGAAGTGACACTAAAGTGTTAAGTTCTTTGAAAAGTAATTTACGAAAACGTGCTTTAACGTGTATTCAACAAGGTGGTAGACATTTTTTTTTTTACTGGAGTGCGGTTTGTTTAACCTGTACATAGACCGGCCAATAACATAAGTTATGCTGATGACATGGTGCTGCTCAGCCCATCAATCTGCGGTCTGTGAAAACTGCTGGCCGTCTGTGAGAGTAATGCGGAGGCTCACGGATTGAGGTATAACGCCACTAAGAGTGAGGTTATGGTGTTCAAAGTACCCAAAAATACACCTACAAATATTCCACCTGTAACGTTGCGTGGAATTCCGTTGCAGGTGGTCACTCATTTTAAATATCTCGGTCACATGGTCACGGATGGTCTTACGGACGATCAGGATATTGATAGGGAACGTAGGGCGTTGGCGGCCCGATGCAATATGCTTGCTTGCAGGTTTGCGCGGTGCACGAAGGAGGTAAAGTTAACTCTTTTCAAAGCTTAATGCCAGACGTTTTACTCGTGCAGCCTGTGGGTTAGGTATTCGCAGAAGGCCTACAGCGCCCTGCGTGTCCAATATAATAACGGACTCAGGATGTTGTTGGGACTGCCTCGGTTTTGCAGCGCATCAGGCATGTTTGCTGAAGCGAGGATCGATGACTTTCATGCTATTATGCGCAAGCGAAGTGCACCTATGCTGCGGCGATTCCGAGGTAGTCCGAACAATATTGGGTACACTGGCGGACAAAATAGATGGGCCGTTTATTAGGCACTGGGCTGGGAGACATGTGCGTACTGGCGTACATGTGCAAAATTAATTTTCTTTTCAATTTAATTTAATTGTAAGTAATTGTGATGTCACTTTTATATTTCATTTTCACTAACAATAGGTTAAGGTAATACTAACACATCATATGGATCCAGTAATCCGAAATAAAGAATTATTATTATAACTATTTCGAGGCATTGCTGTGACAAACAATGAACGCACTTCCAGTAAATGCTTAACTGTATTATTGTTGTAAATAGGTAGGTTGATTTATTTAAAATAATTATTGTAAATATGGTGATTCAAATCTTTTAAACAGGCCAAGTTTTGTTTACCACCACCGGCTTTTTGATTTTTCTCTCAACTAGCCTTCGCTTATTTTTAAGCGTGGTAGGTTTACATGTAGCCAGCCCAAAGCCTGGAATAAGTGTGATGGAAAAATTTTAGTCACTTTTCTTTTTTACTTTTTTTTTCTATTCCAAAGCAAAACATTTATTTATTATAAGCTCATTTTAATCCATATTTTTCTGTACTTAAGTATGTATTAACAAATTTATAGTTATATTTTTATATTTTGTTTGGATATGGATCCCTTTTGGGTAAAAACCTCTTCCAAGCAAAACATACGCATTATTTAATAACAGAAGGAGGGGATTAACCTCAAACGATAGCGCTCCCGTGTCGACGAACGTTTGACAGCGGCGCGGCGATAGAGCTATGAATCTGTAAGAAGTAGCGCGACAACATTTACAAATATCTTTTACTATAATTTATGAAAATAAATAATTATACGTCATATCAATTTATTAATATAAAAATCGGTTGGGGTGTCCGAGATTTTGGGTTATTTCATTAACACATTGTATAGCCTATAGCCTTCCTCGATAAATGGACTATCCAACACAAAAAGAATTTCTTGAATCGGAAAATAGCTTCGGAGCCTATTCATTTCAAACAAACAAATGTTTCCTCTTTATAATATTAGTGTAAATAGATTCAATGTTAAACATGATTATATAAACTAAACAAGATTATGCTTACAGCATCAGCTTCGACCTTCACTTCAGCAGCAGCAGCTTGCATGTTGTTAACTACTTCTTGCATCTGGGCCGCATGCTGAATGGGTTCCGACTCTAGAACAGGAGCTGCCTGAAATATACAAAAAAAAATATCAGCTTGGTATTATACTTTACAAGTTCCTTCAATAAAATTAAGAAAACCACATAGCAAGAATTAATATGTCTCTTAACAATAATTAATGCTCTCCCTGCCATGAGAACCCCGGCGTCCCCCAAAAAATTTTGTTTAGCTGGCCAAAGCACATCACGCAAGAGAAGTATCACATTTTCCATAACAGCATGCCAGTAGTTGTAAAAACTATTTGAATTCAGGAGGTCAGGGCGGATCCCACGGCATTTTTAGTTTTTTGGCCTCTTGTAATAATTTTGACTCACGGCATTCACAAGCAGAAACTTTGGGACCTGCCGGTGACCTCCATGGCCTCCTGAACTTAAAGTTTTATACATCGTCTGCAGGGAGTGTTAACAGTCAACATGTAACGGGAATGTCTGGCTAATGTTGACCCCAGTGAGGTAATTGCTTAACACACTAACAGTAGCTATGGGTTTCATTTTGACAGTTTAACAACATTTACTGCATTATTTAGGTTATTGAGCAGATTTTATTTTCAAAGCAAAGATAACAATATCCTTCAAAATGATTCAGATTGTGATAGGTATTGGTAGTGTGTTACGCAATTAGGGTGTAGCTTTCTGGCTAACTTCTGGAAACTTATTAGTGAAATATGTAAAGAGAGAATTTCCTAAAATATTTTACAAATTACAGTTCATATGGTTGTTGTTTACCTGTTTGCAGCGGTGCATGCAGTGGCAGTGATGTTTGAGGACACCCTCTGCAGCACCAACTTCATGCATATGCATTTCATTCTGCTGCATCTGAAATTCAAATAGATATAAATGAAATTATTTACTCCATTGTATTTTACCATATGAAAATAACTTCTTGAACAATCTTAAAATGTTTAGCTCCAGCATACTATTCAACATGGTGTAAATACCCATTTTCTCATTTTTACAGTAACAAGTTTCCTGCCAAAATGTTGATGCTGTAAGTTTATTTAAGGTGGGTTTACACCAAACAGACAGAACCAGAACAAGAGTTAAAGCATTTTTTTGGTGATATTCATGACATTATATTAGGTATAGACCAATGAAGGAATGTTCTGTCCCAGTTTACACATTAAGAATTTCGACAGAATGTGTATTTGCTTGTTTGGGCAAAATTGACCTTTACACAACACTAGAACTATATAACTCTTATATAAACAAGTAGGCATAAAGCTGCAAAAAAGCAAAAGCAACAAGGTACCTACATAGTACATAATCATAAAATGTGTCAGTCTTTCTGAAGACAAGGCTGTTCTATTCTTACCAAGATCAATATTATTTCATGTAAAAACGTGTGTACTAACAACAAACAATTTAAAATTTTGCTACATTCATTAAGCATGCAAGTAAGCACCGATTCATTAAGAATTTACTTTCAAAACTGCTTGTTTTGAAACTAAATGGTCAGTGGGTCGTCTTAGGTAAATTCTTAATGAATCGGTGTTTGTAAAAATTGCGAGATATATATAAATAATTATTATTGTCTTACATTTTCAACGAAATTCGGGTCGGTATAGTTGTTCAGTTCGGAGGCCATATGCATGGCTTCAGACAGCTTCTCATGTCCAGAAGTTGCATTGTTTATAGCTTGAGCAGTATTCAACAGATTAGCGGTCGCAGTGTCTCCTTGTTGCCCATCAATGGGGGCATTCGCTGCCAGACCAAGTTTAGCTTCCAATTGCTCAATTCTGCTTTGTAAAATTGAAATGGGGTCCATTTTTCAGATGTCAATAGTCACGGAGTAAAATAAAATAAAACTAATTTATGAAACTATTCAAATGTCGTTACTAAAATAAATGAATCTCGCAATTTTCGAATGTGCAATTATTATAATTTGTTTTTGACGGATTTCAGTGTTGTTCCTGACGTCGGATTTTGACATTACGTCAACTTGCCGTGCGTTCCGAGTTGGGATGTAGTCGATTTGAACCCGTACCGAATAAGCGTGAGCGCAATGACGATGTCCCTAGAATCGTCATAGATGACGTCATGATATGCGCCATCTTGCGATAACTCGGAGTCTCCAACCATGCCTTGTAATAATACCACCGTGAGCGCTGTTAAAAATAACAGTGTGTGTGTGAGTGGGTTAGTATGTTTTTAGTTTTGAGTTGAATCATATCTGTAATAATATCGTTTTGACATTGAGTAAGCACTGTGAGCGCATTCACGAGCGTTCCGAATTGTTGACAGCCCTCAGCTGTCATAATCGTAATATCTAAATCGGAACGCATGTGAGATGATGTGAGTGCTGTGCTGTGAGTAGAGATGGGAATATACCCGGTAAAAATGGGTATAAATGGGTAAATACCCATTTATACCCATTTTTACCTTCCCATTTTTAATTTATACCGGGTAAAAATTAAAATCAGTTTAACTGAAACTAATTATTGTATCTTTTAATAGATACGATTCATATTCAGTTTTTTTCAACGGAATTGTGTGAAGTCTTGTTCTTAGAACACTATAAAAGAAAGTATGTCAATTTTAATTCATAGTACAGACGCGCCAGCACATCAAGCTACTACAATGTGTCAAATTTCTGTAATAGATTTTCAATATCGCTAAAGTTGGTTCTTTAAATACTAATTATAATCAATTTTGGACTTATAAGTCTAGAAGAACTTGGCCCACGTGTTATTTTCTAACGTCTTTTTTATTTGAGTTTGATTTTTTTACATCGGTATTCGGGATCAAACTAACAACCGTCAAGAAATACTATGTCAAAAGCTAAATATAATATGTTAAATGTGTTTTGCACTTATTATTAACTTCATTAAATTCACTGTTTTTTTTTAGATAATGGGAAAAGGCAGAAATAAACGAGATGAAATTTGGAAACACTATAGTGTGGGTCCTGATAAATCAGTAATTTGCAAGTATTGTGATCATAAATATAAAATAGCAAATGTCAACAAAATGGGAGGTCATTTAGTTAAATGTAATAATTAGTGTCTAAAAAAATATCTCTGTTACTAAAAATTACCTGAAGAATCAAACTGACGTAAATATCACCAATACTACTAACGCTCCTATTTTAACAATGACATCCTCGCACCCAGCGCCCCAGGTTGGTTCGCTGGATTCAGAATAATCACAATCTGAATCAGCCATCGTCGCCATCACAAAAGGCAATAAGAGGAAGAAATCGAAAGGCTGACAGTAAAATTAGCAAAGGCAGTATTCATTTCTGGATCAGCTTTGAGCCTGGTCTTCTTCTTAGCGTGTCGATAGCAATCTAAATGGACTAGGTCCAGAATTCAGCTACTTGTTTGGCGCCATCACCAACGTCCACCAATTCCTGTAACGTACAGCTGACAGGACACGCAGGACACGATATTAAGTGTCCCATCGTTTGTGGAACAGCACCACATTTACACTCCAAGGCGGAGTCGTCTATGAAACTCCACCTGAACAGGTGTTCCTAGCTTCGGCCAACCTAGGTCCGGTGTCTGTTTAAAGAATTCCAGGTTACCCAAGGTAACTCATGTCCAGGTGGGAGGTCTTCAGCGGGTGGAACGAACGGTTTGGGTAAGGAAGCACTGTCTCGCCACAACTTCAGTCTTTCTTGTGATGGTTCCTCAGTGAGTGGGACGACACACTTTAAAAAACTGTTTCGGCTTTTCAGCCTTTGTCGCACAAGGAAGTTGTCACGCAAAGGGTGTCGTGTGACGTAGACCATTTTGGCTCTTTCGCTTGAGCTTGCCACCGCTCTGCGAACTACTGCGCCACCAGTAGTGGATTCCTGCTAGTGGAAACAGCATTTGTACCGGGGTCGGTTTTAGGCAACCAGTGATGATCCGGCACGTTTCATTCAAGCTGTATTCACCAGCTTTGCATGACCAGAACGACTCCACACGGGGCACGCGAATTCTTCCGCAGAAAAGATAGCGCTAGACCAGTATTCCGTATAACGTCAGGCGAAGCACCCCACTTCTATGAGACCAGTCGACGAAGAAGATTGTTGCAAGTTTGCACCTTCTGCTTGATAATCTTGCAGTTTTTGCTGAATGTTAGAGACCTGTCTAGGGTAACACCAAGATATTTAGAGAAGTGCCTGTGCCCGATGGACACCCTACCCCAAACGATGTTAAGTTTACGGCCCGCCTCTCTATTGCGGAGATAAAATATGCAAGACTGGGTTTTGCTTGGATTGGGCTTGAATGAGTTAGCGAAGTAATATGTGGCTAAGTTACCAAGAGCGTCTGAGAAGTGGGCCTCAACCTCCTCAAAGGTGGTGGCTTGTGACGTGAGAGCAAGGTTGTCTGTATAGAGAAAGCGGGACGTGTTAGGGTTAGACGGTTGGTCGTTGGTGTAGATATTAAAAAGAAGCGGTGCCTTGAGGTAGGCCGTTTTTCTGCGCTCTCCAACGACTTGTTTTCGAGAGAAAATGGACCTGAAACCGACGATTGTGGAGAAGTTCTCGGAGCCTAGTGGAACATATATTGTGGATAGACTTTTTTAAAGATCTGCAACCATTATTTCAATTACCATCACGATTGTGGAGATCAGATAGGCAGTCGCTCTATGTAAAATACTGGTATTCAGCTGCATCCAGTTAGACTGGAAGCCGACCCCAACATATTTGGGAAAAGACTAGGCAGATGAGATGAATTCTAAACAGTTTATTTGAAAATATATGTTGATTAAAGATTTAAAAGATATTTAACTTCGTTTTATTTAAAATCAATGTTTTATCTTCAATGCTTAAGGTCAATATTAACATGGTAAATCGTAGTATTGATGACGAAGCTATTTAAATAATTTATAGATAGTAATCATTTTTTAAAAAGGTAAAAATTAAAAAATACCCTTTTTTACCCGGTATTAATAATAAATACCGGGTAAAAAAGGGTATTTTTTAATTTTTACCTTTTTTTACCCTTTTTTACCTTTCCTTCCAATTTTTACCTTCCCAATTTTTACCCACCCGCCCATCTCTAGCTGTGAGCGATTCAAAGCGATTATAGCTAATTCGGAATGTGGCCTTGATGATCAAAAGAAAACACGAAAACGAAGAGATTTTATTTTGGCCGCATTCCGAATTAGCTATAATCACCGAATTAGCGATATTACAGTATTTCTTTGTTGTTTATACACCATATTTCTTCTTCTTCTTTGGTTAGGTGGTGACTGTCAGCCAGAAACACAATTTCGAAAATGCCACGTTATTTTAAAGATATGTTACATTTCAAAACAAAACACACACGTACACAAACACATGCACACACTGTCATTTTTGACAGCGCTCACGGTGATATTAATAAAAGGCACGGTAGGCATTATCACAAGATGGCGCATATTATGATGTCATCTATGACGATTCACGGTACATCGTTATCGCGCTCACGCTAAGCACGCTCACATCGATTACAGCGCAACTCGGAACGCGCCCATTGTAGTCTGTGAAACAGAGTATGAAAATGACCACAGAGTACAATAATTAAATAGAAAGCAAAAAGTGACACACGACAAGACCGTTTCGGTCCATCCCTAGAGTTCCAACCGCTCACCGCGGCCATAGAGCACATACAAAATAGCGGCAGCACCTTTTTTTTGACAGTTAAATAACTTCATAGACTTTCGTCCTTGAACAACAGAAAGAATGAAGTCGAAAAGTTTTTTATTTTATTTTCCTTGTTTTTCTGTGCATTAGCTACTTTGCTTATTTAGTCCAATTTAAGAACGGCGTTTTAATTTTACAGTTTATACAAGCCACAGACATATATCCAAGCAAAGTGTGGGAATTAAAAAAAAATTATAAAAAAGATGTAAATGTTGAAGTCGAAACACTATGTTTCGACTTCAACATTTCGAAACGAAATATTTACTATCTTGGAAAAAAGAAAAAACATGATAGTGTTACTGTCAAAACAATGTCAACTCGATTAAAGATCACTGGCATTCACTGCTGTCACTGTCAAGCTCAAGCAGCTATATTATTAATTTGCTAATTTACAAGCGAGCAATTGATTTTTATATATATATCGTGGTACGAAATTATTATAAAAATGGATGAAGAGTTAGGTGGACTAACGGAGGATGATTTCGTGATACCGCCTGTTAAATATGAATGTTAGTATTTGTACAAGTAACCAAACAAGTTGATCAAAATAGTTACACACAATGTAAATATGAATAATAAATTGAGTATATTTTTTTCATGTATTTTTCTTCATGTAAATTCATTATTTTTGTAAATTCATGTATATTTTATAATATTTTGTTCTATTTCAGACCTGGATCACACGGCTGATGTGCAGTAAGTATATTAAAACTAATATTTTGAACTATAAACTCATTATGTTTTATCATGATGCAACTATAACTTTAAATCCCTAACTGATACTATTATGAGAACTGCTAGACTATTGTTTACAGTGCAGAATAACAATACTGGTCAAAGTATTTACGATTATTTAGTTTTACTTTTGAAATTCTAGTTTCTTTTTCTACAAAAAAATAGTTTTTTTGATAGGTTAAATTATATTGCACAATTGTTTTGATGAATTCGCCATTGGTTTATTTATGATCTCCCTGTTATTTATTTATTTATTCATCAAATAGCATGCAATAATTGTTGTGTTGAGGTCAGCTGTTCCAAACATTTCTAACTTATTATCTTTTAACCCACAGATAGAAGATTTAAAAAAAATTAAAACAAACAGTATAATGTGACAAAAAAAATAGCAATCAGAAATGAATACACATAATTTCATTTTTCACATTCATAATTTCAGGCTACATGCATGGGGCAACACTCTGAAGGAAGCGTTTGAGCAGTGCGGAATGGCCATGTTTGCATACATGACAGAAATGCCTTATGTTCAGATCAAAGAAGTGCACACAATAGAAGCAAATGCAGATGACCTGATGGGCCTCCTGTACCACTTCCTTGACGAACTATTGTTTCTATTCTCTGTTGAACCATTCTTAATCTGTAAGAAGTTAGTGATAACAGAGTTTAATACAGAAGAATTCAGGATAGTTTGTAAGTGTTACGGTGAAGAGTTTCAACTCGGCAAACATCCGCAAGGTAGCGAAGTGAAAGCCATCACTTACTCGGCCATGCAGATTGTAGATGAACCTAAGGATAATAAGTATGAAGTATTTGTTATTATTGATATTTGATAATTATATTTTTGTTGAATACTTTCATGGTTTTCTGTTATACACACTGGTATTTGTCTTATAAAGGCGCATTCTTACCATGTTTGTTTAAATTTAAGTAAAGGAAGTTAACACCAATCGCACACTACAACATGCCATGCGACGGGGAGCAGGAAACGGAGGCATATTCCCTGTGCGAAAGCTCGTTTTTATTTAATATGTATGTAAAAAATCACGCGCGGGAGCGCATTGATTGCGCCTCGTCGTGTGGTGCATTTTAGTGTGTGATCTGCCTAAACATAAGTAGTTATAGAACAAATCAAGATTTTTAGTTTAACTCAAACTTACTTGGAAAAGGTGCATGTTGTATTGACCTTGCTGATTGTTTATTTGTTCTAGTACTTGCACATAGCAAGTACATGTAGTTTTGAGACTAAAATATTAATGTGTAGAATCTTTTTGATTTTTTAAGCATTTTATACAAATTTTTAATTAACTAAAGAGCTGATACTGTTCTTCGACATACCATACTCAAAGTCAAAGTCAAAGTCAAATCATTTATTTCAAATAGGCACTTAAAAGGCACTTTTGAACGTCAAAATTGGACCTAGTTATGCAAAAAGGATCCAACCCACAACATGAACGAAAATGAGTTAAGTATACCAAACTGCTCGTCAAGGTCTATATTTTCGATTAGCAAAAACAATCCAAGTAAAATACGAATTTTTAATGTCAAAATATTCGTATTTTACTTGGATTGTTTTTGATAATCGAAAATATAGACCTTGACAAGCAGTTTGATTTACTTAATTCATTTTCGGTCATGTTGTGGGTTGGATCCTTTTTGCATAACTACGTCCAATTTAAAATGAAAAAATAGAATTGATTCTAGTCGCCCATTCCAAAATGTAGTTTTCGTGTGGAGAAGAATGGGCAAGAAACTCCACCGTTACTCTTTTATAATGTTTTACAAGTTTTTGTATACATTCATTATAATTATGTGAAGACGATGCACCTAAAATAAAATTTAGTCTACCAAAAATGGACTACTGAAGAGTATCCTCATGGTCTCAACCACATAATCCTAGGTCTTATGGCTCATTAGGTCATTGAGGTCCAGTTTGTTTCTTTGCACAACTGTAGGTACCCAACTCAACTTCCTCTCAACTAGGTATAAACTATACTGTTGTAATATAACTAGGTATGGGGATTTTCGGGGCTTCTGGCTACCCGTAACGACTGTCAAAGATCCACGAATGACAGCCGGGACCAACGGCTTAACGTGCTTTCCGAGGCACGGAGGGGTCTCGTTATGTAAAGATCGTCATCCATCCACAGACCAACAGCGGCGAGCGTAGCTTAACCTGATCGATCGACCTGTGCGGCTGTTTTTATTTAGCCACGGGCGGTTGTTTTTATTTAAAAAAATAAATCTTCAAAAATAAATTAACTCAAAATTATGAAATAAGTAACTTTAATTTCGGAAGTCGGTGGCAAAAAACTAAAATACAGATCCCAAGACACCGACTTCCGAAATTAAGTTAAAGTTATTTCATAATTTTGTTTTAATTTCTTTTTGAAGTCATTTTTTTTTAAGTATTTTTTTTTCACTTTTAAGTTGTACAGAGGCCAGCACATCAAGCTACCCCAATCTGTCAAATTTTCCCAATTGAACATAAACCTTATTCCCTTGCACTAAAGTTGAAAATCTATTAAAGAAATTTGACAGATTAGGGTAGCTTGATGTGCTGGCCTCTGGACTTATATGTACCCTACACCAATTCTTATAACACATATTACCTACATAGCAAGTACCTAGACTTGCTATGTAGGTAAATATCATTGACAGGAAGTTTAATAACATCATCAATATAAACTAAGTGACAACAATCCGTAGTATTGAAGCTAACTCAAAAACTACCCAGGGAAAGTTGATCAAATTTAAATATATGGTACTACCCCTGAGGCATAGGTAGCCTATCCATTAAAAAAAGAATTTTTGAAATCGATTTACAATTTTCGGAGATATCGCTTAGCAAACATACAAAAAAAAAACAATATGCAGTCGAATTGAGAACTTCCTCCTTTTTTGAAGTTGGTTAAAAAAACTGCTGTTTCCTATAGGTACAAGTGCAATATCTACGCGGTCAAAATGTATGAAACAGCTAATTAATTTTTAAATAACCGACGAAAATTTTCCTTCAATTGAAGGTGGTCCAGAATGCTGTACTGAATCCATGATTTGCTTCGATGTCCATGACACCCTGTGTTATACAGGGTTGTTTGAAAAACACCAGCAACCTCTTAAGAGGTCATTGTACTCATCATTATGAACAACTTTTACTATGGGATCAAACCTGAAATCGCAAAATAAAAATCAGCTGTTCCCTACATTATCTTCGTCTATCTCGTCAAAATGTAGGGAACAGCTGATTTTTTTTTCGCGATTTCAGGTTTGGTCCCATAGTGAAAGTTGTTCATAATGATGAGTACAATGACCTTTTAAGAGGTTGCTGGTGTTTTTCAAATAACCCTGTAGATTTCTGTCTGGATTTCTCCACAAAGAACTCTGAGAGCGGTTCCGCACTACATCCGATCCGAATCCGAGAAATGCCGGTCCGTAGTTAGTGACTGTAGTCCTATTTGTGTGAAGGGTTGCGCACTAGATCCGAACTCTATCCATCAGAATTTAGAAGATTTCCAATTCGGATTGAAGTCGGATCTTTAATTCGGATTCGGATCGGATGTGATAGTGTGAAACCGCTCTTAATATTAGCTCTGTGTTAGCAGATCTCGAGCACTAGGTACAGCTCAATTCAAACTTTTTGACAATGGCGGCTCGGAACATGAGGCGAGTCGCTGCGCAGTGCGCAGTAACAAATTTATAATTGTCAGCGGGGGCGTTGGGTGGGGTACTCTGCGCAGCGAGTAGCGCACCAGCGCACTTCGCCGCTAAAAAGTTTGACGCGAACTCAAAGATTAATACCGCGAATTTTAAGGGTAAGGGGATCCGTTAGGCAGCGGGATTGTCCGAAATGGTTACCGCTACCCCGGAACACAAAGGGGTGGGTTTTAGTCAGTAAGAGTCTGACACTCCCTTCTGCTCCTCCGAAATCATCCAATGACTCCTCCCGCTCTGGGTGAGCGGGAGGAGTCATTGGATGATTTCCCATCCACAAAAAAAAAAAAAAGGGGGATCCGTTACGTTACGTTGTCCGGGGACACAGGGGTCCTGATTTAACGTAACGGATAATAAAATCAAATAGCCAATAATTGAAAAAACATTGGCCCCGATTCTGTTGTTCACAAACTAAACTAAATTTAAGTTCAGTGCATCTTTTTCTTTCTATTTCAATAAGAAAAGAACAGAAGATAAATACTAGTTTAGTCCTGTCAAATTAGTCGACGCCTGACGTAAATTGACGTATTTTTAGTAGCCAATTTTTTAATCACGTCTAAACTTGTCTATGGATTATCTAATTTGACAAGACTAAACTAATTTAAATCTTCTGTCCTATTCCTAATGAATTAGAAAGAAAAAGATGCACTGAACTTAAATTTAGTTTAGTTTGTGAACAACAGAATCGTGGCCAATGTTTTTATCGATCGTGGACCATAAATCTTGACTGACTCTCATGATTATAATTCTGTAAATACATCCTTGTTATAGCCGCGAATCAAATTTGAATACTGACTTGCAAATTGCAAAAAAACGTAAGAAAATTTGGATTTCGCGGGCCACCTTGAACATCCACCTTAATCACTGAACATTCCTACATGGAGATATTTCGCGGAGCGGGAAATTTTGTTTTGGACGTCGTCGTTTCATGACCGCCTGTATATAAAACTAGTTAAATAAACTACCGCGCGAATTTCATACACGGTAGTTTGAGGAAAAAACCTAGGTACTAAAATATATTGAATGCATTATTTTAGAACAAATTTGATTACCATAAAAAAGGTTACCTATAGAGTGAGTGAGTCAACCTTAAAAGATAGACATAGGCTTTCGCGGACTTTTTTTTAGAACTTTAACCGTTTACGCAGCGTACACAAAGCTCTCAAAAGGAATAATGTTTGCCGTTTTTGCAACATTTTTCATTGATGCTCCGCTGCTATTGGTCGTAGCGTGATGTTATATAGCTTAGCCTTCCTCGATAAATGGACTATCTAACACAAAAAGATTTTTTTCAATTCGGACAGTAGTTCCTGAGATTAGCGCGTTCAACCAAAATACAAACAAACTCAGCTTTATAATATTACTAGCGACCCGCCCCGGCTTCGCACGGGTGCAATGCTGATACTAAATACACTACATTATACATATAAACTTTCCTCTTCAATCACTCTATCTATTAAAAAAAACCGCATCAAAATCAGTTGCGTAGTTTTAAAGATTTAAGCATACATAGTGACAGAGAAAGCGACTTTGTTTTATACTATGTAGTGATAATAAGTATAGATAAAGTCCCGATTGACACATCATAGCCCAGCCAAAAACTTCTTCGGTTTCTTTTGTGGCGCAGACATCCACTACAATTAGGATTTTAAGTCTCTTCCTATATTGTGTCCCACTGCTGGGTAGGTAAACTGGTAAAGGCCTCCCCTTTTTCCTTCCAAACCTTTTTATTTTGTGCCATGTCGACCCCGTAAACATGAGTAGGTAGAACGTAACACCACCTTCGTCGCAGACTACCTCGACTGCGATGTCCGTCGTGACTCGTGAGGCGTCCAGTGAGTGACGACTATTCATAAAGGGATGAAAACGAGAGATTTCGTTTGTACGAAAACTCTTATTCCTTGTGTATATAGACTTGAATCTTGATAGGAATATGTAGGTACCTACTTAAATAAAAAATAGTTAAACGTTTTATAGGTAATGGCCCCGATTTAAGTTTAGTGCATCTTTTTCTTTCTATTTCACTATGTAAAGGACAGAACAGAAGATAATTATTAGTTTAGTCCCGTCAAATTAGATAATCAAAGAAAGAAAAAGTAGGTATTTATTGCGACTCGTACAGGAGGATCACAAACTAAATTAAACACAGTCTAAATTAAAATACCAAAATAAAAACTAAAAAAATTTAAAAAGTAACAAAAAGAAAAATGAAACAAAAAGACCTATACGAGGCCAAAAGGCTCCTATCTCACCATGATGCTGCGCTATTTAAAAATAAATATCGCAGCGCTGGTATTCTGATAGGGCCCGCTGTGACCATCCATAGACAAGTTTAGACGTGATTAAAAAATTGGCTACTAAAAATACGTCAATTTACGTCAGGCGCTGACTAATTTGACAGGAATAAACTAATATTTATCTTCTGTCCTTTTTATGGCCTCGATTCTGTTGTTCACAAACTAAACTAATTTTAAGTTCAGTGCATCTTTTTCTTTCTATTTCATTAAGAAAAGGACAGAAAATAAATATTAGTTTAGTCCTCAAATTAGTCAAATTAGTCAGCGCCTAACGTAAATTGACGTATTTTTAGTAGGTAGCCAATTTTTTAAGCACGTCTAAACTTGTCTATGGATTATCTAATTTGACAGGACTAAACTAATATTTATCTTCTGTCCTTTTCATAATGAAATAGAAAGAAAAAGATGCACTGAACTTAAATTTAATTTAGTTTGTGAAAAACATAATCAGGGCTAATATTAGCTTTTCAAAACTACCCCCAAAAGGGGATGTTAACATATTATGTACTAGCTGTGCCCGCGACTTCGTTCGCGTGGTTGTCGAGAACAAAACAACGTCGTTTAGATAAGAGTATATCACCTTTTTGATGATTTAGATAAGAGTCCTGACTTTGGTATAGTTGATTACGTTAATGCTTCTCTATATACTATGTTAGCGGTGGAATTACCCGGAGCATATACAAAAAGGTTGTTTGGGTTGCTAACACGTGATAGAGAAACATAGAGTTGGCCGTGTGAAAAACAATCAAAAGTAAGGTCTACACCCGCAACGGATAACGTCTGGCCTTGGGCTTTATTAATAGTCATAGCGTAACAGAGGCTTACAGGAAATTGCACACGTTTGAAAGTAAACGGAAAATTATTGGGGATAATGGGTATCCTGGGAATGAAAACAACATCACCGGAGCCGCAACCTGTTAAGATTTCGGCTTCGATGACATTTCGTTGGAGATTTGTTACTCTCAACCGAGTTCCATTGCATAGTTTTGGTGGGCTTAAATTTCTGAGTAGAATGATTGGTACTCCGACTTTTAAATAAATTTTGTGTGCTGGAAGACCTGGTGTATTTAGAGAGTCTAAAAACTCTACTGGATAGTGGGTGGCATCTCCTTCTTCTAAAACCGTGTTAATAGATAAATATTCCCTACTTTCTCCAGAAACATGTACCAATATTTGAGAATTTATTGCTGCTGCTTGGTCGTTGCGAGGTGCCAAAATAGCTCGTTGGCATAGCCAAGCAGCGTCATGGTTCGAGATCTCTGATGGATCTCCGTATACAGAGGAAATGAGTTCCTGCTGTGAGGCAACAGAAGAACACAGGCTTTCGACTAAAGTTACTTTACCTCCTTCTTGAGTCGGGTATGTGCCGTTACCAATTTGAAGTAGTAAATTTGAGAAAACCTGCGCGTTTGCGTCACCTCCCAAATATGCTCGCATATTAAAGCTCAAATTAGTTAATATGACACTACGCCATAAAATAGAGCTCTTTAAACAGGCACCTATTTCATCGGCCCTCGTTCTTCTGGGTATTATAGGGAGTGTCTGCCTGAAGTCTCCACAGAATAGCACCGTTAAGCCTCCCATCGGTCGGTCATTTTGTCTTATATCTCGCAACGTTCTATCTACAGCTTCCACAGCTTTACGATTTGCCATCGTACACTCGTCCCAAACGATAAGGGCGCAATCGCGTAAAACCCTTGCTTTATCACTATTGCGAGACACGTTGCAAACAGGGTTTTCTGTGCGGTCCAAGTCGATTGGTATTTTAAATGTTGTATGTGCAGTTTTTCCTCCTGGTAATAAAGTGGCAGCTATTCCTGAGGAAGCGACGGCAAGGGCAATTTTGTTTTGGCTCCTTATTTGAGCCAAGATAACTTTAGTGAGGAAAGTTTTACCTGTTCCACCAGGTGCATCTAAAAACAGCATTTCTCCTAATGAATGTTCTACACTACAGCATACTCTATCAAAGATTTGACGTTGTTCTGACGTCAAATTTGAACAGCCATTTCGCAATATTTCTGCTAACTCTTCGGGGTTGTAATTTATTTCAGATGTATACTCCCTATTAATTCGTTCCCCACCAACTGTCGGTGTCGGCAAGCCGTATTGACTGAGGGGGTTCCCTCCTATACTTGTAACTATATCTTGTATAGCCAGCAAAGCCCTATTATGGCAGCTTTCACGTACTTGGTCAGAAGTTTCACTATTTATATTTTGCTGTCTCAAAAAATCTTCGGCAAACGCGTCTTTATATTTTTGCCACAACTGCCCAGCGTCCGATAGGCCACAAAATGTCAACAAAATGGCAAATAAATGGCGCAAACGATGTGGACTATCACTGACGCATGCTTCGGCTAAAGCATCATCCCAATGCTGATCGCCATCTAATAAATGCCGTGCGCGGCAAGCAGCTTGAAATGTGGGATATTCTATATCGTCCACTTTGCGGAGCTCAGCAAAAGAAGTAGGTCCTCGCACTGTGTGAAGAAGAAGGCGTAAATAATAACACTCTGCATTATTTGGGTGCACCGTGTATACTCTTCCAATCACGTGTTCTTTAAAAATGCCGGACTCGCCTTCTACAGCAGTTCCACGTCTCCTGCGATTAAAAACACCTTGCTGCTTGTTATAAGTATAATAATGTGGCACTTCATTGTACAACAGAGACTTAGCGAAATTGTCTCTTTCGCAAAGGCGAAAGAATGCGAGCAAGGTGGTTTGTCTTGGGTTGTTCATTCTTTCTGCCACATTTTCTGGCTGAAAGTAAACTCGCTGCCCGCCTTCCAGGTGCACGTCAAGATGGATGACTGGCGGATACCTTTCATGAATAGGGAAACTCAAAATGCGCCAAACTGCCTCCGAAGAGCTTATGTATCGGCCAGATTGATACCTTGTCACTTCATCAAATTGGTTGTTATTTCTTAGTGCTATCATGGCTTGATCACTACCTTTATTAACATATTTACATATATATTTTATAGATTCGACGCTATTACAAATTTCAACATTAATGTGTGCTTGAAAAGCGTTTGACAAAACTGGAGAATACGGTACCACCCAACTATTATTTAGAATTATTTCTTGTCCACGGAATCTGACAGTAGCTGTGAAACCACCTTGTGACGGTGATCTTCGCCGGTATTGCGGATACCCATTTTCCCCAGCCATAGTTAGTTCTTTCAGTGCTCTGGGGTATTTTTTTGAGCATTGACCATCTTTCATGCACGGTGATTCCCTGTTTAAGAGGCCACATGGCCCGTGAACCATATGTGTTTTTACTATGTCATGCAAAATCGGATCTGCATTATAGTCCGGAAATTCTGCACTTATGACACTGTCTATAGCATCGGGACGAATTTTTTCTTCCAGCCACAGAAGAATGTGCGCGTGGGGTAAACCACGCTTTTGCCACTCGACGCTATACATAAAACAAAGAGTTGAACCGAAAACTTTCTCCTTTGTAAGTAGATTAATCAAGACTTTGAGTTTTAAATGAAAAATCCTAGCAATAATGTCATGTCTGTCGTATGACGCCTGTCCTGTGAGAAGTGCCTGGCAAATCTCCGTCCACTTTGGATTTGTTGTAAATGTTATAAAAAGGTCCGGCCGGCCGTATTTACGGACGTAACAAAAAGCATCTTGCGTTCGTTCGTGCATATACCGCGGACCGCCTGTGAAACTGGATGGCAAAATAACCAATCGACCCAAGTTTTCGACGTTATTATCTGATTGCATGGCGTCCCGCAAGTGCACGTATTCTTCAGCGCGTAACCGTCGCTGGTTAGTGCGAATATACACTAAACGTTCAGTTTCTATTTTTGCGTACATGTCCACAATAAATTGGCTGAACAAACCACGAAATCGTTGCAAATATACGAAACTGTTTTGCCTTATTTGTAAAAGGTAGGAATAGTATTGTTGAGCAGATATTTTTTTTTGATAATTAGTGACTCTCGTAGTAGGGTTCACTTGGTACAGCCCAAAATTGTACCCATCTTCACCATGACAATAAATTAGTGGATATTGCAGGGCGTCGTAAGCTCGGTGGGTTTCCAAAATGCGTTGAAGGCGATCGTCGCGTGTACGCAACACGATATCACGTCTCTCACACTCCTGGTCGACTAAAACAACTGCAACTTCATCTGCGACGGGTGCATTGTGTCTTCCACGGTGTTCACCCACAGGACGTCTATCGGCACTTATAACAATTTTGAAATCATTGCTGCCTTGTGGAATTGACTCCAATGCAGCTTTGAATTCACGAACGTACTGGTTAACGTGATGCAGCAATTCTTGAAGTTGACCCAAAAGCTCAGCATTGAGCTGGGGAAAATTGTGATTTCTAACATTGAGCTGTTGCGTGTAATCGGATACAAAATAAATTTGGAGAAATTTGGGTTCATTTTCTGGCAGCAAAGATCCAATAAGGTGATAAACTTGACCTTGTACTTTGAAGGTTGGCATGAACGGTCCTTCCGTTATTTGTTTTGCCCCAAAGGAAGTCATTTGGAAAGCACTGTTATATAAACGAATATTATCCAAAAAACGGTTCGACTGGGGATGATCGCCATTCAGGAGACTTTTAAGTAAGTGTGGTGGATCTTGGAAATTTGGAAGAACAATTTTTCCATTTGAGCAGCACATTCCATCTGTCTCTTTCCTCCATTTCAAAGCATGACAAAAATTACAAATTTCTCTCATGTCACCCACGAAAGTAAAGCCAGCATAATTAATTCTAGACGAATATGTGAACCCTGATTTTTCCCTATTGTCCCAAGGTAATAAAATATTTGCATCGTCATTTTCCATGGACTCATCAGCTCCGCTATTTGTTTCTCTATTCATATGGTATCGAGCTCGTTCTATTTCTAGGCGAGATTGACGTTGTTCTGCTGTTTCTGCTCGTCTTAGTTCATCTATTCTTTCCCTTTCAGATGCAAGATAACTTTCATTGTTTCTTTGTACACCTACATAGTTATGTCTAGCTATTTGTAATCGTTCTTCTCTTTGGGAGAGAGATTCAGACTCGCGCGAGAGAGCGTGTCGCTCTCGGTCAGATGACAGACGTGCTTGGCGTTCCTCGATACTCTCTTGAGAACGCAAAGTCGCGGTCCGAGTTCTTTGCGAACTTAAGCGCGACTCCCTTTCTGTGAAAGTCTCTGACTCGCGTGAGAGAGACTGGCGCTCCCGATCAGCAGACAGCCGAACTTCGCGTTCCTGGATATTCTCTTGAGAACGCAAAGTCGCGGTCCGAGTTCTTTGCGAACTTAAGCGCGACTCCCTTTCTGTGAAAGTCTCTGACTCGCGTGAGAGAGACTGGCGCTCCCGATCAGCAGACAGCCGAACTTCGCGTTCCTGGATATTCTCTTGAGAACGCAAAGTCGCGGTCCGAGTTCTTTGCGAACTTAAGCGCGACTCCATTTCTGTGAATGTCTCTGACTCACGTGAGAGAGAGTGGCGCTCCCGATCAGCAGACAGCCGGTCTTCGCGTTCCTGGATACTCTCTTGAGACCGCAAAGTCGCGGTCCGTGTTCTTTGTGAACTTAAACGTGACTCCCTTTCGGTGAACGTTTCCGATTCACGTGAAAGAGCGATGTGCTCTCGGTTAGCAGATAACCGTGCTTCACGATCTTCTTCCGATTCCTGAGACCTACAAAGTCTCATCCTTTTCGCATTTCGGCTACGCAGCGAAAGGTTAGTTTTTTTTCTTTGAGGCATTTTCAAGGAAAATTAAAGCAATAAACAAAACTAACAACACTTATGACTGAATAGCCTACAAACTTAAAAGAACGGTGCGTCGAACAGTCTAGTGTGACAACGTATCGTCTGTTCGTGGTCGTGACTCAACGAATTGGCAACACTAACTTACTGTATAACGATTGGCACTATTGGATTCAAACTACGAAGTAAATCAAATACAATCTTTACTTCGTACTTCAAACCAATGACCAAAGTTGACCAAACGAAACCAATAAGATAAGCAAATACTTTTTTTTCGACCAATTTAGAAAATCGATAAACCAAGCAACCAAAGAACTTTTACGACACACGCAAGAACTTTTAAGACACCTAACGAAACCCAATTTGCCTAGTAAACACGGTGGACGTCATCCTCGCGCGGAAAATCTTAACACCGCGATTCAGAAAATGACGTCATTTGCACAACGCCATCTATCGGATTTAGATTTCAACTATCAACATTAGTTCTATTTTTAGTCTTAAGATGTCGTTGCAAGTACTATACTTAATTGCGTAACGTAATATTTTACTTCTTGAACTCACTAAATTAATCATATCTTTTGATAGAGTGAACCGATTTCGATGAAACAAAAACTAAGTTAAACCTCAAGTTGCGTATAATTTTTGTATATAAACATTGTCAGCATTGAATTCGTAGATTTTACGTGATGTGCGCACAAACAAACAGACAAACAGACAAAAATTTCAAAAATGATGGAAATGGGTTCTGTTACTTATCTTTTCACACGCTGGCTATTTTTTGTTTCAATTTCTTCAATGTACAAAAATGACTTTTCTACAGATTTATTATATGTACAGATGGAAGTATCTTAACGTGTGGTCTGATTAATTTGAAACTTGGTAGGTATCTTTTGATCCTGCCAAAAAAAAGAATTAAGTAGGTACGTGTATTTTTCGAAAATTACCTACCCCTAACTTGGAGAAAAGGGGTAGGCAATTAAGTTTTTTAGGGTCTTCATTTACTCCTTGCTTCGATTAATTCTAAAATTAGTATAAATAGTCTTAAGGTTAGTGAATGGAAACGTAGGTACACACGGCTACACATCAAGCTATACATTTCCAGTATAAGCTGATCTCACATTGTATAGGATTTCCGTACGATGCGAGACCAGCGTAAACTGGTTTCGTATAGCTTGATGTGTAGCCGTGTGTACCAATGGTTTAAAAAAATGCTGGAAGTCGCCTGGCTTACAGTTTCATATGTGGAATTTTGCTTCAATTGCGGGTCACCTATAATTTATCCCTTCATCCTATAGATCCAGCGAATAACTAAAACTTCTGGGAAGGAACCATGATCTTTTTATGTTTAGTTTTAAAGTTATTTTAAAACTCGAGAAAACTCCGTAGAAACCACAGAAATGCGTTATTTCGTCTCAAATAAAATATGATTTTACAATTGTTTTGTTATAGATAAGGTCTTAAAAAGGACTGTTATATCTACTAGCTCAGTGAAAAAAAACGTTTAGAAGGAAAAAGTTTTTTTTTTTAATTTAAAATACCTATTTTTTATTTAATTAGTCTCATTGCATCCGCATTTCTTTTGAATATGAATAGTTTTATATTATAATCTAATATATAAAATTCTCGTGTCACAGTGTTAATTACCATATCTTGATGTGCTCAAGCATCAAGTAGTAGTATATTGATGTGCTCAAGCATCAAGCAGTAGTATCTTGATGTGCTCAAGCATCAATCAGTAGTATCTTGATGTGCTGAAGCGACAAGCAGTAGTATCCTGATGTGCTCAAGCAACAAGCAGTAGTAGCTTGATGTGCTCAAGCATCAAGCAGTAGTATCTTGATGTGCTCAAGCATCAAGCAGAGGTATCTTGATGTGCTCAAGCATCAAGCAGTAGTATCTTGATGAGTTCAAGCATCAAGCAATAGTGTCTTGATGTGCTCAAGCATCAAGCAGTAGTATCTTGATGTGCTCAAGCAACAAGCAGTAGTAGCTTGATGTGTTCAAGCATCAAGCAGTAGTATCTTGATGTGCTCAAGCATCAAGCAGTAGTATCTTGATGTGCTCAAGCATCAAGCAGTAGTATCTTGATGTGCTCAAGCATCAATCAGTAGTATCTTGATGTGCTCAAGCATCAAGCAGTTGATCAAGCAGTTGTTGATGTGCTGGCGTCTGTACTTACACAGATTAAGGGTGATTCGCCATAAGGACCACCACCCCCACCCCATCCTCCTCCGCCCGCCTTTATGAAAACAATCACCACTCCTGGCGGATCGATTAGTGATCTAAAACATACGGTGCAAGAAAACTACTTCACTCTTCTCCTGAATTTCAGGAACTCCTTATCTTCGTCACTTTTTAACCGACTTCATAAAAAGGAGGAGGTTATTAATTCGGTTGAATATTTAAGAAAAAAATGTTTTTTACCTCAGAACTCCGTTATTTACAAGCCGATTTTCAATTATTTTTACCGACTTCACAAAAAGGAGGAGGTACTATGTTCGGATCATGTTTTATGTTTTTTTTTTTTTGTATGTTTGTTCATCGAATACTCCGCCAATTGTCGACGGATTTTCAAAATTCTTTTTTTATTTGAAAGGGTATGCTCCCGAGGTGGTCCCATTGTCACCAAATCGGAATCTGATGAGGGAATCCCATGGAAATCGAGGGAAACCCTCAAATTTTGTAGGCACATCTATAGCGATTTGGGTATTTTTGATAGTAACTCGTGCATTTGCTCTCAGAAAGCACCATTCGGTGAAGTAGAACTGATGATGAAGACCACAGATAGCCATCGGAACTACTCAATAATAAATATTTCACGGTTTGCGATTCGATTAGGTACTTTAATGTGGTTGCTAAGCACTATGCGTATCGTGAAGTGGAGATGATAGTGACTTCTCAATCAGCTCCAGTTCTCCTGGTTCTTACAAGGAGAACTCCTCAACAATTAACGTCCCTGCATCGGGAAAAGCAATATTTTGTAAAAGGTGATGAGCAGTTGACATTAGGCTTTTGTAACTTAGATAAGTTACAAACTGGCCCACTAAAAAGTGAAAAATAAAAAAACTTTTTTACAAAAAAAAAAAACTACCGACTTCCAAAAAACACTACAAAGTGAAAAATAACTTTAATTTCGGAAGTCGGTGTCAATAAAAGAAAATGCGGAACCAACGACACCGACTTCCGAAATTAAAGTGATTTATCACTTTGTAGTGTTTTTTGGAAGTTGGTAGTTTTTTTTTGTAAAAAAGTTTTTTATTTATTATTTGAAAGGATATACTTTCAGATTGGTCACAGTGGTCACGGTGTTCCGCTCAAGCCGGGCAGACCTCTGCAGTATGCTCCACCTTATCTTCCGGGCGATCCACATGGTAAGTAACACCCGGGCGGTTCCTCCTGCCTTATCCGGAACAGCAACCGTGTCCGGTGAGGACACTCTCCAGCTTCTCCTCAAGGAGGGGACTTATCGCCGCAATTGTGGCGTGCCCAACAGAAACCGCACATCAGTGCACAACAATGTTACGCCAAAACTCTACGAGGCCGAGGTTAGGCGATTTTGGAGTAGTTCGTAGCACATTGGTTGTATGCTAAATAGGGCATACATACAATAGTATATCTTCTATTTAACTAGTAAGATAAAGGGAATAGGCAATGCACCCTTTACACAATATAGCGAAAATATTCACCTTTACAAAATCCTGTGATCACCGATGTTCAACATCATCATCAGCCTTCAGCAGTCCACTGTTCGACATATGCTCTTCAGTTGCACGCCATTCAGCTCGATTCTCGGCTATTCTCATCCAGCTGCTACCAGCCACCCTGCGAAGATCTTCGCTCCACCGAGCCTGAGGGCGTCCTGCCTTACGTTTGCCGATTCGCGGTTTCCACTCTAGAACACGTCTACCCCAACGGTTATTGGTTCTACGGCTAATATGGCCGGCCCATTGCCACTACAGCTTGCTTATTCTGTGAACTACCTATGTCGACAACTTTGGTTCACCGATGTTATTAAGATGCAGTTATGATTGGTATGGCCTAAAAATCATTTCTCGTAGCAGGCCTCGCTGCTTCTCTTCGGCTAGGCACTCCTTGCTGTTCTCCTCATCGCTGTCACTGTGGCGATGATGTCAACTGCCTCGGGCAGCACGGCCTTTCTTGCAGCCGAAGTGCGGGTCGTTTAGCGCGGCACGCGAAGTTTAATGACATCATCCGACGAGCTCTTGTCACCTTCGGCGTTCCAGCTGTATTAAAACCCAATGGCTTGGCACGCGATGATGGCAAGAGACCGGACGGTATGTCTTTATTTTCATGGAAGTTGGGTAGGACTTTAGTGTGGGACGCAACGTGTGTCGATGCTCTTGCGCCATCCCATCTTCCTGGCTCGGCATGCTGTGCTGGCGCTGCTGCTGCGGCTGCGAAAAACCTCAAGCGGCGAAAATATAATAACCTTATCGGAAGTTATATTTTCGAGCCGTTTGGGGTTGAAACCCTCGGGCCGTGGGGTCCGAATGCTCATGTTCTTTTTAAGGAAATTTCGAGACGACTGGTTGACACTCCCCATGACCCAAGGGCTGGCTTTTACCTTGGCCAGAGGCTAAGCATTGCCATTCAACGTGGTAATGCCGCCAGTCTCTTGGGTACCTACATTACCAGTCGACAGCAATGCGGATGAATTTTTCGACGCTATATTTTAGTTTGTTTTTTGTTTTAGTTAAGTTAGGATTTAATTTTGTTATTTATGTTGATAATAATAATAAATAATGTCTCACAGATTCAAGATTCAAGTTTACAGAATCCCTAACAAAATGAGGAATATAGCCATGTTAAGAAAGTTGCTCTAGTTAGATTTTACTTGTTGCATGAATGGCTGAACGCACTGAAATCTGGAACGCATGTCGTAGATTAGGTATCTAAGTGATGAATAACTTACTAATTTATAATCGAAGAAGACCAAAGAAAAGATGTATGGATTGTTTCAAGAATGAGTTAAATTTAAATGATGATTTAAAATTTAAATGATATGAATAGTCACCTTGAAGTATTAAATAAATAAATAAATCATAAAGATCTTTTAGATTTTTTCTGCCATTTAATTTTTAATAATTAAGAAAGGTCACGAACTTCCAGAGTTAGAAGAAACGAACTTCCGAATAGGTACCTACTTACGGTATTTGGAAACTCTCTTATCGCCCAGGATAGGCACATATTAGTACGTGTCGTGTTAAAAATTAAACCCAAAAAATATTGCACCTTGGTTGGTCTTGTAAATACGGAACCCTAAAAATGTTTTTTTAATTAATCATTATACCTAATGCGGTAATTGTGTATGGCTGCTCTACATATATAGCATCAGTGATTCATTTACAAATTATTTTTAAAAGTGCGCCAATTCTTTTAACTCCGTCACTGCCTTGCTAGCTTTCTTTGCCAAGTTTTTGTCAACACTGGTTGACTGCATGCTAAAATTTACTGTATAATAACACGCTCATCATGTTTTCACAAAGTCGGTATCAGTGGCCCGCATTGTGCATGTGCATTCACAGTTTGTTAAAAAATGGGGTGAAAAATAATATTAATTGAAGAAAGAAGTACCTACCTACCTAAATGAACTTAACACATTCATCGTGCCATGTCGTAAAAAAAATATCTACCTGCATAACGATGTGGATAGTTTTCATCGACGCCGAGATAAAAATAAAGGTCAAACAATGGTTTATTTTTAACCCAAAAAAACCTGAGAAAGAATAAGATGTGGTGCCTACCTAATCGGGGTGTGCCACTATCGTGTTAAGAGGAGAGGTCTAGTCTTACTGTTGTCTAAACCTTGGGAAATAAAATAGATGTTATCAATCATCATTCTCTAGCCATTATCCCAATTTATTTGGGGCGGCGTGGCGCATGTCTTTTTCTTCTCTTATTTCTTCTAATACCTTTATGGCGATGAATTCAATGAGAAGGTGAATTTATCGAATATCCTATGACAATAGGTAACTTTCAAACTGGAACAATTGATTTCAATTGAATCATTTACAGGCACTTTTGAATTGTCTTATAGTTAGTCAGTTAGTCAGAAAGTTGAAGCTAGTTGCCCATTCCAAAACGTTGATCTCTATGAAGAAGAACAGGCAAGAAACTCAAAGGACACTCTTTCTTCTTATTCCTGCTTATAGAGTCCCTGTCATTAGATATTGTATTTTGTAGACCTTAAAAACCATGAAGGATTTACCTGAGTGTACCTACTAGAAAATACCACGCAATCATAGGTTAGGGGACGTTATATGAAAAGAAAACGGCGATTCCACCTAGTGCTGGACCAATGATTTAGGTAGGTACTTTAGCCGACTCAGAAAGAATCGGTAGGTACGGATAGCTGACGTTACAAGTGTAATAAAAAACAACACATATCGCAAGGTGTTTGGTCAATTAATCTGCGCAGCCTAAATCAATTTTGTTGGGAACCAGCTGCCAGTCTAACCGGAATCAGCTGAATACCAGAAACTCCCGATAAATACCACTAAGTAAATGCGAGAGGCCGAGAGCTAGTTCGACGTTGGTAAGCATGGGATTAAAACCATCATCCGCATTTTTAGGGGCTGATCAAGTTATCGACTAGGTACCTAAATCTCGACAGTCACCCCCTTTCTAACCATATTATCATTCACACAGCCCATTCAACGTTTCTTTGGTCTCCCCCTACTCTAATAGCCATCGACATTCATACTCAAAACTTCCCTCACGACATTTTCCTCATTCCTGCGTATCACATGCCCATACCATGACAACCGATTTCCACACAACTTTTCAGTTACCGGTGCCACTTTCAGACTTCCTCTTATGTACTCATTTCTTATTTTATCCATTTGTGTAACACCACACATCTCTATTAGCATTCTCATCTCAACTGCATGCAACTGACTTTCATTCATCCCTTTTGTGGCCCAACATTCTGATCCATACAAGACAGCAGGTCTAACCATAGTTTTAAATATCTTCCCCTATAGGTTGAAGGGGAATGCTATGGAGTCGCAGATTGTTCCCGCGACCTGCCGCCATTTTATCCATCCAGTACCTATTATGCATCCGTCCGATCTACTTTGCCATCGCTTTGCACAAGTGAACCGAGATACCGAAAGTTGGAGCAGACTGGGATAAGCGCGCCATCAAGCGCTATGGCTCTAGAACAGAAGAGACCGCCGAAATCGCAGAACATATATTCAGTTTTGGTTCTGCTGATTTTCAAGTCAACATTCTCCAGCTGCTGTTGCCATTTCTGCAATCTGCTCTGGATCTCAGAGTCATCTTCACCGATAAGAACAATGTCATCGGCAAACAGCATGCACCAGGGTGTCTCCTCCTGTATGTCCGCCGTCAGAGCGTCAATAATCAATAGCTAAGGACTCGAATAACTTCGCAGCCGAAGAAAGAACAAAAATACAAAATAAGGTGCAACATTTACCTCGTCTAGACAACTAATTATATAGCTAATATTTGTTTCAATATTCCCATAAAAAAAAAATGTCTGGCTGCGGTAACGTTATAAACGTTACCCCAGCAGGAAATGTTTTTGTGAAATAACTAAAAAACTATAAGTGCAACAAATTTAAAAATGAGCGCAACAAGAGCTGGGCAACTAATTATATCTATAAGATTTAACCCTTTGACCGCCACAGTCATGTATAGACGACAAATGAAAACGTGCCCAACACGCCACCATCGGCTAATGCCGACAAGAAAACACATGTTTTAAGTACAAAATAAATAAACTAAATTCACTTTTCTGTGTTTATACTTAAAACATGGTGTTTTCTTGTCGGCATTGGCGTGTTGGGCAGGTTTTCATTTGTCGTCTATCCACGACCGTGGCGGTCAAAGGGTTAAATGACTATTTTCGACATTATTTTGCTGGGGTAACGCACACACATAAAGCTAATCCCTGGTGCAAGCCTACAGTCGCATTCTGTAACGCAAAATTAAAACAGTAGATATAGTATTAATCATGGACATTGGACACTATCTATCGGGCGCAGTGTGTACACTGTGTCCGATAAATTGGGTCCATAATTACGGGCATCGTAGTCCTAGTACCAGTGAAGGAGACAGGTTATTCTCCCAAGCCAAGGCCATGAGGTGAGCCTGTCTACATATCTGAATGCTTTACGCAAAAGCCATTGGGCCCTTGTCAAAATAATTCTTGAAGTTATTAATGTACAGACGCCAGCAGGTCAACCTACCCCAATCTGTCAAATTTCTTTGATAGATTTTTAACTTTAGTTCAAAGGAATAAGGTTCTTCAATTGGGAAAATCTGACAGATTGGGGTAGCTTGATGTGCTGGCCTCTGTACAGATTGAAGCAAACCATTTTTATCCACATTTAAACATTATTTCAACAAAAGTACCTAAGCATGAAAATACCCACGCGAAGAGCCTAAACGGAAGTAGATACACATGTTATTTTAGTGGGTTTTATTCCAGTAAAGAATAACTACTCAATTAAATAATTTATTATTCCATCTTTAAATTGGATCTCTTTCCGAAAACTATCCGATTCCTTCTAGTCTAATTAAAATTATAATGTATTTACAAATAAATTTTACTAAACTAAAATTATATTCATAAATATGTCCCTATTTGTAAACATGATTTTAACACATTTCTGAACGATTCTTGTCTATGATAGAGATGTATCTTTCGTATACGTAGTCGTATAGTCATTTCCGCTTTGTTCGCGGTTTCACTGACATCCGTATCCTTTATAAGGATGCGCGAATAACTTATAAAATCATTTTCAATTACATACATTTATTTTAAAATTACATTAGGAAATTAAAAAAGCATTGTTATTTTAAGCATAAAACTGATGTTGAATTCGATGGAAATAAATCTTAACATTGCCAAGTAAACACTACATGCATGGTGGTTTTATTTCTCAATGGTTTTAAATTACTACGGGAACCTGTTATCTAGTAAAAACTCATCCAAACTAAAAATATTGTTATAGCTCAGTTATTTATTGTTTAATAACCGTGAGGTTGATTGCACAAAATCAAATGAATAAAAATTCAGCAAGTTAAAACCATTACATAATTGACGAAATTATGGCTTAGATTGTAAACCTGCTAACTCCATATTAGGTAAATTTTCAGGAGAGACAAAAAACATTCCTAAAAAAATATGAATCTTTCGAATGGTATGAATAACGTCCTAAAGTCAAAAAATGGATTTGGCAGGTTTACACTATAAGCCGACGATTTACTCATTTACCATACCTACGCCTTTCCAATTCAAATAACGAAAGTCAGTTAAATGCTTTAATTTATTGTTTAATTGTTGCATTGTAATGATGTAAATGAATGTATTTAGTGATAATATTCACAAAAAATAAATATATAAGTACCTAAAACCGAGCGAGATCACAGCTGTAGCCGTTTCAGATTTCAGTGCCTAAGCATTGAAGCACAGCTGTGATCTCGGTTTCTCTTTTTTTTTTTCTTTTTTCCCTACCTAAGGAACCTAAGAATTAATTTTTTTATTCAATCTTTGTTATCTTCGATCTAGAATAGTTCTGGATGAATTAGTTAGTGTGTGTCATGTAAAGTTAGTACCTACTAGTAGATCTCGCTAGCTGAAAGAGTTGGTAATAATAAAACTGTAAAACGAACCTCTATGATAAAGTAAATCTATCTATTATCTTATTTAGGTACCTACTAATCATAAAATAATGTAAGTAATAAAATATTCAGAAAGTAAGAAAACGTAACACAAATATCAACTTTTTGAATTAAAATAAACTTGCGCCGCTAACAAACGGCTATGAAGACGCCTCGCTTCTCTAAACCGGTCGAACAATGGAAATTCAAAAATTCGTTATATTTTTTATGGCTTCTTCAACGAGGGGAGGAATTTGGATCGCGAAGCGGCGTCCGCTAGGGGTTGCTCGCTCGGTCGCTTCGCGCTTGCGCACGTAGTTCGCGCCACTGCTACGTCGCTTGCAAGCCAGATGTTCTGAAAAGCTTCCTGTCGCTGTTTCAATGCTCCGCATTTTTATCTATTAAATTATTGTAAAATGTGGACTAGGACCTTTTTATTATTTTGTTTCATGAGTGAAGTAATCAGTGAATAAATATCATGTGTATTGGATAAACTGTGTGAAGTAACTTAAAATTATCGAGCGTCTCGATGTCCACGAGTTCACTCGGGACCAACAAAGCGGCGGACATTTTATTTTGAGTACTCGATAATGTAGCGTTCGCGTCGAAAACATTAATGTCGTTTTATGGTTATAAATTCGGATATCGTTCGCTTACACCTTTTGTGAGTATTGTTATTTCTTAGTGGGTATTTTGTGCGTAATCCTTGAATGTGTACACTTGGGTTTAGAAGCGGTTATGCCCAGGTATCACCGCTAGGTTGTCGATATTTTGGGGAAAATGTCGTTGAAAAAAGTGACGTAAGCAAAACTGGACAGCTGGAAGTGTCGCCTTGGACCTTTGGTATTACATACAGTCTGCTAAACTTGCTATCGACCCACTCCGCTTCGGAGGCTTCTCGTTCGTGATTTCCGCGCGCGCGGCGCCCCTAACCTCTTCACTAATTGAATTGTGATGATTATGATGCGTTACTGTAGAAAAATAAAATGTTCAATAGTTCTAACATGTTATTTGTGTTAATTAACAGCGATGCCGAGAGGGGTGAAGCGAGGGCCGGCGGAGGGCGAGGCCGAGGTGGTGGTACGCGCTGGCGCGTCTCCTTCGCATACCACGCTACTAGACGACAGCCCTAGCCAGCCCATCAGCTATCACCTGCTCGACCACGGCTATGGCGCCACGCCACAGCATCAGATCCGGCGCGAGGCGCCTACGGCACCGCCGAAGACGTCTGAAGTAAGTGCCCCATAAAATGTATTTTTTGACTTCAAGGACTATGAAATTCCAGCTATATTTACTGGTCAAAATTGGAGACATTAAATAGTCACAAGTTTAAATGAATGGTACTTACTTCCAGATATCTATATTCATCGTAGTTGAAGGATTTGGAATGAAGTTGGATTAGTGAGGTCATGAAAAGACACTTGCTTTGGAATAGTAGTTCTCCCATATCTTAGCTCAACTGAAGCTGGGGTGTCCTATGTCCTAAAAACTTGGTCTATTGGGATTTTATAAAAATATCTTTACTGTAGGATTATTATTTGCATGCTAATGATGCTGCTTGCATTTGATGTGGCAATCGGAAGGATATGGTAACAGTTGTGGTTTATGTGTCAATGCTGACATCATTACAGTATTCAGTTCAGCCCTGATTAATGAGGCTATCAATTTTTATTTGTCTGTAGTATCAAAATTGTTCTTTTTGTGGTAGATAACAATGTGCCTCTTATTTTTTTTTCTATTGAACTGATAAGCAAGTTCTCTAATTTCTTTAACTGTGGATCAATACTTTATTCGTTTTTACTAGTGGTACTTAGGAAAGGTTCACTTGTACCATCTAATTTATGTAAAGATTCCAGTTCAAATTACTAAAAGTCATCATCATTGATATTTTTATGTAAATTGTACATTGAACTGACTATTACATCATTGGGAGTTCCTGTATGTGACTTTAAAGATCTTTGTGGCTATGTAGAGTTATTTACAAGTTTTATTTTCCATAAATAAATTTAGTTACATTATGTAACAATAACAAGAATATAAATTTTTGGTCATTGAGTTGGAAAGATCTTTTATTCGAAAACATACATTATTTGGTTGACACATTTACTCACTAATTATTCAGCCAACTCATTGGTTTACTTAAATATTTTTATTTAGATCTCATAGTAAGAAAATTTCTATTTAAATTGGGATTCTAAACTAAATGCATATTGTTGACATCTCACGGTCAACTACTGCAGGAAAGTTGACAATGATCTTGTTTTCAGAACTTTTACTATCAAAGAATGCTGTTGATGTATTGCAAAATATCTACTTCTTATAAAGTTCATATTATGACATGTCTTGATAAGATTTACAATCATTTGGACATTCTCAATTAGATTACTAGATAGATAGTGAATGATGAGATGCTTATAGACTCACCATAACCATTTTAAGTTTTGACTTTAAGGTTAGGTTCATGAAGGTCTAAAATAACTTAGGTACTCTTTTTGGAAAATGTATGCAATAGATGAACTTGAGCTTCGACAAGGGAACTTTTAGAGTGTCAATCACAAATTAAAAGTATTATTTGATTAGAGACATAGGAAACTGATGAATGTGGTGCAATATTTGCCATACAGCTATGGGAAGCAACAATTCAGTCACTTGTATTTATTGCTCATTTTCCTTAATATTTATTTAACACATAAGCTTGTGTTCACGGTAAATAATTTTCATTAAAATCTATCACAGCTTGTTTATAATATTAAGCATGATTTTAGAAGCACAAATGAACTTACAGGAGTTCTGAAATAATAATAATGAGGTCATTGGTCTCTGTGGGGTCATTGAACTGGGTTAATAGAATTCTGAAGGTTCAAAGAGGATGGTTAGGAACACCTTCTACATAATATTAATTGCAATGGGGTGTACACAATCATTGGCTAAGACTTAGGTATAATATATCTTCCTAGGATCATAATTAATATGTTTAGGAATAAAGAAATATTTGCTTATTTTTGCATCCTTCCTAGGATTATTTTTTATCAACAGTTTGTTTTCTTACCCACATAACTCATGTGGTAGTTATGGTCCTATTTTAATCTTTAAAGACTTATTGATTAATACAATAATTACCATGGCCAAGATAACATAATGCACCTCATACTACTCTACTACCTTTTATCATAATAATTAAAATCAATCTACATTGCAAGTGATTTCCATGCATTGAAAATAATTTCTGTCATATTTTTATAAAAAAAATAATAAAAGTACCTATCATTCCAATCATTATTTTAATCATTATTTTTATAAAACTCTGTTTATGTACGAAAAATAATTGCGGTCAGAACTGGTCAAAAACGTAACGTAAAATTCAGCAACTCGTAATCATTATGACGAATCAAAATGGCGGATCCTAGATGATTTATAATTTCGAGTGTGTAACGCGTGCGAGTACACTGAAAAGTGTTTAGTCGGTGGGACGGGACCCTACGCGGGACCGGGGTTCGGACCAATCAGAGGAGGACAGACGCTTTCGACTACATACATTTACATTTTCTCCGACTCACTCATTCAACAACTCGCATCATCGAAAGTTTACTAATCTAATCTTTCCATCTGATTAATAAATATTTTGATTTATGTTATTTGTTTTACGGTTAAAAGAAGGCTAATGAGTACATTTTCGCGGGTTTTTACTGATATTGAATCTAGTGTGGTAACACTGATCAGTTTCATTGATGATTAGGCCTAGTTCACATGAAATAATAGTTTCGAGAAATACGATTTAATTGTTTTGATAGGCGTTCGGTTCACACATTTAATTCAGAAAAAAGTACGCTAGCATCGTGTCTCATTTTTATACATAACACCGTCTCGATAGAACTGTCACTTGATTTCTAACGGTACCTACTAAACTAGTACAGAGGTGATTACGAATGGATATTGCTTATTTTTTTTTTTTTGGAAACGCTAAGTAGGAATGTTTTCCTGGCCTTTGATTCCGTAGATCTATCCATAATAGTACGTTGAAAGCGTCCTTACAGCTGCCTATTTAGCGGCTAGTGCAGAATGTGCAGTGCCTTTACTGTCTATTAGATAAGCGTGTCGATTATTGGAAACGAAAAAACAAAATGGCGGACGCTTCATGCCAAAGAGCAATACCTATAATAGTAATAATTACAATCGCTTGAATACTTGTTATCGGAAAAGATGAATGATTATAAATGAAAACATTTGGAAGTCTCAATCATAGTCAAAAAATTTCGACAAAACTACCTTCCTACCTTTAACGCTGCTGAATGCTTAGATTCGTTTAAATCTGTATTTATGTTATTCAAGTTTTAAATATACGCCGTATTTTGCATTTTACTGAAAAGAGGCGGTCATAAATCGTGCCTAGCCCAGCCCACCCATGAATTTTATTTCTGTACCCTTTTTTACGTCCTTGAATTTTATGAAAGTACAAAGAATGATGAGTATTAGAAGACGTTCCATTACATTATGATCCGGGATCAGGATGACCTTTTTATTTACCTTTAAGAGAACTAGAAGAAAAATATAATAATTATGTTATGATTTATTTTAAGTCCATACGTTGCATCTTGCATTGCATGCGAATCAGACTTTATGATAAACAATTTTTTCATGAAAGTCAGCTGGAGGTATAACCTTCAACTTGGTCGTTACGTGTGGAGCGAACACAAGAATAGCGGGTGGCAAGTGTACAGGAGACACATATGTTAGCAGTATATCATGTGAAGTGGCGTTCACCCGGCTCCCGGGCCATGTGGCTCCAACACTAGGAGGTCACGTGGTCAGGTACTTACTTCCTGTCATCACACTTGTATTGCATATTTTTGGTCATTGTCCTTACTTCTGCGAACTTTGATCTCTCGCTAAGAATAAGGGGATCCCTTTCTTTAATGATTTGGGTTGATTTAATTTATCAAACGGGACAATAGTTTTTTTTTGCTCGTATTCAGTTAAGGTAATTTATTCGATTCCTGCCGGTTGCATAATTATTATTACGCAGTGTACGTTTAGGGATGTATTGATGATGTGAGCAGTTTTGCGCTGACAGAAGGGATGTTTTGTCTGCTTAGATAGCGAGCCCCGTGTCACATCTGCTCCGGTTTACTCGAGTCGCTGCTGAGTGGCACAAAGTCGCGCGGGACCCACAAATCCGGCAAATTAACAATAGCGCCTAGTTCTCTAATAATAATAACACAAATATTTCGAGATAAGAAATTGCCATTCTTTCGCCAGAGGCCCCTTCCGAGAGCTCGAGGCTTTTGTATTGATTCTAATTTATGTCATGTATTGTTGTTACCGGGTACCCTCCCCACACACTTCCTTTTAGGGGCTTTGGCCCCGTTGCCTGTCGAAATTGAATTTGTTGCATGAGCTTATTGAAAATGCCCGTTCATGATGCTCTCCGTGACTTACGTGTGCTCTTTTCTTTTATTTTCGTAAATAAATTAATAAGACGCTTAGTCATAATTTGCCGATAATTATCATTGTCGCTATTAATGAACACGGGGTCAACGTACAGTTTAGAAATGAGAACAGTTTTCATTAAATGTTCCGTTGAAGTGTTAGGAGTGTGAAGTAGGCGCTTTAGTTCTTGTAGTGAGTGATGCTCAATTGAAGAGATTAATAATGACTTACTGTGTGTTAAGAGTGAGTACTATTTTATAGCAACTGGTGATGTACACATCCCGGTTTACATTGTGACACTTGCACTATTGAGTGTTTATCTTTCGTTTCCTATAGTGTTAGCAGCGGTAAAATAAGTGTAAATATATGGCGCACATTCGCATATATAGTCTGAACTTACGTTTTAAAAGTGGGTAGGGAGCATGTTCAAACAACAGTCGTTGTAGTGACTTATTAACTCAAATCAGGTGATACTGTGAAGCTTTTAGTGATATTTATGTGCTAAGTGAAAGTCATGGGGGTGAGTTAATGGAGAATGGTCAATGTTAATTATAGTCATAACCTCATAACTGAATGCTTTATGATAAACGTGATGATTATGACAGTGAACAATAAAACATAGACTCCATAAATTATTAGATAAAGGCTGTACGCCTGTACCTGAGCATACGTTATTTGTTTAATTAGCAGGTGCAGACTCGTCGGTAATTGTGTGCCTATCTACAATAATGTAAATAAGATATCGAATCTCGTCCGTTTCTTGTTCGTTTACGTCATCAAAGCTAGGTACATCATAAAATGTTACTACATTGTTCATTAAATTCTTTGTACGTATTTTAATCGATAAACCGACCGCAATATTCCATGAATTCCGTGTTCTAATTTAAAGGTTATTGATAAAAAGTACCAATCATGGCACTTTAAACTTTTTATGCCAAAGGTTCTTTTCGAGTAAACTTTTAACAAAGTAATTATTTTTTATGAAGCAATGTTCGCCACTCCACATTATCTTTGATACATCAATTCGCTATGTCTGTCCGCTTCTTTAATTGCTTAGGTTATTTATTAAACTCTTTAGTATTTATATTATTACATTAATTTACACATCCATCTGCTCTGCAGCTTTGCTCATCACGATTGCATGGCAAGAACAAATAGAGACGCCGTGTGCAAAGCTGCTAGTTTGATTCGCGGAATGCATTAAAAACGTGTTGCGCTAATGCATTTCAAAAACTTGTGCAAATGTAAATCACAAAGCATTTTTAATTTAACCAACTACCGCATTTTATTCGCGGTTGTCATTTGAGGTTGCGCCAAAAACGTGTCAAAAAGGGTTTTAATCCCGCGACGGATAGCTGCGAAATTTCCAAAGCATTTATAAAGAAACGTGAATGTTAGATATATGCTTTAGGCAATTTGAATGACTGACTGCCTTGCACGTCAAGTTCCCGGTAAATACCAAATATATGCCAATTATGCTATAATTTGAGAAACACAAGTTTTATTCTTTTTTTTATATTACGACTTATCCATGAACGAACTTATCGATGTGACGAACCTAACTTAGAATAATAATCAGGCTGCACTTTCAATAGTGTTTGTTTCGTATGATAGATAGACTGGTATTCATACTCGTCTTAAGCAGTGCGTGGTTATCTGAGATCTGCCCCAAATACTTCCGAGTGATTGAGACTTCACCTTCTTCGACAATACGCACGTTTCTAATTCTCTTCATTTGTGGCGATGATGCTGCCGCACACACAATTTAAATAGAAATCGACACGCGAAGAAGTGAAGCGTGCATACAATAAAGTCCTGATAAAGCAGCCCTATTTCCAACCAAATGGCAGCCAATTCACATTATATTATAACATTACTTATGCCCCACTTTGTATCAATAGTGTTCATAAGTTCCTGTATCAATGTATACTCAAAATCTGGCAAAGCAGACTACACACACCCCAAGGGGTACAGACCCATAAGCCTCGCATTTTTTCTACTAAAGACCCTAGAGAGACTCTGTGATCGACACATCCGAGACAGACCTCTTCGGGCAAAGCCACGGTACTCCACAAACAACAGCATGCGTACTCCACAGGCAAATCAAAAGAATTCGCGCTGCACAGCGTGGTATCCAAAATTGAATGCGCAGTGGACCACAAATGCTCAGCACTGGCCGCCTTCATTGACATCCAGGGCGCCTGGCCGCCTTCATTGACATCCAGGGCGCCTTTGACAAAACCACGTTTAGGTGCAACGCAGACGGCACACTTTTTGTGCGATCGAGTCTGCGGCGCACAAAAAGTCTGCATCAGCACGGCCCTAGAGAGGCACAGTATAGACCCGTCCCTGAGCGGCTGGATTACCAATATGCTCAAACAAAGAGCTGTACAAGACTACAAGTGACCGTAAACGACACAACAAGGGCCATCGTGACATCGGACTTAATCAACTTCGGGAGGGAGGTGGGCTGGATGGAATAATCACCGACGGCTGCCATGGCCCACGCACAATGGTCCACTTGAAGGACTAAGCGGAAACCAAACCCATAACACATGTAGAACATAGAAGTTCCTGTATCGTCACGACATTATGTTGTGCTTGTGCCTTTTAAATCTGAAGTCTAAATGATTTCCGTGGTCAGCTGAGGCCACATCTGTACCAACCTACTTACAAAAAGAGACACATTAATTCCCGCTGGCAATCAATAGCATATACGACACTGTATAATTTACGCCCTCCTCCCCTCTCTTCAGCATTGTATTAATGCTGACAACTTCAAGAGTTTATGGTTATCCTGTCACATTATTATGAAAGTCGCCAGAGTCTGGACTCGTGTAGGTGAAGTTCACGTGTAATTAATGTTGCGTGCTTCCCCTTGTTTACTGGCACGACATGTGTCGTATCTTACCTTGTGTCATAGTAGCCATTGCTAGAAAACGGTGACATAAAACATCGTAAGAAATCGCATGTCCAATGTCATCTAGCAATAGCGCTCTACATTACTTCATTTACTGCCTACGACGCCCTCTCAAATAGAAGAGGCCTAAATCTAGGCCAATCCAAAGGCCAAGGTAAATCTGAGTCTAGGAAACTAGCATTTACATAATCATGTTTAAGTTTAAAGGTTTATTACTGATCGGTTTATAACATTAGCGTGATTTCCTGTTGTCCCCAGGCGGTGAAAAGAAGACTGAACCTGAGTGAGAGCAGTTCCGGCAGCCAGGGTCACGTGGTGCCCATGAAAGCCGACTTCAAAACGCCCAAACAGAAACGCGTGAAGGTTCTCACGCCCTACAGTCGACCGTCCAGTTCCATGAAAAAGTACACCGAACGTTCCAGGTACTTGTCTCAGTGAGAGGTAAATTTCCATTTTAGAGAGTAGTTTTTTCTGTAGTAAATAGCGGCTCGACTCGAATAAAGACTTCTATGGAGAAGAGTTCCAAGTTGTCGTGAAAATCGTGGGGAAAGCGCAAGCTATTTCGTGGCTACAGAACGAATAGGCGTGGCCGGATGTGTAATAGAATTGATTCTGAAGATCACGTACGAGTTACTTCAACATTAAGTGCAGCAGTTAAATTCACCCTCGGCATACTTGTTTCTGAACTCAAATGGCGGGCAATATTGGGAAACATAGTACAGTAAACAATAAAATACTGTAATGACGGATGAATCCAGAATACGCTGTGAACGGTGTGCTGGAAACGTCGACTCCTGTAGTTCAAAGCATCAATAAATCAGCTGGAAGACCATACGGATCATCGGACCATTACTCCGCCTGCCTCAAGTTACGCCCTTGTTTGCATAGGAACAGAAGCAAATCGAAGGAATCCCCTGCAAGTTATTAGAAAATAAAGAAAAACTAGTAATTTACTTATACATCTTTAATTTTCCTAAATATCATATTGTTTGTTACAGGTTTGACACATCATTAGGTTTACTCACAAAAAAGTTCGTTGCGTTGCTGAAGTCCTCGCCCAATGGCGTCCTAGACTTGAACATAGCAGCAGAACACTTATCGGTCCAAAAACGTCGTATCTACGACATCACAAACGTACTAGAGGGTATAGGAATATTAGAGAAGAGATCTAAAAATAATATACAATGGAAATATGGTGAGTGTGAGCTTCAGAAAATAATAAAGGCAACATTCGCTTTTATGTGTATTTTAGTTTAGAAATTGATTTTAACCCTTTGGTTTGAGCATATTTTACGTTATGAGCTGTGGAGAGTCGATAAAGTATTCCATGGATGGAAATTAAATGCATTCAATTGCTGATCTTTATTCCGGACCCCGGAATTACGAGACAAGATTTCTTCTATTCCAAACTCAAGCTTCATCAAAGTCGATTTGACATTATCTTCAATGAAACATACTTTTGGGAGCCTGAAAATAATCCTGAAGAAGTCCGATGGGAAAGATTCAACGGACGTACGACTACTTATGAAATTTTACCGTGGTGCTTGGAGTGTTCTGTAAAAAAGGGCTAAAAACGTCGGCGAAACATGCTTTGGATTCTGAGTTGAGTCCAATGCTGCTCTTGCAGCATACAATGCTGATACAACCTATTCATAATAATTTACGTAGAACAATAGGCGGGTCGAATCTCCACCTGGTTATTATAAAGCAGGTTGTTACTGTATATCAACTGTCACAAAGGGAAGGCTATACTTGAGACAGTGGGATTAGTGACCACAGGATGTTTTCAACGCTGGAGACGACGCTGCTTGTCTGACAATAAACATTATTTTAACTTGTTTGGTTATTCTGCCACCTGTTGGTCGTTCCCAGCAGTTATATGTGTTTGGAAGCTGAACTATGTATTTATTTTCAAATCAATTATAAGTTTTATGCGTCGTGGGAAGTCGTCGTTATAAACCAACAGATTCGAAGGTAAACAGTAATCAATATCAGATAAATTTGAGCTGTGATTGGGGTACAGAAAATGTGGAATGCATCATGTCTGTTGTTGCTCCAGTTTTGCTGCTAACATGGATAATGGAAGTTTAAAGTTGGAAGAATTTGAGTTCGATTCTCAGGACTTGCAATTCATTTTTGTTCTGATGCTCTCGGTAGCAGTTTAAGTGCTATTGCACCTGAAGATGACTTGGATTATATCGTGCGTGGGTCTTGAATCACGTCTTCATTGACATGTTATTACCACGGACTGTTGATTAGTGACATGTTCGAACGATAATAATTCTCTTTCTGGTAAAAAGAGAGGCCGGTGGCGTGACTGATGGTGCAAGATGCGACGGAGGCTCTCGGTCCCTGCGGTGAGTACGGGCGCAGTACAGTCGTGTTGTGCAGGCGTGGGCGCGGCGGGCGGCGCGGGCGGCGAGGCGGCGCGCGCGCGGCGGCTGCGGCGCGAGGTGCGCGGGCTGGCGGCGCGCGAGGCGCGCGTGTGCCGCGCGGTGGGCGTGGCCGAGCAGGCGCTGAGCGCGCTGTCGGCCGACCACGGCGCGCGCGCCTACATCACGTACGCCGACCTGCGCTCCATCCGGGACTTCCGTAACCAGACCGTCATACCCATCAAGGCGCCGCCCGACACGCGGCTCAGCGTTAGTTCACACTTACATAATTATATCTTTCTTATGTCCCTCGCATTTTTCTAGCTGTCGACGAAGTTCTCACTTGATGAGCCATGAACCACTCAAAAATACGCCTGGTTTAAAAAAATACAGAACCTCTAAGTTGCCTCATTTGTTTTAACTATAACTTTACTTTTTGATTAGTCTTAATTGCAGTGATAATAAATACATATGATATTATTTACCATCTTTGCAGGTACCCCATCCTGACGAGAAAGGCTTCATGATACATTTGAAGTCCATGTCGGGTGAAATCGAAGTTTACCTCTGTCCGAAAGAACGTCCTCCTTCGCCTGCTTCGTGTAAGTTCAATTCAAATATTGAAAGAGTCTGAAAGTATTACATACAATTGCACAGGATGTTTGATGATGATGCTTCATAAGTACTGCATCAAGGTTAACATAACAAAGTATTTTAATGAAATAATTATCTCATCCATCGCCAAATAGGGGCATAGAGCTAGCTGCTTGGGTTATTATTACACAACAGCATTTTGTGATCAGTTATCTGAATTGAGCAACCAAATCTGCAGGGACCACGCTCTTTGTCATTGTGTGTTTGCCATCATCGTTCAACCGTAAAACGTGCTGGTCATAATACTCCTCAAAGCAACATCACAAGGACTGGTCCTCTGCTTCTTGCGCCCAGGGGATTCCTTCGACTTTGAACAGGTCGTCTACTCGCCTTGTGGGGCCTATGCACGCTGCGCCATTCGAGAACTGTGTTCGCCAACATGTGCAGCTTATACAGGGTTATTTGTAAAACACCAGCAACCTCTTAAGAGGTAATTGTACTCATCATTATGACCAACTTTTACTATGGGATCAAACCTGAAATCGCGAAAAAAAAAATCAGCTGTTCCCTACATTTATCTTGGTCTATCTCGTCAAAATGTAGGGAATAGCTGATTTTTTTTTCGCGATTTCAGGTTTGGTCCCATAATAAAAGTTGTTCATAATGATGAGTACAATGACCTCTTAAGAGGTTGCTGGTGTTTTACAAATAACCCTGTATAGTAAAATTGACAGGAGACAATCCGACAGTATGACAACTTTGTAAGCTTTTATTCTTCTGTTTTATTAAACACTCATTGTGAAAATGTGAATTATTATGTATTTTTTTTGGGAAAAATGTTGCATTTTCAATAAAAATAAATAGGGCCCAGGTTTCCCGTAGGTTTTTCACTTGTTTTCAACACTGGCTAATGTTTGTTGTTGTTGTTGCAGCTAACGGCGCGCTGCCGGCCGACCCGCTGCTGGAAGACAACAAGGCTCTGCTGGCGCCACTCATAGCGCTGCTGCAGTCCAAGCCCTCCACCTCCATCACCGCTGACTTCACGTGAGTTTGTACTATACTTGTGCCATTTCATTAGACAAAATATCTATACTACTATACTAATATTTTAAAGCTGAAGAGTTTGTTTGGTTGAACGTAGCGCGTTCTCAGGAACCTGTAGTGTTATTCTGTAAAAATCTCACTGTGAAAACTTAGGTGAAGTGAGCTGTCACTCCACCTGATGTTAGGAATTCTCACTATTGATAGCTCACTTCACCTAAGTTATCACGGTGAGATTTTTACAGAATCGACCGGCTGGTTCGAATTGAAAAATATTTTTGTGTTGGATACACACGGCAGTACCTGTTCCAAAGTTAGGATAGGAGCCGGTTGACACGACGAGTTTTCGTGTCAATCGGCTCAATAATTAGTTTTCATGACTGAAAGAAAGTAAATAAATTTATTTGACCCACATTTAAGGCACACAATAAACATACAAATAAAACAGATGAAGCTTGTGAGTGTAGGCTGATGTATATGTTTTCTTGCAGGACGCCAATAAAACGCGAGCCCATGAGCTCGTGTTCGTCGTCGTCCATGGCAGTGTGCGCGCCGTGCGTCACGGACCCCACGCTGCCGCTGGGCGCGCTGGCCGCGCCGCACGCCGCGCACTCGCCGCACACGCCGCACACGCCTCACACGCCGCACACCAGCCATCACGAATCGCTCAGCACTCCTGACAGTCAGTATCATGACAAATTTATATATTTCCAGCGAGTTTCATCCCTGTTAGCTACTGTGTTTGTCAACAAAGGCTATCGGAATCAGTGAAATAGGTAGTGCTTACTGTTAGCACGGTGGCCGATCAAGTTGGTTGTTGTATCATAAACTTCACAAAACTGGCAGTTTTGCTAAAATGACAAGTTAGATGTTTATGCTACAATCTATTGGTGTCATAACCATGAATATTGTTGGCAGGCTTTACCATGTACTTCGCAGTACTCACTAAGAGTACATAGTAGGGTTATTGATGCCTTCTGACGATCCCCTGACACTACATGGCGAAACAAATGTATGTTCCACAGGCGGAGGCGCGCGAGGCCGTCTGCGCAACGCGTTGATAGCGGACAGCGACGACTTCGCGCCCATCATGGGAGGCGGGCGGTTTCAGCTGCAGACCGAGGACCAGGAGTCAGGTACGACATGTCGCTCACACTTCACACGCTCCATATATCATTATTTAGCCTTTTTTATTATATTTAAAAATTACTTATTTGATCACCACAGTCACAAATAAAAGACAGCACCCTAATTTTTTAACACACTGGCCCCGATTCTGTTGTTCACAAACTAAACTAAATTTAAGTTCAATGCATCTTTTTCTTTCTATTTCAATATGAAAAGGACAGAAGATAAATATTAGTTTATTCCCGTCAAAATAGCTAATCCATAGACAAGTTTAGACGTGATTAAAAAATTGGCTACTAAAAATACGTCAATTTACGTCAGGCGCTGACTGATTTGACTGGACTAAACTAATATTTATCTTCTGTCCTTTTCATAATGAAATAGAAAGAAAAAGATGCACTGAACTTAAATTTAGTTTAGTTTGTGAACAACAGAATCGGCGCCACTATCAATCAAAATCTGAATCATTTTGAAGGATATTGCTAATCCATTGATTGCTTCATATGTTCGAATTTGTCTGCTGAATTATGTAAATAACGCAATGAATGTTGTTGAACTGTCAAAATGAAAGCCATTGTACTATTAGTGTGTTACGTAATTACCCCGCAGATCAATTTGTACCCACAACATGCTACGGCCCCGATTGAAATACGGAGATTGTAGCGTACTGGGCAGTCTGGTTTTGCTTCTATTTTTGATGATGGGGGTCAAAAAGCTCACTCGGTTCCTGTTTTACTTTCGGGTTTTGCTTATTCTTGCAAAATATCAAAGCAGTCCACTGCAATGGTTTTTGTGAAACCTTTTTTTAAAAGGCTTCACAAAAAAAGGTTTCTAAAAGGTTTTCAAAAGGTTTCTTTTGCCATCAACAAATGTTTCTGTTGTACACATACAGGTTGCAATTTTATTCACAGGTCCCAGGTATAAGATCATATTTTTTCAGTATTTTGACATGATAGATTGATACCTTAACTTGCTTGTAACAACAGACACACCTTGCGGTGACTATCAATATTAATGTTATTATTTCGCAATATTATATTGATAAATCATTATCAATGGTGACAATAACTGATAACAATAACTCCCAGTTAATTTAATTTAATATGTTGTCTAATCTTATGGTAACTTATATTCAGTTTATTTTGGTGAACCAATTATTACATCTAACATAAATATTGACGGCAACTGACCCCTGATCAGAGACTAGGCCACAATCTGTCTCCGATGACGATCCGTAACGCGCTGTCAATTTTCATAGAAGCTGTTGAGATTGGCTCAACATAATAACAAAAATTAATCAAATAAGTTATCAGGAGATTTTACAGCAAATTAGTAACCGGGAGTTACTTTTTGCCATTTCAATATTAAGGTATCAATTTAACAAATAAAACAATGATAACCATGTTCAATGAGAGTCTAACCTTTACTTATATTTCACAAAGTCATGGGTATGCTAAGTCACGCTATAGGCAAGCGGGCTCAGGAGGGAGAGCGCACGTCTCGTGGCTAGCACTTTGGCTGTGAACTGTGTGTCGCAGTCACATCACAGTCAGAGTTCTAGCTACGCGGCCGTGCGGCGCGGCGCGAGGACTCACCACATTAGATATAAGTCATACGGCAGCGGGATTCACTAGGTTGGTTGTTAATTTATTTACCGACACATATAAAAGCGGTGCGACGTAGCAACGCAAAATCTATGGACATTTCCTTAAAGTAACGCTTCGGTTAAGGTCGTCGGTTTTTGTGATGCGATTTTGCAATGCTTTTGTGTGTGTTGGCCCTAACTGATTCACTGTGTACGGAAACACGATGGGCTTATGTTAGTAAAGGAATGCGTCATCGTAAAAAAAATTGTACAGAAATTCTACATTTCTGGTAATAAGTTTTTAATTTCTTTCAGTCTATTGATTTAGCCTATATCTAGCTAGAGCTCTAGCAAGATACAGGCTGAAACTTCCAAGTAACAGAACCTTCACTTTCACATCCAAATTTACGGTTTTGCCATTCCAATTTATTGAAAAGAGTATTTGTTCGTCGTGTTTCCTAATATTGTCATCCATGTACGAATATGTGTCATAATGTAACATACCACCGACATGCATGCTTGTCCATCACGGTGCTCACGTCATCATCATAAATGCTTCACTAACTATGTTAACTGTCTCGATACTGCGTCAGAGGGAGAAAGGAATTGTGTTCCATGTTCCGGTCTCTCAAATAATGTATGTGGTTTTTGAACTGTATTAAAACAGACTCTGTCGGGCATTGACTAGACTAAACGTTAGGTATTGCCATCCTTTACGCCCATAAAAACAGGTTAAAAAAAAAACAAAATGTCAATTTGTCTATTTTTTCGTCGACAAAACCCGTTTCTATGGGGGACATGCTACGCGTGCAGATGGATAAAGAAAGAGGCGGATGACAATTAGGGCTGTAAAATTAGGTACCACATTATTACTAACACATCTAAACAGGCTGAAGTTTTACACGAAACTTGTACATCATTGCCGAAGTTCCCCCGTCTATTTCTGCCTGTTAGTATGCGGTACCAAAAGTTTAGTTTAATTTAGCTATGCTCAACAGAGTCGTTAATATTAACATTGTAACAGAAATGGTGATTATCCAAGGTGATTCGGCCTTGTAAAGGGTATTATGTTGCTCACTTTTTCGTCATTTCTGTCGCTGTGTTGTTGAGTTTTGGATTTGGATTAAACTGGTTTTTGTATTGTGTAAATAATTTGCTGCAACGTCTATTAACATTCCAAGAGATTTCCGAAACATACTAAGTGTTACGATTTTTTCAAAGTTTTTTTTTTATTGTAAATATGTCAACTTGGTGCATGCTCACATCGCGTCACGAGCAATCTGCTAAACGTTGGCACGCATTTTCACGTGAGGAAAGACAAAAATAGTGGTCGGGTTCCTAAATCAAAAACATATTGAAAGTTAATAATTAAATAACTACTTACGTCAATAATTACTAAAAAGTTTACACCCGCGATAACCTACTGTAACAGTATTGTTACCTCGTTGATGTTATGTGAGCATCCCCAGCGGAGTGCTTGCAGCGGTCCACGATCGGTGCGGAGGCGTCGGCCGCGGTGCGGGCGCGGGCGGCCGCGAGCTGTATCCCGTGCGGCTCCAGTGCGCATGTAGCACCATGGGATTCAGCTCACGGACGCTCGCCACTAACAGCCAACTCATCTACTAACTCCACAGACAACCATCGCCAATGTAACAACGCTCTCATGTCTAACTATGTTTGCACTGTGTTCTAACCTTCGCAAAACGTCGTTTCATTCACTCACACTCTTTTCACCGTCACCACCATTCACAAGGATCTTGGGATATGCTTCTGTTTAATTTAATTAGTCTCAAAACAATTTAAAACGACGTTTATCGAAGACCTGACATACTCATATTGAATGAAAAATAACGCTACAGTAAAATAACTTTATTGTGGTTTTACATTATTGTTCAAAATGGGTAGTTCAATTTTAAATTGACAAGCAAAAATAGACAACCTTTGGACTATTTTCGTTTGAAAACTTTTACTTACATGCGATATTCATGCAACGCGCTCGCTTTGTTAGGGGTAAGGGAATTCCATCACTAATATTTCATTCACAAGCTTAAAACAGTCTGAGGCGAATCCCGTGTGGCCATAAACTGGACTCACGCTCTGTGGCCAGTTAATCCCGCACGAGACGCGGGATGCAAGACGGTCCGTACAATTCTTGTAGCACTTGAATGTCTTCATACAACTGCTACGAAGATTATGCGAACCGTTCCGCGTCTTGCGCGTGATTCGCTTAAGTGTGAGTCCAGCTTAATAACCAGCTTTCATGGGCGTCAGGATGCGTGCGCGTTGCAAGAAGTATAGCAGCAAATTTTTTCCTTCGCCTCTGCTTCGCCTGTCAAAATCCAATAACGCTTGCTCTCATTGTCCGTCTGTTTGTACAGATTTTGCAGGTGATGTCGAGGTGGGGGGGCGTGTTTGAAACTAATTTTGTAAATAATCTGAGAAATAATGAATTTGTAAAATATTAATTTCATTTGATGTTGAAGTGGGCACACGTGATATTCATGTTAGGAGTATGTAATGTATATCCTAGGCGCGCTCATGTCATTCATCGTCCGGTCGGGTTTATACTACACTAAACCCGATTGTTTTTATATCTGATTGATATTGTAGTCGGTGGATGGAGCTTGTGCGCGCCTACCCTTGATTCTTTAAATTTTTCGACATTCATCATGGAATTTTGTAGTAATTTTGATAATTTTCAATTTATACAAAATGTAATAATTTGTTTAATCTTTTCAGTGTGCAATTGCGATATGAGAATACTAACTCGGTGACAACATTATGGTACTATACTGACATGACTGTCGTCCCGTGGCATTTCAGAACCGCTGGAGCTGGAGCCGTTCCTCGCGCTGGAGCCGCCCATGTCGGCTACGGACTACGGGTTCTGCCTCGACCACGACGAGGGGCTGGCGGAGCTGTTCGACTTCGAGTTCTAGTGGCGCGCGCATGCGTGCCCGCGTCGCGCCCGTGTCGGCGCCGCCCACGCGCCCGCGCCGGCCCGCTCGCCTGCTGCGTGCGTCGCACTCGTAGTGCTGAGCTGTACTCGCTGCCGGCTGCACTCGGCTCAACGTCACTGCAGTTGTTTAGGGTTTCAAATGAGCTCTGTGCGCGAGTTGTGACAACCGCTCCAGGTATTGGGACGGGTGCGACCCGCTCTCAAGCCTTGAACATTTGACGCGAGGTCGGGACAACTGTAGTCTTGTTTACAGAACACTCTCACGGTTTACATACGTTTTGCTTATGATTGTGTTGCGGGCAATATTGTGTTGAACATTTAGCTTTTATTTTAGGCGCAGCAGAATTATAATACTTTGTAGAGGCATGCACTGGTTGCTCCAATTACTACGCAGGTCGGTAGACTGGCAACGGCCGCAGAAGCGCTAGGATAAATTAAGCAATACCTGACGCCATTTACTAGTGTTTTTGATGAATATTTTTAAAGTTTATTTCGTTACGTCGCGTATGATAATGATGCCATTTTATTTACGGGTATAACACTGTCATCATGTTGAGCTTGTTTTTTTGTTTATCCGATTGCTTTTGACTAGACTAGGAAATCACTATTTACTTATGCGCCTTGAAATAAACAAACGCGCTCAAAGGCAGCGTCTGTACGATCATGAGCGTGAACGAAGCATTTGTCAGACGAGAGCGCGTCTATAGGCACTTTTAGGACTTGGAACAAGAAATTGGTTCCACAATAACTTGTAAGTAGGTAATGAGTAGTTCGCCCACACAGGCTGTGTTCTAAAGTTCTGAGGAATGCATTTGTTTTGAATCACGAAGATGTGTGAGTCATTCTTAATGCGAAACGCAGAAGTGTTAGCCGCAGCCTGTATGCGAGCTATAAGAAATATAAATAAACTGACACTGGATCCCATTTACACTTGTACCTTTACGAAAGTCAAGTAAAATATGAGAGTGTTCTGTAAAAGCAATAATGCGTAGTAATGAACATTGAAAACCGCGCTATTAGTTAGTTTTTAAAATTGATTTCAACCTAAATTATTTAGTTGGATTATTTGTGACGTAGATGTCGAATACTTAACTAATGCTCCGTTCTATGGGACTGTAGCCGGCGCATGCTGTTATGATAGGATAGTTTATAGCAGATCATTGAGGTTCCGGATTTAACTGAGAATGTTGTGCAAGTTATAGAGAAGGAACTAACCTAATGTAAGTAATTCAAACTTCTTATGAAAATTAAACAAATTGCAACAGGTACATTTTCAATTTGACTGTTGCAGACTCCATAATTATTAGTTGTGCAGTATTCTCAATTATCGTCAGGTCTATAAGTTCATCAGTTTACTAAACACCGTTGACAATAACAGACAACCTCAAACAACCCAATCTGAAAAACATGGTGCTAATTTCATTTCTTCATCTATTACCGCCGACTATAGTCCCACATTACTGTTTAATAAACTGAACGCTTATAATGAAAATGTTCCTTGATGGTTATGTAATTGATTTTTTTGTGTATTGGCATGTTGCGTTGGGTTTTGACGAGCACTGCTTGTCTTCCACTGTCTGAGAACACGTGGTCAGTATCTGATGGGGGCGCATACTACAGATACAACGCCTTAAGACTTTATAGAACTTTGTAAATATTACACATGCCAAGTTTTTTTATGCGATCTCTATAGTTTGTTTTTCACATGTACGTAGGAGAAACTAGAATTTGTAGTATGCGTCCGTGCACACACGTTGTTGCGAGCACATAGTGTAGGTTGTGTCGTGTCGCAGAGTGTGGGGCGGCGCTCGAGCGCTCGGAGTGCTCGCAGCGCTCGCAGTGCTCGCAGTGCTCGCAGAGCTCGCAGAGCTCGCGTGCTCGCGTGCTCGCGTGCTGCAGTGCTCGCCCGCTGCGCGCTCGTGTACAGTGTCGCTCAAATCAGAGGGGCGCGGGCGGGCGCGCCGTGTACATATTACACACTAATGAACGGTGATATCTTAGCGGCCTTCGATTTTACTTGTAAAGCTAGCTCTAGTGTTCCATACGTCATACGTTCACGTTAGGCCTGTCGTTTGCGTATTGCACATTGTTCCGTTAACAATATAACTGATTTGCCAAATATTTAGTTAATACCTGAGTTTGTCATTTAAGTTTCATTATGGGTTCGTTTAGTTGTCATTGTAAATAGTGGAGGCAGGGTGGGCGCGCGGCGAACGTCAACATTATGATTTCGACAAATATAATTTTGAATGTTTAAGTACAAAGTGCGATGCCGTGACAGCCGTCTTACCGTAATGTAAGTACATTACTCGAACACGTTGGCACGCCTCCGCTCTGCCGATTTTGAATAGTGTACAGCACAAATGTCATTGTAAAAAAACCTATTAATAAGTGCATATCAAAATAATTTTAATGTTAGAGTTAATTTGGAGAAGTGTGTGAGCGGCTTGAGTGAGGGAGGCGCGGAGTGTCGGACACAGGCAGGCGGAACCTGGTTGCAATACTAGTACACGTAGTACGAACGAGGGCGAAATCATTGTTTTAACGTTTAGTTCTCATGTTACATTAGGAACATTCCGTGCCCTTGTAACAACAAACACAAGATCCCGCGTCTTCCAGGCATTTGTACATATTTAGATTTCGATGCATTCACGAGATTAGACTGAGAACGTGGATTTTAAATATCACGTTACTCGATCAACAACAATAACTGCACGTCGGTGTACGCAAACTGTTCACGTCAGAGATGTTCATCGACAAGGGCGCGGAACTCTGGCCACCAATTGTGAACATGCGACTACGTCCCGCCAGACTACCCGCTAATAGTATTAAATCACTAATATGTTTATTTATAAAATTATTTGTTATGGGTAAGCTTATGTTCCGAGATACGATTTTATTTCACCACATCTGTACAGTACCTCAGCTCTGTTGTGGTAAATCATTTTAATAAAATGAAATCTTACTACAAATGAATTTTTAAAATTTTTCGTTTCAAGATCGTTTTCATTAAGTTTTATTTCGGTTTGATAGGATATTATTTTGTTCGTTTTAAATATTGTTTCCGTACAAAGCAAACTCTGTTGAATACCTTTTTTAAATCATACCATTGAAACAGAATTTGCTTTTAGCGGCGCTCGTGAAGTACCTTATTCTAAAGTGTTTGATAACTGCAAGATACTTTAAGTTACCTCATGTTATGTTCCTTAAACATCGTCGAAAGTCGATGGTAATGTAATATCATCAAGTGCGTTGATATAACACATTGATACTGCGTAGTAAACTATCGCTTGATAGTTGCTGAACATGGGTACCTGAGTGTCGATTTTTGAGGAACACATGCAATCATTGAGTAGGTTGCTAGTCGCCTATACAAACATTTTGTTCGGCATGGCGCCGCCTCTTGCAAGAGGTGGCGTTTTTATTTTTAAATTAAATTGTTTACGACACAAATTCTGGGGCCAAACGTACGAGAAAAAGAAGTACAAATTATAAACGAAAATTTTCTCGTAATTTAGTTAAGGTTTTACGCTACTTCCATTGTTGACATCGATCGATGTTTTGCTCTTAAACGAATGATTTAATAAAATCATACGGAGCCATTGTAATTAACACGCATTACACTGTGTAATGTCAGCTCAGGTTTGACTCTATTATTTTCATCCGGAGCTTTGTAACTTTTTGGAATTATTTATTGTAGTCGCGCATGTCTGGAATCAGTATATCTAAAATATTATTTGGTGTTATTTATGAAATTCAGGCAGTCTACACCCCGTATTACAGAACTTTCCTCTAGACTCGAGCATTACTTAAAACTAGTTTAGCAGCCATTTGATTAGTTGAAACTAGTTTTAAGTAATGCATTTAATGAGTTTTGAGTGACGTTCTGTAATACGGGACTATGAGTGCTATTTATCTGGCGTCCGTTTTATGAAATCACTTGTTTACATAACTGAATCTAATTAGTGGTAGATCGAAAAGGTTATGTTCACCACCATTTAAATGACCCCCGTAAAATAGATACTTTATATTTATGTACTCTAGTAGACTGCCATATCAATCAATCTGATAATTTGTTAAGATAAACTCATAATGTTACGCTTATACAATAGCTGTCAGTATTTTTATAGTTCATTTCAATTTCAATACATTGGAATATACTCATTACTTGTTCCCACTCCGCGTCGATAGTTTGATGAGGATCTCAAGTTAAAAATGTTTGTATTGTTTGTATAAGTTAATGTGTGAGACTATCGACGTGGGGCGCAACTGTTACAACGATTTTAGTCCGTACATAATAACGTCAGCTCGACGGTCCACAGGGTCCTAATGTAGTATTTCAATACAGACAATATTAAAGTTAATTGGAACTTCACATTGGAGGGGCGACGCGCGACGTAGGCCCGCTGTCTTCAATGTTGTCTTCACACGAGTCATGCGGGATACACAGATATCATTAGTAGTATTCTATCTTAGTTTCTCTCTGTAGAAGTACTTATTATTTTTTTTGTAGAAATCTGCGAGGTAGCCTAGTGTGAACATTGTCAATGAACGGGTTGTAACCAGGCAAGTTTCAGTTTGCTCGTAGATGCAAACTTAGTGCTGTTATATGAAATTTGAGACTTTTTGACGGCATGTTTTTGTGTAATACTTTATCTGGTTTTTTAATAAAACAAATTGAAGGTGCAATGTTATAGATATGTATTTATAGTGTGCGTGTGAGCGCGGGAGGGACGCGGGGAGCGGAGGGACGCTCAGAGTAACGATACGCTTGTTTGCGCCGTTTGTTGTTGGTGTGAAGCCTGTTTGATTTGTATTCATTTGTGTTGAAAGACTGAGGTTGATTATTCCAGTTTCGACGAACGTGCGAGTTATTTGTTGATTGAATTTAAATATAAAGTCATATATATAGTTAGGTTATATTTTTTAATAAATATAATATTGAGATATGTAATATATTTCTGTCTTTTCTTTCGTATTTACCTGAACCCAGACAAAATTAAATTCCTGAGTTGAGCATTGGTGACTAGTTTTATTTTTATTGAATCTGTTAAAAAAAAAAAAAAAAATTAATGCCGAAAGTTATTTTGACTGTATATGACTAAAAATAACCCTTAATATAAGGTGATGCATATTATAACTTAAAACATCATTCATATTTACAAACTGGCACTTATAAAATTCAACACTTAAAAATAGAGGTCGGTCAATCTCTAATGAAGTTATCAATGGGGAAGTCCTTGAAGGAGTGGCTCCAGATATCTGTGAAGCCTGTGCTGACCAGGTCGTTGATGAGCGGCCTGATTACTGCGAAGCCTGGCTTCCATGTGGCATTTATCAGACGGTCCAACATACGCTCTGAAAACGACAACCCTGATAAATATTTGCTATATTCTTTTCTAATTTATGTCAATATTTTATCTTATAAAAAGGGATTTATCTGTTGTTCTATGCTACAAATAAGATAAAACTAACAAAATAAGCAATTTATTTATCTATTTATTTCAGGCATCAAGGCCCATATAAATACATACAATACAATATAAAATAACTTAAAAATACTATAAATACATACACTTTTATCATTACACTAAAAAAAACTAACACACACGAAGTGTCTGCGTCGTGTTTCGCTGACTGGTGTCATGTAGCCGGCCACGAAACCGACGGTACATAACACCCTGCGGCCAGAACTCTTCCTTGAGGAACTTCTCGAGATGATGTGTCGGAACACGCACCACGAACGACTTGAAGTTCGTGTTGTGACGCGACTCCAACTTCTCGACCCTCAAAGTCCAGTTGGTCTTCACACGCATGTACTCCACGATCTCCTCAACCTTCGTGGAGTGGAAATAAGCAATGGTGCGGTAATAATGATGTTGTGACTACCCAATGACTATTCCTCCACAGACTACAAATTCTACTATGGTGTAAACTACATTCATGCAAGGTCCCAATCTACTCACTACTCTAAAAAGACGTGTCTAAAATTATCTTACGCATATAAGTACCGAGTATTCCGTTGCCCCTGACCAGGTTGCCCACGTGGATCTCCATGTCCCCGATGTGATCGACCTCTACATGGACATCTACTCCTGTACCGTTACGCTTGATGCGCGTCGTCTGGGAGTAGTCACGCAATGTTAGGTTCCAGGTACCGGAGCGCAGGACGCCTAGACCGAAGGCATCGCCCTGGAAACAGTATAAATGTTGGTACATGTAATTTGGTAAAGAATTTACAGGTTGATATTTTTATCTAGTTCGAACTAAAAAGCTGTTTAATTGCACATACAGAGGGACTTCGATAAGGTGCAATGAGTATCTACAAGCGTGGGTAGCGTGAGAAGTTACGATTATAGCACATATAATACAAAATTATGTAGGTATCTGGTATTGCATCCGCCGATTATTTTAATCTTGATTCTAGAGCCCTTGGGTGGGCTATATCGTGAATGGCCTAGTATATTGCGCCCCGGGGCAATATCATGTAAATGGATCAGATCTACTTAGTTTGGCTGAACAGGAATATAGCAATTTACCTTAAATTCGTAGTCGCCGTTGAGCCATTTTTCTGGGAAGTACTGTGAGTAAACTATGCGCTGGTTCTCCCAATCGGTCCTGTAAAAAGTAATTATATCTAAAATCTACCTTTGCGTAACGTTACAGGCATTACATAGTTTAGTTCCTAGTTTGTTCACGTGGCGCTGTTAACAATTTCTAATAAAAATCGTGGAGATCATTCGTATTCCACGACGCGGACGATGACAACAATTTATATTTTACTTAATTTCCGTCGGACAGGTACAGAGTACATGAACTATAGTGAAAACGGTGAAACTAACTTGTATTTAGTGACGGTGGACTGTGACCATCCTCTTTCGAATACGCTGGTTAGTGTGAGCGTGTATCCGATGCCATTGATAGCGCGCGTCTGTTTGATTTCGCGCGCAAAGTGTGGATCGAACGGCGCCACACCCATCTCTGGGATACCTGCAAAATGTGAAAACATTTTGTGATCTACTACTTTCCAAGTGAATAGAGAATTATAAATATCAGATTGTCCATAAAAGGTTAAGCAGGTTGTTGACCTACCTAAGGGTTGTTTAGTAGGTTTGCAGAAATATCTAAATATGTTTTATCAAAACCTAGATACTATTTAAGTATATCAGCTCATTTTAATTTCAAATATTATAAAAATAGACATAATTGTGCCACACAATAAGCTTTCGTAGTTGTTATTGTTAGGATATGCGTAGACATCCCTGCATGAGGTTTTTATTTGAACTCAAGCTCAAGCGATCAATCTTGACAGCAAGCGTAAGTTTTGAGCTGTTAACAATTTCTAATAAAAATTGGGCAAGTGTGTTTTCTCAAAATCAACCATCCTTCTACGGAGTTCTACCTACTTGAGTAGAGTACATGTGTTGAGGTGTAGGTACAGAGGCCAGCACATCAAGCTACCCCAATCTGTCAGATTTTCCCAATTGAATATAAACCTTATTCCTTTGTACTAAAGTTGAAAATCTATCAAAAAAATTTGACAGCTTAGGGTAGGTTGACCTGCTGGCGTCTGTACTTATGTATGCTATGGGAGTGTGTCGTACTTACCTACTTTGAAAAAGGGTCGCACCTTGTTAAAAGCTCTTTTTATGCAGCCATCGAAATCTGGGGACGTTTTCTTACACGTTGCGAATATTCTTTCTGAAACATAATAAGTAGGTATAGGTCTTAGGGTCAGTTCACACCGAGACGCGACGCGACGTGACTATGCTGGAAGAGGCCAGTGATTTCGCGCTGCGCCGCGCGCCGCCGCGAGACGCATCGCAACGTCGCGATGCGCATCGTAAAATCGTTGGCAACACGATGCAGCAAGACGCCTCGCTGCGAAGCGAGACGCCGCGCGGCGCAGCTAGACGCCGCGCGGCGCAGCTAGACGCCGCGCGGCGCAGTGGGACGTATCTACATTCGCTACGTGCTCCCGCCCCGCCCCGCGTCCACCCGCCTCGCGCCGTCGCGCTGCGCCGCGCGTACCGGCGAAGTACCGCTGCGTCGCGATGCGTCGCTCTACGCCGCGAGGCGTCACGAGGCGCAGCGCTGCACCGCGCAACGTATTCTGAACTCTCGCAATGCAATGTGTACCTTTTCGTGTAGAAAATAAAGTATATTTTGAGTCACACTTTTAAAGTTTGCGCGCAGCGTCGCGTCGCGTCGCGTCTCGGTGTGAACTGACCCTTAGGGCCAGCGCAGACAGAAGGAGCGCAGCGGAGAAGATTTTATTAAGGCACTCGAAAATCAACTTTAAAATTACTGAAATAAACGCGCGCGTGCATTCCCGCGTATTCTCTATAGGAATAATTCTCGCGCGGTCTCGGGCATTTACTGACGGATCGCGTTCGCGCGCCGCAGGCGCCGACTCGACACCGCGCGCGCGCGGGGCTTCCCGCGTATCCTCGAGGACGCGCGAGCATTTTATATCAGGTTCAAGCATATACGCACTTATTATTATTATTATGAGCCTGTTATGTCCCACTGTAGGGCAAAGGCCTCCCTTCCGTTTTTCCATATTCTCCTGTCTCTTGCTACATCGGGCCAATCCTTTAAATAGGCGTCCAATTCGTCACGCCATCTCATATACGCACTTTATAACCATAATTTTAAAGTTGATTTTCGAGTGCCATAATAAAATCCTCTCCGCTGCGCTCCTCTCTGTCTGCGCTGACCCTTAGACATGAGCTGGGGGTTTCCTGCGGAATCAACCCTCTCCGAGTATAGCTTATGCCAGGGATGGAAAGCCAATGGAACGCGTGCCATTGGTACAATGTTCTCATTGCTGGGACATAAACCTCCTCTCTGAGAGGGACTGGGCCATAATCCACCACGCGGGCCCAGTTCGGGTTGGATGTCACATGTTTTCGAATTTTTGGTTCTAGAACATGCCTAGATTTCCTCACGATGTTTTCCTTCGCCGTTTTGAGAGCAGTGGAGATGAAATCATTTACACAAAGCAAAATGCCTGTTTGGGTTCGAACCAACGACCTACAAACTCGTTGTCCGTTACCACTGGGCCACCACTGCTCACCTCCATCACAAATAAACATTTAACATTTATTTATTATTATTATTTATTTTTTATTATTTATTTATTTTTTATTTATTTATTTTTAAACGTATTTTTTTCTTAAAAAAAGTAAAAATAACCGGTCAAGTGCGAGTCAGACTCGCGCACCGAGGGTTCCGTACAAAGTATGTAGGTATGTAACTACAAATTTATGGTTTTCGGATTTTTTCCTTTACATGTGCTAAGTACATGATCTTGATTCTTGCCAAATTTCATGATTCTAAGTCAACGGGAAGTAGGTACGCTATTTTGATTCCCTTGAGAGTGTCGAAATATACGGTTTTTGCGGCATAAACGGCCGCATCTTTTTTTACGTTAGCTTAGAAGTTTGATTTTTTCACAGCTTCAAGCGACCGCAAACTTGAAATATAATTTCAACTCGATACCTACCTCCACGCGTTCCCAAGATAAAGGGTCTTGACAGACAGACGGACGGACGGACAACAAAGTGATTCTATAAGGGTTCCGTTTTTTCCTTTTGACGTACTGAACCCTAGAAAACAGCAATAATTCGAATATCTTAAACGGTTCAGTGGAACGGCATATGGATTATAAAGCATGTTACCGTAAGTATAGCTATTACAATTTCTACTCGTCTAAATATAGACACAATTGGTGTTGCAAAATGCTATCAAACAACATTGTTTATAAAAAAATCGACACCAAACCAAATCGTTGCTAAATACATATCTAGGACAGATTGCAGTGTTAAATAGCGAGAAACAATCTACAAATGCAGAACAAGATTGTATATTTTAATTAACATACCAGAGCGTACATATCAACCATGTTTTTTTTTTCTTAAACATATAATTTAATGATCAGCAGTTGAAGCTGCATAATCTGTTGCTACAGTTTCTGCAACGAAACTTGAACCAATAAAATTGGCTGTTTTGGAATTGTTACGCGTATTCCAAAACTTGTTTGGTCTTAAAGAAAGTAAACTTTTATATACCTACCTACTCATAATGGAATTACATGACAATGAGATCGGACTTCTAAAATCAATATGTTTCATGAAAAAATAATATCTGTTCTAATTTGCTTTACTTAGGTAAAAAAAAATCCCTTTTAAATTCACTTAGGTAAGTACCTTCTTATTAGCTTAAAAAAATCCAGCTTATCTTGTAGGTAAGTATCGAAGGCTTCTAAAGTTAGAACAATTTAGGCTACCAATATAGCAACTTGTTCTAACTTTAGAAGCCTAACTATTAAGTTACAACTAAAAATTAATGGCATTTCGAAACAAAAGTAAATACCTAGAGGTGCTATATGGGATACCTTTGTAGGTATATTAAAAATCACATAATGTGAAATACTACTTTTGTAATTGCTATGCGAACATAACAGAGAATCGTTTATTATTATTATACAATTGTAATTTAATGTGAGATGCATTTAACACACCTATTGTTCATAACTCATGTTCTATTTATAAGTTTATGGTCAGTAAGATCGACGTAACTCATCATTTACTGCACACTCCTTGATTTATGTAAGCATTTTTCGAAGAAATCTCTTTGGATCAGAAAACAAATGAGTTGAAAATAATAAAATAACAGCCTACGTTTAAATGGTCCGTTCTCAGCTGATGAAATTATGATTAAATCATATATTTTTTGTAATCTAAGCCCAACCTACTGAGGCCCTTGGCCCAGAAGAAATGCCGCATTATTAGCCAAACGCTCATGTCACCTTGGATGCTCTTTGCGTCACTGTTTGTTGATGCTCTGTGAGCAACGCATGCTGCCATCTTGCTCAATGCATCCGTTACGAAAAGTTAGCGTTTCATATGGTTTCATATATCTGTCGACATGATACTTGGATTCTGTGTTGGTGACCTTTTAACCTGTGTCTAGAGAAATATCGTTGTTTATTGATTAAGTTTGAGATTAGGTAACATTATGGCAAAATACGAATAATTTGGAAGGCGGTATTGCTGTTCTGAATCGCAGTCATGATGCTAGGATCGTATCCTGTTATGTCCACAAATAGGATAGTTTTTCTTACTGAACGAATGGTTTTTCAGAAAAAGCTTTGGCGCTTCTCATAATCTGCTTTGGCACGAATTGTTTTGGGGTTCATACGGCACCCTAATTGCGTAACACACTATTACTCTCAATTTGAATCATTTTGAAGCTTATTGCTAATCCATTGCTCCTTACACGTTCGAAAAGTGTGTCTACTCAACAACGTAAATAACGCAATGAATGTTGTTGAACTGTCAAAATGAAACCGATTGCTACTGATAGTGTGTTACGCAATTACCCTGCGGGTCGTGTGCTCATCGCTCATTGCACGACCATGCCTTTTGTCCATTGATGTTATAGCAGTTTACGGTCTTACGGTCTATGAACCGACTACCAGCAAGTTGTGTGCTGAATATTTTGTCAGAAAACAGTACCTACGAGCTGTAGCAGCCTAAGCTAGATATTAATATAACTTAGCACACACAACGGCAACAACAATCAAATAGCCTCCTGTATCTTTTCAAGACAACCAATACTTACCGAAAGGCCACATAACGCCGAACAATAACATGCATACATTAAAACGATCGTTCTAATAGCATGGTATATCTTACACCAGTCATTAAACTTTTATAGCTCGCGGCGATATTCTGCAATATTGCACAACACTCACGTAACCGGTAATGTATCCGTACCAACACTATCGACCGCGGTTATGGTTGCTATACCATTACGAACCCATTAATGGTGCACCTGCTTCTATGTCAAGGAGTCTTCGGCAAAGAGGAAAGAATAGAAGGCCTTTAGACCTCTTGTGGCGAAGCCTAAAGGTCTCTACAGCGGGGTAATTGCACAACACACTATCAGTAGCAATGGTAATTTTGACAGTACAACAACATTCATTGCGTTATTTACGTTGTTGAGCAGACAGATTTTTCGGACATATGAAGCAATGGTTTAGCAATATCCTTCAAAATGATTCAGATTGAGATTGATAGTGTGTTGCGTAATTAGGCTGCAGTTTTATTGTAGTTTCTATACTTATTCACTGAGCATTTAATTTTGATCTAATGTCAGTAGAAATATCATTGTCTAAATTTTCGAGAATTTAAAGAAGGATTGTTAATTAATAACAATCAGTCTTTAGAGGATACTATTAAGATAAGCGAGACTATTGTGTTGTTGTGGTGCCAACTGACAATAACCGTATTTCTCTTACGCTACGGCTACATTCCTACAAGTTCGCGAGCTCTCGTTCGCATACCGCTCGACGTCTCGCTGTATAACAGAGAGCGCGCAAAGTGTAGTTCGCGTTATCGCGACAATGTAGCCGTAGCATTACGAAAACTTGTAGGTAGCAGATAACTATCAAAATGCTATCAATTCAAACAAACTTGCATAATATTTGCCAAAAGTAAGTCAGCTTATACTTACCTATAAGTTATATAACTACGTAGCAAAATGTTACTACTAAATCAAATCGAGAATTTTGATAACGAATGTTTCTGGGGTCACGGTAGTGCCCCCGTCAAGACGAGCCAAGCGAAGCGCAAGGGCACTACTTACTTTTTCTCGAAGCGCTTCGTCGTTTTTTTGAACCGTCATAACATGGGTTTGGATTATACCAGACAAACAAAATTCTCGGGATATGATGTCAATAGTGGACTTATTTAACCTACAAAGTTTCAATTGCATAACTCTTATACTTTAGATTTTATTGATATCTAAAAAACTCCGATTTCGTCACTGACTCACTGATGATCATATCAAAATTCTTAGGGTACTTCCTGAAGTCCTAGAAAGCCGAAATTCGGTGTGTAAATTGACCCTTTAGCTCGGGAACGCGTGGAGGTATCGAGTTGGAATTAAAACCATACAATCAAATCGGGCCCTTGAAACTGTGAAAAAAACAAACTTCTAAGTTAATGTAAAAAAAAGATACGGCCGTTTATGCCGCAAAAAACGTATTTTCGACACTCTCAAGGGAATCAAAATGTATAGGGTACTTCCTGTTGACATAGAATCATGAAATTTGGCAAGAAACAAGGTCATGTAGCACAAGTAAAGGGAAAATCCGAAAACCGTAAATTTATAGTTACACACCTACTTTGTACGGAACCCTCGAGTCCGATTCGCACTTGACTTCACTCACTGCTTCTTTCACTTCTAGGTATAAGTAAATTGCTTACTAAAAAAACCGTTTTTTAATAAGCAATTTACTTATAGAAGTGAAATCCCACCAAAAACATTTTCATGTAAAATTTTGCCTAGATGAGATGAGACCTCTACAAGCCCTAACTTCACAAACTACACCTTAGTCAAAATATGTGGCTTGGCCGTTTCGCTAAGGCTTTTGGTGTAAGGTGAAAAATTTATTCACTGTTCATTACTTTTCTGTTATACAATAGTTCTTGTAGTAAGTAGGAGAAGCAATAAAACACTGATGTAGGTATCCTATCGCTATTGAATGCCTAATGCTAAAATTACAATGATGGAATATGTTTTATTATGAGTAGATTAGAAACAATTATAAACTTAATTTATAAGAAAGGCATTTCTTTAATGGACTAAGGGCTGATTTTTCAATAGCCAGATAACTTTTATCTAAGGAATAGATAAATATTGCAGTTTGTAATTTTTATGGAAAATATGTCAACCTGTCATATTTATTCTTCAGATAATAACCTGACGATAGAAAAACCGGCCCTAAATGAACTAGATATTTTCATTAAAGTTAATTCATTTATGATTAATGACTATTAGGCCGTGAGAAATGTTAAGGACAATAATATGTGGTAACTTTTGTTACTAGGTGGAAACTGCGAACAAATTTACTATTTCATCATCTTCCTGACTTTTGAAAGATTCAAAATGTAAACTAAGGTCGTGTAACTTGAACCGAGAAAGCGGCAGGAACAGCTGCAGTTCACTATAGATTCTCGTAGGTAGGGGCGGCGGGGTGCACGTTAATGGTAACACAACCAGTAAACATTGGTCTCTTATACATAATATATACTGTTGATTGAAACTCCGTAGTACACTAGGTCAGCTCATCTCATAGTCAAAGAAATCTGATGTATGGCCTACTGTAACTATAGGTAAGTACTTGAAGATATTGGTGAAATTGGATTAGTTGCCATGAGATTTTCAGGTTTACATATGTCCTCAAGAAATAGTCGAGTCCTTACAAGTCATTGGCCCCGATTCTGTTGTTCACAAACTAAACTAAATTTAAGTTCAGTGCATCTTTTTCTTTCTATTTCATTACGAAACGGACAGAAGATAAAATATTAGTTTAGTCCTGTTAAATTAGATAATCCATAGACAAGTTAGACGAAATTAAAAAAAAATTGGCTACTAAAAATACGTCAATTTACGTCAGGCGCTGACTAATTTGACAGGACTAAACTAATATTTATCTTCTGTCCTTTTCATAACGAAATAGAAAGAAAAAGATGCACTGAACTTAAATTTAGTTCAGTTTGTGAACAACAGAATCGGGGCCATTGTTTCAATAACAATATTTCAATTACAAAAAACAGTATTTGCAATAACACATAAAAATAAATGGTAACATTGAATTTGTCAGCAACAATATAAGTTAACTTTGATTAACACTTTAGTTCTTACCTATATTAAATCTTAATTCTTAAGAGTAAACTAGTCGCGAGCTCGAACTCGTTGGTGGTCATGGCCAAAAAGCACGCTGTGTCGCCTGGCTTCGTGTCCGACAGTGCACTAGCACTGTGACTAGCGTCTAACTAGCAGTTAGACGCTAGTCTACATGAACAACGTCTAGTTCTCACGCACAGAAACACCGTTCCGAACTGATAGGCGCGTAAAAAAATTCTAAAAGTGCTTCGGAAAATCGAGTTTTATGACAAATAAAGTTTATTGATCTCTTCGATAACTGAGCTTTGTCGGTACGGACTTGGTTTTGAAGATTTTAAGTTTTGCTTTTATTACTTATTTACACCCAGAGTAACGTTAAAAATAGCAAGAAAAACGAAACTTTGTTGGCTTATAACTTTTTAATGGCTTTTTATTTTACAATTCTGTTTCCGTACAGACACAATTAATAATAAGTCATTACGATATCATGTTTAACTTTGGATGTACAATGTCAAACAGTGGAGTAATATTCTCCCGAAATTTGTATACGAGTAGTAGTATCGCAAAGTGGCACCTTAAGCAAAATATTTATAAAACACCTGAACTGATTTAAAATAGAGTTTCTTAGATATTACATCAACTGCTGAAAAGTAATGTATTGAATTATTTTGTATCAAATTTAGATCATACTAGCTGACCCGCGAACGTCGTTTTGCAAAAAAAAAAAAATAGATAGTAGCCGATTCTCAGATCTACTGAATCTATACTAATATTATAAAGCTGAAGAGTTTGTTTGTTTGTTTGTTTGTTTGAACGCGCTAATCTCAGGAACTACTGGTCCGATTTGAAAAACTCTTTCAGTGTTAGATAGCCCATTCATCGAGGAAGGCTATAGGCTATATATCATCACGCTAAAACTAATAGGAGCGGAGCACCAATGAAGAATGTTTCAAAATCGGGGGATTTTTTTCCTATTGAGAGCTTCCGCTGCGTGCGCTGCGTAAGCGGTTAAAGTTTCGCAAAAATCATATATGACAGAATTGTTCCCCTTTAAAAGCTTTAAAAAAAAGTCCGCGACAGCATATGTCTATCTTTTAAGGTTAGCTCACTATAACCTCTTTTATGCTAACCAAATTTGTTCTAAAATAATGCATAATTTGCGAAGGTGTTTTTATAAACATGGTATTAATCCTTATCCAAATAAATACGTTATTCATCACATGTATTTAATTTTGAACAAAATTGCCTCTGACATCATTTGATTTCAATGTATATCTTAGGAGATATCATAGTTTTAAAATAATACTAATAATAAAGCTGAAGAGTTTGTTTGTTTGAAACACGGTTTGAAAGCTCTAAATCTCTGGAAGTATTGGTCGCATATATAAAAATATTTTTGCGTTTGATAGCCCAGTTCTTCAGGAAGGCTATATTCTATTAAACTTGACGCTAGGACCCTTAGGAGTTGAGCAAAAAGAAAAAAAGTCTGAAGTTTTCGCCAAGCGAAAACGAAGTAATAGCGCAGGCCGGCGACACGTTGCGACGGGGTGGGTCGGGGAAACAAAAAAAATTTACGCGGACGAAGTCGCGTTCAGAAGCTAGTATGCATATAAAATTTCATACAAATCGGTCCAGCCGTTTCGGAGGAGTATGGTAACTAACACTGTGACACGAGAATTTTATATATTAGAAGATGTAAAAGTAAAATTGTAAATCGAGTTTCTTTGCATAGTTACCTACAATTTAAATCAATTTTAACATTGAATTAAATCGATGATCATAATGTCCTTGCTATAATAGAAATAGGTAAATCCAACGATCGAATGATCGAGAGATATCGAATCTTTCCACAATTAATGTTTGTTTGGATTCACATTTTAACTATGAAAGACAAGGCTACTCAAATATTAGCATGCACGATATTTATTTGGGACTCGTATGATATTAAAATAAATAACGGAAGCCACATCCACACAAACATACAAAAAATAATATCACGCTTGTTTTCCACGAATTACATACTTAGACATGTACCTAAAGTCAACAAAAGAGATACGTATGCATCGTCGAATATAATTGAAGTTTAGTAAGAAAACGATGGATGTTGTCGACTGAAATTTAATTTGATAAATGAGCTGTTTGTTTACTATTAACAAAATAAAATTTTATTCGAGAACATCCATCGGTTTCTTATCAAACTTCAACTATATCCGACGATCCTGCATATTTATCTCTTTTGTTGACTGTACTTGTCTAGGTACTTCGTGGAAAACAAGCTTGATATTATTTTTTGTGTACGTTTGTGTGGCCGCCGATCCCAAATAAATTGAGATAAGGACAGGAGAATGACGATGACCTAGACATCATCCTACCATTATATGACTACCTCTCCATACACCACACCGCTCCTCTCTACACCTTTTTTGGGTATTTTTCTTCAGGAATTACCTATTCTCCGTCATTGTTCTAGAACCGATGATATCATCAAAGTCGCGGGAAACAACTTGGATGAGGAACGCACGCAACCGGAAAGTACGGCAGAAAAAAGGGGACGCCTTCGCCTTTATCCCGCAGTGGGTGATTCCAGGCCTTCCAGCCTAACCGGGTGCAGCGGAATATTCTTGGTCAATGTCCAACATATAATAATTAAATAGGATGTGACTTAAAAGCAATAATGTTGAAAAGAGAGTATACATGGAGAGAGTATACATGGAGTTACTTACCCATTATTCTCCTTAGGAACCTACTACGATTTGGAATGGGCATCTAGCTTCATCTTTCTGAATGACCGACCCCTTGACTACAAAAGTGCCTGTCATTGCTTACCGCTTTGAGTTTGAGGCCTTTACTAGCGAGGTTCCCTCGAAGCCTTTATTTACTGCCTTGGCTTACTTCCTTAGTCTTATTTTTGACTTTGGGGTCACCCTTTCTGTAGAGCTTTCCTTTAATCAATCCTTGATTTAAATTTACAGCTATTTCTGGCTTCTGCCATGTTTACCAAAATGAGTGAAATTTAAAGCAAGGCAGTTTGCATCATCAACTTGAACAATATTGTAAGATCTCATAATGCACGGTTCACCTTGGCAGAATTCACTATCGCTCCACTTAGCCAACTGCGCGGTTTAGATGCCTTTACCTCACTTTACCTTCTCGAAGCCACTTGAAGCTCACTTATGCAAGCTATTGGACTTTGTACAATTATTATGATACTAACATTAGGTGCCTATGTTGGTTTCTATTTAACTAATCTATACAAAGTAAAATAGGAGCGAATTGAAAACTGTATATCGTCGATCATAGGTTCAATTGAGGTAAGGGACAAGATACCCAATGTCCCTTACCTCAATTGAACCTACGGTCGACGATATTATAAACAATATTTTATTTTTTTATTATATCCCGAACATAATATGTAGGCTATAAATGATTACGATATTTGCTATGGGGGATGAGCACTGTTGCATTATGTCCGTATTCTATAGTTTACCGCAAATTGTAAAAAGACGAGGCAAAAGTAAAGAATATTACCTACAGATTTAACATTTCAAATTGTTATCATTACGCCACGACATCACTAGATAAAACATGACTTATAATTATAATATACGATCGGCTATTTTACAAAGCTTAGCGTCTCGACTACTGCTTCGCAAACCTGCGGTTGTATAATTACGGTTCCCAACTACCGAACTATAGCTACTTATTGAATTTTTTAAAACGTTTTTCCATACTATTTATTTGTTCCAAGTACGTTGTGATTATAATATTTTTATGTTTTTTTACATTTTGATACATTTACTATTATAAGGTAGTTAGTAGAATATGCACAGAAAAATATGAATATCAGGCCTCTTGTGTCATAATTTCATAAAATATAAAAATAAATATGAAAATGAAGCCCCTTGCGTTGAAATTTTTTGTCGGTTAGGTATTAAAAAAACCGATCAAGTACGAGTCGGACTCGCGCACCGAGAGCTCCGTGCAAACTAGGTATGTAAATAGTTTAATTTTTTTTTTTTTTGTAATGTAATTACTAATTTACGGTTCTCGGATACAACACGGTTCTCGCTACGTGAAATTGCTTCTTGCCAAATTTCATGATTCTAGGTCAACGGGAAGTACCCTATTATAGGTATTGATTTCGGAATATAAACGCCCATATCTTTTGATTGCTTTGACTTAGAAGTTTGATTTTTTTCACTGCTGCAAGGGATTGCAGTCTTGAGTATTTGATATTAATGTCAACTTGATAACTCCACGCGTTTTTGAGGAAAAGGGTCTTGAATAGTGGACAGACAGACGGACTGCGAAATGATCTTATAAGGGTTCCGTTTTTCCTCTTGAGGTACGGAACCCTAAAAATTAGGTATTGCACTTTTCTATGACAGCAGATTTTTTTTTGGTAACCGATGTTAAGTGTCTACGTTAGGGGTATGTCTAGATCTAGAGTCATCTGCTGAATACAGTTTGCGAGATGATGTCCCTGCCGCATTGTCTATAATATTACACATACGGAAGTTACTTTGCCTGTCTGTCTGTTACCTTTTCAAGCCTTAACGGCTGAACGCATTTGGATAAAATTTGGCACATGGATAGACCATGTTCTGGGTTAGGACATAGGGTAGGTATATCCCGGTGTTACCTTCCCTTAATATAATTTCCGACCTCCACGCGAGCGAAGCCGCAGGCAAAAGCTAGTTATCTATAAAGCTATTTTTATGATAATTTTTTTAATAAATACATTTTGTTAACACCACATAACATATTAACATGTTAACATATTAACATGTTACATAGACAGAGAGGAGTAGAAAGATGAAATGGAGGTAATAAGGAACTTGAGATCAAGTGTAAACAGTTGTAGGAAATGTAAGGGATGCTGGGAGGTCTTTTCCCAGTATAGAACCGTCGAGGTCTGATAAAATAATTGGGAATATAAACCATAATCACAACCAGCCAATAATGTTCCCACTGCTGGGCTGGGATACAGGACTCTCTGTGAGAGGGAGAGGGGCATAATCCACCACGCGTGCCCAGTGCGAGTTGGCGGATGTCAAATGTCTTCGAATTTTTGGTTTTATGACATGTTTTTTATTGTTTCCTCATGTTTTCGTTCACCGTTTCGAGAGCAGTGGTGATGAATTAATAAATTACACAAAGTAATGTGCCTGCTCGGGGTTCGAACCCACAACTGGTAAGTCGCAGCCATTACCAGTGGGTCACCACTGCTTTCCGCTCTTTGCTCTGAATTATAAAAATAAATAATAATGATATAGGTACATACCGATTTCAAGAGCTTCCTGTTCGGTCCTCGTTATTTGTGAGCAGCACACCACCATCGCACTTATGCTAATTAACAACCCTAACGAACGCATTTTTAAGTTTTTTTCCCAAAATTAGACTATTTTCTAATCACGTTACATTCATTAACAAATGCTGTGTTGAATTATATAGCACGAATTATTGAATGATAAAATCTTGTTATTTTTAAGTTATAAAGTTCGTATTATATCAGAAGTTGCAAATAGTTCTTATTGTAGGTACAAGAGCTGTGGTCAGTCAGTCGCAATCTGAGTGCGTCTGCGAAAGTGCACGCCCCTACCAAGTGCCGAGTTACGCTTGCGACACTTGTCACGAACTGTCGGATCTGTTGCAAAGCGCTTATAGTCACCAACTTTGTTTATGTAAACAATAATTGTTAGGACACCAGAATCGATAGGATTCTGTAAAAATCTCACCGTGATAACATAGGTGAAGTGAGCGTGAAGTGAACTATCAATGGAAGCAATTCCTAACATCAGGTGGAATGACAGCTCACTTCACCTTAGTTTTCACGGTGAGATTTTTACAGAATAGCACTGCTGGTTTTTTCTATTTTTGTAGACTATAGAATCACGAAGGAGTCCAACATGGTAGTCAGCTGAGGACTATATCAGCTGGGCGCTTAAAGTTTGATTAAAAGTCTCTGCATAAACATTATATAAGGAAAAAATATTCTTAATAATGGACTGAATTTATGATTTATTCCTAAAGGTAAGCTGCCTGAAAAAGCAAGCGTTAGGTAGCTAGGTTAATGCAGAGTCACGTAACTAGAATTTTTTGCGCTCTCTAATTGTTTTCACGTTGACAGAATCCAAGACCATGACCTATGATTTTGATCTGAAAAGATTTCAAGAAATTCAACTTATTATCGAAGAAAGGTGACATCCCGATCTAAGCAAAAGTTCGCTTCATCATACCATCTCTGTGCTTAACACACTAACAGCAATGGCTTTCATTTTGTCAGTCCAACAACATTCATTGCGTTATTTACGTGATTTAGCAGTCAAATTTTTCGTACATATGAAGCAATGTATTAGCAATATCCTTCAAAATGATTTTTGATTGGGTGCTGGTCATTTCGCAATGGGAACGACATGAATTCCTCAGATTACACACACGTTACCATTAAAGCCGTATGTTAGATTACGCAACACAAGGCATAATAACAATATTCTATAGAATACTAGCTTCTGCTCGCGACTTCATCTGCGTGAAATTTCTTGTCAAAGCATAAAATAAGACACTCGGCAGGAATGTAGCTTCCTATTCTGAGAGAGTTTTTGGAATCGGATCAGCATGTGCCTTGCCCCCGCGGCCCCGTCAGCAAACATCTGTCCGAATAATTGCTGTCGTCTATTTGATTTTCGCGTTTTGAATTAATTTGTTAACGTTGCGTTTGTTGTAAATTTTTAGTCTGGTTTTACCTCTGTAGAATAGAATAGAATAGGATAGAAATACTCTTTATTATGCACACCATATAAATTACAGACATAAATATAGAAATTTTACAAAGGGTGACACAATGGGCGGTTTTATCGTTATGAGCGATATTTTAAAGACAACCTTTGGATGGATTAAAAAGGGGGAGGAGAGACAAATACTGTAGGTAGTCTGTGGTGCACCATTTACATAAAACAATAAATACATACATAAAGTAGCTATATTATACTAATCTGAAAAAATATATACATACATATAATAATAAATAGACATAACAGGTGCAAAGAAAATATAATGATGATGTTAGAATGGTAGAATATTAGTACCTATAGATAACATATAATAGTATAGAGCAGGGATGGCGAACCTCTATACATCTACGTGTAAATTTTTTCCAAATAAATATTTTATGCAGCCATGACGTACCAACAAACAATCTTGGCTTACTTAGTGATTATTAAAAAAATTCTACAGACTTTCGCATTGTTATTATTATTTTTAATATCTTTTGAAATTTCTCGAAACCCTAGGTTTCCAGACCTTTGGAAGGCCTATACGAGGGGCCGGTTTTTTTTTTACAATTTACAAGCTAACACTAATATGTAGATATATTATAAACATAATAAAAAAATGAAAGAAAAAAGCATGAGCTCATTGGGCATAAACAAATTCGTCCGCATCGCTGTCATTGCGATAAGTGCTCAAAAGTCTGGCAGCATTACTACTTGCATGGCAATGCTGATTCTTTGGGGTAAAAATAGGCTAGTAAAATATAAATAAATTTATTTTTTTAATTATGTATTTTAGCGTACTGACCACCGATTGAGCCAAATAAAATTAAATGTTAATTCAATTCAATAAGACTCAATATTAAATTCGTAAAGTGTGCGTGCTAGATTCAACACGATCTCCCTTCTGCTCCACCCAGAGCGGGAGGGGCCATTTGATGATTTCCCATCTACTTAAAAAAAAAAGAGTCAACACGATTTTCTTATTTTAAGTCAATACTCAAATTGGGGTGTCAAGGAGGTCTTGCGTATAGATATACAACTGGACATGTACCTGTCCACTGTAGGTACAGACGCCAGCACATCAAGCTACTACAATCTGTCAAATTTCTTTAATAGATTTTCAACTTTATCGCTAAAGCATAAGGTTCAATGTTGATTGGGTAAATTTGACTGTTTCGGGTAGTTTGATGTGCTTTTTTTTTGTGGGTGGGAAATGATCAAATGACTCCTCCCGCTCTGGGTGGAGCAGAAGGGACTGTCAGACTCTTACTGACTAAAACCCACCCGTGTTCCTTCCTTAGCCCTTTATGTTCCGGGGCAGCGGTAACCCTTTCGGAAAATCCCGCTGCCCGAACAATCCCGCTGCCCAGTTCGATGTGCTGGCGTCTTTACATGTGTCTGTTCTTACAAGTGTTACATAGAGGCTGTTGTGCAACTGAACTAATGTATTGAAGAGTTATGAGAGATCTGTGTGTATAGTTGTGGCAAGAAGAGAACATCGGGAAGATAAGCTTTGCTGTCGTAAGATTTTTTGTTGGTAGGTATATCAGCCGGTCGATTCTGTAAAAATCTCACCGTGATAACTTAGGCGAAGTGAGCGTGAAGTGAGCTATCAATAGTGGGAATCCCTAACATCAGGTGGAGTGACAGATCACTTCACCTAAGTTTTCACGGTGAAATTTTTACAGAATAGCATTGCTAGTTTCTACTTGGGATATGCAAAAACACCCGTAATAAATCTTTCTCTTCCATCGATCGATAAGTGAGGTCGATTGAAGAGTACATACGACGCATCTCTAAGTTATGCAGTCTTCTGCCGTAATATATAAAACAAATGCATAATTTAAATGCAAATGTACATCAGACGCGCTTCACAAGTGAATGTTCATTTTTGTTTCATTCTACGTTCACACGAGACCGTCAAAATTACAAATGAATGTTCAACTGTACCTTTAATTTCAGTTTTTGATCATTCGGATCGCGCGTGAAAGAAGCAGAATGCCGAAATCCAAAATCGTTGAATTCATTAAATACATAAATTAATTTTTCACTTCTGTGTTCGGACGTTTCATTTGAGTGAAATATGCAAGAGAAAACAAATTAACAAAAAGTGAAACGTCCGATAGTAATTGTGGCGCCATCTACCGGTTGATATTATGGATTTCGGTGGATATTATGTCAAGGAGAAGATGAAAACGCAAGCGCTTTATGATTTTGAACAAGGGAAAATAACAAAAACCTAAAATTTTCCTAAAAATAATGTGTGGTAGACACACAATAGAGAGATTTATTTTCCCGAGATACTGAGCTGGACTCCCATTTGGTGCATCCGTGCAACGTGTAACCTTGGGATTGAGACACACACTGCATGTTGGGTGCTTTTTTAAGGGTTTCGTACCTCAAGAGGAAAAAACAATTTATAACCTTTATAGAATCACTTCGTTGTCCATCCGTCCGTCGGTCCGTCCATCCGTCTGTCTGTCAAGACCTTTTAACTCGGAAACTCGTGGAGTTATAGAGTTGAAATTAAAACCATATTTCAGGTTTGCGGTCCCTTGAAGCTGTGAAAAAATCAGACTTCTAAATTAACGTAAAAAAAAGATACAGCCGTTTATGCCACAAAAAACGTATATTTCGACTCTCTTTAAGCGAATCAAAATGTATAGGGTACTTCCCGTTGACTTAGAATAATGAAATTTGGCAAGAAGCAAGTTCATGTAGAAAAAGTAGGAAAAAATCCGAAAACCGTAAATTTGTAGTTACATACCTACTTTGTACGGAACCCTCGGTGCGCGACTCCGACTCGCACTTGACCGGTTTGTTTCTTTTGAATGTCGTCATCATCATCTGCTAAGCCTTTTCCTAACTATGTTGAGGTCGGCTTCCAGTCTAACCGGGTGCAGCTGAGTACCAGTATTTTACTTTCTATTGGCCCCGATTCTGTTGTTCACAAACTAAACTAAATTTAAGTTCAGTGCATCTATTTCATTATGAAAAGGACAGCAGATAAATATCAGTTTAGTCCTGTTAAATTAGTCAGCGCCTGACGTAAATTGACGTATTTTTAGTAGCCAATTTTTTAATTACGTCTAAACTTGTCTATGGATTATCTAATTTGACGGGACTAAACTAATATTTATCTTCTGTCCTTTTCATATTGAAATAGAAAGAAAAATATGCACTGAACTTAAATTTAGTTTAGTTTGTGAACAACAGAATCGGGGCCACTGAATGTGTAATTTTAAATTATATTATAGGGACATTAGCATAGCCATGCATTATTTAATTTATATTTAGTAGCTTATTTATAAACGTTGCTTTATATTAAGTTATGATTTACACAGGATAACCATACCTACATCTTTAAACGTTTCTTAACTTTAAGCAATATTAACTGCGCTTTTGTGTGTTGTGTCTTTTAATGTTGCAGTGAATAAATAATAATTATTATTAGTCAATTTATTTCAGATAAAACCAATCCATACAATTACAAATTATAAATACAGAGAAATAAATAAATAAAACACATAGAAATAAATGAATATGCCTTTATCTATCAATTTAAATGAATCGAGAACCCATTAACTTGTTAGCAAAGTGCAGACACACACAGCCCTCTTAAATTTTCCCAACGACCGCTCTAAGTGTCTAAACACACTATGCCGAAGTTACGCGACCGAAGTTCAGCACAATTACGCCTGCAATGCTATTTGAATTACTGACGACACACTATGCCGAATTTACGTCGCGTCATAGCGTACAGCCTAACTTCGGACGGGCGTAAGTTCAGCAGCAACTTATTATGTGAGCACACATTATACGCAACCGAAGTTCAGTTCGATTGCCGATGAAAATCTGGGGACGGGGTGCAGCGGGGAGTTGCGGAACTGAATTTCTGCCGCGTAAGTTCGGCACTTATGGTGTGTCATATCAGCCGAATACGTCGGAACGTAAAATCAGCCGCCGAAATTCGGTCGCGTAACTTCGGCATAGTGTGTTTAGACACTTAGAGCGGTCGTTGGGAAAATTTAAGAGGGCTGTGCGTGTCTGCACTTTGCTAACAAGTTAATGGACACTAACAATCTTAATACCAGACAAGAGTACACTGTCCCCTATCTTCCTTTCATATTATTAGGCCCGGTATCCACCAAAGCGGAGAGGAGAGGAGACGAGAGGAGATGTGTTTTGAATAATCAATCAGATTTCGTTATTTTCACATCTCCTATCCGCTTAGCTTCGGTGGAAATGGATCAAGCAGAGAGGAGAGGAGATGTCTCATTTTTTCTATAGAATTTTGTGCCGCAATCGAGCAATCGGCGCTACAGAGCGGAGACGTGTGTATGGTGAGACCCGGTATCCATCAAAGCGGAGAGGAGACGAGTGGAGATGTGTTTTAAATAATCAATCAGATTTCGTTATTTTCACATCTCCTCTCCGCTTAGCTTCGGTGGAAATGGAGCAAGCAGAGAGGAGAGGAGATGTCTCATTTTTTTCTATATAATTTTGTGCCGCAATCGAGCAATCGGCGCTGCAGAGCGGAGACGTGTGTATGGTGAGACCCGGTACCCACCAAAGCGGAGAGGAGAGGAGACGAGTGGAGATGTGTTTTAAATAAACAATCAGATTTCGTTATTTTCACATCTCCTCTCCGCTTAGCTTCGGTGGAAATGGATCAAGCAGAGAGGAGAGATGTCTCATTTTTTCTATAGAAATTTGTTCCGCGAGCGAGCAAGCGGCGCGGCAGAGCGGAGACGAGTGTATAGTCAGGCGGCCGGGCGGGTGCGCGGCGGCGCTTGCGCTCGCAAGATATAACTTTTGTAACTACATGTCATCTTCCTTTCGTAGCCAGCACTTGACTGATTTCGAGCTCTCACAGCTCACATCTCCTCTCCGCTACGCTTCTCCTCTCCGCTTTGGCGGAAATAACCTGCCAGCTTCGCAGCACATCTCCTCTCGTCTCGTCTCCTCTCCGCTTTGGTGGATACCGGGCCTTATGCAGGGTACCTACATGCGTAGTGACTTTAATTGCCGGCGACTAGCTGGCGATTTCGAAATCTCTCATGCACAAAGATTCAGACGGCAGGTCTGTCGCTTGCAAAACCTGTGTGGATGTGAGATTTTGAAAACGCCAGCGAGTCGCCGGCGATTAAGATCACTGCGCGTGTATACCTAGCATTAGACAGATTAACAAGTTTAGAGGTAGATGCTTAGACTTCTTTTTAAAACATAATGACTAACAGAAAGTTCACGAATAAAATAACTCCTTCAATTAAATACTTTATTACAGTTGTACAAATTAACATAAAACTAATAATACAAAAGAGACCGATACTGGTCGAATCGAATGTATAGTACCAGAAGTACCTTCTACTTAAATAAATAGCTTAATATCTACATTTTACAAGAGAAAGGCTTGTCCGAGATACTGTACTATTTGTATCTTCTATTAAAGTAGCACAAACATTAGTGTGTTTAAGTTCCAAAGAACTATTGTATATTCTACTTCTAAATCTGCCAGATATGTATTTCTTGGATTCTTCCACTAGTTCTAAATTTTGTCATTTTGTAGTCTTAGCACCGATAGGTAGGTTGCCATCTTTATGCTGGTCTTTATTGGTATTGTCATGTGTTGTGTGGACATCGGTTGTCATGGTATGGGCGTGTGATATGCAGGAATGAGGAAAATGTCGCGAGGGAAATTTTGAGTATGAATGTCGATGGCTCTAAGAGTAGAGAAAGACCAACGAAACGATGGATGGACTGTGTGAAAGATGATATGGCTAGAAAGGGGATGACTACCGAGATAATGACTAATAGAGAAGTATGGAAGTAAAAGAAATGTTGCACAACCCCTAATAAATTGGGATAAGGGCAGGAGAATGACGAATGATGATGAGAATGACGATGTTATGTTAACAAATCAATACATAATTTTTACTCTTGGTTTCAAATTGACCAGTTTCCTCGTTATTTGGCTAGATAGATAGATGCTTTTCTTCCTACGCTTCAATAACGAGCTAAGTTGCACCTCTTATTCTGCTCAAAACATGTAGTCAAAGTGACCTCTGTGCTGCCACCGAAGATGCTCTGGAAGTGGCGAAGTTTTGGGCCAACACTATCTAAAATACAGTCGTGCCAGCGACACGAAGAAGAAAAAGAATGACGAGCTATCTGAATCTGAAAGGTAGCTAGCTACAGCTACTTAGCGGTTATATAGTCGAAGATAGCATCCATTCAATTTCATATCGGCTACCATAAATTGTATATTTAGCCTGCTAATTTTTACCCTTTCACAAACTCATCAACTAGAAATCCGACAAAACTGCTTTAAGATGGCGACCAACCAACTTCATCTTCATTTCTCACTGTATTTCTCCCTAGTATCTTATCTTAACCTAAGTCTTTTATCATCTAATCCACAATCCAGTCGTCATAGGGTATCTTCTGTAGGATATTGTCAAGGAAGCGAGACATCTTCTCAGCGAGGTCTCTCTTCAGCTCGGGTTTCATCTCCTTCAAGAGCTCCTGTGCGTTCGTGTTGATGAACAGGTTTAAGGCCGCCTCTGTTGAGAAAAAAATATGGTGAATATCAAAACTCAAGTTTTAGAAATGAAAGAAAACCGCAAAATTTTAAATTTTCTATATGTGATTACGACATTGCATTTGCACGTGCATTTGCAGATGGCTAAAAAGCTTGAAACATATTGCAGCCACAGAGGAGACAGAGATTTGAGTCAATTTCGATTGAGTTGTATAAAAAAAATTATAGCGTGAAATAACATAAGACATGAAATCTGGTAAATGTTATCTAGAGGTGTGAGATACAGGGTGTAAAGTTAACTCATCCTCCATAGAAAAGGAAGGATCCTCCGACCAGACGGGTGTCGTATCTGGCGGGCAACTGCCCGATGATTCATGTCAGGCCGTTGTATACAGGGTTATTTAAAAAACACCAGCAACCTCTTAAGAGGTCATTGTACTTATCATTATGAACAAGTTTTACTATGGGACCAAACCTGAAGTCGCGAAAAAAAAAAATCAGCTGTTCCCTACATTTTGACGAGATAGACGAAGATAAATGTAGGGAACAGCTGATTTTTATTTCGCGATTTCAGGTTTGGTCCCATAGTAAAAATTGCCCTCCTTGTTCATAATGATGAGTACAATGACCTCTGAAGAGGTTGCTGGTGTTTTTTAAATAACCTTGTATATGCTAATTGAGCGGTAAACTCTGCTTGCGAGATGCAGGTTTTTGCGTGACGTCAGTATGACGCGTTGTTCGCATGAGGCGTTGTGTTGTTGTATAATTGGTAAAAACTTGATTGATTGAATGTTTGAATACATTAAGACACGCTACATTATCCCATAACCTTTCCCTGTTCCATGAACTACATAATAAGGTTCAGGACGTTTGTTTAACTATAATTGTTTCTGATTCGTCGACACTCAACACTGTGAGTGTTTAAGCTTGTTGGGTAAATGCACTTGTCCATTTGGTAGTATTAGTATCTGAACAGTGAATAAACTAGGATAAATATATAAATAAATCATCATGATCATTGCAGGTTACCCACCTAGCACAGCGTTGCTATTCTGCAAGTTCGCGACGCCCATCTGTATGTCCTTGACGGAGAAGTCGAGCTTGAGCTGCTGCAGCCGCAGGTACGTGCGCCCGTCGGAGTCGCGCGTGAAGGGCTCTCCGCGGAAGTACACCTTAGCTTTCACACCCTCTGGAGATTCAAAAAGGAGTTTGGTGAATAATGATTTGTTTAATGATGATTATGAAAGAATCTCTATTCTTTGCGGAGACAACAAAAATTTTTTTTTTATCCTGTGTAGAACTATTTTGGCAACATGTAAAAAGTATTGTATTGAAAGTATTTTTGATCTGCATACCTAATATACATTGCTTGTCGGGTAGAGAAAATAAGCGTACATTAGTAAGCTTGGCGTGGGATGAAGAACGCTGATAATGAGTTGATACGTTTTGATTTTTAAGGATGTTTTGTTTAGTACCTCCTTTTTTATTGATAGTTGGAGTAAAGATTCAGTGGGTTATAGACTCACCGTACTCTCCCCAATAATCGCCACCACCGGATGCACGTACGAGCAGCAGAACTCCAGACGAACGGTAGCGAGCGCGCGCGCTGATGTGTGGCCCAAACAGCGTCAGTTGGAACTGGTGCGTCTCTAGGTCTGACCTGTATGGAGGAATAATATTGTTAGATGACAAGTTTTCTTCACATCTTGGTGTAGTCGTAAAACTTTTAAGTCCTGTGCTTTCGGTGCTCCAGCTATATGGTTTTCTAAGTATACAGGGTTATTGGAAAAACATTAACAACTTCTTAAGAGGTTATTGTACTCATCATTATGAACAACTTTTACTATGGGACCAAACCTGCGAAAAAAAAATCAGCTGTTCCCTATATTTTGACGAGTTATACGAACATAAATTTATGGAAAAGCTGATTTTTTTTTTTGCGATTTCAGGTTTGGTCCCATAGTAAAAGTTGTTCATAATGATGAGTACAATGACTTCTTAAGAGGTTGCTGGTGTTTTTCCAATAACCCTGTTTATGCTGAGCTTAGAACTTTCTAGGATTTAATAAATGAGGCGAATGACAGCTGTCAAGGTACAAAATATGGTCAGACAATATTTTAGTAGTCAATCGACACGAAAAGAAGAAGATACACGGTGTAAGGGACACGCAGTCTTGGATATTCCATCTTCACAACAGAGAAGCGGGCCGCAAACTTAACATGGTTTGGGGGGGGGGGGTGCCCATTGAGCACAGAATCTTCCCGACTGTCATCGATACGCTAAGAAGAAAAATGAACATTGTCGCAATAGTTTCTCAACAAGTAAAATAGGTTCTTTTTGAGAAATGTTGGACCTAGATATAAGCAGCTGGCCTTTCTAAGCAATGTGACCTCAATATGTGCTATTATTTCAGAGTGATCCTAAAGCGTACTTATATCGAAAAAACATGAGCCGATTGAATTGAAGATCTTTGAATATTAAAAGAAATAGAAACTGATGAACTTGATGGACCAAAAAAGTAAAGGTATACTTGGTTATAACGCAAATGATAAAACATATTATATGCGTAAAATATGAATAAACATACGTACACTAGAAGTAACAGCTATATTGATGAGAGAAAATCATTAGCAGATGGAGAGTAAATACCAGCGGAATATTATATATGAATGAAATTGGGTGCAAGAACAGTAATACTCACTAACAGTAATGCTCCTATTACTTTAGGTATTTGTTTTAGAAACACCGTTCCATGTTTTTAAGCAAGCGATATAATATGTTGTCTAGTCTATTGTCTAGTTTTTACATGATTTATCTGATGTTACGCTTATCAGGGATACACTTGGTTCCAAGAAAGCAATACGGGTAGACGAAGAAATTTCCGCAAAAGAATATTTGGAATGCTTCTTAATTTATTGTTTTTGGGTTTCTCATAATTCAACTTGGATTTTCCAAATTCTTTTTGCATTTGATAGCGCAATTCTTGAAGAAGGCTATAGGCTACGTTAACATTACGTTAGGACTCTTAAAAGCTGAGCAAACACATAAAAAGTCAGAAAGAACGCAGAGCGAATATATGTAATAGCGCGGGCGAGAGATGCGGACGATGCGGTGCGACGGGATGGGCCACGCGGACGAAGTCGTAGACAGAAGCTAGTGAGCAAATATTTGTCTGGACTCTTTTCAGTTTCCGTTATTACGAGCTTTCACCGTAAAAGATGAAGGATACCAAACAGTAGGAGTTACCTACTTAAAATCGAATGACAAATGCTTGAAAACGTTAGCTCGATTGCAAGTTCTATCGAGCTAAGATGCGTCTCCTTGGTACCAAGTATCGACTGCTGTTTGGGGTTCCCTCGACAAATGCTCGAAAACAGTGAACAGGCATCTTCTGGGCTTGCTCGTTCCATCATAGACTATAAGGTTACATGCTCTGTGTCATAGACCTCATCCGGGCCCTATCAGAATACCAGCGCTGCGGTATTTATTTTTTAAATATCATGGCATTATGCTCAGCTAAGAGCCTTTTTGGCCTCGCACAGGTCTTTTATGGATTTTTTTTCTAGTTGATTTTAATGTAACTTTGTTAGTTTTAAATGCTGCTTTTTTAGATATTTGTATTTCCTGTGTCTCTGAGGTCTAGGTCAAGAGCTGCTAGCTCATTTTTCAATAAAGAAAAAACATGTTAGCTTGATAAACTTGCAGCTTGCAATCGAGTTAACGTTTTTAGCATTTCATTGTTATTCGATTTTATGTAGCAAACCCCAAACAGTAGTCGGTACTCGCTACCAAGGAGACGCATCTTCACAGTACCTAATCTCAAAACCTTGAAATACAAACAACATTTAACCCTATTGTTGCGCAAAGAAAAGATCTTATCTCAAAATCACAATACGTTAACCCTGTGTTATTTACGTTATGACTTGAGTCGTCAGTCTTTGTCCCCTTCGACCCCGCTTGTAAAACTTGTATGGACTTGTCTTTCGACGTGAGCAGAATATATTAACTGATTATTTTCATTTTCTAACATTCCATTATTGTCTGTCATCGTGTTTGTGGCTTTTGGAAACAACGGTGGTTTAAATTTTGTCGAGTTTGTCTTGGAATTAATAAGTGGTAGGCAAGTCAAAATAGAGGTAACGACTAGCTTTTAACTATGCGTTATAGAGACTTATGCTGCACTAGATCCAATAGCTTAGGGCAACCTTTCCAGCAGTTTTAGTCTTTAGAGCTGTTACACTCGAAGGAGAGGCAGCGAAACAGTGAGACCATTTTGTTCGTAATTTAAAAGAGTGTTCATGGAGTTTCTTGTCCATTCTTCTCCATACCTATTAAAGAAAGAAAAAGTATTTATTGCGACTCGTACAGGAAGATCATCTAAGAACACAGAATACCTACTAGAACTAAACACAGTCAGAGTTTAAAAACCAAATTACGCTTTGGAATGGGCAACTGGCTTCATATTTCTGACTGATCGACTCCTTGACCATTCAAAAGTGCCTGTAAAAGGTTTAATTGAAATAAATGCGTTGAGTTTGAGTTTCAGTGACACAAGCATACACAGGGTTATTTGTAAAACACCAGCAACCTCTTAAGAGGTCATTGTACTCATCATTATGAACAACTTTTACTATGGGACCAAACCTGAAATCGCGAAATAAAAATCAGCTGTTCCCTACATTTATCTTCGTCTATCTCGTCAAAATGTAGGGAACAGCTGATTTTTTTTTCGCGATTACAGGTTTGGTCCCATAGTAAAAGTTGTTCATAATGATGAGTACAATGACCTCTTAAGAGGTTGCTGGTGTTTTTCAAATAACCATCATTCAAGTATGAAGAATAAGAAACACAGCAAAGTAACTTAGGCCCGTATTACAGAACGTCACTCAAGATTCAAGCATTACTTAAAACTAGATTCAAGCCATTTGATTGGTTGAAACTAGTTTTAAGTAATGCTTGAGTATTAAGTGACGTTCTGTAATACGGGCCTTAGATGGTTTCGAAAATCAACTTAATTATTTCATAGGAAAAGCAAGTGAAAATGATTAAAAGTTGGCCAATGCTAATGATGATTAGGGAAAGATGGTCACTCGTAATGCACGTTGTAACAATAGTGTTGCAAAAACACAAATAATTAGTATAATTGGTCGCGCTCTTTGTTAAGTTTTTCATGTGGGAACGCTTCTTATGTAAGGGAATTTTTATGACAATACGACATAAGGTGTCGGTGGCGCAACTTTTTATCGGCACATAATTTTTACTGCTAATTTTAGCTTAACACTAGGATCTATGTGTCGTGCGTGCTAATGCATACATATACACGTTTAGTCACGGAACAAATATTAGAAGTCTTTGTAAATTTGCATAACTCTTGAGCTGGTGTTGAGATAGCGGCAGTACTATTATTTTACCACTTATTTTCACTGGCTACTCAGTTTGATGTTATGGTTTAACTCAAAGATGAAGTATGAATGGAATACATTTCACAGCTCTTGCTTTTTCTGACGAATATCAGGCCAGTCAGATATTTCATTAGTGTTTTCTCTAAAGCTGATGGAGGTAGAATAGACATATAGGTACGTAGATATTTTAAAGCTTTCGTTCCCAAGAGCTTTTCCCTCCTATCATACATGATGTAGGCGGATCACACACTACCAAACGCCACGCCCCGGTGCGCGGGAACCGCGTTCCCGCGCATGATTTTCTACATATAAATTCAATAAAAACGTGCTTCCGCGCGGGGCATTTGGCTCCGTTTCTCGCGCCCCGTCGCGTGGTGCTTTGTAGTGTGAGATCCGCTAACATGTCATGGCTTAATGATGCGTATTGACAATAGTAAGTAGAAGAATAAAAATATTGAACGAGTCATCAGATTTCTCCTTCTTGATCGTAGATAATTCATAAGTCATTCTTACCTGACATTAGTGATGGTCATGTTAGATGCTCCAGTCGCGTGGATGTCTTTGAAGCTGGCGCGGTAGCCATCAGGCCCGCCACCCAGCGCGATCGAAAGCTCATCTATCACGATTGGTTCCGACTGGAAAGTAAACAAAAAACGATTTGTCAGAAGCTTTCGATAAAGTCAGCTTGGCGCATTGATAATTTTCAGTGAATTAAACCTTCCGTTGAAATTAAAAATACAATATTTGTTGAACTAAGGACTAACCCACCAAGGTCTATGATAGGGAAGATTGTTTTTATGTGTTGGCTAAAACATAGACCAAAACTTGATGAACTTAAAACTAGTCGCAAAATGAAAAATAAACCTTACCTCTTCAATGCCGAGCTCAGGCGCTCCGCCTTTCATATATTCGATGAGTGAGTTGAAGCTGCGAAGTAAGCAAGCATCCACATTGGGGTCCCGCCGGGAACACCGCCCACCGAATATGTCTGGATAAACGACAAAAGTTCAAGCTTTATCTTATAACAAGCTGATATAAAAACAAGTGTGTGTCTCTGGATTTAAATGGACAGTATGATTAGGTCTTCATATGGCCGATTTCTGTAATTTACGGGTCGATATTGGATTTTTACCAATAATGAAGCTAAGAACTCATTATAGCTTTGCATAGTATACCCTCCCATATAGAAGTAGCTATCACAAGTAAAATTAGCTAAAGAATCTATTTATATGCCCAGTTTGGCAATAAAAAATGCTACCATTGGTAAACAAAACGATTCGTTTTTGTTTATAGGAACCGAGCATTATGCGAAACGCGACTTGAGTGCAGTGAAACCAAGAAAGAATAGTCCTAATGAGTAGAGTTTGTAGAATGTTCGTCTAATTCAAAGGTGAGATTTGCACACTAATTGCGTAACTCACTATCAAGCGGAATCTGAATCATTTTGAAGCAAATTGCTAATCCATTGCTGTATAAGTTCGAAAAATTTACGTAAATAACGTAATTTACACGTAAATAACGCAATGAATGTTGTTGAACTGTCAAAATGAAACCGATTCCCATTGATAACGTGTTCCGCAATTGCCGCGCCGGTTACTGTTAATATCCACATCAGTAGATCAGTGGGTTCATAGAAATATTCATTTATTGTATTGATCGAAGACGCTTAGTTAACGAGTCACCTATTTATACACCAACGGTAATCATAAAGAATATACCATAAGCAATGTTTCACTTTATTTTATTAGTCAGCTGTTATGCTAATTAGGCTTTCGTTAGTAATATGGCGACTATCATATTCATTAGTATGCTGTTGGCACTACCTAACGGTAGCCAGGCATCGACGTGGTGAAAACAATAGGAACTGATACGTAGACAACGCAGGCCTCAGAGAAGCCTTGGGAGCGATCGTACGATTAATAAGTCATTGATGCTTCTGAGAGGAGCCTCTTTGTTTGACTTTTTCTGTCACGGTTATTGACGAATGACCATTGATAACGACAGATGTGATAGTGAAGAAAGAAAGATTGTTTATTTTGCACAAACAAAACGCACATTACAAAAAAACGAGATAAAACACACACAAAGTAGCCAAAACCCATAATGTTGCTGAATGGGTTATTTCTTTTTGAGAAAGGATGTACTCATCTGCTTTCTTTAATTGAAATGAAAGATGAATGACAAAGCAATTTAGTCATCGGATTATATTGAAACATCGTACGATAGCAGTTTGAATTGATGCTCAAGTTTGATGACCGGAAATTATCCGTTTTATAAATTGACTGAATTGTAGAAGCAAAAACTTTTAAACAATTAAGAAAAATTCAATGATAAATTAAAAAATATTGCTCAGTTATCTATTAGCGTAAGATTGAATATTCTAGCTTACCTACAGACTGATTTGGAAAACATACATAAAGTCGAACATATAACCTCCGCCTTTTTGGGAGTCGATTAATTATGAAATAAATGAGTCATAGAAACAAATGAAAGTTTTATGTTGAAACTCCTTTCACTTTGTCATCCTGTTTAACTCTTGGAATTGTATATGCGAAATAAATACCAAGATGTGTGTGATAAATTAACTGTATTTCATCGACATTTCTAGTAATGCAATGGATTATAGCTTAAATTCTAAACTAAATGGAACTTTAAACAAAAACTTTCGCCATCACTGTTGGAGTCGGTCAAAACTACAATCTGTACAACAAAGGGCCAGCGGGTGAACGTGTCAGAAATAATTATGTTTTTTAACTGGTTGTGAAGTAACGGATCGTCGTAATGCACCTGCCGGGTCGATGACCCAGCGCGGGACCTTGTCCGCGAAACTCGATCTCGCAAAAACCATGTGTACTGTTAGCTATGGCTATGTTTTGCTACAATGTAATCAGCTTGGCCCAAGGATATTGTAGATTCCGTATTAGTAAACTCGACATGACCAATTAAGTTTAGCAAGGTTCCTAAGAGCAATTTTACAAAAGTTTCTTAAGAATTCGTGCAGGTGCTCTCAAACTGATTCGAAGGGATGAAAATAATCTAAATGCCATTTCTCCATTTGTTTTTAATCTAAATACTTTCGATCAAGATGCTTAGACTAGTATCCACCTCAATATAACTCGTAGTATCTCTAAAGACAGAAAGAATAGCTCTGTAGCCGACTGGTTTAACTAAACTTGGAGACCATTTACTAAACATTATCCTAGAATCTTTCGATGTGTCAACCTTAGGTCAAGGTATAGGTACTTCTGAAGAACTAGGACAAAGACTGGCTGATAATACTAGCCTCATACGTACTCAATCAGACAAAGTAGGTACACTGACCCCAATAGAAATCTAAAATTATATCGTTGCGTGTTAACAAAACCTAATGTACGTTAACAGCTAATACCAAGGTATTAGAGTCAATGTTATGTATTTGATTATATAACTGGCAAGGACAAACTGGTGTACTTACATATTTAGGACGGATATGGCACTGCAAGTAAATGGCAACTTAACTCGTGTCACACTACTTAGTACGACTTTAATTAATAGCATCTTAAAGATATTTATGCTTAAGATGAAGATATAACTTTAGCTGTTTATGGTTATTTTATTCCACTCTGCATTTTTAGAATAGTAAAACTCTTGTTATAAATCATGCAGACGTGCAAATCACCTCCTTGGATAAGGATAATAGCTAATGCAAATTAAATTTCGTAAAAATGTCGTTGTAAATTAAACCGTTGTGCTTGTAACCTTACATAACTCCAATTCTTTCTAAAATTGATCCAATGGAAATGCTCTTCTAGCTGCAATAGTGCTCATATATGCTCATATGTTCAATGATGCTCATGATGAACAAGCTATATGAAAAAAGAATTTACAAAATTAACAAGATGAAGAAGCTTACACTTTCAAGCATATTTTTTTTTCTAAATGTCCGTTCTTGTCCATTTCAATTACTGGTGTAACTGTTTCCTTTCACAACATAAGTGACATGACATTTGAGTGATGAGTATACTAATGCCGACAGTAACGATCACAATAATGGAAGTTTTTTGTCGAAATGTGAGCAACAGTAATTCACGTTTAGACAGTTTAGCAATAAAACCCAATGTCAGGAATGTGTCTACGATATATAAGAGTGTTAACGATGTATTAAGACACAATATTACTATCAAGTACTGTTGGTTGAGCAAACTCTTTATTAGAGTAAATACAAAAAAAAGGAAAAAGTATGTTAGCTACATTGAACGACGAAGAAGTTGCCAAAGCCATAATATTGCGATATTTTCATATAGGTACGTGTTTGATGATAATTTGACATAGAGTTTTGTCAACCTTCGGAAAATTAGCAAGCAACCAGAGGTTGAAAATCAAAAGAATATTGAAGCTTTATCTTGCCAGAGTAATTAAAGATAAGGAGAATATTAAAGCAATGTAAAAAACATCTTTATGATAAAAAGACGATGGACGGAGTGTGTGAAAAATGATATGGCTAGAAATGGGATGAATACTAATATGCCTAATAGCTGGGATGGATGGAAGAAGAAGACCCAAGGGTAGAAGGATGATAATAATGATGTTGTAACTCCAATAGTACCAATGTGAAGCCAGCAGTCATTGTGACTCGTGAGACAGAGGAAATGACATACCGACACGCATGATCAAAGGTGCACTGCTATGAAATCATTACAATTAAATATGTAATAATATCCTTCGTATTATATGATAATTTATAGATACTCAGATAGACCTAACATTATAATATATAGCTTTGTGTGTTAATTTTAATTATAAATAAAATATTGACTAATTAATTCTGAAGATATCTGTTTCGAATTCGAAAACCCAAATGGATTCGCCCTTGTAAGAAAAACATATATAGTTTGCTTTGAAGAATTGAAACCGGATGTCCAAATTAATTATGTACATTTGTCCCGCACGGCCCCGCTGAATTTGCGATTTAGGTGTGCACCAATGCAATGTACTCGCCTCTAGGAGTATATGTACCGGTTTCTTTTTCAATGTACCTGTGTACTTTTGAAGAAATATGCATAAAAAGGGGGCCGTGCCAGCCAAACGTTTTCAGCACGGCCCCCGTGTAACTTGAAAAATATAAAGCGTATTAAAAAGGTTCCTAAACTCAAGGAATGTACTCTATTAACACGTTATATGTAACGTAACAGATATTGTGAATTCGTAATAACAAATAATATATAGAAGTGGAAAGGGGGCCGTGCTGGAAAAAAAAAATATAAGAAAATATCTAAAAAAGACAAAACAACCTTAGCCAAAAACTATTAAAATATAATTGATGTTTGGCAAGTAACATATGTACCGCATTGGTTTCTCATACAACTTGCAAAATTTAAAAAATAAACCAATTTTAGTTTATTCAGCACGGCCCTCTATAGTTGCCTATATCTTTTTAAATATGACATGTTTGTTTACAAAATTCGACTTCCTAAATTATGTATAGGAGTACATTCGTTCCCAATAAATTGCGATTCTGCTGTATTAGTACTTTAAAAGATAAATTGGAACAAAAATATCATATAATACAACTGATAGGGTGACCATGGTTCCATATATTAGGTACATATATAGGGTGACTGGTAATTAGTGACCGATACCTAAACACGTGATTGTACTCATGATAATAAACAACTTTTACTATGGGACCAAACCTGACATTAATCACATTAATATTATTTGGAATAATCCCAAATAATATTAATGTGATTAATGTAAGTAATATTATTGTAATATACGTACTTCAATCGATGTGAATTGTTGGAAACGTATCTGTGATTTTTCAAAGCCTTTTAAGCTCTGTAGTGTTAGTGACACATAGTTATAGTTTTCTGTGATTATTCTATAGGTAAACGTAACTAATCTGTGAAATGTAATGAATCTGTAATTTTATTGTAATGTACGGTTCAATCCGTGTGATTTATTGGAAATATATCTGTGATTTATTTATATATACTTTATTTTACACCAGAAAATACATAACAAGAAAAACACTTATTACTACAAAACATACAATGGGCGGCCTTAGAATATATGTACCTAATATATGGAACCATGGTCACCTTATCAGTTGTATTATATGATATTTTTGATCCAATTTATCTTTTAAAGTACTAATACAGCAGAATCGCAATTTATTGGGAACGAATGTACTCCTATACATAATTTAGGAAGTCGAATTTTGTAAACAAACATGTCATATTTAAAAAGATATAGGCAACTATAGAGGGCCGTGCTGAATAAACTAAAATTGGTTTATTTTTTAAATTTTGCAAGTTGTATGAGAAACCAATGCGGTACATATGTTACTTGCCAAACATCAATTATATTTTAATAGTTTTTGGCTAAGGTTGTTTTGTCTTTTTTAGATATTTTCTTATATTTTTTTTTCCAGCACGGCCCCCTTTCCACTTCTATATATTATTTGTTATTACGAATTCACAATATCTGTTACGGTACATATAACGTGTTAATAGAGTACATTCCTTGAGTTTAGGAGCCTTCTTAATACGCTTTATATTTTTCAAGTTACACGGGGGCCGTGCTGAAAACGTTTGGCTGGCACGGCCCCCTTTTTATGCATATTTCTTCAAAAGTACAGAGGTACATTGAAAAAGAAACCGGTACATATACTCCTAGAGGCGAGTACATTGCATTGGTGCACACCTAAATCGCAAATTCAGCGGGGCCGTGCGGGGCAAACGTACATAATTAATTGTGCATCACATTTTGAAAATCATGAAAAAAAATAAAACTCTTTTTTAGAACGTCTCTCTCAAAAAGATCTCTAAAAAACTCTTTTTTAGAGATATTTTTGAATGGACTCGGTCTATTGGTAGTTTGGTCCAGTGGTCGGTAGTGCTACTGCTGAACTTGAGGTCCTAGGTTAGATTCTCTGGTCAGGTAAAGTGTTTTTTCAATAGAAATTTTTCCGTAGCAGCCCGAAATCTGGATCTGTGCTCCCCTCAAAAGAGAGTAGACCTGTGTCCCAGTGGCGGGAACGGCATAGGCTGATTATGTTGATAGCATTAAGCTCGCCTCTATTATGGGACGGCGAAATGTGGGTGTATTATATGTAGTATAGATACACTTCTGTCTAACCCTTTGCGTGATATACAGGTGTTATGATATATTTGTTCGCAAAGTCTTTGGATTGCATGGTGTTTTTCGTAGACAGTCACCCACTGACATTAATATTACCATTGCATCGCACTCTTATGGCGTCTGTTCGTGTACAGGCATCCCTATTACTCAACCACAATAATACGCATTTCTCATACTTTCCTAGTCTTCCGTATTTAACGGCGACTTTACGTAACGAACAATTTGTGATCTTATAATAGTCATTATTGTTGTTACTCATGTCATCATGTTTTTCTCTATAGGTCTTAGTCGTATCACGTTTTTTTTTAATAAGTATAAAGTACTAGTTAAATTACGTCTAAGAGTTTCATGTTCTCTTTTACGGAAGCTGTTTCTTTTGATTTCTTTATTTTACGAGCTTTGAGCTAACATATACAACGTGTAACGTTAAATGCGCAAAACCTGAAAATAGTGAGTTCATAATTGACTACTGAATTGATTTTAGTAACTTTTAATATAGGTTTTTTTTTCATAAATTATGTATATTTTGCCATACTATCCGTCGATTGAGCCAAAGAAAATTAAGCGTTATTTTAAAGCCATAAGACTCAATTTTGAACGCGCAAAGTAATGCTAGGATCAACACGATTTTTTTAATAATAATAGTTAGCTTTAAAAAAATAGTTAGGGCATTGTATTACGCTATTAACTGAATGCTCTAATTGGGGTGTATGCATGAGGTTTTGCGCATTTAACGTTACACGTTGTATACAGGGTTATTTGAAAAACACCAGCAACCTCTTAAGAGGTCATTGTACTCATCATTATGAACACCTTTTACTACGGGACTCAACCTGAAATCGCGAAAAAAAATCAGCTGTTCCCTACATTTTGACTAGATAGACGAAGATAAATGTAGGGAACAGCTGATTTTTATTTCGCGTTTTCAGGTTTGGTCCCATAGTAAAAGTTGTCTATGTTCCAGCATCACGTAAATATTACCGGAGGGATTCTGTTCAAATTTTGCATAGAACTGCCCTACAGCCCTGCTCAGTCTGTAGGCTATAAATTATTACGATATATACCTATTAGGTACTAGGCCTACGTGGCCTCGTAAATTAAGGATCCCTTTGAGGGTTCCGCTGTCAAAGGGTGCCAATGGAACCCAATAGGGTTCCGTTGGCCATCCGTCTGTTTCTTAGCGGGCTGTATCTCATGAACCGTAATAGGTAGACAGTTGAAAAGATACACCAAGAAACTTCTTTTAATCGGCGTATTTTGCCTTGTGATACGGAACCCATCGTGTGCGAGTCTGACTCGCACTTGGCCGATTTTTTATTGAATAAATCATCAAAAAGTCATTAAGAATTTCTCACCAAATCATTAGGTATTTTAGTTTCTTACGAACTTTCTTTGGACTAGGCAAAGTACGTATAACGTACACGTAGGTATAGCAAAAATACGATCTGCGTGCAAACTTGCCCCTTTAGTTTAAAAAGTTCTACAAATATCAGGGGATAATTTTATCCGACTGGTTATAAAAGATCAGATTATTTTTAAATCTTTCTTTGTGGCTAGCAGGATTTGCAACTCCTTGGTGGAAATGAAAGTGTCAGAAAAAGGTGCGAGTGAAAGTGTTTCGACGTTCTCATAATGGACACTTTAGTTAAGTAAATATCGAATATCGACTTTTTGTAGATTTAAGGGCTGAGTTTAACGTTATTTTCGAAAGAGCTTCTTCAAAATGAAGATCATACATAAATATTTCGAAAACAGAAGTTGTTTCACGACAAAATCCATTGAGGGATGGAGTAACAGCTTTAGGAGTCTGAGAATTAAATGTTACTGTTATTTATTTGTTTGTTTAAACTTAGAATTTCTCTGTCAAATGACAGAGAAAACGCTGAGCCGACGAGCTAGAAATCACATAGGAAAAACTATGGTCTCCAATAGCAGACGATAGGAAAAAGTGGAAGGAAACGGAGGAGGCCTTTGCCAATGGGCCCACAGACCAAGACAGCCGGTGTCAATAATAGTTTTTTTTTGTTTTATTTTACAAGTTACTAATAATTTTATTGTAGTAGTATAAGTTTCAAATAATCTGAATAAATGGCTTTTAAAAATTACTTAGCAATTATTTTAAAAAGTATGTATTTAGCAACTACTTACATAGTATTAGCAAGAATGTTTTTATTACGAAAAAGAAGTGAATATTCTATATTTGCTAGAGACGTGATTATGTTCGTTTTCCTCATTAACCAGAAAGAAAATAGGCGAGAGCGTTTCTGTGGAGAAGAACCACCCGCGTTTATTTATGAATCTCACTCCAATTTCTCCGATCTCATTAGCATTTTACATGTCATGCTTTTGACCTATAAGGAGGTTGGATATTGACGCTCAAACCGGTGTTGGCTGTTGGCAAAACGTTTATTTTTAATTATAATTTTGGGTACTCTTATTTACTTTTGCCTTGGAAAAGATCCGCGGGATTCATTAGCATTAAAACAAAAAGAGTCTGTTCAGATTATTGACCTTTTTTCATTTTAGTTGAGTAAAGTAATAAAGTAATGGTAATGTGTTTAGGTACCTATTTATAGTCACTATGAACGAGCACGAAGTTTTAGAAGAATTTAAATGGTTCGTAAAAATTCCTGAGAAAATAAAATCATAAAACTTTAAAAAAATCAGTGAATCAAATCGTAGGTATCTAAATATTTAATAATAATAATTTCTACAATTTATGGAAGCTTTTAAATGGTAACTGACAGCGCTAATTGTTAATTAATAACCTATAAGAGATTGTAAGCTTTCATAAGAATAAATAAAATAAAGTACATAAGTATAGTTTGAAACTTTGAATTATTAGTTATTACAATCGAAGAAAACTTTTCTATGATAAACTTAAAAAAAAGACTTATGGATTATTAGAGGTACAAAAGCATTGAAGGGAATTTGCATAATATTTAATCGAGTTATCAGATTGACATTAATCATCGATTTCCTGAAAAGAAATCAACATGATACTTTGTTCAGAAACAATAAAATCAAATGACACAAATAGTAACACTCGTTCGTCTACTTTCTTCTATCTACTTACGTGTATTTGAAGTTCCCGATGCTATCACAGCAGCGAAGAATAATACTAACACTTGGTAATGCGCCATTTTAAAATTAAATTACATTAACATTAAACATGAAAGAACGCGCTTTCGGAGTATTCCACGTTTGAATTTTTGGAATAGAGAATATTGTTTTTTTTTTTTCTTAAAGCCGGCAGGCGTCCGGCGCGTGCTGTCTCGGCGGGAGCAATGGTGTCGTAGGCTGAACCCTCTCCAAGGCACAAGATGCGTTGACCGCAGCAAAGGTTTCTATACATTTTTGCAGATGCGGTTTTTTCCTTTTGTCTCTTTGAAATGTTTGAGAATAACATTTCATCGACCTCACTTTTCACTTTCTTTTGTTAATGAGAAATGTTACTAATACATAATATTTTTATTGTTGTCCTAGGTTAATTGGACGTAGTTAAGCAAAAAGGATCTAACCCACAACGTGACCGAAAATGAGTTAAGTATACCAAACTGCTTGTCAAGGTCTATATTTTCGATTATCAAAAACAATCCAAGTAAAATACGAATATTTTGGCATTAAAAATTCGTATTTTACTTGGATTGTTTTTGACAAAAAACCAAAGCATCAACACATTCGTTACCGTGGTAGAAACTCATATTTGCAAAGAATGACAATATTTGTGTCAAATAACATCCAGTCAAAATTTCTCTCAAAATGCCAGATGACTAGTTCTTTAAAACCAACGAGCTGGGTCCTACCTAGATAATTGAATACTATTCATTATTCAAATGTAACCTACTTAGTAATGACTATGTAATTAATTAAATGTGCGGATTATATTAATTAATTATTTTAAATACCTACAAAGTGCACAGTGGAAAAAAACATTCCTAAAAAAATTTAAAAATACAAAACAGTAAGTACTTACATAAAAGTAACGATTTATCAAATATTCCTTGATTAATAGAGTGTTATTTTGATGTTTACTGAAAATATTAATTGGACGTAGTTATGCAAAAAGGATCCAACCCACAACATGACCGAAAATGAGTTAAGTAAATCAAACTGCTTGTCAAGGTCTATATTTTCGGTTATCAAAAACAATCCAAGTAAAATACGAATATTTTGGCATTAAAAATTCGTATTTTACTTGGATTGTTTTTGCTAATCGAAAATACCCCCCAGGGGTCCCTTCCAAGACTGAACCTGTCGTCTTCCTGGCAACAGCAGTGAAATATGTCTAGCAAAAAAAGATTGTTTTTTATGCAGTGCAACCGAACATCAAACCAAAACCGTGGTTTTTCGGTCACAAAAAAGTATCAAAAACTATTCTATCCGTTCTTTGTAGAATCCGCTTAGGCTTTTGTTGCACTCCCGTCTTTTTACACAAGATCCATGTCCGTGACTCTTCTCTCTGCGAGTGCGGGTTGGAGGAGGGCACTCTGGATCACATATTTTTCAAATGCTCTAACAACATCCCACCTCTAGATTTGTATAGCCGTCTTCCCTAGTTTAAGATCCCTCTTCCGATTAATTTCCCCTCCCTTTTAACATATCCCTCTCCAGAATTGCTTGTGGCGCTGATGATATTCATCCGCCACAACAATATAAAATTATGATTTGTTTCCTCAAATATTCTGTCTGTTTGGATGTGGTATATCTATATTTTAATGTTCTAACAATTATAATAATATTATGTAATTATAGCTTTTTGTTTGTTTCAGTCCCCACAAGATCTACATTAAGTTCAACTGTAGCATCGTAGATTTTTAACGTTTTATCTTTTAATTTAAAATAATGCACACTTGCTTTTCCAGTTCACTTTCAACATTGGCAGAATAGTCGGCATCGGCTTTACTTGCCATAATTAAAAATAGAATAGAATAGAGTCTCTATCGCACCAAGATCAACCGTCACCCTAATTTCGTAACACAACATCAATCACAATCTAAAAAATTTTGAAGGATAAGTATTGCTAATCCATTGCTTCATATGTTCGAAAAATTTGTCTGCTCAACAACGAAAATAACGCAATGAATGTTGTTGAACTATCAAAATAAAAGCTATTGCAACTGTTAGTGGGTTGCGCAATTACCCCACGGGAACTTATTGACACTGAAATGTTGATAAGACAAGCAGATATTTTGCGTGATCATTTAGTTAGACCATGCCAAAGTTATTTCGTGTGATGAATTTAATTCGAAGGCGAATTACTCGATCGTTAACTTACGCCAAAGCTCGGTCGCTTTCGGAATAATTAAGCGATGAGAACTTTTCAAAAAACGTTGTGTCAAGAAATGAAGGTAACCCGCGAAATTCAAATTTTCTTACGATATTTGCAATTTGCAGCTCAGTGTCTGGGTGTACGTTTATTAAAATATGTTTCGCGACTGTAACAAATATGTATTTACAGAATTATAATAATCAGAATGAGTAATACAACAATGTTGTTAAGTTAGTATAATCCTAAACGTCAAGATTTCATGAAATAGACATTCAATAGGAATACTTGGACTTAGAGAGTTGTATTGATGACTTTAATGATTATAATTTTGTAAATAAATATTTTTACGGTCCCGAATCATATTTTAATCAACGTAGGTACACCTTAATACTGACCAGAAAATTGCAAAAAACTTTCGCCGTAATAAGGTTTTTTATTGTTGTGCATAACGTATAATTAATTATAATTATTTAATTAATAAATTTTATTTTTTTTTAAGTTAGGGAAGGGAATCTTGATCTCGCGCCATTTTGTGTATTGTGAAGTTCTAGCTTTCAAGACCATTCCTATTTATTCTTTGTCAGGAAACAGCAGGGAAGCGAGTCACAAAAACATTTAACATATTGATTGCATGTCCGTTGTAAATTAATCGATATTTCGCTTTAACGATTTTCCGAAACGATTCTCGATACAGCTAAATCGAATCTCGGTACCGTTACCTACTACCGGTTTGAGTGCATTCGTGACGAGTAATAGGTATGTCGGTCATGTTTTTATGTGAGCCTCTTGATCTAAATAAACTTTTATTATCTTATTGAACTTTTTTTTTTCGAAGATAGCTGGAAAGGAACCGCAAACTGAAATGGCAGTGGGCTGGCCATGTTTGTCGAAGAACCGATGGCCGGTGGAGCAGACGAGTCCTGGATAGGAGACCGCGTATCGGCAAGCATAGTGTGGGACGCCCCCCACCTAGATGTACCGACGATCTTAAGAAGGTGGCACAGACTGAATGTGGAAGGCGGAGAACAGGGTGTTGTGGCGCAGCCTGGGAGAGGCCTATGTCCAGCATTGGACAGCAATAGGCTGAATTGATTGATTATTTTATTATTTCTGCAGACTGAATTTCAGAATAATGAGCTACTACAGATCTGCTTTGAGTGTCTGAGATAGAAGATGAAAACAATTGAAAATGATTCGCCTTTGTTTGTTCTATTCAAAATTAAAGCGAATCATTATTGACATCTTCATCTTGACCTTCATCTAGACTCTTAGAAATGCTGATGCCTATATCACACCTCCGCTGCGAAACAACAACTGCGAAACCGCTGCGTGAGTTTCGCTGTGCAACAGTACTTCACTTACGCGAAACTATAATAGCGAAACAGAGCGAAACTCAATGGAAACCGCGCACGATCATCATTTGCGGCATGTGAGATCAGAGACAAATTTGTTCGATACTTTGCACAACGCAGAACAGATAATTGATACGTATACCTTGTAAATAATAAATAATTATACTTACCTTCTTCGTTTAATTCTCTCTGGATATCCATGCTTGTAGTTTTTTTGTGTTATTTTTGTAGTCAGGGTGATTTAGTAAGTACAAAACAGGTCTATTTCTCACTGCTTGTATAAGTTTTTCAGTAAATTCCAAATCCATTGTTCCTATTTCGCTCATAAAAATTGTCGATTGCTACAGACGCGTCCGAGATACACGCGGAACCGCTCCAAAATGGCGGACAACGGGCGGAGATGTAGACGGCGCCTAAGCAAATGAGCGAAATCATGTTAGAAAGAGACAACATCATAGTCTGTTTTGTACGTTAGAGCAGGAAATTTCGCTATTGTTTCGCCGCCCAACAACTCACAACTCATAGCGAAACTATGGCGGTTTCGCCCTTTGAGTTTCGCAGCGGAGGTCTGCTACAGGCATAAAAAGCCATGATTGGTTTATCCGTAAAATTTAAATATTTATCAGTCAATACAATCATCTATTTGATTTTGTCTAATATTAGCCGTGTTCGCGATTTCGTTCTCGTGGATGTTTTACTTCTTTCTAATTCTTTTTCTCGACAATTCTTTTTCTAAAATAAAAGTCAAAACGACTAAGTTACTTCTTTTAACATCAGCTATCTGAAAGTGAAAGTCCCGTCAAATTGGTTGAGCTGTTTCGTAGATTAGCGGGAACAAACAGACAGAGAACATGTAAAAAAATAGTTGTTTTGATATTACTACCGTATAAACTTTCGTAAGCATTTAGTAATAAGCTGTTATTTTGACATTACAAACAGACACTTCAATTTAATTTATTTGTATGGATAAAATTATAATATTAAGTATCTTTACAAAGAAAAAAAACTTGCCGTTTGTCCTTCGTTTTATTTAACATTAATTATTATTTAATTTCTTCGCTACTTTATCATCAAAACCATGATTCATTATAATATAAACAATAGAATTTGAATAATGTGCAGGAACGTATAGGATTCATTTTAGATGTGTCACCCTCACTAAATAACTATACAAAAGCTAAATTGAAAATTTGAAAAAAACCCGACAAACAAAAACCTCTAAAAAGTAAAAAAAAATAATTGTTGTTTGTATTTTATGATGATTTTTATTGATGTAGTAGTAAGTAAGTACACATATTACAATTCAGTTATTTCAAATGAACAATGTTTAAAAATTAAAGAATTCGTCTTCATCATACTGTTCCTTAGCAATTATCGGAGATTTAAGAGAAGACAATTTAAAACCAGTCTCCTGAATTTGATCAACTTTAGGCAACTCTTGTTTTATCAGCTCGTCTACATTCAGCTTGTCTAGCTCTTGTTGCACTCTCTCCTTCAGAGGACCTTCCAATGCATCCATAATCTGATACCTCAGAAGATTTGGTATTACATTTACAGCAAATTCAATGACGTAATCTATTGTGCCAGCGCCGTTCCACCGAATTTGAATGTTCCCGATATCAAAATCTATGTCCCTAAAAATAGGAGTTTTTCTGGTATCAAGCGGTTGCGCCGCAATTATCCTAGCGCTTATGTATTCTATTGAGAACGATGCGGTACCAGCTCTATTCAAAAGACCACCTATTGCTCCAATATCCCATTGAGTTCTTCCTTCAAGTTTTTGTGTGCCAACTTCAAAGTCTACAACTGCCGTATTGTTTTCCATTTTCAAAGTTATGTTCCCGACTCTTTGGAAAGAAGATATTCCGGTAACCCAGGTATTAGACAAATGGATTGTGAACACGCTCACGCTGGTATTGTAATCTTGAACTCGGTATGGATCTAGCTTCATATCACTTACTTTATTTCTGAGGTCACAGATTACCATGTCTAGCGGAGAAATTGAGTTCGGAAACTGCAAATCGCCAGCTACTTCTTCAAGTTTGTTGTTTATTTCAGCTCTGGCTTTAGGGTAGACTTCCTTGAGGATCACTGGTAAGCTAGAGTCAAAGATGGCAGCCCCTCCATTGTTGATAAGACTCTGCAGCATACCACCAAGAAAGCCTAAGTTCTGGAAGTTGGTGGCAATTGTGCTGAAGCTTAGATCGACGTGTATATCTTGTGCTTTTAGTTTCCCATCGCGCTCTACGCCAACATTAGCCTTTGCTAATATTTTCAATCCGGTGATGTCGACGGTGAATGGTCCCTTAGAGGAGCCGAACCACGAGGTTATTGAGTAGTTGCCTTGCGCTTGCAGTGTGTCTATACTTAGTGCTGCTGTGACCTGAAATGTTGATGATAACATATTATAATTAAGAAGACTGCCCGTTGATCTTGTGGTTGCAAGCGCGACTGCTGAGCATGGGGTCCTGGGTTCGATTCCCAGCTCGGGAAAAGTGTTATTGGGTTTTCCATTAGGAATTTCTTAGTAACAGCCCGGAGTTGGGAAGTTGGCGGTTTAATACCCCAGTGCCTCAGAAATCTCGTAAAGCCGTTGGCTCTGTGCCTGATCTCTTCCTGGTCGTATTGGATCGCCGTCCCATCGGACTATGAGAATAAAGGAACAGAGAGAGAGCACCTGCGTTTTTGCACACACTTGTGCACTAATATTTCCTGCGTACTTGGCTAATCTCCGTTGAGATTGCCACCGTGACTGAAATCGGTTAGGAGGATATTATAATTAACATGGTTGATTATGATTTCATTTATAAACTTCTACGTTAGAGATATTAAATACACAGGTCATCATTTTTATTTGAATCCTATTCATTACACATAACACACACATTTTACACAATAATAAACTCTTGCGAGAATTGCATCAGAATACATTTACCTCCAGATCTCCAACTTCAGCATTCACGTACAAAATCCGGAGCTTACTCAAGCCAAACACATTAGTGTTGGTAAGATATAGCGTGCCTAATGACAGGGACTGTTTCATGTCTGCCACGGGACAGGGGTCAGGGATCACATCTCCTGGCAGGCCTACAGGGTCGGGCTGCCTGAAGTGGTTTAGCATTAGCATGATGTTATCACTCAGCCTTTTCTCTCCATTTGCCAATCTTTCGGTCGTATCTTCGTCTGATTCATCTGAAAATATATTTCACTGATTTTAAATGATTTGTCTTCGTACTTAACTTTTAAACTTACACTTAGGTACTCTATAATTTCGAGTACATTCTCTTTAGTAGGAGCTGAACGCCAATTGTCGTAATTTAAATCTAGTCGTAGTCTCATCTCGGCGACAAACAAATGTTAAAAACTTGTCAAAATGTAGGGAAATTATAGGTATTTTTGACAGATTTGATGTTGAATTTCGATAGTCTTCTTGCCATTAAATTGTGTTCGTGGAATTATTTTGATTCGTTCTAATATTTTTATCACTATCTTAACACATGTGATGATGTTTTGAACTGTGAGACTTCTTATCAAACGAAAATCAATCGCGACTATCAGAATTTTGTTTAGTCTTGCTTATCAAGCTTCAGTCGTCACAAACTTGTACCTACGTCAAAGAAATACGCATAAAAATCTAATATTGACTGATCACACAAGACAAAACAATTACAACAAGGGCACTATAATCAAATATTATTGAAAAGACACGAAATAACCACATGTTAATTAGGTACAAACCCCAAATATAAGGTCCACAAATAAATATTGTGATGCACACATTGTCATAACCTAATAAAACACACCTTGAGCGTTCACTGCGAGAAGTACAACGAAGAATATAATTTTTTTTATCCACATCCTCTCCTGGGTTTGTATTAACAGTGACTAAAATTAACCAAATATATTGTTTGGCACTCGTACTCAAGTCAGGGGTCACAATTTATCAGTACAATGACTTTATCAATAATGCCAGGAGTTTCCTGTTTAATAATTTGGTATTCCTGCTAAGTGATTTGTAGAGTTATAATTAGTGGTATCTTGGCAGAATTTGCTTAATAGATGTTTACAAGCTTTTTCCAAGAATTATCATATTAGCAGATCATCACGTGTTCGTTTCATTAATTAGGTGTTCGTTATTGTTCCATTTTGTCATTTTTTATCTCTATTAATTACTCTTTAGTTTTAGTACTTGCTTTTACAATGTGATCTTGCGTATTTTTGTGGCATCAATACCATTCATGTCACTTTCCACTTTCTTTTCAATCGTGTATTTTGTTATTTCAGGCAGGATTGAATTTACCAATTCCAATTTCGTTTTGTAAAATTTTTGTACAAATTGTTGTGTTCTTATTTCAAAAATGTGTATCTTACATGACGGCAGAATACAAGAATTTTGGTATCAAGATGCTTTCTTTTCAATTGAGCTCCTTAATTAAGGTTAATAACTCAGCTTAGCTTAATACTTAATTGCTAAAACCAATAATATAATATCTAGCTTTGTATTTCAGCTATGTTAAAATGCTATTAGTAATCGTGCAGGCACCTGCGGTATGTATAGGTATACTATTCGAGTATGACCGGAGAGTGCCACTTTATAAACTAATGCCTTCATTTTAACAGATTACAATTCAAGTAACTTCTTTAGAATCAGCTTCGCAAACAAAAATGTGTTTTCCACAAACACGAGATGCAAAAGAAAATGAGGTAAGACTCGTTTTCTTCCTTTTGTGTCTCGTGCTTTTCTATGAGTTACGTGTAGTTTTGTATCCGTATTTAAATAGACTTGAATTTAACGCCATCTATCGATGTTATTAACACATAGAAACATTTTTGTAAACGAGACCTTGTTGAAAACATGTTTCTTGATGTGTTCGATCGACGACTGTGTTTTGATCATAAATGTGTCTGTAATATTATAGATGTCGTGGTTATCACTATTGACGTCAATAAAGTCCTATTTTAGCGCATACGCACCCATGGTACGACGAGGAAAATGTCATGAGAAAAGTTTTAAGTCTGTATGTCTGTGTCTGTATGTCTGTATAAGAGTAGGGAAAGACCAAAGAAACGATAGATGGAATGAGGGTATGGTTAAAAAGGGGATAACTACCGAGATGACGACTAATAAAGAAGTATGGAAGAAAAAGACGTCTTGCCCGACCCCAAATAAATTGGCATATAGGAGAATGCTGACGAAGCATCTGTGGTACAATTTGATCTTTGAATCATAGCCGGTCTCAACCTAAGCTCTCCGAATTGTCGCGCATATTCACTCAGTCACACTCGCCTCATGTCACCATTTGATTCCAAAAAATGTTATTCAGCAACATCAGTTGCATCGCGCAGTTGTTGTTTGTTGTTTGCGAAAGTTCAGACCAGCTATAATTCATTAGCCATGTTGTATCTGATAAGGATACAGGTCAAAATGAGGTTAATATTCCGGCCCTATCGTATACACGGCTACACTTCAAACCAGATTCCCAGGTTTAGCTGACCTCGCATAGTATAGATTTTTCGTACAATCAGAAGTCAGTATATATACTGGTTATGTATAGCTTGATGTGTTGCAGTGCGTATGCGGATAAAGAAATTAGAGAGTAGAGAAGAACACATGATCGGATTTTTCAATGGTGCATTTATGGAACTGTCCTCTGTTTACATTGTGTTTTAAAAACTTTTTTACACATCAGGAAATAAAAGTAGAAAAACCAATTTTACTTTTTATTCAATAAATAAATAAGTAGATGAGCTTATTATAAAATGAAAGGCTATTTCATTTACTAACGCCTAACTAAAAGTTGAAAAACTCGTCTTCGTCAAAGGGCGCTTTTTCCGTCACTGAGTCTTTAAGATCTGATAACTTGAATCCTGTTCCCTGCATTTCATCCAGTTTTGGCAATTCTTGCTTTATAATCTCCTCAACATTTAACTTTTCTAACTCTTGTTGTACTCTTTCTTTAAGAGGACCTTCCAAAGCATCCATAATCTGGTACCTCAAAAGATTTGGTAATATATTTACTGTAAATTCAAGTACGTAATCTATAGTCCCTGCACCGTTGCACCGAACTTGAATATTTCCTACCTCAAGATCTATGTCCCTGAATTTAGGTTTTCTTCTAGTGTCAAGTGGTTGTGCCAAGATTATCCGTGCACTTATGTATTCTACTGAGAACGAAGCAGTACCAGCTCTTGATATAAGACCACCTACTGCCGAAATATCCCATTGAGTTCTTCCTTCAAGTTTTTGAGTGCCAGTTTCAAAGTCTGCCACTGCCGTATTGTTTTCCATCTTCAAAGTAATGTTCCCCACTCTTTGGAAGGATGATATTCCAAGAACCCAAGTTCTGGTTAAAGACACAGTGAATATACTCACAGTGGCGTTGTAATCCTTAAATTGATACGGATCCAGTTGCATATCACGTACTTTTTTTCGGACATCAATGATCACCATGTCTAGTGGAGAAATAGAGTTCGGAAACTGCATGTCACCAGCAATTTCATCTAGTTTAGTGTTAATTTCAACTCTGACTTTAGTGTAAGCTTCTTTAAGAACGTACGGTTTGATTGAGTCGAAGAGGAATGTACCCACTGTGTTAATGACTCCCTGGAACATTCCACCGAAGAAACCTAAGTTTTCGAAGTTGACGGCGATGGTGTTAAATCCTAGATCTGTTTCGATGTCTTGTGCTCGCAGTTTCCCATCTCGTTCTATACCAAGGGTGGCTCTTGCTATGATTTTCAAACCAGTGACGTCAACTGTGAACGGCCCCTGAGCCCTGTTTAGCCATGTTGACATGGTATAATTACCGCGGGCTTGTAACACATTTATTGTCATTGCTGCGTGAACCTGAAACACATTTGTATTAAGAATTAAAATTTTTGATAGCCAAATTAAAATTTAAAATGCAGAAACAACTCTGCATTTTTGTTCTTTATTATGATTTTTTTACATCCTCATTGAACTAATTCACTGAACCTCTTTTGAGCCTCATAATTAAATTGAGATACCTAATGCTTGTAATTTTGGAAACATTCATTTAACGATTTTTAGCATCAAAAATGACATATCATCACTCTATTATTTGCTGAGGTTATCATAGGCTTATGATTATCAGGTCGATTCGATCTTTTGTCGTTTAGAACTTATTAAAAAAAACATATTTACCTCCATTGATCCAATCTCAGCATTGACATACAAGATGCGGAACTTGCTGATGCCGTGCACAGCAGTATTCTTGAAGTACAATGTGCCGACCTGCAGAGATTGCTTCATGTCTGGTACAGGGTACGGATCTGGGAACACAGCTACCGGTAGGCCCACAGGGTCAGGCTGCTTGAAGTGGTCCAACATTTGAAGAATGTTTACACTGAGTTTTTTCTCTCCCTCCGCCAGTTTGACTGTGTCACTCGTATCTTCCTCAGTGTCTGCATCTGAAATTTTATTGGCACTTGGTTATTATTTTTTCTAGATAATCGTTTGCATTTTGAATCGTTCCCTTTTGCTAAATAACTTTATTAAAACTTCAATAGTTTTCGTCAAAGTGCAATTTATTTTCAACTACTTTTGGAAGGAAAGGTTCGTCACAAAAACCTCTGTGTTCATTGCACTACTCCGTCGTGTATAATTATAGTTATCACATTATTAGTTATCGCTATAAACTTTCTACAAATCACACAACTTATGATAATTCTGACTGAAAATGTTATTGTTATTAATAATTATGTATTTATTATGTAACGGTAGAAGAGTAGATTCTACTAAAAGGCTAAGCAACACTTTACGTATCACTTCGACTCAAGTTTCAAATGCACGTGTTAGTTTATGCAGCTCATTGAACACAATATGTTATATGTATATCCTTTTCATCGAATAATCATAGAATTAAAAATTAGATCTTAATCTTGATACAACAAGAAACAAAAACATTTAAACAGGAAATACACCCAAATATTTTGTTCACACCCAAACATAACGTGATATATCATGTCATTGCAGAAGAAACGGATGACACTATTGATGTTGAATTGGATGATCAAAAAACAGATGAAAATCACTATGATAACAACACACCTTCACAAAAAACTGCAAGGAACAAAGAAAGGAATATCAGTTTATGTAACCACATCTCAATAGCAAGATGGTACAACTTCGACTGAGTAATGAATGGTTCCTGTTCCCAGTCAGGGGTCACAAATTATCAGTGCACAGTGCAGTCATTCGTTATCTTTGTTTGTTAGTTTGTCATTGCAATGAATGACGGTTAGTGGGTGATTAGGATAGTTTTGTGCTAATGAATACATGGGCGTGCTAATTATTATTGAGGTCTTATTTAGTTTTCGACTTCGAGCAAGTTACAAACAAATTAATTTGATTCAGGTAGGTAAATTGTTTAGGATAGTTTTGGATGGGATAGAGAGTTTATTTTACTGTAAAGTCCACTTTGCTCGTTTGCTTTTGTTTTTAAATTCTTTTAATGGTTTCCGGGGAATATTTGGATTCTAATTCAATTGCTTAGCTTCATGAAAACCGAAAATTCATCCAGTTATGCTAACAGTTATGTTATGTTAGCTTCTAACTAGCTCCCTTGGGTATATCGTACATCAGATAATTCTACATTCTTTGTTTGTAGACTTAGATGAACCTTTTTTTCTGAGGCTATTTTGACAAATGGGTCAGCCTATGCCTATGTTAGCCCGTTAGGTCAATGTCAAACAAGAGACATAAGTTAGTATCGAAACTATAACTAAAGTAATGTAATTATTTAGTTCTTTCATTTGTTTTTGCATTGTCTAGATTGTCTGTCCGTCCGTAGCTAAATGCCGTAGGCGTGCCGTAGCCGCATAATTGGTTGAACGCCATCTATATTATATTTAGTAAGATATAAGAGGTGATTGAGGAATCGGGTTTTGTCTACTGTTTGTAGAGTTATTTAATGTGTATATGCGAGTATAGATGTCGCATCGTTCATAGACGTTTCATCAGATAAGATTTTTATCAAAACTTTCTGATTAAAATATGTAAGAAGCTTTGTGTTAGATAAAAATCTTCCTCCTCTACAGAAAATATCGCATAAAGTGCGACCATTATTTTTTCCTGTGTGTTTAGAAATATTAACATTGTTCTACCACCACCTGCTGATTCCTGAATTTAATTTTAAATAAAACTGTGTAACTCTTTATTATGATATTTTTTAATCTTTTAAAATTTTATGGACACAAATGATGGATTACATGGGTTTTATTTTTTTTTGCGCGGAAACCTAATTTTAATAAAAATAAAACCTTAAATCATCAGCATCTGCCAGTGAGTTTCGGGAGGAGGAGTAGCGGGAACAAATATACAGACAAAAATTTAAGAAAAATGTTCAAATAATTTCATAATTATGAATTTAGCAAGTGTGACATTACGAACACACGCTTCAATTTTATTTATTTGTACATAGATTGTAGAGATAAAAAACTATTATTTTGACATTACAAACAGACACTTTACTTACAATGATTTTCCGCTAAATACTAAATTTACGGAATGATTTGAGAGATGAAGCTTTGGAAGAAGTCCCAGCATATCTTTTATCTTCGCATTTGTTTGATAAAAGAGAATTTCCATGAATAGGTAGGCAATAAGAATAAGGAAGGAATTATCGATGTGTTAGGTACAATTTGTAATAACATACACTTAGCTGAATCTTCCCTAGTCCAAGCCTCAAGTTATCTTATTGTAATTGCATAGTAACAATACAAATAGGTTCTACTAGAATAGGAAAAGGTTTCTTGTCACAGCGAGCTCTGTTGCACAATATCATACATTTTACAAGATAAATTTTCCTTGACAAGAAACTTCTTGAAAACTTGACTACTTATAAAATAACATAACATCACCCTTGTTTCTTCGAAGGGTAGGGCCAAGGGCATCCATCTATACAGTGTGTCAGGTTAAACGATGGACATACTTTAAGAGAGTGTAGTACCCATGAAAATTAACAACTTTTAATAAGAGACCAACACTAAAATCGATAAAAAAAAACAATCGTTCCCTATATTTTGTTCAGTTATGGGAACATAAATTTATAGAGCGGCTGGTTTTATTTTCTCGATTTCAGTGTTGGTCTCTTAGCAAAAGTTGTTCATTTTCATGTGATGTTTAAATCCCACGTAATAGGGGGCGAGCCTAATTATTTATATAAAAAGGTACACCAACAGATTCTGTATACAAAATATCAAAAAACACTAGGTAACAGTTATGTGCTTATACAGTAGTCAATAACAGGCGAACCAACATTCTTAAATACAGTGATAACGTAAGGTAAAAACGAAATGTATAAAAATTAAGTGGTAACAAACTATGTGAATAGAAATATAAAATGACTTATGTTATGAGTTACAAAGGTTGCAAGAAATACCTACATACTAATACAACGAATCTTTAGATTGTATGGGTTGCGTGCTTTGGGATCTTAAAATTTGGGTTTTAAAGTTTTTTAGGGAGTCATGATATATGCCAAGATCTGGAGTGGATTTTATATAACAATTCATCTCTTTTCTGAGCCTATTGAGAGGTGAGTTAATTCCTATATTTGTGTTGGATGCTTTAGTGCAGAATAAATGGGTAATAGGATATCTGGGTAAATTATAGGGGACCTTTAGTCATTATTATTTATCTTTTATTTTTTCACGCACAAAGGTCCATTTGAAGGACTAAGTGCGGAAACCAAACCCATAACATAGAACATAGGGGACTTTTAGTCCAATGCAATCCAATCTATTGTTAACTAATTTAGGTAAAGCAGGTAATTATTTTGTAACATTGAGTACGCTGTTCGTATGGACACCGGGGAGATATATCACCGAAGGAATATGCCAGGTGTTTTGTGAAGGCCCTTTGTCTATTGCCATCAATCGGGCACAGACTCGATCTCCGGGCTGCTATTGAGAAATTCCATATAGAAAAACCCAATAACATTTTGCCCGACCTGGGAATTGAACCCAAAACCTCATGTTTAGCGTAGCGCTTGCGAGCATTAGATCAACGACAATCCTACTAATATTATAAACGCTATATAAACATCACACTAATATTATAAAGGCGAAAGTTTGTGTGTGTGTATGTTTATATGTTTGTTACTTCCTCATGCTCAAACGACTGGACCAATTTTGATAATATTTTGAATGGAGGTAGCTGACACCCTGGCTTAACATATAGGCAGACGCACGGGTCGATCGAAGATTTAACGCGTACGTTTTTTTTTACATCGGTCTCACATATTATTATAAATTCAACATATGATGTAATTAATAATTTTGTAAAAATAATAATTTAAAAAGATTGTCTATGGAGTATCTTGCCCGTTCTTCACTATAGGTACCTACTACGCTTTGGAATGGGCAACTAGCTTCATTTTTTCTGACTGACCGACTTCTTGACAGTTCAAAAGTGCCTGTAAATGGTTTAATTGAAATAAATGCTTTGAGTTTGAGTTTGAGATGGGTGACCAACTGAGTACCCTCCATTACATATCAAGTTCATACATACCGATATCATATTTTTCTTTCTTTCTATATATATCGTGTTACCCAGTAACTGGGTTATGGAGGTCGGATAGGCGGTCGCTAAATGTAAAATGCTGCCGGTTTTTTAAAATGAGCTTGAAGTGAGATGATTCACCTGATGGGATAGATTGACAGTTCACTTCACTTTAATTATTACGGTGAAAATTTTACAGAACCGATCGGCTAGTAGTCATCCGGTTAGACTCCAACATAGTTGGGAAACGACTATGCTGATTGAAACAGTGTCTTTGATGTGAGTTTATTTATTCAAAAGAATAATTCCATAGTAATACCCATAGGTAGTACCTATAATTACAGGTGGCTTTGTGTTAAGATCTTGACCTAGCTTAACCCAAGAAATAATTTTCCTGTCGATCACTTGCGACGCGCGAAGGATTTTGATTCTTCTATTGAATGAGACTATAATAAATATGAGTCCTTTGAGATCCTTATCATTTGATGTAGGTCAAGCACTTTAGTTGACAGACATTATTTTTACATCTGAGTGTTCCTATCATCTATTTTAAACTTAAGTCGAGCGACTCAGTTTCAGAGTAAGCAAGTTCTGCATTTGATAATGGATACATACACCACAAAAAAAACTTTCTCTTTTATATTTAATTTTACACTTTCCTTCATTTTTGTCTCCTCTTTTTCTCTTTATTATTTGCATCGTATTTCTATAATATTCTTAAATTAATAAGGTAAACAGGTAGACCATCTAAGATTCTGGATTATCCACCATCTAATGGGTAGGTAGGTTAGTATCCTTACCGCCTGAATCTGAATATAACTTTACAAGGTGTAACATAATTAACGCAAGACCTCATACACCCCAATCAGAGTATTGACGTAAAAGCATAATACAATGACCAAAACTTATTCTTAAAGCTTGCTATTTTTTTTAACACGCTTTTATTAGTTTCACCTGTATGTTTGTTTGTATGTATGTAACTGACTCGTTTGGGCTCGATTTTGCCCAATTTTAAGCGATCAGATTTACTTTAAACGTTGTAGACTTATCAACGACCGACGACAATACAATATTTTGATAAGCTTATCTCATTATCCTGCCGATCAATTCTGTAAAAATCTCTCCGTGATAACTTAGGTGAAGTGAGCGTGAAGTGAACTATCAATAGGGGCAATCCCTAGCATCAGGTGGAATGACAGCTCACTTTACCTTAGTTTTCACGGTGAGATTTTTAAAGAATAGCACTGCTGATTAGGATGTTGATCATGCAGTCATTTATTTAGGCTCACGGAGAAATTATTCCTTTTGAGAGCTTCCGTTGAGTGCGCTGCGTAAACGGTTAAAGTTACGCAAAAATATTGTATGACGGAATTGGTCCTCCTTAAAAGTTCTAAAAGAAAGTCCGCGACAACATATATCTATCTTTTAAGGTTGACTCACTATAACCGTTGTAATGATAATCAAATTTGTTCTAAAATAGGTAATGCATTACTTGCAAAGGTGTTTTATAAACATGATATTGATCCTTATCCAAATAAATACATGCATGCAAGTATTTAATTTTGAACAAAATTTCGCTTGACATCTTTTGATTTCAATAAATATCTTAGGAGATATCATAGTTTTAAAATAAATCCGCACGGCCGCCGTGTGCCGTTAGCTGTGCGAGGCTTAGCTACTATAGTTCCACTCTTACTGCAGTGGTATTCTGTAAAAATCTCACCGTGAAAACTAAGGTGAAGTGAGCTGTCATTCCACCTGATGTTAGAGATTACCCCTATTGATAGCTCACTTCACGCTCACTTCACCTAAGTTATCACGGTGAGATTTTTACAGAATCGATCGGCTGATCATAGCGTGATGTGATGATCTAAAATAGCTTCTTATAGTAATATACCTACGCCAGCACATCAAGCTACCACAATCTGTCAAATTTCTTTTTTTTTCAACTTTATTGCTAAAGCATAAGGTTCACAGTTGATTTGGAAAATTTGACAGTTTCGTATTAGTATACATTTCCAGTTTTAGCTGACCTCGCATTGTATAGGTTTTTCGTACAATCAGAAGTCAGCTTATCATCATCTGTCTAGCCTTTTCCCAACTATGTTGGGGTCGGCTTCCAGTCTAACCGGATGCAGCTGAATACCCTGGTTTTACATGGAGCGACTGCCTATCTGACCTCCACAACCTAGTTACTGGGTAATACGATACCACTTGGTAAAACTGGCTGTCAGACTTTCGGGCTTCTCACTACCCGTAACGACTGTCAAAGATCCACGAATGAAAGAAAGAAAGAAAGAAAGAAAAAGTACCTATTACTAAAAAGTAAAAGTTTAAAAGTATTAATGACAGCCGGGACCAATGGCTTAACGAGCCTTCCGAGGCACTGAGGGGTCTCGGTATGTAAAGATGGTCACCCATCCACAGACCAACCGCGGCAAGCGTAGCTTAAACTGATTGATCGACCGGTGCGGCTGTATTATTTAGCCACAGGCCCCTCGCTAGCCCTAGCTTTTACTGGGTAATAGCTTGATGTGTAGTCGTGCGTAGGTTCTAAGTATAATAATCTTAAAGTAGTGGAATATATTTTAGTAGTTTAAGTAGGTTTTTTCCTCAAATTAACGCGGCTGAAAACGCGGGGCAATGCTAGTTCGCAAATAAAGTTACACCACTATGTCTCGCTGTTTATGTTGGCAACATAGAAATCCTTGAATATGTTTTCTATCGAGATGCAACTGTTAACACATCTGTACATACCAAAAACGGTTTTATAGCAAACAGAACTAAAAAGTGAAAAATAAAATATACCTAGTTTAAAAAAACTAAAAAAACACGCTTTAAATGCAAATCGAACTAAAAATGAGAAAATATATTTTATATTTATATTTTATTGAACTGTTATAAAAAGTATACTAACTCAATATGTTTCAATAATTTTCAAAAATCTTAAAATATTAATAAAGTTATAAAAAGAAAATTAAATTCATTGTAAAAAAGGGTGGGGTGCTTTTTATATCATATTTCTATATTAAGTCTATGTTTACAAATAACTACTAATTATATATTTACAACAATCAATATCGAGCACCCCGCGCTTTTTTACAATGAATTTAATTTTCTTTTCATAACTTTATTTACATTTTAGATTTTTTGAAAATTATTGAAACAAATTGAGTTAGTATACTTTTTATAACAGTTCAATAAAATATACTTAAATACACACATCAAAAGTGTCTAGGGATCAAGCATTTTTATGCGGATTTCTTGAGATTGAGATGTGGCTTTGTAATAAATTTATGATTTTATAAATTTATATGGATCCTTTTTGGTGCATTTCATAATTTGAATCAGGAACTGTGAATCAAATTCGAGTAAAAGATGAAAATCAGCTGTCAATATTTTCCCTATAAAAACATACAACGCATTGAAGACATTATTAGTGCTACTGTTTCCCTACTACTGATTAAAACCAACGTTATTATGGAGCGGCGACGTCATTTAAGCAGGGAAGAAATGCTCAGAGCCGTGGGAATGATAGAAGCTGGTTCCCGGCAACGTACTGTGGCTTTAGCTCTGAATACAAGTCAGAGTGTTATCAGTCGACTTTGGACACGTTACCGAAGCACTGGTACCGTGGCTGAGCGCCATGGAGGACGGTATCGCTGCACCACACGGAGACAAGACCGATACATTCAAATCTTAACTCGAAGAGCTCCAACAATAACCGCCATGATGTTAGCCGTGAGGCTTCATCACTCTTCAGGGAACTTAATTAGCGACCAAACAGTCAGAAACCGCTTGCATGAAGTGAACCTTCATTCCCGAAGACCGCTACGGGTACCACCTATAGCAATGCACAATCGTAGGATTCGATATCAATGGGCTCTTGAACACAGAAATTGGGCAGAAGAACAATGGCGTTTCGTGTGCTTTTCTGATGAGTCTCGTTTTGGTATGAGACCGGATACAAGACGTATACGACACTGGAGAACCCCTGGACGCCAACAGCGATTAAAATCCTGCCAGGAAGTCCATCCTTATAGTGGTGGAACCATCATGGTATGGGCGGGTATTTGGATCGGCGGAAGAACTGAGTTGATTTGGATCAGAGGCAACCTCAACGCTCAAATTTATGCTGAGACGATTGTATCAGACGTCATCGTTCCTCTACAAGTGCAAATCGGTCCCTTATTTCAGTTAATGCATGATAATGCACGACCGCACACCGCAAGAGTTGTAAGACAGACTCTCGCCGCAGATAACATCAATGTCCTGCCCTGGCCTGCTCAGTCGCCAGACTTGAACCCGATTGAGCATGCATGGGATATGCTACAGAGAAGAGCTCTGCCGAATATGGAGGGTATCCAGTCGCAAGAAGACCTTTTTTTGTTGTTGCAACGAACATGGGCGGCCATTCCACAGCGTGACTTGGATGAACTCATTTTGAGTATGCCAAACCCATGTTCTTGTGTTGTTAGTGTTCGCGGTAGAAACACGGATTATTAATTGTTTAAGTTACCCAATAAAATTTTAGAGAAAACTGTTATTTCAGTCTTTTTTTCGAACTTTTGTGTTAGTGGTTCAAATGTCAAAAATCCCTTTATTAGGAAAATGGCAAATTTCTTTATTAATGCAAAGGTGACTTGGTTTATCGTTACTGTGACAAACGAAAACACTTTATTTGATGAATCCTTAAAGAAAATTTTAATTAATATCAATCAGGAGAAAAGTTATTGCAAAAATATATGTTGATCCCTAGACACTTTTGATGTGTGTATAAAAGTTATTTTCTGATTTTTAGTTCGATTTGCATTTAAAGCGTGTTTTTTTTAAACTAGGTATATTTTATTAAGAAAATCGTGTTGACACTGGCATTACTTTCTGAATTTAAAATTGAGTCTTATTGCCTTAAAATAAGATTTAATTTTATTTGGCTTAATCGGTGGTTAGTATAAAAAAATACATAATTTTTGAATAAATACCTACTGAAATCGATTCAGTAGTCAATTATGAACAAACTACTTTCAGGACTTGCGTTTATTCTGTTACACCAGTATACAGCATTTATCATAAAGGTATGGTTATATTTAAAAGGGTATCCAGACCATCAAACTGAACCATTTTCTATATGAAAAAAGCATCGCAGTTGCGAAAAATAATCAGCCGTTTCATACATTTGGATCGAGTAGGTATTGAAGTTTTGTATGGGGCAGTTGATATTTTTTTCGTAATTACGATGTTAGTTCCATAAAGAAAGTGGTTCAGTTTGATGGTCTGTCACACACCTTTATGGTCATACCTTTTTTTCTGATACATGTTGTATAGTAGAATAGCTCAGGCTGTTGTAAAATTATTAGAAAATTCGTAAAGTAGCAAAATGGGTGGTGTCGACAGCTCAGGATTCGCCAAGCGTAGGTATCGTCAGAAAAGATGTAAACATCAACAAGAGTTCAAAAAATCAAAGTCAACATATTTTATTTCACATAAACTTACTTAACATGGGCATTTATGAAACGTCAGAAGCTAGCTTTTGACCAATTGGAAAAGAACCGGCAAGAAACTCCAAGGTCACTCTTTTAAAAATAATTGGCTTTTATGTTTTCAAATTACTGTGTTAATAGGTATGGGACGACAGTGTAGGCTTGTCAACAAGTACCAATACAATAAAATAGAAAATGGTCTACACATCTACAGTCTACAAGGCCTAAAAGTTCATTTGATTGCCCACACGTAGGTACACATTGATACAATATTATTGAATAACAATCAAAAGAATTATGGTCGATGTTTTTGTTTTCATCTTTTTGAGACTGGCTGTAGGTACCGTCAAGAGTTGCCAAAACCGATACCAACTTAAAACAAATTGAATTAAATTTTCGAAGAAAAATGTTATTCGGTACTTCGCTCCATCCCATATTGAGGAAAACCTATTGCTTGAGTGCCTAATGGAAATTCTTAATAAGAGACCAGATTGAAATATCCATTCAATAATATTGCATAACTACTAGTTTCTCGCACCATATTCTTAGAATAATTCCACAGGACATAATATCATAATGATAACATCAATATGCTAATAGTTAAGACAGAATAGAATGGATTGCGATGTAAATGTTGATGTCAAGTAAAATTATAATTGGATTGTCTGTCTAACCTGAGAGCTTAGCACGCGTCACCTTCAGCTTAGTCATCACATAATATATTATGTACCTACATTATTGTAGAGAGATTGAATACATACGATTCGATCCGCCGATCGATTCTGTAAAAATCTCACCGTGAAAAGTTAGGTGAAGTGAGCTTAGAGTGAGCTGTCAAGAGTATCAATCCCTAGCATCACGATGACACTGACAGCTCACTCCACGCTCACTTCACCTAAGTTTTCATGGTGAGATGGTTACAGAATCGCACTGTTTCTTGTTGTCCTCCCCCAGCGAGACCCGTAACCGAGGTCCGTACAGGATACCCTTAGTGTATATTCGCTTAGTTGCGAATACACGCTAAGGGCTACTGGTTTGCGACCACCCTCCCACCGGAGTCCGGCGTCAAGCAGCCTACTGTATTTCGTCGATGCGTGCGAGTTCCAGTACCTTAGGCATCTTCTGGGCACGCTCGTTCCATCATAGACCTCATCCATAGCTTTCTGTCGTGATCGAAGTCAAGAGCGGGCCCATGCAGCAATAATAAAAAAAAGTTTACAAGTACCCTAGCTACAGGATAGCTCGGTTAAGCAGCCGACAACCTTCCTAAAAACCTCCACGACATAAAGGCGCGCGTGGAACACTACGCGCCATCGCCTCCTAGATTGACCTGCGAGATGCCATACACAAAAACAAGATGGATACAATATACTTTATTGTACTGTCTTGTAATTAGACTTTATGAAGGATCCTGGACGATTAGTCTGTTACTGAGAGAACTCTCTTGAAGAGAGCAGAGTGCTGTTTTGCTTCATCTCCATAATCCACGAAACCGTTCAATGCTGCAGTAAGTACCAGGCGAACCAACTACGTTAGCAGTTGCAACGATAATGACAGGCATTTACATATGGTCTGGGAGCAGTGTACGCTCAGTGGTATCGGTCCCGATGTACGAGTTGTAGTTCGCCAGTTCGAACCCAAGCCCTTTACTTTGTGTTTTTAGTGTCATCACTATTGCTCCCAAAATGGCGAAGGAAAACATCGTGACGGAACCGGCATATCCCAGAACAAAACAATCGAAGACACTTGACAGGCCCAGAGAGAACTGTGTCCCAGCAGTGAGAACATTATAGGCTGATTAAGCTGCGTATAGACTTTGGGTCCAAGACTCGCCAAGCTGGTGGTCAAGTGTGACCTTGAAACCTGTAAACAAAACCTTTGATCCAAAACATTGTAACAACGATAAAAACAGGCTCATCTATCTACGTCATATAAAATACCCAAGTACCCGAGCTGTAACACAAAGAGAGCAACGTAAACATTCAAAACACGGAACTTTTTCACACAATCAGTTTAAATACTTGTTTTAAAATATCAACATTTTCCTTATAGTAGGTTATGGCTAACGGCCGCATTCTCAAACGCATCTCATTCTTATGCTGTAATTCGTTGGCTGAAGAAAGATGTAAATAAGAAGGAACTGATAGTAGGTTAAGTAGTACTCCCGAATATACACCTCTGAGGCAGGAGCGTTGTCATTCCAAAGACTCTATCTGAAATGCTTTTTGTGCCAGTAATTACACCAGCAGGGTAATTGCGTAACACACTTAAAGTAGCAATATGGCTTTCATTTTGACAGTTCAACCAAATTCGTTGCATTATTTACGTTGTTGAGCAAATAAATGTTTGGAACATATGAAGCAATGGATTAATAATATCTATTAAAATCAGTCATTGTTATTGAAAGTGTGTTACCGAATTAGGGTGCTGTACCTATGAACTAGAACACAGAAACGCTTCTGGGCGTCAGATATAAAGTCCTCCAGACCGTATTTCGGCCACGGCGGCCAATCTCAACGGAGACTAGCCTTCGGCGCGCGAGGTATTATAGTGCACAAGTGTGCGCGCAGACACAGGTGCACTCCCTCTTCCCTCACTTTCATAGTCCGATGGGACGGCAATCCGACACGACCGGAGAGAGATCAGGCGCAGGACCAACGGCTTAACGTGATTTCTGAGGCACGGGGGTATCACACCGCCAACTTCCAAATTCCGGGCTGTTATTAAGAAATTCCTAATGGAAAAACTCAATAACTCTTTGCCCGATTCGGGAACCAAACCCAGGACCCCACGCTCAGCAGATGTAATGTAGTAGTAGGTACGTTCCCAGACGAGTTCTATCGCAAAGTAAGTTTTAGTTAGTAGTTTTGTAACAATATTTTGATTTAAAATTATATGGACAATTCAGTTTCTTGCTGTTCTTCTCTATAGGAACCTAATTCGCTTTGTTTCGAGTTGTTTGTTCTTTGGCCATCGAGATAATGCGTTCCTGTACCTAATAAAGATCAAAATCGCAAAACACGTATTCGTTTGTATGAAACTGACAGGCGTCAAGAGCGCATTATCTCGTCGGCCGCGCATTAACTTCATCTTTCTGACTGACCGACTCCTTGACAGTTAAAAAGTGTCTGTAATTGACATAAATAAATGCTTTGAGTTGAGTTTGAGTTGTTGTCTGTGAACTCGCAGGTAAGAGATTTAGATAATACATGCTTACAGAAGTTTTCGTCAACCTTCATTTCATAATGAGACGATTAGCACTTAGACGTGACGAGTCTTTATTGCCAATGTCTAAACCAAGGCAACTAACTAGGAAGGAGTGGATTGTAAGTGATACATAGTTGTATGTACTTCCTAGCTTGTGCTGTATTAAGTCGGTTTAACGCCATCATGATTCCAGTGTAAGAGAGAGACGGAGCTATACATGACCGATAGCATCATCCCTTTTTCGCACTGGAGTCATGATATCATTAAGACTATGCCGACCGCACAGTGGCGCCCTCATCGTTTATTTGGTTATTTCATACAATTTCGAATGAAAATGCAGAAAATAAGCACGTTAAGTTGTGCTTCTTAAGATTATACGTTAATATTATTAGAAACAGTAGTTTTATATTGTTTAGTTTTATTATAATCCTAAAACGGATAACAGTGGCCACTGTATACACGGTCGGCATAGTCCTGTTTAGCAAGATCCTTTACATTGGAAAATTTTACAACATAGAATGTTGTTTCTTTGGAGAGGCCGAACGAAAACGAAATTCTACTTGATTTTTTTTCCCCGAAAAGCGAAAATAATGAATATAAATTGTATATTATGTTCGTATATTTTGTTTGGTAAAGAACTAAAAATTCGAAGACATGTGACATCTACCAACCCGCACTGGGCCCGCGTTTAAGCCTGTGTCTCAGCAGTGGGAACATTATAGGCTGATTATACTAGTCATAAAAACATGCCTTATAAAGGTCGGAACTCTCTCTTAAAAGAAAAACCTTCTGTTCTATTATAGGTGAGCACGAAAATATTCCGATGTGGTTTTCCCTAACATTAAAATTGTTTTAACAAAAGAACTTTCTGACGTACACGCTGACGTATACATGAGTACATATTATGTACAACTACGTTAGCTAATTAGTTCGCCGTCACGTTCTATTTTTAAATTTAATTAGAAAAAAAAGTTACAAAAACACATCACTCGATATTATATTGCCAGCTAGAAATAATAGCGGAAAAAAGTAAATTGTTATTTTTTACAGCTTTGTTTATCCCGCCATTAATTGGGCCGTCTGCGTTGTGTGTAAAGTGGTGGCGGGTGTTTTGGGGGACTCTCTCATGTAATTTCGACGTTCGAAAAGTGCTGATTCTCAGCCTAATTTGAAAAAATTAGTTTCAATTTTGATTTTGCCAAGACCCAAGCTTAGCGTAACGGCCTTCTGGGTAACGCTCGAGATCTTGGTTTTGACTCACAGTATTGTGTTTCTTAAAATGGACAGGGGCCTTTGCCCTGCCGTAGGACAAGAAAGGCTAGATTAGATTTTTGATTGTTTATACGTGTAATAAAATTTCGAAGTGTCCATTTGCTCATACCTGTGATTTTACAAGAGCAAATTCATAAGCCTCAGATATTCATCAGCTTTGGGAGGACTACTTATGTCAAACAGCGGACGCCTTTTTCGGCTGAAATGATGATGAACGTAATGAATCATCAGCCTTGGAAATTGTGCAACAATTCGAAGCCCATCACAGGACACTCTACTGACTCTCTCTCTCTTTCTACTGCAAATCAGTAATTTTCTTCTGTCCCTTTCGTAAAATACACGGAATGTTCCTTTAACATTGTAAAGTTGCTAGGTGTTGCCATGTGACTTCGTCCGCGTGTATTAAAAAAAATATAAATATTTAGGATGAAAAGCAGCCTATGCCCTTCCAAGCCTTCCTGCCCAAGTCTGCTATTTTTATAAATTCGTCATTCCAACACGATCCTATTGTCATTTTGCTAAAAGTTCGTAATCTGCTAAATTCATAATGGTCGTTCATTGGTCGGTCAATGGTCTGAAATAAGTATATTTCATTTAATATATATTTTTACATATTACGTATTAGTGTTTGCAATCTGAAGTAGTAAGAAGTTCGTAAATAGCAATAAACATTACATTTATTCATTTGTCATTATGTACGTACGAGATTACCATTTTACGTCATTTCTTTTAATGGAGTGTCAGTGGTTAACCATTGGAAAGTCATAATGACGCCATTATGTTAGCAGATTACCAAACTTGTCAAAATCAACAATTATGAAATCAATGATAGACCATTCTGACACTATTGTAATAGCTGACTTGAGGCCCAGGTTACTTAGCTGACAAAACCTAACGATCGGGTCAGTGCATCGTGAACCGAGGTGCTACAGATAGAAAGATATCCTACTAAGGGCCGATTTCTCCATCGCCAGATAACTTTTATTCAGGAGTAAAATTGACGTTTGACAGTTTTTAACCGACTTCACAAAAAGGAGGAGGTACTATGTTTGTATGTTTTTTTTTTTTTGTAAGTTTGTTCATCGAATACTCCGCCAATTGTCGACGGATTTTCAAAATTATTTTTTTGTTCAAAAGTAGATAGTTCTGAGGTGATCCTATTGTCACCAAGTTAGGATCTGATGATGGGATCTTAGAGAAATTGAGGGCAACCCTCAAATTTTATAGGCTCACTTATTGTTTTTCGCATATTTTATGAAGTATCTTGTGTATTTGCGTATGGTTGTCACCATCTCAGGTAGCTGAGCTGATGATGGAAGGTACAACTCCTTAACAGTAAGAAGTTACTCGAACAGACAAGGACAGTTTTAGTAAATTGTTTTGATGTTTGATAGGGCATTTGCCACATTTGGTCTCATGATCATCAAGTCATGACCTGATGCTGCAGTCAGGATAGTCTGCAGAGTACCTAACTCCTCGACAACTAACAGCAGATATATCGTGTTTAGGCTCATTGAAAAGGGCTCGATGTGTGGATAAACGTACTGTTAATGAGAAACACCGAAGTACATAGAGACTTGATGCTGAAGCCAGGAGCATCAGAAAAAGTACAAACCTTGAAATTACAGCACCGTAGTCGTGTTTGGGCTCATTTTAAACAGGACAAAATTTTAAGTTCAATGCAATGTTGACATAAGTCTGGCCTGATGCTGCCAGGATTATCAGCGGGATCCTGGAGAAATCGAAGTAACTCTTCAAATATTATAGGTACGCCTATAGCGATTCGGGTATTATTTATAGTAACTCGTGCATTTGCTTTCGGAAAGCAAAATTTAGTGAAGTAAAACTGATGATGAAGACCACAGATGGCCACCGGGACTACTCAATAATAAGTATTTCACAGGTTGCGATTCGATTACTTTAATATGGTTGCTCAGCAATTTATGCTCGTCACAATGCGATTGGTGAAATGGAGCTGATGGTGGAGTACCAGGAGAACTCCTCAACAATTAACGTCCCTGTATCGGGAAAAGTAATATTTTGTAAAAGGCTATGAGCTTGATGCATTATAAACAGTCCCACTAAAAAGCGAGAAATAAAAACTTTTTAACAAAAAAAAAACCGACTTCCATAAAAAAACACTACAAAGTGAAAAATAACTTTAATTTCGGAAGTCGGTGGCAATAAACTAAAATACAGATCCAAAGACACCGACTTTCGAAATTAAAGTTATTTTTCACTTTGTAGTGTTTTTTTATGGAAGTCGTTTTTTTTTGTTAAAAAGTTTTTATGTATGAAATACTTAATTGACAAAATTTCAAAATAAAATTATTCTTAGAATAAAGTTATCAGGCGATTGAAAAACCAGCCCTAAGTAGGATATTACTCAACTAAGTTAAAATTAAACACAATTCTAAGTACTTACGTTTTTTACTGTGTTTTTTGTATACAAAAACACGATGCACACAGTTTTTGTTCCAAAATAATTAATTTTAGCTATCAAAGAAGCAATGGTTTTTTCACATACTAAATAATGGTTCTGTAACTGTGTGAAAATTATTATGATTTTTTTAGTGTGTAAGGAATGGTACACATAATCATGTTCGGCTCGGCAATACCGGATATTTTTTGTATCAACTAGCCTGTAGCAGTCCACTGTTGAACACGTTTCGAAGAATTTCTTTGTTTACATATTAACGAAGGTCTGTCATGCGGCCATCATCATCATCTGCCTAGCCTTTTCCCAACTATGTTGGGGTCGGCTTCCAGTCTAACCGGATGCAGCTGAATACCAGTATTTTACATGGAGCGACTGCCTATCTGACCTCCACAACCCAGTTACTGGGTAATACGATACCCCTTGGTAAGACTGGTTGTCAGACTTTCGGGCTCCTGACTACCCGTAATGACTGTCAAAGATCAACGAATGACAGCCGGGACCAACGGCTTAACGTGCTTTCTGAGGCACTCTCGGTATGTAAAGATGGTCACCCATCCACAGACCAACCGCGGGAAGCGTAGCTTAACCTGATCGAACGACCATGTCATGTGATTATGTCATCATCTGTCATGCGGCCATCTCATTTATTTATTTATTAGTATTTTTTGTTTATTTTTGCAATGTTACTCAATATCATACTATTTATACTTATTCGTTAGGTACTGTTTTTATCTGACACAAATGTATTTTATTTATTTAAGTATGCATGCACACGTCATGTTGCAGTATAAAACTGATTTACATCCGTCACCTCACACATCAGAGGGGCAATTCTCGTAATTTTAAGAACGTTCACAGTCTGATCTCAGTCTCAATCTGTAAAAAATGCCTCTCATTTCCCTACATTTTGACAAGTTTTTGACATTTGTTTGTCGCTAAGATGAGACAGCGACTAGATTTTAAATATTTTAAATTACGAGATTTAGCCTTCAGGTCCAGTTGAAAACCAGTGTCGAGTACTAGACTAGCATTTTACTAGTCTGGCATTTTTGTCACACTTTCCTGCTAATCACATCGGACTTTACACTTTTTTATTTTTATTTGTTTTTATCTGATGTATATGTCTCTGGTGTACTGTGTGTCTTTTAGTCTGTGTTAAATAAATTTATTTTCTTTATTTCTTTCTAGTAATCCGGTTAGGCCCCAGGTGACTAAGGGACTAATCACACTTATTCAGCTCTGTTCAGCGTTTGTCCATAGAAAACAACGATTTTGTATGAGATGCGTACGCATCCGTTCAGCCGCGGAAAGCTGAACGGACTCCATACAAAATCGTTGTTTTCTATGGACAAACGCTGAACAGCGTTTGTCCATAGAAAACAAGGTAATTGTGTAACACACTATTAGTAACAATGGGTTACATTTTGACAGATCGACAACGTTCATTGCGTTTTTTACATTGTTGAGCAGACACATTTTTCGAACATATGAAGCAATGGATTAGCAATATGCTTCAAAATGATTCAAATTGAGATCGATAGTCTGTTTCGCAATTAGGGTGCTGAGCTGAATAAGTGTGATTAGTCCCTAAATTCGACAATTCCAAAGTAGAATAGGTTTCGTCTTTTTTCTTGCAGCGACAGGTCGCATGTGGCGGGTGACTAAAATCGAAAGTGGAAATGCTCAGTCGCAGGCGATCGTCCGCCGCATGAAACGGTAGTTTTATATTGTTTAGTTTTATTATAATCCTTAAAACGGATAACAGTGGCCACTATATTCCGTTTTAAGGATTATAATAAAACTAAACAATTAAAACTACCGTTTATAATAATATTAACGTATAATCTTGTGAAGCACAACTTAACGTGCTTATTTTCTGCATTTTCATTCTAAATTGTATGAAATAACTAAACAAACGATGAGGGCGCCACTGTGCGGTCGGCATAGTCTTAAATAGGATTAGCGAAAATTTGTCGACCGGTCCATAAACTAAAAACCGGCCAAGTGCGTGTCGGACGCGCAGTGAAAGATTCCGTAGTTAAAATGAAGTATACACTATTGATTTTACCGTCCGCAAAAATAACTTGAAACTAAAAACAACTACTGAACTATGAAAAACAAAAGTTATTTTTGCGTTTGTAACAAAGAAATTATTTCATATCTCACAAACTATTGACATACTTAATAAAATTTCATTATATTTTAATTATGGGATAAACGATACCCCAGGCGCTTATGTGCATTGAATAAGCCCAGCGGGGTAATTACGTAACACACTAACAGTAGCAATGGCTTTCATTTTGACAGTTCAACAACATTCATTGCGTTTCTTACGTTGTTGAGTAGACACATTTTTCGAACATAAAAAGCAATGGATTAGCAAAATGATTCAGATTGAGATTGATAGTGTATTACGCAATTACGGCGCAGGTTTGTACAGCGATCGGCGGCGGCGGCGACCTCTCGCGCCCGGCCCTGGTTCAAGCCATGGTCCGGGGCGAGAGGGAGTGGGAGGCAGTCACCTCCTTCTGCGAAGCAGTCATGCTAGCGAAGGAGGTGGCGGGACGGCTGAGGGAGAGGGCCTCACGTCCCAGCCGCCGCGGGAGACGCCCCGGGCGTCGGGAGCCGCGAGACGACTCCCGGCCACCGTAGGCGCGGGCCTGCGGGCGGAGAGTAATGGGTAACTCTCCGTCCGATCAGGACCAGGCCCGTGCCGGACGGCGCGTACGTGTTCCACGCGCGCCTCAAAGAGATGTCAGCATAAGGAAGGGGCCCGAAAGGGCCGAAGCCTGCCGGGGCAGCGGGATTGTCCGAAAGGGTTACCGCTACCCCGGAACACAAAGGGCTAAGGAAGGAACACGGGTGGGTTTTAGTCAGTAAGAGTCTGACACTCCCTTCTGCTCCACCCAGAGCGGGAGGGGTCATTGGATGATTTCCCATCCAGAAAAAAAAAAAAAAAAAAAGGTGCGTTTTTCCGACGGGAACTTTATTTCGCGCACTGGATTTTCAACGCTCTACTTATCGTCGAGATTTGAAAATCCAACAGTACGGTTTTTTTTACGCGCTGGGATGCGCTCTGTTCGATTCTCAATGCTCGGTTCAACAGTGAGAGTTGAAAATCCAGTGCGCGATAATATCCCGCTGCGATATTTTTACGTCCGTGCGAACGTTGTTGCAGAGGTCAGATCGTAAACCAGTTTTATCTGGTTTGAATTGCAATCTCAACAATTCATAAAAGAAACATCTAGATGAAATAAATTGATCAAAGTTTTCTTAATTAAGAAGAATTTACCAGCTGAACGAAGGTCGCGTAATATCTACGCTTGCCGCGATCGGTTCGTGGATGGCTGTGGTGGATGGTATATCGAGACCACTCCGTGTGTCTCTTAAGCCGTTGGTCCCGGCTGTTATTCGTAGAGCTTTGACAGTTTTTACTAGTCAGAAGCCCAAACAGGCTTACAACCAAGAGTATCGGCCAGTAACTGGGTAATGGAGGTCCGTAAGGCAGTCGTTCCATGTAAAATACTGGTATTCAGCTGCATCCGGTTAGACTGGAATCCTAGCCCAACATAGTTGGGAATAGACTAGGCAGATTGTTATCTAAACGCGAAGTAGACGTCTAAAAAATGTATGGTTATTCTGAAGCTTGTAATGGTTGTAATTTTACTCCGTGTTTATTACTAAGGAAGACAGGTACTTCATTAATTCGCCTCGCAAAAAACTAGCAGGCAAAAACTAGTATTTCTGTAAAATCAATAATAATAACTATAGTTTCTGCCCGCCGCTTCGCCCGCGTAGATTATCCCACGGGAACGTGCTACCAGGATTTGTCCCGGCAGCACGTTCCCGTGGGATAATCTACAATCTAATATAACCTAATCTAATCTATCTTATCTAGTATTTGTACTAGCCTACAACAGTTATCTGCTAGTGAAAGTCCCGTCAAAATCGGTCCAGCCGTTTTGGAGATTAGCCGGTATAAACAGACAGACAGACACCAATAGAAACATAAAAATAAAAAAATAAATGTTTTATTGTTATAAGTTCCGTATAAACTTTCATAATGCATTTACCGCCTTACTAATAAACGTATTATATCAGATAAATAGTTACACACCGATTTTTCTCTTTCAGTCGTCAGTAATTTGACTTTCGAAAGAAGAAGACAAAACCGTTGTGTAATATTATACAGACGCTATACAGATACAACGTTTATTAGTAAGGGGATTAGTAAAAAGTTGTTATTTTGACATTACAAACAGACACTTATTTTTTTTAGTATGTATGTATACAAAATGTAAAAAAAAAACCGATAAACTTTAAGAGGTGCTTTAGACAATCGAACTGAACAACATTCACTACGTGACCAACTCTAGAATCACAAAAAAAAACAGCTGTTACATTTTGGTCAAGTAGGTATTGAACTTTTGTATTAGACAGCTGATTTCTTTTTTTTTTGGTGATTTCAGAGTTGGTCCCGTAGTGAAAGTTGTTCAGTTTGATGGTCTAAACCACTTCTTAAAGTTTGTAGGGTTATTTTTTTAACACCTTATTTATGTATAGATACAGATGTATAGATTTTAAAGTTATAGATGTATATTGTTGTCATAAAAACTAAACGAAAACATGACAGCAAATTGCAAATTACTGGCACTAATGGAAGGCGGACATGCAAATCAGGTTTTAATTCTACCGGATAAGCTAAAGGTTACTAAGATTAGTATCTATAACATGAATATAACTTCACGCCTGTAATGCTTGAAGAGTTGGGCAGAGGTGTACCTATAGTTAACCCATATTTTGCTAGTTATGTCTAAGTCCCATATTATAGGGGGCGAGAATATTGCCATCAAGCGGTCGCACATCTAGACTCCGGGCTCAAATTGAGAAATTCCAGTTGGAAAAACGCAATAACGCTTTGCCCGACTCGGGAATTGGTTTAGTGGTCGCAAGCTACGGACCAGAACTAGGTATCTTTTTATGCAGCTTACAAAAACAGTTCACGCTTTTTGTTATAACTTGGTCTTAAAAACAACTAAATAAATTATAAGTGATCTTGTGTTATTTTTACTGTAGGTATCATTTGTTTATGCGAGTTATAAGTAGATACCTCCTTGTAGGTATAGTAAAATTCTTTTTTTATTGAATGTATGGCCTAACGGTGTTGATTAAGCCAATAGCAAGTCAAAGAATGACAAAGGTTTGTTGATGTTAGGCACTATTCGCATCTAGCAACTACAGAAACTAAACTTCTCGCCCTCACTTGCTACTGATTTATTAACAGGTTGAATGCCGTAATTTCAGAAACTATCTCGCGTAGATCTATGTTACGATATTAAAGGTTACAGTGAATGCTTCAGCGTGTCCTGTGGAAGTTAAATTTAGACATATCAACCCTGTGATCGATCTAAAAAAATAAGCGAAGATCTGTGGGTCAAGTCTACTAGTTTGTTATTCCATTATTGAAGCAATTGCACCCTATTTAGCTTTAATATTTAATGTACTTACGTGTAGATCACGGGGTAAGTAAGGATTTAATGAAGTACAGTAAAGTTATTCCACTTTTCAAATCTGGGGACAGTAAAGACACTAATAATTATAGACCGGTTATCAGTTTTGCCGGTTTACAGAAAGGTGTTTGAAAAAGTGGTGTTAAATCAAATGCTTGATCATTTTAATTGTAATAACATCCTACACGATGGACAGTATGGTTTCACCAAAGGACATTGTATAATCTTCGCTTAGCTTAGTAAAATCATATTGAACGATAGGCAAGTTCAAATAAACGGTGTGAATTCAATAGGTTTAAAGTCAAAATGGGGCTACCGCAGAGCTCGATATTAGGCCCGTTCCTCTTTTTAGTATACTCGTATACAATTTATTGACTTCACCCTTACGACCAACTTTTTTAGTACCTAGTTGATGAAGAGTTTGACGCCAGAACGACCACACTAATACACTGAATTTGTGTATTTAATATTAAACGGTATATTATATATAGCTCGACAAGACATCTATGAACGTGACAAAAATATAAGTAATATGAAAATGTACTGGGAGATGTCAAAAAACTGTCAAATCCAGTCATGTCATATTATTTATCTTTTAGCCATGTTCATAAAGAGCCATGCCGGGTTATACATAGTTGCTACAAGGATATTTTGGTGCTCGTATGACGTTGACATAATTGTTTTGTCAAATGTATTGAAAATACAAGATTGAGAACGTTAGTTTCAATTTACATGTATTATGCACTAGCTGACCCGACATACCTTGTCCTGTCGTGGACACTTTGTTTAGATATATTCGCTCTTCTGCCGATATTTTTTTCTTGATAACTTTCCATGACCATAAACAAAACAAAAAAGAATCACGCATATCCATCGTTTGAGTTTTTTTCAATAGTTTGTGAGGTCTTGAGTTCATACAAAAATCCTATCGAATGAAAACCTGATTTGGTTTTTTGGTTTCATTTAGTTGCTTATAGACTGGCTTAGACTGATTGGTCTATTCAAAAATCACAATAAAATAATAAATTATTAAAGACTAGCTTCTGCCAGCGACTTCGTCCGCGTGAATTTTTTTGCTCCCTCGACCCACCGCGTCGCATAGCATTGCCTGCCTGCGCTATTACTTCGTTTTCTGACTTTTTTCTTTTTGCTCAACTCCTAAGGGTTCTAGCGTGATGTTTAAAGCCTTCCTCAAGAATTTGGCTATCAAATGCAAAAAGATTTTTATAAATCTGATCGATACTTCCAGAGATTAGAGCTTTCAAACAAACAAACTCGGCAGCTTTATTATTAGTAAAGGTTTTTCCCATTTTTGCAACATTGTTCATTGATGCTCCGCTACTATTGGTCGTAGCGTAATATTATATAGCCTATAGCATTCCTCGATAAATGAACTATCTAACGCAAAAAGATTTTTTCAATTCGAAGCAGTAGTTCCAGAGATGACCCCCTACATACAAACTTCACTTCCCTTCACTGCTCTGCTCCTATTGATCGTAGCGTGATGAAAAGTATACTATAACCTGCCCAGGAGTATGAAGAACAATTGTACCAAGTTTCGTTGAAATCCGTCGAGTGGTTTTTGTTTCTATAACGAACATACAGACAGACAGACAGACAGACAGACAGACAGACAAAAATTTTACTGATTGCATTTTTGGCGTCAGTATCGATCACTAATCACCCGCTGATAGTTATTTTGGAAATATATTTCATGTACAGAATTGACCTCTCTACAGATTTATTATAAGTATAGATTACAAATTAAATTTCAAGTTGTTATTTTTATGATATTGCGGAAATACTTATTTAGTTTACTAATTGTTATTCACCGTATGTTCCCTATGGACTTAAAGAATAGCAACACCCCACTTCTTGTCGTGGGTGTCGTATAAGGCGACTAAGGGACTTACTGGAGAATGGGCAGCAGCGTTCTATAAGCATTTTACCACCATACTGTGTCCGGTGGCCCGCCTACCCTTGGCTCAAGGTGGCAGTCAAGGTCACGGTGAGGCAAGGGGTGCTTAAAATTTAACGCTTTAAACTTATTCTGATGAATTTAATTATGGGAACGAAACGAACTGTAGACAGCGTGTATCGAGAATATGTGTTGACTAGCTGCGCCCCGCGGTTTCACCCGCGTAAGTTTTGATCCCGTGGGAATATCGGGATAAAAAGTATCCTATGTGTTATTCTGATGTATAAGCTATATTACTGTAAAGTTTCATCAAAATCCGTTCAGTAGTTTTCGCGTGAAAGAGTAACAAACATCCATACATCCATACATACAAACTTTCGCATTTATAATATTAGTAGGATATTTAAGGACGTGGTACCTTTATCCATGGTAGGTACCTAAATCCTGAACGCAAAAAAATAATCAGCTCTCCCATACAAAACTTCAGTATATAATACCACACCTCGACCCAAATAATATGGGATGACTGATATTTTCGTAATTATGATGTTGTTCCCATGAAGAAAGTTAATATTCAGTCTGAGTGTCTGTACCACACCCTATATGATCACACTTAGGATCTAGTTTTTTTTCTCATAGGAAAGTCAATCAATTCCTTCCATTGTCCGATCAATTCTGGGTTTAGTTGTTAGTGATACTTACACGTAAGTATGTTGCAGATAATGGCTATCTCTGTAGTTAGATACCTACAACTTAAAAAAACGATAAGTACTTACCTAATTCTAAATAAGTATAATAAATATCTACATGTCCCGGAATTAACGCACATCACCAAACACCCCAATTAGAATATTATGTGATAATCATAAATTCATAATACATACACTGAATTTTTACTAGGTATTATGTATAAAAAAAGTATTTACAAAATTAGTTTAAAAACTGATTCTGGAAGAAAATTGTGGTAATATACTACGCACGCACACGTATAAAGGTCTAGAATAGTAGGTACTTTGTGCATTTTGGTGTGTTTTAATTGTACCGCGGAAGTGTGACTGTAATAAAATTTACCTATATACATATTAAAAAAGACACAAATCGATTCAGCCTATCGAATCTGTTAAAATCTCACCGCGATAACATAAGTGAAGTGAGCGTGAAGTGAGCTAACAATAGAGGCAATCCCTAACCATCCTTCATCTGCCAACCTATTCTGTAAAGAAAACTCACTGAGAAAAGTTAGGTGAAGTGAGATGACAAATAGTGTCAATCCTTAGCGTCGTGGGATGACAACTGGCTTCAAGATCACTTCACCTTAGTTTTCACGGTGAGATTTTTACCGAATATACTGGCAGGCGGAATGACAGCTCACTTCACCTTAGTTTTCACGGTGAGTTTTTTTACAGAATAGAACTGCAGTAAATGATTCTAAACAAACTACTTTCATGATGTACCTACATTAATTTGATTAATCATTGTATAGTAGAGGGGGCTTGTGGCTATGTATAACAGCCGCAGGGGTCGATTGACGCTTGCCGCAGTTGGTCCGTGGATGGGTGACCATCTTCACATACCAAGACCCCTCCGTGCCTCGGAAAGCACGTTAAGACATTGGTTCCGGCTGCCATTCGTGGGTCTTTGGCAGTCGTTACAGGTCGTCAGTAGCCCGAAAGTCTGAAAACCGGTCTTATCAAGGGGTGTCGTATTACCCAGTAACTGGGTTGTGGTGGTGACATAGGCAGTCGCTCTATGTAAAATTACTGGTATTCAGCTGCATCCGGTTAGACTGGAGGCCAACCACAACATAGTTGGGAAAAGGCTAAGCAGATGATGATTGTATAGTAGAGCGATTGCCATCTACATACGCTGTTTACTTACAATTTAATTAGGCTTGAAGTTATAATTACTTAAGGTTAGCGAGCGCAATATTTATTACGCTCGCTAGAGAGAAATAAACGAATTCTACATGTAAACCTTAGGCTACGATCAGATGACAAGCGCTCAACGCGCGTTGAACGCGCGTCGCTTTGTTAAAACGCGCGTAAGCATGTGTACGGCTTGAATAAAATGTATGTAGTTGTAAACGCGCGTTAAATTTTTGTATAGTGTTCACATGGTGCGCGCTTGTCAGGCGTTAAACGCGCGATGTCGCGGCCGCCCTGTTTCAGTTTGAGTCATGTCCCATATCGCAGGGCGTTTCTCTATTTCATCAATTAATAATTCCGAATTAAAAGCTTCGGTTTTCATTTCGAACGATTTCCATACGAACTAGATGAACCCTAAAATACGTCTATCCGCGTCGAAAGCGCGCGCTCAACTGAACGGAAACATAGAAAACCAATGACATCAAAGCGCGCGTTGACGCGCGCTGACAACAGCCGAGCGCTAGCGCATCGTTCAACGCGCGCTTTATTAAAACGCGCGTAAGCATGTGTACGGTTGGAATAAAATGTATGTAGTTGTAAACGCGCGTTGAGCGCTTGTCATCTGAACGTAGCTTTAATGAAGTGAAGATAAATAATCCGTTAATTACTTTAATCTAATTCTTTACTGCCTCGCTGGTTTAAAGGTTGCAAGCGCTATTGCTAAGCATATGGTCCTGGGTTCGATTCCCAGGTCAGGCAAAAGTGTTATTAAGTTCTTCTATATGGAATTTCTCAGTCGCATTCCAGAGTCTAGATTTGTGTTCTTTTGATGGCAATAGGCTATCCCCTAGTACAGACGCCAGCACATCAAGCTACCACAATCTATTAAATTTCTTTAATAGATTTTCAACTTTATCGCCAAAGGTTAAGGTTCAAAGTTGATTGGGAAAATTTTACAGTTTCGGGTAGCTTGATGTGTTGGCGCCTGTACATGGAACTTTAACATAACTGGCACAATCCCTTCCCCCCGGATCGCGATAGCGAATAGACGTGTGCCCTTTTAAAAATTTTAATTAATAATTAGAATATTCGTCAAAAATTCGATAAAAATAAAAACCAAAAGTACCAGGACTGCATGATCACAGCGGTGATTGTGGTGAACGTTGAGTCCGCGAGTAAACAGGATAGCAACACCTGAGACGGAGATCGCCACCTGAGCTACGCCGCGCCTGTGTCACTCGAGCTTCGCCCCACGAAAACGTCATCGCAGCGCTCTGACGCGTCGTCGTCCCGTTGCCACTATTTAAAAGCGAAAGCGGATTGCGGAGAATCAGAGGGCTTGGCCCAAGTGACAATACTCAAGGTAATAATTTTGAATAATTAATTATGCCGCTAAATCGGACACCTCCGAAGACCTCTTTAGTTGAAGAAACTCCGGACCAAGCTACAACTAGTACTTCTTGTTTCCGATTGTTTACCCAGTCCGGATCTTCTTCTGATCTCACGACTTTAGGACAGGATAGTAACGTTACAACCCGTCTGAAGCGTAAGCGTGACGATTGTGACTGCATGCCGCGTCTGGATGAAATTAGAAATTTACTATCTGAGTCTACTGCTAAGTCTGAGCTGAAGTTTGCAGCATTACAGGCCTCCATCTCTGAAATTTGTGCTCAGAACGCAGGGATACTAAGTTCAATGGAATTTATATCTAAGGATTACGACGATTTAAAAATTAAACTGGCAAACTTAGAGTCTGAACGTGAAACCGACCGCCGCTATATACATGAGCTAGAAGAAAAAGTGGACATTATAGAACGACAACTATACTCAACCAAGATTGAAATAAGGAATGTGCCCCAGAAGCAGGAAGAAAGTAAGGAAAGCCTTCGCGCCATTGTAACAGAGGCAGCCAACGTGATTGGCACCCCGATAAGTGGCAACGAAATAAAAGATGTATTTCGTACTAAAAACAAAAACAACACTTCCACAATTACAGTTGATTTCATAAGTTCAATTACCAAAGATAATTTTATAAAAAAGTCTCGAAAGTTCAATAATGCTAATAAGCAAAACAAGCCGAATACAACACACCTTAAACTTGATGTACCCAGCAAACCCATATACATATCAGAAAAACTTACGCCCAAAACTCAACGAATTTATTACTTAGCTCGTCGATTTGCTGAGGATAATGTATATAAATACTGCTGGACTTCTTATGGGAAAGTTCTAGTGCGAAAAGCGGATGGCGAGCAACATGTCGTTATAAAAACCGAAGCAGACCTCAACAATCTCCGGCTAAGTAAATGACTAATGACTGGGGTTAGTTGCCTACCTAAAATACTACTCATGTTGTTTAAGTATATATTTTTTTATAATTCTTTCCAATTTTGTAAGCCTAAGCTACACACAAATTCAATCACACACACATACTTATCAGTCATTCACGTTCGCACAGGAAAACTTTATTTTACACATAAAAGCATACCTTTTAAATACTTACTTTCTAATGTATTTCGCATTCTAAGTACCGCAGTGTACCTATATTATAAAAACCTCAGTCAAATAACTGTGACAAAAATATTAATTGTTTTTAAAAATGATGAATATTGATCAAATATCTCAGGAAATAGATAGCGTTACTATTGCTGAGTCTTATACATGTACTCCAGATCAATGTCAAAACCTTGTAGGACAGTGTGATCGTGGCATTCGCATTATACACATTAACATCAGGAGCATAAAAAAGAATCTAGACCAATTTGTCACCATGTTAACATTGACGAAGGTTGACTTTGACTTTATTATTTTTACAGAATGTTGGTTGCAGGTCTCAGGTCACATCCCTATCTTAGAAGGCTATACTTCACATGCCACAAAAAACAACCCAAAAAAAAATGACGGCATTGTCATCTACGTCAAAAATACAGTTAATTGTTCTACGCACGAACCTTTGATCTTGGATGCCAACTGCCTGGTAACTTGCTATAATAACATAGCTATAATCGCAGTATATCGTTCCCCTTCCTATCTAAACCCGGCTAACTTCTACTCTAGTTTGAGTGAAATAATAACATCAGTTAAATCCCAAAATAATATCATGCTTGTAGGTGATATTAATATTGATATCAAGTCCGGCAATACTGATCGTCATGCAGATGATTATTTAACCCTAACAGCAACACATGGCTTATTGCCTGCCCACACTCTTCCAACAAGGATAAATAACTGTCTGGACCATGTCATGATGAAGACTAAATCTCCGGCAAAGGTTATCGTGCTGGACACCCACATTACTGATCATCTTCCTGTTGCTATATTCCTGGACAGAAATAAATCAGCTGGATCCCAATCAAAAAATACTTTAATACGATATGACTATGAGGCCATAAAAGAAGATATAGGTAACCTCGACTTCACTCCTATTCTTAATACTACAGACCCAGACCTAGCTACCAATATTTTGATTTCCGACATACAAGCTGCTATAACAAGACATACTAAAATTTATCACACACCTAATAGAAAAACAGTTATCAAACCCTGGATGACCGCTGGCTTAGTTCGATGCCTACGTAATCGTGACAAAATGCACCGACAAGTCAGTAAGTCTCCTAACAATCTTATATTAAAAACTTCATATACGCGGTACCGCAACTTCTGTAATTCCCTACTTAAAAAACTAAAACGTGCCTATGAGAAAGCAGAACTTCTTAAAGCTAAAAACAACCCGCGAGCTACGTGGAAAGTTATTAAATCCATCACACACAGTAACCAACAAAGACACTCTCCTAATGCTCTGCTACATTCCTCCATCAACCCCATCATATCAGTAAATAAGGTCAATAAATTTTTTGTTAACATTGGTACGACACTCGCATCAAAATTTGACTCTACCAGACCATCCGTTTACTCATTTTCATCCCCGTGTCCAGTTAACTCTCTAGTGATCCCGTTGGTTGATGAATCACTTGTAATAAGTACAATTCATAGTTTACGCAGTGATTGCGCTATTGGGTGGGATAACATCCCAGCAAGTATCATAAAGCGATCTAGCTCCATTCTGGCTCCTTTCATTGCCCATATTTGTAACTGTGCCATTAATTCGGGAGTTTTTCCAAAAGCTTTCAAACGTGCAGTAATCCATCCAGTGTACAAAGGCAAAGCTAAAGATGACGTGTCCAATTACCGGCCAATTTCAGTGCTTAGCTCTTTGTCTAAGATACTTGAACGAATTCTAAACAATAACCTAACAAATTTCTTATTAAAAAATAAATTAATCGCAGACAACCAGTACGGGTTTCGTTCGGGTATCTCTACGGAAGATGCCGTCTCTGATTTCACCAATTCCCTGATTAACAAACTGGACACTCGCCTCAAATGCTATGGTGTCTTCTTAGATTTAACGAAGGCCTTTGATACAGTTTCTATTCCCAGACTTGTGGCCAAAATGGAACATATGGGAATACGTGGTGGAGCCCTAAATATTTACAAAGACTACCTCAGGGGGCGTAGCCAGTGTGTTAAAATCAACTCCGTTTTTAGTGACGAAGAGTTTATCAGCTACGGTATACCTCAAGGAAGTATCTTGGGACCCACACTGTTTCAAATATATATAAATGACCTCTGTCAATTACCCCTAATTAATTGTGACATTTTTACTTACGCCGACGACACGGCACTTTTGATATATGATCAGTCCTGGGACAAAGCTAAATATAGAACTGAACTCACCTTGCGAACTGTTATGGACTGGATTTCTGTTAACCTCCTGACACTCAATATTTCGAAGACTAAAGTAATTCAGTTTAAACCACCAAATTCAGGTAATCCACCAATGGATTCAACCAAAATAACAGCGCATATTTGTCGTGATGTCTCACCATGCAACTGCAGTTGCCTTGCTATGGTCTCAAACATTAAATATTTAGGTGTTCACATCGACGAGAAGCTAGATTGGCGTGTTCATACGGATACTCTGTGCACCCGGCTTCGTAAACTTATTTATTTATTTAAAGAGCTCAGACATTCGGCTGACATTGCAACAGCTTCACTTGTATATCGCTCCCTGTGTGAGTCGATTATTATGTATTGCATCCCGGTGTGGGGGGGGACTTTCAAAACCGTGATGCTTAGGGTGGAGCGAGCTCAGCGGGCTGTCCTCAAAGTCATGTATTTCCGTAAAAGGGATTACCCCACAGCCCTGTTGTACTCTGAAGCCCAAGTACTCACGGTGAGAAAACTCTATGTCCTCCGCACTGTCTTGCGTCGACATTCCTCGATGCCACTAGATATACATCTATCCAATCGGCGGATTGGCTTTCCTATCTGTGGATCTGTTCAGTGTCGTTCTGCGCTTGCCCGACGACACTATTGTGCCCAAAGCTCGCAAATGTATAACAAAATTAACAAGAAACTATCAATTTATAAACTTACCCTGCATAATGTCAAGCAGAGCCTTAAGTCATGGCTACTGTCCCTCAATTATGACGAAACAGAGCAAATTATTATAACTCTTTCATAAAACCAATTATACCCAATGAGAGGTACTCAACCTCACCCCATACTCGTGATCCCAATCAACCTTTCCTGAATATTTAATTCAAATTACAATCACACACACACACACCCTCACACACACACCCGCACACACCCTCCCCTTTCACACACACACGCATACAAACACTCATACGCACACTACACGCAAACACACAATCACCATCACAGGCATTTATAACATAAATAAACTTAAATTGTTAGTCTCTTTATTATTATTACTATTTTTTTTTTTTTTGCTTGTTAGTCTTATTGCATAAGTTACTAATAGTTTTTCTCCTGGGAGAGGGCACTGGCTCTTGTAACACAGGTTAACCACCTAGCACAAGTGTCAGGGACTTCACACAATTTGTAACCACGTATAAAAAAAGAAAATTAAAAAAAAAAAAAAAAAAAATAAAAAAAAAAAAACAATCTGGGCATACCTACTATAAGAACAGCTCTGCTCAACCCTTCGTGAAAGCAAGGCGTGATATTATGTAACGATATGCGTGTAATGCTTTATAAGCAGTTTTGAAAATGATACCAGGCTTTAATTTAATGGAAACTTGAGTTTTACATAATAATTAAATCACATAAAATAACATTATTCATAAGCTAATATTTACGGAAGTATAGGCAATAAAAATTATATATAATTGCACTTGACGCATAGATGCTGTTAAGATATCATAATAAAATAAAACCATAGCAATAATGTAACACCTGGGCACGCGCTGCCATTGGCAACTTGAAATTCTTCGTTGCTATTTTATTATACAGGGTGGGCAAAAAATCGTAGATAAAACGAAACAGGGCGATAACTGGGGTTATTTGCACTAAACAATCTCTCTGTGGCAGTGCCCTAACTTGATCTCCTTAAAAGTTATGACAGTTTGTGTGTTTACGGTAAGGTTCTGAAATTCCAAATCATTAAAAGATATTAAAAAAGTGCCAATACTGATAAATTATGGTACACACGGCTACACATCAAACTATACAAAACCAGTTTACGCTGGTCTCGCATCGTACGGAAATCCTATACAATGTGAGATCAGCTTATACTGGAAATGTATAGCTTGATGTGTAGCCGTGTGTACCCACTATCATAAGAGCACTTTTGTAGTGATGATTCTTTTTAATTTTTTTTTTGTATATTATTAATATTTTTTTTTTACTGCAAATAACCCCAGCTATCGTTTTGTTTCGTTTGATCCACGATTTGCTCATTCTGTATAATATGTATAGACAGGTAGTACCTAAATAACATTTATGCATCAGAAAATTTTCCTACGACTACCGAAAAAACCACAATCAAACTCACTAATGATCAAGGTCTCCTCCAAAGTCTAGACATTCATACCTAATAACGGATAAGCTGTAATACATATACTATATATAATAATAATAACATTTAGGTAATAGGTAAAACGGACTGGTGCCCGCAACTCCACGTCAATGCGCGTATTTTGCGTACGGTAACAACATTTAATAATAACATTTAATTCAGAATCACTTCCATATTTGACATATACTAGACTATACCCTACCAGGTCGATCGATCAGGTTAAGCTACGCTTACCGCGATTGGTCTGTGGATGGGTGACCATCTTTACATACCGAGACCCCTCCGTGCCTCGGAAAGCACGTTAAGCAGTTGGTCCCGGCTGTCATTCATGGATTTTTGACAGTCGTTACGGGTAGTCAGAAGCCAGAAAGTCTGACAACCAGTCTTACCAAGGGGTATCGTATTACCCAGTAAATGGGTTGTGGAGGTCAGATAGACAGTCGCTCCATGTAAAATGCTGGTATTCAGGTGCATCTGGTTAGACTGGAAGCCGACCCCAACAGGCAGATGATGAATGTTATAAACGCGAAAGTTTGTGAGGATGGATGGATGAATGTTTGTTACTCTTTCACGTAAAATCTATTGAACAGATTTTGATGAAACTTTACTATAAAATAGCTTAAACATGAGAATAACACATAGGATACTTTTTATCCCGATATTTCCACGGGATCAAAACTAATACGGGTGAAACCGCGGAGCACTGCTAGTCAGGCTATAATTTTCCAGTTTAAGCTGACTTCTCGTTATATGAACAGCCAATGCGAGGCAGATAAAACTGGAAATGTAAAGCTAGATTTCGTCGTGTGTACCTGTGGCAACATCACGCCTGACCCTAATACCTAAAAACCTATAGTTTATGCTTCATGCAAAAATTTGAAGAGCTAATTTGTTCCTAAAAACATGAGTTTTCATCGTCATCATCATCATGATTTCAGTCGAAAGACGTCCACTGGTGGACATAGGCCTCGCCCAAGCACCGCCACTTCGACCGGCTCTGTCCTTCCCGCATCCAGTGGATTCCTGCGGCCTCAGTCATCCGTCCACCTTGTGGGAGGCCTTCCAACGTTACGTCATCCGGTACACGGTCGCCACTCCAGCACCTTTCGGCCCCATCGGCCATCTCTTCTGCGGAATGTGTCCTGCTCACTGTCATTTTTTGGTAATTGTTTGGGCTATGTCGGTTACAGTGGTTCTCCTGCGGCTCCCTTCATTTCTGATTCGATCACGTAGGGAAACTCCAAGTATAGCCCTTTCTATTGCCCTTTGGGTGACTTTTAGCCTTCCAATAAGGCCCATTATGAGCGGCTACATTTCAGTGCTATCATCACTATTATTACACACTAGAATTTCCTATATGTAACTCTATTTTAAATCAGTATCACGTTTTTGTTATAATTATAAAATGCTGCCAATACTCATTTCGATTTTAGTAGATATAAGTAGTTTCATTCAGCCCTCTTCTTTGTAATGAGTACTGTGCCATAAGCAAACGGGCTCAGGCCCAGGTTGGCACTGGCGCATTTTTCATTCGGCACTTTTTTTCACGCACTGGATTCTCAACGCACTGCTTAGCGCTGAAAGTTGAAAATCCAACAGTGCGTCTTTTTGGCGCTCTGGTATGTGCTCTATTGGATTTTCAATTGTCGGCTCAACACCGAGAGTTGAAAATCATCCAGTGCGCGATAATATCTCGCCGCGATATTTTTACGTGGGCTGTTTTCTATCCTTCAATATATTTAAGTTAACGTCAAAACCATAGCTTACTTCATTATCATTAACGTTTTTATCAAGTAAATTATTGCAGAGTAGCTAATCCGTGTGCGCGTGAATGTTTTTTGAGTACTTTGCTATGTAATAACGTAAATGCTCCTATTACCGCCAGTTTTAGCTGCCTTAGGATTCACTTTAAGAAAATAGATATAAGCTGATATGTTAGGAAAGATGTTATAATTTATAATTAATCCCAACGAAGTATTCTTTGCAATTCAGTACTTAAATTCAATATTCAATAACACAATAGTTATTAAATAATCATTTAATCCAAAAGAGTAGTTGATTCTATTACCGACCCATAGAATGCGGCAAGATTCTATTACCGATTTTTCTACTTCTTTTACCGACCGCTACGAAGTTGTCACTTCTTCTATACTATTAAATAAAATAAAACATCGTTTTTAAGGTATTTATTATACAATAACAATAGTTATGAGATCAACATTATTACAATATGAACATAATTATTTATTGCAACTCTTAGAGCAATTATTTTTTGTTATTTTAATTAATAAAAAATATAATCAGTCTCAGAAAACAGTCTTCAAATAATTAAATGCTTAATTAAATTTACAGCTTCTAGTTGAGCAGAGGCGTACTGCTTGCGCTTCTGCGGCTCCATGATTCTATAAAAGAACACAATCTTTAAAGAGATATAGAATTTAATTCTTCGAAAGAAGCTTTAAAAAGTTACATGGCCCCCATTCCGTCCCGCCATTTTTATTTGATTTGAAAACATATGAAATATAGCCAATGCCATGAAGCCATGAATGAAACTGGATGGCAAATATTATTTTACATTAATATATGTACTGTGACAAAATCTATTAAAACGTATGCAAGAAATAAGCCAATTTGTTCAAAAATATACATTTTGTTTTTATGTACTGTAATATTACCAAAAATATCGTCACAACAGCTGTGAGTCGGTAATAGAATCAAGTATGAAGGTAACAATATTCTATTAGCGACCAATAAAATTAATAATAAACAGATAAAATATCCGCTTTGTGGAATACTGTTAAATTCGATCTTTTTGCTATATTATTTCTTTTAATGTCAGTTAGTCTTTAATTCAGAAAATAAAGGTTATTTACAGTATAATATCATTATAATAATAGGGATATTGTCTAACGTTGAATCGAGTTTTACACAAAAACTTTAAGAAATAGCTTTGTCGTTAATAGATCTAACGAAGTAAAATAATTTTAAGAATTCAACAAGAAAAAAATAAAATCAAATGAGGTAGTTTCTAGATATTAGTTATTATAAAATACTAAATATTCTCAAAATTTAACAACGCTATGGGTCGTTATTAGAATCAAGTTTTGAAATTTGGATTCTATTACCGCCTTAAATTAAAACATGATTTTATAACACAAAAACCAATAAAAAGTATTATATTAAGAGTTAGTTTAGAAAACGAATATATACGTTACAGTTGTAATGTGATAGCAAGAAGACAAATCCATTTTTAGTGTGTTATTTTCCTTAAGTAATATTTAGGTGTACTTACGTGGCTGGAGACGCGACACTATGAAAAGTGCGTCCGCTTCGGGCTCGTCCCACTCTCTTTCAAGTTATTTCTTTCACTGGCTATTTAAATTCACAAACTTTACTCTTTTTGTTGTCCAACAAAAATACGTAACTAATTTTTAAGGTATGACTTTTCTGAAACCCTATAATATGTCTAATGTGAGTGATTTAAAAATTAGATCGTTAATAGAGTACACATTTTAGGGGGTCGTTAATAGGAGCTTTTACGTTAGTGGTTTTTACTTCCGAAATGGTTTTTATAGTATTAATAAGCTTTAATTTTGATAACATGCAGCAGCTATTGTTATAGCATTTGCTCGATCATTGCGGCATCCTTTCGTCTATACACATGTATAGAATCCATGAACTAGGCGTGGTGGTTCTTCTTTAACAGCGTTTACGACGTACGGCATTTCATAAAAACTTTCAAGCCCTTGTTTGTCGAAATGAATAACCCAATTTTAATAAAACTTCATACACATAAGCAGGATAAAAAGGTCTAAAAGTAAGTAAAGAACATTTTCGAAATGTCTTATTTAAAAAAAGATATCTGGAAATCTCTGTTTCTATGGAAAATTTAAAATTGGTCTAATTTGGCTGTAATACTATTTTTCGAAAATGTTCCTAACTAACTTTTTAGACCTTTGTATGCGGCTTGGGTCGCTGCACTGATTACTGATCAGTGCAGCGAGCCAAGCCGCTCGATGCGAGAATTGCAAGTGCAAGTTTACAAACAAGTCAGTTCAGGTCGTCCAATATCGTTATGCTTTTTTCTTTTTCTTACAATAACAATAATAAATAAAATTAATGAAGCACATACAACCTCTACGTCCACCATTCTGAATAAAAATGAAGCATGCTTGAGTTATGTGCTCGAATCGAGCGTTTGCCGTGTCAAGCTTGCCTCGAATGATACGTTAAAAACAAACGTTGCAAGTCGTCTCATTCCATCTTTATAGATCATTGTTTTCAGAGTTTGAGCAAAGACAGTATTGACTCAGGCCTGCGCACAGCCTAGCAACGTCTTGCCCAATAATAATAATTTACCTACGATTATGCAGGCTTTTGGGTTCTTTTTGTTTTTTGAAGATATCCCTATCCTTATCCTATGATATGTCCTTTGCGTCATCCAATACAAAATAATAATTCGGTCAATGCCCACTTGTCTAGAAGTGACCTAACGAAGGTAAAACCTGTTACTTAATGCATCAAAAATAAAACTGCAAAAGGTTTTGGAAACTGCTCATGGATATACAGAATAGGTGGACAGGATAAAATTGAATAGGTGCGCTAAATTAAAATATCATAATTCAACGTGTTTTATAGAAAGTGTAGAGCATGTCATTAAAGACAGGAATGGACATACCTCAAAAGGAAAACGGAATTCTTATAAGATCATTTCGCTGTCCGTCAGATATGATCCTTATTCTCAGGAACGCATGGTGTTATCAAGTTGAAATTAATACTACAGAAATAAGTTCCAATATCAATCTACCTAGTCTTTTCCCATATATTTTGGGGCGGTTTTCAGTCTAACATGATGCAGCTGAATACCGGTATTTCACATGGCTCGACTGCCTATCTAACCCTCCACAATCCAGTTACTGGGTAACTCGATACACTTTGGTAAGACTGGTTGTCAAACTTTTAGGCTTCTTATTATTCGTAACGACTGTCAAAGATCTACGAATGTCAGCCGGGACCAACGGCTTAAGGTGCTTTCCGAGGCACGGGCGGGCCTCAATAATATGTGATGGAAACAGATCCACGAACCGACCCCGTTAGCTTAACTTCGATTAACCTGTGTGGTTGTTATGAGTGGTGGCTCAGTGGTAACAGCCGCGACTGAGTTGTAAGGTAGTAAGGTTCGAACTCTGACAGGTGCTTTAATTTGTGTGAATTATTTCATCACCACTACTCTCAAAACGGTGAAGGAAAACATAGGAAACCGGCATGTCTTAGAACCAAATATTCAAAGACATTTGACATCGACCAACCCCCACTGGGTCAGCGTGGTGGATTACGGCCCACTTCCTCTCAGCAAGAGGATGCCTGAGTCCCAGGAGTGGGAACATTATAGCTTATGCAACATTAAAACAGAAATATGTCCCATCATGTAATAATGCGTCATCTTGTAATGTAACCGTATGTTATAAAGATCTTTAAAGTGCAGAAGTGTATGGAATAATTTGTTTTTCTAATTGATAACAAGTTTGCGTCATACACATTGTAGTTAGGAGACCACACACTTGCACAGTGCATGCTGTGCACACCTGTGCCGATAAAGCACATTTTGTGCATATTGTGCTCACAACTATCGTTTTCATTTCGACAATTCAACAATATTCATTGCGTCATTTACGCTGTCATACATACATAAATCTTTCAAACATATGAAGAGGTGGATTACTCTATGAATATTCTTCAACATGGCTGAAGCCAACATGGGCCCACTTGAAGGTAATTTCTGGTCAAAGGCATTGTTGAACAGCAGATTTATTTTGTGAAAATCTTACAGTGAAAACTTCATTAAAGCGGGTTTGAAGTTAGCTCTAATTCCACCAGCACAATAAATAATTGCGTAACATACTATAAATCTCAATCATAAACACACTATCGATCTCAATTTGAATCATTTTGAAGCTTATTGCTAATCCGTTGCTTCATATGTTCGAAAAATGTGTGTGCTCAACAAAGTACATAACGCAATGAATGTTGCTGAACTGTCAAAAGGAAATCCATTGCTACTGCTAATGTGTTACGCAATTACCCCGCTGGTGCTAGCGATTGACACACCTCAATCTCACTTCACCTTAGTTAACACGGTGAGAGTTTGACAGAATAGATCGTCACCTTTGGATCTCCGCAATATCAGAGACAACGCAGGTCATTTTGTCGTCGAAACGTCAGTTACTAAGACGGTATCTCCACCACTAAAACACAGTTCCAAAATATGTATTAGATAGGTTTACACCCCTTTTTTAAACCAGTAGGTAACAAACAACTATGTTTATAAATAGCTCAGCAAAAACCACTTACGTACCTAATACACCAACGATTTTCCCGCGGTTTTTTGTTTGAAGTTTTTTGTCCGAAATAATTGTTTTTACTTATGGTTTAGTATTCGTGTTTTCTCATGTATGATGCGGTTTCTAGAGTAATCTGATCGTAATTAATTCTGTTTTTATTATATCTTAAGAGGTAAAAAATATAACTGGCCTGCTTTAAGTCTGTATTCTGTCCATGCACCAATTGCCTGTTGGACATAAAAAGCTAAATTATTAAAACCAAGACTATTTCAATTAACTCAGCCTATCACAGTCCACTTCTGGACGTAGGCCTCTCCCAGGCTGTGCCACAATACCCTGTCCTTCGCCTTCCGCAGCCAGTCTATCCCAGCCATCTTTTTGAGGTCGTCGGTCCATCAAGACTATTTGATATTAAATAAAAGAAAAGTTAAGATTTAGCTTTATTTTCTTCCAGCTATGTTGCCAGGATAGTGGAAGCTATTCAATAAATTTATAATAAAAATTATAAAAAAACGAACTAATTACCAACCAATTTAGACCTCGCCCAAACCCATTTGCAGATTTTTAAAGGAAATCGATAGTGATTAATTAATTGAATTCTATCATTGACTATTAAAATAACCATCAACAATAATAAATTGTTAAAAAATAATCATTTTGTAAAAACGGTTCTTAAATATCATCATATCATCTGAAGGCCAATTCTCGTAATTTAAAACGTTCAAAATCTAGTCGCAATCTCAACTCGGCGACAAACAAGCATCAAAAACTTGTCAAAATGTATGGAAATTAGAGGTATTTTTGACTGATTGAGACTGAGATTAGACTGTGAACGTTCTTAAAATTAAGAGAATTGCGCCGTTTGAGGTTTCTGCTCCTGCAGCAGCCGCCCCAGCACAGCCCGCCGTTCTAGGAAGATGTGATGGCGCGAGGGCATTGACACAAGTTGCATCCCACACCAAAGGCCTATCCAACTTCCAAGTCATTAGGGAAATTCCATGTGGTCTCTTCCCATCGTCGCGTGCCAAGCCATTGGGTTCTAAAACAGCTCGTACCTTGGTGACAAGAGCCGGATGGATGATGTCATTGATGCTGGTATTAATTGAGAATTAAGTTATGTTATCATTATTATGTTATTTTGTAAAATATCTGCGCTGGCGACTTGCTTTGTCATGAAGAATACAATTTTCTAACCCTAATGTCATCATATGTGCGATTAATCACAGTTCGCGATTTATTTGCCAAATATGTAAACAAATATGAGTATTTGGAAAAATAACTTTAATACCCACACAATAAAGTTCAGTTTACGCTACTACTTCAAACATTTTTATAAATTTTTACATAGTGCTAGTCAAATAATAGTAGTGAAATCAACTTAATTATCACTTAAATAAAATTGATATTTGTTTAACTTGAAATATCAACAATTGGAAACATACGTTTCAATAGACCTTACTATACATAGTTTTCCTACTAATTAACTAAGAATAGATATCATAACACGGTATTTTTTTATTGTAATTAATTGTCAATGACTAAGCGTAGTTGCTATGGGTTTTTATAATGCGATTAACATAGCATAGCATCACGCCTGTAATCCCCGAAGGGTTAACCATAGGTTTACCTATAGTTCACCCACAGTTCACCAGTTATGTCTCTAAGTCCCATGTAACAGGGTCGAGCCAATTGCAATCAACCGGCAGTCGGCACCCTGATTGCGTAACACACAATCTGAATCATTTTGAAGGACATTGCTAATCCATTGCCTCAAATGTACGAAAAATTCGTCTGCTCAACATCGTAAATAACGCAATTAATGTTGTTGAACTGTCAAAATTAAAGTCATTCTTACTATTAGTGTTACGCAATTACACCGCGGGCACGAATCCAGATTATGGAATATGATTACAATAGGTAATAATATTTCATTGGGAGTGCATATATTATGATTATGTTTGCAGGACGGCCAATGCAATATTATTACTGCCTCTAAAAGCTAGTTGACATTTTTCCACTTCACCTTTGACCACATTATGATTTAAAATTCAAATGATCCAAATTTTTTAACTGCTGTAACGTTTTTAATGACTAATTGGACTACCTTTGACTTATCATAAAAAAATAATCAAGTAATATTAGGAGTATCTGATTATTTTTATTTTATTTCAAATCATAATGAAGCAATGGAAAAATGTTAACTACGAGTAAAACTGTACTACACTCTTAAACTTAACAAGTTTTCTACAGTAATGCGCCTACCACACGTGCATGCTTGACCACAGTTTTGCTTGCGCATGCCGGCTTGTACACTGAATACTGTGCGTGTAGTTGGTAAAATGGTTACCGTTTGGTAGGCGCATATCTGAACTCTAATTATTCATTATAATTTGCTGGACTAAACGGCAGCTGCTATCGACCTCCTTTTGTCAACATGACATTATTTAGTATATATTAGCTGTCATTTTGGTCTAGCAAATTAAAAATTAGAGTTAAGATAAACTATCGGGGTTAGTTAGCAATCTTTCCGAAAGAAAATTCTGAAATTTAGCCCCAACTAACTATTACTATTTATCTAACTGAGACTAAAACGAATCCCTGCTAAGTAAGGATAGGTGTATCAAGAATATGATGAGGGGTTGGTTTTTGACGGGATAAAGGCTCCTGCAGAAAAACGCGTCACAACGGTGCGACGCAATTTTGGTAGAATAATTTCCATTAATTCCATACCTTCTGGAAGGACCAATAAATTGGCCGAAGTACCCGACGTCAAGACTTTTTGTCGATTTTTAGGACTTTTTTGTTTGTATTTATACAGGCTGTCCCTAGAAGTATGGATCAGAATAGGGGCGTGGGCAAGGTCAAGGATCAAAAAGTTTGGAAATGACTTTGCCCACGCCCCTGTTTGATTGGATCCATACCTACTTCCAGGGACACCCTGTATTATTATTATGCACCTATATGTTATATATTATATGTGTTCTAAGTCTGGTCACCTTGATTTTCGTTGTCAGTGGCGCTTCTGATAGCGAGGTATATAATATCTTTGATCTCGGGGCACAGTGTAGTGTCGAGTGAGTCTTTGACGGAAGCACTAAATAGTTCTCTGCGTCAAAAATTCCTGCAGTGCAAAATGTTGTCTTTAAATAGATTTTTAATTTCTTCCTTTGTTTTCTTTTGTGTTATCAATGGCGGTTTATTTAAACAATTACGTGAGTATTTAAAATTGTTATTAATTTGCTTTAATTAGGTATATAAATGGCTCAGGTGTATGAGTCAAAGACCAAGACCACGACTTTGTCTATTTGACTATGATAAAACTTTTGATAAACAAATAAATGATAGACCTAAGTGAAAATAAACAATAAACGTAGGCATTTATAATACATGTAAAAGTCTGAGAGTTTTTATTTAATAAAATAAAGTATAAACAATCAGTGTAGCAAATGTGAAACACTTACTCAACATAAAACAAATTTGCTTTCAATTAATACCTAGTTGAGTAAAATAAAACATAGGATCTTCTTTGAAGATCATGGTTAATGTTCAAACTTCATTATTTTTTACTTACTTACTTCATCATTTTACTTCATCATTTACGTCAATCAAAATCAAATTCACTATCTGTTATTATCTAAAACTAATTACAAGCGATCATTATTTTATAATAATAAAATATGATAACTAATCGATTTACCCTATGGAAATGGTAAACAGGTTTGAAAAGTTACATTATAACTAAATCAAGTTACATTTTTATTAAATGTGAATATTATGTCCTTATTCTAGGTAATTTCCGAAGATAATATTATAATGTTGTTATCCCATATTTTTAGAATTAATTTAATTATTTTCATGGTCTTAATTATGAATATAGTACTTAATAAGGTTATATAATTCATGATTGTTGATACATGCATATTTATGAGATGTAGATTTCTTTTTTTAAATTTCTTTTTGATAGACAGATCTTTATACCTATGACATTTGAGATAACATAGAATCGGTAAGATCTAAACTTAAAATTAAGATATTAATAATTATATAGTCACATAATATCTTAATTTTCTTTTTTCATGCAAAATAATATAGCATAGATCCAACCAATCCAATAAATAAATAAATAATGCAAAGCAAAGATTTACAAATACAGGATGTTGTGTTTGGGGAATTGTAATATTATAACTTTTTGACACACAGCATATTTTAGATCCCTCTCACAGCACAGAGAGGTAGCCTGTGTCCCAGCAGTGGGAACATTATAGGCTGATTATGATGTTTTAGATAAAACCACAATAAACTCAAGTTTATTATTTATCACGATCTATTCCAATAAAATTAATGAAACTGTATACACTTAGTATACAGTTTCATTAATTTTATTGGAATAGATATCAAAATTAGTTGTAATAATGTATTTATAAATATTATTAAAATTATATGTAAATGTAATGGTAGTAAAATTCTATATAAATGCAATGGTGGAATAATAGAAAATACGCATTATAAATAGTTCCGTGTTTAAATGGAAAATACTACAGTGTACCTATATAAATTGAATTTGTGTCGTAAGTAATTTAGATTGCTCCCTTTTTAGTAAAATGTAGAGCCACTCAGAAAAATATTTTCCTAAACTTTAACTATTGTCGTTTTTTAACCAACTTTTAATCCATAATGAACACACCGACATCAGTAGACTTCTTAATAAACACTAATGTATTCGACTTTTTTAAGTTCAAGACTAAATAAAAATTAATTGAATAATTTTATTCAAATTACTTAAATTAGCCATTCACTTCCTCTATCTAATATATAAAATTCTCGTGTTACAGTGTTAGTTATCATACTCCTCCGAAACGGCTTGAACGATTTTTATGAAATTTTATATGTTTATTCAGTAGGTCTGAGAATCGGATACTATCTATTTTTTTTTGCAAAACGACGTTTGCGGGGTCAGCTAGTAATTTTATAATAACTTTACATGCATACAATGTTTCAATCATATTATTAAATTGTATAACAAAATTCAAGTGCCACAGAGTAGCGAATCTAATACCACATTTTAGTTAGCTACTAAGCATACCAATGAGAATGAATAGATCATGTCATACCTATGTACATTATAATAATAAGGCATTGTCGTATGTAATGTGCGGTTTCTGACGCTGTGAAGTGCAATTACCACTTATGTAATTTTATTGTAGGCAAGTGTTATTAGTACCTACATTGCAAGGGGGAAGCGTCACGGTTAGCCCGCGAAACTCAAATTTTAACGCGTTAGGCTGCGTTCAGACAACACGCGCCCGCTAAGCGCACACCACGCGCGTCAGCACCCGCGTCTAACTCGCTTTGAAATTTTTAAAATATAATTTGAGGCTTATGACACATCAATGGATCTCAAATTGCATTAATCAAAGTCCAACCGCACACGCCACGCGCCCGCCTCGCGCCTACCCCGCGCTCACCCCGCACACGCGTTATACTCACCCCGTACGCCTTAATACCCGTACGCTTTGCATGCATACGGTGATTTTGCGCGTGCCGAGCGCAGGTGTAAGGCGGGCACAACGCGTGTGCGTGGTCGGCGCGTGTCGTCGGAACACGCCCTTAAAATGCCTAAGAAATGGAGTTAACAAATTAACGCAGGCGTAGGTACATAAATGATTACACCTAAATGATACAGCCCATGGTCCTTAAGGGGGCGCTAATGTAGCCCGCGAAATTCAATTTTTTTGGAATTTTGTGACGTCAGTATTACGCGTTGTTCGCATGTGGCGTTGCAAAAACTTAAGAAAATTTAAAATTTCGCGGATTACTTAAGAGCATCAATATCAATATCATTCGGGTCGCTTGTTGAACGACGCTGTATAGTTAAAAGGCTAGCTAATTAACTGAAAGGCTGCGACATATTATTTAACCTGTATTTTAGAAGTTGAAATAAAAAAAATAAACATCTATGAGAAGATGATGAGAAGTGTTTGTAAAATGCCATGATTTCCGTATTGTTGAACTACGAAAATGGTGTAGACTACACTGTAGAGTATAGATCGATATAGATACTCTGGTCTATTCTGTAACAATTTAACGGTGAAAATTTAGGTGAATTGAGTTTGAATGCTGTCATTCCACGGAATATGCTTGGGGTTGACACTATTCGTGACATCGGACAGAATAGTTCCGCTGGGACCACGACCATTATATTCGTATTGACAGCAAATCAAACATTTTATTTGGTCAATTAGTTCCCATTTAATACTGAGTGCCTCTCAGGGTCAGTTCACACCGAGACGCGACGCGACGATGCTGGAAGAGGCTAGTGATGTCGCGCTGCGCCGCGCGGCGCTGCGCTTACCGGCGAAGTATCGCTACGTCGCGATGCGTCGCTCTACGCCGCGAGGCGTCACGAGGCGCAGCGCTGCACGGCGCAACGTATTCTGAACTCTCACAATGCAATGTGTACCTTTTCGTGTAGAAAATAAAGTATATTTTGAGTCACTCTTTTAAAGTGTGCGCGCAGCGTCGCGTCGCGTAGCGTCTCGGTGTGAACCGACCCTCACCCGTACCACATCGCAGCCGCAAAAAGTAGACAAGGTGTGGTTACGTTTGAACAGTCACACTGCATAATTTTCTAGTTGAGAGAAGAAAGAAAGAACCATTGTTTATTCTGCTCAAATAAGACGCATACTATTTAGGTTGAGTCATAAAAAACTTCCGTTTTTTATTTCATACGTTTATTTTTCAGTAACACAAAAAAAAATCAACACTAATCTAAAATCCATTATTTAATATAGCTTTCTCCCATCTCGTTCTTAACTTATCGATACATTCCTCATAAAATTTGGCCGGTTTTGTCTGAAAAAACTCAAGGACAGCCTCATTTACCCCATGTTCTGAAGTGAAGCTTTTGTCATTCAAAAAATTCTGCAAGGAACAAAAAAAGTGATAGTCTGTTGGAGCAAGGTCTGGAGAGTATGGTGGATGGGGCAAAACAGATCAGCCAAGTTCAAGAATTTTTTGTTGCTGTATGTAGTCTTGAGTTATCGTGCAGTAAAATTATGGGTACCCGCATACCCAATTTGCTGACTTTCCCCAATTTTTCCTGGTGGCGGCAAACAGTAATTGATTGTGATCTATTGAGCTTCTCTGCTAACTCTCTCGTTGACTGACGTGGATTTTCGTCCAATACTGACTTCAATATGTCATCATCAAAGTCAGAAAGGCGTCCCCTCTGGGTTCGTCTTTCAAGGTCACATCTCCAGAACGGAATTTGACAAACCAATTTCTTACTGCCCGATCAGTGATCACTCCTTCACCATACACACTGCATAGTTTTTGAGCCGCAGCCGCAGCACTATTGCCTTGTTTAAATTGCCAAAGCATCACATGTCGTAAATGTATTTTTAGAGCCTATCTTTTGAAGGCGAAAAAAAAAATCAATCTAATGTGTGCACCGCAAGGAAGCTGTCTAAAGACTGACTAAGTTCTACCTGTGAAGCGAAAACACAAATCTATTACCTGGGAATAACCCATTGTATGTAAATTAATTAATTATTTTAATATTAACAATAGGTACAATGTATCTGGGCGGAAGTCATTTATGACTCTACCTAAATATTATAACGATGACTAGTTGAAGACGTAAATATTTTCCTTACAGCGGACTACATCCACGTATGCAAGCGTGATCCGGACACGCTGGCTGACTGCATCATAAAATCAATAGAGTCACTGAAGGGCCGCTTAAAAGATGGCATCGAGGAGCTGGAAGTGCCTAGTTTGGATCCCTTAGTAATTAAAGAGGTTAGTATAACAAAAGTCAATATAAACTAACTGGTGTTTTACGCATATACCTACCCACTGCTTATACTTTTCCTAATAGTTTTGTTGGAAGATATTAGGAACGTATTTAGGCGTTTAGACAGTAAAAACTCAAGCTCAATCGTGTATGATTGAGGCTTGAAAGTTCGTTTTTTTAATTTAAAAAATCGTCAATTGCCTGGTAAGGCCTCCTACCTTTTCTCTCTCGATGGATCATGCTATTTTTTTTCTCATAATCCTGTTATTGGATTACATGATGCCCTTTATTACATGATGACCTTTGTAAGACTGGTTGTCAGACTTTTGGGCTTCTGATGAACTGTAACTATTGTCAAACATTCACGAATGACAGGCGGGACGGGTTTAACGTGCTTTCCGAGGCACGGAGGGGTCTCGGTATGTAAAGGTGGTCTGCACTCATCTACGGGTTGAGGCGGCATGCATAGCAGACCTCCCTACCCGGACGTGGAGTGGCCCCTCAAACAACGCGGGTCCCGGTGTCCCGCACCACTTTGCACCTTAGCAGTTCCACCACTAGCACCGATGACGATGTTTTTGACTAATGATAATAATTTTTGGGATGCATGAAGAAGCCTCCTCATGTAGCGCGGTTTGTTCCGCCAGTTACTCAACCGACCGCCGGCGCATCCTGGACAGTCACACCAAACACCTTATTTACCTTATTTGATTGGCCAATTTTTCCCTTGCGGTGGTAGGGCTAACGCCCGCCTGGTTTGGGACCACCACGGGGGACCACCCTCCCAACATAGTCCGGCGTCAAGCAGCCTGCTGTGTTTCGTCGATGCGTGGGAGTTCCAGTGCCTTAGGCATCTTATGGGCACGCTCGTTCCATCGTACACCTTATCCATCGCTTTTCATCAGGCGTGATCGAAGTCAACAGCGGGCCCATTTAGCAATAAAATAAAAATAAAATAATGACTATTACTCTACTGACGTTTCAGATCAAAGCTCTGACAGCTGACAACACGCCGATTCATGCTTCAGGTCATAACATCAAGATCACCGGTGGAAGCAACTTCGTCATCAAGAGCTTGTCGTAAGTTTTATTTATCCTATGTAGACACAAGGTAAGTTAACAGAAAAGGAAACAAAAGCACGATGTAGTGAAACTAGTTCCTCTTTGATTAATCTCACTAAAATTTAATTGTAGGTAAACGTAAGTTTAGGTTTCATGATGCTGGTGGTCTGGTGGGAAGCGTTTCTCAAATCGAGAGCTGCTCAATAATACAGATTTTTTTTCGGTCTACTTTTCGAAGAAACGTGTTATTTGTGGGAATTATGAGGTGGTAATATTTTAAACCTAAAATTATTGTAACATAAATGTCTGTTTGGTTTTTAATACTATGTTTAGGATCGACATATTGTTTGATGTTAATATACTCAACCAACCATATGAGCATAGCTGGCGCCATCTATCCGTAGCCATTTTATATACTTACTAAAAAGGCTGGCGGGCGCTTTATTGCGCGCACGCTTTCTGACGACTTTAGTTTAGTAGCTTTTTCTTTATACGTTTAGACTCGTTAGCATAGAGGACTCTGAACTGAATACGGGGCTGTGACCTCCTTAGGATTAAATAGTACCAAAGAAAAATAATACGACTTGTTTTTCTGAAATGAACAATCTGCCTTAGCAATGTTACCCTAAAAGGCTTTGCAGTGGAGGATTTCCTACAAATTCAATAACATAGACAGTAACAAAACTTCATACTTCAATGCGGACTTGGAATTCTTTGCAAATAATATAAAAATTTCATCTGGGAGTTAAGGAAGGTCCCTTACGGGTTCTTTTAAATATGGGCAATGGAACAAAATGCCTGTAATCCTTGAAGAGATTGAGCAGAGGCGTATCTTATATTGTAAAAAAATACAGGATTTTAATATGGCAATAGCAACACATGCGACCACAACTGTTTGCTATATGAACTGATTCAAGTTTGCTAATGCTTTTGACGACTCTTTATAGGACTTGGAGCTCTTTAAAGATCTACTCTTGGCTGAACTGTTGAATTTCAAACTCAAACCATTTATTTAAATAACGCAACCACAGGCAAATTCGAATTGTCAAGGGTCAGTCAGGCAGAAAGATAAATCTAATTGCTCATTCCATAGCGTAGTAGGTATCTATGGAGAAGAACGGGGAAGAAACTCAACAAGGACAAACCATTAAATAAAAAAAAATGATACGAAAAATTGGTTTCATCATTTATGTTGAAATTATACATGTGAGAACGATGTAGAAAGACGTGCACGTTATAAGCATCCGGAATAAAATTTCAGAAAGTAAAATACATTAAAATAAGCCAGCTAAGAGATGATCAGTCCCTACTGATAGCACCTGTTCACGAAAATGGCGTATGGATCAGCACCATTCAGCTGAACCATTTTGAAGGGAACTTAACGATCCAACACACACGCCACCACCAGCGAGACATCTGAGGGAGCATCATATACTCTCAGCCGCCAGGGCACATTCAAGTCAATGAAAGACGTACCCCGTAAATGGTAGCTTTATTTATTTATTTATTTATAATAAGCACACCAACAGCACAGTCACTTACAATTCATATTAAATATCATCAAAAATTAGCATTTTGAGTAACCATGCAAATAACAGGTATGCATGACATCTAACTTTGAAAATATTAGAGACAAAGGAGAAAAATAAAAAGTGTGTCTAGTAGATCTTCAAGAACACTACAAAAACAAACCAATTTGAGCTACATAGACGTGCACTCTTCACACTGTCTAAATAGGGAACGTCTGTATGAAGCAAAACTCATGGAGAAAATATCAATAGAAAAATCTGACAAGTTGGACCTTTCATTATATTGCCTTGCCATACGCGTTAATGGGCTGTTAAATGTGGTATTTAAGGTGGATGTAGGCAATTCAAAAATACGATGATAACGCTTACTATTATATAAGGTACATAGTGCTCACAGAATCACTACTATTAGCATTCGGTAAAACATTTTTTTCCCATTTAATACTAAATTAATAGTGCGCAGTGAACCAGTTTTGTACCTGCACTAGGGTGTTATTTATGTCATCAAGATTTGATACGTCTATTTATCATAAAAATCAAGGAAGTATCGTCAGCAAATAACACCATATGTGGTTGGTTTTTTAATAAATGGGATAGATCATTAAAGTTTACCACAAAGATGAAAGGACCTAATATCGAGCCTGGTGTAACACCCATTTTTACTCTTAAACCAAGTGAATTGAAACCATTTATTTGAAATTGTTGTTGCCTATCATTTGAATAAGATTTTACAAAATTGAGCGCAATTTTACCTAGTCCGTAATGTTCAGGTTTCAATATTAAGATTTCGTGATAAACGCAGTCGAATGCCTTGGAGATGTCACAAAAGACTCCTAAGACATCTTGAGCATCCTTCCACGCTGTAAAATATGTTCTAATAGGGTGACATCGGCGTCAGTCGTACAACGACCTTTGGTGAAACCATTGAAATATATGTAGAGGAGCTCTCATTCAGCAGCATAAATGTTTGAGTCAAATACACTATTTTTTCCATACGAAACTACCTTTTGAAAGAGGCAAATAGAATAATTTAATAGAATCAATTCTATTTTCTTGTAAATTTTACACCCAAAAGTGCCTTTTATGTGCCTAATTGAAATAAACGATTTGACTTTGGTTCTTGTAGGAACTAATAACTTCCCGATCATTCCAGAGTGGACCTCGACAAGCTACAGATCAAGGCGCACGTCCGCATGCCCAAGCTTCACTTCGAGGGAGTCTACAAGCTGAACACGCAGCTGGTTTTGCCCCTGTCCGGAGAGGGAAAATTTGATGCTGATGCTAGTGAGACTTTCTTAAAATTACTTTTATAAGACATCTGTTCTGCTCCATTTCAGAATTTCATAAGACACATTTCTCTGGATTTTACTGGATTGCTTATAATTTCCAGTGAAATGCGACACGGAGCTGGTGATCTACATGCAGACATACAATAAAGACGGCCAGGATTACATCAAGTTCAAGAAGATCGACACCAACATCAACATCAAGGACTACAGAATCAAGCTCGAAGGACTCTTCAATGGAGATAAGAATTTAGGTCAGTGTCTTTTATTACGCACTTCTGATTTTTAAGCTAGCAAGGCTTAACAATCTACCTATATTTTAAAGACTAGCTGCTGCCCGCGACGTCGTCTGCGTGAAGGCTCTACAGCACCAAAAATACATAAGATGCCAGTGTCGCATTATAAGTAAACAACTTTTAAAATAGCATTAATATATAAGTTTTTTTGAAAGCAAAGCAAGTGAAGAGAGTTATATGGGAATCCTGCTGAGTTCAGTCATAAGATGTGACTGAAGGAAATAGAGAAAATAATGCAGGAATACATTCCAGGACACAAAAGAGTAAAAATACGTACAAAGGTATCATACCTTACAACACTTCTCTATAAACTACGTTGGCAGCTATGCTGCCAGGAGCCAAAATGTAAAGAGAGTCAGGACTGGTGACGCAGGAGCAAGCGACGTACAGTTCCCTTGTGAGAAGCAACTCGTCCTGAGGTCGACACCCGCTGTCCTCAGTATCTGCCCCTGCGACTTATTGATGGTCATCGCGAAGCAAACACTCACGGGGAACTGTACGCGCTTGAACTGGAACGGGAAATTATGAGGTATGAGGGGAATGCGTGGTATAAATACTGCCTCGCCTACGCCACAACCCGTAAGAATTTCCGCCTCAATGGTGTGTCTGTGGAGCGAGATGACTTTAAGGCGGGTTACACAACTTCGGAGGAGATAAGTTCTGAAGAAGCATAATCGGAACACCAACCTTCAGCTTGATGGTATGCGCTGGAAGTCCACTTGCTGACAGGGAGCTGAGAAATTCCACGGGATAATGTGTGGCGTCATCTTGCTCGACAACAGTGTTTATCGAGGTGTAGACCACTTTATTTCCCCTCAATTTCTGAGGGAATGCATTCGTTAATTGCTGCAGCCTGATCATTTTTGGGCATCAAAATGGCCCGCTCACACCCAAGAATTCTGCTGGTGCGGTATATGACTGATGTCCCCGTATACACAGCGAATTAGTTCTTCTAAGCTGGACACCACTCTACCGAGAGACTCTGAAAGCACCACCTGTCCACCTATCTCTTCTGGTAGAGTGCCTTCGCCAAGACTTAGAAGGACATCGGAGAATTCTTGAGCACGTGCATTGCCGCCGAGCCGAGCTCTCATATTAATGGTCCAGCGCAGCGTACGAACTCGTGACCACAACGAAGATCGTTTCAACGAAGCATTCACCTCGTCAGCCCTCGAGCCCCGCGTCACAACGGGAAGCGTTTGCCGAAAATCACCACTGAACAGAACTGTGACAGCACCCATCAAATGTTCGTTCCTGCGGATGTCCTGCAGGATTCTTTCCACGGCCTCAACTGCCTTCCTATTGGCCATCGTACACTCATCCCATACGATCAGAGAGCAATCCTTGAGCACGTGTCCCTCATCGCTGTTACGTGACACACCACAAACAGGCGTTTTGGCGCTCTCGATGGGAATTTTAAACATGGCTTGTGCTGTCTTGCCACTCGGAAGCAGTGTGGTAGCGATTCCCGACGACGCTACAGCAATAGCAATTTTGCCTTGCCTCCTGACCTCTGCAAGTATGCCAGTGCTAACAAATGTTTTTCCTGTTCCACCAGGAGCATCCGAGAAAAACATTTTACCCTGGTTTTGCCCAACGCTTTCAAGGACGGTGTCATAAATTTGTTTTTGCTCTGAAGAGAACAAAGCGACATGGTCATTTCGTATGGTGGTCATTTCGCCCGGATCGTAATTTGTCTCAGCGTTATACTCCCGATTTCCACGGTCTTGATGCGGAGCTGATTCGATCAATGGATTTCCGCCGATAGAAATGACAACATCTTGAAGTGAACTAAGACAGGTGTTCAGCACGCGTTCATCAGTTACTTCGACTTCGTCTCCAGTAGCACGCCTCAAAGCTCGTAGAAAATCTTCAGACAGATGACGGTGATACTTCTCCCACAAAGCTACCGGGTTCGCGATTCCACAAAACACCAAGATGACGGCAAACAGATGACGCATGCGGCTGGGACTGTCACTGACGCTAGCCTCCGCGAGGGTGTCATGAAATAAAATGATCATCATCAATTAACATAACTTTTTTGTAATATTTAACAACGCATTTTTTTCAAATTGTCTTCCTCAACTCTGCTCAAGATTTTGAGGGTTTTGTTGGAACTTGAATTTGTCAAAACGAACTATACGATACAACTTTTATGAAGACAATGCACATCACCATCTATGAATTTTAAGAATAACTAACTACTTACCTCGCCAACATGATCAAATTTTAAATGATTAATTTCCAAAAAATGTCAACATGTAACTTGATTTGATTTTCATGAAATCTCATAGATGGCGCTGTTTTAAAATTGTCTTTATACTACTAACATTCATTAAACTATATTTCTCTGCCCAAGTTACTTAAATGGCGTAGTTTTTATAGTGTAAAGCTAGATAATAGCATGGCTTACTCAAAAACAACATTTAAATATGCGTCGTTAGATTACACCCTGTCACAGAATGCGTGAGAAAAATAAAGATTCACAGCTCCTCCCCCGTAGGTGATAGCGTGATAATATGTAGCCTATATGTTGACCCGACCTCTTAGTAATATTCATACAAAATTTGAAGTAAATCCATGCAGTACTTTTTGAGTTTATCCCGGACAGACAAACAGACAAACAGACAAACAGACAAACAGACAAACAGACAAACAGACAAACAGACAAAAATTCTAAAAACTATATTTTTGGCTTCGATATCGATTGTAGATCACGCCCCAAGTATTCTTTTTAAAAAATATTCAATGTACAGTTTTGACTTTCCTACGATTTTATTATATGTAATAGATTATATTATATTCAGGGTGGCGTACATCGACACATGACCCGTTACCACGGATTCAGTACATGATTCTGAGCCTCCTGCGTTTAATTTTCTCACCAGTTTATCATCTGCCTTGCCTTTTTCGTTTTTATAGGTGACGCCGCAAACCAAGCCATCAATCAGAACCGAGGAGAAATCTATCAGTCCATCAAACCTCACTTGGAGAAGACGGTCACGATGAACCTGCTGAATATTGCCAATAGGATCGTAGACGGTTTCACGCTGGACCAGGTTCTGCCCAAGCCCTAGATATAGTTCTTAAAGTAGGTTTACTTATAGCTCTATAAGCTCACTGTGATTTTACTCGTTGGATTAGATGCTGCATTACTCTTCTTCTGGAATATTCGGAATGAAATAGTATAATCATTGTTTCAATTACGATTTGATCGATTCTTGTGTCGTGATTTGTGTATCGATTGTTGTGAGGATCACGATATTTATAATAAATATGGTAACATAATATAGTAAATAAACCGTAATATCGTGCCAAATGTTCTTAAATATCATGAAAGTCTTATCTTTACAAATTCGGAGATATAGAAAAGGAGTAATGCATCAGCTAGACTTTTTTTTTTAAACTGTTTGTAATTCGTTTTATATTTTATTGAAGATTAAATTCTATTTGAAAGAAAATGGAATTTGACGTTTACATTTTTATACTGTCACCAACTCATGAGGGTCTACTTACATTTAAACCGGATGCATGAATTTCTTAGGCGAAAGTTATTTATGTCAGAAACGGAAGTAAAACAAATCGGTTTGTTTTAACGTTAAATAAACAATAATTATTGTATTTGTTTAGTAACTCGCTGATGGTTTGTCCTTACTGTTACATTATCATTATTTTAAACTATGACAAGGCGAACTGTATGGTCGAATATCTTGTTATTAACCTAGAAATGTCAACATTTGTATAATATGAGCCTGTAATGTGTGTACTGTCCCATTTAAGAGATAGAACCTCTTCATAAAAGAAGACAACGCATTAGATACTGGTGCCGATTCTGTTGTTCACAAACTAAACTAAATTTAAGTTCAGTGCATCTAAACTAAATTTAAGTTCAGTTCATCAAAGGAACAGAAGATAAATTTTAGTTCAGTCCTGTCAAATTAATCAGCTCCTGACGTAATTTTAATAGGCAAGTTTTTAATGACGTCTAACGCTGGTTAATTTGACAGGACTGAACAAAAATTTATCTTCTGTCTTTTTCTTAATGAAATAGAAAGAAGAAAAAGATGAACTGAACTTAAATTTAGTTTAGTTTGTTGTTTGTTAAATTTAGTTTAAGTTGAGGATTAATATTAGGTCTTATGTTAGACTAAAACACGATTCCATAAAATTTTCTCGATACATAAAAATTCCAAAGTTACCTCCAAACCGAAAAATAAACCGCTGGTATTCAAAAAATACTTCAAATTAGATCATGAAACTTTGTATACTAACCGAACTAACTATAAAGCATGTCTTATGTTTTTTATTTTTTTTAATTACTATTATTTTTATCGTAAAAAGCAAATACCTAAACTATTGGCGCTGCCTGCCGCCTAGCACCGCACTCTGTCTCGCTCTCACTCAGTCCGCGAGCAGTATCGTGCGAGCGAGATAAAGAGTAAATTTTAGCTGAGGTAGTATAAGCCCTTAATGCTAACAGGCTCGCCCCATTTTACATAGAACTTAAACATAACTAACTGCAACTGAAAGAGCAGTGGTTGTCCAGGGGCCCAAGTCTGCTATTTTTATAAATTCTTCATTCCAACACGATCCCATTGTCATTTTGCTAAAAGTTCGTAATCTGCTAAATTCATAATGGTCGATCATTGGTCGGTCAATGGTCTGAGAAAAAATACTACTTTTCATGCTAGATTTCATTTAATTTACATTTTTACATATTACGTATTAGTGTTTGCAATCTGAAGTAGTAAGAAGTTCGTAAATAGCAATAAACATTACATTTATTCATTTGTCATTATGTACGAGATTACCATTTTATGCCATTTATATCAATGTAGTGTCAGTGGTTGACCATTGGAAAGTCATAATGACGCCACTAGATTAGTAGATTACCAAACTTGTTAAAATCAATAATTATGTAATCAATGATAGACCATTCTGAGACTATTGTAATAGCAGACTTGAGGCCCAGGTCCAGTGGTATCGGCTCCAACTTACGAGTTGTGGATCGTGGGCTGGTACCCAGGCAGGCCCTTTACTTTTTGTAAATAATTTCATCACCACTGCTCTCAAAATGGCGAAGGAAAACATTGTGAGGAAACCGGCATGTCTTAGAACCAAAAATTCGAAGATATGTGACATCTACCAACCCGCACTGGGCCCGCGTGGTAGACTAAAGCCCACTACCTCTCTAAGAGAGGAATCCTGTGTCCCTGCCGTGGGAAGATTTTATAGGTTGATTATGTCAAAAATAACTGTAAAATGTGGGTGTACAATAGGTACACCTCTGTCTAACCTCGGGGAATACAGGCATCAGACAGACATATTTCACATAGTACATAACGTGCTGTGTGAAATCTGGCTGTTTATTTGCTACCTCATCATCATCAGAGCCTGTACCTGCCTGCACTGTCCCATTTAAGGGATAGAATCTCTTCATAAAAAAGGACAGCACATTAGATACTACCTCATCATTTGCCTATTTGCCACGGTTGTCAGACTTTCAGGCTGTCAACTGAGAAAAACTTATAGAAAGATTAACCTAAAAAAAAACATTTTTCTATTAATGTACAGGACGACCAAAGAGTTCTTACTTCATTGGTTTTAGTCGCCGCCGCCGAACAAAATGATCGGTTGCTGTGGCGCATATACTCCCGCGTTAGAATGTTGGATATGAGCTGACGCTTCATTGACGATATTGTTTATTGTGTTTTTGATGAAAATGCATGAGATAAGCTTGAAAAAAAAAAAAAACTAATGCCTATCGAGTTTTTTTTATTTTTTTCTATCTGAGAGTTGATGCTTAAAAAGTGAGCTAGTTTTGAATCTTAGTTGCAGTCGGGTTTTAATTTTGTCATTTTGTTTTTATTTGAATCCTTTTCCTGGAATCCCCTATTTCTAGAACAATCCACACCTCCTTCTAAGCTCTCTGCAACAAACCGTAGCATTACATTTATTTTATTTGAGGTTTTCATTGTATTCATGACATAGGTAGCTATTTAACTGCCCCGTTGGTCTCGTGGTCGCAAGCGCGACTGCTAAGCGTGGGGTCCTGGGTTCGATTCCCGGGTCGGGCAGTGTTATTGAGTGTTTCCATTAGGATATTTCTTAGTAAGAGCCCGGAGTTTGGAAGTTGGTGGTGTGATATCCCTGTGCCTCGAAAAACACGTTAAGCCATTGGTCCTGCGCCTGATCTCTCTCCGGACGTGTCGGATTGCCGTCCCATCGGACTATGAGAGTGAGGGAAGAGGGAGTGCACCTGCGTCTGCGCACACACTTGTGCACTATAATATCTCCTGCGTACTTGGCTTATCTCCGTTGAAATTGGCAGGCTATTATTAGGTAGCTATGAGCTATTAAATTTGACCGACTTCTCGCAAAAGTATGCGTGACACAAGCGATTAGTGTTACAAGTTTTATATAATTTGTACATACCTAATGGAGGCAATATACCGCGGGGACATGTTATACAATGGATTTACATAATTTTCATGGTTACACGTTTTGTTTTGATCTATTATTGTGCATTTGTGCAATGGCTGCGTAGGTAGTAAGTAAATGGATGTCAAAATGACAAATTTTCAAATTATATGGTTTATAAAATAATTACTGTAGAAAAGTTATTCATTTAAATAGACCCAACACATACCAGGGTATGTGTTAGGTCTAAAGCGGTGAGAGAAAACATCGTGAGGAAACCGGCGTGTCCTAGAACTAAAAATTCGAAGACATGTGACATCTGCCAACCCACTCTGGGTCCGCGTGGTGGATTACAGCCCACTCCCTCTTACCGAGAGCGCTGTGTCCCAGCTGCGGGAACATTATAGGCTAAGTATGCTATATCCCTTAATTGGTTCGCGCTCCACAACCTCCTGTGGGTGGTGCTTTACAATTTTCGTTATGCGAGAGTTGTGGAAACCTATTTCTATCCAAAAATCTGTGTTTATATAAATAGTATATTGATTATTAGGTTTTTTCATTAAATAGGAAGTTGTCACAAGCAGCCTGGTGTCTGGATTTGTGGTCAGTTAATGGCAATTATCATCCCTTTCTCTTATCTATCTTTAGAAAATTCTGTTTTCTTATTTTTTAATCCCATAACAGGATTCACAGATGTCTATAGATATGTCCGTGGCATCACAGCGGGCCCTAGCTACATACCAGCGCTGAGGTATTAATTTTTTTAAATATCGGAGTATTAAGAGCATTTTTGGCCTCGCACAGGTCTTTATTTTTTTTGGTTTGTTTTTTTTTGTTGTTTTTAATTTAAAATTGTTAGTTTTAAATGCTTCTTTTTACTGTCTGTATTTCCTGTGTGTTCCAAATAAAATATTTGTCTTTCGTTCTTCTCTTTATTCCTAACACTTTGGAGAGTTCGCTGTGATGTTTTTTTCATCTACACTTTTTGTCTACGATTAATACTCATCCATATTACAACAAACGCCAGTTTTAATCAGATTATTGCTTGTTAATAGCGGAAGATAGAAACTAGTATAATGGTAGGTTGCGCGCACGCAGTTCCTAGATATTTGCTATTGGCTGGCATCCTCCGTCCGCCGCTGTCCGTCACGCGTTGGTGGAATGACCTGATGAATTGACCTTCAATTTATTTGGCTAACTGAAACATTTTGAGGGCTTAAACTGAAAAGTGTAGCTGCAATGCTACTGTCAAGTCACAGGTAAAAGTGATAGGCGTAACTGCAACCGTCGACGCTTGTCGGCGACAGCTGGCGACGCGTCGCCGACTGCTGCCGACAACATGCCGCTAGTGTACCGCACTCAAATATACGAGCGATAAGTTGTCGGTGGCCACACTAAATAAGTCGAGTATCTCCCAGGCCCCCGACTCATGGTTGTGGAAAGAACTGTGGGGGCTTAGTCGGAAGCAGTCCAATATAACCCTCCATTCCTCCATTCTCCCCTGACAGAGGGTATCTATAAGTATTTACCCACAAAATAAAAACATTATTACAAAAAAAAAAACTAACTTCCAAAAAAACACTACAAAGTGAAAAATTACTTTAATTTCGGAAGTCTGTGTCTTTGGTTTTGTGTTTTCGTATCGCACAATAGAACAATTACCTATGTTTGCCATTCTGTTTGAGCAATTATTTCGGTAAAACCGGCAGATACTTAGTTTATTATAACCTGCATTAACACTTAGGGTACTTTGTATCCTTTGATATTCTCACGAAATCGAAACTTATGCGGGTGAACCCGCAGGGTGCGGCTAGTAAAATATTAAATTGTTAGTTTTTCACAGCATCCAGTATAGCTATTCACAACCGTTCGCTACGCTTCCGTGCCGAATCCAACATCAATGTTTGCGCGTAATCTGTGTGATGGTGTACAAAAATCGTAATTTTTAGGGACCTTTTCTTCGGTAGGCTCATATTCATAAGTAAGGTAGGCTTAGCAAAGCGTTGTACAGACGCCAGCACATCAAGCTATCCGAAACTGTAAAATTTTACGAATCAACTTTGAACCTAATGCTTTAGCGATAATGTTGAAAATCTATTAAAGAAATAGAATGGCAAACTCATGTAATTGTTCTATTGCCTCCTGTCATTATAACGTAACACACCGGCAGATCAACGACATATTGAAGGCCACTTTTATTTATATTAATAATATCATTAAATTACACGCTCTATTGCTTTTGTGGTCAGCACACCTCACGGTATCGCCGTATCAGAAGGAGGTTATTTAAGACTATGCAATCAGAAAATCAATCACGTATTTTATTTGATTGATGAAATATTTTTGTAGCCCTTGAATTTGGGCTGTGATTGACACAACGAACAAATTTGGCTCCATTGATTAAACATAAGTACAGTCAGGGAAATTATTTGTTAAGCAATTTGACACGCTACGTCAATTTGCCGTGTTATAGCCATTTTACACAACTGTCAAATAATGAACGTCGTGATTTGAATATACGGACAATTTAAGTTGGTTGTTAATTTGCTTGTGCTTGTGGCTAAGTAATAACAGCCGCACGACCGGTCAATTGATAAGGTTAAGCTGCGCTTACAGCGGTTGGTCCGTGGATGGGTGACCATCTTTACATGTCAAGACCACTCCGTGCTTCGGAAAGCACGTTAAATCGTTGGTCCCGTTTGTCATTCATGGATCTTTGACAGTCGTTACGGGTAGTCAGAAGTCTGACGACCAGTGTTTCCAATGGGTATCGTATTATCTAAATAATTATTTAGTAACTGGGTTTTGGAGGTCAGATAGGCAGTCGTTCCATGTAAAGTACTGGTATTCAGCTACATCCGGCTGGACTGGAAGCCGATCCCAACATAGTCGGGAAAAGGCCAAGAAGCTTGTAGATAAAAATGGAGGCAACACTCTAAATACCTAAGTGAAACCGACTGTGGGCTGACGCTCTCTTTCTAAATACGCACTTAAGAACGAGACAGTGACATAAATGTTTTCTTTGTCTTATGTATGTATTCAGAAAGAGAGCGACAGCCCACAGTCGGTTTCACTTAGTTGTTCAGAGTGTGGCCTCCACTTTTATCTTTAAACTTCTTGGAAAAGGCTAGGCAGATGATGAGTTAATTTGCTTAACAATCAATTTCCCTGACTTTAGGTTATTATACGTTGCTTGTAGTCAATATGTATAAAGTTCAATAATTGTGTATATTTAAATCTAACCTCACGAATTAAATAAAAATGACGAATCGACGAAAACTGGCAAACATTGGAAACTGCCGAGTTAACGCAACTGTATATTTATTTTCTAATCAGTGAAATTGACGAATTAAATGAACTGCCGACTGAGGGAAACTGACCAGTGATACGCGGACTCAAATGGATTAGTGATTGCAAAAGTTTGATGCTGCACTTCCCTCCTTCATAAGACTATGCCAACCGCACAGTGGCGCCCTCATCGTTTGTTTGGTTATTTCATACAATCTATATATATAAAAATGAAACACGTTTTCCGTTGTCACGACTTAACATGAAAACGGCTTGACCGATTTGGCTGATTTTTTTTTTGTAGTTTTCTAATACTCTGTACAAGGTTCTTACGGAAAAAAATATAAAGAAAAAAAAAATTTATTTGGAGAAATTAAAGAGTTTGCATTACAGTCACCACACACGCATACAACACATCACCTACGCCAACAAAAACTAGAAGCAAAATACAGTCCACTCAATAAGATCCCAACATTAGTAAAGTCCTCAGGTATGGCGAGACCAGGGAAATAAGGATTCATTTTTATATGGAGGATATTATAGATTCCAGTTCAAATTGAATAGGTACTCATACATAAGATAGGTCAGCTATACAAAATAAAGTAGTGCATCAAAGCTACGCTAAGGCGGTAAGAAGTTCGCCGGGTCAGCTAGTTTAGAATGAAAATGCAGAAAATAAGCACGTTAAGTTGTGCTTCACAAGATTATACGTTAATATTAATAAAAACGGTGGTTTTACATTGTTTAGTTTTATTATAATCCTTAAAACGGAATATAGTGGCCACTGTTATCCGTTTTAAGGATTATAATAAAACTAAACAATAAAAAACTACCGTTTCTAATAATATTAACGTATAGTCTTGTGAAGCACAACTTAACGTGCTTATTTTCTGCATTTTCATTCTAAATTGTATGAAATAACCAAACAAACGACGAGGGCGCCACTGTGCGGTCGGCATAGTCTAGTCCTCTCCTGTCTGTTTTTCTGCATCTATAATAATACCCATTATAGATACGAAAGTAACTCTGTCTACTTATCTGTCTGTCTGTTACATTTCCACGAACACATTTCGATGAAATTTGGCTCGCAGGGAGACCATGCCCTGGGTTAGGATACTTTTTCTCCCGGTAGTACTTTTCCGTGGAATTATTTCCGAACTCCAGGCGAGCGAAGCCGGGCGGCAAAAACTAGTAGAACATAATGGTGGTCGTATTACGTGATTTCAGGGCAGTGATGGTCCAGTGGTAACGGCCGCGACTTACGAGTTGTAGGTCGTAGGTTCGAACCCCGTCAGACGCTTTACTTTGTGTAAATTATTTCATCACCATTGCTCTCAAAACGGTGAAGGAAAACATCGTGAGGAAACCGGCATGTCCTAGAACCAAAAATTCGAAGACATGTGACATCTACCAACCCGCACTGGGCTGGCGTGGTGGATTACGGCCCACTCCCTCTCATAGAGAGGAGGCCTGTGTTCCAGCAGTGGGAACATTATAGGCTGATTATGTTATTATGTGATTAGTGTTTACAAAAAGTGTCTATGGATCTTTATTTTAGTTTTTTGCCACGGACTTCCAATATTAAAGTTATTTTTCACTTTCTAGTGTTTTTTTTGGAAGTCGGTTGTTTTTTTTTGTAAAAAAGTTTTTATTTTTCACTTTTTAGTGGGTCAGTTTGTAATCTAACTAAGTTACAATAGCCTAATGTCTACTACTCATCACCTTTTACAAAATATTGCTTCTTCCCGATGCCGAGACGTTAATTGTTGAGGAGTTCTCATAGTAAGAACCAGGAGAACTGGAGCTGATTGAGAAGTCACCGTCAGCTCGACTTCACCATACGCATTGTGACGAGCATAAATCGCTTAATAACCACAATAAAGTACCTCAGAAAATGTTTCTGAGGAAATTGCTGAGATACCTACTCACTCACGCCATGCTATTCTCTAAGGATACAGCCTTGTGGGCAGCGCTGTCGCAGCGGTGAATCAATGGTTTCAGCGCTGCCCGCAAGGCTGTATCCTTAGAGAATAGCTCCCACTGTACAATTAATTGCTTTATTGCTTCTCTTGGGGTTTTGTTCTAATGTGCCATAAAACGTTATGTATATTAATACAGTTCTATGTAGTCATGTGACTATGTATTTGCACTATTTCACGCAAAGGTAAGTTTAGCTCTGATAATAATAATAATAATGTGTTTAAAAAAGTAAGTATCTTGACTTGGCTCGCGAGGTTGTCAACGATGTGGACTCAGCGATCATTGTGCCGATAGTCGTGACAGCCAATGAATTAATAGCCAAGAGCCTCGACCAACACCTGAGGAGGCTCTCGTTGGGCGGCTGGATCAAGGGCTTGATTCAGAAAGTAGTACTTCTGGACACAAAGGTTCCTCTCTCTGGAGCCCTGACCGCCGGTAGCTTGGACCCTGTTCCCAATACCGGTGGGCTACTGTTTTTTATATTTTTTTATATTCTAATATTTAATTTTTAAAAATATAATTTATATGTATTTAGTTAAATAAAAGAAATAATGTGTTTCACAAAAAAAATAATCAAATACAACAGGGCGACGTCTCATTTCGCAAATAGATTCTTCATAGATATTTGAGTGTTGGCAATGCGTATGATATGTCAAGAGGTGCAGATCGCCTTGACCAAAGACGGTTGCTTCATAGGCGCGTGCGCCGCAGCGCCCCTATGCCTTTCTCACCTCTAGTTATTTGGGCGCTAGATAATATCTCCCGCGCCGAAGGCCAGTCTTTGTTGAGATTGGCTGCCGTGGCCGAAATACGGTCTGGAGGACCTTTATTTGGTATGCTAGCTTGTTATTATCCAAATATGTTAACGCCTAAAGAACAATAATTTTATGAAGGGTTTGTTTGTTATTTCGCATCGCCCAGCCTAATAAAGAACAGGGGAACCCGCACAAAATGGATGGGAACAACTATCTGGTCAAAAAATCTTGATAACTGCATCCATAATGAGTTGAGAGTATTGATTACTGAACTGAGAATTTGAACTTCTCAAACTCTGAGGGACAGTTCTCGTAATTTTAAGAACGTTCACAGTCTGAGGGGCAATTCTCGTAATTTTTAAGAACGTTCACAGTCTGATCTCAGTCTCAATCTGTCAAAAATACTTAAAATTTTCCTACATTTTGACAAGTTTTTGACATTTGTTTGTCGCCGAGATGAGACTGCGACTAGATTTTGAACGTTTTAAATTAGCAGAATTGGTCTACTGATCTCAGTCTCAATCTGTCAAAAATACCTCTAATTTCCCTAAATTTTTGACAAGTTTTTGACATTGATTGGCGCTGAGATGAGATTGCGACTAGATTTTGAATGTTTTTAATTACTGGAATTGGCCTTCTAGCTTAGCATATAACTTGAATATACGTGAGAAATTTTAAATTTCACGAGCTACATCGAAGAAATCACCAAGTAAAACTCCAGTAGAGTTTGACATGAGTTCTCATAACTTCAAATTCTGTATAATTCTGTGTCAAGTTTTTTTTTTTTGCGAAATCGATTATTAGACTTTCAATCAATCTATAGCAGACAATACTTTCCATTAAATTCACCAGCATGGATTTTATCATAATTTATTTTAGGGCTTCTGACATTCAATGAAGTGGATTAATTTTTATCTAGGATCACAGATGATAGAGAAAAGTGCGTTGATGTCTTTTTAACTACAGACTGATCAATGAAAAAATATTACAGACAGCGCAATATTTTAATAATTACACCGAATAAAAAATAATACAAATATAATAGAATATTTAAAAGAATTACTGACAGTATCCTGAAGGCTGTTTAAGACGCATTTATAGAAAAGACTAGCTGCTGCCCGCGGTTTCGCCCGCGTGGATGTCGGAAGCTATCCCACCGGGACGTGTTACCGGGAATATGAGCAAGTAAGCCTATTTTACTCATTAAGTATAACAACAGGTATCTATCAGTGAAAGTCCCGGAAAATCGGTCCAGCCGTTTCGGAGATTAGCCGGAAAAAACAGATAGACGTACAACAATATTTTCAAAATTGTTTTTTTGTTATAAGTACCGTCTAAACTATATACCTTACCTATATGCATTAGTAAAAAGCTGTTATTTTGACACTACAAACAGACCACAATTTATTTATTTTTAGTATAGATGTATAGATATGTGCTAAAAACCGTACGATTGTCGAGAATCGAATAATTAATAAAATAACGATCTAATCGATTGAGTTGCAATTACTTTGGCATGTTAAGGTTTTAAATAGTGTTGAAAAATTATTATAAGTGATTCAATCATTTTGCAGTAATACCACATGATTATAAAATGATGGATTAATTATTTATAATTGAGATTATCTAGCATTTTCTTAAGCCGTCTGTCTCGTTGGGCTTGTGTTTGCACGCGCTACTGCTATGGATGAGGTCCTAAATTCCATTCTCGGGTCGGGAAAAGTGTTATTTATTTAAGATCTCCAACAAAAGATGACACAGAAAATAAAGGGTAACATTAGAGGGGCAATTCTCGTAATTTTAAGAACGTTCACAGTCTGATCTTAGTCTTAGTCCCATATTACAGAACATCACTCAATACTCAAGTATTACTTAAAACTAGTTTCAACCAATCAAATGGCTTGAATCTAGTTTTAAATAATGCTTGAGTATTGAGCGACGTTCTGTAATACGAGACTAGTCTGTCAAAAATACCCATAATTTCCCTACATTTTGACAAGTTTTTGACATTTGTTTGTCGCCGAGATGAGACTGCGACTAGATTTTGAACGTTTTAAATTACTAGAATTGGCCTTCTGGTATTAAGTAGGTGCACTCCTTCACTTATAGGAGACCACATCATACATGTTAACATGTGGTAAAAAGGTACATGTGTTCTTTGTCCTCATGAAAATAGGAAAAGCAATATTTGATTTTCTCGTTCCCACTACTTAATTTATATTCTGCAGAGAAGTACTTACTATAATAGTACCAGCCTATTATTGTCCCATTACATTGATTATCACGCTTGCTCCAGGCGGGTTGCCGATTTTAGACTCATATCTATATTTATACTAATAATAAAGCTGAAGAGTTTGTTTGTTTGAACGCGCTAATCTCTGGAACTATGGGACTTATAATAAGTCCAGGGTTTTTAAGGATGTTTTTGCTTACTCCCTGAATGTAAGTGTAAAGATTGAGGATCTGCTAAATTTATTTTCACGAAGTAGGTTTTATTTAGGTTTTGTTTAGTTGTGTTTTCTACGCTTGCCGCGGTTGGTCTGTGGATGAGTGACATCTCCGTGCCTCGGAAAGCACGTTAAGCCATTGGTCCCGGCTGTCATTCGTGGATCTTTGACAGTCGTTGCGGGTAGTCAGAAGCTCGGAAGTTTGACAACCAGTCTTACAAGGGGTATCGTATTACCCAGTAATTAGGTTGTGGAGGTCAGTTAGGCAGTCGCTCCATGTAAAATACTGGTATTCAGCTGCATCCGGTTAGACTGGAAGCCGACCCCAACGTAGTTGGGAAAAGGCTAGGCAGATGATCACATTTAGTTTTCACCTCTTTGACCTTTCCAGCGAGGACGTACGTTGCCACGATATAGCGTAAGTTGAATTATTTGGCAATATGCAACTTCATATTGAGAAACATTTTATATCTTTACAAGATAAATCCTTATGACAAAATCATAATTTTGTAATGTTATTTATTTATTTATATATAGGTACTCTATTGTATACCCAGAAAATACATAAAAAATACAATTAACACTACAAAACATACAATGAAAAAAAAAACACGAAAAAACATACATACAAACGTAGAGCAGTGGTGGTCCAATGGTAACGACCGCGACTTACGTATTGTATCGTGGGTTAGTGGGTTCAAACCCAAGCAGGCACTTTACTTTGTGTAAATTATTTCATCACCACTGCTTTCAGAACAGCGAAGGAAAACACCGAGAAGAATCCGGCATGTCCTAGAACCAAAAATTCTAAGGCATATGACATCTACCAACCCGCATGGGGCCCGCGTGGTGGATTACGGCCCACTCCCTCTCACAGAGAGGAGGCTTCTGTCCCAGCAGTGGGAACAGTATAGGCTGTTTATGCTTATGTAATATTAACACAGAAATATGTCCCATCACGTCATCTTGTAATGTAACCGTATGTTCTAAAGATCTTAAAAGCACAGGAGTGTTTGATATGATTAATTTGTTTTCTAATTAACCGACTTCCGAAGTAAAATTAGGTTGCTAAGCACAATGCGTATCGTGATGTGGAGCTGATGGTGACTTCTCAATCAGCTCCAGTTCTCCTGGTTCTTACAAGGAGAACTCCTCAACAATTAACGTCCCTGCATCAGGAAAATCAATATTTTGTAAAAGGTGATGAGCAGTTGACATTAGGCTATTGTAACTTAGATAAGTTACAAACTGGCCTACTAAAAATTTAAAAATAAAAACTTTTTACGTGTCAATAAAAGAAAATGCGGAACAAACGACACCGACTTCCGAAATTAAAGTTATTTTTCACTTTGTAGTGTTTTTTTGGAAGTCGGTTGTTTTTTTTTGTAAAAACGTTTTTTTTTGTAACAAAGCGTCATACACATTGTAATTAGGAGACCGCACACTGGCAAAGTGCATGCTATGCACACATTTACCGATAAAGCACATATTGTGATGCCTAATTCCGTAACACACTCACATTGATTATGCGGATTATGATAATGAACGTACACTGGGTGGCCTTATCGCTTTCTGCGATGTCTTCTTGACAGCTTAAAGGCATTTAAAAACATCCTAAAGGATCGTAAAGGTGTTAAACTTTCTTCCGGTTAACCTTTCCTCAACTCTTCCGATGTATTTTCAACTTTGACTTATAAGGGCGAGGATATGCGGACACAGTGTTAAAGGTCAAACGATGATTTATATTATATAACACTAGCGGCCTGTCCCGGCTTCGCACGTGTGGAAATTTATTGTTTAAACATTTTATTTTTTTCTTGCAATTAAAAAAGCCTATAATAATCAGCGATAATGTAGCACTCAAATGGTGTAAGAATTTTTTAAATCGGTCCAGTACTTTTTGAGCCAATTCGTTACAAACATACATACAAATCTTTCCTCTTTATTATAAAAGTATAGATAAAGGTCACTGTACTACAGTTTTCTTAATCTGAATAACAAACATACTTGTACAAACACACTCACAAACTTTCGCCTTTATAATATGTATTAGTGTGATTTGTCAAAAATCCATAGCAATCCATAGAACAAAAAACGTACAGTTTTTCCCGAATTTTTAAATGATCTGGGAAAATTTTCCAAATTTTTCTTTTCATGATAACCTAATTCGGAATAAGTATAACGAAAATTTAAAAACAAAAAAAAGAAATTGCCAAATCAGTCCAGCCGTTCTTAAGTGATGCGCTTACCAACGAACAGGATTTTTTTTTATTTATATGTACACACACACATTTATATGTACAGACAGATAATTATAATCTATTCAGCGGTCAATGTTGTAAGGTAATTTTTGATGAAAAGAACAAGACCCAGTAGGCCAATTTTGCTAATTTAAAACGTTCAAAATCTAGTCGCAGTCTCACCTCGGTGACAAACAAATGTCATAAACTTGTCAAAATGTAGGGAAATTTGAAGTATTTTTGACAGATTGAGACTGAGATCAGACTGCGAACATTCTTAAAAATTAGTAGAATAGCCCCTCTGATCTCTGATACCGAAAATTTCGATAAAAAATAACTTAATTGAATTCGGGACGATTCAACCAACTTAGCCTATCACAGTCCGGGCAGCGGGATTGTCCGAAAGGGTTACCGCTGCCCCGGAACATAAAGGGCTAAGGAAGGAACACGGGTGGGTTTTAGTCAGTAAGAGTCTGACACTCCCTTCTGCTCCACCCTGAGCGGGAGGAGTCATTTGATGATTTCCCATCCTAAAAAAAAAAGCCTATCACAGTCCACTGCTACACAAAGGCTTCTCTTATGTTGCGCCACAACCCTGTCCTCCGCCTTCTGCATCCAGTCTGACCCAGCCACCTTCGGGACGATTGCAAAGAAAAAAATCACAAGCATATTGAGCCATCGAACCAATGTTGTTGCAACATTAAAATTATTTATAAATGATGCACAAATAACCTTTTGAAATGGCAACACTTTAAATAATAATCTAAAATAGATAACGTATTTATTTTTGTTTACATTGCAACACTGCTGTTCATTCAATGTTGTCGTTTACACGCTTCGTAATTTCGATTATTTTAAATATTACCACACATCAGCATTTGTGTGTTACGAAAATGTACGTGTAATGTTATTTTTATCCATGAATAGCGGCATTTTTGTGTTTGTTTTGTTCTACATTATTTTGAGAGGTAAACAATCTCTAATAAAAACACACCGAAGACAGTTTCCGTCTATTTGAAGAATTGTCCAGCAGTTAGCTGGCTGGTAAAGATGGCTACTTGAATGTCAATATTTTTTTAAAACCTATTAGGTTGTTGGAAAGAATTTTAAATGGTTTAATCATTTAAAATTATTTCAGTAAATAAATTACAGCATTCTTCTGGAAATCGAAAATTAACCAAACTACACAGGAACAGTGATCTTTCTTCTTTATAAAGGTCGTCGGTTAATGACATTACTTTCTTTCTGGGGAGCAAAAACTTCTAAAATCAATCAATCAAAACTAGATCGAGTTCACAATCGCGGAAGGTCTGCTAATATAATCACGTGTCCAAACGGAAGGCTGCGCGTACGCATCCAGGATAGCGAGCGCGCCCGAGTTTCCCCGAAGTGGTGCAACGACGGAACTCGGTTATCATGCTGTGTTGTTATCGATTATTGCTTAGTACATAATGTTTGTTTTTTCTTCCATGATTAGTAACTTTTGTTTACCTACTGAGATTGGTGTGTTATACTACTGAAAATAGATTTCCCAGCCGCCAAAACCTTACTATAATAGACAACTATAAAGAGTAGAGACGCTTCAGTTCTGTGGCCGAATTATTAAAACCGACGGTGACACGGTGACAAGCGACAATCTGACAATCCAACAATTTTGTAAGGTTCTTTCATAGTTTTCTGTATGTTTACATTCTCTTTGGTTTTCTGCTTTGTTAAACAGCACTAGTCGTAACAATGCACAGCATTAGTGGCCCAGTGGTACGGCCGCGACTTACGAGTTGTAGGTCGTAGGTTCGAACTCAGACAGGCGATTTACTTTGTGTAAATTATTTCATTACCACTGCTCTCAATACGGTGAAGGAAAACATCGTGAGGAAACTGGCATGTCTTAGAACCACAAATTCGAAAACATGTGACACCTTCCAACCTGCACTGGGCCCGGATTGTAGATTACGGCCCACTCCCTCTCACCGAGAGGAGGTCTGTGGCCCAGCAGTGAGAACATTATGGACTGATTATGCCATGTTCAGCAGTACCTACAATTTATGGGATTGTACAGTTAGTTACCTACGTTAAAACTAAAGCTAAAAGGTTTTAGGTACTTTGCTTTGTGATCGTTCGATTGGTCATGAAACAATTATTTCAAATAAAGTTACATATAGTACACACGGCCACACATCAAGCTATACATTTCCAGCTTAGCTGACCTTTCATTGTATAGGTTTTTCGTACAATCAGAAGTCAGCTTATACTGGTTATGTATAGCTTGATGTGTAGCCGTGCGTACCTACCTGACTATTATGGTTTCTATAGGTATAGGCTTCCATGTTTTTCAAAAAAGTACCAAAACGATAATTACATGGCTACAAAAATATCGTTATGTTTTTCTGAAATCCTGTCACTGACGAAAAAGACAAAAAAAATATTTTAAGGTCGAAACGCGACCTCGATACAACCATACTTTTGTAACAAGGAAGCTTACAGCGACGGTGACAAGAATGAATGATAAATATCAGATGGCCAAAGGACAAGTATATAGTTCAGAATAGGGCTGATGCACGTTCACATGTCCTTAGCGTCGTGCGTGGTGGTGGAGTGATCGCTGCTTGCCAGTGCCGGCCGATACAGCGACCCGGCTGGCCGATTCTACGGCTCCTCAATCGGTTTCCACATCTGTGAGAATTGAGACATAATTCTACGTATATTGTGCAAGCTCTATCGAAATGTTGCCTACCACAGTACTCCTGTTTGTGCTGCATTTCGTCGCCGCTGATATTCGTAAGTTCTTTTGAATTGATTTTTTGGAAAATTTAGAGCTGGATTTTGGGATGTTTGTATCGATTTTAAAAGTTTCGTTTAGTAAGTAGCCATTTGTTAAATTATCTTTGACATCGATAAGAAGATTAGGTCAAAGTATTGCAAAAAATGCATTTGGAAATTTAAATTAATAAGAATAATATCAAATAACAAAAAAGGTGTAGGGTCTTTCTTATCTTTTACAAAGCATTTTGCTTAATTGCCCTAGATTATTTACACTGCAACGAGTTATCCAACATATTGGAATTTTGATTGCAAAACTAATTTCAATCATGTATGTATTTATTTTCCCATTTCTACTTTCCCAACCTAAACACTATCGTCCTCATTTACTCATTGTAAAAAATTTATGCAAAAGCAAGTAATTTTAATAGTATAGTAAACAGTGCGTTGGTATCTCGTAAAGTCGCAAGTAAGCGTAGATCGAGTCCGCTCGCGTTGGGACATTATTGCAGAACGCGGTTGCGTTAAACGACTATTATATACCACTGACATAGATGCTGTTCGGGTAAAAACAACTTACGAATGATTTAGTTCAGAATCGATTTTCCTACGTGTTATTGTGGCATGTTATGATTAGCACGTATTTTTAATAGGTTTTCGCAATTCCATTAGGTTTAATCTTAGATTGCAGTCTACTGCGACCGTACACTGTTTATACCTCTAAAAGCTATTGGGTGGAATTTATCAACTTATCTTTCTTATTCTCTTGACACAATCCTTTTGAAAGCTCTAATATAAGTATCTTTGAAATTCCTATTTTCTGTCATCTTTCTCTAATATTTTGTCAATTAGCGAACTGCATCTTGTACGTTACAAACATATATTTTATTAGTTCTGCGATTACCAATCAGAATACTCAAGTGTGCTTAATAATGTTGTTGCCTACTGTTTTGGACGCGGTCATAAGTAGCTACATGCGTGGTCCTATGAGTTCCCGATAAGACTAGTATAGATAACATTGTTTTCAAATGTGACAAGAAGTCCACCTGCTTGAAACAATAGGTAGATACCACTATCCAAATTAAGACTTCATATGTCAGTGCCCATATATTTGGTTAGAACTACAAACAAAATAGCTTGCAGAGTAACCAAACCGAAGTGGCAGTGGGCTGGCCATGTTTGTCGTAGGACCAATGGTCGATGAAGCAGACGAGTCCTGGAATGGAGACCGCGTATCGGCAAGCGTAGAGTGGGACGCCCCCCAGCTAGATGGACCGACAACCTTCAGAAGGTGCCTGGGACAAATTGGATACGGGTAGCGGAGGACTGGGTGTAGTGGCGCAGCCTGGGAGAGGCCTATGTCAAGCAGTGGACTGCGATTGGCTGAGTTTATTGACAGATAACAAGATTAGCCAGTCAAGACAAAGTGACATTCTATTAGCGATAACGATGATGGAAAAGTCAAAAATGTAGGAGGGACATAAGCCACCGAAAAGCTTATGTCAATCCTATTGAAAGTCGTTATAGAAATACGAAACGCTTTGAAAGCGATTGTCACTTGTCCAGGCCCTCAGGACTGACAGGCTATAATGTCCCTGACGTAGGTTTTTCAATATATGCACTTCATCATCATCATTGGCAGTCCTGTTGTACCCACAGCTGAAAGGCCTTCTTACCCTTGTGCTACGCTGCCCTGGTTTGTGCAAGTCTCATCCAGGTGTTCTCCGCGATCTTCTGTAGTTCAACCACCTTGCTCTGTTTATCTGCTCTTATATTATATTGTCTAAACGTTTAATTTTATAAATATTTTTGCGAAACATAATTATCGAAGTATACAAAGTGTTAAAAAATTAACCCGACAAACTTTATGATGTGCTTTAGACCATCGAACTGAACAACTTTCACTATCGGATCAACTCTGAAATCACGAAAAAAAACCAGCTGTTTAATACATATTGGTCAAGTATGTATTAAACTTTTGTATTTAACAGCTGATTTTTTTTCGTGACTTCAGATTTGGTCCCTTAGTGTAAGTTGTTCAGTTCGATGGTCTACAGCACCTCTTAAAGTTTGTAGGGTTAATTTTTTAACACCTTATATTTTATTTTGTAAAACTACGCACATGACCAGTTTCGGAAACCGAAATTTCTTAATATTTGTGATGACACGCATGATATCGGTTGGGTCATTGTAACTGAGAAATATGTTTTCGTTTTGCATAATTTGGTAATAATTTTGAGCACTATTCCTACGTCTTCACCTTTTGGTATTCTCAGGCCTATTTATTGCCTTGAAATTTAGCTAAGAGGTACATTATAAGTAGTATTTACTTACACATTTTTTGCTATCAGTACAGGTCTTTTGTTCTTGACCTCAAATCATTAAGATTCCATTAACACACACACATCACACATAACATAGGTCATAGGTGTGTAGGTCCTGGGTTCGATTCCCGGGTGGGGAAAAGTGTTATTGGGTTTTCCTTGTGGATTTTTTCAGTAGCAGCCTTTTTTTTTGTGGATGGGAAATTATCAAATGACCTCTCGCGCTCAGGGTGGAGCAAAAGGGAGTGTCAGACTCTTACTGACTAAAACTCACCCGTGTTCCTTCCTTAGCCCTTTATGTTCCGGGGCAGCGGTAACCGTTTCGGACAATCCCGCTGCCCCGGCAGGCTACGGCTTTTATGGGCCCCTTCCTTATAATGCTGACATCTCTTTGAGGCGCGCGTGGAACACGTACGCGCCGTCCGGCACGGGCCTGGTCCTGATCGGATGGAGAAATACCCATTACTCTCCGCCGGGAGTCGTCACGCGGCTCCCGACGCCCGGAGTGTCTCCCGCGGCGGCTGGGACGTGAGGTTCTCTCCCTCAACCGTCCCGCCACCTCCTTTGCTAGCATGACTGCTTCGCAGAAGGAGGTGACTGCCTCCCACTCCCTCTCGCCCCGGACCATGGCCTGATCCAGGGCCGGGCGCGGGAGGTCGCCGCCGCTGCCGATCGCCTTTAGGAGAACACGGCTGTGCTCCGCCCAACAGGGCAGACCTCCACCGTATGCTCCACCGTGTCCTCTGGGCAATCCTCGCAGTGATGACACCCGGGCATTTCAGTGGCAGCCTGGAGGCTGGTTTATGGTCGACTGATGGCAATAAGCTCGTCCCCTATTACATTGAACTTAAAATATATAACTGGCGAAATGTACAGAGTGTACGATTACATTAAATGTACAGAGTGTACGATTACATTAAATGTACAGAGTGTACGATTACATTAAATGCTGTTGAAATTGGTATTCTTTATAATTCTTTACAATGTTTTTTTCTTTATTGGTATTCTTTATAACCTTTAGTTCTAAAAGGTGTTTTGAGACAAAAAGAGACGCCAGCAAGACTGTTTCTGATTTTTACTATATTTTTGATGAGTATATTTTTTGCAATAGGTACAATGTACATACAGCCGTACCTAAATGTCAGCTCATAGATGTCATAAGGTCATATAGTCAGTAAATTGTAATATTATGCAGCAAGAAACTACAATATCTATTGTCGTTTACACTACTGAAGATACACCAAAAATTCCTACTTAAATTAACTTACAAGAGCTAGTGTGACAAACTTGTCTGAAAAACTTGATTGACACTACGCTGTCTATTGAGTACCTACTGCACTTCATTACATTAGTAGATATTCCACTGCTGAACATAAGCCTCTCCCAGGCTGCGCCACAACACCCAGTCCTCAGCTTTGCGCATCCAGTCTGTTTCAGCCACCTTCTTTAGGTGCATTTTGGCTTACATCTCTTATAATCGTGATTACACTTAAAACATAAACATAACATCAAGCACTTAAATCCCGAAGGGGTAACGCATAAGTGTACGCACCCATAATTCACCAGTTACGTTTTAAGTCTCATATAATAAGGTCGAGTATAGAGCCTGCCTAGTGCTAGTGTGAAATTCCTGATGGAAAAACTCAGTAACACTTCGCTCGACCTGGGGATCGAACCCAGGACCTCGTATCAGTAGTAGCACGTAGTCGTGATTATATTTATAACCATACTGCAAGCATCATACTTAAATATTATTTTATTCAGAGTCGTAATCGAATAACTGAACTCACGCGGTGTACTGCTTAAAATTACCCCCATATAAAATTTCCGCCTTCCGCATCCAATATATCTTCATTAAAAAGAAAGATCAAATGATGACCAAACTAAATCACATCAAAAAGAAAACAACTGCAGTACATTAGAATGCGTGTGCGCTGATTTCGGAGCCGCGCGGTGTTTAGGTGTTTACGAGGAGCGATGTAACTCGGTGACATAACTCAAACAGCGTATATTACTTATACCTGTTTAGAATCAGCGAAAGCGGGATATCTAGACTTGAGAATATTATAAATTGCTAAGAAATTTCAATTTAGGATCAATTATTTATTATGGAGTAGCGGTGTCCCAGTGGTAACGGCCGCGATTTACGATTTATATATTCGTAGGTTCAAACCGAGTCAGGCGCTTTACTTTGTGTATATTTCTTCACCACTGCTCTCAAATCGGTGAAAGAAAACATCGTGAGGAAACCGGCATGTGCTAAAACTCAAAATTCGAAGACATGTGACATCTACCAAACCGCACTGGACCCCCGCGTGGTGGATTACGGTCCACTCCCTCTCTGAGAGGAGGCTTATGTCCCAGCAGTGGGAACATTATAGGCTGATTATGCTTGATATGCTATTATAAGGAACGTTTACTTAATAAAAGTCTTAAATGCATTCACTGCTGGATCTAGAAAGTATGAATTTTTGTATACATGTTGCTTGTGTGACTAGAGAGCGATTTTTGAAAATTCATTCTTTAAAAGTGTTAAATAGGGGATGAATGATTGTGTGGACGTTCGACATTTTGCCGAAGGGAAACATCAGGCACACGGCTTGTAGATCTATAGGTAATTTTACATAACGCAAATATTGAATAACTAGTTTTTCGAAATGCGAAATGTACCTTATATCTTAATAAAGCTGAAGAGTTTGTTTGTTTGAACGCACTAATCTCTGGAACTACGGGTCGGATTATTTTTTTTTTTCATTTGATCGTCCAATTCTTGAGGAAGGCTATATGATATATTCACATTACGCTCTGACACTTAGAAGCCTAGCAAAAAAGTCAGGAAGAACGCTAAGCGAAAACAATATGGTAGAGCGGGTAGGTGATGCGATGTGACAGAAGCTACTGAATAGAATAAAGCAATAGCAAGTGTGATATGGGCTTTGTCGTTTGCAATAAACAAATTGAAAGCGACAAAATTACATAAAATCACGTTTGTAATTCCAGAAGGATTAGGCTAAGGTGCACTTTAATAAATTTTCAACTTTATCGGTAAAGCATATGATTCAAGTTGATTTGAAAAATTTTACAGTTTCGGGTAGCTTGATGCTTGATAGTTGCTGGCGTCTGTACATTTCGCCAGTTATTTTTAAGTCCAATGTAATAGGTGCTAACCTATTGCTATCTATCGGGCACGACATAAGACTCCAGGCTGCCACTGAGAAATTCCTTATAACAAAACCCAGTAATACTTTGTCTGACCTCGGAATCGAACCAGGACCTCATGCTCAGCTGTAGCGCTTGTGACCACCAGACCAATGCGGTCGATAAAGTACTCCAGACAGAATTTCGGCCATGGCGACCACTCCCAGCTGAGACTAACCATCGGCGTGGGAGATATTATAGTGCACAAGTGTTTGCGCAGACACAGGTGTAATTTCTCTTCCCTAACTCTCATTCTCCGATGGGATGGCAATCCGACACGACCGGAGAGAGATCAGGCGCAGGACCAATGGCTTAAAGTGCTTTTCGAGGCACGGGGGTATCATACCGCCGACGTCAAACCCGATACAAAGTCAGCGACAGAAAATAGTAATGGAAATTATTTAAAACTAAAGATAGTTTCATACATAAACCATTTTGTGTAATTATCAAATAAATATTTTGTTGCTACCTTTACTTAGATATATTGGCAATATGACAATTCGATACTATTGCATATTCAAATAATTTTGTCTCAACTTTACACAAACATACTTGTTAGTTCATTCCATCTTATGCATATTCTACATGTTTATGAAATGGCTGACCTTACAAGTTACTATAATAATAATGTTTTTGTTGCAGCATCGTATATAAAAGTATGTCAGCGGAACGACCCCCAAGTTGACAAATGTATCATGAACTCTGTGGATTTGTTACGGCCTAAGATGATAGAGGTAAGTTCATACTTTTCATATTAACGTAAATAAACACCATCCTTAAATTCTCCCAAGGATTAGGTAGACGTGTTCCAGTTACCCACATTACCACAGTGGTGTACCCATATTTCGACAATAATGTTTAAGTCCCATAAAGTTCTCATAACGAATGTGTATTCACGTTTAATGTGATTAACCTAGGGTTATTGTATGGGGACCTAACCTTTTATATTCATTGGGAAACTAGTCCTAACCGTAGGTAGCTTCGTTCTAATCAACCATAGTTTACACTTAGGGTTCATTAAGAAGTGGTTTAAGAGCTAGAAGATACTGCAGGCAACAAGCGTTCTAATCGATTTTGGTTGTTTACCTTAACGATTGATTGGGTAGTTAGAAAACATATGTTATTTCTCTACTATTTTAATAACTTCCTATTAACATTAAAATACGAACAATATTTGATTAAAATCACTTATTGATCTAATTTCTTAAACAGTGTGTAAAATAAACTTATTACTTACATACGGTTTTGGTATCTTACGTTAACAAAACTTAAGAAGCACCGTTAACAGTCTTGGCTTTGTTGTCTGTATCAGAAGTAGCTGTTGAACCACCATCGCCCCTGGTGGTTGTAGCACCAGAATCTGACTAAATGAAGACTGAATTGTTATCACCAGTGGTGGTCGCAGCATTTGTTTTAGTCGCTGTATTAGAATCACCATCCCCACTTGTGGTCTTAAGCATCTGCACCAAATTCTGCTTTAGAATCATCACCCGTGGCTGCAGCATCTGAACATATTCCCACCTCCGAATTGCCATCGCCCTTAGTAGCAGCGTTGCTTGCTCTAGCTGCAGCTGCGCTTCCATCGTCATCTGAGGTTCTGACAGCTGAACCTGACTTTGCGTCTGATTTACCATTACCATCAGTGTTGGTCCCACTTAAACCAGTGGCTGCTGCACTGTCTTTATCGTTAGCTGTGGGATCGTCAGTTACGGAACCGTCTTTCACTTGTTTAGTGTCCGGTTTGGACTTTGGTTTATTATCTGGTTTAAAGGTAGGTTTCATTTCTGATTTAGATTCCAGTTTAGGCTTTGTTTGAGGTTCTTTTTTATCGTCAGAAGCGGGATCGTCTTTCACTTGTTCAGTGTCCGGTTTGTGCTTTAGTTTGTTATCTGGTGTAGAACTAGGTTTGGTTTCTGGTTTAGATTCCGGTTTAAGCTATGGTTCAGGTTCTCTTTTCTCGTCAGCAGTGGGATCGTCTTTTACTTGTTCACTGTCTGATTTGGGCTTTGGTTTGTTATCTGGTTTAGTGCTAAGTTTGGTTTCTGGTTTAGGTTCCGATTTAGGATTTGGTTGCGCATTTTCTTTCTCGTCAATAGTGGGATCGTCTTTCACTTGTTCATTGTCCGGTTTGGGCTTTGGTTTGTTATCTGGTTTAGTGCTAGGTTTGGTTTCTGGTTTAGGTTCCGGTTTAGGCTTTGGTTGCGGTTTTTCTTTCTCGTCAGTAGTGGCATCGTCTTTTACTTGTTCATTGTCCGGTTTAGGCTTTGGTTCGTTATCTGGTTTATTGCTAGGTTTGATTTCTGGTTTGGGTTCCGGTTTAGGCTTTGGTTGAGGTTTTTCTTTCTCGTCAGTAGTGGCATCGTCTTTCACTTGTTCATTGTCCGGTTTGGGCTTTGGTTCGTTATCTGGTTTATTGCTAGGTTTGGTTTCTGGTTTGGGTTCCGGTTTAGGCTTTGGTTGAGGTTTTTCTTTCTCGTCAGTAGTGGCATCGTCTTTCACTGGTTCAGTGTCCGGTTTGGGCTTTGGTTTGTTATCTGGTTTAGTGCTAGGTTTGGTTTCAAGTTTAGGTTCCGGTTTAGGCTTTGGTTGCGGTTTTTCTTTCTCGTCAGTAGTGGCATCGTCTTTCACTTGTTCATTGCCCGGTTTGGGTTTTGGTTCGTTATCTGGTTTATCGCTAGGTTTGGGTTCTGGTTTAGGTTCCGGTTTAGGCTTTGGTTGAGGTTTTTCTTTCTCGTCAGTAGTGGCATCGTCTTTTACTTGTTCATTGTCCGGTTTGGGCTTTGGTTCGTTATCTGGTTTATCGCTAGGTTTGGTTTCTGGTTTTGGTTCCGGTTTAGGCTTTGGTTGAGGTTTTTCTTTCTCATCAGTAGTGGCATCATCTTTCACTTGTTCATTGTCCAGTTTGGGCTTTGGTTCGTTATCTGGTTTATTGCTAGGTTTGGTTTCTGGTTTGGGTTCCGGTTTAGGCTTTGGTTGAGGTTTTTCTTTCTCGTCAGTAGTGGCATCGTCGTTCACTTGTTCATTATCCGGTTTGGGCTTTGGTTTGTTATCTGGTTTAGTGCTAGGTTTGGTTTCTGGTTTAGGTTCCGGTTTAGGCTTTGGTTGCGGTTTTTCTTTCTCGTCAGTAGTGGCATCGTCTTTCACTTGTTCATTGTCCTGTTTGGGCTTGGGTTTAATATCTGGTTTAGTGCTAGGTTTAGTTTCTGGTTTAGGTTCCGGTTTAGGCTTTGGTTGCGGTTTTTCTTTCTCGTCAGTAGTGGCATCGTCTTTCACTTGTTCATTGTCCGGTTTGGGCTTTGGTTTGTTATCTGGTATAGTGCTAGGTTTAGTTTCTGGGTTAGGTTCCGGTTTAGGCTTTGGTTGCGATTTTTCTTTCTCATCAGTAGTGCCATCGTCTTTCTCTTGTTCATTGTCTGGTTTGGGCTTTGATTTGTTATCTGGTTTAGGTTTAGGTCTGGTCACTGGTTTAGATTCCGGTTTAGGCTTTGGTTTAGGTTTTTGGCCTGAAAGTTCCACTCCACTTTCTGCTTCTGCTTCATTGCCCTTACCATCATTTGCGTTTGCATCACTTGTCACAACAATTTTGCCCGTTTGATCAATATGTACTATAACGTTGACTTCGTAACCCGAATTTTTAGCAGACGATTCGCTCGTTATACGATTTCCTTTCTTGTCCTCTGTTGCAATTACCTCAGTTTGAGCAGAAGTATCAGGCCTAGTAGCATTATTCTTTTTTCCTATATTTGAACTATCAACACTTACACGTAAATTTAAATTCGGTTTGTTTGGACCTTTTTGTCTTTGGGATTCATCAGCAGTTGTTGTATTTGGTATTCTAGTATCAATGGTTACGTTTGCCCAACCAGAATCGGAGGCAGTTGGAATTGATATTTTAACTGCAGCTGGTTGAAATATAGTATTACATCTTGGTGTACTACATGTCTGCTGGGTGGCTAAAGGTTCTTTGTTGCCAATAAAGTATGGGTACGGCAATGGAAAGTAAAAAGGATGATTTCGATCACTATTTATGCTAGGAATCCTGAATTGCATATTTGTTGGTCTACTGTTCTTGCAATTACATCTTGCAGTTTGAGATAAATCGCACTGTAACAATAGATAAAAATTTCTGTATGCAAAAAATACCTCACTATACTAGGCAATGATATTATAAGTAAAACAGTTATAATATCATTGATACTAGGGGTATTTAATGTCTCATATAAATAATTATGATTAAATTAAATCCACAAATTCCACATATTATTATTTAATTTGTGGAAGCTTGTAAATGGTACTAATTGTACATTATTTACCTATATATTAGACTCAATAATAAATAAGATTGTATTTTGTTGTATAAATAATACATCACAGGCAAAACTGAAAACAATCTTTTAACCGTTCTAAACATAATTTGTGAAAGATGGTTCAACTTACTTAACATAATAAATAATAGGGGTTACTACTGAGATGATGACTAATAAAGAAATATGCAAGAAAAAGCTATGTTTTGCCGACCCCAAATAAATTGAGATAAAGGCAGAAGACTTATGACAAGTTGAATATAAAAAAAATCAACAAAAAACCAAAGATCCCTAAATATTCGATCAAATTTTAATTATTTATGACTTACTTGTGATATTCCTATAAAGGCCACCAGCACAATAGCTTGACACCACCCCATATTGGACAACTGAAAGGATCACATATTCAAACAAGCTTAAATACCTTCGGAACAAAACTGATAACTAGAATTGACGCATTTGTAACAAACTTTGGTCATTGTAGGTGTCAAATCGGAAGCTAAAAGCACGTAGGAATCGTTTGGTTTTTACTTAAAAACAGATAACAATGTCAGGTGTTTATTAAACACTTCATGAGACTCGTCTTATCGTGTGTAGTAGCGTCATTAGGTCGAATTCCTTATCCCAATAGTGCTGTGAATACGGCTAAATTGCTCTAGTTTTAGATTCTTTTACACGAGGCGAAATGTAGGTGTGGTGACTGTAGGCGCCACGTTGCAACAAAAGTACGTGCCCTGTCTGCAGCAGATGGGTTTTCATTCGCTTGACATGCATGATATAACATTACTATCTGTTGCTTGTGACTTCGCCTGCCAGTATGTTGTATTTCATATTTTTAATACAAATATCTGGGATGAAAATGCCTACCTCATAATGATGGGTTCAGTGGTTTAGGTGTGAAATAGCATTCAGACAGACAGTTTCGTATTTATGATATGAGGAAGGAAGGAAGGATGGATTTTATACGTTGCTTTAATACTTACCTATTGTTTTGTTTTAAAACATGACTTCGCTTTACGTGTTATACTCCACCAGCTGACTGATTACTCGTAATATTTATACAGTTTGTTGACTGCTTCGAAAATCGGTATTAAAAAGATCTGTGGTTAGAAGGACAAATATTTTGTTTTACTAGCTCCCAATCCTTTACAATTTTTTACTACTGTGGTGCTATTCTGTAAAAAGATCACCGTGATAGCTTATGTGAAGAGAGCTTAAAGTGAGCTGTCATTTCACCTGATGTTAGGGATTAACACATTGACAGCTCACTTTAAACTCACTTCACCTAAGTTTTCACGGTGAGATTTTTACAGAATAGCATTACTGGTATTCAGCTGCATTCGGTTAGACTGGAAGTCGATTTACATAGTTGGGAAAAGGCTAGACAAATTGGCAGATTGGTTAGCCCACAATCTTTTGATTTAGCCTACAAAATAATTTATTTCTCCTGAAGCGTTCGAAGTAAACAAAACCACTTGATTTTATGAAAGTAAACATGTTGCAACAGCGAAGGGACAACACACGGCATCAAGTACTGCGGAGTTGTGCAAATCCAAGTAGGCACGTATCCTTGGGCGTTGAATTAGGGTGAACGGCTAGACCGGTCCGTTAAGAAACATTTCACACTAATAATTTGTTGATTTGATAGCTTACTCTTCGCGGATATGGTTACTGAATGGAGTTCGATGTACTCAGGTAACTACTCGTGTTGCATGATTAGGTTCTCACAAATGCATATATAAGCGTCAGCATAATCAGCCTATAATGTCCCCAATGCTGGGACACAGGCTGCCTCTGTGAGAGGGAGTGGGCCGTTATCCACGACACGGGCCCAGTGCGGGTTGGTAGATGTCATATGTCTTCGAATTATTGATTCTAGGACATGCCGGCTTCCGCAAACGCATATTTTAATATGAAGCAGATTATAGAGAATATTTGAATGTAGGTCATAGATATCCGAGTAGCATATTTCTTCTGTTCACTGGTTTTAACAATCGGATTCATATTCTACCCATTTCTTTCTATTGGGATCGTATTCATACTCAAATGTTTCTAGCGCGATTTTATTCGGGGACATTTACAACAAAACATCTTCAACACGAGTTCATTTAGATTTTGGAATTCAACGTAAATGTTTACTTAGCTTACTTGATCTAGGTTCAATGATCGCTCCAATATGCTATTGGCCTTAGAGAGCTTTACATTCGTCTGTTGACAGATACTGTGCGAACGTTACCTAATTATCTTACCTGTATTTTTTAATTGATTTTACTAGTTTAGTTTTAGTTTATGCTTACCAGAAGATCAATTTTCGTAATTTAAAACGTTAAAAATCTAGTCGCAGTCTCATTTTTGCGACAAAAAAATGTCAAATACATGTAAAAAATGTAGGGAAATTAGAGATCTTTTTGACAGATTGAGACAGATCAGACTGTGAACGTTCTTAAAATTACGAAAATTGCCCCTCTGTTATTCACATCCTTAACTTATCTTAAATATTGCAATGTCGATCCCCAAGATACAAGCAAATGCCTAGTTGGGGATCACCATCTAATCTGTTCTTGTACAGTCTGATCTACACTAATATTACAAAGAGAAAAGATTTGATTTTTTGTATGTTTGTTACACTTTCACACTAAAACGGTTGAACGTGACCTGAATTAGGACATAGGACACTTTTTATGCCGATATTCCATTAGGATCGAGATTAATGTGGATGAAACTGCGGGGATAAATAAATAAAATTCGAGTTATAATAATTTACTCATACAGTTCTAGAATCTTCTATTCCTTGCAAGAAAAATCACTCTGACCTTGGTTAGCCCGCAATCAGGGAGACAAAACGGAAAATATTTGCTTCTTAAAGAATTTAAAAGTATGTCATTGTCTGCAGTTTCAAAATAATCAAGTATGTCAAGACGATGGTGGGTGCAAAATGTAAACTAAGCAATCTGTATCTTGTTTGATATGTCAGTATTCTGTGAGTGTGGATCTTAAGTTAAGTGCTAAGTGGACATTTTGAAGTGGGTAAATAAAGTTACAGTAGTAGCGAATTGGAAAAAAAAAAAAATTATTACATACATACGCTACCATTACAGTGTCCCAATTCAGTAGTGTGTAGTAGTTCATGGAATGATTTACCTATGATTTATAAATTACAAACATAACACGTGTAACGTTATCTTTGCGAACTCATTCAGTGAACATGAGAAAATATACAGGTTGAAATTGAAAACATGCGACAAGCTGGAATGGGAGATTGTACCTACTCATTATTATGAACAACTTTTGCTAAGGGACCAAAGCTGCAATCGCGAAAGAAAAAATCAGCTGTTCTCTACATTTTGGCTAGTAATGCGAACATAAATCTAAGGAACACCTGATTTTTTTTTCGCAATTTCAGCTTTGGTCTCATAGTATAAGTTGTTCTTAATGATGAGTACAATCTCCCATTTCGATTTTTCGCATGTTTTCGATTTCACCCTGTATGTTGGCAACCTTTAGTGTGCTCATTGTTCGCGTCAGAGGGAGGTTATCCAACAGTTTACGCACGAACAAGTTGGGCCGTCGTCGTCGGCGATACAATATACGTACCAATCCGCTACACACAAGCCTTTCCCCTGTAGCACACCCGGATTATTTATGTTACCCCGGAACACTCCAAGGATATACGACGCCATTGCTAGATCCCTCCTTGTTTCCAACTTTACTTGTTTCTTACTTCACTACATATTATAAAACAAAGTCGCTTTCTATGTGCCTATATCCCTATGTATGCTTAAATCTTTAAAACTACGCAACGGATTTTGATGTGGTTTTTTTAATAGATAAAGTGATTCAAGAGGAAGGTTTATATGTATAATACATGTATAATATAGTAGAGAAACACTGATAATTTTAGAGGTTTCTAATGTGATGTCGTAAATAAACCTTTTTTTTTGCGCTTACATTGCAAACGCTGGCTGAACCCTATGAGATACATCAAAATAATGTACTACAGTATTGTACACCTTAAAAAGGTCTATAAAACTGTTCGTTTCAACGGAATATTTCTTAGTAGCTTTTGCCCGCGTGGATATATTCCACGAGAACGTACTATCGAGATTATAAGTAGGTACCCCTTGTGGTAATCCAGGTTATAAACTATTTGCGTGCACATCCAAGTCCACTCAACCGTTTTTGCGCCAAGCCGGATTATACATCCAGACAAATGGACAAAAATACTTCGTTACAATTTTTTTTTTTTATAAATGTACCTATAGATTTCTTTCTTTCTTTGAAAAAATACATAGATGTTCAACGTTCACCTTCAATTCTAGTGCTTTTATCTATGTTCTCATCTAAGCTTCTATTTATTGTGAAATTGTGTTTATTGAAGGCCTCTGAGCTGACTTGGCGTGTGTTCTTAACTATTCTTAGAGAGGCTGCAAACAAAGACATATGTATGAATGAGAAGTTCATTAAAATTCCTAGTAGGTTTGTTTAGATACGCACTGAATATACATAGCCTTATAACCATTGAATCAGGGTCCTACATAATTTGTATTCTGAAAACATTATTTGCCTTAAAGAGCTTATGTAGATTAGAATTAATTGTCATGGGCTGCATCTAATTAATTACACTTTGTAATTGCTTTTTTCAGGAAGGTTAAACAATTTCAATCTTATATCAACTTATATAATTGGGTTTTTGGTTAACCAACTGCGGCATAAATATAATTTAAAGCAGGTTTTTTTATTTATCAGGCTTGGTACTGCATTAGTAATTGACACTTTATTTCTTTTCTGATAAACTAGATAAATTTTTGGATTTGACAACTTTTTGGCTTCTACGTATTGTCGACTGTATACATTTCTCTTCAAATTCCAGGGTATCCCAGAGCTGAACGTCCCAGGTATCGAACCTCTAAGCTTGGGACAGATCGCATTGGCTCGAGGACCTCAAGGGGCCAAGCTGACAGCAGTTGTAAATGATGTCAAAGTCCGAGGACCCAGTAACTTCATCATTGAGGAACTCAAGTGAGTATGACGAGAATTTGACGTTTAGTGGATTGATAAATCGAATATTCGCCTGTTAAAATAGAGGTGAGGTCAGGTCGTTGTGCCGAAACTTAGGGCATAAACAACTTTTTCATACAGATAAGGCATATTATGACACCTAGGAAATATTGTTTGATAGTTTAATTTTTTATTTTATTAAATTTGACATACATATTTACATAATTTAAAAAGTATAAAATTTGTTTGGTATGATGGACAAAGAACTTTTACTTTTTTCTTCTCTTTTTTTTAAGAAATTTTACAGATGAAAATGAATAAACCTACGGACAAAGAGGCAGGTTAAGGGCGCGTTCCCACCATGTCGTGACGACAGATTATCGTGTCGTTTAAAGCGTCGTGGCTTGTGTATTTAAATGGAGGTGTTCACATATAGGACGGCATGATTAAGTTTCGTCCGTCCATTTAAATACACAAGCCACGACGACACGACAATCTGTCGTCACGACATAGTGGGAACGCGCCCTTAGACAAAATTGTGATTATTATTACAAGTATTTGTATCAGGTAGGGACAATGACAGAGAACGGCGTTTCGTTTTCATATTCCTTGAACTAGACACCTCATGATGAATTCATCACGATGATATCAAAATGGTCATAATAAAAAGTGAGTAATTGTATGCAGCACGTGCGTAACATAAAAATAGTACGTTGATTCATGCTGACAAGACTAGCTTTTGAGAGCACTACAAAGTCGTAAGGCCGCATTATATTATTCTTAGCTTCAGTAGCCATGGCAGCCTTCGTTATTTGGTAAAAATATAGTATTGGTTTTCGGGATGAGATTTATATCCAGATTTTTATCGTCTCTTTATTTACTAGATTAAGAAATGTCATGTCATGTCAGTCAGGATTCTCGTAATCGTTGTTGGCTAGGATACTTGCGGGTCCTTTATAAATGAGACCGCTTCTGCAAACGAACATAGATCGGGAACGATTATCATGGTTACCATGGATTCAAATACATGATTCTGAACACCTGCGTTGAAATTTTTTTTCGGTTATAAAAAATAATTGCTGTTCCAGTTTTTAACTTCTGTTTTTTTGTTTTTGATAACCTTTGATTTTCAACGCAGGGATTTAGAATCATGTAATAATCCATGATCACATCATCTGCCTAGCCTTTTCCCAACTATGTTGAGGATGGCTTCCAGTCTAACCGGAAGCAGCTGAATACCAGTATTTTACATGGAGCGACTGGCTATCTGACCTACATAACCCAGTGACTGGGTAATACGATACCCCTTGGTAAGACTGGCTGTCAGATTTTCGGACTTCTGACTACCCGTAACCACTGTCAAAGATCCACGAATGACAGCCGGGACCAACGGCTTAACGTGCTTTCCGAGGCACTGAGGAATTAATCCATGGTAACCATGATAATCCCCTAGTAAGTATAGATTTTTTTTTGTGGAATTCTGATTCATGTGCTGGATTCATGGTTACTGTTTGCGCGTCGATGTCCCTGCACCCTGTATAAAGAGATTCATCTTCATCAAAGAAAAAAATATATATAAACAACAAAATTGAGAACCTCCTCCTTTTTTGAAGTCGGTTAAAAATATGTGCATAGTTTACAGCATGTTTATAGATTTAGAGTTTGCTTCCGCATTTTAATAGCATGTAAATTCTTACCGTTTATATAAAAAACAAAGTCATTTCCGTTACGAAATGTGTATGTATAACACATATATTACAGGAAATTACTCTGTATTTCAGCACCTTATATAAACGCTTCCTGGCTTAGTCCAGCCAAAGGATCTGTTAACATTTCCGATAGTTAATTGATTAATTCGTCATTAATGAAGGCCAGGAGCTGAGGAGAGAGCTCGATCAATTAAATTCTCTTGTGAAACTTATTGGCATTCAATGAAACAGATCAAGTAGCAGTTTAAATTTAAGATCGTATAATTTTGCTCGCACTTATCGAGGAGCAAATTTTTTTAATTTTGCTCGCACTTATCGAGGAGCCCTGTATCATATAAATATGGATGGTTAAATTCGATGTTTGGAAGGCAGTGTTTTTTATTGCAAAACCTACAGAAATCTCTTTACCGTATGCTGTCGACAAACAAGATTTTACTAACCTTCCGAGTAGTTTTGACACTATTGTATAATTTGCGGTTTCGTGAACGCAAACATAAGAGCTCGAGGGCAATGCACGAGATTTGGCATTGGTATAATGGCATATGGTTGCTGAAATTGGAAGGTGTATCTATTTGTTTTAACCCATGCATACATAAAAAATAACATTGTGTTCTTATAAATAGGTTCGAAATAAGAGAACGCAGTGCTACGACTTTTAAAAATATAATACATATTATATTTATACTTAGCCAAAGTTCATTTTTCCAGTCATACTTTTTTTTAATAAAAAAAGATCACACTTCAAAAGTGACCTTTTTAAATAAAAGAGATAAAAAATTAAATCGGTGTCTTTGTCAGCTCCTCTCGCTAACTGGTTAATATTTTGACCACGATAGCTAGTTCATGCCGAGAGAAAAAGATTCAGAAGTTCTTTATATTCTAATGCTCTAACAATATTTACTTGTAATTTTCCAGGTCTGACCTGGACAACAACAGGTTCGACTTCAAGCTGCTGCTGCCGAAACTCGACTTCGCTGGCAAGTACAAGATGGACATCCAGGTGCTGCTGCTCCGTCTGCAAGGAAGAGGAAATATCACTGGGACTTTCAGTTAGTATAATCATTTTTAACATATTTGATATTTTTTGATATTTTTTGCCCGGTGCAAAAAATATCAAAATTGCAGTTTAACTGTGCAAGTAAAACTGAACGTGTGTAGCGGTCGCCGGCGCAGGCGTCAGTTGTCTTTGCACCATTGTTCACGGTGTTTTCGATTATATTTCCTTTTCTTTAATAAAACAAATAGTAAATCTATTAACGCTATTGTGTCGTGATCAAGCGCCGCTGGCGGGGCCATGGTTTCAATTGAGTTTTTGTACAGGTTTACCGCTACGTGTATGGTCTACCCAGCTTAACTTTACCTGTACGGTTGAATTGTACAGGCAAAACTGTCAGGTACACCGTACACCTTAGCGTGTATAGCCTGCTTAAAGCAGGCCATAAAGAATTTGGTCTGTTCGTGAGGTTTTAATTATTTGGATTGCCACGTGTGAAGGCTTAAGGTTATTTTTTTTTAGTTTTTTTTTTTCTTCACCAGGAATATCATCTTCCACTTTGTTTAATTTCTGTTTAGCCATCTCATCTGTTAGCTATTTACAGTTTAAATTAAAATTTAAAAAAGAAAAAAGAAAGAATAAAGTGCTTCTTAAATTAATAGATCGATGCTTATTTTATGAAATCGCTCATTCAAGGTTAAATTCCTTCAGAGATCAGTTAGGTATATTGCCTTTACAACTTGCAATCACTTCAGCCATACAAGCCCTGTTCACCGTAATTTATGATTGCAACGGTTATTTTCAGCAAAAACCCCAGTCATCTTTTATACCAACAGTATATAACCATTCCAACCATATTCCAAGCATAACGAGTAATAATTCGATCATGAAAGAAAGTTGTAAAACAAGTTGATCGCATGTATCGATTGCGAATGACGTTATACAATCACATTTCTATGTCAAGTTCGTTCGTAATAAGATACAATTGTAATTGGAAAAAAGAATGATATAATGCAATAAAAGCCAATTAAGAATGAAAGAAATACGAAACTTCGGTGGTCACGAAACGTGAAACAAACTCATTTATGTAACGTTTTCCGGGATTAATTGAGAGATGCGATAACGCACAGACGAAACAACAGGAGATCGTTGGCATTAATGTTTGGTCAGATACAATGCCGTAATTACAGAAACAAGTAAAAAGCCATTGTATTCGCGTGGATCCACATTCTTCCATACGAAGGGTTAAGAGAAAACGCGCATAGAGTTTTTCTAGAAGAGTAATGGAAGGAGACGTAAAAGATAGAGGGCGATACCTTTATATTTGACGATGACAATCGTCATATGAGTTGACGATTCTACTATCCCGGGCTTACGTTAAAAGTACAGCTTCTTGCTGTTCGCCAGACTCGCTACCTACCTTGGAAAATATACATAGCTCATGAAGATAGGGGAAGAGTCCAATCAAAGATGTTTACGAAACTAACGATATCTTTCACGTAGAACTATTGTTTTTTTTTCAGGAAATGAATTAGGTTTTAGGAAGTTCATTAGAATTAGCTATCTTACTATCTCCTCATTACTTGTTTCCGTTGGTTGCCTAGCACGTGAAGGGGACGTAACGTAACAATCCAAATGTAGGCGAAGCGTGACATTCCGAGAAACGAATTAACCCTATTTATTATTTGTTATGTCAGCATGTAGTGCATTTTGTGTTATTAATTTTGCATTATATTAAGAAAAACAGTTGAACTAACCGCAATATGTAATAAAAGTGGGAAAAATAGATGGTTATAGAAAATCAAAGTAATTTAAGTTCGTGAGATGCAAAGACCGCTGTGAACATAGTTCCAATCAATTAGGCAAACTTTTTAAAAAGAGAAGGGGCATTTAAAAAAAGGAAAGAAATTGTTGTCGCACAGGTAGAGGAAACAGCTTCGGAAATGACAACAAAACTTCCACTGAATTCCGAAAACTACAAGACAAAAAAATCCTAGGATCCAACTGATCTTTCGTCATAAACATTCCTCGTATCCAATACAACAAATTGAGATTTCTTAAGTGCATTAGTAAATAGTGTAACTAATGGCAAAGTTTGTTGAACCGCGTTGCATAGAATGACGTATGACGCTCGCTGTTGCACCCGTCTGTGGTGCCATGTGCTTGCATTGCGGTCAGCACATAGGGCCAAGTGAGAGAAGTGCGCGGAAAATTAAGGGCCTATACTACCTCAAATGGCTTAATATGATCCTCCGTTATGTCGAAAATACTGCAGTATTAATTTTGAAATAAATATAAGGTAAAGTTGAGGATTAATGTTAGGTCTTGTGCTTGACGAAAACACGATCCCATAAAATTATCTCGATAGAAGAAAAATCCAAAGTTAGCTCCAAACCGAACAATAAACCGTTGGTATTAAAAAAATACTTCAAATTAGATCATGAAACTTTGTATACTAACTTTATAGCAGGTCTTATGTTTTTTTTATTTTTGCCTCGCTTTTACTCAGTCCGCGAGCAGTATCGTGCGAGCGAGATAGAGAGTGAATTTCAGCTGAGGTAGTATAGGATCTTAAATAAAGATTCATCTCGAAACAGAAAATTCGAAAAAGATGTCGAGTCCGCAACGTTTGTAGCCTGTCAGGACACAGTGCGTATGTCGAGTTTCTTAAAATGCAGCTCGTTTCTTATTATGCGATTGTCGTGATACGAAGGGCCCGATGCTTATTCCAAAAGAATGGGTAGCTAGATGCACTTGGGCCAATAACAATTGACTGCCAGGAGCAACCTATTCGCCAAGATATTGTGATATTACATACCCAAATGATTTATTGTATTGTAGATATACAGAGGCCTTAGAAGAAAAACAATTAGACTGGTACAATTTAGAATGGTATAATTTGATTTTTAAAGTACCTGTGTGTTTATGAACATAATAGTAGATTTAATCTTTATGCAAAAACTGGGCAATGAGATTTTCAATGTTGTATTATTGAATTTATTCATAATATAAGCCTTGATCTTTAATGTCTTGTATCTTCTTTATACTTACATCATTAACAAAATGCTTTGACAAATATGTATTTACCCACGTTATCCCTGTAAGAAAATTATTGTAAGATAATAATAAAATATTTATCTTAGCTGTTACATCCTTGAGGAATAAGGCATTTTTCCTTGGCCTTGCTGCTGCTTGCTAGTAATAAAACTAAAAGTATTTACTTACCTATTTGACTAAACACACTTAGTCAATTTTAAATATAACTAAAAGAGCCACATTAGTTGCAGATAATATTGAAACAGATGCACATGTTTATGAGGTAACGAGTTCATTCATACATATCAAACTCAAACCATTTATTTCATTTAAGGACCTGTAAACTGGTCCTTAAATTAAATAAATGGTTTGAAATGTCAAGGTGTTGGTCAGTTAGTCAGAAAATTAAAGCTAAATGCCTGTTCCAAACCCTAGATCTTTACGGAGAAGGACGGGCAAGCATCTCCATTATTACAAAATCCTCGGTAAATTATCTGTAATAAGGATTCTGATTATGACATTCAGAAAAATGCAATTTAAAATTTGCCTTGTCGCCTGTTGCTGTTGCATGTTATTCATTTGTACACTTTATTGTACACTGTTATACCTAGGATATAATGATTATTGTAAATTATTCTGCAAACTCAGCATATATTATGTGCCTTAGCAACTCGTTCGTAGCTTGCACCGCTACCACCGTTTACTAATGCGCCATGCAATGTTTAGCATAGGTGTTAATGTTACAAGCTTACACGTGCGCTCTTACTGTGTTACCATGTCACTTTATGTAATCTTAATCACTGGTTTTAATGAATCAATTACTGAGGACCTGATTGACAATCAATTCAGGCTATATAGAGCTGTACTTACTTTCTGTACGAATGTTTAGCATTAATGAATTTGGCTATTATTGTGATTTTGGCCAATCCCTTTAATCATCATCATCCTAGCCTTTTCACAACTATTTAAAACTCCCAATCCGCTCTCTGCCCTTTCGTTCCTTCTCTTGCCGTCTCCTTCTTTCCTTCCAATCCTACAACCAATCAATCTAGATTAAGTACGTTTTCTATTTTAGATGTACTCATAAAATATTAGGCACTATAAAGTTTCGAGAGGGAAAATATAAAATTGTGATTAAATTCTAATGCATAACATTACCTAATATCATTGGTTCATACTTGGTTACTTGCAGAGGAAGACAAGATCATGTAAATCAGGAATTATCGTTGCGTAGACGAAACTTGACTACACTTATCTAACTGCCACTTCCTATATTATGTATGAAGCTCCAGATATGACTCAAATTACTCATATAGACTACGTAATTATTAGTTAGGTTCGAGATAGGTAAAATATTATAACTTGCATAATGATGATAACGTTAACTAACATTATAATTAGACAGAACCGTTTCAACCTTATATGAACTGTTTCTATGTTATATGTATTTAGTCTGTGTAGGTATTGGTTATTAACTTTACTCTGATTGTAGGTTAAGATTTACCTATATGTAATTCAGTGTCATTGAGTGTTTAATATAAACCAATAAAAATATGTATTACTTTTCAGGGGACTACGCTTGCAATGTCACAATGAGAGGACACAAAGAAATAATCGGAGAAGAAGAATACCTACAGTTCGATCCCTTCAAAGTAAAGCTCCGTGTCGGTCAGTCCTCCATCTACCTGACTAACTTGTTTGACGGCGATCCAGTCCTGGGACCCGCTACCAACAGGGTCATCAACGAAAACTCACAAGTCTTCCTTCAAGAAATCAGCCCGGTTCTAGAAAAGAGCCTTGCGGACCTCTTCACGGAAATGGCCAATAAAATAACATCAAAGTTTACTTACAAAGAACTGTTCCCTTGATTTGTGCTCATATAGGGTACTGTGTAGTATTTAGTTGTTTGTGATTTTATATGTACGTCTGTCTATGAATTTATTGGCCACTAACAATGTCGAAGGCCTATGAAAATTCCAAAAATAATTTTAGGGTTGGATTGTTACTCTCCACCACATTTCATTTTCTTAAAGCGTAACTAACTATATCATTTTCATTCATAATTTCTGATGTTTCAAAACATTCATATATCCATTTCTCATACCAACCCTGCAAGACTATTTTGTACAGTGATTAGTTTCAAAGTGTTAACACAGATACTATTTGTAAGGTATTGGTTATTTAAGTGGTAAAGTAAGATTGTAAATAAATAGTTTAGTATTATTTAACAGTATATGTGCCGGCTGACGCAACAAGAAATTGTGTAAATAAATTCTACCTGGAAACGGACGTAGCACGCTGTTTTAAACGAAAAATTAACAGAACTGTATTATGTTTAATAGCTACCTGTTTTTCATTACCTGTCATGATAATGGTACGTAATTTATCGATGTATGTAATATTTCACTGTATTACTTTTGATTTCATTATTTACATCTTAATAATTGCCACGCGCTTATTAAATATTAATCTAAATTAATTAATAAGTATGAATATTATATTCAATAGAATTTGTTATAAACAATAATTATCATTTCACAAATACTTATTCCATATAAATGTTCCATATAAATATAAATGTGACTCTTTGGTGAGGCACCTACTTTTAGGAAGTTAAATTATCATTATTTTGTTTGAAATGACAACTTTCGTCCATCTTTGTAATATTTAAACTTCAGCAAACAGCCCAATTTAATATATCGACGCTTGAAAGGCTAAATTGACTAAGCGACATGGGTGGGACTAACTTTACAGGAACACAGTTTAAAGTTCAACTTTTCATTTTAAAAAATCATATAAATTCTGATTCAGATGCTAAAATAAGATTTCCAAAACAGTAAGAATTATGCCTGTAGGATGATTACAAGAATTTATATGATTTTTTTTTCTGAGAAGTTCGACATGTCGTTTAGTAAATTTTATCTTTCAAGCGTCGATATATTTACATTACTACTTATTATCTTTGTGTTGATCATCATCTAAACTAAACCAACGTGCTTATTCGTTTCTATTCGAACTAAAATGTTTCAACGACATGTGATATCAGGAGATAATATAAAAATAAAATGTTTGGCAATTGTTTTTACTATTTTCTACCAATTACTCCCTGTTCTTGGTTTGCACAAAAATTTCTAAATCCAATTATAAAAATATAATCTTTAAAAATGAATACAAGATTTTAAGAAGCTCTGCTAACTGAGAGCTTTTTCAAATAATGAAACTCTGAAATAATACAGAATTAAAATGATTCCTTCAGTGATTGCCCACCTCTTCACCATCCTTAACGTAGTAACAGGCGACGTCAAAGTGTTAAACAGCATCTTCTCTTTCTAATAACATAAGACAACAATATAATATAATATCAGTCGATCTCAACTTGTTTTTAAAAATATGATTGACGTGTAAGGGACTAATCACACTTATTCAACTCTGTTCAGCTTTTGTCCATAGAAAACAATGATTTTGTATGAGATGCGTACGCATCCGTTCAGCTGCAGAAAGCTGAACGACTTCATTCAAAATCGTTGTTTTCTATGGACAAAAGCACAAAACAGAGCTGAATAAGTGCGCTGTGATTAGTCCCTAAGTGTTTGTACAAACCTACTTACAGAAATAAAATCATTTGGTCCTTAGCCCTTGGGATGCCCATAAGAATTGGCCTTTTACAGACATAATTATGTTGATCAATAGTAAGAAATAAATTCTGGCAGCGATTGTAGCGCCCCTTGCGGTGAAACCAATAACGAGATCAGTAAAATAATTACTGTATTGCCTACGAAGTCAAAGTTACTGATGAAGAGTGGTAGTTACAAGATGAACAAGTACTGTTGAAGTGTAGCCTGTATCCGATAGATGGCAGCAGGGGCAATGAAAGTTCATTTTTTATTTAACCGGGGTAAGCAGTAGTCTAGTAAAATGTCTATAATGAAAATTAAACAACATATATCATATTTAACATTAATTTCTACTATATTTATGTCTGTAATTTCTATGGTGTACACATAATAAAGAGCATTCTATTCTATTCTATTAAACCAACTGCTTAAAAACAGGCCTGTCTGCACTAATAATTAATGTTATTTCTGAAGTTACCACTCGTAACCTAAAATTACTTCATTTTGATTTATATCTTTTTATTATGGGGTGTAATAATTTTTAATGTTTGAATTAATTTTATTAATGCAATTTTATTGCAAATGATTTATTTCTTGTTAGACTACTTTAGATTTTACGCTTTGGTGCATTTTGCTTGACAATCGACTTGGCTTTATAAGTGGGTTTTGAGAAATTTATTTATTTACATATGTATTTTCTTAATTTTACTTTGCCTCCAAATTTCCTTTCTACAATTGTTGTAGTGTGCGGTCCATCAGGTTCTCTTTATTAAAGTTTCTTCGCTTCAAATTTAATTTTCTTAGCTCCAATTTTTTTTTTCTTTCTAAGGAGACAGGCTTAGATATCTGTATTTTTTAACCGACTTCAAAAAGGAGGAGGTTCTCAATTCGACGGTATGTTTTTTTTTGTGTTTGTTACGCGATTACTCCGCCAATTGTGGACCGATTTTCAAAATTATTTTTTAGTTTGAAAGGGTATACTCTCGAGATGGTCTCATTGTCACCAAGTCGGAATCTGATGAGGGAATCCTATGGAAATTGGGGAAAACCCTCATATTTCATAGGCACACCTCTAGCGATTTGGGTATTTTTTATAGTAACTCGTGCATTTGCTCTCGGAAAGCACCATTTGGTGAAGTGGAACTGATGATGAAGACCACAGATGACCATCGGAACTACTCAATAATAAGTATTTCACGGGTTCACGGGTTCGGGCATAACTCCGTCATTTATACGGATTTGCAAAATTCTTTTTTTGTTTGAAAGATGTGTATTCCGAAAAGGTCCTATTTAAATTTTGTAAAGATCTGATGATGAGTTTCGGAGACAGGCAACGGTAGTCTTCAATAAATGCCAGCAAATCAACCGCGATTGCTGCTATCGCATATGTTTCTATTGTTTACGCAATCACACAACATAACATTGCGCCTGTACCCTTTACAGGGGTACGCAGATGTGTTCAGTATACCATGGTACTCCCTCACAAAGAGTATGTAAACACTAGCGTTGTACACCCTCATTTCCCTGTTGCATGTAGTGTTATATAAATTTGTGTGAGGTAGATATAACTAAAAAGTGAAAAATAAAAACTTTTTTACAAAAAAAAAAAAAAACAACCGACTTCCAAAAAAAAACACTACAAAGTGAAAAATAACTTTAATTTCGGAAGTCGGTGTCAGAAAAGGACAATGCGCAAACAGCGACACCGACTTCCGAAATTAAAGTTATTTTTCACTTTGTAGTGTTTTTTTTTGGAAGTCGGTTGTTTTATATTTATAAGACGCAGGTGAGAAAATATAGGATATATTTTTCTTTGCTAGGGAGGAGTGTTTGTTAGCCCGGTTTCTCTTGCCTTGTATCTATTTAAATATTATCGTGGAGAAGGCAAATTAGTTGCAATATTTCAACAAACAACGATGATCCCACCGTCTAGCTCTAGACTTTTAATTACTTAACCTAAATAAATGAACAGCGAAACCAAACTGAAGGCTTTAAGTTGCCCAACTTATTCAACAAAAGTCAGTCAATAACTTTATTGATCTGTAAACAAACATAACGAAATAACCAAATAATAAACAAAGAATACAAAAATAAAACTCCTGAATACACAGAATTTAAGAACGAAATAAGTTTCGTAATAAACTGCTGATCAAATATTGCATAGGAGTTCTATTGAATGAACATGTCCGTTTTGTTAAAGGACACAAAAAATTACGTGAGTTTATAAAATATGAAAAGATTAATGGTCATTTTAGTGCTAAGCGGTCACGGCCCGGCTAATGGCGGATGTGTAGTTTGACATTTCGCGTCTAAGGAGACGCGAAATGTCAAACTACACACACACAAAATATCTTAACTCAAGAAAGGTCTTGAGTTAAGATATTTTCGTGCACCTCCCAACCAACATTTTGGTGTTAATAATAAGTGCTACGTGAGCTGTTTAAGAGAATTTTACGAACCTAAGGTCCTATACAGGCACTAAAATTTGGTGATATAGCGCGTTTTAACTGTCTTATAACCCTGATTTGGGCCCACGATTTTAGAGCTTATAGTGACATAATAGTTATAGAGTAGTGTTAGATGAGTGACAATAAAGAGCTACAATAGTGCCATTGAAGCAGTGCTTACCACTTCAAGTGTATTGTAAGCTATATTCAGGTTACAACTGCAAGCTAAAGTAGTAATATAGTTATGAAATCTACTCTAATAACTTTTTTAGTAACATATTAGTGCTTCTTCGATACAATATAATTATGCCTTGAGAATATATTGTAGGTATTTAGTAGCAATGATCATCACCCACAGCGCCAACCTTTCCACCTCTTTTCATATATTTTATGCTTTTGTTACCGTCAATAGCGTTAAAATATTTAGCAGTACAGATTTAATGATATAGCCTAGTTTATAGTATTTGTAAGTGACTTTATGTTTAATAAAACAGGTAAGTCAATGTATTTTAGATTAGTTACTAGGTGTTATAATTATTAAAACTCACTGCTATGGTAAGTTTTCTGTAACAATGTATATATGTTTTCATCTCAATTTTGATACGCCTCAAAAATAAACTGCTTTTGATGATATTATATAGAAAAAAATTACTGCCTCAGTTATTTTTTTGTTTCAATTATGGTGAATAATAGTTTCTGGTACTGTCTATAGGTATGTTAATGGAAAACTGACAATAATATAGTAAATAAGTGGAGCAATAATGATTAGAAAAAGTTTTTTTCTTTTAAATTTTTATACTGAGTATTTATTTAATGGCGTCAATATCTAAATTACTTAAGGATCCTGATAACTCTGTTATTCCTAACGTAGTGCTTAAAGAGTGATTGTTAGCACTTCTATGCCATTTGCAGTTCTACAATATGGTTCTAAAAGTGAAAAAATAACAACTTTATAGGTTCAGTTTGCATAATGGTTCTATGTGAAGATGTAAACTAAATATTTTCAGGGTTCTGTTATTGTTTTAATAAAACCTTTACGTAAAACATATTTGAATGAATAAATCAAATAATTAATGTCTATTATTTATAATAATTATGCAAAATGGAAAAGCCTGTGTGTGTGTATTTTTTATTTGTTTTGAATGTTATGCGTTGTCTTTACTATAATAGTTACTGAACTTTTTTTGTATTTTTAAACTAACTTTTAGAAGCTTCTATAATTATATTATTTATTTTAGATAGTTAAAAGTGAAAGTTATAGGTATCAATGAGGATTTTAGAACTACCATCGTTTTTATTAACCTGAATCAGTTCAATGAGCAAAATTCAACGATCATGGTGGTCGATGAGTTTTTGCTATTTAGGTGATATAAAATTCTATAACTCTACGTAAAGTAATAATTAAGAGTTATAATCTATGCACATATTGTTTGCCGCCATATAGAAGTATTTCTAAAAACCATTGTATTGACTAAGATTGACCCAGTAACCCCATTATATAATCATTAGTTATTTAAAGGTAGTTTCTGACTCTTGCAGCATCTAGCTCTACAGGATTTATAATGAACACTTTTATGACACTAATAGCTCTCTTGCTAACTCTTAGGGCTCGATAGAACTCGTTAAGTGGTACAAAGTATTTCAGTGACTCTATTTAAGGACATCAGCTGTTAATAAGTGTTAGTAGACACCTTACAATTACTTACAGTGTTTTACGCTTCTTAAAGCTGTTATGGTAAGCCTTAAGGTGTTACAAAGCATCTAACTAAATGTGTTCAAAGACATCAGCCGTTAGTAAGAGTTAGTAGACACTTTACAATAGCTTTCAGTGTTTAACGCTTCATAAAGTTATAAGAGAGAGCTATACAATGTTTCCTACCAACTCCATGCTACCACCTTAAGTTATATTTTTTTTCTTTTTAACTGTTGTTCCTCTTGAAGGTTTAATTATTTATCCTTAACACCACAGTAGAATCTAATGCCACTATCGGAGCTCTTATATATTATTTATAATACTATGAGAGCTAAAAAAAGGTTGCCCTTAGCGCCTAAATGTTTGTTGGGCTACTTTTCTGAGCCACAATCTAAGTAGAACTGGGCTAGACATGTCTGCCGGATGTCAGATGACAATTTTGCTTAGATAACCACTGAGTCTCACTAAACGCACGACGGCATCACAGCAGGCCGGGACGCAGATGGCAGGACGAGCTTGACTCTTACCGAAAGGACTGGCAAAGACAGAATTGTGTGAAAATGGGAGCCGAAGGGAGGGGGGGAGGGGGCGCTTTGCGCGCTGCAGTGAGACAATACAGCCCATCGATTCTGTAAAAATCTCACCGTGAAAAGTTAGGTGAAGTGAGCTTAGAGTGAGCTGTCAAGAGTATCAATCCCTAGCATCAGGATGACACTGACAGCTCACTCTACGCTCACTTCACCTAAGTTTTCACGGTGAGATGGTTACAGAATCGCACTGCAGGCTACTTAGATTAGATTAGAATTACTTTCCTTATCTTCGAATGTTGTCTCTTCGCTGCTAAAAGGTAATTTTAAACCTCGTTTTCATGGTACAAAGGTTGAGCAACATTTGATTTTGCAACCAATGTTTAGGTTACTTCAACCCAAAAACCTGTTCCTGTCATGCTAATGTGTAAGTTTTGTTTACCATGAAAACGAGGCTTTACTTAGATATTTAACTTAGTAAGTAATTTTAGTTTCATTAATAAATCTACGTAAGTAATATAATATTCTCCAAGCTTTCAGTGTTGAGTTATTTGTGAGTCCAATAGGACGTCGCAGGAAATGTGAATGTTTAGAATCGAACATAAATAATACCTTAGTAGGTACTATGTCTTAATAATTCTTTACCTCTTTAAGTTATTAACTTATTACATAAAGGTAAGAAGTCGAAAATTTTAACAGGAAAAATGTCTACCGTTTTCCTGTACTTAAAAAAACTGTAAGTAATGTGAGACAATATAACATTAATACTGTGTTTCTTCATCATCACACAATTTGAGGGACATCAAGAGGTCGTCGGTTCCTGATAACGAAACTGTGACGCGGCTGACGAAGCGACGGTTTCTCGTTTGGAAACTAATGGACAGAAAGGAGGCGTGTCAGTGGCGACAACCGGATTCTTTTGTTGGTTTAGGGTTAAGAATGGTTAATTAAATTACTACAGTTGGTAGGTATCAACATCCCATGAAGTGCAGCTAGTGACCTAGCTTTTGCCCGCGGTTTCGCACGCGTGGTGGTTGGAAATTACCCCATAGGAACGTATTACCAGGATAAAAAGTATCCTTTGTCCTAACCTAGATCATCGTCTATCTGTATGTCGTCGAGACCAGCTCTGCCATCAAAGCGTTAAAAGGTAACATACAGAGTACCTTTCGCATTCATAGTATTAGTATAACCAATCAGTTCAGCCAATCGCAGTCCACTGCTAGACTTAGGCCTCTCCCGGCTGCACTACGTTACCCTGTCCTCCACCGTCTGCGTACAGTCCGTCCCAGCCACCTAGTGTCCGCCTGCCGATTCTTGGTCTTCGCTCTAGGACTTCAGGAAGGCGACGGTATTCCAGGATTTGAGTATACCTACTTAGCGCCAATAGGTACAATTTAAAAGAACTTTAACATCTGGACAAGAATTGTGAGTAGGTATAGCGAGAATATGATTTATCTCGACTTCGATAAAGGGCGTTTTGCTAACCTACCTAATAGAATCTAGCAAATACTATTTGCTAGGTTCTTTATTGGTTTAAGAAGCTATAACCAAGAATGGTTAGGTACCAGTAACTATTTGATGAAGACCTAAGATTCTTCCAACTGGAAACTAATAAGCCCCGATACAACTGGTGTCGGATATTGCAGCATGACAACTTGACCAGTACTTCCCAAGCTGTTTACGGTGAGATAACGGTTGTGTAACAGTAATTGGCTACGCTGGCCGGCCAGCGGTCACACCTTTATGCAACAGATCGCGGAACTACGGACCGATACTGTTACGATTGAACATAAAACGGTAGAAGTACAAACGGGAGGTGAATGGGCCATCACATATTTGGTCGTGATTTAACTAAGGTTGGAAACTATCAACGGCAGAAAACAACAGCGCAAAAAACCCTGAAGGAGATGGCGATGGCGGCACGAACTTAATTCTTTGAGAGGGAATGGTCCCAAACTGCGACAGATAGATATGTGGGAGGAGGGGACAACGGTGTACTGAAACAAATAAGCAGTAAATAAATGGAAGAAATATTGATCTGAACTGCTTTAAGCAGTTCCATATGAGCCTAACGTTCAAAACAGTATTTTTTACTGATCCGAAAACAGTTAAAGCTTCAGGCATAATGTTACCGGCATGACAGTAAATTTTAACAGTTTAACTTCAACGTTTTTTTCAGTAAATGGTATGTTCAATCAATAAACGTTACTGTTTTGTCTTCTATTGTTTTACAAACATTTCTTCTTAGTGTTTAGTTTAGTTTGTGATCCTCCTGTACGAGTCGCAATAAATACTTTTTCTTTCTTTCTTTTTGGCAGCTTTGGACAGAGAGAGGTGGAAAGAGGACATTAATGGCCATTGAAAAAAGTCCATCTCAGTTTTATTGTGTTCCCTACTCATCTATATAAATAAAACAAAGTCGGGTTAGTTACACCATTTATAACTCGAGAACGGCTGGACCGATTTTTATGATCTCTGGTTTGTTGGATTTGTCTACGCTTCGAATAGCAGAATAACTATTAAAATATGGGAAAAATAGACGAAAAAAAATTAAGATTATACATTTTCTTATACATTTAGGTGGTGTAGTTAGCAGCTAGTTTAAAATATAATAAGGTGCATATTTATTTAAATCGAATCCTACACACATCTCGGTTTATTGTCCTCTTCAATTAATATGCAAAACCGTGTAAAGAGAAGCGACTTTTAATCATACATGTAAGTCAATTAAAATGTATATGTAAACATAGATATTTACGTCCGCATCATATCCGTGTAGCATGTACTAATTAGGAATTAGGTTGCATATGGGAAGGTATCACATTTCCTGGTGGTAAGCTGAGCGTCATTCATTGTGTGGAGTAGGATGTTGTCCAACGATGCCATAATCTTCTTTGGGAAAGAAGAATGTAACTACCAACCCAAAAAATTCAACTAGTGTACATTTTAATAAAACAATGAAATTGGATTACTAAAGATATCCAATAGTATATTTTTTTGGTGTTTTTAGCGTTCATTACGGGAGACTACTGTAGAAGATATAAAAAGGGAAATATTTAACTGATCCTCAAAAAACTTATTGACCTTCTAATACAGACGCTAGCACATCAAGCTACCCGAAACTGTCTAATTTTCCCAATCAACTTTGAACCTTATGCTTTAGCGATAATTTTGAAAATCTATTAAATAAATTTGACAGATTATAGTAGCAAATTCTAAAAATGCAAACTTTAAAAAAAAATAGATTTTTTTTTTCTTTCTCATAATATGTTGCAGTAATTAAGCAAGGGTGGCCCGACCAAACATCTTAGGTTAGCTTAGAACTGTGACGAACCGCGCGCAAGCCGAACGAGCGAAGCGAGCGATGCCGCGGCAGCTGCCGGTCTGTGCTAGATCCAAGTTGATCGCAATTACTTCGCTAATTTTAGTATTTTTTCGAGCCCAAATAGGAATTATTTTTGGTTCTCAAAAACAGTTGTATCCTAACTAATATATAAACGCGAAAGTGAGTTTGACGTCTTAACTACTCAACCGGTCGTCACGAAAATTTTGCATACACATTGTCAAAAAAGGACGTAAGGTACTTTTCATCCAGATCAATCTACATTAACGCGAGTGAAGCCGCTGGCAAAAGCTAGTTCATTATATTAGAATGTTGAATAATATTATTAGGAACTTAAAATGGGAATTATTTGAGCTTTGATTAAATACTTACATGACTTATAAAATAAGTTAAAAGAAAAAGAGGAAGTCTGAAGGTGGCATAGGTAACTGAAAAGTTGTGTAGAAATCGGTTGTCATAGTATGGGCATATGATACGGAGGAATGAGGAAAATGTCGTGAGGAAAGTTTTGAGAATGAATGTCAATGGCTATAAAAGTAGGCGAAGACCAAAGAAACGATGGATGGACTGTGTGAATGATGAAAGAAAAACTTTAGTCCTCACAATATGGTGCTATCGACCTAACTAAGGCTAGCATTAACTGGTCCTCAACCAGGTCAACTAGCAACATTAAATGGCTGATTTTCCTCAAGTGACATTATAATTATTTAAGTGTTAAATAACTGGCCTAATAGAAACCTGGTTAAACATAGTAGCCATGACAGTATGGTGATGAGGAACGATTAAGTTTACAAATAAAAGGTAAAACAAATAATATTTAGTTTACCTTATCATTCCGATCTGATAATATAAAAAAAAAAATTAAAAAAAAAGCTTTAGGTATATAAGGTGTTTCAAAATCAACTCTACAAACTTTAACACATGCTTTAGACTATCAAACTGAACAACTTTCACTATGGGACCAACTCTGAAATCACTAAAAAAATCAGCTGTATACATTTTGGTCAAGTAGGTATTAAAACAGCAATTTTTTTTTCGTGATTTCTGAATTGGTGCCATAGGGAAAGTTGTTCAGTTTGATGGTCTAAAGCACCTCTTAAAGTTTGTAGAGTTGATTTTGAAACACCTTATTTAGAGAAGCTGGGGAGTTTGTTGCGCCATTTCATCCCATCTAAAGCATTATGAAGTGATGTAGGACGAGAGCTTTGGGCGACTGTCTTAAGTAACTTTGACATTCAAAAAGTGCCGATTTGATTAAAATATGACTTTTGGTAGGTCTTAGCACATAGAAAATCGCTTGAGATCTTCGTTCAACAATAGATACTTAGTCCTCTACGCAAGGGGCTTGTAGTTCTACAACTACAACAACTTCAGATCACTACAACAAGCACCAAACAGTTGTTATCAATGTTATACCTACAATGAAATTATCACCACGCTTGGCAATCTAATTATTAAAAAAAAAAAATGAGTATTAAGTAAAGTACAATTATGATTTACATTAATTACAATCGAGGAAAGTTAAATTATAATTGTAGTGCAGACCTGCCTGATCTGTTTAAGAAAAACCCGTGTTTCAAGCCATCAATTTACATCAAACATTAAAAAAAAAGACAACGATGAATGTATTAGAAGCTAAATTGCAAAGAAATTATTTGATGATTGGAGTATGCTGTTATTGACACACAGCAAGATTGTCACTGATTCTTTTGACCAATTTTCCAAGTTAGTCATTTTTACAAAAAAAAGGCATGTCTTCTTTTGCATACTTCTGCTAATAGACCTAGCTTTTTGCATTAAAATTAATCGAAGAGATAAAAGCCTTTAAGTACCTTAGTATCTAGGTATTAAAGATTAAATCATTCAATGACGTTCGAATGTGTTCAAGTTACTTATTCGGATCGAAGGACTGCATGTCTGGTCACATCCTTTATTTTTATGAGCGTAGGAATATTTTTATGAATTTAATTTAACAAAAGTGATTGTTACATTTATAAGAATGATTGTTAATGTATTCAAGGGCCCTTTATATTACAATGATGTATAAATTATAGGGCATTGTCCGTTAAACATATACGCTACCGAGCACCCTCTTTGCTGAAGTATAATCCTATCCAGCCTGTCCTTTGCTGCCCTCCCTCAGAGACGCCCTAAGCCGAGGTCCGTACTCCAGAGGAAGTGTCCTTAGCGTGAGGTCGTTTAGTTTTTAAGCCCTGAATTGATTGAGGCACCCGCAGGCAAGCCCGGTTAAGCAGCTGACAACCGCCTAGATTGGCCTGCGAGATGCCATTTACAAAAAAAAAAAAACTTTGCTAAAGTTTATCAAATTCGCTTCAGCAGTATTTCTATAAGAATGTACTAGTTAATATTAATAATTCAGTAGCTTAGAATTCAATAACACATAAAACATTTGAACTTGACTGTACTTCAAAATATGATATTATTAAACTTGACGTAAAGGTACTAGAAGCGAGGTAAAGAAATTCGACGTTAAGGGAGTAGAAACGGGACTGAAATTGTTGACTCGACGTAGGGGTAATAGAAGCGAGACAGGGTTCTCGGCTCGACGTAAAGGGACTCGACATAAAGGGAACCATTCAAACAAACAAGACGACTTGAGATGAAAGATACTGGTGCTTACTTTGACCTTAAACTAAGAATATAGATGTTACTAATTTAAATAATAAGGTAATTTTAATGTAATATATTCAAAATTGCAATATTCGAAATGTAAGGAAATGTGAAATATGTTTCGAAAAGATTTATATTTAGTATCTTAATTCATAAGTGAATTAATAAATTAAAGATAATGTGATAATTAATTTTTGAGAGGACAGTATATCATGTTTGTAAGGGCCTGTGCACATCACGTTTTTTAAACGCGTCGTTGAGGCGCGTTTTAGAGACGTGCGTCGACGGCGCGCTTTTATCCTACAGAAGGTCTACAGGCTGCGTCTGACTCGCGTGCGTATCGCGTCCGTATCGCTACAAACGCGCGTCAACGGCGCGTTTAAAAAACGTGGTGTGCACAGGCCCTAAGGGTCATTTGAAAATGGTTATCAGGAAAAAAATCCATTGAGTTTATATTTTCCATTGATTGAACGTGTTTAGATATTATTTACAGACTAGACTAACTAGACTACCTGCATATTGTCCCTCTTCCTTAATCGAACCAAAGGTTGTCTTTAAATGATCGCTTTCAGCGATAAGACCGCTCATTGTGTCAGCCCTTGTAAAATGTCTACATTTATTTTTATCTTTAGTTTTTATGGTGTAAAGAGTATTCTATATTTTCTAGCTACGTATTTTTAAAGTAAAGATTAGGTGTCATTATTTCAGTCATTACTGTCATATTTTCCAAACAAAACATAGCATATTCCTTACACGATGACGCAGATTACCTTCAAGACAAGCTTAATCTTTCCTAAGATCATTCTTGAATAAAATTCAGTATGTAATATTTTCAGGTAAAGGAGATTACCTTGTTTTAATTTGCATAATAATTATGTGCTTTTATGTTTTATTTTATTATCTGTGAATATTTACAGAACCTAAATAAAATAAAAAACTGCAGGTATTTCCCCAAAGTATTTTCCCTAGGTTGCCCAAGCTCGGCTTCTCGAGGCAGCGTTCGCGCCACTACAAATATCAGTTAATTCGGCGCGGGCGCACATTCGCGATCAACTTGCCGTTGCAACCTCACCAATAACTGCACCCTATAAAGTTATCGGACAAAGACAAAATGAAAGTGTTTATAGTTTTTTTGTTTTGTGTTGTCTGTGCTCAGGCTAAAGTGACGCGTAAGTATTCGTTTTTTTTAGATTTTGGCGGGAATAGGACGAAGTGCTTAGTGATTTTTTGTGATGACTCCTGTCATGAAGGTTTCAGGGATGCAGATGCTTTTTCAATAATGTAAAATTACAATAGGCATAGGTAATTAATTGGACTGTTAAATTATGAAATTGTATAGTTGTTAATTATGGAATTGGATTGCTAATTGTAATGTAGTTGGATTAAGCAGTGTGTCCTTCACATTTGTTTACTTAACCGTCGTTATGCAAAAGGGTTTAATTAAAACTGTGTTATTAATTGTTACTCTACTTTTTATGCTAAAATGCGTGTTCGTGATGACATTATATATGCGTACTGATTGCCTGTTTTATTTTTAATGGCATGATTTTCTTAATGGTTTGCTTAAGCAAACGAGTTACTTAATTAAAATTTTATGTAGTATAGCATCTACCTACTACAGACCTATGTATATACTTACACTTTACATACATTCACATTTATTCATCATACTCTTTTATCAGGTTTACATTTTATTTTGCGAATCGGCCTAAAACGATTCATTTCCTTATTTATTTACCAAATTAAATATTTCTATAGTTTTCATTGTTATGACATTTACGTCAGGCTGTCAAACTGCTATTACTTTTTTCTGTAAATTTTCTCTCATAATTTCTTACTGGCTTAGTCTATGAAGGTTACTTTTGATTTGTATAATTTTAAATTATTTTTATCTTTATGTTAGCTCAAATATTGTATTTTATAGATAATTGTGACTGTTTATTGAATAACTGTATCCTAACTTAAATTTATAAAAATAATTAACACTCTCTCAGTATTCATCAAAGAGGTTTTTAAAAACAAATATTTCTGGCCGCTTCAAGCTCATGACAGGAGCATATGTTATGAAGAAAACTTCAATTTTCGAAAGAACTAAAAGAAGTGAAGATGAAAAAACAAATGGGAGACTGATATAAAAGGACCTCTGACACATTATTTAGATGATTTCTGCTCTGGTTTCACTTAAAGAAACATCTCCGCTACAGACCACGTCCAATTACTAAAGGAAAAGTACAACAGAAGTCAAGCCTCAACTAAACTTAACTAAACTACTATTTTGACTTCATATCTTGACGGAGTGACTACGCTGAAGTCCAGAGGACCATCTTCTCTTCATCTATTCTCCACTATCTATCACTACTGTGACCTGTGGCTTCGCACTTGAAAAAAGAAAAACGGACTGCGACTACAAAAACCTCTCTTCTTTCTACTGAGTGATATTGGTATCTTTTTTAATCATTTATGTATTTTTTATCTCTAATTATATTGTTCAAATTTACTTCATACCCTTTTATTTTGTTAGGTTAGTAGATTTGTTACAGTAGGTAGATTCCATTCAAGTCAAATTGTAGCTAAGTGCTATTGTAGCTAAGTATTATAATTTAAATCAGACTTTGTATAACATTGATTAAATAAACTTGAAACCTAGTTTTTTTTTTATAAATACTTTGTCTAAAATATTTGCTACAGACTAGATTTCTATCAATTCTGATTGTAAAGTTACCTAGAAGAATGTTTTGCTCTATTTATTCGCCTCAAATTCAAAGATTGCATTGTCGCTGTTACAACATCTTGTTAGCGCACGTTATTTGTATAAAACTAGTTGGTACCTATATTATCTGTAATAGTTTGTATTCGGTTGCAGTTAGTTCAGTATCGGTTTTATTTCTTAATGTTTGTTTGGAAAGCTTTTAAAAATAGCGAAGTTGACTATAAACGAGATATGGGCGCCGATTCCCTTGTTCACGCACTAAATTAAATTTAAGTTCAGTGCATCTTTTTCTTTCTATTTCATTAAGAAAATGACAGAAGATAAATATCAGTTTAGTCCTGTCAAATTAGTCAGCGCCTGACGTAAATTGACATATTTTTAATAGCCAATTTTTTAATCACGTCTAAACTTTTCTATGGAGTATCTTAATTTGACAGGACTAAACAAATATTTATCTTCTGTCCTTTTCATAATGAAATAGAAAAAGATGCACTGAACTTAAATTTAGTTTAGTTTGTGAACAAGGGAATAGGCGCCAGTGTCCAACAAACAGAGGGTTTAATCTTTTTGTTGATGATTTAATTAGCTTTGTCATTACGTAGCTGGGAAGCTACGTAAATGACAAGCCGTACAAAAATCTTATTGATGAAATAAAAGTAAAAAAACGAATTTACCAAAAAAGATTTGAATAAGATTATGACTATTGAGACTTCCACGAACATGTAGACGTGATCTAGTTTTCTGCCTTCTACGAGTATGTAACCCAAATTACAAACTATTCACCTCTTTTCAATTGCAAGCCCTAAAGGCGATGTTATATTCTCCCTTTCTTATAAAAATGATTCGGACATCACAATCATCAGAAATAAAATAAAGAAAAAAGGTAAATGTATACTTGGTATTAAACGATACCCTAAGCACGGAACACATTTGGAAAAGTAAAAACAAAGTCAAAATAAAAAAAAAAAACACTGGCTGGTTTTTTCATACAAAAAAAAAATAGATAGATTCTTGTGGTTCTACAAGGCATTTATTTGCAACCACGTGTGGGCGCGCGACAATAAACCGTGAAACCGAAAGTACTTTCGATTGTATACTTTGCGTAGTCTACTATCTAGACACGCGGCAGCGTGTCAAGCCAAGTTCAAGTAAAGGAACTGGCTACCCAGCGCCGAGTGTAATATTACACGAACCACTTGGTGCCATTTTTGATCCTTCTATAACTCAAAACCTCTTTAACGTAAACACATAAAACTACGTGTGTTTAATTATATACATAAGGACATCTAGAAGCCCAAATTTTATGAAGCTAGCTCAAACGGTTATAAATATATGAAGGTCAAAAAGTCGTAAATTTTAGCACTGACTGACTGACTCATAAGTACCTAAATCTAACCTACTTCCTGATGACTTAGAAGGATGAAATTTGGAATCCAGCTCGATAATTCTGTGTAAGCGTAGGAAAAAATCTAAAAATAAAAAGAAAGTTAAAAAATAGGGGGGGGGGGGTAATTGTAGCGTTGGAACCGTTACAAGCAGATATTTGAAACTATCCCCATATATGTATTATTATCAGAATTAAAAATATATATAGGTATATATATATGTTGAATAACTTTATAAAATGACTGATGTAATGAAAAGTGGCCAAGTCAAATATAACCTACTTTAGGATCTCACATTTTTAAATAACAGCAATTGTTATAGATATCCAATAAAGCAAAGAAATAGAGTTTAATACTTTTTCATAATGTTATTTTGTTCCTATAAATACATATTTGGATTTTGCATAGAACTTGGCACTCATTTAGATCTCCATTCTTTTTGCGGCGAAGACCACAGCCAAGCATAATTTTTGTATTGAACTTGGCTCTCCTGTTTTACATTTATGTTTTTGGTGGTAATAAGTATACAGCTATAATGCCTTCATAATTTCAAAGATAACCGACAATCTGGGGCAATTGCCCACAAGTATCAATCGAATCGTTACGTGCTTCGAGATATTAAGTGTGTGCTTAAGGCTTAATACATAATGTATGTACAGTAGGTAATCTTTATGTGTATGTTTATAAGGTATTATTTTTATCGATGATTGAACTGGAATATATAAATTTAAATGGTGTTGTTGGACCACCCATGAAATATAAAACTCAAGGACAATCTCGCAACTAAATTAGAATATCCGACAGTTAAGTTTTTTAAGAATTAGAATACTACTCCTTTAACGTACTTAGCTACAATGATATAACATTTAAACTTGTACTCCGTATTCTTCGCTTGTGATCCATCTTTGTTGACAAAATGGCAGTGACTAGAAAAATAATAGCTTAGTAGACATTCCAATTTTCACATTGCTTTTAGCAATGATCGCGCAATATTTAAAATCAATGAACCATTACACTCGTCGCTTCTGAGGAGGGTGAGGGGCAGCCAAAACAGCATCTTGAAAATGGTAGCTGAGAGCTTCGACTCTCCGATTGTACAGCAGTTCGTGCGGAGGTTGATTTTTACTAATATTAGGCAATAAGTTATTTTTTGTATACTAACATTATATGGATATTTGTGTCCGAAATAAAGCTATTCTATTCTATTAAACTGTACCTAATAGTTTTTCTAGGGATCTAATATTTATTCACATATCAGAGGCTTTCCGGACTTCGCCAGTCCACGTCGAGTGTTTCAATTTTGAAGCATTATCTGTATGACGTAAAAAAAAAACATACTGACCCGAACGAGCTGGAGTACAAGAAGTCTTGACTCGGAACTTTGTGGAAGTCTTCTTACCGCTTGTCTGTCTTCTTGGAAGTCTTCTTATATCTTGTACCAATAGTTTTACCGATCTATGTCATTTTCTCAAACATTTTGTAAGGAACGGCTTTTTTGATGTTATCTCGGGAACGGATTGACTAATTTCGCCTGGGTCAGATAGCTTGTGAATTGTTGCATATCATTTTTATCCAAATATACACGATTGGAAACGAAAACGCACTCCAGAAATTTTTTTTCTATCACAAAATCCTAAATTTCCAAATAAATAAATTAATGATTGGTCTAAACTGCTGAAGTTACCTATGCCACAGGTCATGCGTAAAAACGCAGGTATGAATTAGGCTTAACGCAAAGGAAATGCATCTAGCCCAAGGCTGTATCCGTTCACCGGGGCCCTTATTTAAACTTTTGGTCAAACCTGGCAATTATTCGTCGCTAAGTATTACGATGACAGGAAACCTATGTATATGGTTGGATGCACTTCAACATTACGTGTTGAAGGAGTTGCTAGGATGTTATTATGAGGCTATTGTCCTTGAGTTAATACTTTTTGTCGCTAAGCCGGTATTATCTAATTTTGATGCGGGTTTTACGCCATTCGTGGTTAGGTCATGTGTTTTTATGAAACTTTTAGCAAAATGAAAACGATTTACTTTTAGAATAGAGTATCTTTATATAAATGAATATTCAGATTCAGTGAAAAAGGTCCAATGCAGCAAAATATGTAAGGGTTGTTTACCTCGTATAACTCTTCTGCTGTCCTGGTGTTTCCAAGTTTCCAAGAAATAAATGTTTGAAACATGACAACTTGAAAATTGAAACCATTTTTTATCCACAGCTGATTACTTCCCATCATGCAAAAGGAGCGACCCTCAAATAGAGAAATGCGTCCTCAATGGTCTGGAAGCAATGAGGCCACACCTCAAGGATGGTATACCGGAGGTGAACATCCCTGCCCTGGACCCCTTCACTGTGCCGACCCTGAAGCTGGACAGAACAGCTGCCAACCTTAGAATCAAGGCGACTGTGAAGCATGCGAAGGCCTTTGGCGGCAGTAACTTCAAGATTGAGAAGTTGAAGTAAGGAACTTTACGACCATTTGAATAAGTTTTAGAAAATAGTGTTTTAGGCTGTCACTAAGCCTACCGGGGCAGCGGGATTGTCTGAAAGGGTTACCGCTGCCCCGAACATAAAAGGGCTAAGGAAGGAACAGGGTGGGTTTTAGTCAGTAAGAGTCTGACACTCCCTCCTGGCCTCCTGCTCCACCCTGAGCGGGAGGGGAGCTATTTGATGATTTCCCATCCTCAAAAAAAAAGGCTGTCACTAAGTGTGCATACACACGAGTGGCATACGTCAACGGCAGCAGTCGACACTCGTTGACGACCGCCGTCGACGCGTATTCGGCTCTCGCAGCCGCAGTGTGTCCACGAGTGTCGACAACTGCAGTTGCCTCCGCCGTTGACGCGTACCGCTCGCTTGTATGTGCACACTATCCAAAGTGTAAAAAAATGAAACTAGGAAAACCAATTATCCAATGTCGGCGTGCATATACGTTACTGTTATGCGGTAACATGTCATTTACGAATTAAGTCACTGATCTGGCGTATCTTATGTACAGCCACGACTGTTAGTTTCTTGATTAAACTAAAAAAGAAAATCGTCTAAATAACAACCACAATTGAGCACAGAAGCCGAGCTGATTTATCTTGTTCTTAAGGTTGACATATGCAGAAATCTAGATTTTCTTGAGAAATAAGAAAACTTATATGTCCAATGACTGCGTGAGAATTTAGGTACCAACGTGACTGTTATGCGGTTCTGCGGTAACACCGTGACAAGTCATTTACGAATTGAATAACCGGCCTGGCTTAGCTTATTACAACCACGACTTGTATCTAGTTTCTTGACTAGATTAAAAAATTAAAACGTCTAAAGAACAATCCAGAAGGAAGTAGAAAAGCCGCGCTTTACATAATGTAACTTTTTTGTTCTTTTCTGAAAAACCCTCAGATACACCAAGAAAATATTTGTGTACTTGGATTAGTAATAGATATTGAGGTATATGGAACAGGGTGAAAAGCTCCTCATCCTCCATACAAATGGTATAGGATCCTCCTGCCGAGACCTAGTGTCTGGTGGTCTGATGGTGTGATACTGCTCGAGTTATTGGGTTTTGTCTTTATCAAAATCACGCGAATAACTCTGCTTGCGCGATGATGTATTTTGCGGGACGCTAGACATAAATTCAAATACGAAATTAGAATATGATACTAACCCCCTTACGTATAAACATTGTATAGCGTCTGTATAGTTACACAATGCTTTGTCTTCTTCTTTCGAAAGTAATTACTGACGACTGAAAGAGAGAAATCGATTTATCTGATTTAATACGTATATTAGTAAGGAGGTAAAATTTTAGCAGTTACATGAAAATTTACAGTTCGTCCTATGACTTCCAGACTGAACCTGAACAACAAATACGCTGGAGAGCTGAAGCTGACGCTGCCGATGCTGATGGTGGTCGCCAACTATGACGTGAAGGGATCCAGACTTCTGGCCCTGGACATCAACGGCAAGGGACGTCTTCGTGGAAACTTTAGTGAGTGTTTTTTTCATTAGACCAGGAGTACATACTACAAAAAAAATCTTATGTAGCATGGCCCGTGGGTGCATTAGCAAATACATAATACGAGTCTTTCATACTCGTACATGAACGCCCAGACCTAGAAATACCGTTCGTAGCAAACTCGAAGCTCAACTGATTGTCAACAGACCGTATTTCGACCATGGCGAACAATCCCATCGGAGAACCTTCGGCGCGGAAGATTTTACAGTGTGTGTGCGTAGACACAGGTGAACTCCCTCTTCCCTCACTCCCATAGTCCGATGGGATGGCAATCCGACTCAATTGGAGAGAGATCAGGCGCAGGATGAAAGGCTTAATATGCTTAACGAAGCTAGAAGTAATTTGGGGAAATATTTGAATATCACAATCGAGAAATCTTAAGGGTCCCAAAACGATCAATTAAAAAATGTCAAAGTTTACGTGATTGTTACACATTGATGAGCAAAATGATCGTCTACAAATTGCAATTGAAGCGATTGGCAACATGACTACGAGATTGACCGCAAATTACGAACATTTTGATTGATGGCAATTGATGGACCTTATATTGATGTTCAATGACAGTAAATGACAGTGGATAATTTAAAATCAACCGCCCGACCATATGCTGGGGCGGTCGATTAGACAAAATTTTACGCACGTCATGTAGGTATATACATACATGACGTACGTAAAATTTATGTCTCATATTTTATGCCAGTCTTCATACCAAACGTCTTTTCTTTTTTTTTTGAGTTGAAACTGCAAGAATTATTACAAGAAATGCCTTATTTGCGAAAGAAATCATTTTGTTTATAATAATAATAATCATTTATTTCGAGCAACAAGACTCATAGTGTTAATAACAATATACTTAAAAACTATGTTAGTAATGCTCTTACAAAGACAAAAACAAAATCAAAAACAGAAAACAGATTGTGACATCACTGCTGCAAGGTGACAGGCCCAGCCGAAACCTTGCAACAGTGGTTCACAAACGCACAATAAAACCTGCTTGCTATCATAGACAGGATTCTGTTGGCGCTGCCGCACCTTACGGACCAAAAGACCTGAATGAATGAATGGATCTTAAGAGTGACGCGGCTTTTTTCAGCACAGTTCAGAAATCGAACGAGGCGTGCGCAAATGATACACCTTTGATTAGAGCTTCGTTCGTCTATTTTTTGAAATCTTCATTTACGTAATTATTGACAATTGCAATTAACCGTTTTTATTACCCTTGAAAGCCTCTTTTAGGCTAGGTAGTGTGATTACGTGAAGCAATTTTAGAAACTTCTCGATTGAATTAGCTCATCATAAACAATTTATCCACGAACGGATTTGAATAATTTTCATATTAACGTTAACCTGTGACTCACAAGATTGCTTTAATTATAAACAGCTTAGATTCAGTAAATAATAAGTATTTAGGCAAATATACACAAGTATTAATGTCATGAAGTATGCAGTGTTCAGGGTTCGAAACATGTTCATAGGAATTCGACGATGAAAGTTTATTGTCTGTGACGTACAATTAAATTGAAGCAACAAATTACTTGGATCATGTAAAGGTAAACAGTTTAGACGATGCAACTTTAATTTATTGTTGCTTAAAGTTACGGTGTGCCACATGTTAGAAACATGCATCGTTCTCATATAGGTACCTTTACAGTAGGTTCAGAAAACGAAAGATTAACTGAAATTATTTTCAAGAAGGGGCTTTGGAAAGGTTTAACACGACGTAATAGTGAATTTGTAATAATAATCATAATGTTGACATTTATCTCCTAAATATTTTACAACGTCAAATATAAATCCGAAATTGTAACAGTAAACTCAAACTCAAAGCATTTATTTCAATTATAGCATTTACTTTTGAACTGTCAGAGTCGGTCAGTTAGAAAGGTGAAGCTAGTTGCCTATTCTAAAACGTAGATCACTACGAAGAAAAACGGGCAAGAAACTCCGAGGACACTCTGTTAAATCAAGATATTACCAAATCCTGGGTTCTTTATTTACTAACTGATAGTCGTGTAAGAAGTTTCCGTTCAAATCAAGCATATTATCTATAGGCAACAATGTTACCAACAGCCTCAATGCATTATTTAACGTATTGCACCAACACATGCGATAGAACAACGAAAGTTACAACATTTTGTTGGAGCCCGATGGTCGAATTGATCTCTATACAGTCGCTTTGACCGAACTGTTAGACCGAACTTTTAGACTTCTAAGTAATTAAACTAAAGCATGGTCCCAAGAAAAGCAAACTAAACTACTCTGTCCGAAGATATTGCTGTCTATATACTCGTACTAGCTTCTCCCCACGACTTCGTACGCGTGAAATTTCTTGTTCCCCCGTCGCTCGCGCGAATTACTTCGTTTTGCCTAGCGTTCTTTCTACATTTCCTTGTTTTTGCTCGGCTCTTAAGGGCCCCAGTGTGGTGTTCGCATAACTCATCAAAATGTAGGAAACAATTGATTAGAATCGCAATTTCAGGTTTGGTCCCATTGTAATAGTGTTGTTCATAATAATAAGTAGGTACAATGACCCCTTAAGAGGTTAATATCCATTAATCACGAGACACCCTGTAGAAGTTTGTTTAGCGCATTGGTACCTATTGGTATTGCAATAAGTATTGCGATATTGTTTTTATACGATTTTATTTTATTTATATTTCATAACAGAACTTGTCTTGTTATCAACGATCGTGATAAAGATGGAGTTTTTTTGCAACATCAAAGCATGGTCTGACAGGCAAGATTGACAGAACAGAAGCAACGTGCCATTTGAAAAAAGAAACAGATTTTTTAGTTCATTGTAATGTCAAGACGTAATAATAAAAACAGTCACGTTTATTTTGTTTCTTTACAGAATCACACGTTTGTTTTTATATTCAATAGGCTTTAACGATTTCATAGTCGGATCATTACAAATGCTATTGTTATGATCCTGTGTTGACATGGGCGGAATATTATGTTGTTTTTTTTCATTAGGTAAATTCATTTGTAATACAGAATCAGGTACAGGGATCCTGCAGAATATCAGCGTCAGGTACCTACATGCTGACCCATTGGGTGCAATCTTGACACAAATACACACAACACGGTGGTCGTTCCAAAACTGAATCATTCCATTTCCATTTCCATGTGTCTAATTCTTTCTTCTTTTTTCTATTAGTTGGGCACCGACACTGACTCAACAAATCCAGTATTTTGTTTGAAGTCTTTTATCCTAATTTTAAATTGTTCTAATTTTAAATTGTATCTACGCAGGTACCTTACGGAAAAAACAAATCACAATCGCTAAGTACCTTTCCTACTTCTATTCAATTATTAACATGTTTTTTTTTTCTTTATAGCCGGCATCACCGTGGTTGCAAAAGGCTTTGCGAAACCAATCGCCAAGGAAGGCGTGGAATACCTGCAAGTTGACAAGCTCGTGTCCAAAGTCAGGATCAACCACGCACAAATCGCCATTGACGAAACTGAGAGGCCAGTAGCAGGTAAACATTTAACACATTTATTATGATATAGAGAACCTAAAATTATGTAATTTCTCAATGTCGCTAGAAGGGTCTATCTACATTTATTAATTTCAAATTTAATTTATTGGTCATCTAATTTATTATGTTTATCAAAAAATATTATCATCGGATAAAAAGCAGTTGAACTTTTTCTGATTGGAATCCTGGTAATTACCTAATGGTAAATGCTAATAAGTTAGCGAGTATTATTAGATTCTTGAAGCAGACCCTGTTCCCCAGTTGACTATAACTAAAGTTTTAGGCTAATACGAGAAGACGTTTAGGGCACCATAGACAAGATATTTATAAACAATTATTTGTTTATCTCATCCACAGCGGCTTCAGCAGCATCATTCTTCAACGCCAGTCCCAATGTAGTCCTGGACATCTTGAACCCCCTCATTGAGGAGACCACAGCAGCAGTGATCAAGGCATTCATCAACAAAGTATTAGGAAGCATACCCATTACTGAGGTGCTGACAGACGATGCACCTGCCGCCTAAAATATGAATAGCTTAAGATTTATAGGTTGTATGTAATCTGTGAGAAGCCGTTTAAAAAAAACTACAGATTCTATATTTGAATTTGGCCCTTCTCTGGCATAATAATTTGATCGTTTAGTGGCCGTATCGTAATACGGCCCCTAAACGATCAAAAAAAGTCGTAAAGTAATAATGCTATCATGTTTCCATTGTAAAAAGGAATTATCAGGAAACATGTTTAGGTGCTTATTTATTCAGAATAGCAATAAGGATATCCGCGGCATTCGAGTAGAGATAGAATGTTAATTAGCATTAGTGACCACTTAATTTGTATTTCACTGCATAATGACTTTGAAATTAATCAATATTGGCTAATTATACAAGTCTTCTCACATGATAATAAATTAGTTAAGACACACTAGGTAGAATATTTATTGATTACAAAAATATATTGTTAACTTGTCAAGGACGATGTTTTTCTGAAGAGTTTCGTTTAGATGTATTGACCATCCTGACCAAACTATCATTTGAATGTTTGATATTTTGCTATAGGAATCGAGTCCAGTCAATTTTGAATGTCGTGGGCTTATGACCAATGAAATTCTGGTGACGAGAGTTCTTGATCACAAAACATCTCCGATATATAATTTTAGAAATGAACAATCCTTCACTTCAATCCTTCACTGTTAAAGTACAATAAAATTTATGTAAAGAAGGACGCTGTATCGTGAGAAGTAGACACTTTACCTAAATATAAATGTAAAGTAAAAAAATGAGTTTTCTCTTCTAGGCAACAATCATTTGTCTCGTACCTGCTTGATTTGATCAAGGCTGTCTATTAAGTTAAGATTGTAAATAAATTAAACGTTACCATTAGATATAATATGACTTTTATTTAATTTGCAAAATTGAATATCTATCAGAAAATATAAGTTCCTAATGTTTTACGAAGTTGTGAACAACTTATGGCATGCATTATGACCAAGGTGTAAATCAAAAGCCGTGGTCATTTTGCAAATATAAAAGCAATTGTATCGGGGCACATAAGCAGGAACACAGTTGTACATTAAAATAATTTTGCTTTACCTAATGTTTCCCATGATCCTTTTCCTTAAAATTCTTCGACATATGGTTTACAGAATAAGCAAGCAGTGGGCTGGCCGTGCATGTCGAAGGTCCGGGTTGGTGGAGCAGATGAACCCTGGAGTAGAGACCGCATATCGGAAAGCGTGGTGGACCTTAAAAAGGTGGCTGAAATAGTCTGGATGCGGAGAGACGAGGACAGGGTATTGTGGCGCAGCCTGCCTGTGGACTGCGATATGCAGTGGCTGAGTTGATTGATTGATTGACAGGTAGACTTTATGCAGTGGGCAGTTACAAGACCTGTCGACCCGATAGAATGCTTTGCCTACCGACAGATTACAGAATAACATTCCCTCAAGTTAAGACAATACGTCAAACTGCATTTACTTTTGTAAAGCCAAAGACTTTTTTTTTGAGGATGGGAAATGAAAAAAATGACCCCTCCCGCTCTGGGTGGAACAGAAGGGAGTGTCAGACTCTTACTGACTAAAACCCACCCGTGTTCCTTCCTTAGCCCTTTGCGGTAACCCTTTCGGACAATCCCGCTGTCCCGGCAGGCTTCGGCCCTTACGGGGCCCTTCCTTAATGCTGACATCTCTTTGAAGCGCGCGTGGAACACGTACGCGCCATCCGGCACGGGCCTGGACCTGATCGGACGGAGAGTTACCCATTACTCTCCGCCCGCAGGCCCACGCTTACGGCGGCCGGGAGTCGTGACGCGGCTCCCGACGCCCGGAGCGTCTCCCGCGGCGGCTGGGACGTGAGGATCTCTCCCTCAGCCGTCCCGCAACCTCATTCGCTAGCATGACTGCTTCGCAGAAGGAGGTGACTGCCTCCCACTCCCTCTCGCCCCGGACCATGGCTTAAGATGTTGTTAATACAGCATGTATCAGAAAGATGTAAAATTTGTATAGGACAGCTGATATTTTATTCTGGAGTACGATGTTGCTCCCTTGGAGAAAGTTGTTTGGTTTGATGGCCTGTAGCACATCCTTAAACATGACCTCACCTTTCTGATACATGCTGTATAATAGGGCCATAGAGGACAAGTATCTACTAAGAAAAGTAGCATATACTCGTAAACTATTTTGTGACTTAGTAGGTCACTTACTGGACAAATCATAATATAAGTGCATAGAAATAAGGATGTAAACAAACGTCAAGAGCACGACAATCTCGTGTAAGGCTAAGGTCTACTGCACTCTTTCCTTATTTCATTCACACTGGTAATGCGCTACTTCCTGATACAATCTACATATGTGGAGTAGAATTTAAAGACCAGGTAATTGTTGTTTTAGCAGATTATTCATTTTTGAAGCAATAATTTTAATGAGACAATTTCACTGTGTTCGATCTAATAATAACTATAGTAAATAATTATCTGCCAGATAACTTCGCCAGACCATACCTGAAGTTAGTGGTTATAATATTGACCATTACGGTCCTACCTAATATTATAAACGCGAAATTTTGTGAGGATGCATGGATGTTTGTTACTCTTTCACGCAAAAACTACTGAACGGATTTTGATGAAACTTTACAGTAATATAGCTTATAAATTAGAATAACATATAAGTAAGATACTTTTTATCTCAATATTTTTACAGGATTGACACTTATGCGGGTGAAACCGCGGGGCACTGTTACTTAGTTATAAATAAACTGCACAATGTTTTAGTATGCACATCAAACACTTTAAAGGAGAAAACAAGTAACATGATGGATTCAATGACAAAATCCGCTTACTACAAAATTATGTTACATAGTAAGATTTGTAGAAGAATAAATGAGTAATGCCAGGACAGTGAAGAATAAGCATTATTTATTTTTTTACACCAGAAAATACATAACAGAAAAAAAAACGTTTTTTTTATTATTCTTACAACTGAAGGATTTATTTAAGAAGCACCTCAAAGTAGGTTGCCTGGAAGAGATCGCAGAAAGCGATAGGGCCGCCCATTGTATATTTTGTAGTGTTTGATGTACTTTTTTTGTTATGTATTTTTGTGGTGGACAATAAAGTATATATAAATAAATAAAATCAAAGGAAATTCAGAGAATCACACTATAGGTCGGTACTACTTGTATGCACTGGTGTTAAAATAAAAATCTAAACTCAGTCAAGAACTGGCAGACCCAACTAAACTCATCCACTTAAGCGTTAATAATGTCTGATACATATGTACATATTTGAAATGTTTTTATAACAAGAATATATTTGCAATGTAGCCCTTGCGACCTCATTCGAGGTTTTATTCCACATAAGGTAACTAGTCAGACCATCGGAGCTATTATAAGGGACACTTCTCCATTCAATCTCTTAGATGAAGTAGAATTCTGAACAAGAAAGGTGTCAATATGGATTTTTTCAAGTTCTTTTTGGTAGTAATTTACGTAAACTGTGTGTTTGGAAGAAGGATTAGCAGGAATGGAACGACTTATGATGATTATCATAATAGTAATAATAGCATGGATAAGTCGGATATAAGTAAGTGGTGATTTCATTTTACTGATGTTCTATTTCTCTGAGATGATCTGACTGACTAATGAGATTTTCGTGTTTCTCTGGAATTTTTGTGAGTCGACATAAAACCAACTAGATGTTTGCAGTATAATTCTAAACAAAATACATAGAGTATGATGCTGATATTCTATCGGGCCTTTTGATAAAGTGCCTATACCAACGAACAATGGTTCACATCTTCACATCCATAACTAGTGATCATATTTATTTCAGTTGCATGCCTTTTAGTCTGTGCTAAATAACCGTATTTTTTTCTTCTATTCTTTATGTCTAATTTATATAAAATTCATATAGAAAAGGCTGCTAAACACGAGTTTTTGAATTGAATTCTTAAATCCCTCTTTCAGCAAAATCAATATGCCACTACACGGACCCAAATGTAGCTGACTGCATCCAGCGCATCGCTGAACAAGCGAGGCACCTCCTGGCACAAGGAGTACCGTCCCTGAACATACAGCCGCTGGAGCCGCTGAAGATCCCCAGCATCAGGCTGCGGCAGCACAACATGCCGAAGAACAGCTTCAAGTATGACGCCTGGCTGTCTGATGTCACCTTGGAAGGACTTACGAATTATACCTTCAATAAATTGGAGTAAGTGCTAAAATGCTAAGGGGCTATTTTAACTTTACAGCAGTCAGCACCTCTAAAAAAAGATGGTTGCCGTGTCGGGTAAACTAAAGTTAGGAATGTCTAAGACCACTTTAACTGATACTGTGGTTCGTGTGTGGAATTATCTTGGATATAGAAAATGCCTAGATTTAGCTGAAGAAACTGTTTCTGCAAGTAGCGTTAAAGATTAAAAAAAAATATAAAATATCTACACCGTTGCAGACAGTATCTACTTGGTTCATAAATCAACATTTTTTTTTTTTTTTTGCATAAATGGGTAGCTAGCAAGCTTATACCCCGACCCGGTCACCACCTTTTGCCATAAAACCAAACTTTAAACCTTTTAGAATAAAATTAGAGCAAAACTGTATACCTACATTCGAACCTAAATTCTCAGCTTCTTTACTAATCCCCATTCGTTGTAGCGTATACCCTGAGGATTTAAAGGTGACAGCTAACATCAGTCTACCGCATCTTATGATGTCAGGAGACTACACGGTGCTCGGAGACTTCCAGATGCTGCCCGTCGAGTCGACTGGAAAAATGGCTGCCAATTTCAGTAAGTGTTGTACATTTCTTTTTGTGGCTAATATACTTTCTGCTCTCCTCCCTTCGTATGATTTTATTTTGATTGGTGATTAATCTTTGATATTTTTTTCTAAGTACCTCTTGTTCTTCCTGACCTTGCTTTTCTGTACTTGGGGTCAGTGCAACACATCATTTTCTTCCAATCTTCCCTGTCTGCCGTCACTCTATCACTCACTTCTTAGACTTTCATATCATCCCTCACGTTTGAATTATACGTTTCCTATTTGAATCGTTTTATTATGCATTAAATGCTATATATAATTATATCTTCCATTACGCCATTCATTGTACAGAGGCCAGCACATCAAGCTACCCCAATCTGTCAGATTTTCCCAATTGATTATGAACCTTATTCCTTGTATTGTGCTAAAGTTGAAAATCTATCAAAGAAATTTTACAGATTGGGGTAGGTTGACCTGCTGGCGTCTGTACATTTGTAACCCCTTTTTCATGGTAGATACCATATCTAAATCTGTGTAATGTGATCGTGGTCAAGGACTGTTTCATCGCAATAATTACGAATTTGGACCTTTGACCATTCAATGCTAATCAAACCAGTCTATCTATTTTCGACCTGGATACATCAAATTTAATCTATCATTTAGCCGCTTTTCCCAGCCTTAGCCAGGTCAGTAGTCAAGGTTGCTTAAAGATTAAGAAGTCAAAATCCATGTCACCATGTTCAGGAATATTCTTTCTGCCACAGCCCAGTGTACGGCAGCATTGGAAGCGTTAGGTGCCAGAGTACATAAGAGGATGCTGATCCGTGATGCGACTGTACATCTGCGGTGCACTGGACCACTGCAAGCGAGTCTCATGGAAGCGCACTCTACTTCTGGCGAAATGGGTAACTTACGTTAACTTAGCATAAAAATATTTTTCAAGTATTTAGATTATCTCAGTGAGCCAGTAAGATAGTCAATTGTGTTATATTTACGAACAATTGTGGTCAACACTTAGGTAATCTACTAAGGAAAAAATAGAAGAAGAAATTGCGTACAATGGACTGAAAGTAAAAGAGAAAGAAGCAGACCAGAATAAAATAATCTTCTACACACAGTATAACATACTTACATACATTCAACATACTTACATTGATGATTAGCATAATCAGCCTATGACGTTCCCACTGCTGGGACACAGGCCTCCTCTCTTTGAAAGAGAGTGGGCCGTTATCCACTACGTAAGCCCAGTGTGGGTTGGTAGATGTCAAATGTCTTCGAATTTTTGTTTCTTTTTTGCGCGATGTTTTCGTTAAGACTGTGCTGACCGCACAGTGGCGCCCTCATCGTTTGTTTGCATGCTGAAAATAAGCACGTTAAGTTGTGCTGTAGAAAGCGGTAGTTTTATATTGTTTAGTTTTATTATAATCCTTAAAACGGAATATAGTGGCCACTGTTATCCGTTTTAAGGATTATAATAAAACTGAACAATATAAAACTACCGTTTCTAATAATATTAACGTATAATCTTGTGAAGCACAACTTAACGTGCTTATTTTCTGTATTTTCATTCTAAATTGTATGAAATAACCAAACAAACGATGAGGGCGCCACTGTAGGGTCGGCACAGTCTTAACCGTTTTGAGAGCAATAGTGATGAAACAAATTACACAAAGTAAAGCGCCTGGTTTGGGTTCGAACCCACGAAAACCGACAACGACCTTCAACTTGTAAGTCGGGACCGCTGCCGACCAAGGGGCCAATTGGTGCCTATTATAAAAGATCCACTTAGGTTTAGCAGCGTAGTCAACAATTAATTGGACAGCTAACGTAGAGAGTACGGGTATTATTAGATATTTGGGAGGCTATAATGTTAGAAGTATTAATAGGTGTTTTTTTATTACAGAAATGATAACGGACCACATAGCCCACATGCACTCAACGGACATCGCAAAGGAAGTACAGCCGGCTGTGGAGACAGCCCTCGGCATGGTCCTCGAGGACATCGCCAACAAGTTTCTCAAACACATCCCACAAGACATGGTCTTCCCGAACTAAGGACGCAGAGATCCTGGTCCTGGATTGAAATTTAAACGAATTGTGATCAGATGTTTTTTTTATGAATGACGACGAAATCGATGACGTAATTAGTGGAGAATCAAGATGTTAATTGCCACTAAGACGCAACTACATTTTTGGATCCCCGACGGAAAATAAAAGCAGTGCGGACTTTAATGCCTGTTGTGAATTATCTTTATTATTCTTGCCTTCAGGACTGTTCTAGATTAACTACTGCCAACAAACTTAACAGCTGAAGGCTGTAACAGCTGTTAACTGTTGTACAGTTTCACTGTTTCGAAGACAGTTTCACATAAAGTATGCACGCAAGAGATTCTTACACAAATGTTGAATAGAATATTGTTTTCATAGCATCTTTGACAGAGATAAGTCTTGTCATCAGACATTGAGAAATAGAATGAAAAGGGATATTATTGAGTATTTATTTGTTATTTGTTGCATATAAATAGGCCTTCTGGCACAAAGTGTACTTTAAGTGTACCTACCTTGTTTTATTTTAGCCGATCCCAACATACTTAGTTGGGAAAAGGCTAGGCAGTTGATGATGACCTTGTGTTGTTTTCAAGTCCTCACGTTTTTAACTTTAAGTTAATCAAATAATATAATAATGACAAAGTCAGTAGGTACATAACTAACTTATTTAATTTATTTAAAGTATGTTTAGGGATAATAAATAAAAGTTTTCTTTACACATCGGTACCCTTATATTGCACATCTAAGAAGGTATATTATATAAGTAATGGTTAGATACTATAACATCTAATAGTATACACGTGTCTTCACGTTCTAATAATTATTTAGTAAAATATCTTATTTCGTGTTTTGCTTTGTTTTTATTTTTTTGAGAAAGACCGGATGCAGTTTTGTGAATGTAAGTAGTGGTCTCATTCAATAGTAGCTGATAATATTACGATGATGGTAATGTGTTTTCTATCAGTAATAAATAGGTTATCAAGAGATGTAATAGCAGATTTAGGAATCCATGATGAAAAAAACATAAATGAAGAAACAATTCAAAATATAAGACCAAAAATAAGCCCTGGCAGTTAAGGGATGACCAGTCTCAACCGATGGCGCCCGTTCACGAACATGACGCATGGATCAGCACCATCCTGCTCAACCATTTTTAACGGCTCCGACTTACGAGTTGTTCGTCGTGGGACCAGTTAGGCTGGTTACTTTGTATTATTCCAGTACCTAATCATCTCAAGTGGAACAACGTCCCAAGTTATAGTCGAAAATCCAACACTCCGTAGAGGTGCACTATAAAGTTGATAAAATAATATCATTAATAAAATTGAAAGTGCATAATCCGCTTTCAATCACGACAAAACTATCACGATGCGATACCTTTTCAACTTAGTTTGTTCAACAAAAAGGTTCTTGGGTAATGTGCCTTAAGTGTGCCAATGTGCCGACTGGGCCACGCGGCCAGGCCTACGATCAATTACATCACACCCACTTACAACATTTAAATAACAACCTGCAGCATATTTACAACTTTATTGTTACACACAGAAGAATGTAATTTCGGTGGCAAGTACAGATTGTTTTGTAGGTCAAAGACCTATCATGACGATGCTAAAATGCAAGTTGCATTGTCACATAATTTCGCTTTAGTTTTGTTATTTTTGATCGCGAATCATTTAATGTTTAATTAGGCTAGAAAAGTTTGGATACAGTCATTAGTACAATGATGAGAAATAGCCTTAATACCTACTTACAAACTCTTTGAGCACGGCGCAACATATCCTAATTTATCATAGAAGAGTTAAACATTACTAATACTCAAAATAGCTACCTACTTAATAAACTATTCTTCCTTCGCGTTCTAGTCTTTAGAAGTTTTCTATATGTCTTTCTTTTTTTGTTGCTCCTTAAAAAGAAAGGACTCCGCTAGCCTCCGTCAAGCAGTTGCTGCCAAAATATGGTAAGTGCCTGTTTATGGTGAAACTAACTGCGGCCCGGGGTGTCACCTGCTTTAGTCTCGATTCCATGGGAATATCAGGATAAAAAATCTTATGTCCTAATCCAGGTCATGATCTACCCATGTGTCAAATTTCATCCAAATCCGTTCAGCCGTTTTAGTGTGAAAGCGAAACCAACATACAAAAAATCAAATCTTATTACTTTATTTAGATAAATTACGTATTTCTTTTCTAGGCCTACGGTATGTTTCCCGGTATAAGTATGTAGATGAAGCCATCCCTTTTTTAACGATGTTTTAAAAGTTGATAACTTTAAGAAGATATATGCACACGTCTTTCTACCCTAAGGCTCATGTTCATTAAAGGACTTTTATGGGCCCCGTCGATAAGGAAAAGTATTGCCTAACCCAATTTCTCATCAGTCTAATGATAGACGATTCTTCAAGATTGATGAATGATTTCGTAAAAAAAACACGCATTATCTATCAGCCAGATGACGATAAAGATGATGTCGATGTGTTATCATCACGTTTCTTTTTATATTTAAATTAGAAGTTCTGTACTATTTGGTACTAGTCAGTTAATAGGACGATGATGTGGTCTGTGTTGTGGTGTTTGTCTGTGGTTCACTTTGCTGCGGGCTTTAATAAGAGCTTTATCAATTGTAAGTACCAAATCTGACTCTGAATCTGACTGAAATATTGGTTGTCTAAATACAACTAGCTTCATCTTTCTGACTGACCGCCTTCTTGCCAATTCAAAAGTGCCTGTCATTAGTTTAATTGAAATAAATGCTTTGATTTGAATAAACTATCGCTGGAATACGTAAACGAAACGTACACGTAGTACGTTACATTTTGCTGTAACGAACAACACAAAGATAAACCGTCACAGTATTTGACGGTTAAACTAATTGATTGACATCTTTACGCTTTAGCATGTTTTAAACTGAGTCGGTCAAAACTCACATTTTCAAAGGCCCCAACACCAATGAGCATCGTAAAAGTAACGTAAATTTTAATCATTTTTATAAAATCTTGAAAGCAAAAGTATTATTTATGTGTAAAACGAGTATTTTCGATTTTACAATCGTTCGAATTTACGCTCCAAGTATTCATGCTGGAATTTAGAACTATGCACATAGGCATAGTTCTAAATGCCCAGAATCGCTGCATATAATAATTTTGTATGAAAACTGATGGTATTTTGTTTCAGTCGGCGGCTTCATATGTCCTAGAGAGGAGAGGGCACTGGGCAGGTGTCTCCGAGATGTCCTCAACGCCTACATACCACAACTAGCAACAGGTAGGAGGATTGTGAATGCTTCACACAAAGTTAGCACGTCTATCAATACTTGCTGTCAATATTATTGGCAATACTTGCTAACAGTGTTTTTATTACTCTAACATAAGTTCGAATCTGCAGCTGCAGACAAGTAATCAAAATGCATAGAATTTGTACTTATTTGAAATTATGATTGTCAATATTATGGTGGCACTGCATAATTTTATTATTCCTGCTGTTCAGTCAGCAAAACGTTTCACCAATACTTCGCTGTTTGGTCAGCAAATCATTACAGCAATTTAATGTATTCCTAAAACAGAACCATTATTTGGTGCATTTACCTACAGGACGAATGATATACAACCTTATTACGTCCAAAGCAAACGGAAACTGAAGTTGTGAAGCTGAGGTGACTGAGCAGAGTGTGAGGTGCCTGTGCATTCCCAGCAATTCGCTTTAATCATGACGGCTATGATGCCGATGCATTATCCATTCAACATAATTTATTAAAATTTACATATAGTTCACAAACATACAAGCATATAATATATCAGCATGCAATTCTAACCAAGAGAAAACTTAGACTGATTTAACAGCGGGTCCAGAACTAGGAACAGCTTGTATCTTGGTGACCCAAAAACTATACAAAGTTACTAATTGAATCTGTTCTGCTAGCGCAGGATTGGTATTAATAATTTCATAGTAATTAACTATTTTTTTTTTTGTATTATGGGACCGGACCAATTTAATCTTTCTTAATTTAAATAACAGGACTGCCAGAGTACGGCGTACCACCATGTGAGCCCTTGGTGGTGCCAGCGTTGTCCATCCAGCAGTCTTCAGGGCCCATCTCCGTCAAGTCTAGCTACTCTGACGTCACCGTCAGGGGCCCCTCGTCTATGCGTGTCAAAGATGTCGAGTAAGTATCTTTTGGTTAAGGGCGCCTACGAGCAACTTAGTTGCTCAGAACCTTTTTGTGTCCTCGCTGAGATTTAAACGATAGACCACACGGGAGCTTCCGTAGCCGGCAACTTTTTATCGCCGTGAGCGCACTTGCATTGCAACTAATAGATGGGCAACAGTTGCGTCGCCGGCCTATCTCCAAACCCGCGGACATAAATGTCTCCCATCTGTCACTTCGCTACATGCGCGCACTTTCATACAAACCCGTAGACTTGAGACAAATTAGTTGCGGAGACAAAACTTGCTCGTTTAGGGAGAGCTCTCTAAATGTTTTTCTGAACACTTTCATTTGGGATTATAACACTTGTAGATAAAGAAAACAAACACACATACATAATAGATTTAGCAGTACCAAACACCAATAATGTACAAAAAACTATCACTGAAAAAATCAGGAAATATACAGAACTACAAGAAGAAATTACCAGAGTTTGGAAAATGAATAGAGTAACAATAGTCCCAATAGTGGTATCAACGACTGGTATCATCCCGAAACAACTATTTGTCAGTTTAAATGAAATCAATCTTTTCAAATATACCTACATACCTTACACTACAGAAAGCTGCTATATTAAACACATGTCGCATAGTCCGGAAATTCTTACAATTAGATTTTAGACAATAATTTCAATGCAGTACAAAAAAACTAATCTACTCTAACTTAAAATCTCACCTTGGTTTACACCCGTGAGATTTTAATAAATACCAGGTTCCTGGAACCTGAGAAAATAAATTTTAAAAACAAATAATAATAAAATTTATTCAAAACTAAAAGGACTAACATTAAATACAGTACTCGTATTGTGAACATTTTCCTGTGTTTCTAGCGAGTTAATTTCAAAGCATTTTTGGAAAGTCCTAAGATCATTTGCCAATTTTGTGCGGTAGAATTTATTCACGCCTTTTCCTCTTTTTGTTTGCTAATGCATAACATTGCATGTGTAAAGAATTTGTTCTCCATGCGTAATGTTACGGACTTCTGTTTCCCCAACATGACCATTTGGAACACCGTAATGTTACGATTCTCGCTATCAATTTCCGTGATGATAAGTTCCTAATATACTTACATAAGAGCAGTGGTGGTCCATTGGTTACTGCCCCGGCTTAACTGTCGTAGGTCGAGAGTTCGAACCCAGGCAGGCACATTACTCTGTGTAATTTATTTCATCACCACTGCTATCAAAACGGTGAAGGAAAACATTGTGAGGAAACCGCCATGTCTTAGGACCAAGAATTCGAACATGCACTGGATCCGCGTGGTGGATTATGGCCCACTCCCTCTCACAGAGAGGAGGCCCTTCTCCTGCTGATTATGTTATACTTACATGGCGAAGGCGATACACAATGACGGTGATGAGTTTCTGCTAGAACGAATTTGATGACAGTGTATGACCTGTTTCAGTGTGGATTCCCAGCAGCACCGAGTGGTGGCCAGGCTGTACATTCCTGAGTTGAGGATGAAGGGCAACTACAGAGTAGAGGGACAGCTGCTGATGCTGCCCATAGACGGAGAGGGACAGTTCTCTGCTAAATATGGTAACTACATTTTTGTAAACTCATAAGGATTCCAGAAAATATCAATAGTTTAAAAAAAATGGGGCCTTATCATTGTGGTTGTGTTATAGTAGACTAGCTTCTGCCCACGATTTCGTCAGCGTGAAATTTCACCCTCCCCCATTCCCCCTACCCCTTATTGGTGAAAACCCTTTACTGGTGGATACTTACTCTTCACAAAGAACACACCCTCCAAACTTCATAACTCTAGGACCAGCGGTTTAGGCTGTGCGTTGATATATCACTGTCAGGACTTTGAATGTTATATAGATAAATGGGTGGGTTTAGTAATATAGATATGGATGTCTATTCCTTCGGGCTTCGTTACACAATGTTTTTTTACATTTTGAGGTATCTTCATTCTTCGCTTGCATTTTTTTAGTGGGACACTCAGTTTGAGCGCTATAACGATAGTTTTTACATTGCAGTTTTTTTTATTGGCTATCTTTCCTTTCCCCAGGTGATATCGATGCGACAGTAACCATAGTCCTGGGACGTCAGCCTCGCCAGAACGACGTAGACTCGCTCAAGTGTAAGGAACTGGACGTGTCCTTCCACGTCGGGTACGCCTCCATGAAGCTGGAGAACCTATTCGGTGGTGATGGGGATTTGAGTACGTATACTATCTTTACTCTCCATATTACATGGGGCTTTGACATAACTTGCGAAAGAGAGGTGCACTATGTACCTACCTCTGCTTACCAGTTTCAAAGAATACAGGCATTATGTTAGGCACCATCCTGTTATAGACTGTAAATGCCACTAGTGTTAATATAGACCTTCATATAGACATGTATATGTAGTCATGCAGCTTTATTTTTCTTTTACAACACCCACATATCAAACGCCGCCTTGTCTTGGAGTGCGTTGCCAAACAAGTGACGTACTCTTTTTGTAATAAATATTAATAATACATAGATACTTACATAAAACACGCGTATACAGAGATTGCGTCGCATTTGTAAAGAATTATTATAAGCATCATATTATATAAGCAGTTAGTTAGGAAATAATACTCTTAAAGGAATTAACAATGTGGCAACGAAATGAGACAGGATTTCTTCATGTGTTAACTATTTCATATATTTTGCTGCAACATGGTACTCATGTAAAAAAAAATGTCAAACAAACGCCTCTCAGATGTTTACCATTTACGTTGTACTCGCTATCAACGTAATTTAGTATATTGTGGCCTCCTCTGATTGAACAAAACATATTTTTTTATAAATGGTGATTTAATTGTGTAAATCTTTTCAAAATTCAAAATACTTACTTATGAAACGTCAAATGCTATGTGCACGGTTCCATTTGGCCGTTTCTTATAAAGAAGAGCGGGCCAGAAACTCCATGTTATTTTGTTGGAGGTCCTCGAAAAATAAATAAAAAAGTTATAAAATACCAGCCATTAATGTGTCCCGCAACAGAATAGGCTTCTTCGAAGGGATGAATTGCCAACATTCCTACAAGTCATTTCACCATCCACTATAAGGACCAATATATATCACGATCTTCATAAAACTACACCCGTCTTAAACCTTTTTTATTTCTAGGTAACACAATGACCGAGTTCCTGAACGAGAACTGGCAGAAGCTGCTTGAAGAGTTGCAGGCGCCGATGGAGGCAGCTCTGAAGGACTTCCTGAAACCCCTCGCAGACCATGCGTTCTCTACCCTTAATGCTGATGATATTCTGTCAACATAGTGAAGCTTTTTGGATACTCTAGAAAAAAATAAGTAAAAAAATAAGGATAAGGATTCCTGCAACTTTAAGAGAATTATCAAGGCCCATAGGTAAGCTTTTAGCAGTATACACTTGATTATTTTATGGTGATACTTCAAGGGTTTTTATTTAAATGTAAAGATTGTTATTTACTTAATTAATTTATGAATAAATTAAGTATAGAAAAAAATGTTTCGTCTCGTTTTTTTTTTATTTAATTCTCAACCGATCAACTGTTGAAAAATTAAAATTGGATTGTTAGCAATAGAAATTCATTGTGTCTAGCCAAAGTTGAGCGAGCGGGCCAAAGCACACACGCTACCTACTTTTAGTATCGGCGTTTGGCGATTTAGCCGCTTTTTAGAAGCTAAATGCATCGATACTGTCGCAAAATCGTAGATCGCAAATGCCAAAATGCCTTAGTTATAATAAATATTTGCGTCATTGTTTTCTTATTAATTATTCTTGCATAGCACAGACTACTGTTCTGGTAGAGGTTTTCTTTCTTCAGGAAAACTTTATAATATCACGTAATAAAAACAAAATAAAGTTGTAAATAATAATATATTTTTACAACTAAATATATTTTAGTCATCACAATCGTTATTACAAATAATTAAACCTAGTGTCTTATGTATAAAATTTAAGTACATCTATAGTATTGGGTGATCACTTAGTAACTTAAATAAATAAAGCTTATGCCCTATGAATAGCTAATCGCCCCTGTACACAATGGCCTAATATTTACGTCCATTGGTTCATTTTTATGAACGAAATTTAGAAAAGCAGTATCTGATTATTCAATGTAGGACAACGTTAGGTCATTGTAAACAGAGGAGCATAATATAAATCGGTATTTAGGACCGCTTTATACTGTCCGAATTTGAACACACGTCCCTTTAAAAAGGACTAAAATAATTTACTGGAAGTTCAATAAAGATCACAATAAAATCATTTCTATTTTAAACTGTAAAACAGCAACTTGTTTGATGGTGTCTGCGAGCGTAGCACACATTTGACACTTATAATTTTTAAATTTAGCTTCAATTTAAAATGGATTTTGAGATCTTTAAGCGCTGCAAATACCAAAGCAAAAACGCGCTGGTTAAGTAAAACAATATAAAAATATCTATGTAACAGAAAGTCATGGATTCTCTAAAAGTACTGCATGAAAAGACATCAACGCATAGAGCTATCATCGAAATATCAAAAAAACTTGTTGATTCTAAAAATTGGTGAATAGAACGGACATCAACACATGGAGCTTATAATTAAAAATAGTAGACTTTGGATTTCAACAATTCCACTTCAACATTTCACATTTGTACTATTATCCGTTTGAACAAACTTCCATCAAATTAAAGTCTACAAATCGGTGAATATACTTAAAGAAACACTCACAACAGTAATTAAAACTGAATTACATGTAAACTGACTGTTCTGAAGTTCACTCACAGGTCTAAGGCATGAGCCATACGTCGATGGGAATCTTAGAGAAGGCGGTGTTGATGAACGCCTGGAAATGCTTCGCGATGGACGCGGAAGCAGCTGGCCTCATCTCCTCGATGATCTCAGCGGCATTGTTGTTTAAGAATTGGTTCATCGCTTCACCTGGAATTTTTAAATAAGGAAAGCGGCCTTTAATATGAGTGACTATATTGGATCTTATGGAACTCCTTTTTGTTTATGGCATGAAATATAGAAAGACGGGGAAGAGTTAACATGAAGAATAAGGGGGTTATAATTCTAGACCACAATTCAGGGTAAATAATATTCAAAAATCTTGAACCTTTGAATCATGACCACAATTTTCAGGTTTAGATATAGAATAAGTTCGTCTTAGTCTCATCGTCAATCGAATCATCGCTTAACAGTGTTGTTTGAAAATTATTTACACACACGCCAGCCTATCTAAAATTTAATGAGTATTTATGTGATCAAGACTAATCAGGGTCCTCTAAGTCCGTCAACAAAGATTCGGGCCCGTCCGAAAGTAGTTTGAACCTTCGAAGTGAACCCTCAACCCGATTGATTAACTTTTTTGAAGAGGTAAAAACATATCGGGAGTAGGGACGTCTGTCAAATCATAGTGTCATTCATTCTTAGGTCGGGCCCCAAACTAATCATATTGTTCGTAGGTGGTACGGAGTAGGAATCGCCCATAACTTCTGCCGAAACAAAGGATTTCGTGTTAAAAAAAAAACTTTTATTTTCTCTACACAAGCTAAGAACTTAATGCTAGACTTTGACAGTAGTGCACGAACAAGGAGCTAACTTTATGAGAGATCAGGGACTCAGCCTGAGATAGGTTTATATATAAAAATCTGTATACTGAGACCTATGTCTGGAGTAGTCCTCCAGAGATGAGCTAACAATTTTATCCAAGAGCCAAACTAATCTAATGGAAGAATTCATAATCTAGTAGAACATTTTCTAAATATTAAATGATATCATTCAGTATACATTCAGGTAATGTATCATAATTATACTTATTTTTATATTAAAGGTTATACCTTCATTTTAGGTTTTTTTTCGCGTCAGAACTGTGTGGCGTCGAAGTAGTAAATGTTTGGTATAATTTACAATCACATACTTTTGAATCACTTCGACGCCACACAGTTCTGACGTGAACTCCGTTCATTAGTATTGAATTTCTGATTTTCATCATCTACTTTTGCTGTCCTATACCGAATAAAGGCATTGTTGTATACATAAACGAAGTTCAAACTCACCAATAACGCTTCCATGGTTGACGGTGTCCTTCACCTTGAACCGAGAGGTCCTTAGTTTGAAGTCCACCAGCATTCGGTCAGCCAACATGTACTTGACGTTATCCCGGGTGGTCTCCTTGCCGAAGATCTTCGCGATAGCCACCACGTCACCTTGAATGTGAAGGAGAAACCATGTCAAATAGGATTCAAGAACTGATTTTTAAATATTCAGATAACTTTTACCTTAGGAATAAAGATTGCGGTTTGACAATTTTTGTGTAAATAACAAACGAAAAATCTGTCTTAGATGAGATATAATTTAAAAACGAACAATATTTTATACAGCAGTTTGTTATGCAAAAGTGGGGACGATGAGAGTAGACCCAGTGGTGGTCCAGTGATAACGGCCCGACTTACGAGTATAGTCGTGGGGTACGTACCCAGACAAGCGATTTACTTTGTGTAAATAATTTCATCATCACTCTCAAAACGGTGAATAAAAACATCGTGAAGAAACCGGCATATCCTAGGACCAAAAATTCAAAGGCATGTGACATGTACCAACCCGCATTGGGCCCGCGTGGTAGATTACAACCCACTGTCTCTCGAAGGAAGGAGTCCTGTGAGCTGATGATTACGGGGACAATCGATGATGATTTATCACTAAAGCATCTAGACGATTCTTAGTCAAATCTTTTACATATTGAATAACTTTTTTGTGTAAGAATTTGACCCCGTGCACAAAAAATGACCTCTACAATGAACTTCAACCTCAGACAACAATTATTATCATAGTCATTGATGCCATTATTCGTACAAATACACTTATTCAGATCAAATATATAAAATAAACCATATAAATATTAATTCCACCCGGAAATCGAAAATGTGACCCTGTATTTTATTGTTTTTTCGCGTACAAAGGACTTTAATCTGTTTACTCGTAGCCTTGTGTGAACATTCTCTTCTCGTCGTTTTACTGGTTTTATTCATGCACTAGCTGCTGCCCGCGACGTCGTCTGCGTGAAGGCTCTACAGCACCAAAAATACCTAAGATGCCAGTGTCGCTATAGCATTATAAGTACACAACTTTTAAAATAGCATTAAAATATAAGTTTTTTTTGCAAGCGAAGCAAGTGAAGAGAGTTATATGGGAATCCTGCTGAGTTCAGTCATAAGATGTGACTGAAGGAAATAGAGAAAATAATGCAGGAATACATTCCAGGACACAAAAGAGTAAAAATACGTACAAAGGTATCATACCTTACTACGCTTCTCTATAAACTACGTAGGTAGTTATGTTGCCAGGAGCCAAAATGTAAAGAGAGTCAGGACTGGTGAAGCGGGAGCAAGCGACGTACAGTTGCCCTTGTGAGAAGCAACTTGTCCTGAGGTCGACACCCGCTGCCCTCAGTATCTGCCCCTGCGACTTATTGATGGTCATCGCGAAGCAAACACTCACGGGGAACTGTACGCGCTTGAACCGGAACGGGAAATTATGAGGTATGAAGGGAATACGTGGTATAAATACTGCCTCGCCGACGCCACAACCCGTAAGAATTTCCGCCTCAATGGTGTGTCTGTGGAGCGAGATGACTTTAAGGCGGGTTATACAACTTCGGAGGAGAGGGGTTCCGAAGAAGCATAATCGGAACACCGACCTTCAGCTTGATGGTACGCGCTGGAAGTCCACTTGCTGACAGGCAGCTCAGAAATTCCACGGGATAATGTGTGGCGTCATTTTGCTCGACAACAGTGTTTGTCGAGGTTTAGACCACTTTATTCCCCTCAATTTCCGAGAGAATGCATTCGTTAATTGCTGCAGCCTGATCATTTTTGGGCATCAAAATGGCCCGCTCACACACCCAAGAATTCTGCTGGTGCGGTATACGACTGATGTCCCCGTACACAAAGCGAATTAATTCTTCTAAGCTGGATACCACTCTACCGAGAGACTCTGGAAGCACCACCTGTCCACCTATCTCTTCTGGTAGAGTGCCTTCGCCAAGACTTAGAAGGACATCGGAGAATTTTTGAGCACGTGCATTGCCGCCGAGCCGGGCTCTCATATTAATGGTCGAGCGCAGCGTACGAACTTGTGACCACAACGAAGATCGTTTCAACGAAGCATTCACCTCGTCAGCCCTCGAGCCCCGCGTCACCACGGGAAGCGTTTGCTGAAAATCACCACTGAACAGAAGTGTGACACCACCCATCAAATGTTCGTTCCTGCGGATGTCCTGCAGGATTCTGTCCACGGCCTCAACTACCTTCCTATTGGCCATCGTAAACCCATCCCATAAGATCAGAGAGCAATCCTTGAGCACGTGTCCCTTATCGCTGTTACGTGACACACCACAAACAGGCGTTTCGGCGCTCCTAAATCGATGGGAATTTTAAACATGGCATGTGCTGTCTTGCCACTCGGAAGCAGTGTGGTAGCGATTCCCGATGACGCTACAGCAATAGCAATTTTGCCTTGCCTCCTGACCTCTGCAAGTATGCCAGTGGTGACAAATGTTTTTTCCTGTTCCACCAGGAGCATCCAAGAAAAACATTTTACCCTGGTTTTGCCCAACGCTTTCAAGGACGGTGTCATAAAGTTTTTGCTCTGAAGAGAACAAAGCGACATGGTCATTTCGTATGGTGGTCATTTCGCCCGGATCGTAATTTGTCTCAGCGTTATACTCCCGATTTCCACGGTCTTGATACGGTGATGATTTGGGAGCTAGTAACCCATATTCGATCAGTGGATTGCCGCCGATAGAAATGACCACATCTTGAAGTGAACTGAGACAGGTGTTCAGCACGCGTTCATCAATTACTTCGACTTCGTCTCCAGTAGCACGCCTCAAAGCTCGTAGAAAATCTTCAGACAGATGATAGCGATACTTCTCCCACAAAGCTACCGGGTTCGCGACTCCACATAACACCAAGATGACGGCAAACAGATGACGCATGCGGCTGGGACTGTCACTGACGCTATCCTCGCGAGGGTGTCATGAAATGAAATGATAATCATCAATGAACATAACTTTTTTGTAATACTTAACACCGCATTTTTTTTTAAATTGTCTTCCTCAACTCTGCTAAAGATTTTGAGGGTTTTGTTGGAACTTTAATTTGTCTAAACGAACTATACGATACAACTTTTATGAAGAAAATGCACATCACCATCTATGAATTTTAAGAATAACTAACTACTTACCTCGCCAACATGATAAAATTTAAATTATTAATTTCCAAAAAATGTTAACATGTAACTTGATTTGATTTTTATGAAATCTCATAGATGGCGCTGTTTTAAAATTGTCTTTATACTACTAACATTAATTAAACTATATTTCTCTGCCCAAGTTACTTAAATGGCGTAGTTTTTATAGTGTATAGCTAGATAACAGCATGGCTTACTCAAAAACAACATTTAAATATGCGTCGTTAGATTACACGCTGTCACAGAATGCGTAAGAAAAATAACGATTCACAGCTCCTCCCCCGTAGGTGATAGCGTGATAATATGTAGCCTATGTGTTGACCTGACCTCTTAGTAATATTCATGCAAAATTTGAAGTAAATCCATGCAGTACTTTTTGAGATTATCCCGGACAGACAAACAGACAAACAGACAAACAGACAAAAATTTTAAAAACTATATTTTTGGCTTCGATATCGATTGTAGATCACGCCCCAAGTATTCTTTTTAAAAAATATTCAATGTACAGTTTTGACTTTCCTACGATTTTATTATATGTATAGATGAAGCTTAGCTTTGAACGTCAAGCAGAGTGAATTCAAGTATTATACCAATCTAGATTTCTTTGTCTATCATTTAACTCCTTTCAACAAATGTAATGGTTACACACCATGTTCTGTCAGGCACATACGATTCGGCAGTATTTGTTGAACAACACAGCCCACCCGAAGCAATTATTACACATATTCGGGTTTCATTTGGTTTTGAGTATGAATGTTGATGACTTAATGAGTATGGAAGACCAAAGAAATGATGAATGGACTGTGTGAATGATGATATGGTTAGAAATGACTACCGAGATGACGACTAATAGAGAAGTATGGAAGAAAAAATCATGTTGGATAAGCCATAACTTATGCCGATCGGCAAACTTCGTTCAGCATCTACCCTCGCCATGTTCGGGACAGATTGGCACAATTTGAACCAAGTTGAATGACTTTTCCCCGAACATGTAGGTATCTATAGATATTCGATTTTGCCACCCGGTTATGAAGATTCATGTGTCACGTGTGTTGTCCCTAAGAGCATTACTTTCAACTATACATAAATGTCTTATGTATAAGCTATATCTACTTGTATGTATGACTTACCGAATGACGCCCAGAAGTCTCCCTGTGACCTGACAGGAAACAGCAGCACTTGTCCCGAGACCTCGTATCTTCCTGTGATCTCAATGCGAGGTAAAACCAATCCCATATCAATGCGCAGCTTCTTCAAATCAGACCTGCATACATATGAAATCGGGTCAGTATACGAATAATGTTGGAGAGAAATAGTGGAGAAATGTGGGTGTACTATAGGAACACCTCTGATTAACCCTTCGGGGATTAAAGGTGTGATGTTAAAGGAGGCTTGATTTGATTTTTTTTAAGGAGTTATCTCAAGTTAGCTAGTTATTTTAGAGCTGATTTTTCCAACCCCAGATAATTATAAGGAGGAATAATTTTGAATTTTTGACAGTTGTTCTATATAAAAACTGTCAGACGTCAATTTTATTCCACGAATAAAAATTATCCGTCGATTGAAAATTCAGTCAGTTTAAACTATAGAAAAGAAAGAAAATACGTTTCTTTGCGGTAAACATGACGCAAAGAAAGAACACAAACACAAAAAAAAACATGTTGGGGAAAATATGCGTCACAAATTCAAATGATACGTTTCTTTACTTACAATTTATTACATCACTACATTAAAAACTGTTCATTCACATTAATTGTTTCTCTGCTACCATTTCTGTAGTACTGCGTATTGTAAGCATAAAAGTTATTAAATTGTTATAACATACTTAGAAGTTAGAAAATCATTTGCGCCTTTCAAATTGTGTTACTAAGATTAACTTCCTATTATAGCATCACCACAAAAGTAAAATAGAATGAATTATTTCGTCTGTCCCTTTGTAAACCTTCAAGTTTTACGTTACAAAATTCGGCCTTTACGCTCGAATTGTCCCACAGTCGTACCTAAGACTTGTGAAATGTTTTGTGCGCCTAATTCTGTCATTATGCCAAGCTTCCCACCGTTTTGAGAGATCGAATGCAATGGTGAGTGTTTCGAAACAGTGAGGAGGCCAAAATTACTTCTATTTTTTGTACTTACTTGATTTTTGTCTGTAAAACAATTGAAAATTCTTGTGAAAAATAATAAATTAGATGTAATTACCTAATTTAAATGGGATCTGAGGTTTTATATGCAATTATACACTGAGAGGAATTAAGTCAAAAAATTGACCGGTACCTATGCAAAGAGTTTATTTTTCTCCTAGAAGCTTTCAAAGCTTACCCAAAATCACCGCTTCGGAATTTACCGTCTACTATATTAGCTGTTCAAATTAGACAAATCATAAAAGAAGTCTGCGAAAGATTGGCGATTGGCGACCGATCTATATATTTGTGATCGTTAATGTTATTTCATTACCGTCTGCCTTTTCAAGTAAGTATGTATTTGGCACGTATTATTACTACATACATAATTTAGGTACCTATATCTGGTATACGCACTTGCCGGTATACTTGATGCAGGTATGCTTATGTATATTATTAGGTATATCCATTCATTCATCATACCATAAATATGGCTTGTTTACTTATTCCTGTTTCTTGACTTACCTATATTATTTAATTTAGAAGTACCTAACAATGTATGCAACTAAAGCTTTAGTTTTTTTTAAGTTATATCAAAAGAAATTTTGGCAATTTCTATACTTATCTGTTTCCAATAGCGACAACACAGACTTGACCTCGTTTCCTTGTTCTTAAGATTTTCAGTTTAACACAGAATTAATGTTTCTAATTAGGCGTTTCGAAATAACGCCTTGTAGTTGACCCAGAGATCTAGATAAGCGAATAAGTAGTTTCTATTTTGAGACACTAGGCTTCATTGAATTATTATGGTATGGCAATTTTTGGTTCAGATTTAACACAATTTGCAGATTCTAAAACTGCATGACTCACTGTTTTATGAATGGGTGTTTTGTATACTTACTTTGCGTAGAACAATAAAACTAACACCTGGAAATTTTCTGAGTACTATTTTACGCTTTGTTGAACATAGCATTTCTGCCTTATCAAGGCAGATGAATTTTATAAAGGTTTATCTAGCTAAAGTGTCATCGAAGAGGAAGAAGTGTGATCAACCTTTTGAAGCCAAACGACATTCTTACCTGATTTTAGTAATGGTATAATTACTAGGTCCGATAACGGTGATGTTACTGAAAGCTGCCGTGACCCTAACGGGACCAGCTTCGTTGGCCATGACCAGTCGGTCAATGAAGAGGGGCTCCACAGGAGGAACACCCAGTTCAGGAATACCCCTGGACAGGTAGGGTCGCAGGTGGTTGAAGGAGTTCTTTATACAAGTGTCCAACTCAGCATCTTTTTGACTGCATGGCTGGATGTATTCCGCTGGAAAGAGAATTTTTGTTTGATAAGGTGTTGAAAGAATTTTGGTAAAAATCATATTGGACCAATTGTACCTACCTAAGTGTAGTTTTAGAATCATTATAATTCTAAATGAGTCTAAATAGATTGCAAAACATCAATGAAACATTCAAACCACAGGGCATGTCTAATAACAACTCTCAACGGCATGCCACCCAAATCATAGGTATGTTTCAAAACAGAGTATTTGCATACAAACATAAACAATGCGTACATAAGCAAAGTAACGGTTATGTAAAGTATACAAGGTGAGGCTGACCGATCACCGAACTTTCCAATATTCAGGTCGCTGAGAAATATGCGTGCGAACTTGGAAATACTACACCTAAAATTACTGAGTTACAAATTAAAACTTTAGATGTCTTGTACCTACATTATCCTTAGATACAATAGCTATCTATAAAAATAAATAAAATTGAATTGTCAGTTTGTAATGTCAAAATAACAGCTTTTTACTAAATGCATATGAAATTATATACGTACTGATGATAAAAAAAAATAATTAAAAAAAATTGTTTGTTTGTCTGCCAGTTTGTTTTATGCGGCTAATATCCGAAACGGCTGAACCAATTCTGATGGGACTTTCAATGGCAGATAGTTGATGAGATCAGCAGTGCTATTCTGTAAAAATCTCACCGTGAAAACTAAGGTGAAGTGAGCTGTCATTCTACCTGATGTTAGGGATTGCCTCCATTGATAGTTTACTTCACGCTCACTTCACCTATGTTATCACGGTGAGATTTTTACAGAATCGATAGGCTGGTTGTTACTGATGAGTAATAATATAAAGGATACTTTTTATCACGGTAGCATGTTCCCGTGGGATAATTTTCGACATGCACGCGGGCGAAACCGCGGGCAGAAGCAAAATAAAGTTACGCCATGAGCCATGTGTTATGTGTAGGTATTATAACCAAGTGCACCCGAGTACGCTACTGAGCAATAAAAAGGTGTGATGAAGATGGCAAGCTTGACGGCATATTTATTTTAATCTAACAACTGCAACAAGCCGCTTTTAAACAAACACTTAAATGACTCTTGTATCATAGAGGTTATTATCAAACGCTAGACTGAATTCATAAAATAACGAGGTAGTTTAAAATTTACTTCAAATTTTACATTATACTTACAGTTAAAGCAACAAAACTCATTAGACCATAATAATTACACTATGATGCAGAATGTATGAAGAAACATAAAGTAATATATGTAATTATGGTAATCGTAGGAGTAATTCTCATCACGATCATAATGCTTAGCGAAGTAACCGATTCCTAATCAAGTCATTATAGAGAATTCTTGGCAGGGTCTTGCAGTAGCATACCAATATGACAGAAGAGTGTTTCAACGCGGAAATTATGTTTTCTGAATCTATAAACGGGTGCCTAGCCAACTGATTTGCATAGATTCAAATAATTTAATAGGTTCAACTGCATTCATATAATACACAGAAATAATGACGATGATAAGGATAGCAAACAAAACACTCCTAATTATGATTCTGGTCCATTCCGTCGATGGTCAAATCATACTGAGGATCATACTGAGGTCATACTGAGGAGAATGGATCAAAAGAACTTATGAAGGAAAGTCAGTGATAAAAAAGACGGTGATTGATGAAGTCACACGTCAGTTTCAAAAGCTCTTATAGGAGTACCAGAAAAAAACGAACATAACAAGAAACATTATTTAACAATAGACAACACAATTTACAAAGCCTTAGCAAAATTGTTTACTCAACCCACTAAACAATTGAGAAACCCAAATACAACAGCAATCGTTTACCGCAAAATACACAAACTTTAATACAAATAAAATCCAAGATGAACTTGAACGCTTCGCAAGTGCTGTTTCACAAGGTCATCCGTTACATAACTCTTATACAACTGGTTGCCGACCTGGTAACCCACTTGGTACAATAGCGTATATTTTGAGAAACACCCATGGAAATTGTGATGGAATTCAGAATATGTACATAATCAAATTGGGTGGTTCTTGTGTATTTTCCGTTGCGTCAGGTTGTGGAACGCGGTGATTGGACTATGATTTATTTTGATGGATTGAAGCTAGGATTGTGATAACTTTTGATTGCGCGAGTTTCGTTTCAATTTCATTCATAATCAGCCTATAGGGTTCCCAGTGCTGGGACATAGGCCTCTTCTCTATGAAATTGAGTGGGCCGTAATTCACCACGCGGGCCCACTGCGGGTTGGTAGATGTCACATATACGTATCTTCAAATTTTTGGTTCTAGGACAAGCTGGTTTTCTCACGATGTTTTCCTTCACGGTTTTGAGAGCAGTGGTGATGAAATAATTTACGCAAAACAAAACATTTCATTCACTTGTATGTTATCTTCTTCTTATCGTGTTTTGTTCTTTAAACATAGTAAAGGTTTTTGTGTTCAGTATTTATTAATATCTTGTACATTGGCGGCTGAGATATCGCCACCAAACATACGATCGCATCAGGATCTACTCTCTAAGACCGTTAACGAAGGTACGGGCCCGTCCGAAGGTAGTTGATCCGTCAAAACAAGTGTATAATTCAATTTATCGGTCAGGCTGAACATATCGGTAGTAGGGACAACTGTCAAATTGTGTTGTCATTCATTATTAGTTCGGGGAGATGAGATTACCTAGTTCAGAGGTAATCTCATCTCCGTATGTGATCAATAGGAAACGCCCGTAACTTCGGCTAAATCTAAGAATTTCTGATTGATTTTTTATTCTGTCGATAGTAAGTTATCCATTACTTAGACAGAATCAAATCAAAAGAAACTCTTGTGACTTTTGATTTGATTATGTCTATAGTACGAGTAGGCAAGTAGCGTAAAGAGCGTAAGAGCGCGTAAGCGGATACAGATATAATCAAAAGACTCTGCATTTAAGACCAAAGCCATTCTTACGACGGTATAAAAAGGTTTTAAGCCGTATTTTATGAACATCATTAACCAAAATTAATTTTAACTTTCGTATGGAATCCCTTATCGAGAATTAAAGTCTACCCTGAACTTCCTTCTCAGTAAGTAGGTAGCGCTCCATAATTTTAACTATGTTCGAATATTGATGAATTCCTTTAATATCTTCTTCTTGCTCAAGTCGGAAGTTAACTATGTTATTATATGATTTATTTATAAAACAATATAACTTTTGACCGGTCATCGTTATTATAACTATCAGTCACATTGACATCTTAAAAAAATGTTGTTTTAAAATCGTGTATTGTGCACTAGGTTTTTTTTTCATCAACAAAAATGGATTGAATTTTTTAATCCTTCTTAGTAGCCTGTACTGTCGCTGTCACTGCCGGGCAAATGCTTCCCTCAAACCTTCTAGGAACTCTTTTCTCGCGCCACCTTGCATGAGACATAATATTTTGAATGAATTGTGTATGACTATGTCGATCAGCAATTCAGTATGAAAAGATAACTGATTGGTATCCGCTTACATGACATACAATGAGAAATTATTAAAAGGTATATTAAATTAACCATTTTCCCAGTAACACCTCTTTAACGCTGATGCTTGGGTACGCGCCACTATATTTTACGTTTCCATATGAGCACAATCACTTGGAGCTACAAGCCATCTTTCTGCGAAATAGTACTTAGAACTCGAATGCCCTATAAGGTATTTTAGCTTTTTAGTTCCACTTTCGAAGTTTTCCTCACAGGAGCTGATCTATCTTGTATCGGTCAAATGCATGTGTTGTAACGAAACTGTATCGGTCACGTAACAGCGTAACATGGTACCAAATGTAATAGTACCTAATGTAATAGTAGACGGTTCCTCTCTGTTCTTGTGAAATGTTTCTTGCAGTGGTGAGGCAGTTTTAGATGAAATAGCTTTTACCTGCCGTTTTTATCAACAAGGAGTGTTTAAAACCTCTTTGCTTTTTCATTGTCTTTATATATCATCATGGGCACAAAAACAGGTCTAAGGCTATGGTTTCCTAGAAGAACGGTGGCCGCCACATAACAGCCGCCGCCGTCGACTGTCATAAAAATTATGGCACTGGAGTTTGATTGTACGGTATCAATAAACGCTCTCTGGGAAAACACACCACCTTACTTTCATAAAAACCGTTTCAGTGACGTTATTTGACGGTAAATTGTGGACGCTATGTGGCGGTCACCGCAGTCTTAGGAAACGGTAGCATTTGTAGTTTAATCACTGAAAATGTCATTAATGATTCTTGGAATTTTCAGAAGTAATACTCATACCTATCGAAAGTCATAAAGGCAGTAATGGCTGATTATTTAAGGGACATACAACGAATAACTGGCTCCGTAATTGGTTTCTTGATTAAAATCTATGTACCTAATTACACAGACGTTATACAATCCAAACACGAGTCAATAGAGGTTTTCTGAAAGCACAATTTTAATTAATTATGCCAATTACCACGTTTAAGAGAAAGGAGAGAAAGAACATGTGGATGCACAAAGATTTGAGAGGGAATGCACCTTCATACCTACCTACTGCTTCAAATTAATTTTAGTCCCTCTTCAAAAGGTGGTTTCGTTCCAATATTTTGTATGCTTGCGTTAATTATATAATTACATGTGAAGACGATACACCTACAATAAAATTACTATAGGTAAAAAATTGAAGCAATAACAGATAAGATGAGAGATACAAGGTGCAGCTCACATATTTACAAACATTCTCATTCATTCATTGATTTTCTAAAAAAAAAGTAATACAAGTCAGTGTGTGAGAAATTAGCAACCAGTTTGATTTTATCTAGATTTTTCTACAGAGCAGTACCAGCATGTTTCCAAGGAAGCCGATAAAAATCTAGCGTTAACAGTTAAATTACTACTATTATCTTGCATTTTGCATCCCAACACCTCATAGTTTGATCATCCCACCAAAACTATGAATGTTGGTGTAATAAAATTATTGCATTCCTCTCTCCAACACATTAAAACCGCGTGCCACTTTCTACCCGCTGACGAAACTATTTCGAGAGAAGAGAACAAAATTTCCAGCAATGTTTCGCAAAAGCCTGACTGTAGCAGTAATGTCATTATGTGTAATGAAGGCAGGTAACCCATCTAAATGATTGAGCTTGCATATCCTGCTGCAATGGATAAATAGACGAACGAAGAACGTTTGATTAATGAATTTGCGGTTGCATGCATACTTCTAAGAGAGCTGGTAAATGAATATTAACTAGGTTAGTCTGTAAAAGGCTTTTCGCCACAGCTGAAATGTTCAATGGGTGGAAATATGAGCTAAGTCTAACACTATTTACCTACGACTTAGCTGGTGTTCATATAGTAAGTCTTTCTCTAAAATTTAAATCGATATTAGTAAAAGAAGATGAAACTTTGAAACTAAAAACCAAATTAAATTAAGAATAGGAACAGGTGATGTAGAAAATGCTCAATAAAAAGCTCACGTTCTACAGCAAATGTTAGGTATATTCCGAATTTCCGACCAATAGATCATATAAATAAGTGAAGTGCGATGTCAATATGTTCGACGATGCACTAACGGCTTGTCAATGGTGTAACACTCATTTGTAAGCAAACGATAGTTTATAGAAGTGCAACATGTACACGAACTCAATACATTTATGACCTTTGACCAAACAAGACAGAGATATGAAGAAACAATCAGGATATCAATCTTTTCTGAAAATGCATTGTCTTAGAAAGCCATTGACCTAGATTTTTCTCCTAAAATTTGAATTTGTATTAGACTTGACATTTACACCACCCACTCCATTATATCATATCAGAAATCCAAGGTTGATCATAAAGCAGGGAGATCGTGAGGTGACTTGTGACAGTATGGCGCAACGTGTGATGCAACGCCGGTGTCAAGGCTGCGCGAGCGCCGGCCACGGACTGACCGGTTACCTACGTGAACATTGGATTTCGAAAATACGTCACCTTTGCAATGTTGTGGCGATGACTCGCTTTTGAGTTGAAAAGTGCATTGATTCTGTTTTACTACGCTGTTGTCCAATTGTTTAAGGTTTTTTAAAGCCTGTGTTTACGTTCGTATGAGTAATTTAACTTTCGCGCAATCAACAGTCGGTGATATCAATGAAGTCATTGCAAGCAATGGCAACAATCATTTTTCAAATCCAAATGAAACGACTGTTGTCGAATCAATGATTAAATCTAAATTATTTATTTATTATATAACATTAAACCAATCATGCAAATTTTGTTCATTTGTCTTTAGGTAAATTTATTTATTTGTTGGTTAAGAATAAACAAGTAAATACATTGAATTGATTGGAATATAAAAATTTGCATGATTTGTTTTAAATTATAAATCGAATTCAAAATGAGATATTGCGTTATTTTTTGCAAATTCATGGCCAAAGCGAGGTAGTTTTTAAATATCAACACCAATTAAAAAGTAATTATTTTTGACTTTTATATTATTTTTATCTCTAAGTATTTGTTTTCTTACAGTTCTAAATTTGTACTGATATCCTCTATTTTGGTCTTTCTACCCGCATTATACCTAGTAACTTTCTATTTTGTTTCTAAGGTGACCCCTGATCAATTTCTGCGTAAGTTTACTTGCTATCTTCCAATCCTATCAGATGCGACTCCATTTTCAGTACCTACTTACATATCAACAACGCATTTTAATGTGACACAGTCTCGTTATCATTATTATTTGACTGTCCATCGTTGTTTATGCAGTTACTAGCTTCACCTCCAAAACAATCATTAAGTACTCAATGAATCCTCCTAATTCCCTGAACCTTCCGTCCTCAAATCCCATGATTCAGTTCACTAATCAAGCTCCATTGCCCAATCTGCGTCCATTCTCCCCACGTATGGCGCACCCATTAAAATGTTATATGTATCACATAAGGTGAACCAAGGCTGTACCTGCCTATCTTCACCGGGAATATATCGATATATTATGCGAGTCAGGCGTTTGTTGGACTGTCGCAGCAATCTTTCATTGTCAGTCTATTTCTCAAGGATAATACGTTCGAAGCACGGATTATTTGCCATTGTATTATTTTTAGATCTTCTGTGACTGATTTGTTTGTAGTGTTTACTATTTTCCTGGTGATGTATCCTCCATGATAGCTTTGCTTCTATAGCAACTAAATGGTGTCTTCTACTCGGAGTCTTAAGAGCAAGAGATTTTGCGCTGCAGAGATTTTTACTGGAATCGCTTTAATGATTACAAATCTACTAACAACTATTATGATGACAAAGTTTTTAGCATAATAAATATCTTTCTTTATTGGTATTACTTAAATGTATGGTATATATATCCATCATTCAAAATATACCTACTTAAGAAGTAATTTATATGAATAATAGTAGATTAATAGTGATGTAATTTTAAACACCATATTATACTCTTCTGTAAATAAACTTTTCTTAATAAAATAAAGAAATAAATTACATATTCTATATTTAACTTTTTTCCTCGTATTCTAGATTAAGTAAGTAAACAAAAGAGTAATTAATAGTGATTAAACTTTTCCATAACTGAAGTAATATATCAACATTATTATTCGCTATTTTAAATCAATTATTTATCAGTGCCGTATCTTTTAGGCCATTGACCTCTAACTAATCACGCATAATCATTGTGCTCAATTCTGGCACATTAGGTTTATTGAGAATTTGCTGTGAATAAAACTGCTGTATAGGTCATGCAATCCACGAAGACGCGCCCCACTCTTTTTCCTAATGCTTACAAAACAAGTGTGCAACATTCTGCTAGTGTTTTAGTTTTGTTGATACACATATAATTTTAGTAGGTGATTAATTAGTGTGTATCGTAAAAACTAAAACATTATTGGAATTAACTAGCGATAACCACTAACGATTCGGAAGAAGAGTGGGGCGCGTCTTCGTGGATTGCACTACCTATACCTATCTATTTTTCTGGACTTTGTTGAAGGCAAAGAAATAGATTACCCTCATTAAATGACGTCATGAGCATACAACGTGCTTGACTATGGTCTTACCTTTAAGATAACCCTTAGTTACAATATACCTACACTGCATGTTAAATATGCACCATGCATTTGGAAAGAAATGAGTATCTTTAAATAAAAAAGCGTTTTATTTCTTGCCTTTACACGATTTTTCTTATTTCTGGTTTCTAGGTTCTAATGGGTTAAGATTATTTGAATTAAATTTTTAGTTTTGATTGTATGAGTGAAGGTGTAGTGCTATTTGGCACCAGTTTGGATGATTTTCCTGATCTCGTCTTCCCAACGTGTCAGTGGCCTTTCTCTGATTATATATTATAAAATAAAATATCTATCTATAACTTTTCGTAAAAAAAATATGACACTCAAAAGCTCCCAGTCTTTCCCCAGCGCTGGCCATTTTCAAAAGTACCTACATAAAATAGTTCCAGATACATTGCAATCAATTTAGCTTTAATTATCAAATTCCTAAAACATAAAGATAACTAGTATCTAATTAATTAATGTAAATGTTAATTAGGCATCTATGGTTATTTGTTTATACGCAGTACGCAGTCGATACGACCTGAAAATATGATAATAATAAAAACGTAGGTAGATAATATTTGATATGAGCAGTTATTTTGACCTTATACGTACGCACATGTAATTAATATTATTTTCCGCAGTTCTGATAAATAGTTTTTGGGTACCTAATTTTATTAAGATGTTGAAAATGACTTTTAGTAAAAAATAACTTCAACAAAATAGGTAAACGAAAAACCACTACTTTATAATAGTGAAATAATCTCTGCGTGAGTTATGAATTTATGATTTAGATTCACTTTCATTTGTTTAACAATAATTTATCCTAGTACTTATTCTTAATTCTGCGTACAAATACACGGTCAGATGATAAAAGGGTATTTAACTCTGCAAATTACACGTCATAATATTGCAGCAACCACACATTATCTATAAAAATAGCTCATACCCTTGTGCCATTCGTTTAAAAACCTGTTGAACCTGTTGTAAACTGTTATTGACCAAAATAGTTCCAGGACATACAATGCATTCACAAATTGAATTTCAAGTTCGGAATGGGAACAGCCATTAAAAAAACCGTTCTCCCATACATTCCAACTGAAAATGTAAGTTTTTACGCACAATATTGAGAGATTTACCATGTTGTTTTAAGACCACATACTTCTTATACTTACGTTTTCTTGTAATATATACCTAGGTTTAGAACTATTTTCTGTATTTTTTTCGAAATTTTAGGCTCAGTTGTTTCGGAGATAAGAAAGGGGGGGATGGTCAATTTCGTTTATTTTCTTAAATAATTTTAATAAAATTTATTTACTTTAAAATTATGAAAAAAAAAATATTTAAAATCTTTATAGTAAGCCCTTTCATTTGATATGTCACACGGTACAGATTGCGGAACTTTAAAAAAATATATTATATATTTGCCTCCCACATATGACCCCATAGTCAAAAATCATTTATTTGTCTGTATTTGGGTCACAGAGGTTATATGTGTACCAAATCTCAACTTAATCGGCCCATTAGATTCGGAGCGAATTGGCTGTGAAAAACAGACACACGAGTAATCCTATAAGGGTTCCGTTTTTTCCTTTTGAGGTACGGAACCCTAAAAAAGACTTCCATCTCATTTGTAAATAGCTATTGGCATAATTTGCAACTACTATGTATTCTGAAAGGGTCTTACAGAAAGCTTCGTTAGGAATGTTAACAAAGGGTTATATGGAGGTGAAGCTGTTTGTAATAAGTATGGATATATTTATACTATATGCAAGAAGATTAAGATCAAGACGCCGGATGATTGTGAACGTAGTGGTACCTATGCAACAATGAAGGCATTCAGCAGAATCGGTGTTACTTACGAAGTAACTATTTAGTAATCTGTGGTGTTACCCTATGTAAAATTTCTGCAATTTTATAGCAATTCATGTAGTGTACATAATACAGAGTATTCTATCATATAAGTAACTATCTTTTCTTTGTGGAAAAATATTCATGTTTAATTTTTGCAAGCATGGTTTTATATTTTTGCACTGACTGAAGTGTTATTCTATTCGGAATTTTCTCAGTAGAAGCAGGTGCCAGTTGATGGCAATAAGTTTGTCCCCTTTTATATGTAAATGTATATGTAAAGCATAATGTTCAAAGTTGGGAAAAATCCACAGTTTTGGGTAGCTTCATGTGCTGGCGTCTGTACATAAATTATACTTTTATGTGAGCCAAAGCTGCTTTAATACAATCAAATTCTGACATTGAAGAATTATTCATATATTGATCAATTAAACTTTAATCTAAAGAGGAGATAGCTTACAATGCTTATATTTACAATCAAACGCAGATGTTTGCCTTAAAACAAACACCGTGTTACTTGCTTACAAAACCCTTTCTAAAGCGGCTTTATATGTTAGTTAAGAATTATGGTTGATTCCGTGTCTGAATGAATTGCGCGAAATATAGAGGCCAATGTCATAAACCTTGACTAAAAATTATGCCTAACGAGCTAAATACCAATTAGACTTAAAACCGATTACATTCGGTGTTAAGTGTAATGGGTATTTAGCTCAAATCAAAACTCTGATTAACAAACTTACTCAGATTAAGCGAAGTGTAAGATAAGAATACAGTTACCCAAGAGGCCTTGGGCAACCAAGGTAGTGAAACAAGAACCGTAGCCAGGCCGTGACGCTGACTACCATTAGATAACTAGGAAGACGGTGACTTACAAAGAAATGTCACGCGAGATCACGTTATATCACTGTGAAATATTCAGGCTTGTTCATTTTAGAGGCTCGGTCTTTTGATATATTGATATAGTTTTACGGAAACAATTATCTGGTTAGCTTGTGGACAATCGGTTTAAATAATTATTGGTTGATTTTGCTACAGTATCCTAAGCAATATTATAAATGCGAAAGTAAGTTTGTTTGTTACCTTTTCACGCATAAACCACTGAACAGATTATCCTGAAATTTTGCATATACGTTGTCAGGTGTACAGAAACGGACATAGGACATACCTTTCATCCCGAAATAAAGTTCTGTTCCCGAGGAAAACAACAATAACGTTATTATGATAAAAGATGGCGCCACGTGTTTTTCGAATGATGATTGAATTATATCTGGATTGCAGACAATGACGCGGGCAACAGCTAGTTTTTTTTTTATAAATTCAAATCATTTATCTCAAATAGGCACATAAAATGCACTTTTGAACGTCAAAATTTACAATAAAATAGAATTGATTCTGATAATGTAAGTGCTTCAAATTCTTATAGTGACCTAATAAAGACTGCAGTTTTCGTAAGCAGTTACAAGTTACATGGCTTTGGGAGAATTTAATCAATGTTTCAGATAACCATTACTCTATCGCTTAAACCAACGAACATGCACCTGGATCACATGTGCGTCGATGGCTAGTCTCCGCTGCCATGAGTTTGGCCGCCATGCCATTATAACTAATTTAATACAAAAAGTCTGGGATGAATGTTCACATTCATCTTTGCCCGTAGAGTTCACTTTCATTCCCGTTGAATTCACTTTCACTTGGAAAAGCCTTTAACCAAATTTCTCACAACCGTAGGTACGTATACCTCAAGTCAAACACCGGTTTTTCTGCAAACATGAAATTATCAAAACCAACGGGCATATTTACGTGTTTGCTAATTGTCCATCTTTGTCGGTTTCGACAGCAGACACCAACGAGCGGGGGCCTTGACACAGATGTCAAAAATCACATTTGTGAACGATCGTCATTAGTTGAATGACTTTTTGACTGCATAATTCGATATTTACAATAATGTTGAACAATTTTATAAAATTGCGGTCGTGAGTGGGTGTAATTGCCGGTCCTTGGTGCTAATTCACGTGGGAGTCGTAATAGAACTAGATAAATAATGATGATGACTCAAAATGTCGTACTTAAAGCATAAATACGATAATGCTTTTGCCGCAAAATGTAGGAGGTAAAGAGTAGAGAAGAATCGTCCGTTATCGTATAATAGGATTGCGGGCTCTAAATATCACATAATTTGAACAAACACATTGTGGACAACAATAAAAATAAGTACTAGCGCGCCCCACGGTTTCACGCGAATAAGTTTCGATCACGTGGAAATATTAAGATGAAAAGTCGTAACCCAGAGGGGCAATTCTCGTAAGAACGTTCACCGTCTGATCTCAGTCTCAATCTGTCAAAAAATGCTTCTAATTTCCCTATATTTTGACAAGTATTTGACATTTGTTTGTCGCCGAGATGAGACTGCGACTAGATTTTGAACGTTTTAAATTACGAGCATTGGCCTGCTGGTCTCTCCATGTGTCAAATTTCATCTAAATCTGTTCAGCGGTTTTAGCGTGAAAGCGTAACAAATAAACCTATAAAAAATCAAATCTTTTCTCAATATAATATTAGTTTAGATTGAGTACCTACACACTAAAAAAAATAAGAAAACAGTGAAATAATGTTGACCTTAAGAAGAAAGTCCATAAGAATGTATTGAAATCAAATGTCAGTTATTTGAAGAGTATTTTCTAGCAAATACAGTCTTAAATTATACTGCTTGCAATGAAAAAAAAAAAAAATTATGTCTATACTTAATTGTAATGGCCTATGGCCTTTACCCTGGCGTCAATTATTCGATACAAAACGCATTATCTGTATTTTTATTAAAGTTTTAAACATTGAACATAACTCGTCCACCATTTTTGTATACCGTAAGACGTGGTCCTGTCATAATAATTCATACAATGTTCCGATAGAAAATGTTTTTTTCAATTTTCCCGAATATTCCAATTCCCGGCAACTTTAATTTTTTTCTTTACGTAAGAACATGATTCGGGCTATTACGAACATTTTAAAACAAAAAAATAGTCAAATCGGTCCAGGCATTCTCAAGTGATGCGCTTACCAACGAACAGCATTTCATAATATAAGAAGAATATAATTATAAACAATTTTCGATCCCATTCAATTCAGTTCGTCAATGAAACAAAACTATAGAAAAAACTGGCAGCGTTTCTTTGTCATAAAATTCATTGACTATTTCCTTTTATTCCATTTCTTGACTTTAAAGAGTAACTATGTTCTGTTATTGGGATTGGTTTCCGCACTTTGTCCTTCAAGTGGATCGTTGTACGTGGACCATTCGGCCGTTCTCATTCCAACCAGCCTTCCTACCTTTAGAAGCAGACTATTCTGTTATAAAGTAGTAGTAGTAATCTGTTCTAGACTAACTATTGGACATAAGTCTTTAAAGCTATTTACACGATGCAAGTTTCTTGCCTGTGATATACAATAAACTCTGTGGGCAGTCGATACGTCTCCGTCAGGGGGCGTGGCAGACGGGTTACATGGCATGACCATTTAAGCCCCGCTCGTCCATACGGGCACATTGATTGGGGGGCCATATAGGCCCGTTCTGAGGAAAGCGCGGCGGTAGTGCAACTTGCCTATGTATATGGATGCACTGGCAATAAAGTTGAAGCAACAAAATATTTACTAACTTGACTTTATTGTTGCTTCAACTTATGGCATGCCACAGGCAATTAAATTACAACATGTAGGTAAATTAAGCTTACGAATTCAACTTAATCCAAAATATGATCTAGAAGCCCACCGGAATAAATCGAATATCTAGGCAACTTAGATACCGTTGTTTATATTCATTCATTGTTTTTGATTAAATTATTTTAATGACTATTTAATTTTCTCAATGTTATTTGTTGCATTCATTCAGCGTCGTTGCATTTCTTACTGAATTCGTTACTAAGTTTCGAAACAAAATGTTTTTTTTTTGTTTACATGATTGTAAACAAGCTGGAATTTTCTGTAGAAGCGTTGCACTTTAAACGATTGTTTTAGTGACAAAAGTTTATTTTCTCCGTAATAATTAAACTTCTCAGTTAGTCGTACAGCGATGTATACTCAAAAATACGTACCATATCTTTGATGAGGGAATTAAATCAATCATACATATTGTATTTTGTATAAATGCACCGAGTTTTAAATTGCAGATCGTAAAATTACAGAAACATTTAAACATTATCATACAACAGGCTTTAGAAATAATACAATAAAATATGTCCAAATTACGCTCGTGACGATAATGTTATACTAGGTATTATATTTAATGCCAGTGCAGTTTCTAAAGGTCAATATTTTTCGAAAAGTTACTTGCAACATATTTGTTTCAACACACTTGGGCACGCAGACCAAATCTGATCCACACCATTTCATAATACAATATTTCACTATAGCCCATGGCTGTATAGTCTTGTATTCGTAGCCTTAACAAAAAAGTAAAAATACGTTAAGGTTGACTTGTGTTTTATTTATTGAATGTTGGTATCATGTCAATTCTATTTAGTTTTATAATGTTATATTTTATTTGCAACACTTCCAATTCTTTGATAATTATTTATGTTGATTACTTATGTTTGTTTGTTTAAAAGTTGAACATCGTTAATTTAAAAATTAATGATGATTCTTATTCTTATGATTCTTTTTCTTATTATAATGAGCGTATAATGTTCCCGCTGCTGTAACACAGGCCTCCTCTCTGTGAGAGGGAGCGGCCAGAATCCACCACGTGAACCCAGTGCGGGTTGATGAATTGAAATTGAAATTGAAATTGAAATTGAAATTGAAATTGAAATTGTTTATTGAAATAATTGATTTACATAAATATTTACAAATTAGGGCCTTAAACTAGAGGTAGGTAACAAATAATTGGATTCTACCTGAACTAGGAATTAACCTGTATCTCAGGTATCTCACTCAAGTGCTTATACGTAAGTATTATCTAAAATGTCTACAAATAGTAAATACCTAATTTATCTACTTTAATTATGGCTATATATTTAACTTATATTATCTGATTGTTATTATTTTGGTCCTTCGAATGAAAACTATAAGGACCACCATTATTATTATAAATACTTTTCAGAATTGAATTCTTTGTGCTATTGTAATCTCCATGAAATTTAGTAGCATCTTATAATGACCAGCTATCTAAAAAAGTTTCTTAACTGCATGCAAAAAGTGTTGGATTATCGCTTATTACGTTTACTACACCGTAACCTATAGTTAAATAAAAAATTTCGACACCAAAGTCGCCATTCAAACTTTTCCTTGCATCTAACTTTACAATGGACAATAGGTACACCTACAATATTGATAGATGTTAGGCCACAATCAAATACAAGAGAGCATTAAATCTCTGATTACCACACCAGCAATTATTACGCACCTACTGTAATTGAGCAGTAGGTACCTAATGTGTTAATAAAATCTCGGACAACACTGCGGCACAAACTAGGCTAATTTTGACATTTGTGTTATGTCACGCAGAGGCTTGTCAAAATCTGTTGACAAGCCTACACTAATGCTAATGGGTGTTAAAAGGTATTTTTATTTAGTTTGTACAATGGTTTGTACTGTTGGAACAAATTTTTTACCTGCCTACCATGCGAAAAGTCATTTTCAACTAAATATTATATTTAGAAAAATATCTCTCAATTTAGGTCATGTATTATATCATAATAAACTAGGAATCGAATTTTATTATTTATATATTTTCGAAGATTATACCTAGCAATATTTGAAGTTTTCAGAAAAGAAAAAATGTTGGTTAAGTTGAATTTTATTAATTTCCACAAAGAGATGAAAACAATTTATTTGCCTTGAAATAAATAGGTAATATAAATTATGATTTGAACACTCGTTCTTCAGTAAATTATATATTTAATGCTAGCTATGAATGAAAATAAAATATACGAAAACTTACGTATATTTGCTGCATTTGCGTTTTCCGCAGCTTCCCCGTTGTGGCATATAACAGTCAAACATAACATCAACAGCGACAAAATACAACGGTCGACCATTTTCATTTTTGTTAAAAATTAATTGGAATTTTAATAACTAACAAAATGATTTTGAATAATAAATAATTTAAAACTTTTTTAATGTTTCAGACAATCCATTTTTCACTGAACGTTCGATTTTCGAAAAGCACTTTATTTTTATTTGGATTCGTATTTTTTTTTTAAATATTGAAATATTTTTTGACGTTCGAATTTTTAAATTAGCCCGCGTCCGTTGTTCGGCGATTTTAGTTAGCAATAGGCTCGCGCTTGGATGGTAGGCGGACGGGCGCACGACTCATTTTGTTTGAGGTGAAAGCAAGGAGCTATGTGTTTTATTCGCTCAAGATTTTCGACATCCCTGAGTGGGCTCCCCACCGCCTGCGAACTATTTACTAGCTCCGTCCGCCAGGACGAAAAAATTATAGGATTTGTGAGGTGCTCTATGGTGTGCGAGCAAGCTGATGAGTAATTACGGTTATGTCATGTGAGCAACTGCTTGAACAAAGAGGACACGTCTTGGCTAATAGTGCTCGCTTCCTACAGTTGTTCATGCCCTAAATGTGCAGACAAACAGACGAACATCGACAATTTGCTTGCTATTTTAATGACCGATTGTTTCGATGTCATTCGAGGAATTAAAGAACACATACTTGCGATTATTACATCCCTAATTTTAAGTATGTGCAGAACTTAAGGAAAATTGTAGTCAAATTTTTTGTGACGAATTTTCGTAGGTAATAATACTACTGTAGAGGTTCTGGAGTGTTGGTATAAATAGCGTCTATGTTTGTTGAAAACTTATAGGTTCTACTTATCTCTTTATATATTTGGATGAACCTTGAACTTTGAAATGTTTTATCAAGGCTCATGGGTGTTAATTTCATGGTTTTGTTTATAGTATCTGAAGTGGTGATCGAACCAATATAGTGAAGCCCTTGCTTTTTTTTTCACAGGACCTGTTCATCTATCATTTTCGGTAATTCTTACACGTTGATGGTAACATTACCTAGTACTTGTTAAGTTATCATTATTTCCAAGTTGCTATTTTTGTTTTGGAACTCTTTGTGATTACGTTTTAATAGGAGTTTTTGACTAGATTCACTATGATGGGCAATCATCTCATCAAGTCATCAAGGATTTACCTCTGTTAATTTAACAATACAAGGGGCCTAAACAACTTGTTGAAAATTAAATTAACTACCCAAATACTTTGTACTCAGCGGACTTCTTCTTCTGGACCCTTCTTTTTTTATTGATATTTTGTTGGGAAAATTTAATATCAATCTCGGTAAAATTTTAGTTAATTATCATGAAAATCGTTAAAAACGAGGCGCAGGCACGTCACGAGGGTCACAATCACGACCTTTCCCGTTTTGCGTGTCGGAACAAGCGACGCACTATGTATTGTATTTTATCTCGGAATCAAATAAGACGCATTACAATGTTGCCTGATTCGATTCGTGGAGCCATAAGTTACACAAAAAGCCGATGAAATAATTTTAGTAAACATTAACTACTAACTAACCTTAAAACTACAGCCTTGTGGGCTACCCGCCAACTAATTTTGTGATTTTTGAGCTGGTACACTGTTACCGCTACACCGTTTTTTGGGTCTGCTACGAGTGTTTTGGTCCTGCTACGCCGTCTTGTAGACCTGCTACGCCTTCTGTTGGTCCTGCTACGCTGCGTTTTGAGCCTGCTACGCCGTCTTTTGGGCCTTCTACGTTTTCTGTTGGTCCTGTTACGCTGTGTTTTGGGCCTGCTACGCTGACTTTTGAGCCTGATACACTGTCTTTTGATAGATATTGAGTAGAAAATACTATACAATTTTCCTACAGATCTGAAAAATGTTTTATATAGACAGGTTTGCCACAAGTTGTATCTTATTATATTGGCGCCATATTATGTTGAACTCACCCTTATGAATTCGTCGATTAATGAGACGTATTCAAATTACCACACAATAAAAAAAAACAGTGACATATGTTTTACGTTACACGTGATTCTGATATGATCGCCATAACATTGTTTACAGTCACATGTCAACTACTGTCTTCATTACTAAACGGATCTCTTTAAAAACTTAGGCATTATTTTTACTTCATAGAAATTATTAGAACTACTTGTCCTTGGATTAGAAACACTGTGGGACACATGGAAAATTCTAGATTGATTTCGAGCTAACTTTGCTCACTGCAGATCCAAAAGGGCGTTGCAATACATAGCCAGCCTAGTTGCCTAGTTGGGCGCTAAGACATCACACGAAATCTGTAAGAGAAATTACATGCCGAATATGTAATGCCTCACTGCGATACCTCGCGATCGCGGTTTGGTCGCTACCTCGACGTCACCTTTATGAATGCATGTTAATAGACATGCACGCACATGCCATCCCAGGCATCGAGGTAAACCCACAAGCAGCCCGCGATGTATCGCAGTGAGATATCCTTTGGTTTGTGCGTGCGTGTCTATTGGCATGCATTTGTTTTACATGGAGGTGACATCGAGGTAGTGAGCTAAACCTGGATCGTTAGGTATCGCAGTGAGGCATCTTCGGCATGTACTTACTACTTACTCACCCTAAGGGTTTATCTTTGAGTTCAGTGTATAAGTTACAGTTACTCGGCTCTTTCGGGTGTTCAGAGGGGCAATTCTCGTAATTTTAGGAACGTTCACAGTCTTATCTCAGTGTCAATCTGTCAAAAATACTTTTAATTTCCCTACATTTTGACAAGTTTTTGACATTGTTTTGTCGCCAAGATGAAACTGCGACTAGATTTTTAACGTTATAGAATACGAGAATTGGCCTTCAGTTACTTTAAAACAATTTCAGTCACAAGACTTTTGGTTGCTGTTATTGTAAAACGCTGTTACATGACAAAAAGTTGAGGATGGATGGATTTGACTAGTACGTCTCATCCATCATTCTCCTATTATATTTCGGGTCGATGCAGTAGGACTTTTACTTCCCAAGATAGTTTCCCTGCATCTACGCCGTAACATATTTTATATTTGCATAACGTATGCATCAGCTGATTTTTTCACGATTTCAGGATTGGTTCATAATGATGAGTACAATGAACCCTTTTAAGGATTAAAACGATCAAAATGTACCAGTGTATAAACCATCATCTCAGTGTTCCTTTGTGGATATATCTTCTTCCAGAATCCCTTCATATTGTATTCATTTATTTAAACTTAGGCGGAATAATAAGGGCTTAAGATACATAGAATACTCTTCATTATGTACACACGGCTACACATCAAGCTATATATTTCCAGTTTTATCTGACCTCGCACTGTTTTTCGTACAGTCAGAAGTCAGCTTATACTGGTTATGTATAGCTTGATGTGTAGCCGTGCGTACACCATATTAATTACAGGAAACGAGACGAACACGTCGATTCTCAGCCGACTAGCAGAAAATGTCTTAAAACCCAAAGGTTGACTAATCTTTGGGTTAAAAAGACAACAGGGGATTATCCGAAAGGGTTACCGCTGCCCCGGAACATAAAGGGCTAAGAAAGGAACATGGGTGGATTTTAGTCAGTAAGAGTCTGACACTCCGCCTGCTCCACCCTGAGCGGGAGGGGGCCATTTGATGATTTCCCATCCACAAAAAAAAAAGATGTTCAATTAATAGTTTTTTCAATTAATAGTAGGAAGTAGTAAAACAAACTTTCGCATTTATAATATTAGTAGTTCCTACTAATATTGTAATATTAGTAGTTCCTACTAATATTATAAATGCGAAAGTTTGTGAGGATGGATGGATGGATGTTTGTTACTCTTTCACGCAAAAACTACTGAACGGATTTTGATGAAACTTTACAGTAATATAGTTTATACATCACAATAACACATAGGATACGTTTTATCCCGATATTCCCACGGGATCAAAACTTACGCGGGTGAAACCGCGGGGCGCAGCTAGTTCTTTCATAAGACTTTTCTTTTCACGACACGACATGGGAATATGTCACGTCCACGACATCCAGCAACGCCAAAATGTTGCTATACTTATACGTCTTAATTTTACTCACATAATAAAAATCAAACCGATTGTTTACAAGAAGTCTAATTAACAGTAAAAATATTAATGACAATGATGTTATCTGTCGCTGATATTTTAGTCTCGTTTATCGTCATTGCGGTCATTACTTCTTCACTTATTACTCTTAAACGTCAACTGACCTTGTGTATGGAGAATCTTCTAGAATTTGATTTACATTGATGACTAACTTCAGGGGGGCTAAAAAGAGGGCAAAAACAGCAAGCAATGTATATCTGTTTGTGCATTAATGATTAAAGTTCACTGGGCTTTGATAGTACTTAATTATAACGTAGTAATAATTTACTTGTTATCCAGAAAACGATACGTCTTGACTTAGTGCCGGTCCCGCCTTCGAAATAAAAGCTCATTTAATGTATGACTTAAATATAGTGGCTGTGATTTAATATTAATTAAATTTTAAATTGAGAACAAAAAAATTAAGAACTTTTTTTATCAAAAGGAAAAATTATGGCGTGGCAGCAAAAAAGTTTCAAATTTTTATAAAAGTGTATATTTTAGTGTTTATTTTAGAAACTTCAAGATATTTCTATTGATAGAACAAGACTGAAAATAATTTAGTTACAATGGGTTTCGACTTTACCCGGAGACAGTGGCTGACGATAGTTGTCATATCGATAGCTGACTTCTGCAACGCTATTTGCGTTGCTCTACAAGCACCATTTTATCCTCAAGAGGTGGGTAAAATTACCTTATAAAAGTTTCATAAAGAAAATCCTGTTTTTTTTATTTAAAGTAATCATAAGTTACATATGTAAATAAGTGAGTCCGCTACCAAAAAAAAATAAAAGAAGATCGATTTAATGGAGTAAACCTATATCACCTCTTTAGGGTCATATTTAGTCTTTGTCATCAATAAAGTACTAAGATGTCATTGATGACAGTTATCAAATTGGTCAGCATTCTCATTCCAGCCAGAATTCACCTTCTTCAGTTAAATATTACTGTACGGTTCTCATACCGATTGGTAAGGTTCTCTATTGTGTTCCTTAGGTAACTTTTTTATCCATAATCTTAAGTGCCATCATTTTTTTTTTTGTCTTAACCATCTTTTGTCCGAATGATAACTTGCCCGAACTTAATGTCACATAATATCACATGCCATAAAAATTGAAATCTCCAAATGCAATATGCCCTAAATTTGTTTGTCATAAATATTACAATCATTTATATACAAAAGACTTAAAACCGTTTTCAATAAAAGTCATAAGTCCTACATTCAAATTATTGAACGTTTATTTATCCTAATAACGTTTTTAAAACAAATTACAAGCAAGCATGCAAGCGAGCATGCAGCATGCAAGCAAGCATGCAGCGAGCATGCAGCATGCAAGTTAGTATGCGACATGCAGCAGGCATGGTTTCTGTCACGGCTCCGGTGGCTGCGCTGCAGGTTTCCGGCGGTGCTACGCGTGCTAATCGTCGCAGACGGCTTTCGCTCACCACCGCAACTTTGGTTTGCTGGCTGGCTTAGCCGGCCGGCAAGCCAAAGCTGCGGTGGTGAGCTGGTGAGCTGGGCTGGCCGGCTTAGCCAGCCAGCCTCAGCCGCGGCGGCTTGGTCGCGAGCTCCTCAGCTCGCGGGCCACCTCCCCCCTACGCGCATACACGATTCTAAATTTCACTCTAGGGGTAGGGCAGACAAGACTACATGGAGTCGGATTTACAGTAATTCGTTTCTGTTACTAAAACCTAATTTTTAGCAAATGTTTTAGGACTAACAATGTTATTATAAACTAGCTTTTGCCAGCGACTTCGTCCGCGTGGCATAATGACTTCCGGAAATTGAGGCACTAACTCTCATAGAGTTTAACCGATGTGCTCTTTCCTCTGCCGATTCTTGAGAACGCGTATTTCTCATTCAACGCCTTTTTCAAGACAATAGCGGGCGGACGCCGGCGTCCGCTTGGGGCTTGAATAACTAAAAATATATAACTACGTCTAATATATAAAATAATATATAATAAAACCTACTTCACTTAAAACTAAATACCTATAACTACTATAATTAATAATACCTATACCTATAATTAATAAAAGTACCTACGCTTTTACCTACTTAATATTAAAAAAAACTGAACATAAATTAACCAAAACTTACCTACTACTAACTAACTACTACTAACCTATTACTACTTCAACTAAAAAGAAATCTTGTTTTCCCAACATTTCCCTTCACTGCTCTGCTCCTATTGATCGTAGCGTGATGAAAAGTATACTATAACCTGCCCAGGAGTATGAAGAACAATTGTACCAAGTTTCGTTGAAATCCGTCGAGTGGTTTTTGTTTCTATAACGAACATACAGACAGACAGACAGACAAAAATTTTACTGATTGCATTTTTGGCGTCAGTATCGATCACTAATCACCCGCTGATAGTTATTTTGGAAATATATTTCATGTACAGAATTGACCTCTCTACAGATTTATTATAAGTATATAGATGAACATTCGGAATAATACACACTTATGACATATGACTTTATTGCATGCAAAATTAGGAGATTCAATTAATATAGTACTAGATATTATGACAGAATAGTTTTAGAAGTAAAGATAATTATGTAAAACAAAATTTCGAATTTTTGAACATTATGATTACCTCAAGTCTATAGTAAAAGTGTTATAGATAATGATTTTCGGACAATCAATTATAATAGCAGAAAGAGAGAGAGTAGGTACTGATTGGTAATCGTAAATTCCTACATTTATATTATAAATACACATACCTGTTTGTATAAGTTTTTAAAATTTTTTAAAGGCGTGTATCCACTACTCGACCTTGGCTATATCTACAGTGCGCTCAATTCACTCTCTAATATTTCGACAGCGACACGAGGGGTTCCTAAATAAAATTGTTGTTTGTTTTTGTTGTATTTGGTCTACATTTTTAAGTCACTTTTAATCTATACTGAATTATTGATATAAAAAAGTATTTGTGAGTTTATACCTATACGAGTATACGGAGTAATCTTCGGAACTACTGATCCGATTTCAGTAATTATATTACTGATAGAAATCTGCGCAATTGCCGAGGCTCAATGTATATGTTTTATGTTAAAAACATGCAGACGAAGTCGCGGGCAGAGGACATTATGTGAGAAGCACCCAGATTAGTGACTTTGAGGTTAGAACCCATTTAGAACCACACAGATTTGCACACTTAATATTTATAGGTATTGTGACAGTCAGACTAGATTTTGGTTAAATGTTTAGGTAGATACTTTATCAATAGTTTTCATTGGCAGACCATGCTTTTTTATGTGACAAATTTATGGCATAATTTTACCCTTCATATATACACAGCCAAAAAAGAAAAAATAAATAAATAAGAAAAAAAAATTGAAAAAAATAAGAAAACAAAATTAATTAATAATATTTCTTTGTAAATAAGAACACGTACAAGAAGAAAAACTAACCAATAACCATTGCCAACAACAAATTGTGACTTGTGGAGTAGCCACCTCTTAGTTTAATTAAAAGCTCAAGGAATGTTTAAAATATTAGATAAATAAACTGACCTGTGTTGTCCCATTGTAGGGAAAAAGCATTCCTTTTCTTTTTACACACAAAACGATCCTGAGCCAATATGGACCAATCCGTCTATAGGCGTCAATAATCAAGATAATATTTACATAATATAAGCTAAAACTTAAAATAATAATATTGTACAATGTGAAAAAAATATGAAAAAAGAAGCAACAGAATCCAAAGGGCATCAAAAAATTCGTCCCAATCGCTGTCAATAGGAATGGTGCCCAACAGTGCGTGACTCTTCACGTGACCAGAGGCACCTGGCCTATTTCTTGGCCAAGTAATTAGCATCTCCATACAACGTAGCAATGCTGCTAGCCTTTCGGGCACTATTCCTGTTGACAGCGATGCGGACGAATTTTTGATGCCCAGATTCTGTTGCTTCTTTTTTCATATACCTACATGAGTACATATTATTATTTCAATAATAATTTATTTTAATGCAAAAGGAAATAATGAAAGTACAGACGCCAGCACATCATGCTACCCGAAAATGTTTTCCAATCAACTTTGAACCTTAAGCTTTAGTGATAAAGTTGAAAATCTATTAAAGGAATGTGACAGATTGTAATAGCTTGATGTGCTGGCGTCTGTACATAATGAATCTAAATAGCTCATTGCACACAATAATTTAAGACTAATAGGTTTGTTCATAGCTATTATTAACCAATTTGAACTCGTACCGATGCCCTGTCTAGTCTTCATTCATATTCATTAAAGTAGATACGAGGCCTATGACTCTGTTTTGAAGAATTTATTGCAAGTACCAATATTGCTATTTTGATGTTATTGCAGTGTCGATAGAGTAGTCTAACTTTAAAATTTATTAAACTATCCTGTCAAAATCTCACCTTGAAAATTTAGGTGAATGAGCTATCATCCACCTGATGCTAGGGATCAGGTGGATGACAGCTCACTTCACCAAAGTCGTGCCAAAGTTTTCACGGTGAGAGATTTGCACAGAATAGACCGGCTGGGTTCGTGTTAGGGAACAATCTAATAAATCACGCTCAGCCAAAACATTTTTTTTTACAATAGACTTTTCAAAGAAAATAAAATAAAAATGTTTATTACAATTACATAATGCTTTAGACACATGAGTTGGAGAGCACCTTTTAAGCAAGGAGATGCTTGTTTTAGATGACTCCGCTCTTCCACTTAATATGATATCGGGTAGGTAAGCAATTGAAAAATCAACTTAAAACAAAACAAAAAATAAAGTAAAAAGAGAATACAAAAAGGAGCGCCTTGTGTGATGTATTATGCGAGTGAGTTTTTGAGTGTGTGTGAGTAATAGTGTGTGTTAGTTTGAGTTTTTATTAGTTGTTTTTTTTTATTTGTTTTTAGGTAGGTATCAGTTAAGATTTAGGTTTAGGTTAGCCCTGCGACAATGTCTTGGGATCGGAAGAAGCCAGGCACAGCTTCCTCCACTAACTATTTCGCTACCGCGGTCCTATTAACTATAGGACAGATTATGGAAGCGCTGATAACAAAGCCTCAATGTCGTCGTATGTTTTATTTTATTATAAAGATGCCATTTCACAGTGTGAAAGAGAACTTTGCTATTGGTTTATAACTCATAGAATGACTCCACTAAAAGCAACACGTAAACCGCCCTAAGAAGAATGCCAGAAGTAAATACTTCTGGCTTCTCCTTCTTTATACTCTAGTAAGCAGGATAGTAACCCATTTCTCATAGGGAAGATCGTCCAAATCACAGCAGCTCATACAGTTCCGTTAGTACCGTCTGTTTTCGTTCGTGCGATAACCTTCGAGCAAAAAGTCGGCTCTTATCAACACAATACAATCGCTAGGCGCTTGCGCATACGTCTAGCTAGTTATACGACGATCTTAAATGACTTCTGTCTATAACGACTTTTTCGAAGATATGAATTAAAAGTTTTGGATTTACCAAAATTAAGAAATAATTTTCGACTGGCTTATATTGAGGGGTCAAATTATTCCAGTGCATATTAGCACAGAGACACCCCTATTTTCAGTGCTTTTAACATTTATTACCAGTTACTCGTTGCTATGAAAAGTGCGATGTATTAACACAGGTTATAAACTATCTTTGTGCCTTTCATGCAAATCAGTTCTCCCGTTTTTTGCGAGAAAGCGTAACAAACAAACAAACTCACTTTCGCAATTATAATATTAGGTTAGGATTAGTAGGATTTTTGCTCTTCGACAATGAGCACACTAGCATAATCAGCCTGCTGGGACACCGTCCTCCTCTCTGTGAGAGGGAGTGGGCCATAATCCGCCACGCAGAAAAAACATAACAAAAATACATTAAACACTACACAACATACCTAAGTACTGGGCGGCCTTATCGTTTTCTGTGATCTCTTCCAGGCCACTTTGGAATAAACAATGATTGCGTACTTACTTATATTAAACTACTGATTAATATATATTGCATATTATTATTGTTATTATTTACCTAAGATCCTACCTAACAACTTATGAGCAAATAATCTGTAGGCTGGTATGGCTTCGTGCAAAATCCGCTATTCACAAGTAAAGTGCGGCAACCATAGTCTTCTGGCGTTAGCTGCAGAACAGCTTTTGCAAGCCGCCAATATGAGGTTGCTAGCTCAAGATTCTATAATGAGGTAAATAAAATACTGGCAATATACAATTTAAACAAACGTGAGGTAAAGCATAAGTTAAACAATTGTTTATTAACTTTGACATTAGATCAGACAGAATTACTTTTAATAGTCAGTAAGCAGGTTTAATAGGTATAATAATTGTCTAGTTACTAGACACTAACTACTTACATACACAAACTACTAGACTCTAGTATTGTTTGTATATGTAGGTAAGTGGTAAATATATATTTATTGATATAATTTTGTACAACTTGACAGTAGGTTTGTGTTTTTCTTTTATTGTTTTAAACAATAACTTTGTTTATGTTTTACCGTTGCATAAGTTCAAGGTTGTGTCTAAGTCAACAGCTCTCAAACTCCTATAACACAAGCTTGTCTTAATTTTGGAGTTAGAGAATTCCGTAATTCTAAGTGACAGCGTACAACCGCTAAACTAAGATCTTAATTGTTATTAGATTAAGAAATTGTTGTACCTACCTTGATGGAAATAAATACTTATTAGGTACTTATTATTATTCTCAAGAAGAAATAGACGCTTCAGTTTTACAGCAATAAGCCTGTATTTTGGTATCTCGTATCTCTTAGCAGGTCTGGGGCTCATGGCTAAATGATGATTGCAATGCCATTATGGTCCCTTGGCAAACAATCTACCATTGTGTTTGACTTATATTTTTTTAAGAATCATTGAGTTGGATGCGCTTCTATTCAATCCGCAATGGGTTCTCGTACCACTCTTTCTCATAGAGAGTAGACTTGTATCCTAACAGTGGGAACAATAAAGGCTGATTATGTTTTAAGCGTAGGATGACTACTGTTCTTTCTTTTTTTAACTCAGCCTTGTCCTAGACAAAAGTTGAACAGGTCGCAACATGAGTTGCTGAACAAATTTGACCTTTGACTGTTGAAATCAGCTGTTTTAATAAAACATTAATATTGCAATGTTCCATATTTTCTCTGACACGTGATATTATCATAACATCTGAGTATATAATTACTAATTCTTTATAGTAGGTACTTACTAATTCCATGAATTCAAATCAAATTTTCTGCAAATATCATCCAAAACTTTTTATATTTCAGGCAGAGAAAAAAGGCTGTACAGCCACAGAGTACGGGCTGGTCTTCGGCGTGTTTGAGCTGGTGGTGTTCCTTGTCAGTCCGATCTATGGGGCTCATCTCAACAGGCTAGGTCCAAAGCTTCTGTTCAATGGAGGCATACTCACCACAGGCACATGCGCCATATTCTTCGGGTGAGTTCGGCATAAATCATTGTAAAAATATTTTTTATTTTAAAATAAAATGTGTCCTTATTAATGTTATACTACAAGGAGTTTCTATAATATTGTTTAATCCAATTTAGTTAGATGTCATGCTTGATAGAAAATAGGACAGCCATTACTTTTCCGAAGAAAAAAAAGTAAAGAAAAAATCTTTAATGGCATCACACAGAATTTTTTACCGCAAACGGCCTGTCATTATTTTTATTTTGCAAAAAGTAACACTAAAAAGGTTACACGTCCCTACATAATTATTTGAATAATTATCGACTTGCGTAATTTTACAACATTCTTTCTTTACTACGAAGTGGATCATCCAATGGGATCATCTATGACATAAACAAAGAAAGCACAGCGATAAAATAATTTAATATTTTTTAAAAGATTCTTAAAATGTTTCAATTCTGTTCATTTCTTATCAACTGTCTGATACGCATGTAAGAAAACAGGACAGACAGCATTTCTGAAAAAAAAACTGTAAAGAAAATAACTTTACGGCATTTCATAATTTTTTGACCGAAAATGGCCAACACCATGTTACCACCACTAATAAAAAGTTTAGCACCTTATACAACCTATTTTATATTATTGTCACGCGAAGTTCATGTGATTTTTATCATTTTAATTTTGTTTCCATTGACAGAAAATAAGTTCACAATAAATAATATTTTGTTCGTTATAGGATGCTGGATAAAGTTGAAGGTCATGTGCCGTTCATAACCCTGAGCTTCATCATCCGCATCGTGGAGGCGATGGGCAACGCTGCCTTCCTCACTGCATCCTTCGCGATCATCGCCAAGGAGTTCCCTAACAACGTGGCTACTATGTTTGTAAGTTCTGCCTGGTAAAAGGTTTATATTATCCAAAACTATGTGTTATATGGATTTGTTCTAATTTTTCATGCCAATGGAGCCCAATCAGGGGTTGATTTAGGCTTTGAATCTGAACGATTTCAATCATTTCCACCACTGTTTCAAATGGTGTAATTACTAATTACTTTAAAAATTCCTTTCTATAGATAGATGAGTGCAAAATTATACTGATTTGTTTTTAGGCAGTACAGCCAACAGCAAAAGTAGAAGATGAAAATCAGAAATTCAATACTAATGAACGGAGTTCGCGTCAGAACTGTGTGGCATCGAACTGTCGTTATGTGATTGTAAATTATACCAAACATTTACTACTTCGACGCCACACAATTCTGACGCGAACTTCATTCATTAATTAGTATTGAATTTCTGATTTTCATCATCTACTTTTGCTGTTGACTGTACCTACCCCTTGTTTGAGGGTTATGAAGTTGAGATTGGAAACTATTGCAACGAATACAGGATGACTTGTAATTCGCCGTATTTCTTCCAGGACGTGATTGTAAGACTCCTTTGCAACAATTGCTATAAAGGGTCAGACTATCACATCCTAAAAGAAATACATCGAATTACAAGCCATCTATAAACGATGATAAAAGTTAAGTGACGTTTAAACGTCAAAAATGTATGGTTAAAAAGTCGCTAATTACTATTTACTCCCTCTCATGGAGGAGGCCTGTGTCCCTGCATTAGAAACATTATAGGCTGATTAGACTATGCATCTATCAGCTATGCTAATCACTACTTAACTTTAAGCAACGTTTATGAATAAAAGGGTAAGTGTAAGTGTAGGCACAAGACTTGTGCTAAATATTTTAGATGGAGACCCATCTAAAATGTTTAGCACAAGTCTTGTACAACATTGCATCAGATGAATGTAACTTGAACGTTACATTAGTTGAGATTAGCCACGCGGTTCGGTTCAACCGTGGGTCGTGTGATACTAAGTCTAAACATTGATCCCGAGTAAAGAAGAGAAGATAGCGTGTCATTGACCCTGAATTGCCTGTTCATAGTTTAAAGCATAGCCATTTTGTACCTATGGGAAGTCCAAAGTATCATACACACCAAGGTCTTTGCACCAGGATATGGAATCTTATCGTTTTATTTTTCCATGTCCAGCCAGGGAAGGATTCAGATTTTCTGATAGATTCGTTTGGTCGATTTTTTCGGGAAAGATTAATTTTTTTGTTTCTAATTTTTTTTTTTTTTTGATGATTTTTATTGCAATCTTTATACCCTTAAAAATATTCACCAGTAATAATGTGTTTGGTATTATTATTTATTTACGGGTTTGTACGGAAACCGTCCAGTGACTGCTCCGTTTATTCTTATAGCCTCTTTAGTAATGTGTTGAGGATTTTCTGTGAAGTAAACACTGAGCTAGCATCTATCCTACTCTTGCCAGAATCACTTGGTCTACCATAAAATTGATAAAATATCTACATAGCAACGTCAATCCTCACGTAATGCCATCGTATTTCTCGCAGGCTCCAAAGCTCCAAACTTACAACCAATTGGACGCACTCTAAAAATACAAAATTTACATTCGATTCACAGCGTTATTTTCGTACTTTGTCGGTGGCGTGTGTGTTGGATCATTTAGCTCCCTTTAAAATGGTTGAGCTGAATGGTGCTGATCTATGCGTCATGTTCGTGAACGGGCGCCGTCAGTTGGGGCTGGTCATCACTAAACTGCCTCGGCTTGTTTATATTATTTTATTTTTGCATTGTTGTTTTGGTACTATTTGCTGTACTCTGGACGCTTTTAACACGTACGTCTTTTTTAAAATCTTTCTCACATTTAATTATAAATTCAACATTAATGATGTAAGTAATTAATATTCTTGTAAAAATATAATTTAAAAGAGTGTGTCCTTGGAGTTTCTTGCCGAGTTTTTCCCATAGGTCTACGCTTTGGAATGGGCAACTAGCTTCATATTTTCTGACTAACCGACTTCTTGACAATTCAAAAAGTGCCTGCAAATGGTTTAATTTAAATAAATACTTTAAGTTTGAGTTTGTTTACAAAAAACCTCCTTTGAAACTTCCAGGCATCCCTAGAAACGTTCTTCGGTTTGGGTCTGATCGTGGGTCCGACGCTGGGAGGCGCTCTGTATGACTTCGGAGGATACTCCTTGCCTTTCGCTGTGCTCGGGTTTGCTCTGTTCTGTGCCGCTGTCATGAGCTGCCTGGTGCTGCCGAAGAACCATGATGATGAGGATCTTAAGCCTAGTGGACGTAAGTAGATCCTTAGACAGACTACGCAAGGGCTCATAAAATGCTGATGTAAAACAAGTCCTAATAAGTTTAGGGCTAAACGAACTTATAACATGGTTTTGTTCCTTTCAATCGTTTGAAGATTACAGACACAAAAACAGAAAGATGTTTTAAATATATTTAGCGTTACTTACATTTAGTCATTTGTGGTGCAAACGGGAATTAGAATTTATACTAATTACTTATTTGTATGTTTTTTACGCTTTCACGCTAAAACTGCTAAACGAATATGGATGGAATTTAGCACATGGGTAGACCGGACCTGGACTAAATCCCGATATCCCATGGGATCGAGAGTTATGTGGGTGAAAACGAGGGGTGCAGCTTGTAGTGAATAAAACAACGGAGCAACATTTTTCGAATCTACCGTGGGTGACCATTTCTTAACAGGCGCTTTTCTTTTGTTTAATATTTTTGGCTTCAAATAACCAATTATACAACTATTTATACCATATTTATTTATTAGCCTTGTTATTTAAAGGATAAAACATTTTAAAGGCATAATACCGGTTTATCGTAATGAGTTGAACCACACTATTGCAACCCATCACATAGCTAACTTCACATGTATCAAAATAATAGCAGATCAATGTCAATTTAATGTCAATGTTGACAATATTGTTTTCAAGAGTACCGAATCACGTGACTGTAAAATTTACATTGGAATCATATTGGCATTATATTAAAATTAAAATTATTTTGAAGAGTAAGCCCCCTGATCGTGATACTTGCATTATCTAGGTCTATCTATATCTGTGGTAGCAACCCACAAGCAACCGTATTGTAACGATAATAAAGATCACTGTAATTTTGACAATGATGCAAAGTCAGGGGTAAAACTGATTGTTTTCTTTGCAGCGTCAATGATATCTCTACTGAAGGTGCCTGGCGTGGTGCTGTCCGCACTCAGTATCATGGTCACCAGTATGAGCATAGGATTTCTACAGGCGACTCTCGAGCCGCATCTGCGTCAAGTAAGTGTTTTAATATAATGTCTATAGTAACTGTACCCCTGGCCTCCTACGACCTAACAAAATTATACTAAAATCTAACGTGTTTAAAGAGGAACTTATATCTAATCAATACATAAACCGATCAAGTGCGAGTTAGACTCGCGCACCGAGGGTTCTGTACTTTGTAGGTATGTAAGTAACTACAAATTTACAGTTTTCGGATTTTTCCCTTTACTTATGCTACATGACATTGCTTCTTGCCAAATTTCATGATTCTAGGTCAACGGGAAGTACCCTATAGGTTTTTTTTCCCTTGCGAGTGTCAAAATATGCATAAACGGCACCCTAATAGCGTAACACACTATTACTCTCAATTTGAATCATTTTGAAGCTTATTGCTAATCCATTGCTCCATTTACGTTCGAAAAGTGTGTCTGCTCATTGCTCAACAACGTAAATAACGCAATGAATGTTGTTGAACTGTCAAAATGAAACCCATTGCTACTGATAGTGTGTTACGCAATTACCCTGCGGAACATAAACTCCCGTATCATTTGATTGCGTTGACTTGGACGTTTGATTTTCGAGATTTTTTCACTGTCTCAAGGGATTGCAGCCCTGAGTATTTGTCATTAATTTCAAATTGATAACTCCACGCGTTCCTGAGAAAAAGGGTCTTGACAGACGGACAACGAAGTGATGTTATAAGGGTTCCGTTTTTCCTTTTGAGGTACGGAACCCTAAAAATCGATCAAGCGGTACGGAAATAATCATAGTGTGGGGAAATGTCATGAATTCATGATAATCCCAATTATTAAGTTGATTTTCAAGTGTTTCTAACAAAAAGCTGTGGCAATGTTTCAAACATTACTCCAAAATCAAATATTCAGCGGCGTAATTGCGTAGGGCGCATTCTACCAAAATTATGCCTAGAATAAGTCTTACCTAAGAATGAATTTTGTTTTTTTTTTTTTTGACAGTTTTGTCCATACTAGAACTGTGTCACTGACTGACTTTGGTAAAATCAGCCCTAAGAGTAGCAATGGCTCTCATTTTGACAGTTCAACGACGTTCATTGCGTTATTTACGTCGTTGAACAGACAAATTGGAACATAAGAAGCAATGGATTAGCAATATCGTTCAAACTGATTCAGATAGCGATTGATAGTGTGTTGCACAATTTAGGTGTAGCTTTCATACAACATTTTCTTAAATTAGGTCGGTCGGTCAGTATGAAACACGGCGTGTTTCAATTCTCTTTGATAGCCTATTCGTCGTGTTCGTCTTAATCGATTCACGTAAAGATTATCAGGTTAATAATGTTATAATGATTTAAGTAACTAGTGCCAATTCCATCTTCGGGTTTTATAAGAAGTCAAAGCTATACAAGGCTAAAAATAAGGATGTTTTTAGTTTTTTTTTTTTCTAAAATAAAAATGTAATGACGTAGGCATACTTAATTAAGTGATTATTCTAGAAGGTATCCTTTATGTTAAAATTGGGACCTTTAGCGTGTGTTACTTCTATCATTGAGACGTTCGCTTTTGGGTTTGCCTTGAGAAAAATGACAACGGTCGTCACATAAGCTTTCCCAGTTTTTGCTAATCTCATAATCCCCTCCACAGTTCCAGTTCTCGTCCATGGTCTTAGGGCTGATGTTCGTGATCAACGGCGGCGTGTACGCGATGTCGGCGCCGGGCTGGGGCTGGCTGTGCGACCACCCCGCCGTGCGCCCCAAGTATGTGATCGCTCTGGGGTGCGCCTTTGTGGCCGGAGGGTTCCTGCTGATTGGACCTGCGCCCTTCTTTGATATGCAGACGTGAGTTTGGTTTAATTTGGTTCTTATTCATTTCATTGTGGAAACAGCGGTGGCCCACAGGTAACGGCCTCCACTTACGAGTTGTAGGTCGTAGGTTCATACCCAGACAAGCGCTTTACTTTGTGTAAAATCATAGATATAGATAGACCTAGGTAACGTAAGTATCACGATCTGTATTAAAACCAAACGTACTCACTCACGACGCTCACCCAGCCAGCAGTACACAGGCTTACGATTTTTGTACGTAAGTTGGTGCGATTTTTGGCACGCGAAGTAGTTGCTCTTGTGTTATCTAGGTGTACCTATATCTGTGTGTAAAATATTCATCACGACTGCTCTCAAAATGGTGAAGGTAAACATCATGAGGAAATAGGCATGTCCTAGAACCAAAATATCGAAGACATGTGACGTATACTGTGCGGGATGCACTGGGCGTGCGTGGTGGATTACGGTCCACTCCCTCTCACAGAGAGGCCTGTGTCCCCAGACTCCCAGCAGTGGGATCATTATAAACTGGTTATTATGCATTTCATTGTTAGTTGCATTGCCATAACCACATTAAGAGTCGAGTATAAAGTCTTGCCATAGAGCTCATTTTTGTATCTGCAGTGCGTTACATCGTATTGACCCTGACACTTGGTGGTGCGGGCACAGACTGATTTCGATAGTGGGTTCCACAAAACGGTATAAATTGGCTATTTACATACCTAAAATAGCTCTAGGCAATGTATATAGTATTTCCCCCGAGTTTTATATGGTACGCCTGCAAGATAACTTCGGCAATCATACGAGTCGCTGTACAATGTGCATACATGTGCCCCTACAAGTCGAAAGTACAGATACTTATCTGTACTCTTAAGTTCTTAACGATCGAAAGCCACTGCTTCCGATCATATGAGAATAAAATTAAAACTTTGTAATATGTTTTCAGACAAATGTGGGCAGTTATAGTTGGTCTAATGCTCCACGGATTCGGTATGGGCAGTCAGCTGGTCGCATCCTTCTCTGACGCACTGGGAACAGCCATGTAAGTACCAACTACTTCTTACGATCTCCGTATCACCAGTGCCACTTATAATGTTCCACAAATGAACAAATCACAGACTCCTATAATACAGGTTACCCCCTAGCTCAGGAGTCATGGCTTCAATTGACATTGTAACACCTATAAGTCAATTCATTTCAAATCGCCAGAAAATGTTAAAACTTTAAACTGTCTGGCCCTGTCTGCTCGCTAAATGGCACGGTTAAAGGATAAAACTGATCGGTTTTAGATAAGTTATGGATACTTTTGAAAGACCTACATTTCTAGGGATCCTCGCCACAGGACAAAATTACCAGATATATAAAAAAATATGGTATTGTCTTTTTAGTTAGGGAGGCGAGGTAGCTAAATGGCGTAATTCAACGGCGCCGTCGAGACCTATCAAAATCGAAAGATAAAATGATTTCGAAAAGAAAAGCTCTTATGGTAAAAACCATTTTAGCGGTGGGCTTGGCGTGTACGGTTTTTCAAAAATGTTAAAAAAACCAGTTACTTGGGCATTCTCGAGCGCGTCAGATATTCATACTACGTTTGCCCCAAGTGCCTCTGATAACAACGGTATACTAATCTGCCGGTTTGCGTGGTGGGGGTAGGCATATAAAGTAGTCAAAAATGCAAAAAAATAAAAAATTACTCGAGCGCGTCAGATTTTCGGAAGGGGTGTTAAGTAGGCCCCAAGGAAGCTCCCTTTAAAAAAACTGACGATTTCGGCGTGACGATAAGTTGTGATGAATTTTTGAAAATGCAAAAAAAAAAAGTTTTTTTGAAATACTCGAGCGCGTCAGATTTTCATAGGGGAGGTTTATCTCGGTATCCTGAAAGCATATTTCCTTAATCTGACAAAAATGTTGGTGAGTTCTCTTAATCTGATCGAAAAAGATTTTTTGGTTTCTTTTTTTTTCCTTTCTTTCTCCTTGATAAAACGGGGAATTTAAGAATGACAATAAAGCAATAGATACAACCAACGTAAATGTAGATGAAATGTAGTACGAATTGTATTATTTATTGTATAAAAAAAATGAAATGAAATACAAATTGTATTATAATTGTATTGTTATGTATGACCTTTACATTTTTGCTCAATACAATTCATCAAAGTTTCCAGCACATTCAAAGTCAAAGTCAAAGTCAAAGTCAAATCATAGGCACTTAAAAGGCACTTTTGAACGTCAAAATTTAAAATGAAAACATAGAATTGATTCTAGTCGCCCATTCCAAAATGTAGTTTTCGTGTGGAGAAGAATGGGCAAGAAACTCCACCGTTACTCTTTTAAAATGTTTTACAAGTTTTTGTATACATTGTTTATATAATTATATGTGAAGACGATGCACCTAAAATAAAATTTAGTCTACCAAAAATGGTAAAAGAATTAAAAATATAACAGACTGGTAAATCAATTATGTGATAGATACATGGTGTCCACATATTTACAAAGATTGAAAAATTTTACTAGTATTTTAAAAAGTGTGTGAGTTACATTTGTCAAAGAATGTAAAAAACTATGTAAAAAAAAAAAAAAAAAATGTGTATGTATAAAAATTAGCAACCAGTTTGATTTTGTCTAGACTCTAGATTGTCCTATGGAGCAGGACCAGCATGTTTCCAAACATTGTTATCTTGGATATAATCCTCCAATTTGTAATATCCTTGTTTACAAAGTGTACTTTTTATATGAGTTTTAAATTTTCTTTCATTTAATTGTAATACACACATCAAAAGTGTCTAGGGATCAACATATATTTTTGCAATAACTTTTCTCCTGATTGATATTAATTAAAATTTTCTTCAAGGATTCATCAAATAAAGTGTTTTCGTTTGTCACAGTAACGATAAACCAAGTCACCTTTGCATTAATAAAGAAATTTGCCATTTTCCTAATAAAGGGATTTTTGACATTTGAACCACTAACACAAAAGTTCGAAAAAGAAAAGACTGAAATAACAGTTTTCTCTAAAATTTTATTGGGTAACTTAAACAATTAATAATCCGTGTTTCTACCGCGAACACTAACAACACAAGAACATCGGTTTGGCATACTCAAAATGAGTTCATCCAAATCACGCTGTGGAATGGCCGCCCATGTTCGTTGCAACAACAAAAAAAGGTCTTCTTGCGACTGGATACCCTCCATATTCGGCAGAGCTCTTCTCTGTAGCATATCCCATGCATGCTCAATCGGGTTCAAGTCTGGCGACTGAGCAGGCCAGGGCAGGACATTGATGTTAGCTGCGGCGAGAGTCTGTCTTACAACTCTTGCGGTGTGCGGTCGTGCATTATCATGCATTAACTGAAATAAGGGACCGATTTGCACTTGTAGAGGAACGATGACGTCTGATACAATCGTCTCAGCATAAATTTGAGCGTTGAGGTTGCCTCTGATCCAAATCAACTCAGTTCTTCCGCCGATCCAAATACCCGCCCATACCATGATGGTTCCACCACTATAAGGATGGACTTCCTGGCAGGATTTTAATCGCTGTTGGCGTCCAGGGGTTCTCCAGTGTCGTATACGTCTTGTATCCGGTCTCATACCAAAATGAGACTCATCAGAAAAGCACACGAAACGCCATTGTTCTTCTGCCCAATTTCTGTGTTCAAGAGCCCATTGATATCGAATCCTACGATTGTGCATTGCTATAGGTGGTACCCGTAGCGGTCTTCGGGAATGAAGGTTCACTTCATGCAAGCGGTTTCTGACTGTTTGGTCGCTAATTAAGTTCCCTGAAGAGTGATGAAGCCTCACGGCTAACATCATGGCGGTTATTGTTGGAGCTCTTCGAGTTAAGATTTGAATGTATCGGTCTTGTCTCCGTGTGGTGCAGCGATACCGTCCTCCATGGCGCTCAGCCACGGTACCAGTGCTTCGGTAACGTGTCCAAAGTCGACTGATAACACTCTGAATTGTATTCAGAGCTAAAGCCACAGTACGTTGCCGGGAACCAGCTTCTATCATTCCCACGGCTCTGAGCATTTCTTCCCTGCTTAAATGACGTCGCCGCTCCATAATAACGTTGGTTTTAATCAGTAGTAGGGAAACAGTAGCACTAATAATGTCTTCAATGCGTTGTATGTTTTTATAGGGAAAATATTGACAGCTGATTTTCATCTTTTACTCGAATTTGATTCACAGTTCCTGATTCAAATTATGAAATGCACCAAAAAGGATCCATATAAATTTATAAAATCATAAATTTATTACAAAGCCACATCTCAATCTCAAGAAATCCGCATAAAAATGCTTGATCCCTAGACACTTTTGATGTGTGTATATCAAAAGGTATTTTGTTGTAGCATTTAACACAGTACCCCATAAAAGATGTTTGCACTTTAGATAATCTGAAAAAAGGTTGATCTAATTTATCTTTATTTCTAGTATTAAAATTATGTCTATCACTTATTTTATTAAAAAGATGTTGATTTTTTCTTACATACATAATATAATAATTCGAGAAATATACCGTCGGGTCTTTTCTCTCTCTTCAATCGTCGTTATACTGAGGGCACATAGGTCTACGGTAGGGGACCATAAACATATATATATATATACAATGTGTTAATGAAATAACCCAAAACCTGAAACTAGTTTGTTTAGAATCGGCAGCAAAATCGAATACAATAATTTTTAATATGGGTTATTTTTTTCAAAAAAATAATTATTTGTCATGCCGTGTCTAATATTTTTTAACGTACGCTACTGTCCAACGCAATGAAAACAAACAGCGCGGGCGAGGGTGAGGTGAGGGGTGCTAGAGCTGGCGCCAAGGCCGGGAAGCGCGCCGGCGGCGATAGAGCTACGAATCTGTAAGAAGTAACGCGACAACAACATTTACAAATATCTTTTACTATAATTTTTGAAAATAAATAATTATATGTCATATCAATTTATTAATATAAAAATCGGTTGGGGTGTCCGAGGTTTTGGGTTATTTCATTAACACTTTGTATATATATATACCTATATTCTTACCTATATACCTATATTATTATATTATTATATACCTATATTATTCTTTCCCCACCATCAATGTTGCGAAATAAAGGAAAAATACTGGTAGGACGGCATATTTCCGCGAAGCGCTCAGTCTGTATTACATGTTTATGGCAAATTCCTCTTTTTTGCTTCAATTCTTCACTTCGTTTTGCTTACGGTACGTCCAAAAACAATTTGAGGATCAACAGGCTATTGAATAATATATATGAAACTGTACATGTTAATAATACTTTTGTATACAGATACGCGTAGCTTTTTCCGAGTCCACGAAAATTGTCGAGAAGCTTTAGAAAAAAAAAAATTTGTGAGATATAATAAAAGTCACATAATTTAAGTATCGTTATTTCATATCATTTTTTTTTAACACCCTCAGTTTTCGAGATACACTCAAAAAACCGGGAGTTTGAGTTTTTATGATGCTTCAAGTCAAAGAGTTTTAACTTTGGACAAAAATGTAGAGAGACCTTTTTTGTGTAAAATAAAATTACCTTTTTTGTTTACTTAAACTTTTTTTTTGTAAGATGAATCGTTCGCGACTTATATGCCGCAACGCGTTTTTCGGAAGACGAAATGGCTCCTCCACACTTCTGGTCATGCGGAAACCGGCAGATTTTGTATTTTTAGTGAGTTTTAGATTATATTCTTCAAAATAAAAAAATAAAAAATCGCGCTCGAGAATGCCGGATTAACGTTTTTTTTTTACAAGTTCGCGACCCTATAACTCGGCGGCGGCAAGGACTTATCGTCAGATTAGTTAAATTTGGTCTTAAAACACTAAAATCAACCCCCAATATCTTAATCTGACGCGCTCGAGTATTCCAGACTATCGATTTTTTTTTACTAATCTGATCGTCTATCCTAGGCGCGCGTCACTACATATAGAGCTAAATACTTTACAAGGTTGTTTTATTAGGTCTAAGGTATCTCTCATATCTCAAACTGCCACGCTCGAGTATTACCGAAAATTCCCCTATTCGCCTCCCTAACTATTTTGGGACTTTAAAAAATATCACCTAGCACTATAATGACTCAAAACCAGATCGAAGGAAACAAAAAACTAATCAGCATCTAAAGAAATTCCTCTCTAATCGAAATATAATGACCACAAGGAGCAAATTATTCACATTTTTTACTGAATATTCACCCAAAGTTGCACTCACTATAATAATTTATCTTCCCTTGAAAACAAAGCAAAGAATGACCTGCACTTGGTGCTGGTTGTTTACTATACTTACTTTATTATTGAAGGAAATAGTTCAGTCAACTATTGCCGACCTGGGGCCATATTATGACGTAAAAATGCCACCATTCTTCCAGTGTGAGAGAGAGACGGAGCTATAAAAGGCCAATAGCATCATCTCCTTTATGTAATAAATTAATGATGGCATTAATACTTTGTATTACAGCCCCGGATTATTGAAGAAGGAAATAGTTCAAATGTTGTCGAAACTAGCACGTGCCGCTGAGCTGATATCAATTTATATTATTTAGTAATAAACTAATATTATTAATATTAGTCTTTATTTATTTGAAACTAAAAGTTTATTTCCTTATAAAAATAATGTTTGATCATATTTTAGGGGCTAGCTGACGGTTATGTGCCAGTTGACTTTAAAGTTACTTTCAACGTTGACTAGCGTATAGTGCATCATCTATAGAAGTATACACGGATCTTTTAGCGCTTGGCCACGCGCTAGAAACTATTACTGCCATCTTGTTTTTTTTAACACAATTTCACAAACGTTTACCACTGATGTTTACCAGCCTCTCTTTCGATGTAATCTAAGCGCCCAAAGATCTTTGTAGGTCACATCCGTGTACCTCTGATCAGAATCCCTGCACCTCACCGGGGTATAGATGTAGACTTCACACTATGAATGACACTATCAACCAAAACCCGATTTATAATTTCACACCCTTCCTTCTCCAGTGCGAGCGGTCTCCCAAACTCCATAGAGACCTACGGGCTGGTGTCAGGAATGTGGACATCTACCTTCGCCCTGGGCGCGTTCATCGGGCCCACAGTGTCGGGTCTGCTGTTCGACTCCATCGGCTTCCGGAGCTCCACGCTCTTCGTCTTCATACTACATGTTCTTGTGGTAAGTTTTGAATGTATGTGGAAAGCATAAAGACAGATAGTGTCATTGATCAGTGATCACTCACTCTCTGTGAAATAATAAAGTAAGGAAATACAATGTGTTCAGACTTAAGACTAAAATAATTTGTCAAAGTACAAATAAATTACTTCCATGTTGATGTCTAGCGCCACTTTCTTTTTCGCCTTAATTTCCGCCATTTGTGTGACTAAAGTTGCAGGTACTGTTCACATTCAGTATAAGTCCTGTCGCACTAATCACCGCCAAGTAAACAAAAGCTCGCGTAAAGACAGACATCTTTTTTTCACGTCCTCTTTCTACCTAAACAGATGGTGATGATGCTCATGTTCACGTGGACCTGCGACCGCTCGTCTAAGATGGACGTCTCAGTGTCCGCCGGGGACTTGCTCCAGATCGATGGAACCCTCGACGAAAGCGTTCTCATTGGAGACAAGTTCCTACCTCCTCCCAGGACTAAGAGGTAATTCCATCGTCCTCTTGGACTTCATCTCAAGGATGCAGGCACGCTGGATCATGGCTGCATGTATGCTTATCAAATCACCTAGACTTCACCGGCTGACAGGTAGGTAACCTTCAGGAATATCAGTATAACCGTCACGTCCTTCAGTCTTCGAAATCTCGAACCTCGTCATCTTGAAAAGCACAATCATTGCATGCTGCTGTTATCTCCTGTTTGCTGACCATGATATTCCGTGTTGTGGAACTGAACTATCAGCTCAAGGTAAGTCAGCGAAGTCTAAAGATATTCTCAGTAAGGATATGAAACATCACCATAAGAGAATGGATATCAACATTAGCAGGCTTTTGGGATGCAAAACGATGGGTGATGCTGATGGCTATTTATATATATATTTATTGTCAAAGATTTTCGAGCCGGTGCCAGGTGGATGACCCACTGGTTGAAAACATGGTCATCGGTGAAAGACTACAGCAGGACAGGACGAGAAGGTAAGTCAAATAGTGTATTTATCCTCTTGGATTAATTAAGTCTAAGGTTGAAAAAAACCTGCCATCATGGAACATCAATCGGCTTTCTCAAATCTTTTATGGGAAAATTTTATTTTTGCATAGTTTTGTTAATAACCAATGACCTGTCCTGATAAATCCTGGAAGGTTAGCAAGAAAAGCGGACTGACAAAGTATCCGATTATTTGTGTGATCAAAGTGGCAAATGCTATTTTTACAAAAACCATCTAATTTTTGCTCAAACTCAGTGTGATTTACTTCGTTACTTCCGCTACACCCAAGATCCAAAAACTCCTAGATACTGCAATTGCGAATTCAAAATATTCTGAGCATATTATCGTATCCCTTCCAGCCGTCGCTGCGGCATCAGCGTGGAACAGTCCCGTCCCCCTGCGATGAACAGCCTCATAGCCTGCTCTAGCTACAAGAACCGTCGCAGTCCGTGGAGCCAGCGCACCCCCCGGTACCGCCCCACGTACGGCAGCCTCGACCACAGGTACAGAGGAGCCTATAACACGTAGACTTGGAAGTAGCAGTAGGATAAGAAGATAGGTAGGAAGCTTTTTATGCTATGTCGTGAAGTGTGTGATAGTTGGCTAGATGGTAAAAAAATTTCTATGGTTTGGTTGAGAGATGTGAAATTTTTTAATTTGGTGCAGCATTTTAAGAAATGTGTTTTTGTAACATGATTCCTATTCTATTCACGAATTTAGTGCTAATATTATATAAAAGCACAAAACTTTCTAGCATAACCAGCCTATAATGTTCCTACTGCTGGGACAACGGCTTTCCTTTCGGTGAGAAGGAATGGGCCGGAATCCAGCAAAACTTTTTGCTCAAATGTAATTATTTTGCTCAACTGTAATTTTACTTAAGGTTAGCTGAAATGCAATTTTAGCTTGAATTTAATTTTATAATTCTTTGCATTTTCTTGTCTTGCATTTAAGTAACATTTATTTAATCTCAATTTCACGAGACATATATTTGAGGATATTCCGCATAATATTTAATTTTATAATAGAAATATAAATAATGCTTAGGTATTATTTTTAGTTTAGATATTAAACTTCCAGAATAGAAATAGTAGTTGTAAGCTAAATATATAAATAAGTCGATTTAATAATATAATCAATCACCAACTTCATGTCCATAATTATGTTTTATTTTGTAAATAAACTATAATTATAATTTTGTAAAAATATTTTACTAATAAACATATATCTTTCAATTTGATGTTTTCATACATAACATAGCACCTTGTTGTACAGTACCTACATATAAATACAGGGGGTAAAATTGCGTGGTTGTTACAACGTTATAGTGGTTGAAGAGGTAGGTACGTTCTTATATACCTATGAATAATTACCATGCTATGGGTACTTCTGCATCCAGTTTCCCCTGGATGCGAATTTCCTAGAGAACTACAGAATCCGTCTAGCTAGCTCATAGGATTAAAACGTGGACGATAACGCCCCTCGTTTGAGACTTTCAGAGGGGCTGTAAAAGACTCTGAGAAAATTGTATATCTTATTTTACGATTATATAATATTACACGTTTAAATAAAATCGTGTCAATGGCTGTTTCAGATTCGGGACAGATGGTAAGTAAAAGAAATTGGGGGGCTCTAGAAAAATATATTCTCAAAGTGGGCGGTGGGCGAAATAAGGTTGAGATCCTATGATCTAGCAATATTTTCATAGGTTATTTTTTTAACACTTCCATCTGTATTTGATAGCAGATTTACTGATCTCACATTACCATCCCTTTAGAAACCATCTGTAAATTGTTAATAGTCTCACATAGTACCTATAACCCAGAATTTATAACAAATGAGGACAAGGTAACATCAGTTCTGGTCTGGTAGCTGCATACCAAAATCAAAACTCACTTATGTATCTATTTAAGTATTCCATTCGCAGACGTAACCAACAACCACCAAGTATTTCTTTTGTTAATGTAAAACAATATTATCAAGTTGAAAAGATAAATTATGTATTTCTTTTTTTAATTCTAATATTGAATATTAGACGTCGTTGTCAACATATTGCATAATAAGCCTACAACTGACTGGGCCACAATCCACACGGGCCCAATGCGCGTAGGTGAATGTCACATGTCTTCGAATTTTTTGCCTCACATAGTTGGTAAGGAAATATGTAATTATATATTAGTCACAATTATGGACCCTGTCGGGCACAGCATAGATCAAGTGGGAGATAGGAGGAAGAACACTGGGTGTTTAATGTGATAAATTTTATTACCTATTAGTAAAGTAGTCCATGGGCATATGGTGACATAAGTGGGGTAAATGATAGATGATAATCTAGCCAGTCGACAGTTTGAGGGTTATCCATTATTTACACCACAGCCTGTATATAAACATCCGAATTGAGACCCTCCTCCTTTTTTGAAGTCGGTTAAAAATAGCAAACAAAACTGTAGACGTAATCTAGTTAGACCATAAAATTAACTCTAACTTGCAACGACCATAAATTCTCGACTGAAACGCATGATTGCTTTTTATTGCTGCTCCAAAACATTCATCTGTTTTTGACGGACTGTTCAAGCCATCGCTGCATTAAAAACAAGTGAGTATCTGAGAAGAATTGCATGCTCATAGATGCTCATAGGTACAAGTCGTACAGAATTTTTTGAAAGCAAGGACGTTGTCGCAGTTGGTAACCGAATGATTTACAAGCTGAGGTTTCTCTCGCATAGGTTGATAAACTCTGGCATTGTTTATGATTTCACTAGTCATACAGCTTAGAGTTGATAAAACTTCAAGGCTGGTGGAAGAGCCCAGAAGCGGGGTTATAAAGGACATCGACGAGCAAACTGTTATCATAAATTCAGCAGATGATTATACATAAATACTGAATACTTTATATAATATGTTTTCTTTTCTTGGGAAAAGTATTACTAACAAGATTTACTCACAAAAGAAAATCCGGTGTGGTTTTCGAAAAGAGCAGTTATACCTAGATAGCGTAAGAGTTGGGTAAATAAAAATACTTTTCATCCCTTGTAAGGGAGTAAGTTAGGTTTGGGCACAAATAATATAATACTCTACGCAGTTTGGGTAAGTTAACTCTCCGGGACTAGACTCCCAACATTCTGAGAATGACAAAGGGTTACTATAAGTTTACGAAGCTAAATATATAATACTTGCTGCGCCCCGCGGGTTCACCCACATAAGACTCTATCCCGTGGGAATATCGAGATAAAAAGTATCTTATGTCCTGATCTTGTCCGCCAATTTTCATCCAAATCCGTTCAGCCGTTTTAGTGTAACAAACAAAAATACAAAAATCTTTTCTCATTAGGTATATACCTAATGAGAAAAGATTTTTGTATTTTTGTTATCGCACACCTAGATCTAAAGAGAGCTAACTCGTAAATCTCAATTTTTGAGTTATGCGTATCATCGAATTCCTTAACTCACTACACGATTAAAACACAAGATTCTTATAACATCATTCTACTATCTGCATTTTAAAAAGTATTGATCAATACAGAAAACTCCTTCAGTGCACAGGGAGACAGTAATCAGTTTTCATCTTTTCTGAAAAAAGTGTTTTTTTTTAGTTAATCGCTGTTTAGATCTAGGTGTGCGATATATTATTTAAATTGCTGTATGGGCCCGCTTTTGATTTAGACCACGCCTGATGAAAAACAATGGATGAGGTCTATGATGGAATAAGCATGCCCAGAAGATGCCTAAGGCATTGGAACTCGCACGCATCGACAAAACGCAGCAGACTGCTTGACTCCGGTGGGAGGGTAGTCGCAAATCAAGCGGGCGTTAGCCCTACCACCGCAAGGGGAGAATTGACCAGTCAAATAAGGTGTTGGCGGTGACTGTCCAAGATGCGCCAAGCGCTGAGCGCTGAGCGCTTCTGTCGAACAAACTGTGAAACTGTGCTACAGAGGCATCTTCATGCATCCCTAAAATAGTAATATTATTAATATACATATAAAAATTTTAAATGTTCGTTGGTAAGTGCATCACTTGAGAACGGCTGCTCTGGTTTGGCTATTTTTGTATAATCGTCGAAAGAAAAATTGGAAACGTATCCCGGAAATTTTGTAAATTCGGGAAAGACTGAACTTCCAGTATCTATAGGATTTTTAAATTTGGACAAGACAACGTCTGTCGGCTCAGCTAGTAATAGAAAAAAAAAAACACTATCGATTCTCACTTGTTCAGGAAAAATAAAACACTCTAAAGTAATACTTATTCTGTAAGTAGCTTAACTTTTACTCGATCTTCGGCACAACTTTCTCGACAAACCCATCCTATTATTATGTATATTAGTCGTTTGAGCAGCCTATCGAGCTTCATGTCAAGTGGGCCGCGACCTTTATGCCATCGCGGTGGGTATCTGACCTTTACGCCTGGGAACTTTGTGGCATCTCTTGAGTGCAATGTAGAGAATAATGTTCATTGCTGGTTTTGTTTTCATACTTGTTAAGAGGGGGGTATGTGGACAGTAATGGATGAAGTCTGAAGAGTTGCAGCTGAGTGAGCCTGTTATGGTGTGTTAGATTGTTTTGTGTTTAACGTGATATTAATGTAGATAGGTAGGTTTGTGTAGTTTTTATGGGTTTTCATTTATGCTTTAACATTCTTGGGAAAATTGAAAAGTTTTCCTAGTTATTTGATTAATCTGGGGGCACGGTAGTGCCCCCGCCAAGACGAGTCAAGCGAAGCGCAAGGGCACTACCTACCTTTTGTCGAAGCACTTCGTCGTATTTTTGAACCTTCTTAACTTGGGTTCGGATTATACCCGATAAGCAAAATTTTCGGGATATGATGTCAGTGGTTGACTTATTAAACCAATAAAGTTTCAATTGCATAGCTCCTATACTTTAGATTTTATTGATATCTAAAATACCCCGATTTCGTCACTGATTCACTGACTCACTGACTCATTGATGATCATCCATATTCTTAAGATTCTTCTTGAAGTCCTAGAAAGCTGAAATTTGGTATGTAAGCTAGTAATAGTACACAAACAACAAAAAATCTTAAAACTTGAAACTTTTACCGCCCCAACCCCAATTCACATGAGCGTAAGGTGAAACACTCTCATAATCTTATACAATGGTTCTTGTAGTAACGAAACGGCCAAGACATATATTTTGACTAAGGTGTAGTTTGCGAAGTTAGGCCTTGTAGAGTTAGGGCGTGTAAAGTTAGAAGCTTGGCTCTACATGAGCTCTGATTACTTTTTGACAGTGCAAGCTACATGGTCTCGTCTTGGCAACATTTAACATGAAATGTTTTTGTGGGATTAATTTTATAAATATTGCTATATATTATTGCTAAATATTATTATATTTTATTTATTTTATTTAGTGTTTATGATAAAATCGATGATATAATTTAAATGAAAGAACACCTATAGGTATAAGTGTCTACGTCAAAATATTACTAACACACATTACGTCATTAAAAAAACAAAAACATTTTTACAAAAAAAAACAACTGATTTCCAAAAAAATACGACAAAATAGAAAATTACTTTAATTTCGGAAATCGGTGTCAAAAAACGAAAATGCGGAACCATCACCGAATTCCGAAATTAAAGTCATTTTTCATTTTGTAGTGGTTTTTTTTTTTTGGAAGTCGGTTGTTTTTTTTTTGTAAAACAGTTTTTACTGATTATCCTTGTCTATAAACTTGTTTCTATATCACTACGTCATCAGCTAAGCTTACAGCTGACTCATTCAGATGTTGAATCAGACTTGTCAGAATTTTGTGTTGAACTGGATCCAACTTGAAGTTGTCTTGGTAGCTTAGCACTTGTGTGCTAAGCTACCAATTATTTACCTGAGTCCACTTAATATTTACTGTGTAAATATTAAGTGGACTCAGGTAAATAATGTTATCTTACTTCTTCACTCATATTTCGACGTCCCCGAAGAATAAAATGATAACTGCCATTATCTTCGTGTTAGTTTTATGTCCTTTTTGGGATTTGTGGGTGGTAATACATCTGCTCAATTTTTTCGTAAATTTTATGCAGTTCTTTTACGAAGTTACAAAATTTTACAATGGTATGCAACGATTTAACACAGACCTTAAGTTCCAAGAATAAAATCTAATATATAAAATTCTCGTGTCGCGGTGTTTGTGGTTAAACTCCTCCGAAACGGCTAGACCGATTTGTATGAAATTTTGTGTGCATATCGGGTAGGTCTGAGAATCGGCTACTATCTATTTTTTTTTTTTGCAAAACGACGTTTGCGGGTCAGCTAGTTTTAATATAATATTATCGAAATGTATTCCTGTAGTGTGACAAAAAGTCATAGAATTATGTTCTCGTGAAAAATATTCGACTATATTATAATGATAAATGCAGTTATAATTTTTTTTCATGTTAATTATAAGGTAATATATAGCGTAGTTCTAAGTTAGAGGTATGCCTCGGTTGTCTAGAGGTCGCCAGCGCTACAGTTGAGGATGAGCCCTGGGTTGGATTTCCAGCACCCTAATTGCGTAACACAATATATTACTCTCAATTTGAATAATTTTGAAGCATATTGCTAATCCATTGCTCCATAATTATGTTCGAAAAATGTGTTTGAACAACAACGTAAATAACGCAATGAATGTTGCTGATCTGTCAAAATGAAACCCATTGCTACTGATAGTGTGTTACGCAATTACCCCGCAGGTCGGATAAAGTGTTATTGGGTTTTTCCGTCTGGAATTTCTCAGTAGCAGCCCGGAGTCTGGATTTGTGGCCAGTTAATGGCAATAGGCTCGCACCTATAGATATGTAGATAGGCCTACTATGACGTCACAAGCGCTCTTTCTCACTCACGCTCACCCAGCCAGCAATACACAGGACTGAGCGCGAAAGTGGCTACTTATGATTTTTGAACGTAAGTTGGTGCGATTTTTGGCACGCGAAGTAGTTGCTCTTGCGTTATCTAGGTTTATCGATATCTGTGCTCGCACATGGGACTTAAACATAACTGGTGAAATGTGGGTGTACTACATCTACCTAGCCTTTTGAGGACGAGGAGGAGAGGAGGAGGGAGAGGTTGGAGGGGAGGTAATGTTACCTAAATGAGTAAGTAATTCTAAGTTAGACCTTCTGTTTATCTGCTTTTTCAACGTACAAATGGTGCATGCTAGAAAATAAATGCATTTCCACCCTATTCAAAATACTGGCCAGAATCACAGAACTCAACAATTTTTAGTGAATAAATTAAGTTAAGAATATCGTGTCATTGCTTAACTCCTAACAGCTTTTAAGACTACCAACGTACCTACTTATATACCTAATATTTAATCCGTGTAAAAAAGTCGTTTACCACACACTAATAACAAAAACTGATTAGCTATTAAAATTCATTATTAGCATTTTAGTAGGAGCGAGGCGAGGCGAGAGCTTATTAAAGCAAAAAGATTTTTGATATTCAACAAAAACTCATGCATGGCTGAAAACTTAAAATAAAAACCAATGAATATTAAGGATAAAATATTGAACTAATGAAGAAGTACCTAAATACTAGAAATGCAGTGAAAATGTGTGAATAAAATAGATGTACCAGAAATTTATGATCTTCATTCTGATATTAGGTAGCATTATTAACAAAGTTTTAAATCACAAGCACTTAATTATATTCTAGGGACAACAATATGACAGTAAATGAAAACACTAGCAATATTAATGCAAAATTCTTTTTTGGAACAATCAAATTATAAACCCTAACAGAAATTTAAAAAATGATTTTTTAAAACAAACTAAATAGTGATAATAGATGGGCCGATTATGGGAGTTGCCGATCTTTGACTAGATAGCTAGTCGAAAACTAAACTATTGGATATACATATATTTTTATTGGTTTTTTGTATGCAGACTGGGAACGTCATTAGAGATACACATCATAATTAGCCTATATAATATTCCCACTGCTGGTACACAGGCCTCCTCTCAGTCAGAGGGAGTGGGCCGTAATCCACCATGCAGGCCCAGGCACATGTCTTCGAATTAAGATTTAAAGTTATATGAAGTTAAATTTATTGTCGTATTGTCGTCTCCGCCTTGTTTAAGCAACACGGCTGTGAGTAGTAGTTTCCGCACTATACATTAGAAATGGACCATCAGAAGCAAGTGTGTGGGCAGAGTGGCAAAAACGGGGGCTTCGTAAAAGTCGCGAGTACCAGGGCAATAGGAAGAGGTAAGATATCATCAGTGAAGACCCGCTATGTAGGGTGGAAGCACCGCTTCATCGGCGGTACGTTTAGGTAAGTATTAAGAGCAAGTAAATGTTTTATCACTGATTTTCTAAATCATCTCTCCCAAACAACATTTTGTGAATAAATCCTGACAGAACAATGGTAAATAAAACCAGTCTAACCAAAAAAATACGATTTAACGAAAACTATACAAAATTTCGGCTCTGTGTTCACAAAACACTAAACAATTTAGAACTGCTTATAAAGTGAACATTAAACTCAGAAGCAACAACAGCATCTTAAAACCCCCAAACTGCATAAAAACGTACAATTTCGCTGATCTCGTTGAAAACGCAAGGTTCGATTGACCGTGCCATTAAAATTCTCGACCAATCACTTACAGTACCGACATTATTGCAGTTCACCTTACAACTGTGTCCGCCATGCTGGAACTCGTCTGACGGGCCCTGAGTCACGAGTTTGGGTTCAAATTTCGAACCGTTTGGACCCAAAGACTAAATAAACCGCGAAACGTGCAAAGAGGTAAAACAGTTGAGGTTGTTTAAAGCACCTTTGAATTAAATACAGTAGTAAAACTTCGTCTTTATATTGGTTAAACTGGTAATAAAGGTTCGGAATTGTGATTATATTGTTGACTTTCTTTAGTACTGCACCTGCAGTAAATACGTTGGAAGGCTGTTCGGTTGTTGTCAATGTGTGATGAAAGTGTCGTGAAATATTGCACAAAGATTAATAATTAGGACCTACCAACTGAATTTCGACAAAGCGTAATACGACAAGATTTTATATCGACATTAAGGAATTCCGACACGTCTTCATTTCGACAATACTTTAGTTCGAAATACCTTAAGTCCGATACTACTGTACTCCGACAAAGCGTTTCTTCGACATGACTTAGCTAGAAAACGATGCGACTTCGACGACATGCTTCTTCGATAACAATGGTAGTCCAACATGAGTCAATTTCGACGTACTCTACTCCGGCATGCTGCACTTCGACAATATTTTACTTCGACGTGATATATCTGAGACATGTCTGAGACTCGATGCTACTTCGAAATGAAAAGAAATTAAAAAAAATAAAATTTAATAAATAAACAATTAATTAAAATTTAGTCCAACGAAAAGACAATTTCAGCAATATTTGGAACTAGCTGCGCCCCGCGGTTTCACCCGCGTAAGTTTTGATCCCGTGGGAATATCGGGATAAAAAGTATCCTATGTGTTATTCTGATGTATAAGCTATATTACTGTAAAGTTTCATCAAAATCCGTTCAGTAGTTTTCGCGTGAAAGAGTAACAAACATCCATACATCAGGACTAGCAGCGCCCCGCGGTTTCACCCGCGCTAGTTTCGATCCCGTGGTAATATCAGGATAAAAAGTATCCTATGTGTTATTCTGATGTATAAACTATATTACTGTTTAAGTTTCATCAAAATCCGTTCAGTAGTTTTTCCGTGAAAGAGTAACAAACATCCATCCATCCATCCTCACAAACTTTCGCATTTATAATATTAGTAGGAAGTAGGATTAGTCGGATAGGATTAGTAGGATTATGAAATTCTGTATTACAGTCCCATTTGCATTCGGCAAGCATTTTATAGAAAGGCCTACAGGTGCAGCACACACTTCAAAGGACTATTATAGAGATTATGATACCGATGTCAAGTTAACAAACAAATGCCAAGGAAAGTCCTGAGGAGTGCTGTCCTTTTTCTAATTAACAACAACAAGCAAAAGCCGACCATTACTATTCAATCACCATTCACCAGCCTTAAACAAAAGTGAATTCTTGAACAAATGCCAGAAAAAAAAACGATGGGAGACTTTGAGAGCGGCCAGTACAATTTGAAAGTTCTAGATGGCGCTGCTTGCCAAGGAAAAAGAAGACTAATGTCAGTCAGTACATTTTATTTAGTTCCTTTGTTGTGTGTCAAGTTAAACTGGGTATTCTAAAAACATTCTAAGGAGGTCAGTTGAGTCCAAGTATATGTATTGATTGTTAGTCAGCCAGTGATCGAGATTCAAGTGTGATTAATAAGTCGAGTACAACTGACATGTTGTGACCCTTTGGTAACTTTCCTCTTCCAGGGGTATGCAACCTTTGGTGCATTACAAATATTATTCAAATTGCATGGGCAACTAATTAGACAATACAAGAGGAGCTAACTCGGGCAAAATACTAATTACTTTGAAAACACGGCTTACGGTTTGCATTATCAGTTACCTACATTATTCCTCGTTAAAACTTTAACCATTCAGTAGCTGCTTACCTCCTACACACAACAGCTTAGCTGGAATCAACGCTAATAATAATGTTGATCGCAAACAAATTACATAAGCAATGTATGTTAAATCGTTGATTTATTATCTAAGTACTATGACATACCAAGAAGTTGCAAATTAAAACGAGTCTTGCATTTCATACATGTTTATTTAAGATGACCAAGTACACGGCTTCACATTAAGCTATGCATTTCCAGTTTTAGCTGACCTCGCATTGCATAGGTTTTTCGTACAATCAGAAGTCAGCTTAAACTGGTTAGTTATAGCTTGATGTGTACCAAGTACACACATCAAAAGTGTCTAGGGATCAACATATATTTTTGCAATAACTTTTCTCCTGATTGATATTAATTAAAATTTTCTTTAAGGATTCATCAAATAAAGTGTTTTCGTTTGTCACAGTAACGATAAACCAAGTCACCTTTGCATTAATAAAGAAATTTGCCATTTTCCTAATAAAGGGATTTTTGACATTTGAACCACTAACACAAAAGTTCGAAAAAAAGACTGAAATAACAGTTTTCTCTAAAATTTTATTGGGTAACTTAAACAATTAATAATCCGTGTTTCTACCGCGAACACTAACAACACAAGAACATCGGTTTGGCATACTCAAAATGAGTTCATCCAAATCACGCTGTGGAATGGCCGCCCATGTTCGTTGCAACAACAAAAAAAGGTCTTCTTGCGACTGGATACCCTCCATATTCGGCAGAGCTCTTCTCTGTAGCATATCCCATGCATGCTCAATCGGGTTCAAGTCTGGCGACTGAGCAGGCCAGGGCAGGACATTGATGTTAGCTGCGGCGAGAGTCTGTCTTACAACTCTTGCGGTGTGCGGTCGTGCATTATCATGCATTAACTGAAATAAGGGACCGATTTGCACTTGTAGAGGAACGATGACGTCTGATACAATCGTCTCAGCATAAATTTGAGCGTTGAGGTTGCCTCTGATCCAAATCAACTCAGTTCTTCCGCCGATCCAAATACCCGCCCATACCATGATGGTTCCACCACTATAAGGATGGACTTCCTGGCAGGATTTTAATCGCTGTTGGCGTCCAGGGGTTCTCCAGTGTCGTATACGTCTTGTATCCGGTCTCATGCCAAAACGAGACTCATCAGAAAAGCACACGAAACGCCATTGTTCTTCTGCCCAATTTCTGTGTTCAAGAGCCCATTGATATCGAATCCTACGATTGTGCATTGCTATAGGTGGTACCCGTAGCGGTCTTCGGGAATGAAGGTTCACTTCATGCAAGCGGTTTCTGACTGTTTGGTCGCTAATTAAGTTCCCTGAAGAGTGATGAAGCCTCACGGCTAACATCATGGCGGTTATTGTTGGAGCTCTTCGAGTTAAGATTTGAATGTATCGGTCTTGTCTCCGTGTGGTGCAGCGATACCGTCCTCCATGGCGCTCAGCCACGGTACCAGTGCTTCGGTAACGTGTCCAAAGTCGACTGATAACACTCTAACTTGTATTCAGAGCTAAAGCCACAGTACGTTGCCGGGAACCAGCTTCTATCATTCCCACGGCTCTGAGCATTTCTTCCCTGCTTAAATGACGTCGCCGCTCCATAATAACGTTGGTTTTAATCAGTAGTAGGGAAACAGTAGCACTAATAATGTCTTCAATGCGTTGTATGTTTTTATAGGGAAAATACTGACAGCTGATTTTCATCTTTTACTCGAATTTGATTCACAGTTCCTGATTCAAATTATGAAATGCACCAAAAAGGATCCATATAAATTTATAAAATCATAAATTTATTACAAAGCCACATCTCAATCTCAAGAAATCCGCATAAAAATGCTTGATCCCTAGACACTTTTGATGTGTGTAGTTATTATAAGAACGGATTTTTGTATCACATCAATTGTTTTTGCATATTAATTTTATTCATCAGCATAGAAGTTTTTAATATTCATTGTGATTGTAAAAGAGAATTTTAGTTCGAAACGTGTGAAGGAATTTTAAATCAAAAGCCACCATGCATGTCTCTGATTAAGATTTGAAATACAAGAAATAAATTAAGATCGGCGTAGAAGGAGTAATAAATGCACTATCGCGATGTACACTTAACATAACAGCACACTTTATTTTCCCCAAAGCTTAGGCAGAAGTTTACCTATAGTGCCACCAGATTTCGCCAGTAACTTTGAAGTCCCATGTAATTGGGGGCGAGCCTATTGCCATCAACTGGACATGTTTCTTATAGTAAGATCATAGTCTAGATGACGTTAGAGTTTTTTACCAAATGTAAATTATTGATCGATACGCACATAATCCCTCTTACAGATAGGATACCTGTGTGACCTGTGTCCCAGCAATAGGAACATTATAAGCTGATTATGCTCATGCTATGACGTACATATTCATAATCTTGATTTAAAATCAAATTCCAAAGTTATCGTAAACACGGTTATTGTTCCAAGCAGCACGTCAACCCCATTAAAAGATTAAAATCAGACACGTGTTAACTAACTCCTTTACAAAAACTAGGTACTTATAGCCTACGTCATAAAGCTTGAGCTCGGAGGACCCTGGACCGGTTTAACGGTCCTAAAGAAGATCGCCTCACCTTGACACCTCTCGCAAATGTCAGCGATGCTATTGTAACGAAACTGTTTGATATTATAGCAGAAATATTTAGGCTGTAAGACCTTGATACTATAATTCTTGATTATAGTGGAAATGTTGCAAGCAAGATATAACAAAACAGTCAAAGGTGATGCTCAAAAGAAGTTGAAGGATCATTAGATGTAAGAAGAACAAAAATAACACTCTTATGTCTACTGTATATAAGAGAACAGTGAGAGTTATTCAAGATTCTATAATAATAACTATGAATTAAAGTAAACTGTAGCAGAATTCAAATAACGAACGCCAAAACCGTTAAAAAGACCTTCGATCGATAAAAAACATGTCAGTGATCGTATGTTGTTTGCTTGTAAAAAACAGATGTTTTTTCTATTGAATAAGAACATATAAAGAGACTATTTTTGGTTTTTATCAGATTTCCAATACCTATTTATAATACATTATGATCACGTGCAAGAAAAAGCGAAGAATCATCATTAGTGTAAGTAGATTTTATTTACATACAAAATGCCAGCACGTGGCTTTGGGAAGTCTGGCTAAGTTTTAATTAATTCAATAGGGGAAAATCACGTGCAAAGTTTGTAATTTGCTTTTAAATCATGATTATGTACCTACGTATCGATCAATAACTCACATTTGGTAAGAAACTCTAACGTCATGTAGACTATGATCTTACTATAAGAAACATGCCCGGTTGATGGCAATAGGCTCGCCCCAAATTACAAGGAACCTAAAAATAACTGGCGAAATGTGGGTGGCGGTACACTTTTGCCTAACCCTTCGGGAAAACAAAGCGTGATGTTTGCAGGTCCCTGCCAAGTAAGGGAAATGATATTCCACGTCGATCTTAGCTGGATAACAAAATTTCTTATACCTACACATTTATTATGATTGCAGAATGTCTACAGAATGCCTGCAGAATGCCTGCTCTTGGACGTCATTTCCACGGGCAAAAACAAAACAATGTTTTGAAGTATGTAACAAATAAAGAAAAGGTTGAGGAGCCCTGACTACTTTGCAACTTTTTTATTTCTTTTCGGAATCTTGGATAAGATAAGATAAGATAAGATAAGAAATTTATTTGTAGAAACATGAGTATACATACAAGGCATGCAGGTTGTTCATATACAAAAAGATCCGTCATGTTCGGCCTTCGTGGCATACAAATATATAGGTCGGAAAAGTCATTCGTTGGTATTTAAACAAAACTAAAAACATTATTAAATTTTCACACAAAACTAAAAATAAAATTTAAACACTTAATATAAATTTGAATATAAATTGTCCTAATATCTAATTACAAATTGTCAAAATTATAAAATGTCAGTAAATACCTATGTGTTAAATTCGTAATTACACTTTGTCATTTAAAAATTCTAAAATACTGTAGTATGCTTTCCCAACTAGATATAATTTTAGCCGCTTTTTTAATATGTGTGCGCTTAGTTCCCTCCATCCCTTAGGAAGTTTATTAAATATTAAAGGTGCCATGCAAAATACACTTTTCCGCATCAATGCTGTTTTGGAACTATGTGAGCAAAGCATAGTGTTATCGCGTCTGACGCGACTGACTTTGTCTGCCATGCGTGGAAATAATTGCAGATTACATTTCACAAACATGACAACTTCGAATATGTACAGAGACGGTAACGTCAGTATGTTATAATTAATGAAATACGGTTTACAACTGTCAGTCGAATGTAATTTAAACATAGTCCTAATACACCGTTTTTGGGCTTTGAAAGGTATATCCTTGTCAGTCGAATTGCCCCAAAGGATAATTCCATACCTTAGGTGCGATGAAACTAGGCCGTGGTAAGCTGTTAGCAATGCGTCTGTGTTAAGCACGGGAACTAATTTGTGTAGGGCATAAGAAGAGCTACTAATTTTTTTGCTTAAAATTTCTATGTGTTCTTTCCAATTTAACTTTTTGTCAATAGTTACACCGAGAAATTTCGCAGAGTTGACTTCTTTAATTATGTTGTCATTATAATGGACCTTAAGATCAGATAAAGTTTGTAAACGTTGACTGAAATGCATAATATTAGTTTTATTGAGATTTATCCTTAAATTATTATTATCCAAATATTTTATTATTGATGCAAGAGAATTATTGATGTCACTTTTATATTTGTCTTTAGTATCGCATTGAATTGTTATGGTACTATCGTCAGCAAAGAGGGTCACAGGTTGATCAACAGATTTTGGTAGGTCATTTATATACAATATGAATAGTGGAGGGCCCAACACACTGCCTTGAGGAACTCCATATTTAATTTCAAGTTCATGTGATTGGAATATTTCTTCACGTTTAGTTTTTATATTTATGGAGGATATTTCTGTGAGCTGCTTTCTGTTCTCTAAATATGATTTAAATAGTTTTAGAACGTTTCCTCTAACACCATATGCCTCCATTTTATCTAAGAGAATGTCATGCCTAACGTTATCGAACGCTTGGGTCATATCACAGAATATTGTGCAAACAGGGTTGGTCTTATCAACATTTAGCATAACCCTATACAAAAAATCATAAAGTGCCATATTAAGAGTTTTATTTTCTCTAAACCCTTTTTGCTCGTTCACTAATAGATTATTTTTTTCCAAATATTTGCTTAATTCTCTGTATATAAATTTTTCATAAATTTTGGAGATAACACTTAAAATCGAGATCGGTCTGTAATTTTCTATGTTATCTTTATCTCCCTTTTTAAATAATGGTTTAACTATAGATCTTTTTAAAGCATCTGGAAAGATGCCCGTGCTTATGGTCAAATTAATTAGATGACTTAGATGCATACTTAGTTCTGCAGAAACTGATTTAAGAACTTTTGTCGATATTCCGTCATGACCAACACTATTTGTATTTTTCAATGAGTTGATTATTTTAAATACATCCTGTGGTAGACAGGGTGGCATGAAAAACGATTTTTCGCTATTTAGAATTTGCGAGGTAACGTTATATCCTGATTCTGATATTGGGATAACTTTGTCAATAAAATAACTATTAAAAGCATCCGCTATTTTTTGAGGATTTGTTATAATGTTATTGTCATATGTTATTTTTGATATAGGATTTCTGGGGATGTTTTGCTTTGAATCATTAATTATTTTCCAACTGGTCTTGGATTTGTTGTCAGATGTTTTTATTTTATAACTATTTTGGGCAAATTGTGTCAGCTTTGTAATTTTTTTGAATAGTTTAGAATATTTGGTCAACTTTATTTTATTTGTTTCGTTAGGGATTCGTCTGTATATCCACAAAAGTTGCCGTTTCTTTTTACTACATATTTTAATACCACGCGATATCCACGATGACTGTTTTGTTGCGTGTATGGATACAGTTTCATTAGGAAAGCACAAACAGTAGAACAGTGAGAGTGTTTCTATAAAAGCGTTATAGGCTAAGTTAGGGTCACTTGTTTCATATATAACAGAAAATGATAAATTACGTAGACAATCTTTAAATTTTATAATATTTTCTTCGCTATAATTACGTTTCTTTATACGCCAATATTTAATAGATAAAGAATTTTGCACAGGTAACTCTACTAATTGCGCTGTATGATCTGACAATGCAAATTCTAGTATTTGTGTTTTACAGGATCTATTATAGTTATGCGCAATGTTGTCTATACATGTTTGACTTTTTAGTCTAGTGGGTTCATTAACGGACAATTTTAAATTGTAATTTAATAGCAAACATTCAAAATCTATTGCTTGATAGGATCTTCTTAGGACGTCTATGTTAAAATCTCCCGCGACGACAATATTTTTAAAAGACTTTTTAGTAAGTTCTTGTAAAATTAAATGTAATTTGTCCATGCACATATTAGTATTATTAATTTTTGGGACTCTATAAACACAAACAATAGCTATCTTGTAGTTAATTAACTCTATGGCGCAACACTCAAAAACACCAGTCTCTGATATTCTAGCAATTTGCTTTAATTCTTTAAATTGGTGCCCACTTCTTGTTAGTATGCACGCTCCACCTCTTTTGCTTTCTTTGCGGCTGTAACATGCTGCAAGCTGGTAGTTAGGTATGGTTAAATACTTTTCAAAGCCCTCCATAATAAAATGCTCTGTGACGCATAGGATGTCCACAGGGCCTCCTTTTTCTGCCAACTCTTCTAAGCACACTGCCATCGCATCAGATTTTGTTAATAATCCTGCGATGTTTTGATGCATTAGGCGCAGGTATTTAGTTACGAAAAAGCCCTGTCATATTTTCATTACAACTATTATTTTCATTTTCATCTGGTATAGGTTGTTTTATATTTTCAGTGCGTTCATTATAGTCTTTTATGTTTGTATAGTCTATGTCATCGATTAACGCCTTGAGATCTTCAAATACTGTCTTTAATGCAGTATCATTTATTAATCCTGTTTTTTTGTGAAACATACTCAAATCCGCCTTTAGGTTCTTATTGGAGTCCAGATAGTAAGCGTGTTCGTGGACTAGTAAGTCTAAGTAGAGTAAATTGTTAAATGTTTCGATCCTCGCGTTGTAAAGGCTATTATGACTCCTAAATACGTATGTAGGAAAGCACAATATTATATTAGTGTGCTTAATTTTTTTTAGAACATCTCGAATGTAAATAATCATATTGTGATAATCTTTCGTTATTTTAAAGTCTTCTTGTCCAATAAGTACTATGCAATAGTCTTCTAATGTAAAATCTGACAGCTTCGATTCAATTCCTCTTAAAAGATATTCTAATCCCACCTTGGGTGTTAGATAATGACATATTTCATCTTTATCGTTTAATAATACTCTTTGTGCAGTAGTTAAGACATGATAGTTCGTATCTGTGCTGAGAACACATATTTTCTTCCTTTTGGGAGGTTGTTGACTCTTATGATCAATTATTGTGTTCATATTTTGCGATTTGTTTATATGGCTACCCATTTCATTACTGAAGTTCGTAATATCGGAAGTATCAGTTTGTGTTCCCTTTGTTTTGCTGTTAGTTGGATTTTTTTTCTTTGGCGTACTTTGATTTCTCGCAGTCTTTGCAGGGCTACCTGTTGTGATTTTTTTGTAGACCTGATTTTTCTTACTCAAATCATCATTTGCCAATTTTAGTTTAGTATTTTCCTGGTTTAGTAATTCTATCTCTGAATGAGCACTACTTAATTGCGATTGGAGAATTAGAATTTCTTCTTTCAGTGTCCTTATTTCATCGCAATCTTCGTCACCTGAAATATCTGGTAGGCTACTAGTGGTGCCTTCTAATGTATGTGAAATGACGTCGCTGTCGTCATGTGGAGGGGTTGGATCCGAATGTGTCCGCACTCGGCTTCGGCGGAAAGTTATATTTTCAAGAAAATTCATAATTATAACTTATCTTATCAATCCGGGTGGCGCCACTTGTCAGATAGACCTGGAACGCGCTTAAGTCTAATAATATAGTGGGCACACTGTAGTCGTACCTGGAACGCGCTTCTATCAATTACGTCTGTATTATGTTGGTATAATGATGAATCAGTTATTACACCAACCAACACTGCCCTCTGGCGACTAGTAGTGGTAGTTTTTAATTCGTCTACTCGCCACTCGGGGACGTCTTGGCGGTAGTAGTCATACAATATTTGAGTCCAAAGTCCATTATTTAAAATCTATTGCAAAAACGGTATTCATGTTCTTGGTATTTTACATATGTCAATAAAAAGTTAGTTATACTGCACTAAAAATAGTTATTTATTCGTAATGTTTTGCACTATGATGTTATTTTGCGTTCACGTACACAGAATTATTGTTTAAACACCGTTTTGCACTGGAATGTTATTGTTTTTTTAATTCTTTGTACTTGCTTTTCCCACTTGTCGTAAATTGACACCAATAATGCCACTTATTAAACTTAGTTCATACACTCTTTAAAAGCACTTTTTACACTATTTTGACAATAACTAATAATAATTCGGAATTAAAATTACGCGGCTCATGTAACAGGCGCCCGGTGTCAGGTTTGGAAATGACGTAATCATCTATTCAAGGACTCCAAGGAAGCAGAAAGGTTCAGAAGTTTGGATTTGAACAAAACCGTGATAAGGTCTAAAATTCATCAGTATATATCAGCCTGTTATAGCCCACAGAGGGCCTCTTACTGTTCCAAACATTGATTGTTACCAGCATTAAGTACACTTACTTACTGCATATTAGCAATTCTTGCCTACTAAACACGTAAGAAGCAATACTTAACATGATCACTATTATTATTCAACATGGTTTCCAAATTAACACTAACATGAGAATACGATTTATTGTTGACCATTACGTTATATTTAAACACTCTACCGGTCACATTATTGCTTTCAAATAAACACTAAAAGTCATTAAGAACCCTACCTGTACATGCTCTAAAGTTAATATTTGTATGTGGTTCTAATCTTAGTATATCTTGGTTTTCAGCTTTGAACAAATCATTTTGTTAAGTGCTACCTGGCTCTGGGAGCTAGCCACCGAAAACCATCAAAGCTGCTTGTGCGAAGTCTGGTGTGAACACTGAAGTGCAGAAGCTAGTCTAGCTAGCTTACTTGATAGGTATTTTTCAGCCTGGGCCTCAAGTCTGCTATCACAATACTGTCAGAATGGTCTATCATTGATTTCATAATTGTTGATTTTGACAAGTTTGGTAATCTGCTAATTTATTGGCGTCATTGTGACTTTCCAATGGTCAACCACAGACACTCCATTGAAAGAAATGGCATAAAATGGTAATCTCGTACATAATGACAAATGAATAAATGTAATGTTTATTGCTATTTACGAACTTCTTACTACTTCAGATTGACCATTGACCGACCAATGATCGACCATTATAAATTTAGCAGATTACGAACTTTTATCAAAATGACAATGGGATCGTGTTGGAATGACGAATTTATAAAAATAGCAGACTTGGGCCCCTGATCTTTATACTAATGATGGTTGGTGATATAAACGATAAAAAAAATTGCAAACATGAGGGTTGCTTCACATTTGTTCGGGTCGGCACGATTCGGCACGGACGGCAAAATCGAACATATATTTTGCCGCCCGATTGTACCAAGTCGTGCCGCCCCGAACAATTAGTGTGAAATACTCGTACGTCTGAAAGGCAGTATAATCAGCCTATAATGTTCTCACTGCTGGGACACAGGCCTCCTATCTTCGAGAGGGAATGGGCTGTAATCTACCACGTGGGCCCCCACTGATAAATCTGGGAAAAAAAAAGAATTGCAACATTGTTCTTTAAATAAATTCTAAAATCGTTTAAGCATCCGGTTAGCTCGTGCAAGCGATAAAGGAAAATCTTAAGGAAATCCTCACATAAATTACAAATTCCACACATGTTTAGTGACTGAGATCGGCCATAGGTTACCGCCTGTCAGTTGACACAACCCAAGTACATAACAAGAATATGTTAAATGCCATGCACAAGTAAGCCTCAGTAAATAGTTGATGATTTATCAATAAAATCTGCACATAGTAAATGTAGGGGTTTAAGGCTGAGGCCAAACGAGCGTAATTTTTTTGAGCTGCGAGTCGCGTATTTTGAGTAACGGAATTTACGTCCAACTGAAATTCGGTTAGGCTGCCAGACGGACGGACGTACCTAACTGACGCTTGCCTCTCTCCCCTCCCTCACCCTAAGCGCAATTCGGTTGAAATAACGCGCGTGAGTCAGCAGACAACTCATTTTGCGTCGCCGTGTGGTACAAACAGGACTAGTATGAAACTGAATGCACAGAATGCAGCAGAATGTCTGCGACCGAAATTCTTCAACTCTCGACATTTAGTACTTCTTTTCATAAAAAAAATTCAATATATAATATCATGGAACGTTGACTTTCAATACCTCCGTAACGAGAAGGCTCTTAGGTCTATAGCAATTATAATAAAGGAAAAAACAAGTGAGTCTGCGGATTCGTTATGGGTATTTTTACACCCGTTATAATAATTATAGGCTCGTTACTATGCACAGTATCCTCTATTAAACAAGGCCCTCCCTATATATAATGACCATATGAGAAATTAATTAGCATATTGACATTATGCTTTGCAGACGAATTAATAATCTCAGTTTTAGATTACAAATTATTTGCAGACAAGACGATGTTGAATTCTGCTGTCCATCTTCTTTACGTAATTCAAAAGTATGTTTAGGTGTGGTGCGCCCACCCCAAAATAAATTGGGCTAAGGGCAGGAGAATAATGTCTACTGCCTCGTTGGTCAAGCGATCGCAAGCGCTACTGCCAACCATGAGGTGGGTTGGTTGAACAAAGTGTTATCGGGTATCAAAAATTTCTCTCACCTACAGAAAACTAAATAATATTATTATTTAGATTTCTGTGCTCTCACCTAACCTTTCCTCTGCTAACCCTTTGGGAAATACAAGCTTGGTGTTATGTTATGAATGATAATGATGAAGTAAGTGTCGGTACTTACTAGAGTTACGGGATCGGTCTTACATCCTTCAAGCAAATATGGTTGAGACGATTTAAAATACGACTCCTTCCATCTATTAAATTCAGTGTCATGTAAAAATGACAGCAATATCTGCGTGAAGCTTTCCTAGGTGACAGCTTTTAACGAAGATGATAGTGTGTGTTAATATCATAAAGCTCTTGTCCCACGGCTGACGAGGAAGGGTCTAGCTATCGACTGTTTTGTCGCTAATGTAGGTCCCGTGACTGTAAATAAGATGCATATATTAGTATTTGATCGCTGACTGTTCACACTGCCGGCGAGAACTCTTTCTCCACTAGTTTGTCAAAACGACAAGAGCTATCAAAGAGCTATTCATTTTGCGAAGGGACGCTCGTTTGGCAGGCAGAAGACTCGCTGAGAGAGTCTCGCTTGGCACATACGCGTATTAGCAAGTGACTGAGCAGACATTCTACTCGTAGCACTCGCGCAGTCACTCATAGCGTCATAGCTCAGCGACAAAACTACACACTCGCTGCTTGCCAACTCGTATCTAGTTGCTAGCTCTACTCGCTTCTCGCTAATCGTCGTAGGACAGGTGCCTAAGTCTTATGTATTTATTGGCGGCCATCTTATCTCCACTTGTGAGGAGTTATGAGCTTGGACCTTGAGAATCCTCTTTGTTGTATAAGCATTATCTTTTGATGGTTTATTTGCGAACTGAAATACTGAATTGATTAACCTACACACAAAAGAAACTATTTTTATATCCTGACATTGCTTTGCATCAGCAAGGCCATCTGTAACTTGTGGAAATAAAAAGAGTTTCCATTTTTTTTTAACATGAGCTGCATAAATATATTGCCTTCACGAATGGCGGTAGGCACTTTTTTTTATTAGTCGTAGAACCGATGACCGTTGGGGTAGACGTTTTCTTGAGTGGAGATCGCGAATAAGCAAACGTAAGGTAGGACGCCCTCAGGCTAGGTGGAGTGACGATATTCGCAGGGTGGCTGGTATCAGCTGGATGAGAAGATGAGATTGCCGAGGATTGAGCTAAATGGCGTGCAATTGGAGAGGCCTTGGTCCAGCAGTGGACTGCTGTAAGCTGATGATGATAACTTTTTTTTAATATCTGTTTCAAAAGTATCTGATGAAAGTGTAAACAAACCCTGTTCAGGTTAAATTCTTACGCAATCACTCACTAAAGGGATTTAGTAACCCATTCCTCTGTATTTACAAGGTTTCAACTTTATATCTCAACACTTTATCCAACAATTATGGTTTATAACACAAATATAGGTATTGTAATTGACGAGAATTGAGTTTATAAAGTTAATTTCAATAATTGATTGTTTTTCTCAATTCTAATTTATAATTATGTGAATTTAAATTAGAATCTAGATTTTATGCATCATAGCACTCAATTTGTAAGTAGAACTACACATGGCATTCACAGGTACGTTTTCTGATCAATATGTTTACATTTCCTTCAGATACTTTTGGAACAGACCATATGTCCAGGGCACTCTAAAAAGTGGGCCTCGCTAACATCTTATTGAAAGGCATGAACAGTGTTATAAACTTTTGTTCACCGAAGAATAGAAACACGATTGTCTGTAGCGCCGAAAAAAGGCTTGTGAAATCTGAGTTCAAGGAAATATCGTGTTTTTGCTCCATTTATTTTCAGTTTCTGTCATCCAATAACGGAAAAGCATATAACCGGAAGATAGACAAGGAAACAGAACCACTTAACTACATATTAAGTTATTTAAACTCTACAGGGTCAAATTAAATTATGTAGCGAAACTCCGCAGACGTAATGGGTATCGATACCTAAACATGATAAAACACAAAACAAATTACATAATTAAAATTCTTGTGAGGCCATCGACCGCAATTAGTGTATTAACTTGAAAAATCAGTTTAAAATATTTGTGTAAACTTCACAGTTGTGATTGGTATCCAGATCTAAACACGATACAAGATATTATTTTCTCGATTCATACTTCAAGTAACATACTACAGATAGTGCAATCCACGAAGACACGCCCCACTCTTTTTCCTAATGCTTACAGCACAAGTGAGCAACATCCCGCTTAAGTTTTGTCGATACTCACTAATTATTATTAGTGGCTAATTAGTGTGTATCGTAAAAACTAAAACACTAGCGGAATTGACTAGCGATAACTGCTAACGATTAGGAAGAAGAGTAGTGCGCGTTTTCGTGGATTGCACTATCTGTATCAGCGGTACCTTCAAAAACATCAAATCTTAGTTTAGATATCAATACCCATCAGGACTGCGGAGTTTCGCTAGCAAATTTAATTTGACCCTGTATACTTATTTTTTTGTTTATTAACCTTGATCAAGGAGTAAGGATAAAATAAGCATTAACAAGAATAAATACTAATGTGTCATAAAAAGGAAGTTAATGGTCGATGACCCTCAACTTGGGAAATTCAGAAGACCTTCAAACATCGGCAAACCTACTCCAAGATTGAACAACAAATCAGTACGTGTTGATTGCAGTTTACAATTGAGCGTAGCATAGTGGGGAGTTTGTCAACAAACTGAGCACGTGAGACGAGCTCGGATGGGCAGGCTATGACATATACCTATTACGAAGGTAGTAATACTAGTTCTCCTTTTGATCATCCACCTAATCCCAATGATTTACAACTGCGTCCAAAAAAAAATTTAATTGTACCTATTTCTAACCCTAGCGATTATTTTCACTGTATTGTATCCTATCGTCAATCTGTGAACAGCGTTGTGGGCTGCAATATTGTCTACTAGCACTTCGCCCGCGACTTCGTCTGCGTGTATTCGTGCCAAATTTGAAGTTTAGTAACTAAAGCAATAAGATTTTTCATACAAACAAAATCCCCCCTTTTCACCCCCTTAAAGGTCGAATTTCCAAAAACCCCTTCTTAGTGCTCCCCTACATAATAAAAGGAAGCCGTATGCAAAATTTCATTTTCATAATTCTTGCAGTTTCGGCTGTGCGTTGATATGTCAGTTTCTCCTTTTATATATAGATATGTTTTGTGTATTTCTTGTTTCTATGTTTTATATTGTAGCTGTTTCTGGGTCCTCTTGAATAAAAATTAAATAAAAATGCTGTCTTAGCTGAGTGGCTATTAACAAACTACCCAAACGTTACTCTATCAACTTTAATGACCATCGGCAGACTGCTGTTTCTAGCTAGCTATCAAAGCAACTCGCCGTGGCGCACTCGCTGCTCGCCAACTCGTTTCTAGTTGATAGCTCTCCTCGTTTCTCGTTAATCGCCTGCGGTAAGATAGGTGCCTTAAGGAGGTAGAAACTTAAGCAAGTCCATGTTACCTACCGTGTCATTCAATAACCTGCCTACACAGTGGGCTTTTCATATAAGAAAAACATTTTCCCCGTTTACATACGCGTATAAAACCATCGTCAGGGGAATACACATGAGTGCCTTCATAAACGGAGAGCAAGTCTGAACCTGCGTCATTCCAAGGAAATCTTTTTATATTGTAATAGGCATTGGCAAGCAAATATACAGCCTTTACCTTGAGCCTCCTAAGTGAATCATTAGGACATAATAGAAGGCGTGAATCCGTGAGAACGTTGGTCTTATAAAAAGTACGGTGTAATAAAATTAAGTGCGTAGTCTCGAATAGTCAGTGGAGGTCTTCTGAAAAGGTCTTTTCTGTCTAAGACAAATGCGTGATTTTCAATTGTAGTGATTCAACCACATATATCCGTGGATTCAACCAACCAACTACAACACCCTGTATTTTTAAGAGTGTTCAGTTGGTAACAGAAACTGTATATAACCTGTAAGTTATGTTTAAATCCATGTTGCTTAAGAACAATATACATAGGATCAAAAATAAAATATAAAATTATATTAATTAATTATTTATTCATTAAACAATAGCTCAATTTGAATATAGCCATAATTTAAAGTAGATAAATTATTTACTATTTGTAGGAATTTTAGATAATACTTATGTATACAATAAGCACTTGAGTGAGATACAGGATTATTTCTAGTTCAGGTAGAATCCAATTATTTCATACCTACCTCTAGTCTAAGGCCTAATTTCAATTATTTCAATTAACAATTTCATGTCGCTAGCTTTCCCCCGAAAGGTTAGGCAGAGTGTACCATTAGTACTCATCTGCCTGTGTCTGTTGAACAAAACAGTCTTAATCATACCACAAGTACAATATTTACCCGACTCTTATCACAAGGAGTCCAGTATTTGCAGTCCTGACACTGCGTGCTCAAGCATACATTTATTACTCTTAATTCACCTACGTAAAGGTAAATATAAAGACCATTACCGCATGTTATGCAAAGAGCAGAGACTAAGTTGCAAGAGTGTTTTGTTATTTGATCATAAACAGGGCAAAATAAGCCTTTATACATCGTAGCATATACTCAGCATCCGTTGCATCCTATACGGTTTGGCCTGAGCCTTTTCTGAGCTTACCCGTTTTCACTGACACTTATGCTCGGTTTGGTAGCATTTTTTATTGCCTAACTGGGCACATAAATAGATTCATAAGCTAATAAAATTGTACCTGTGATAGCTACTTCCACACGGGAGAATCTACTACGCAAAGCTATGAGATATTTAATTCATTATTGGTAAAAATACAAGAGTCTTAGTTTTAACCTATAATGGTCCATAAATTATAAAATAAGTAACACTTCAACCTTCTGGAATAAGTTCTTCAAATGACTATGAAAACCGTGCTGCGTAGTTTCGAGGAACAACAAACACAGAGACGAAAAGCAACTTTAATTTATAATATGAATAGATGCTCGATCAAGTTTACTTATTGGATTTTCCACAATTAGTTTATGCAACAAATTATAAACATTATAAACTAGAAGGTAAGTTACAGGATTCGTTTTCCTATTAAACCATAGGTCATATCATAATGTATTCGTACATAATCTCTCTTTAGTCGCAATCCCGATACTGCGCAACATCGTTGATATATCATCATCTGCCTAGCCTTTTCCCAACTATGTTGGGGTCGGCTTCCAGTCTAACCGGATGCAGCTGAATACCAGTAGGTATAAAATCGTTGATATATATTTAATAAAAGTTTCCATAATTTCAATCATCATATGAAACATATCGACCTATTTACTTTATGGCAATATTGGTTAATATTAGGTATTTTCTGCTTCTTAATACTTATTTTGGCATCACCACCTAAATCATCATTCCTTAATAATAACCTTTAGTGAAATCATTTTTAAATAGAAGTCTCACTATCAAAAAAGTGATATGCTCGAGAGTTCCAACTTAGAACAACAACAAAAGCTTTAGAACTTACAACATCGCGATGAGTCGATGACTCATCGCTCACCGCGAGGCTCAACGGCTCAACGGTCGGGAACACCCGACAACCGACACGTTTTTTGTCTGCACTAGGTATACAGCTGACTTCGCATGTCTGGTGTATCGCTACGGAAGTGTAGACACTGCATTCTTATTTTATCTTTTGTGAACTTAAAGAATGGAGAATTTTATCGAGCTTTCTTGGGTGCGCATCGTGAACTTTATCACAAACATGATACAGCTGATATCTTTATATCAGTGATGAGCGTGATGACTCATCACGATAAAACGTATTTACACATGTCTACATACAATATAATCTCGAAAGGATTGAAGTACTAAATGATTGTATTTCTGTAAGAGCTAATTCCACCAAACGTTTATACCTATAGAATAAGTCTTATCCTGAGAATAAATTTTGAATTTTTGACAATTTATCCAAAGATGTCCTGACTTGACTTTGGTAAAATCAGTCCTAATTGGGTTTGTACAATCACTTTTACACATCAGTCATATTTAAAATAAATTAATTGTCTTCATAAAATAAACAAACTAAACTGAACCTAACAACAAACAGAATATGGCATAAATAGATTTCATATGCAGAGAAAAATGGGGGGAGGATGGTAAATTAGTTCATTCATGAGAATCACGAGCTTTCAATAGAGTACCACCAATAAGTTTTGTTTTAAAAATCAAAATACGCAAAGCAGCTTTTCTTCAAATTCCGACAACAAACTCCCACGATTTTTTTTGTCCTTGTTTTTTAATCGGGAGCGAACCACAGTTCACACGGGATTTTGTCAGTATTTAGTTGAAGGCTATAGAAAACGATTCCCGATAATCTGGTAAAATAATAAAGACCCTTATGTATCGGTTGGAAAGTTGACATTGAGGAAGGAAAGAAAAACTAAGGGTGACGTGTTTTTATCGACAAGAAACCCAATGTTATCCTTGATATGCAAATGCTTTTATGTACAGGCAATGATATTTTACCAAAATATAATTGTGTACAGGCTTGTTTTTCTCGTTTATAAAAACCATAACACACACAATTATTAAGAATATACAGGTTGTGGCGTAAATAATGGATAACCCTGAAACTGTCGACTGGCCAGATTATCATCTATCATTTACCCCACTTATATCACCATATGCCCATGGATAACCAAATTATTGATATTTTAAATAAAAATCGTACTTACTCATACATAATCAGCTGCCATTTCTACAATTGGCGAAATTTTCTCGTTCTGTTTTTTTTTTTGTTACTCCTGAATATTTGTGTCATCAGACCAAGTGTCAAGTTCTTTTGTTATAATCTAAGATAACTCCGCAAAAAATACTTATTCTCAAATTTTTACATGTTTTCTAAGGAATTATGGATTGTTGGGCCCCTGGCCCTGTATCAAATATATATAATAATAATATATGGTGATACGAGTATAAGTGGGGTAAATGATATATGATAATCTGGCAGTCGACAGTTTCAGGGTTATCCATTATTTACGCCATAACCTATATACTCTTAATAATTGTGTGTGTTATGGTTTGTATAAGTGTAGTTTCAAATAACCTACGTAAAGTTAACAATGAGGATGTTGACGGAAGAAACCAGCAGTGCTATTCTGTAAAAATCTCACCGTGAAAACCAAGGTGAAGTGAGCAGTCATTCCACCTGATGTTAGGGACTACCACTATTGATAGCTCACTTCACGTTCACTTCACATAAGTTATCACGGTGAGATTTTTACAGAATCGATCGACAGTCTCCGGCTATATGTGTCAAGAATTGTATAAGCTAGATTACGTTTTCTTTAGCATAAACAGCCTATAATGTTCCCACTGCTGGAACCCAGGCCTCCTCTCTGTGAGAGGGAGTGGGCTATAATCCAACACGCGGGCCCAGTGCGAGTACATGGTTTCGAATTTTTGGTTCTAGGACATGACGTTTTCCTCACGATGTTTTCTTTCACCGTTTTAACAGCAGTGGCGATGAAGTTAAATAGGTACACAGAGCAAAGTGCCTGACTGGGTTCACTCACAACCTACAACTTATAATTCTGGGCCACCCACTGCACTGGACGGTTAAAATCCCTCAATTAGACTAACGAAGTTCTTATATTTATTCCTTTAAACAAAGCAGCATCGGACCGGTTGAGTGGTGATATCATTGAAGCTGAAGATTCGCTCCCCTGCACACATCCTCTCATTCATGCCAGGTAGATAGATGTGTCGGATATGCTTCGCGAGTTTATTGTTCCTTTGCAGGTAGCCTTAGGACCCGTATACACGTCGTTTTGATGCCCGGTCAGACCTCGTAAGTTCGAACCGTTCAAAAACTTGACCGATCAATTGTGCCAATGTGCGTAAGGCTTAAGATTGCGTGAGGATAAGAGCATGCTTTGTAAAAAATTCGCAACTATCCTTTCGAGGAATTTAGGCCTACTCGGAACTTGTTTAAACGTTTTGCAACTTTGACTTACCAGAAAGTTAAGTAGGTAACTAATTAGACCAGAACCGACCATTTTAGAAAAATAATATTATTAGGATATGCCTGCAAATTCCTTGAAACTTTGCACCTTTTTCCGTGGATAAAAAGACTTACCTGTTCCTTGCCAGAAAACTACACGGTATAAAAGCTTGTAATCAATCCTAACTGTACGCATTAACATGGTTTCAACGCCATTTTATAATTTAACAGCAAAATTGCCTTAAAATTACTAGGTATGTGGGCAAACATTCTATTTTTCACCGTAGTAGATATTATTAAAAATTCGTAGCAGTGTATTAAAATGTTCTGTGAGACACATCTTGCATGTGTTTTGCCCGAGGCAAGTCTCCGCTCCGCCTTGCCTTGCGTGAGGCGGTGAGATTGACTTGTGTAGTGTGCTCTCACCTTTATATGAGGTCAAACTGTATAGTTAAGTAGCACTAATATTTGCTCTTGACATGTCTGAGACTAAGTTTTTTATTATTTATAGGAAGATGATATCTATCGGTCTGTAAATATTTCATTAAAATTAACAAGCCTGCGCTTTGGCAGTGCTGAACGATCCTTTTCTGTATTATTTACGACATAGTATAATTATCAACAAGTTTACTTCTAGATAAAGATATATTTTTGTTCTTATTTTAAACATAACGTTTTTAGGCTCAACTCAACAACCCATGTCGGTTGTACAGAGGCCAGCACATCAAGCTACCCCAATCTGTCAGATTTTCCCAATTGAATATGAACCTTATTCCTTTGTGCTAAAGTTGAAAATCTATCAAAGAAATTTGACAGATTGGGGTAGGTTGACCTGCTGGCGTCTGTACTTCCCATATTTACATTTATTTTTTCGCTTTTTTCGCTTAGTTTAGTAAAACACAAAAAATTGTTTTTTTTTTTTCATATAGAGAGAAAATAAGAGGGAATGTATGTAAATGATCGTAGGTTTTTGAACTATCATTCTATCTTGAGTCCTAAAAACTATAGAATCTTACATTAATTACGATCGTTTAGTGTGTGAAATCCAATAACCAATCAAAACTATTAATTAACTACCAAATTAATTGTTAATTCTACTAAATTAGCGATTAATTAAGGGAGACCTTCGTTTAACATTACATAAGTTCCTTTACAGTACTAGAAACCAAATAATTTGATTACCGTAACATCCTCATTATACTGACCTTTTCATTTAAATAAACCTGGTAGCGTCTGCAGAATTGGTATCTAATCTAAATAAAATAAGTGGCAAAATTAAAATTTCAGACAAAAATGTACCACATTCTAACACACATGGTAAGATTTAAACAAATTTTCAGACGGTATCTGACCTGAGAATATCCCTGACGACCGTCAAATTATTTCCGAGGCACAAAGTTAACGACCTAACCTTCCAGCCTTTAGACCTCTATCTTATGAGTATAATTATCCTTCATAATCTTTTCCCAAAATACTGTACGTCTTTCTTCTGACCAGTACATACAATCACACCAAGGTTACAAGAAGTGGGGTAGCAGGTTGAGTGGTCGTTCCGCCTCAGTGCGCCGGCGCATCGTCTCGACACACTTGAGCGTCGCCCTCCACTTCCTGCGACCTGAGGCGAGGGCCGATGGGACTGATTGTCATGTGTGCGCCCTACTAAACTTGATATTTTAGATGAAAATAATACGATTGGAGTACGGAGAGGTTAATGACAAACTCTATTACGGTAGTGCTAAATACTGTGAAGATGTGTAACTTACCCAAAATAAAAGAGAACTCGACTCAATGCATTTGAACTTTCAGCAAAGAACATTGAATGAAATGCGAAGTAATTACGTATCACACCACAATGGCTTTCATTTTGACAAATGAACAACATTCACTGCGTTATTTATGTTGCTGAGTAGACAAATTTTTCAAACATATGAAGCAATGGATTACCAATATCCGTCAAAATGATATTGGTAACAGATTGTAATTTTTTAGTTTGTTACACAATTCGGATGCTGGTATAGAAAAACCTTGATGTAATAAATAGTTAGCTACAAAAACAATACAGAAAGCAAAACAAAAAGAAAGAATGCAACAAAAACACCTTTCGATTTATAGATGCGACGGCAGAGTACCTACTAGTCCACAAATCAAATCACAATTTCTTTCATTCCATTAAAATTTTTCAATTAAAGTTCAATCATGATTATGGTGTATTACGGCTTGATGGGTATTTTGAAAGCTTTCCATTGGTTGGCATGACTCGCTCGGCAACCAATTACTGTAATTGAAGACATCGACCGTATGTTACCTTGTTATGACGTCTAGTCTAGCCACCTTTATGTATTTTTAAAGAACTAACTTACAAGGTATTACCTTGTCTTGTGCTTCAGTCACCTGTATCGAATATTGCAGTGTTTTTGCTGCAATTTACGGGGTTTATATAAAAACTATGATTAAGTGACGTTTAAGGGCTTTTTTATGTATTGGAATGGATTCGGATCCCGCTTTGGGTGGAGCCGTTTAAGGCCTAAGTTCACCAACATTCAAACCACCGGTTAGGTATTTAAACAGTTAATTTAAGCCAAATTTCCTAAGGCAATTTTCAATATAGGACTGATTAAATATTTAATCAGTTGACTTAAATGTTGGTGAACACAAAGCTAAACGTCAAAATGTATGGTTAAACAGTCGCTAATCACTACAACCCAAGTTTGTATGAGAATCATCTTCATTATCGGGCAACCTAACTGGGCCTGGTGGGTTCCCATCTACCTAGGTCAAGTGGTCATCTAGCAAATGCAGCCGAGCTGTGTGACGACATGATGGCTTTATGTTTGGATACCCAGCATCATAAGCATGGCTAGCCGACGTCGTCGGATGGGTGACCATCTTTAGATACCGAAACACCAACGTGCCAACGTACCAACGTGCAACGCTGGTTCGGACTGCACTGCTTTTTAGGCGTCTCGGCTGTCATGTCTTTGAAAGTTTTAACGGGTAGGCAGAAGCCCGAATGTCTGGCAATCAGTCTTGCCAAAGTGTATCGTGTTACCCAGTAACTAGGTTGTGATGGAGGTCATTTAGTAAGTTGCTCCATGTAAAATACTGGTATTCAGCTGCACCCGGTTAGACTGGAAGCCTACCCCAACATAGTTGGAAAAAGTCTAGGCAGATTGATTGATTGAACAGCATCATAATATTTGTCTTTCTTTAATTTTGATGGTACAATAACAGCGGGGTAATTGCGTAATGCACTAACAGTAACTTAACAACTTTAAGTCATTCGTGGTACGAGTTTCAAACCAACATCTGCAGACCTGCCTGAAAGAGGACTTTTGGCCGAAAGGTGTCGCATATCGTCGTTTCCGAGGACGGTTACGCGACACCACGCAGCGAAACACGACGCCGACATTACGTGTATAATCATAGTTTTAAGGTTTTTAATATCTATTAGTTTATTATTGTTTATAACTATTTTGTGTATTTTATCTATGGGCCTTAGTAGCCTGATAATAAAATAATTATTATTATTATTAATTGCGTTATTTACGTTGTTGAGTAGACAAACTTTTCGAACATTTGAAGCAATGGATTATCCTTCAAAATGATTCAGATTGTTATTGAAAGTGTATTACGCAATTCGGGTGCAGGAGGACCACATAGACTTAATTATAAAGAATTTTACACAATATTGTTGTATTGTTGTGGTGGTGGAGGTCAGATAGGCAGTCGCTCCATATAAAATACTGGTATTCAGCTGCACCCGATCAGACTGGAAGCCGACTCCAACATAGTTGGGAAAAGGTTAGGAAGTTGATGATGATGATTCTTATCTGTGAACTATCCTGATTGTTTATCTCATAGTTTATCTGACAAACAAAAACACAACTATATTCTTTGGTTCAACAAATTCTTAGTCAATTGTTAAGTTTCTCATTATCATTGTTATTATTTGTCGCATCGAAAACAAAAGAAATATCACAATGGTTTTACTTAAAACAGATATAGGAAAGAGTAAGTCTTAATAATGGTGGATACCGATGTAAAAGAGTGTGACAATGTGCATGAATAGATTCATCGAAACGTGTCAAAAATAATGTGAACAATCCCTTTTGTGTGATCTATCATCCAAATACAGGGAAATTTATTAAGTAACATTGGACTCGTAAATAAAGTCTTTGCAATTACAACATAAGCGTCCTATCTTCTAGTTTATCTAACGATTGTCTGAAAGAAATCCTGAATGTAACATAGAACCGCTGCGCTGGTTGTAAGTATATAATAATAATAATAATAATATCTTTATTTCTCCCACAAAAACAAGACTTATACGATAAAAATTAGCTAGCATAACAAGAACAGAAACAATTTCAGTCAAGTGTGTGTGTGGAGCTGGTGTCTATTATAGGTATAAACCTGTATTACAGATCACCAGGTCCTCACCCCACGAAATCAGGTATAACATAGCAAAGAACTTAAATAAGGACACCTATAGAAGAATTTTGTTGAGACAAGATATTATTTTGTAACTAATACGCTAATTCGCCTCAATATCAATTTACTTAGTTATTTATTATTGATATTTCCTGTTATAAAATCTAGTTTAACGTGTTTACAAATAATTATACATAATACAAGATAATAATAACCCACAATGTTTATAACAATTTAATTCATACATGCTCTAGACTCTAGAATGTATGTTAACAAACAAACATAACAAAAAAACAAAAAAACAAAGATAAATGCCAAAAGTAACCATAAAGAAAAACCAAAACCTCCTCACGTTACCAATACTCCTTACATTAAAAAAAGTTCCCATGATATCACAATAAGTTATAGGAAGCTATGTGCAAATGCAACGTGTCGTCGTCGGCAAGAGCTACGCAGCGTAAGGAGTATATTATGTTCTGTGGTAATGCCTCAGTTCCGAGTATTTCCGAGACTTTGCGGAGCGATAAGCCTATAACTGGCTGCCTGAGCGAGCTTTTGCAGCCGACTGTTAGCCGGACGAATTGAAAAGCTCTCTGAGCTTTGATTTGTTAGTTCCGTCTCTCAGTATTGTTTTGAATACACATGTTTGTTGTCAAGATGGATTTTCTAATGGAAAAAAAATATTTAAATGTGGTCTGTAGATTAAATGTTTTTGGTAATCAAGCAACTTAGAAAGAGTTCATTTCATTGTTAACGAAAACTTAAATAAATAACAAAAAATCTTAAGAAACGAGAATATAATCACAAAATTACTACCATCATGTTTTTCATCATTGCAAATCCATATCTTTAAGCTGATCTAAAGCAATGCACTATCACTTCCTTATCCTAAGTTAACGGGGCGCACACTTATTGGACTTTTGAGCCGGAAAGCTGCAATAAGGTGCACACAATATGGTGTTATAAGAAAACAGGTGGCTCTAACGACATCACAATTTAATACTCTTTGTCACCTATCAGAACCACTACGGAAAGGAAATGGTCTAAGATCCATCGAATCGATATCATAAGGAACGCACGGATACTGAAAAATAAAACTTCTTAAATTATTTTCAGTTCAGGAATAGTTGTAATCACGATATTCAGAATTAAGCACCCTATCAATTACAATATCCAGAATTCGTTAAACAAACGTATTATATACGTAACGGATATTGTTTTTCCGTATTAAAAACTTATTGAAAGTTCGGCTTGCAGCGACCTTGCTGTTTTTGTAAAGCCTTCATTTGTAACTAATTAGAAAGGAGTTGTTCAGAGGCTACTTAAATAAACTATACGGATTTAGAATAACCTCTTTCTATGTCCTTTGAACCGTGAAATAATCCCTAATTATGGATATAAGCGATTTAGCAATTTTCTAAACATAGCTTTGCTTTTAAAACACTGTGTTTTAACATGAAACGACTATTCAAAGATCATAATCAGTATATAAAACAGAATGTGGTTCGATAATTCCGTGAATAATGAAATGTCTAAGATTTTTTTGAAAAATGATAAGATCTAGAATGTACCGGAGCATGAAAATTGTGAAATAAAACTTTCTAGAGTTTACCAAATTACTGGGAAAATACTGTTGTAAAATATTTATTTAAAAAACCACCGTTTTGTAGAAAACGAAAACTGCCAACAAAACGTCCCCCTACTTGCGTGTCCTATTTCAACAAAACAATCCAACCTGTCCCTCCAACTCAAGGAGTCAAGATATCAAACTCGTCATCAAAGGAAACGGAAAAGGGAAAAAACCAAACGTTGGGGTGCAGGCTATACAACTTGGTTGGGTAACAGGTGCCGCTGTGCGCCTGCACGTGACACGACGCCATTCGCGCGCGCGCCGCCATAGCCGCCGCTTCGAAAGTCGAACGCGGAACGTCTGACCGTTATTTTTGAAATATTTAAATTCGAAGTGCTGTGCAACGAACATTTCACTGAGGATTTTGTGCCAGTGTTGGTTTTTGTGTGGT